>JAUMIR010000001.1:12507500-13757500 GCA_030847615.1 Gambelia wislizenii | reverse complement strand
GTCTAACCCACAATGACCATTCTTATCTTGTAATGTGGTTGACCTCTCTGCCTAGACAACTTTACCAAAAAGCACAACTCAAAGGAACAAAGTTGACCATAGGAGCGAGACAACTGGAGAAAAGGACAGGGTGGGAGGAGGAGAGGAAACCGAAAGAATAAGGGCTAATGATCAATGTTAAAATGAAAAGGGAAGCAATTTTTATTTTATTTTATTTTATTCAACAAAGGAGAGAAAAGCAGAAAGAGAAGGGTGGGGAAAGGAAGACAGATACAAATGAGACAAAAGGGGGAAAAGAATGGAAATGGAAAAAAATAGTGGGCTAAAATGAGAGGAAGGGAATAAATACATGGAAAATAGTAGGCCAGATAAGTAAGAAAAGACAATCAGCTTTTATTGTACTTCACCATCAGCCATCCAGCTGCTCTGCAAGTTTGGAAACAGTGAAGGGTGGGTGGCAAATTCTTATTGCTTATCAGACCTGAATGTTTCAGTGGCTGCAGTACTTAATTTTGAGCAGGCGAGGTATCAGAGCTCAAGCCCATCTAGAAAGACCCTTTTTCTGCTATGATTTGGGGCAGGTTGTGGTTATTCAGCAATAGGGCCAAAAGCCCTTTCAATCCACCAAAGGCGTACACAAAAAGCAAATGGCCCGAATGCATTTTGAGCCAAGAAGATGTGATTCTTCCAGAAATAGAAAGTCAACTTTGCTGTCTTTTCTTGGCAAAGATTATGTGCCTATCATAGGTTTCTGCGGCAGGCTGGAATTCAACCAGTTGTGCTTTTATTTTCCTAGTGGGAAACTTTGAACCTCATGACTCATTGCTGGGAATGTACAGATATATAAAGTCTGCTTCTACAGATGACCTTATTTTTTACCATTTCTGTGCCCAATCCTTGGCTGGTTCTGTCATTGTTTGAATGGCACAGAGTTCGCCCTTTTCTTTGGTTATTTGTTTTTCAGATTTGTGTGCATGATTATACCAATTGCTTATTTATTGATTTGACTGATGTCCCACCTTTTCGCCAGTATGGGACACCAAGCAGCTTACACTATAAGGTACAACAAAATAACTACAACCATGGCCAGTATTCTGCATCAGCTACTTAGAGCCTTACCACACTCCCAAGAAAAGTGGCAAAGCAGCAGGAACGTTCCATCTTTCCTGCTGCCCTATTGCATGATGTTGGCATGCTTTCGTTCCAGTCCTGTGGGGGAATGAGGTACAATCATGGCTTTTTGCTAACCAGAAAAATCTGTTTGCAAAAAAATACATTTTTACCTCACTCCTCCACAGGACTGGAACAAAAGAACTCAGAAGAATCCTGATGCCACGCGGTAAGGCAGCCGGAAAGATGGAACATTCTTGCTGCTTTGCCATTTTTCTTTGGACTGTGGTTAGGCTGTTAGTTACTTACTAACCTCTCCTGACCTTACCCGCCCCCCAAAAAACCCTGACGGAAATATCATTTAACTGTGCTTTGTTCGCTGGCAAAATGGACCTCCTTCTCTTCATGTAGCTGATGCCCGGTAAAGTCTATTAGAGGTGGAGTTACAATTGTGACAATAGTAACTAAGGACATTTTCAGATGGGGCCTTTTGCCCCGTTCCTCCCTCGCTATCCCCAGTCCCGTTCCTGCCACGGAATCAAGGAAAATCTTTCAGACACTTACATTGATCCTGCAGCAGCAACGTCCTCCCCCTCCCCTTGCTGGCTGGGAGTAAATGCAGCTGTCGTAAGGCTGCATTTATGACCCATAAATGAAATCCCACTCATTCTCATGAGAGAATGATTGCTTGGGAAATTTAAATACTGTATAAAAACTAAACAAAATGTCAAAATAAAAAAGCAAGCCCAAAAACAAATTTTAAAAAACACAAGTAATTTGGGGAGGGGGGAAAAAGGGTGCCACTTACCGCCTCGTTGTGGTCTCCACCGGAAGTGTTCTGAATGGAACACCCCCCCCCCGGTGGTGGCATCACGGGACAGGAACAGGGCTCCTTTTCCCACAACCATGATTCCATGACAGACATGGAACGGGTGTTCTATTCACAATGTTTCATCGTGAATACTATATTCTGGGAGCAGAACGGGATCAGCACAGCATCAGCATGGGACAGGTTGACGTCATCTAAAATGGAGATCCTTTTTCAACCCTGTTCCGTGCCTGCAATGGAATATAGAGCCCATCTGAAAATCTCCTAAATTTAGCAAGCATGAATATGGGACAATTACAGATTATTAAATCTAGGTAACTGTTCTGAATTCACAATCTCTAGTTAGTAACAATTGTGACACTATTGCCATGATCATCACTTGCCCTCCAACTGACTTTACCAGGCATCAGCCACATGGGGAGAAGGAGAGCCATTCTGCTGGTGATTGGGAACATGGGCGAATGACATTTCTGTCAGGTTTGAGGAAGTCAGGCCAGGAGGGATGACTTATTTAAGTATACTTAACTAAGTTACTGATGCAGAATACTGGCCTACATCTGGTACAAAAGTTTAAAAGGCATTAAACAATCAATCCAAATAGTACATTAATTTAAAACAATTAAAAACACATTAAGGACCCGGAAATCCTTCCCCCGCCCCATAGACTAAAACATTGGTATGCTTGATTGTGTCTATGTTTAACATTGCATGCATTGCTTGGATGTGTTCCTCCCATAGACGAAAGCATTTGATTCAGCCATATTTAGCATATATTTCAAATGTGCACATTTTTCTATTCCCACTTCTCAAGGGCACACTCTTACTGAGGGCTCATCTACACTGATAGAAAAATCCAGCTTATCTTCAGGTTTAACCTGGTCCCCAGCAATGATGGACTCATCCACATGCTTGCCACACACACTGAGTCACCACACACACTGACTGAGTCCATACAGTTCTCCTTTCTGAACTAACCCTGGTCTGATAAATCACAGTATGTGTGGTCACACAGCCGTGGCTGTGTCAGTTTTTCCACTCCCCACACCCATGAATGCAAATATACATATGTCCACATCATATCTGCCTCTTTTTCCATGGCTCAGAGGAGCTCTGGACATCCTATTAAACAGAGGTACACTCAGTTAAAGATATGGGTATACTGGTATGCACTTCTCTGAACAACTGCTGTGTATGCAAAGTAAATAGCAATGAAGGAACCACTTAAAAAATGAAATTGGAACAGGGGAAGAAGCATTTCCTGGTGGGAAAGATCAGCTGATCACCTGGCCCAAGGAGCCTCCCCTGGACTTCTTGCACCCACCCACTGAAATTCTCCCCCCCCCCTACACCAGCATTGCTATGGAGTGCAGTACACACACACAATATATATATATATATATGGATTTTCTGCTGAAATCCAGAGTAAATCCCTACTCTTCAATCTGGTATAAAGCCCTGAGGTGCTGAAAAGATGCAGATTCGAGCTGTACATCTTCTGAATGGCTTGCTGTGAAAGCAAGGTGAGCTTATTTTATTTGGCCCATGTAGACAAGCCCCCAGATATGTCCACTGCTCTGTGTTGACGTGATGATTCTGAAGCCCAAACTTCAGAAAATGCAGACTAAGACAAGCCCATCACTGAATTGCAGACTGAAAGCAGATTCCTCAGATACTCTTGCCCATATCTTTTGCAAATGAATTCTCACTCTTAGGTAAATGTTGGGTTTTGCAGAGATTTCTCAGAAGGAAGGAAAGAGTTCTGGACTAAATTTTGTCTGAACAAAATTTTATCTTGTACAGGACTTTATCTGAACAAATGAGGTTTGAAATCTGACATCAAATAGGAGTAATTCATACAAGATAATTAGCAAGTGTTGAGAGCCAAACTGGGAGTTGATAAACTTGCTGTGTGTTTTTTAACCAACTGAACAAATAAAATGATGGAGAAAAGAAGTCCAGCTGTGTGGGAGATCCACATAACAGAAGAATTTAAACACAGAAATGAGGAAAAACAGCATTTTTAAAAAAAAATGTGCCAGCTTAAACAACTAGAACACACACTGGTGACATGTTATTTTTATTTTCCATAAAGGAAAAAAAAAACATAGGTTATTAAGTATCGCTAAGATTATTACCATTGTCTCTTTGAAGTACATTAGCAGCTCTTCTGAAATCTCAAAATGTCATCAAGAATCACCATTTGTCTACACTTTTAAATGACTGTGAAATTGTCAATAAGTTCCATGGTAATATTTAAATGTGGGAAATGTTCCAGATCTATTCCTCTTGATGTTTAGATGTATTACTTTTTATTTTTCCTATCTATCTATCTATCTATCTATCTATCTATCTATCTATTATAGCCTCCTTTTCATCCAGTGTGAAACTCAAGGCAACTTACAACATAGGTTAAAACACAATAGTTCTGAAACAATATGAAATAATAATAATAAAAAAAAGTTAAATAAGCAGTTAAATTAAAAGTATTAATTAAAAATTGAAAACCATTTAAATCATAATAAAGTATAAAGTAAAGTACACTATGCCTCTAGTCAGTGGTTGCTGGTTGCTTCCATGCAATTGGTGTGGTGAGTCTCACCCAGGCTCACCATAGAATGCTATTTCAATGAATCCTCCAAGGTGCTAGTATTATTTGGGAATAGGGTTCTGTATCTTGCGGAACTCCTTTAAAGCCTGACTGACATGGGAGCCACCAGCTACCACTGCCCCATTAAAACACCCTTCTGTTGAAGAAGTTTGAGCAGGTTCATCTCTCTCTCTCTCTGGCTTTTCTTCCCAAACAAAGATTCAGGAAGGACTCATCCTGCACTTTCTGCAAGCGCGCTGATGACTAAAAAGGCCAATCCGAGATAAACAAGTCCAGTTGCAGAAAGCACAACAGAAGGTCTCCTTGGGTGATGCTTCTGGGTTGTGATTCTTTCTGCGTTGTCATTTCTCTTCAAGACTTGTTCAGTGTGAGCTCTCAAATAAGGCTGCAGCATTGTGGATAGTGCGTCTCCATGCCTCCTGATGTGAGGCCAGGGCAGACCATTGTTGGCGATCAATTTGGCCAAGCCTGAGATGTTGTTTTAGGGAGTCCTTGTATCGCTTTTTTTGGAGAGCCCCTCTTACGCTGACCCGTGGCGAGTTCACCATAGAATGCTATTTTTGGGAGGTGATGGTCCTCCATCCTAGAAACGTGCCCTGCCCAGCTCAATATCATGTGTTCTCAATATCATGGCCTCAATGCTGGTGATCCCTGCTTGCTCAAGGACAGCAACATTCATCACATAGTCAGTCCAGTGTATATTTAGGATTGTGCGTATACAGCTCTGATGAAAGCGTTCGAGAAGTCATAAGTGGTGGCAATAGGTGACTCATGTTTCAGACCCATAAAGAAGAATACAGCAGGTTCATACATCGCTCATGAGTGATTAAACAGATTACCAGTGTAAATTTCAAGAGTTCTTTATTACCAAAATAAACCACCACCAAAGTTCAGTCTGCTTTTTTGAAAGAAATGAATGGCATGATCAAGGCCAAGTTTAGCACATCTGAGTCTCACTGATTTCAGGAGGAGAGTACCCTCTATGTTTCAATGGATTCTCAGAACCAATGGCAATAATCTTTGAGAAGTCCTAGAGAAGAGAAAGTTATGAGGTGACATGATAGCCATGTTTAATTATTTGAAAGGATGCCATACTGAAGATGGAGTAAGCTTGTTTTCTGCTGCTCCAGATACTAGGGACTTGATCATACCAGCCTGTTTTCTCACAGCAATTGCATTAGTGAGGCAAACAGGAACATACCGGTTTGAAAACGCTCAGTATCATACTTCTCCATAGTCCATGGTCCCTTCTGCCTCAGCTTCATAACACTAACATATGCCCAACTCAGCACATGTGTGCTTTTCATTTTTTTTTTAGTTTTATTTTTTCCATGATTCCATAATGACATGAAAATGTTTTGCTACAGTTACTCAATCACTGCAAAAAAAAAAAAAAAAAAAAAAAAAAGGAAGTAAACGCAACCTCAGTCTGCTTCAGAACAGCAAGGTTGGGGAGGAGAATCACACCCCCTCATGCAACATGACTGCTATTATATTGTTTCTGCAAAAGAATGGACCTATCGCACCAGGGTGACTAATGGAATTGCAGCAATATTGGGAGCCATTGATGGGTTTCCCCCATCAATGAAAAGGTGAGCTACAGAAATGAATGAAATGCAAAGCAGCAACAGGATAGACATGATGTTGTGTGATAAGTACTGGCCAAATATGCTAATATCTTGCTGTATTTGTGAAATATCAGGCTCGTGTGATAAAATCCTAGGACATGGAGTGATGGTTTCAAACTATAGGAAAAGAGATTCTGCTTAAACATTAAGAAGAACTTCTTGCCTGTAAGAACTGTTCTACAGTGGAATACACTGCTTCATAGTGAGGTGGAGTCTCCTTCTTTAGAGGCTTTTACACAGAGGCTGGATGGCCATCTGTCAGGAGTTCTTTGATTGTGTATTCCTTCAGGGCAGGGGGTTGGACTTGTGGTCTCTTCCAACTCTATTGTTCTATGAGTCTATGTTTTTATTTGACTCTCCACCTGAAAACCAAAAGGACAAGCATGCTTCATTTTATCTGGATTGTGACCCCAAGAATCTAAAATATAAAATTAACTGAAAGAAGGAAGGGTATCTCTAAACTTCTCTTCCATCCCCCTTTACAACAACCTACATACACAGCAAGGTATTCCAAAGATAAATAAATTGGTCCCTAAATGTTTGCCCTGCAAGAAATTAACTAATGCATTGTAAAAACAATTTGCAGTGTTTTTTATGGACTGGTTCCGGAGTTGCTGGATGTTGGAACACTATTAACCTCCCCACTTTTCTTTTTGTATTTAGCAACTAATTTCCTTTTCTAAATTCTTTAATACTAAAAACATATATAATTGGGAAAGATTTTTTAAAATCATAGTAAGAGGTTTTTTTTCTCTCATAACCAAACTGTAGTTAGAAAAATAAACACTTTTTAAAAATCTAAATTTGTTCCCTTTCTTGAATTACTAGCCTGAAATTTTTCAATTGGGGGAAGATTTATATTGTGAAATTTTAAAGTAAGAGTTGTCCTGACGTTCTCCTAAAAAATCTCATTTCAGTTTCTCTCTTCAGTATCATGATACTTTACATGTTCAAAGAATTGCTGAAGCAAACATTTGGAAACAGCCAGCTTGCTTCTGAATTTTCCAAGCCAGAGTTTGAAAAGGAAATGTGAACATGCAGTAGAAACACAAGCTTTGTCGATTAAACTTGATTCAGGGTGTGGAAATGCAAAAAAATTCTGGGAAACAAAGTTTGGAATATAGACCCACACATACACCCGCACACACAAAAATCATTGTCCCTACTGAACTGGGTGAATGTGGAAGTTTATATCCAAAATGTATATTTCAAATTAATGCTGCAATCTTTGTTTATATATGTGTGTTTTCAAAAACTGAAAAAGGTCTACGCTGGCACTTTGCTTTTGATTCCACAGAAGACACAACTGAAAGACATCCTTTTCCCATTTCATAAAATGTCGACCCAATATTTACAAAATGGTAACAAGAGACAACATTATGCGCTGAATGCCGATGCTCCCTATTTGAGAAGAATTAATGTAACAGGAGATTCTAAACACTAATGTGCTTTGGAAACACACAGATGTGCCTGTGTGCGCATACAGACACATAGGCGCACACACATAAATAAGAGCTGTCGACAGAAGCTAGCAGTAGGTGGTCCCTTAATATCTTGCTGGTTTTGAAGTTCTGAAAAGGAGCAAGACTTTTTGAAATGTGGGCGAAAAGAAAGGAAGGGGAAGATGGAAACGGCGCAAAAGAACACAGACGCGGCACCAGTGACCCGAGAAACCTTGTTGCTCCAGTTATGCAGGCACACAATATGGCTTTCTTAGCCAGTCCAAAAAGGAAAAAAAAACTGTATTGGGAGAAAGCACCAGTAGGAGAAGAGAGAGAGGAAAGGCCAGGAGCCTTTGGGGTGGGGGAAAGGAGGGAGGTGAAGAGAACCAGAGACAGGTCTCTCCTTTTAGTCAAAGGCAGTGGGTAAGGAGAGCACGTGGTTCAGAGGGTCATTAAAAAGCATCAAAGGAGGCAGCCCCGTGATGGTAATAAGACGGCTGAAAGAAATAAAGGGGCCATTGATCTGCACTATTGAGTGTGACATTTTAACCGAAGCTAAAAGCCAAGAAGCTGAGCTGGCCCTTGGATTCATCTGCCTGCCTGTTTTAGTAAATTGTCTTTCTACCCCCCTTCCCTGCTCCCTCCTTCTCCCAACCAGTGGCCTCAGAGGTCACTTCATATTAGCTAGCTTGTTAATACTGAGGCAATCAATACTTAATCAACAAGTAATGGGATTTTGCAGTCATCCTGTATGATCTTTCAATAAAACCCTGAATCCATCTCTGCCTATTCAGAGCTTGGCTGAAGGTACATGACTGCTGAAAAACAGGGAGGGTTGCATGGAGGGGGGCCTGGAGGTTGAGGGAGGAAAAAGAAAGGGGGGAGGAATTTGATGGTCTGGTGCTCTTAGGAAGATCTGCATCTGATTAAGACACCACACAGCCACTGTCCTTCACCCTTTCGAATGTGGCAGAGTGCAGATATTCATTGTCGGCATTTCAAAAGCAGAACCAAGAGGAATTAGTACTTCCCTGGCATGGGCCCTACTCATATCTTTGTTCTTGATGTGATACCCAATCAGGAAAGCCTAGCCAGCTATTTAGTGGGCAATTGGAAATAGGTTCTAGCAGCAGTCCCATCCTAAGATTGCCCAGTTGCAAGATCTAGTTGCTGTTTTGTGCTTATGCACGTACACTCCCCGCTGTGTCACCACCCTGATAATACAACGTACAGTTGTCCCTTCACATTCGCTGGGGTTTGGTTCCAGGACCCCTCGTGGATACCAAAATCCATGAATACTCAAGTCCCATTATATGCAATGGCATAGCAAAATGGTGTCCCTTATATAAGATGGCAAATCAAGGTTTGCTTTTTGGGTTATTATTTTTTTTAGGAATATTTTCAAGCCATGAATACTTAAATCTGTGGATACCAAATCCATGGATATGGACAGACAACTGTAAATTGGCCATGGTCATTATTTCTGTTCTCTTCATATTCAACTGTAACCCAGGTGTTGGTCTTTCTTCCCTAACTTTCATCATTCTTGGTGTTTGCTGTTTTCAGCTAGTAGTATGGTGTCATCTGTATGTCTTAAATTGTTGTTGCCCCTTCGCCCAGCTTTCATGCCTGCTTCTGCTAAGTTTAATCCTGCTTTGCTGAAGATAAGCTCCACATATAAATAAATCAGATAAGATGCTAAAATGAAGCCTGGTCTGCTCTCCTCCCCTTGCCAACGGGAACCATAATTCAGCCAGAATTCACCTGGGGACTTGTGTCTTTGTAAGGGGACTTACATCTATGGGAAACAGAAATCAGCAGTTTTTCACTGTCCATACTCAGTAAGGGTGGGGGTGTTGTTACGCTACTACATAGGGGAGCCAGTAAAGCGCATCAAGATGGATGCACAATGGAACTGATGTGGAATGGGACTCATGCACATTGGGACTGATGCACAACACAAATCTTGGGATTTGCAGTTTTACAAGGTCTTTAAGTCTTCTCTGAAAAAGAGTGCTTGTGCCTCACCAAACTTCAAATCCCAGGATTCCATGGGAAGGCCAGAGCCGCCATTGTTGATTTTCAGGGAAGTGAGCATGCTCTATTTTGGGGCTTAAATATTTTTTTCAGGCAGAAGATCGCTCTTCTGCATCTGTGATTTAACAAGGAGAAAAAGAAGGGAAATGGAGGGAGCTTTTGGAGAATAATAACATGAGTAATTCACTTGCAGCCACCCTCTTTACTTTCAGACATGCTCCATGTGAACTTCAAGCACAGATAGCTTCCCATGCCAGCGATCTTGTGAATGTATCGTGGAGACAAATGAACGCTGCTGTGATGGTGAGTTAATGTGCCATTTTCCGCAATTAATTCTCCTGTCTAGCTAAGCCTGTGGTTAGGTGAAACAAAATTTTAATTTGGAATTTCGATAGAACACACACTTGTTCTTAGCTACTTCCTGGCTGTTAGTCCTGCATGTCATTAATTTAGACTGTCTTTTCTCACCATTTGGAAAACCTGGTAACACCATGCTGAAGTATAGCAAAGCTTCATAGTATACCTGAGCTTCTGCACCTATATCTAAGGACCACAAATGGACACATATTCCCACCTTTGAAGGTACAAACCTTTCCATGTATCTGTTGACATTTGGATATCCCCGCCACTGCCCAACACTTTCCTGAAAGAAAGAGGAGAAAACCCAGCAGAGCAAATGAAAACAATGCACTATGATGATAGTACAGTACTCAATTAAACATTAGGAAGTATTTCAGGAGCTCCTATTTCTTTACTATTATTGTACAGTTTCAGTGTGGCTAAATCAGCCATCAGTGCAGGGTATAACAATAAAAGTCACAACAATAAAATTGAAAACCATTTCTTGAAAAGAAATCAATAAAACTCACAAATACTCTTAGAACCAGCCCTTAAAAGCATCCTTAAAAATACTCATATAAAATTAAAACAAAATTGAAAATCGTTTCCTTTGAAAAAAAAATCAATAAAAGTCACAAATTCACTTAAATTCAGGCCTACAGAACTTCCTTTAAGAATCCTGGCATAAAACTGACAATCTCTAAATGTCAGCAAAGCTCACAGATGCACTTAAAAAAAAGAAGTTTCTTTAAAATCCTTACAAACACCAGTGTGGCTATCAGATCAAGAAACCATCAAGCAGCATGAAAAGTTTCCCCATAATAGCCAGATTTTGATCAAGAAAAATGGAAATAGAGAGACATTGGGTGTATCCACAATGCAGAGTTATAGCAGTTTGACACAACATGAAGTGCCACAGCTCCATCCTATGGAATCCTGGGATTTGTAGTTTTAAAAGCTCTTTAGCTTTCTCTGCCAAACAATGCTGGTACCTCACCAAACTGTAAATCCCAGGATTCTGTAGGATTGAGCCATGACAGTTAAAGTGGCGTCAAACTGCAATAATTCCTGCCATGCAGGAATATCCATGCAAAGCATATCCGACAGGTAGCCATCCAGCCACTATTTAAAAACCTCCAAAGAAGGAGACTCTGCCATACTCCGAGGCAGTGAATTCCACTACTGAACAGCTCTTAGAACATTTTCAGATAGTACTTACCACGGGATCAGGTCCTGGGAGAGGAACAGTGCTCTTGCGCAGCAGGGGGTCCTTTTAAGATGCCATTGTCCCTCTTCCGGGATCATTTGTGTCACATCTGTGAAGCTTTGGAAGCGGCCGCACCATATTTTAAGCACGGAAGTTGCCTGTGCTTAAAATATGGCGTGGCTGCTTCCAAAGCTTCATGGACGTGCCACAAATTATCCCGGAAGAGGGACGGTGGCATCCGAAAAGGACCCCCTGCCGTGCAAGAGTGCCTTTCCTCTCCCGGGACCCGATCCTGCAGTAAGCACTGTCTGAAAATGTCCTTACTGTCAGGAAGTTCTTCCTAAAGTTTAGATGAAATCTCTTTATAATGTTCTAGCTAAATATTCCTTCATGGGAGGGAGTTGGACTAGATGGCCCTTGTGACCCCTTACGACTCTTTAAGATTCTTTAACTCTATGAATGATGATACAGTAATTGATTCAATGGGTCTACTTTAGTTGGGACTAACCATTCCGGCCATGTAACTGCACATTTTTGGATGGCACATGATTATTTCTCGGTGCCTTCAATTTACCGCTCGATTCAGTGGAAGTGCTGAAACAGTGCCTGTGCTCCCCTGCCAACACCATCTCCTTCTCTCATTCTTGGCCTCTTTTTGAAACATCTCTCTTCCCTGACTTCTTTTTTTCTCTTTCCTTCATATTCCTTTGCACAGTAAGCAGTTGCATATGTTCATGTGTGGATCATTCTTGCCAGAGGTCTGAACTGACTGCTTTTGTAACAAGGCCAAAAGTTCCAAATTGCCCATCTCCGGATTTACTTTAATGATTAGTTTGCATTCAGAAATTCCTGATATCATCACAACCCTGGTCAAACGCCTATTTATTTACTTTATTTGAGCCCATGATGCAGTCTACCACCTTATTGGAGTCAATAAGTTAGAACTATCCCAGGCCCTGAGATTTTAGGGTCACAAGCCAAGATCTAGGGATGGCCCTTTGTGATGTCACAAGGGATGGGCCCTTGTGGTGTAATAAGGAGCAGCTGGTGGTGATGCCATTAAACATGAAAAAATCAGCATCAACCACAGCTGTATGCCATTCTAATAGCAAAACAACAAGACTGAGATCCTATACTGCAGTTGTGAAGTATAAATCTCCACTTGAGATTCATTGCAAGCCTTGTGCTAAAGGGTAGTACTGAGCAATGGAGCCAAGACACCAAATGTGTCACCAAATGCACAACCCGTCTACATGCACAATGGTGCCACATGCACAGCTCTGCCTCCACAACCTTGAATAGATTGCAGATGTTCTGCATTGGACAAAAATGTTCATCTTCTTGCATAGAGGAATTTAGATGTGCATAAGACACTAGACTAACACACATTTTTCAAGACAGTGCTCTCACCCTGATATTTCTCCTCCTTCTTTTAAGGACTAAAGAAGATTTGCCAGGCCTGGATATCTGGAAACCTTGTGGAATACATTGCCAAGGAGCCATTTGCTAACCTTGTGGAATACATTGCCTTGTGGAATACATTGCCATGTGAGTGGAGTGGAATGTATTGCCATGTGGGCACAGGCTAGAGGATGATACTTATTTCTAGTGATACCTTCTTTCTTGTGTGAGGTGGGACTTGCGTATATGTGTGTGTGTGTTCATTTTTTCTGTGGCTAGGGAAGAAGCCCCAAAATCCTCATGCCTGAGTGAAACACTGTATGGTATGATGATTTTTCTTACCTTCATCTCCATAATGAAAATAGCAAATGTCAATAGTAAAGTCTGGGCCAAGACTGCAGGCCTTTTCACATTTACTCACTTACATATTATGGCTCAATCTCAAATCACCATTTTTGTGGTCAGTTCTGCATCTGCTGACTCTCTTCAAATAGTATCAGATATTTGCTGACCAACTAAAATCTGTCAGGGATTTGCTCTCATCTACATGAAAGCTGATGACATTTCTTCCTTAAGCTTCCAGACATTCCATATTTTCATTGTATGCATATTTCATTTTATTTCCTCCTACTTATCCTCACACGTCATTTTGAAAATCTCATTTAAAGAAACACAAAGATCTAGAAATCACATTTAGGAACCTACTTTTAACAGTTATTGATTATACTTATTGTTTCATGCCCCCACAAGAAGTTTGCTGCTGCTCTAAGTAGAGTCAGTCCCCTGTATCTACATGTGAAAAGCCCCTTGCATATGACCAGCTTTTATCACATGCTGTAGGCCTGTGGTCTGGACCTGGCAGAGCAAGGGCAACCAGCAGCAGCAATCGGGAGTGGCCTGCCAGGATGGGCTACCTCAGACATGTGGGGCCTGATCTGTCCTGTCCCATCAGAAATGCACTAAACTGGGCCTTTAAAAACCCAGTAAAGGGCCCTATCCTGACTTACTCCTTTCCCAGCCCTGTATCTTCCCAGGTGTGGTAAGGACTGCCTAGGGGAAGAACGGGGCAGAAGCCCTGCATTATCTGGACTGCAGGGCTCTGGAACAGGGGTGAGCCAGGGTATTTGGCTGGAGTAGACAAGCCCTTACCTGTGTATCAGAGACACTCAGGAACCCTGTTAGTAAATTGCAAACATATGTAATAGGATGTTGGTAAGAGTGATCTAGGGCACATTGGGCTCTAGCAATGCACATTGGCACTCCCTAGCCAGTGTTACAGTATCCCAATATGCATCAGGTCCCATTACAGACAGTGTCCCTTTGTGCATTGGGTCCCGCTGTGCCTCATTCCCATTCAGCGTGGGGCCGTGTTGTGCATTGGGTCCCACTGCTCATCAGTCCCTATATAGTAACATAACAACAGCCCCTTGATGTTGAAAAACTGCTCCATGCTGTTTCCTGCAGCCATAAATCCACTTAGTAGACCAGAAGTCAAACATGAGTCAGCAGTGTGATGCAGCAGCTAAAAAAGCCAGGGCAATTCTAGGCTGTATCAATAGGAGTTCAGTGTCTAGACTGAGAGATGTAACAGTACTATTCTATTCTGCTTTGGTCAGACCTCACCTGGAATATTGTGTCCAGTTCTGGGCACTTCAATTCAAGCAGGATATTGACAAGCCGCAACGTGTCCAGAGGAGGGCAAACAAAATGGTGAAAGGTCTGGAAGCCATACTCTATGAGGAGCAGCTTAGGGAGCTGGGTACGTTTAGCATGGAGACGAGAAGGTTAAGAGGTGACATGATAGCCATGTTTAAATATTTGAAGGGATATCATACTGAGGATGGAGCAAGCTTGTTTTCTGCTGCTTCAGAGACTAGGACATGGAGCAATGAACTCAAACTACAGGAAAGGAGATTCCACCTAAACATTAGGAAGAACTTCCTGATAGTAATTGCTGTTTGGCAGTGAAATTTGCTGCCTTGGAGTGTGGTGGAGTGTCAGCCATGAACATTTAGCAGTGGTCCACTCATGTGCTACATAAGGGCCTATGTAATGCAAGCAGAAGATAAGTCCAATAGTGGTTATTTATACTACACTGCAGCAATTTAGGATCTCAAATCTTGCCCATGGGGGACCCAGGGGAGATTTGAACTGCCAGCTTACTAGATCACAGCTCCTTTGCTTTGGCACTAAACCATGCCAGTCACTGCATCACAGGTAAAGATGGGGATCAAGCAAGGGGTGCTCTTCATTGTACAATGCTCCTTACCTAATTACAGCAGTGAGTGGTGAATGTTGAGAGTGAAGGGCTACGTTGGAAGAGAAGCCTGTTAAACTCAAGTGTTATCTGACAGTGCATTGTTTGACTCCATTAACTCAAATTATTAAATTAACTGTTAGAGCTAACCAGAGTTATGTCTGAGAGGGAAAAGACAGCTTTGGATAATCAAAGAGCTGAAACATACAGTCAGCAGGCAGGTAGTTCTACTTGGTTGACGAGTGTAGCACAGGAGCATGCGTTTCTGATGGGTTCAGTACTTCAAAAAACTGGTCCATTGGAACACATACATGACCAACTCAATGCTCATAGGAGGGATCACAGGTCCACGGTAAGCCATACTGTGAAATTCTGTGCCTATTCTGAAGCTCACACACTGAAAGTTCCTGGTCTAGCATAACATTGGGCAATGGTGGAGAACCTCAAGCACAAGAGCCAAATCTGGACCCACCTGGCCTCCTCCTCTTACCTTCTGGGGCTCCTCAGATGGCTATAACTCCTTCCTCCTAACACAATTATGTGCTCATTTCCCACATTTAGTAGGAACTTTTCCCATTCGTAAAGGTTGAATTGCCTCATCTAAGGACATTGTCAGATGAGCCTCTAAAAATGTCCTTTTGCCAGCATAATTAAAGCCATTTTTATGCCAGCAAAAGAACACTTCCTGCCAGACTTACCTTTGTCTCCTGGCTTCCCCAGCAATGAAGAGGAAGTGAATGGAGACCCGTTCACTTCCTTGTTTGAAATCTTGCAGATTCTCATGAGACTTCATCATGCAGGAAATGCAAAAATAAAACAAACAATAACACATAAAAAGTGACAGAAAGCACATATACACAGTTAAAAACGTACAGGTAACACTGCGGAGAGTCATAAAAAGTGTGTCACCCACGTGGATGTTGCTATGTCACCTGGAAGTGTTCTGGCCAGTCTGGCCATTGTTGGGCTTAGTATGTGGGGGAAAAGTGTGCTGGGTTTCATATGCCAGCAGTGCCAGTAAAAAAAAACAAAAAAAACACAGCACAGCTGATCTATTGATGGCTTGTTCCATCAATAAAATAGATCGGCTTATTGGCAGGACATAAACGTTAACGGGTGATGTCATCTGATATGTTCACGTTTATGTGGCATCATTATGATACCGCTGTCTTTGTGTCTGATAAAGTCCTAAGACTTACTTCCTGGCAGGGTAGTAGAGATTCAGTATTCATGTTAGTGGAGTGTAGGTCTCTTAGGTCTCTACCAGCATACTTATGCCTTTGTCAGGGGGAAGTATTGTCTTTTTCCTCTTCCCCACTTTCCCCTAGAATGCACAGTAAATGGGGGATCAACAGCACAGCTCTGTCCCCTTGGCCACTAATGGCTCATAGAAGTGAACTCAGGTTTCACACCCAGGGTCTTATCTGGATGGACAACACACTTGGGACATCGCCCACACACCTAATCATTGGCCAAGGGAATGGAGCTGCACCTATGAGTCTCCCGGTAGTTCCTGTGCAGCCATGGAAAGGAACATCTGTTATGAAGAGGACCAAAGTGTTATGATTGCCTTCATCACCAAGAGGATCTGCAAGGGAAAATATGCTCATAGTGATACGTTGGGAGGAGCAGGTGTCTGCTTTTTCAAGTTGCACTCAATGCAACACTGAAGATGGGGCATATGCTGCCCACAGATCAGGCCTGTTCCTCCTTTGGGACCGCCTCCAAATGGGCCTGAGTTCAGGCAGGCGTAACAGCCTGTCGCTGCAGCCACTGCCATCTCCCATGCCATCACCCAACATGTGACCAAGGCCTCCTGCATGCGACCAGCCTTGGTCATATGCTGTGGAAAAGTGATTCCTGCTTCAGAAAAGTGATGGCAGAGGACAGCTACAGCAATGGACTGGCCTTCAGGGACAGGCTTCTGTGGCCTTGTGGGGCCTGATCCATTCCTTCCCAGCAGGAATGGATTAAACCAGATATTAAAAAACAAAAAACAAACCCCCAGATATGGGCCCTACCCCATATTCCCCTGTCTCAGCCCTATATCTGCCTCTGGGGTGCTGAGGATGCCCTGGGGGCAGAACGGGGCAAAAGCTCTGCCTTGTCATGACTGCAGGGCTCTCAAATGGGGGCAAGATGGAGGTAAATTGCCCATGTAGAAAAGCCCATTAGAACAAACAAATAAAAAATAATTTAAGTATGCCAACAATATATTAGATATAGGAGATTATCAGACGTAGTGGAACGTGGCAAAAAAAAAAAAAAAAAAAAAAAAAAACAAAACATGTTCCAAACCACATCAGAAGAACATGACAGGAACAGAAAGGGCAACATTATCAGACCCCCACATCCTTCAGCTGTCTTTGGGTGATAGCATTGCCACAGATGAGGCTTCTCTTTCATATTGATGGGGACAAGCTGCTAATAGAAAAGGATGCCTTACTCATGGCTGCTCTAAGACCCAGGGACACTGAAGGACATCATCACCTGATAATCTCTCCCCTTCCGGTGCTTCTTGTGATCGTCTAACATAGTGTTTGCCATGTCTGATAATCTCCATTATGAATTAAAATATATTTCAAAGATTTTTTTTAAAAAAATCAAACTAAAGTTTTAAATTTAAAAGCAAAATGAGTGGGAACTGCAGCAAAATGTTGCAGGTAGTCACACTACCTGATAGGATACCTGCTAGCTAGGATTCCAGCTTGACTGCCAGGGTTTCCTCCCCGCACCCCCATCTGCACTATTTCATTTACAAGTTTTGCAATTTAGAGCAAGATTCATTAGCCATTGAGCAACTTCATTGGGTTGGTGGAGGAGGCAAGTTGCCAAATGAAGGATCTTTCTCTCTCTCAAAATTTTGGTGCTTCTTCCTATCATGGGTTTTCCTTAATTATTTTTTTTTCCGAGTAGTACCCCCTCCTCCCTTTAGAATCATAGATTCATAGAATGATAGAGTTGGAAGAGACCACAAGGGTCATCTAGTCCAACCTCCTGCCTTACAGGAATACACAATCAAAGCACTCCTGACAGATGGCCATCCAGCCTCTGTTTAAAAACCTCCAAAGAAGGAGACTCCACCACACTATGAGGCAGCACATTCCACTGTCAAACAGCTCTTTCCATCAAGAAGTTCTTCCTAATGTTTAGGTGAAATCTCTTTTCCTTTTGTTTGAGTCCATTGCTCCATGTCCCAGTCTCTGAGGCAGCAGAAAACAAGCTTGCTTTGACAACTTTCCTATCAATGCTCATCCTCTTTTACTAGAAGGAAAGATACAGGTCATTTTCTTCTTCCTTTTCTGGTGTGAAATATACTGCTCCTGTCTATGAGTTATTAAAGCAGACCAAATACTTGCCCAGTCATTATAATTTGTGGTAGGGACCAGGACTCAGAGCCAAGCCTCCCTCATGATTCAGAATGAGATCGTGAAGCAGAGAAAACAACTGCTACAATATCTGGTACTTTTCATCTGGGTGCTCATGGAGTCAGTTAAAATCTGGTACATACCTACAGTATGGAAAATAGAAAACCTCCAACTACCCCCACACACACAAACATATGAAGTGGGGAGGAAAGGGGGAAAGTTACATGCTATTATTTTGTTCTGCCATCAAATATCTTGTGGTCAGTGAGTTAAGCAGGTTGTGGAGAAATGTTTGGAGCTTTAGGGAGTTCTGTCGTTAGCTGTGGGGCATGTCTGAACAAAAGTGAAGTGTTCATTCCTGCTTAAGCTAAGCAATCTCACAGTTGTCAGCTTTGAGCTTCAACCTGGACATTTGCTCCCTTATCCTTCTGTCAGGGAACATGTCGGCACTCGCCTGTTCTGACACCTTTTATCAGCTCCAGAAACTGCCCTTGTTTTCCACTAAACATATCATTTCCTCTCAACTATGTCTGTTTTAGACAAAATAGAGGGTTATAGTTCGGTCTCTTCCTATAAAAGGCAAGGATGAGGCAGCCAACTCACATAGATGGACTGTTGCTACCAAACACAGTTGGAACCCCATATCTGTGGGGGTTTGGTTCCCAGACTTACTGTGGATACCGTAAAACTGCAGATAATAGCAAACCCAATTAAAATAAAGGGCTTATGGTAAAAACATACCATAGAGTTGCATTGGGAGACCTAGAAAATGCCAAGAGAGGATGCCCCTCTAGGCATTTTCCAGTGAAACTCTATGGTATGTGCCCCTATTTTGTGTCCTGTGGATAACTGAAACTGTGGATATTGGTTCTGTGGATATGGGTGTCCAACTGTACCAACAAATGCTGGAGCTACCTTATTCTGCAGGGTGGAACCCAACCAATGTCCTCTTCTTAGAAGGATGTTTGTAGAGGTAGGGGAAAGGAGAATAATGGATCAAGGAGAATGCTCAGAGAGTTGACACACCCTCCTTAAGAGCAGAGATGAGGAAAGTGTGATTCCTGACCCACACATGCTCCCCCCAATATGTGCTTGAGTCACCTCCAAATGCATCCAACATATCCTAGGTGCATACGGGGTGTGTGCAATTTGGCGCTGTCTGGGCCATTTTAGGCTAAGGATAGCCATATATTTAAATATGGCTAAATATGATGTTGTTGTGTGCCTTCAAGTCATTTCTGACTTACTGCAATCCTAAGGTGAACCTATCATAGGGTTTTCTTGGCAAGATTTATTTAGAGGAGGTTTACCATTGCCTTCCTCTAAGGTTGAAAGAGTGTAACTTGTCCAAAGTTACCAGTGGATTTCCATGGCTGAGTGGGGATTTGAACTCTGGTCCTCTAGACTCCTAGTCCAGCACTGAAACCACTACACCATGCTGCAGAATGCATCACAAATGTGTACTTCACCCATGTGCAACTTCTATACCTTCTAACTACGATAGCCACTTTTAAATACATATGCAAGATTATGCGATCTTTGTTTCTGCTGCTCCAAAGATTGCAACAGGAACCCATGGCTTCAAATTACAAGAAAAGAGATTCCACCTAAACATTAGGAAAAACTTTGTGACTCTACAAGGTGTTTGAGAGTGGAATAGACTACCGTGGAGGGAGGTAGACTCACCTGCTTTGGGGGTCTTGATTGCCCCTTTAGTCCCTCCCAACTCAATGGTTCTATGATTCTATGAGAGGCCTCTTTTCAACCAGGAAGTTGCCCTTTCAAGTCAGTTCTGGATTGCTTCAAGTTAAAAAAAATGCCACACCTGGGTCTAAAACCCACCCCTTCTGTAAGGATGGCATTTGAAGGCAAAACAGTTTTTTTAAAAAGATGGGGGGGTTGGGACAGTGGAGAGCAGCCCCTGGATGTTATCACACCGGTGATAAGTGATAAGACCCTGGAAGACACCAGCTGCTGATGTCATTATTTCACACCTGGCTGTGGGGACATTGCCAAATACTTCTCCAAGCCTGCCTACTTTCTACAAAGCACAGAATGGATATGTGAGGTTGTTTCAGGGGGTTTTCAGTAAATTGGGGAAAGGCCTCTGGGCACTGTGTAGGGATGCAGGGAATATAAATTCCCACAGCACCAAGAAAAAGGACATCTGCAGGTATAAGGGATGTACCAAAATGTGTTACATTTAACTTAATTCACCATCAAAACAGAATCCAAATGGTTCATCCCGAGAGAATATTTTAGAGGCATTTCTCTGCTGCTACCTTTATGATCAGGGGTAGGGACTCTTTGGACCTGGGATGTTGCCTCTCTTTGATTTTTTGTGCACTTCCTTCCCATCCTTGTTTCATATTTCAAGATTTTATCTATGTATGTATGTATGTATTTTATTCATTTATATCCCACCTTTCCCCTAATAATGGGGCTCCAGGCATCTAGCAACATATTTACAGTAGCACCCCTGTGTCTGCTGATGCACCGACCATGGATTCAATTATCCATGGTTGGTGATGGTGGGGGGAAGGGAGGGGGAGGAGGGATCTTGCCTGCCCCGTCCTTTTCCCTGGGAGAGCTCTGGTCACTGAGGCAGTGATTGCAGGGAAAGGGGGAGGTAAGGGGTGGGAGGGATCTTGTCTGCCCCTTTCTCCCCCCCCCACAAAGATCTCTGGTCACTGTGTTGGCGGTTGTGGGAGAAAGGGGGAGGGGACAGGTGGGAGGGATCTTACCTGCCCCGTCCCTTCCCCTGGAAGAGCTCCAGTCTCCACAGCAGCGATTGTGAGGGCAAAGGTGGAGGGGAGGGGCAGAGGGATCTTGCCTGCCCTGCCCCTTCCCCTGGGAGAGCTCTGGACACCATGGGGGGAGGTGGATGGGAGGGGCAGTAGGGCTCTAACCTCCACCCTTACCCTAGAGTGCTCCTGCAGCAGCAGTGGGGTGGTGGATGGGTGTTTGCTATTATCCATGGATTTCACCATCTGTGGTGGGGCCCAGAACCAATTCCCCACAGATACAGGGGTCCTACTGTAAAAGCAGCACAAATTAAAAACCATGCAAAGTAATTGATAAAAGATAAATACTGTATAAAAGTTATTTAAAAAGTGATTCATGAATGTATAAAGTTAAAACATTAAACAGTAAAAAAGAAATAAAATTCACTAAAAGGCTATATACAAACCTGAAAAACACCACTGCACAGCATTATAAACCTACCACAGTCAGTTTTTGATTTGCTCTTTAGGGAGAAAGTTCCAAAGTCTGGGAGCAGCCACTGAGAAGACCTTCTCCCTGCACTTTGAATTGTGCCTGAAAACAGACCAGCAGTCAGTGTAGCTGTTGCAACAATGGAAATGTGTTTTGACTGAGAGCCTACATCATTCTTGCAAAGTATAAATCTACACTTCAGACATAATCAAATGCAGAAAAAATTGCAGGATTATGACATCAGGGTAGCATGAATTGTCCCTGCTATTGCACGATGGCATCCTCCTCACGTTATTACCCCATGCTGCAGCTGTGAAAAAGGTGTTCTTTCTCATTCATGGGATAAGCCATGAATAGATCATCAATAGTGTTCTTTTCTTGCTATTGACTGTGTGTGAAACCATGTCCCATTGTAATTGTGAGATTACAGCATGAATGGGTGGTGCTCAATGAGAAAACTTCTGGGTGAGAATGCAAAAATGAAGCACAGGACACTCTTTTTATGAACTTCCCCCTTTCGTTTGCATGTTTTTAGGTTTGTTTCAGTGCTTGTGTGTTAAGTATTTGAAGAGGTGTCATGTTGAGGATGGAACAGGCTTGTTTTCTGCTGCTCCAGAGACTGGAACACGGAACAATAGATGCAAGCTCCAGAGATTCCACCTCAACATTAGGAGGAACTTTTTGACAGTAAGAGCTGTTCGGCAGTGGAACACACTCCCTCGGAGCGTGGTGGGGTCTCCTTCCTTGGAGGTCTTTAAATAGAGGCTGGATGGCCACTTGTCGGGAATGCTTTGATCGTGATTTCCTGCATGGCAGGGGGTTGGACAGGATGGCCCTCATGGTCTCTTCCAACTCTACAATTCTATGATTCTATGATTTACTTTCTTAATTGAGGGTTTTTTGGAGTTTTAAGCATGCTGGAGTCTTCTTGCAAGAACTGCCAAGATCTCACCCATGCCAAATTGTGGAAGTAAACTCCTGTTCTTGGTGTACTCGTGGTCTTTGTGCGATAATTCTGTGGCATTTCTTTTGCATAATTACAGCTATGTGCGCTAATAAGTGTTATAATACCACTATTTTCCAGCTATCTTCATTTGCAGAATTACAGTACTGATAATGTCCTTAGATACTTCTTGGTTGCACTACACCATCCTCCTGCTGAATGCCAATCTCTGCAAGAGTATATCTGCCAATGTGTCTGCTTATATTCAGCACCTTGGACAGATCCTTTAAAGTTCAGAGTAAAAGCCAGGATGGATTCCCCACCCTACAGAGCTGGGAGCCACCAGTCACTACTGGCAAGAACACAGACATTTCCAAATCGGCTTTGATGCTGTCCTTAAGGCAGGAATTTCACTTCGAAAGAAGCAAAGAGGCAGAAAGAGATTGCTATTAAACAGGAAGCATAGATGAAAGTGTGAGATCAAAGTGCCTTCACATGGATCCAAATGAAATGGCTTCCAGGTCAAAGGTTCTTCTGCATGTGCTGTCTTGTATGTTTGCAAGGATTTACTTTATTATCCCTCAACAGCTGTTATCTCCTTAAGAGACATGTTTAATGCTCTTCCTTGGTTTGAATAGTGTAAATGTTGATGTGGGTTTATCCTAGATGTCTACATCTGTGGGGCTACCTGATGGAGTCAAAGGCAGAGACACTTTGGAATCTGAAAATTTCTGTCAAAATTATGCACACACACACATGTACAGCACCACCATCAAAGCTTCTGGCCTAGCAAGTGAAAAGAAACATTCCTAAGGTTGCACTTTATACAGCCACAATCTTGACCTCAAAGTGCCTTCAAAGGGCTCACTTCCTCAGAGATGCATTACTGGCCTTTACACTAATTCACAGTGAAAGCTAAAGTGCTTTGCTAGAAAACCACAAGAGACCAGAGACCCTGGAGGATTATTTTGGAAGAGAGCAGTATGCGTATTACAGATAGTTCAGGCAGTATGTGAGTGTATTTTTTTTTTAATAATTATTTGTGTGTGTGTGTATTGGCAACTGCTTCCAAATAAAAGTGCAAGGCTATTTGTGTACTGTTTTGGAAGAAAACTAACAAATTAAATGGAACAAAAGAACACCCAAATCACATTATTCCATTCTCATTATATGTGATTTCAGTGCCCAGGGAATCCCACACAAGATATGCTGCACTATTCTCAGACATGTTCTGTCTCCTTCCCCCTTCCCTTTTATTTCTCTTTGCATTTTCAGTTTGCTGGGCTAAGCAGGAATCCATGAGCCAGGTTTTAATTCTTAAATAGAAGGACGTGATTTATTAATTTGCATTTGAAATAACAACTGCCACTGGGAAGAATCAGTGGAAAGCTTTAATTATATTGAAAACTATGCCTCAATGCATCATGCTGCTATCCAGATTTTCAAAACTGAAGTATCTGGTTTATCTGGTTCTTTAAGGAGTTGGTAGAGAAATTCAGGATTGTCAAGGGTTCGAAAAACCTGGTGGTCTGAGGCTGGGATATGGCATACTTACTTTCCAAGGACATTTAGATCCCAGAATTCTCTTCATTTTGGATATAAGGGAATAAGGGTGTGCAATATTGGCTTCTGTGATTGACTGGCTGTTTGAAGCTTCTATACTGGTTGGGCCTGGTATATGTTCAAAAATAGCATCAGAAGACAAAGGATGTTATCAGACACATCAAATACGGCATCATAATGCTGCCACATAAATCTGAAAGGGCATGCATATCAGATGATGTCACTCTTTCACATTTATGTCCTGGCCAAAACCCATCTTATTTTATGGATGGCTTAATCCATCAATAGATCCCCATGACACTTTAGTGTGGGCATTGCTGGTATATGACACCTTGCACCATTTAACTCACGCAAACACAACATCAATGGCGGGTCTGGCCAGAACACTTCTGGGTAAGATTGCAACCTCCAGGTAGGTAATTCACTTTTTATGACCCTCCCCAGTTTACTTGTGACTTTTTAAGTGTGTTACTGTGCTTTTAAAAACTGTTTCTGTGTTTTGATTTTATTTTTGAATTTCCCACGCTATGTATTCTTGTGAGAATATGCAGGATTTTGCACGATGAAGTAAATGGAGCTCTGTTTACTTCCTCTTTCTTTGCTGGGGAAGCCTTTGGATGGGAGGGATGGTAAGTGTGGCATGAGGAGTTCTTTTGCTGGCATAAAAACGGAAATATTATGCCAGCAAAAGAATGGGAATTAGGGGGTGGTCTGATAAAGTCCAAAAACAAATAGTGAAAATAATCTTTATATATTCTATTAAAGAGTAATAAACAATATATCTACAGCAGGACCCCTGTATCCACTGGGGTTGGTTCTGAGGGGCCCTGTGGATACTGGCAATTGGGATAATAGGGAATGCCATTGAAAATAATGGGGCTTCCAGTTTAAAATATCATAGAATTGCCTCAGAGGACCTAGAAAATGGCTAGAGAGGACACATTTTCTAGGCAGATTCTATGGTAGGTGTGCTGTTTTGTGTCCTGTGGATAATTGAATCAGTGGATAATGAATCAGTAGATACAGGGGTCCTACTGTATATCAAAGCAATATTCAAAACAAATACAATCAAAATATTAAAATGAACAGAGTCTCTGCACCCTGTCATACATGAACAGCTCAAATGCAAGGAACAGAAATGACATCTGGACTAATTTACTGCTAGTTATAAATGAGCTCAGTCAAGGTCATTCTGATGCTGCAGACAATAGATCTAATTTCCCTGATAATCTTGTGTAATTTCTTTGGCTCTGTGTATCTCTGAACTTTAACTTGGAGTTGAACTAATCTCTCTTGGTTTCAGACTTGGCCCAAGACTGTGTGCTTCATTTTTCAGACTGTTTAATTACATTTCTGCTTCTGCAGATACAGGTATCACCTTGGGCAGGACTGGCTTTCCTCCTGTCAGCTGCTGTGCACAAGAAGTGAACACTCTTCGGTACGTACTTACCTGCTTTAAAACAGGACATGATACATACTGGCTAGGACTTCTGGCAGCCACCAAACATCAAAAGAACCAATTATGTCCAAGCAGCTAAACAGCCAACTTCCACAGCTGCAATAGTCCTACACCTTTACAAAATTTATTTGACCAGCTAGGATCATAGAATCATAGAATTGTAGAGTTGGCAGAGACCACGAGGGCCATCCAGTCCAACCCCCTGCCACGCAGGAAATCTTGATCAAAGCATCCCCGACAGATGGCAATCCAGCCTCTGTTTAAAGACCTCCAAGGAAGGAGACCCCACCATGCTCCAAGAGAGTGTGTTCCACTGCAGATCCAACTGAAGGCCACATAGACGTAGTGTGGCATACAGAGTGTAGAAGTATTAGCAGGAAGAGAAATAAAGATTACTAGGTAACCTTCAGCCCGGAGATGGCCAGTAGCCTTGTAAATTTGGGGTGGTGAATATATGTTGGCCTTTGTAAGAGCTACTCACTGTTCTGGGAATGGAGTTCAGCACTTTGGATAGCTCCCATAAAACCAGGAGTAGGTCCTGTAAAACCCACATGAATTCACCACACCAAAGTAATGGTGCCATTGGCCACCCTTACTCCAACCTGTTTTTTCTCTTTCATCTTTGCTTTGAGATTAAAATGGGATGGCACATTGTACTTTATGGAGTATGCATAACATATATCCTCTCCTCCTCTGGCTTTTCTTCGCAAACGAAGATTCAGGAAGGACTCATCCCGCGCTTTCTGCAAGCGCGCTGATGACTAAAAAGGCCAATCCGAGATAAACAAGTCCGGTTGCAAAAAGCACAGCAGAAGGTCTCCTTGGGTGATGTTTCTGGGTTGTTGTGATTCTTTCTGCGTTGTCGTTTCTCTTCAAGACTTGTTCGTCGTGAGTTCTCAAATAAGGCTGCAGCATTGTGGATAGTGCGTCTCCATGCCTCCCGATGTGAGGCCAGGGCGGACCACTGTTGGTGATCAATTTGGCCAAGCCTGAGATGTTGTTTCAGGGAGTCTTTGTATCGCTTTTTTGGAGCGCCCCTCTTACGCTGACCCGTGGCGAGTTCACCGTAGAGTAGTATTTTTGGGAGGCGATGGTCCTCCATCCTAGAAACGTGCCCTGCCCAGCGCAGCTGTGTTCTCAATATCATGGCCTCAATGCTGGTGATCCCTGCTTGCTCAAGGACAGCAACATTCGTCACATAGTCAGTCCAGTGTATATTTAGGATTGTGCGTAGACAGCGCTGATGAAAGCGCTCGAGGAGTCGTAGGTGGTGGCGATAGGTGACCCATGTTTCAGATCCATAAAGGAGGATAGACAGTTAGTTCCTGCTATTGCAGAAGAACTTCTCCCTGAAAGCCAATGTGGCTTCAGAGCCAATAGGAGCACTACAGACATGGTATTTGCCCTTAGGCAACTGCAAGAAAAATGTAGGGAGCAGAACAAGGGTCTCTATGTAACATTTGTAGACCTCACCAAAGCCTTTGACACTGTAAGTAGAAAAGGTCTGTGGCAGATCCTGGAAAAACTAGGATGTCCCCCCAAATTCCTTAAAATGATTATCTTGCTACACGAGGGCCAGCGTGGTCAAGTCAGATATGGCGATGCTCTTTCAGAGCCCTTTCTAATAACGAATGGAGTGAAGCAAGGTTGTGTTCTTGCACCAACTTTATTTACAATCTTCTTTAGCATGATGCTCCAAAGGGCTATGGCAGAGCTTGAAGAAGACGACGGCATCTATATACGCTACCGTACTGATGGTAGCTTGTTTAACTTAAGCCGTCTGAGGGCTCACACTAAGACTCTAAACTATCTAGTCCGTGAGCTGCTCTTCGCCGATGATGCTGCCCTTGTTGCCCACACAGAAGGAGCTCTGCAGCGCCTAACATCCTGCTTTGCAACAGCTGCAGAGCTGTTTGGGCTAGAAGTCAACCTGAAGAAAACAGAAGTTCTTTACCAGCCTGCACCACAGGACGAACACCACCATCCCCACATTGCCGTCGGCAAATCAGTGCTCAAGTCCGTTCAGCAGTTCACCTACCTGGGAAGCATCATCTCCTCAGATGCCAAGATTGACAAAGAGATCGATCACAGATTAGCAAAGGCATATAGTGCATTTGGAAGACTTCACAAAAGAGTCTGGAGCAATAAACACCTGAGGCAAAGCACAAAAATCAGTGTGTATAACATATATATTTCAATGTGAAATTGCCACTGCACCCAGATGATGGGACCTTAAATTATCTGTTGCATTGTATTCAAGCATAACTATTAAATGTTTACTGTCCCTTACGTATAGACCAGCCTCTCTCCATGTTTTCTTCCCTTAGCCTAAGAGCCTGGTGCAGGTCTATTTCAAGATCCCTGCTTTTATTTCTATGTCTATGTATGTGTATATCTATATAATGTAATGTAATGCACCTGGATGAATATGTTTGTTATGCTATTACCATCTGTATGGATAAATTGATGAATAATCCAACAGGATAACAGACCTGTCTCCATCCTTATCTAAACCCAAACAATGAATCTCAGCTTCATTGCATCTCTATTGTGGCTTGCAAAACCTTCTGGGTAAATGGGGACAGCTTTCATAGAATCATAGAGTTGGAAGAGACCACAATGGCCATCTAGTCCCACCCCCTGCCCTGCAAGAATACACAATCAAAGCACTTCCAACAGATGGCCATCCAGCCTCTGTTTGGAAATCTCCAAAGAAGGAGACTCCACCACACTCTGAGGCAGAGCATTCTACTGTTGACCCATCAGGAAGTTCTTCCTAATGTTTAGGTGGAATCTTTTTCCCTGTATTTTGAGTCCATTGCTCTGTGTCCTAGTCGCTGGAGCAGCAGAAGCAAACTTGTTCCTTCCTTAATATGACATCCCTATTGAAACCAAATCAAGAGATAGACTTTGCAGAAGGATCTAGCCAACACCAAGTGTCAACGTCAAGTGGAAAGCTGTACAGATCAAGAAGGATGGAAACCCTATATCCATTAACCAAAGAAAAGCTCATGCAACACCATTTAACTTGTGGTAATGCCTGCAGTTCAACCTCTGCATGTACAGAGGAATGCATATATATATATATTCTCCCACCCCATATATGTCATATCAGGATCTGTGGATTGAGTCAATACTTTTCCCATCCACAGAATCATGACATTTTCTGGAATTCTTCTGAGAGACTGAATCTTGAGTGAAAGCCTTCTAAAAGCCACTCGAGAACACTATCCAATTATTAGTACACTTTTGTGTGGTGTGAGGGGCTTCCTTTTTCCTTGAGAGTGAATAAGATATTTTCACATCTTTCCCCTCTCCAAAGCCTCTTGGGAAGGGTTTTTATTGAAAGTATCAAAACTACGAACCAGGCAGCATCGTGTTGTTGATGCCTGAGGTCAGACTCTTTGGCTGGCTTGTTGCAAGGCTGTAGTATAACAAAATTCACTCAGTGCTTTTTTTTTTTAAACTGGCCTTGTATTTTAAACAGAAAGCCTCCAAAACAGCCTTTCTCACTCTTCACACCTTTGTCCTTTGTACGTCTTTAACAGTTGTTGCTGGTGTTTTAAAATCTCCTTGATAAGAGACAGGAAAATGAACAGCTTGGGTGGAGCGGAACCAAAGAGGCATTCAAGACATCACACCTTAAAAAAAAATAACAGCAAAATGCAGACCTACCATCATGGAATCTCCAGAATCAGCCTGATTCATTTTGCCGCCTGAAGCAAAGGAAAAAATGGTGTTCCTCCCATTCCATCTGCAAAAACTGGTTGCTGGTAGAACATCATCTTCTACCACAGTTGGATGTAGTGATAGAATATCATCCTTTGCCATATCTGAGCATAGTGGGCTTACATCAGGGGTGCAGAACAGAGTATATCCCTATCCTCCAACAGAGGGGATACTCCTGCTTCTCTTTCTCTACCACCCAGAATCTGACACCTGAGGTGAGTTCCTTGCTCTTACTAACTGTAGGGCTGGTTCTGATGAAGTATTTTTGTTGTGTCTATGATCGGTCAATAGTAATTTGGCTTTTCTTTGCAAACGAAGATTCAGGAAGGACTCATCCTGTGCTTTCTGCAAGTGCACTGATGACTAAAAAGGCCAATCATAAACAAGTCCGGTTGCAGAAAACACAGCAGAAGGTCCCCTTGGGTAATGTTTCTGGGTTGTGATTCTTTCTGCGTTGTCATTTCTCTTCAAGACTTGTTCAGCGTGAGTTCTGAAATAAGGCTGCAGCATTGTGGATAGTGCGTCTCCATGCCTCCCGATGTGAAGCCATGGTGGACCATTGTTGGTGATCAGTTGGGCCAAGCCTGTGATGTTGTTTCAGGGAGTCCTTGTATAGTATTTGTTATTGTGATATACACAGAACACAAACTCACACTTCTTCATAAAGTTCTTTATTGGAAAGGAATCATGTCTCAGGAATATAGGCAAAGCTGCAACTGAGATTCAGACTAACAGTGATAGAGATAAAAAGACACCCAGCGTGAGAAAGCAGCATAGGGAGGGCAGTTCAGCAAGGGGGAGCGAAACCTCTGAACCATCTGCCTGACCTTGAGCTCCTGGTAGGACCTGGGCTCCCATGGCAACCAAAAGGCCTGGCTCGTATCCCAGACATTCCAAAGCCTAGGACAGAACCAAACCCAAACTAACTGTCAGGGTCTTCCATGAATTCCACTCTATAACCCAGAATTCAAGGACGATCCTGACATACTTCCCCCCTGAAGACCAACCCCCCCTCTCTCAGCCAGGCTTATCGGGAAAGCGGGCATGAAACTTTCTCAATAAGCGTTTGGCATTGACATGGTCAGAAGAGGGTCACTTCACAGACACAGGAAGTAGACAGCTGGAGGAATGTCACACACAGAACAAGAAAATCCAGGGATTCTTCCAGGAGCTTGCAGCTACAGAATCGATTCAAAGCCCTTTCCCTTATCAAGGACAACGAGGACAGACTTCAGGGGTAGAGCAGGGGACCTTGAGAGGACCACCGCAAGGAACAGCAGCTGCGAAGCCTCAGCGTAAGCGTGTGGTGGTGGTGGGGGACTCCTTGCTGCGGGGTACAGAAGCAGTGGTATGTAGCCCTGACAAGATGACTCGGGAGGTGTGTTGTCTCCCTGGGGCAAAGATCTGTGATGTGACCGAGAGGCTGACAAGACTCGTCAAGCCTACGGATCATTACCCCTTCCTTTTGGTCCATGTGGGAACCAATGATACTGCAATGCATAGCTTTCCCAAGATCAGAAGAGATTATGAGGCCCTGGGGAGGAAGCTGAAAGAAATGGATGCACAGGTGGTCATCTCGTCTCTTCTGCCAGTTGAAGGGCATGGTCCAAGAAAGGAGAGGAAAATAGCTGACGTAAACAACTGGCTCCGTAGATGGTGTCGCCAAGAACAAATTGGATTCTTGGATCATGGACTGCGCTTCCATGCGGGGGGACTTCTGGCAAGAGATGGCGTGCATCTTACAAAAGTTGGAAGAAACATTTTTGCCAACAGTCTCAAGAATTCGATCAGGAGGGCTTTAAACTGAGTCAAATGGGGGAGGGAGACAGTATTCTGGAAGGCAAAAGGGCTGGAGAAAATAGTCAAACTGTCACAGAGGGAACAAGGCAAACAGCGCAAGGACCCAACAGTGGGAGGCAAAAAAGCTTGCACAGGAAGCAAGTAAAGGGAACACATGGTCTCAGATGTCTCTACACTAATGCAGAGAGCATGGGAAATAAGCAAGATGAACTTGAGCTCCTCGCACTACAAAACAAATATGATATAATAGGCATCACTGAAACCTGGTGGGAGAGTCTCATGATTGGAATGTAGGAATAGCGGGGTATAACCTTTATAGCAGAAACAGGCCAAACAGGAAAGGAGGAGGAATAGCATTATATGTCAGGGATATTTACACCAGTGAAGTGATCCATGACATCAGTACTGGAAGCCAGGTGGAGAGCGTCTGGATAAAAATTAAAGGGGAGGGAAACAACAGGGATGTTATTGTGGGACTCTACTACAGACTCCCAAATCAGACGGAGGAATTGGATGTTGCCTTTCTAGAACAGATGAACACACATGCAGAAAGGAGAGATGTAGTAGTGATGGGGGACTTCAACTATCCTGATATTTGCTGGCAATCTAACTCAGCCAAAACTACAAGGTCTAGCAAATTCCTTACATGCCTGGAAGACAATTTCATGGTCCAAAAGGTGGAAGAGGCAACAAGGGGGTCAGCTATTTTAGATCTGATCCTAACCAACAGAGATGACCTGGTTAATGGGTTGCAAGTGGTTGGATCCTTAGGTGAGAGTGATCATGTTCTCCTGGAGTTTGTTATACAATGGAAAGGTGAAGCCAGGCATAGTCAGACATGCATTCTTGACTTTAGGAGAGCTGATTTCAATAAACTCAGGGAAATACTGGGGGTGATCCCATGGTCAGGAATACTAAAAGAGAAGAGACCTCAAGACGGATGGGACTTTCTCAAAAAGGAGATACTGAAGGCACAATTTTAAACAGTACCATTGAGGAAGAAAAATGGGAGGTGTCTCAAGAAACCAGGATGGATGACTAAAGAACTTTCAATGGAGCTAAGTTTTAAACGGAACTTGTATAAGAAATGGAAAGGGGGGGGGAATCACCAAAGAAGAATTCAAACAGATAGCGAACACGTGTAGGAGTAAAGTCAGAAAAGCTAAAGCGCAGAATGAGCTCAGGCTTGCTAGGGAGGTTAAGAACAATAAAAAGGGGTTTTTTTGGGTATGTCCGCAGCAAAAGGAGGAAGAAGGAAATGATAGGGCCGCTACGTGGAGAAGATGGCAAAATGCTAACAGGGGACAGAGAAAAGGCAGAATTACTCAACACCTTCTTTGCCTCAGTGTTTTCAGAAAAGGAAAAGGAGGACCAACCTGAGGAGAATGGAACAGAGGACACAATAGGGGAAATCCAACATACAGTAAGCAAAGAGGTAGTACAGGAATACCTTCTTAATCTAAATGAATTTAAATCTCCAGGACCAGATGAACTACATCCAAGAGTATTAAAAGAGCTGGCAAATATAATCTCAGAGCCATTGGCAATAATATTTGAGAACTCCTGGAGAACAGGAGAAGTCCCAGCAGACTGGAGGAGGGCAAACGTAGTTCCCATCTTCAAAAAGGGGAAAAAAGAGGATCCCACCAATTATCATCCAGTTAGTCTGACATCAATACCAGGGAAGATTCTAGAGCAGATCATTAAACAGAGAGTCTGTGAACATTTAGAAGGCAATGCCATAATCACAAAAAAATTCAACATGGGTTTCAGAGAAACAAGTCATGCCAGACTAATCTGATCTCTTTTTTTGATAAAGTTACCAGCTTGGTAGATGAAGGGAATGCTGTGGACATCGCATACCTTGATTTCAGTAAGGCCTTTGACAAGGTTCCCCATGACATTCTTGCAAACAAGCTTGTAAAATGTGGGCTAGACAAGTTAACTGTTCAATGGATTTGTAATTGGTTGACCAGCCAAACCCAAAGGGTGCTCAGCAGTGGCTCCTTTTCGTCTTGGAAAGATGTGACCAGTGGGGTGCCACAGGGTTCTGTCCTGGGCCCAGTGCTATTCAACATCTTTATCAATGACTTGGATGAGGGAATTAGGGGCATACTTATTAAATTTGCAGATGACACCAAATTGGGAGGAGTAGCTAATACCCTAGAGGACAGGATCAAAATTCAGAATGACCTGGATAGACTGGAGAGCTGGGCCAAAGCTAACAAAATGAAATTCAATACGGAGAAATGTAAAGTACTGCATTTAGGGCGGAAAAATGAAATGCATAAATATAGGATGGGAGAGACCTGGCTGAATGAGACTACGTGCGAAAGGGATCTAGGAGTCCTAGTAGACCACAAGTTGAACATGAGCCAACAGTGTGATGTGGCAGCTAAAAAGGCCAATGCGATTTTGGGGTGTATCAATAGAAGTATAGTGTCTAGATCAAGGGAAGTAATAGTGCCACTCTATTCTGCCTTGGTCAGACCTCACTTAGAATACTGTGTCCAGTTCTGGGCACCACAATTCAGAAAGGACATTGACAAATTGGAGCGTGTCCAGAGAAGGGCAACTAAAATGGTGAAAGGTCTGGAAACAATGCCTTATGAGGAGAGACTTAGGGAGCTGGGTATGTTTAGCCTGGAAAAAAGACGGTTAAGAGGCGATATGATAGTCCTGTTTAAGTATTTGAAGGGATGTCACGCTGAGGATGGAGCAAGCTTGTTTTCTGCTGCTCCAGAGACTGGAACACGGAGCAATGGGTGCAAGCTCCAGGAACAGAGATTCCACCTCAACATGAGGAGGAACTTTTTGACAGTAAGAGCTGTTCGGCAGTGGAACAGACTCCCTCGGAGCGTGGTGGGGTCTCCTTCCTTGGAGGTCTTTAAACAGAGGCTGGATGGCCATCTGTCGGGGATGCTTTGATCAAGATTTCCTGCATGGCAGGGGGGTTGGACTGGATGGCCCTCGTGGTCTCTTCCAACTCTGCAATTCTATGATTCTATGATTCTGTGATTCTACGCTACCCACTCCGCATGGCCCAAAGGCAGGTGTTTCCACTTCACCAAATATTGTAACCCTCCCCGATGAAGCCTAGAGTCCAAGGTCTCAGAGATTTCAAAATGCTGGTCCTGGTCCACCAGGATCGGCTGAGGCGCAGGTTCCGGCGCCGGATGGTGTTGGTCTGGAGGGTTCGCAGTCTTGAGTAGGCTGGAATGAAACACAGGATGCACATGTCGGTACAACTTAGGTAAAGACGGTTCAAAGGCCACTGGATTTACCATCCTAACAATACGAAAAGGTCCAATGTATTTGGCTCCTAACTTTTTGGAGGGTTGGGGGCACTTAAGGAACTTAGTGGACAAATAAACCAGATCCCCCACCTCATATCTTGGAGAGGGGTCCAGCTTTTGATCAGCATAATGTTTGTAGCGTGTTTTGGCAAAGTCTAAGGCCGAGATTACATGAGGCCAAGCGTCTCTGACCTTTTGACTCCACTGGGAGACCGAAACAGGGTCGGAGTTGGGGGACCCCTTCAACAAAGGCAAGGGACCAAAATCATGTCCAGACACAACCTTAAAAGGCGAGAGTCCAGTGCTCTGGTGGGTGGCATTATTGTAAGCCACTTCAGCAAAAGGTAGAAGATCAACCCAATCAGACTGTTGGAAATTCACGTAACACCTCAGGTATTGTTCAAGTGTCTGATTCGTTCGTTCCATTTGTCCATCCGACTGGGGATGATGGGAGCTGCTAAGGCCAAGCTCCACCCTGAGAAGGTTTGTGTAAGCCTTCCAAAACTGCAAGGTAAACTGGGGCCCCCGATCAGACACAATCTTGGCAGGAATGCCGTGAATCCGATAAATATGCTGGATGAACAACTTGGCCAATTCGGAGGCCGTGGGGAGTTTTTTACAGGCCACAAAGTGCACTTGTTTTGAGAACAAATCAGTGACCACCCAAATAACCGTCTTTTTCCTACTCTCTGGTATCTCAACTATAAAATCCATGCTGATGACCTCCCAGGGCTTGGTTGGGGTGGGTAGAGGTTGGAGCAAACCTTTGGGCTTCCCTGACCCCCCTTTGACCACTGCACAGGTGGTACACCCCTTCACATATTCCTCCACCTCCTTCCTCATTCGGGGCCACCAAAACTGTCTCTGGGCCAAATGCAAAGTTTTGAGATACCCAAAATGCCCCGCACTTTTGACATCATGGTACTGCTTGAGGATGGTCGCCCTCAAGACTTCAGGAACATACAGGTGATCCCCTTTCCAGGCCAGACCCTCTCTCACTTTCACCTCATTGGGGTGAGTCCGGAACCACTGATCCGTAGGCAGTTCTGAGGCCAACTGAGAATGCCACCCCCCTTTTTCCACTTGAGGACCTTTAGGCGTGGCAGAGCCCTCTGCCGTAGGGGTCACTTCCCGGGGCCCAGTGTCTGGGGAAGGGGGGTCGGGGGTCAAGGGCTGGGGCTCAGGCCCAGGCGGCAGAGGCGAGCCACTGTCAATTTCATTTGATCCAGGCTCCACAGCAGGGCTAGCAGGGGATTCCTGCTGCTTGGCTTTGCTCCGTGTGAGGACTGCTAATCCCAAGTGGGAAGGAGAAAAAACGGTGTCAATGACCTCCTTACGCTTACTCTCATGCTGTGGGAGCCTGGATAAAGCATCAGCCAGAAAATTCCTTTTTCCCGGAATAAATTTTAGGGTGAAATTAAATCGGTAAAAGAAACTGGCCCACCTGACCTGCTTGGGGCTCAAACGCCTAGGGGTACCCAACACTTCCAGATTATTGTGATCAGTCCAAACTTCAACGGTTTGGGCGAGCCCTCCAGTAGGTGGCGCCAAGTCTCTAGAGCCAACTTGATTGCACCTGCGTCCTTCTCCCACACTGGCCAATTTCGTTCAGTTTCATTGAACTTTCTGGACAAGTAGGCACATGGTCTCAAATCCCCTTCCTCCCCCTTTTGCAACAGAACACCACCCATCGCCACATCTGAGGCGTCCACTTGGACCACGAAAGGCTGGGAAGGGTCGGGGTGTTTGAGAATAGGCTCAGAAGTGAAAAGGGATTTCAGTTTGTCAAATGCTTGTTGACACTGTGGTGTCCACACAATTTTTTGGGGAGGCTTATCCCTTTTACTGAGCTTGGAACCCTTGCCCCTCCCATCTTTGGTTTTCAGCAGATCTGTCAGGGGGAGGGCTACCGACGCAAAGTCAGGGATGAAGGACTGATAAAAATTAGCAAAACCCAGGAAGCTCTGTAACTGTTTCCTGGTTCTAGGGGCTTCCCATGCCAAGACCCCTTTTACCTTCTCTGGGTCCACTTCAATCCCTTTGTTTGAGATGCGGTACCCTAAGTAATCCAAACGGCTTTGATGGAACTCACACTTGGACATTTTTGCATACAGATGATTTTCCCCCAACCTGGCAAGTACCTTTTTCACCAGTTTCACATGGGACGTATAGTCCTCTGAATAAATCAACACATCATCTAAGTACACCAACACCCCTTTGTACAGAAAATCAAGTAACACGTCATTGATTAAGTTCTGAAAAATGCCAGGGGCCCCTTTTAGGCCGAAAGGCATGATGAGGAACTCGAAAGCCCCCAAGGGGCAATTAAATGCAGTCTTCTATTCGTCCCCTTCCCGAATCCGTACTCTGTAGTAGGCGTCCCGCAGATCCAACTTCGTGAAAATCTTCCCTTTGGCGAGATGGGCTAATATGTCCTTCATCAGGGGCAGGGGGTACTGATTGGAGACACTAATCGCGTTCAGCCCTCTGTAATCCTGAATCAAATGAAGCCCCCCATCGGCCTTGCGCCTAAACATCACCGGTGCCCACACAGGTGAGGTTGAGGGCCTAATGAACCCTCGGGCTAAGTTTTTGTCTATGAACTCTCGGAGCGCCTCCATTTCAGCTGGGGTCATAGAATAAATGCGAGGTTTAGGTAGGCTGGACTCTGAGAGTATTTCAATGGCACAGTCAAAAGCCCGGTGGGGTGACAAAATGTCACACTCCCTCTCCTCAAACACATATTGCCATGCCTTGTACTCCACTGGCAATCCTTCCAGCTCCCCTTTTACTAAGGCAGTCGTGTAGTTCCGTGACTCACCCTCCAGGGGGACCCGTCCCCTGGGGATCCTCCCCCCACCGCATGCTCCTTGGTACACAGTGGATCTGTAAAAGTCAGTGTCTCTTTTATCCAGTCTATGGTGGGGTTGTGGTACTTTAGCCAGTTCAGACCCACGACTGCCGTGGGGACTAAGCCTGGAGCAATCACAAACTGCAGTTCCTCCTGGTGGGTTCCCATCCTCATGTGCATGGGGCCGGTCACGCGCCTGGCGGGGCCCCCCTTCATCATCCCCCCATCCATCTGGGACAGCAACACGGGCTTGTCCAGCTTAACAGTATTAACGTTCAGTTCACTGACTAAGGAGGGGTGGATGAGCACTTGGGTACAGCCAGAGTCAATCATTAACATTACTTTTTGGGTGGGCACCCTCCCCTCCAACCCCCACTCGAGCTTTGATAAAGAACGGGCCTTTCACTCTACTCACTGCACCATCCGGGCGCCCTTTGGGGTTAGCCCGCCCTCGGGCGCTCAATAGGGCGGGCTGGGCCCGTTTCCCGCTGGCTCAGTGTTGGAGAAGTGGGACCCACTATCCTCGGGATCATCTGAAGACTCCACGGCCGCATGGCCTGGCACCAGGGCCTGGGCCGTCGCTTTAGGCTTGGGCTTGAAGGGAGTCTTGGCGGGCCCAGTTCTCCCCTCGCTCCACGAAGGCTTGGCAGTGATGGTTTGCTCCCGAGGGCTCCTCTCTGGGCACTCCGCTATGCGATGTCCGCTCTTCCCACAATGCAGGCACAGGCCCTTTCTCATCCTTCGCTCTCGTTCTGACTCTCCGGTGGTGGCTCCGACCGGGTGCCCCGCCTTGGCCTTCTTCCTAGTGGACCCGGAGGGCTTCCCCTCAGTCCCTAGCTGGCAGCGCAACATCTTGATGCTGCCTTTCACAGACTCCACTTCACCAGCCAGACGCACCCACCCTAGGAGGGTTTCGGGGTTTCCCTGGAACATGGCCCACTCTAGGATGTCAGGATTCGGCCCTTCCTGGAAAAACGGCACCTTGACCTCTTCTGACCACTCAGGCACTTGGCTGGCGAGATGGCAGAACTCAGGCGCATACTCTGCCACTGTCTTGGTACCTTGCTTCAGGCGCCTAAGCTCCACCCGAGCTCGCTTCTCTCTTAAGGGGTCTTCGAACTGGGCCCTGAGAGCCATCAGGAACCCTTGGAAATTTCCCAGTTCAGGTGCCCCCATATCATAAAGTCCCACCAACCACTGGGCCGCCTCTCCCTCCAATTGGTTGGACACATACTGCACTTTCTCAGCCTCAGTCTGGAACTCCCCTTCCCACTGGGTCATGAAACTCACCACTTGAGTCATGAAGTAGGGTAGCTTTGCTGCATCCCCATCAAACTTCGCCTTCAGATGCCGTTGCTTCAGACCCCTGGGTCTCTCCCGCGGCTCAACTGGTCCAGCCCTGGCAGGGGGAGCCGGTCCAGGAGCCGGCGGGCTAGGGACATCAGGAGGCTGAGTGGGGACTCCATCCCCAGGTGCCTGGGCAGCCGCTGGTTGAGCTGGGGGAGGCTGGACCCCCCCTGGGGCTGGTGGAGCCGGAGGGGTTCTATGCAGGAGTTCTAGGAGTACCTCCCATATTTCACCCATTTGCTGTTTCAGTTGAAGAACTTCGGCTCCAACTTCTGCCAGGGAAAACTTCGCTTCTGGCTCCTGAGGCCCCTCACCCTGGGGCCTGTCCCACCGGGATCTGCGTTCTTCTTGACGGCCGGCCCCTGCCCATGGCCAGGCGGGGGCCAAAACCTCTTGTACCGGAGTGCCAAAGCTTGGCAGGCTGCCCCTCCCTGGAGCCAGCTCAACTCCCAGCTCCCAGGGCTCGGAGGAGAGCATAAATCTTCCAGCCCTCCGGCGGTCTCGGCTTATGCCTCCAGCCGCGACAGCTGCAGCACCTCCCTCTGCCCTGGTCTCCTGCTTCGAGGCATTGGCTTCTTTGGTGCTGGCCACAATCAGATCTTGGTCCATCTGCGTGCCAGTCTCCGCGTCCTCAGACATTGCGGGTAAAGGCTCCACAGTTTCAGGACGAGAAAATAAAAGTTGAGGGAGTTGCAGCTTTCTGTGATATACACAGAACACAAACTCACACTTCTTCAATAAAGTTCTTTATTGGAAAGGAATCATGTGTCAGGAATATAGGCAAAGCTGCAACTGAGATTCAGACTAACAGTGATAGAGATAAAAAGACACCCAGCATGAGAAAGCAGCATAGGGAGGGCAGTTCAGCAAGGGGGAGCGAAAGCTCTGAACCATCTGCCTGACCTTGAGCTCCTGGTAGGACCTGGGCTCCCATGGCAACCAAAAGGCCTGGCTCGTATCCCAGACATTCCAAAGCCTAGGACAGAACCAAACCCAAACTAACTAACTGTCAGGGTCTTCCATGAACTCCACTCTATAACCCAGAATTCAAGGACGATCCTGACAGTTATGGTAGTTGTGGTTGTTTTGCCATCAAGTCAACTTTTACTTATAGTTAACCCAATGAATGAGATACAGTTGACCCATGGGGTCTGCATTCATAGATTCAACCAACCACAGCTTGAAAATATTTGGGAAATAAAAACCAAAAAGTAAACTTTGATGATCGCCATTGAATATAAGGGACACCATTTTACTACACAATTATATATAATGTGACTTGAACATCCATGGATTTGATATCCACAAATGGGGGTAGGGTTCCTGGAAACAAACCTCAGCAGATACCAAAGGCCCACTGTACCTCCAAAAGTCTTACCCATCAGCTGCCCTTGCAAATTCAGAGCCAAATGGAATCAATCCACCTGCAGTACCATCTTCCTCTTTTGCTATTGCCTACCACCTTATTGACTATTATGGTCCTTTTTCCAGTGAGTCACATCATCTCATCATACATCCGAAGTGCTTTTAGTCATCTTGGCTTCCTGTGAGATTTCAGGCCTGATTTGCTGTTGGACCCATTCATTGGTCTTTTAGCAGTCCATGGTATCCATAGAAATCTCATCCAGCACTCCTTCTCAAATGAGTGTGTGGGTGTGTTTTGCTAGTGCTCTTTTTCAGGAAATTTATATGCTAATTTACAAATCGACACCACATTAATCTGAAACAAAACCTTGAAATGAATTTGGAAGTACTTCAGCAAAATGTCTAAAGAATGTTGAAGAGTTTGGTTAAAAGTGGGATGGAGATGAGATGTGTCTAAGCATGCTTCCATGAAAGGCTTTCTGGTTCCTGTAGAGGTCCAACAGTGTAATTTAAGCTCTATGACTTAAATTAGGGGGTGGGATTCTTGTGGCCCTCCAGACTTTGCTAGACTTAGCTAATGATGGAGGATACTGGGAACTGCAATCAAATGATATGGGGAACACCATATAATCCCCACCCTAGTCTAAATGCAATGGTTACTTCCAAAGTACAGTAGACTCATTCAGTCAAAGGGAACTTGGTAAGTCAACACATGCATGCAATTGAATGGGTTAACTTTAGTTGGCATTAACAGTTTAATTTAAGCCAATGTGTCATATAAAGTGGATCTCTTCTTCAGTCTGTCCATGCAAATATGGGCCAATAGGGTGCATCTGCTGATGAAACTGCTTTCATTGGGTAAACTGGGAAGAGTGATGTCCCTCTCCCTACATCCTGAAAGGCTAGCTACAAGAGGCTGTGAAAAAACTCAGAGTAAGGAGATTATCAGACAAGAATGCAAAAAAGTTCCTGTCTCACAATTTCCAATCCCACCCCTGTCCCAGCACAATAACCCTCCCCATCATACTTACCTTCTCTCCCATTGACAGGTAGCCCAGGAATGAATGGAGCTCTAATGGAGCTCCATTCACTTCCTGGACTGAAATCCCACTTGTTCTCGCAAGAAGACACAAGCGTGGTAAGTTCAGAAATAAAAAGTAAAATAGCACACAAAAAGTTACACCAAGCACAGAAACACACTTTAAAACTTACATGGAACCCAGGGAGGGACATAGAAAGTGTGTCACTTACCTGGATATTGTGACCTCACCCGGACATGTTCTGGCAGGACTGCCCATTGACACTGCATTCACGTGAGTTAAATGGCCCAAGGTTTCACACGGGGCAGACAATCTATTGATGGCTTGGCCAGTCAATAAAAAGAAGCACCATAATGACACCAGCCGAACACAAAAGGACGATGTCTGATATTGTGTTCCTCTGGCATCTTTATGGTGCCACATTAGCTGCATCTGATAATCTCCATAGTTTTCAGGTGATGTGGTGGGCATTCGAATGAAAAAAGAGTAGGCAAAGAAAGTTCCATTGTGCTGGTGGCTACCCATTAGCCTGATGTCAAATATGGGCCATTGCTATTGTTGAGTGTTGGAGCTGGTATCTTTCATGTCAGTGTAAAAGAGCAAGAGTGGAGAGATGCCACTATTCTCCTTCAGATATTCAGCTGGGTTAGTTATTCACAAGTGACTGAATGTCAGCTGAGGAAAGCACATGGAGACTCAGTGAGTAGTTGTCAGCATTAGGAAAAGTACTGAGGGAAGTGAATTGTTAAGAACAGAAAACAATCTCAGACAAGAAAGTCCTTGAAGGAACATGGAGCAGGGCATGCTCCGAGCATGAATTTATGAAGAACGCTAAGCCCCCAGACAAAAGAAGATCGTAACCTCATTTCATATGGTGTGCTCTTCATTGCTGGGGATTATTATTCCACTTTTTGACACTTGAATGAAATATGGCATAATTGGACTTCATAGCCACAGCTTCAGGCGACATCAATTGCTTTTTCTAAAAATGATGATGACATTAAGGGAGACTATATTTTCTTTTTATGTTCAGAAATTTGCCGTATTCCTAATAACATTGGTGTTGCAGGTGGAAGGTTTTGTGGCGACGGAAGATACAAAGGTTTGTTGAGTTCAACTTTCAATTCAAACTTTGTCATCCGTTAATGGCTGAAGCCGGCCAACAGTACCGGCCCAGTGGATTGGCCATTCACCTGAGACTCATTAGAAATGTTTAACCTGCTGTGAGAGCACAATTTCAGATCAGGTCCTCATCATCCCCACTGCCCTCTTCTCTAATTCGGAGTACATATAATTTGCAATGTCCCAGTCAAAGGAGCCATTTCCTTCAACCTGTTTGCCCTCTGGTATTTCCTCAATGCTCTGTCAATCAGTTCAAGTTCTCACATTTGTTTTTTTAATGCAAAATTCTTCACATTCTTCTAGTATGGAGAGAGTAAAGATGGAAAAGCTTCTCTCCCTCCCCCATGAATAAATTAATACATAAAATGAACTTAGTGGAAACACATAGAGAGCTTAGAGCAGTCACTTTTCTTTTTTCTTTTAATCTATAACTCCCAGACCAGCATTCTGTATTTCCACCTAACTCTCTGTTTATGCAGCTTCTTCTTACTCCCATCTGTGGGAGGGAATTAACATGTGCCTGAATCATGCTAGTGGGGCAGAAAGAAAAGGCCATAAGTTACCACCCAGCTGCATTCTGCAGCCAGGAGGAGAAAAATGATGCCACCCACCTGGAGCTCCAGTGAATTGCAGGGTGCCAGTTAGACGGTAGTTTTTGTCATGGGGCATCCTGGGATTTCTTGATCCCGTATTCGTCCCTCCCTGTTTACACGATTTTTGTCTCTGAACTGGATATCCCAGGAGATCCCAGGATCATTGTTTACATGGCAACCCGTCCCGTGATATGTACCTTCTCCCACTATATACTACCCCATTTTTGTTTTGTTTTTTACACAAGTTTATGGTCCTGGGATTTTTTTTTTAGCTGTCAATCAAGGATGTGATTACTTGTTTTTTCACAACCTCAGTGACGTACGTCCTTTAGAGTTCCACGCCACGAGTGATGCTATTGGCATTTTTACTGTGCCTTGGGGGGGTGGATGAATGTTTGATTGTCTGTTCAGACCCAGGGAGGGGATCCAGGTGGGGGATGAATGGGCGATCCTCCACCCACAATCTCTTTATAATTTACTCTTTCTTTAAAATTTAAACCCAGCATGCAGTAGAGGAACAGGTTAAAGCTGAAGGGTTTGCAGTGTAGAAATCCATTGAACAGGGTGATTTAGTACACACACACACACACACACACACACAAACCTTCGTGCAGCTGGAAGAGATGCCTTTGTTTTCAGCTGGTGAGGCTGAATCTGTTGAACGGGTGACTGACCCCTCCTTTTCTGGTCGCTGATTTCTGATCCCACCCCTGGTCACCATTTCCAGTCATCACCTAGTACCGAGATAGCTTGTCCTGGACTGTTTGCATTTCTGATTTTCTGAATCCTCCAGTGACTTTTTTAAAAACCGCCACAAACCGCGGGATTGGAAGTCCCGCAGGTTGTGGGATAAAAGGTGGCCCCCCTTCCGAAAATCATGTGCCCGACCCGATGTACGTGTAAACAACCAGGGAATTCTTCCCACTACATTTTCATTGTGTAAAAGGCACCCTGGAGTTCCATGAGGATGATGCAAACTCTCTCTATGGGATTGTAGCTAGGTGGTATGTAAACACCTCCCCTCCCTGCTAACCAGTAAATAGAAACTCATTGGAAGCTGCTAAGAAGGGAACCCTGTACAAGAAACCTCCTTCTGCAATGTCGTCCCCACCCCCTGCAAAAGGACATTTGTGGGTATAAATCCAGTTCATATGTGGATATATCACCAGCAGGACTCCAGCCCCTGTTCCAGAGACTGGCTGGTCTGGAAACCATGCCCTATGAGGAGTGTCTTCGGGAGCAGGATATGTTTATCCTGGAGAAGAGAAGGTTAAGAGGGGACATGATAGCCATGTTTAAATATTTGAAGGGATATCAAACTGAGGATGGAGCAGGCTTGTTTTCTGCTGCTCCAGAGACTAGGACATGGAGCAATCAGTTCAAACAACAGGAAAAGAGATTCCACCTAAACATTAGGAAGAACTTCCTGATGGTAAGAGCTGTTAGGCAGTGGAATGCACTGCCTCAGAGTGTGGTGGAGTCTCCTTCTTTGGAGGTTTTTCAACAGAGGCTGGATGGCCACCTGTCGGGAATGATTTGATTGTGTATTCCTCCATGGCAGGTGGTTGGACTGGATGACCCTTGTGGGTCCACCTCTATGATTCTATGAGTCTCCTGGCCAGGTTTGTTGAAGGAGTCTAGGAGTTTTGGACCAAACATAAAGTAAGATTTCCTAGCTCTGGTCTTGTGTACATGCAAGCCCTGATGGATGGCCTTGTTTGGGGGCCAGGAGGGCATTTTCTCCATTTCCGACTACATTCATTGTAGCCCTGAATAGAAGCTTTGAGAAAGAATTAGTTGGAGCCAGTATGTGACCCATTAAGCTGAACACAGACCACCAGCCATGTGTGGCGGCCTGCCAGGTACTTGAAAACCTCCCTGTTTTTGTCATTCCGGGCAAGCTTCCACTGGTTTGGCCAGAACCTATACAGAGGACCTGGGATGAAACCAGCAGCAGCTGCCGCAGACTATATAGCCCTTCCCCCCTTTTTTCTTTTACTTCCCTGTTGTTTCACAGCACATTAACTTTATGGAGAGGTACTCATTATGGCTAAGAATATGTTTGGGTTATTTATTATGTGCATATGTGTTCGGGAATTGCTTAATTGTACCCGAAGAGCAGAGGAGAGCCAAAGGACTGCAGTACACTATCCTTCGCTTCTTGGCCAGCAAAGGCTGCAGCTCATAGAGGCAGAAAGGACAATCATGGGAGAAAAAGGACAGCGAGGTGCCAATGGCCATATATTCAACTCCTGTAAGATCCAGGCCTGAACTTGTGACCCACAAGTCACCAGTCAACTATGGAAGGCTGCCAGATATTTGATAGTCTTGCTGCTTTCTGTTCCATTTTTTCCAGAGTTGGACAGGCAGAGCGGACCAGAGGTTTCCTGGCTCCCTGGTACACCACCATAGATTTCTGGCAGGCTGCATTCAACTTGGTTGGTCTCCAGCGGAGCAAGCCTAAAAATAAATAAATGCTTTGCCGTGTTCTGTTTTAAGGAAGTCTCGGTGGAAGTGACTTTCAGTGCTTCTGGGGAGCGGGAATTTTGGTTTCTTGAAGGCTGGGGGCATGCCATTTTCTAAGAGGAAAACTAGGCCTGGGTGAGAATTTATTTCAGATTCACCAAGATTCACAAACTTCTTGATACTCAGGATGGAAAGAACATGAGATTAAAAACATATGGATGAGGGTAATTGAGGCTTCCAGCTCCCTTGTCATTGAGGCAGTGAATCCACTCTGAGTTTTAGCCTGAATTTTAAAAGATCTAGCCAAAGGCATAAACCTCTCTCCCAAATTGGTTCAGTACTTGGATTGATTCGGTAAAACTACGACCCAAAGTAGGTTCAACTCTCCACTTTTAGAGTGAACATCCTCAGCTAAATGTGGAAGAAATAAAAAGTGTCAGATTCAATTAAGTGTGGAGCACTTGACCATTAAAAACCTTGGTTTGTATCCAAGAAACCCCGTTCACTCCCCAAATCTTTGCTTATTCAGTGTTAGTAGTTCTCTCTCTCTCTCTCTCATTCTCTCTTTTTTTTCCCCACAAGAAGCTTCTAAGCTTCTACTAAATTTAAGGCAAAAGGTACAACATCGTCCTCTCCCTGCTGGGAATAATTGAACCTATTGAACATACTTGGTGAATATGAGGGAGAATTTCATTTTTGTACATGGGGGTGGGGGGAATTACCTACATTCACAAATTTCTCAATAATCAGGACAGAAAGAACTTGAGGTTGGAAATTTTAAAATGCAGGAGAAAACAAAAATGACTCCTTTCCCTATCCCTAAGCAAACATTATCAGAGTTCCTTCACTGTTGCTTTGCGATAGTGGCCACTATGACCCCTGTTTCCACCTGAATACCCTTTATTCACAATGAAGCATGAGAGGGAGAGTCAAGATTAGTGATGCCAGTACTAGGAAAGAGGGACAATAACTAAAACAGATTTCTGAGAAGATTCAGCAGCAACACCCCCTGCATAACTGGCAGGCCCCTCACCACGACTGCTGCCACACTGCAAAAAGAATGCAGTTTGAGACCACTTTAACTGCCATGGTTCTATGCTAATTGAGTTCTGGGATTTGTAGTTTATTAGATATTTAGTTTACTCTCTCAGAAAGCTTGGTGCCACAGCAAACTACATATCCCAGGATTACATAGGGTGGAGCCATATGAGGAACGACGTAAAGATCTGGATATGTGTAGCCTAGAGAACAGAAGGTTAAGGGGTGACATGATAGTCATGTTTAAATACTTGAAAGGATGTCATACGTAGGATGGAGCAAGCTTGTTTTCTGCTGCTCCAAAGAGTAGGACACAGAGCAATGGATTCAAACTAAAGGAAAAGAGATTCCACCTAAACATTAGGAAGAACTTCCTGACAGAAAGAGCTGTTTGGCAGCGGAATACACTGCCTCGGAGTGTGGCGGAGTCTCCTTCTTCGGAGGTTTTAAAAGAGAGGCTAGGTCTTTCTGTCAGGAGTGCTTTGATTTTGTATTCCTGAAGGGCAGGGAGCTGACTGGATGGCCCTTCTGGTCTCTTCCAAACTCTTAAGATTCAATGAAAGGTGGGATATAAATGGAATCAATCACTAAAATCTGAAAGACCATATGTCTAATTGAGCCTGCTAGAGTTTTAAGATCCTTAGGGAAAGGGTTGATTTTGGTCCCACCACCATCACAGGAACATTTGTGATGGGAGAGAGCCTTCTCAGTGACAGCTTCCCCTCCCCTGTCGAATTCCCTCCCATGGGAAGCTTGGTTGAACCCCCCCCCTCTCCTTCCACGAGCAAGTAAAAGTCCTTGCAGTAGGTCTTTGGCTTATAATTTATGTGGCAGATCAGAATGTTAATGGGGTTGTACTATGTTTTAATTGGGTTTTATATTGTTTTAACAACATCTTTTTAAGTAAACTATTTATTTATTTATTTATTTATTTATTTATATTAAAACATACCTTTTGTATAAAATAAGGTGTGCTTTTAAGCTGTACCCAGTTTTTAATTGTCAGCAAGCCACCTTGGTACAGACAAGGAGTAAGGCAGTGTATAAATTAAATTAAAAAAATGTTGTCATTTTTTAAAATGGAGAGCTTTGGCTGAAGAACAGCTAATAAATCCTTTATACGTGGGTGTGGGAGGATATGCTAAAGGTATCTTGCTCAGTTTCTCATCCTTGATGAGATGAGCTGTCCCAAGATTGTTAACTCCCTTGAGATTTCTCCTCTTCAGCTGATGAACAAGACAATCATTTTTTTCCTCTTCCCTAGAAGTCAGCACAATTTGCACAAAATATCTTTTCCTGTGGTGTATCAATATACATTTTTTCCACTCTCATAAAGGTAGAGACTTTCTTGAGAAAAGAAACATTGCACTCTTTCTTGGAAACAAGGAGAACTCTGGCTGTTATACAAATGAGAAAAGTAAAGATTGTCATCAAATGCATAAACATACACTTACAATAGCATGTCCTCCACCACAAATACCCTCAAGTCCTGTTCACACGACAATCATTTGTAGAATAAACACATGAAATGAGAGAGTGTTCATATACATAATCTGAAGTATGGGTAAGCACATAAATTCTGTTCTAAACTGGGGAAGTAAAGACTAGAATATTCAGAGATTTTTTTATTTTTTTCATTTTTTTCATTTTTTGCCCTTGATGAAATAGGTGGCCATGACTAACAACATAAAGAATACTTGCAAATTTTCTCATCCTTGACAAGAAAATGGTCAATTGCACTGAGATTGTTCACATTTAGGGAATTATTAAAGATTTTGCTCCCTGCTAGATAAGACCATGAGAATATGTAGACATTTTTGGTGGTGGTGGTGTTGGCAGTTTTTAATGAAAAATGCATTTTTCATCCAAAATGCACACAGATTCTTTTAAGCTTACCCAGCAGGGATAAACTTAGTTATTCTTTCTTGCCTCCAAGAATGAAGGAAGTTGATAGTTAGCATCCTAGTCTCAACATATTTTCACATGTTTTAAAAGTTCTTGTCTATTTTTCAGATTTTTTAAAAAATCTTGAACAGTTTTGCAAAAAAAGTGTTTGCATAAAAAAAAAACAGTTGGCCAGCATCCTGTCAGTGATTTAGCCATATGTAAAATATGCTGCACAAACACATGGGGTGAGTTATTCATCATGGCAGAACAACAATATTCTCCTAACAGTGGGGAAAATAGAGTTGAGTGCATAGCAATGTAGTATATTACAGTCATGCACTGCAGTTTCACTTAAAGTTGTGCATTGCACATTGCAGTTGAACATTGTTCATTGCAGTTCAATGTGGTTGAATATTGTGCATTTTGGTTGTGCGCTATGGTTATTCATTAGGCACTGTGGTTACACATTACATATTGTCACCCAGTTATTGACATGTGTTCTCCAGTGTTGCTTCTTCTCCATGGCAGTTGTGTTGTGCTGGTATAGTATATTTCTGCTTGCAGATATTTGTGCTACACTGAAGATAGGATTGATTGCAGTCATTGAGTGAAATCCTCCAACTGCTTGGGTGGAGCATAGCAGTTTCCCGACCCAGTTGTACCAGGTTGCCTTCTCTCTCTGGCTTTTCTTTGCAAACAAAGATTCAGGAAGGACTCATCCTGCGCTTTCTGCAAGCGTGCTGATGACTAAAAAGGCCAATCCAAAATAAACAAGTCCGGTTGCAGAAAGCACAGCCGATGGTCTCCTTCCGTGATGTTTCTGTGTTGCGATTCTTTCTGCGTTGTCATTTCTCTTCAAGACTTGTTCAGTGTGAGTTCTCAAATAAGGCTGCAGCATTGTGGATAGTGCGTCTCCATGCCTTCCGATGTGAGGCCAGGGGGGACCAATGTTGGTGATAAATTTGGCCGAGACTGAGATGTTGTTTCAGGGAGTCCTTGTATCGTTTTTTTTTTGGAGCACCCCTCTTACGCTGACCTGTGGCGAGTTCACCGTAGAGTACTATTTTTGGGAGGCGATGTTCCTCCATCTTAGAAATGTGCCCTGCCCAGCAGGGATCACCAGCCTCAATGCTGGTGATCCCTGCTTGCTCAAGGACAGCAACATTCGTCACATAGTCAGTCCAGTGTATATTTAGGATTGTGCGTATACAGCGCTGATGACAGCGTTCGAGGAGTCATCGGTGGTCCCAAGTAAGGCAGTGTCTCCAGAGGGGAAGCCCTGACCCCATGGGCATGTGGTGGTCATGGGAGGACAAGGAGCAATGCCCAGTTTCAGTTTTGTAGTCAGGCAAGAAAAGAAGAGGCTTCTTTCCTAAATCCATGAGAGTCAAAGAAGCAGCATCTCCTCTTCTCCCATGGTTGGAAAACAGCATCCAAATGCTGCTCATGTCCTCCCCACAAAATGGTGGGTCATGGACAAAGGAGACACAACCTTATTCATGGGGTGGGGTTTATGAAGGAGGCCAACAAGGAAGAAGTCAAACAACAATCTCCCAATACCATCTTCTGAGTTCACTGCTCCAGGAAGAAACAGAGTCACTGTGAAACAGTGTCTTTGACTTCCATTCCAGAAAAACAGCCAGGAATGATACCATGATCAATCGTATCAAAAGCTACTGAGAGCTACAGCAGAACTAACAGGAACACACTCCCCCATCCAGATCCCAGCATAGCAATAGCAATAGCATTGATGTTTATATACCGCTTATCAGTGCCAAAGCACTCCCTAAGCGGTTTACAATGCCCCCAACAAGCTGGATACTCATTTTACTGACCTACAGAAGAATGGAAGGGTGAGTCAACCTTGGAGCCCTCTGGGATCAAACTCATAATCTTGTGGCTTGCAGTACTGGCATTTAATCACTGTGCCACCAGAGCTCATAGGTCATCCACCAAGGTGACCAAGGCTGTCTCTGTCCAGGAATAAGCTTGAAATGAAACTAGATAATCCATCTCATCCAGGAATCCCTGGAGCTGTAAGGCCACCACACACTCCAGTATCTTGTCCAGAAATGGAATGTTGGAAACTGGCTGATAGTTCTCCAATACAGTGGGATCCAAGGACGGCTTTTGCATCAATGATCTTACATACAACTGTCTCCTTAGGCATGGTAGAACTCCACCTTGTTTTAGTGAGGCATTGACCACTCCCTCTACTCACTCAGCCATCTCCTTCTGGCTTTTTTGATAAGCCATGAAGGGCAAGGATCTAACACATATGTTCTGGCTCTTCAAGAAACCTGTCTACTCCAAGCTGTGCCAAAGTTGAATTCCCTGGATCTGTATTACTGTAATTATAGCATCCAAGTCAGAGTGGATCTGAGCTATTTTATCTGCAAGTTGTGCTTGGCAAGTTGTTCACAGCATGCTGTCAAGTGATCTAGATTCTCCTCTTCTGGGCAAATGTTTTAAAAGCCCTCAACCACTCAAAACAGTTCTGCTGGCCAACTCTTTGCAGTCACAATAGTGGCAGAAAGAAAAAATTGCTTGTTGATCCTGTATTGCCATGGAATGGGTCCTTAAATAGACTGTAGCTTGTCTTTGACAAGACTCACTCTGGGTTTTCTGCCAACATCACTCCAGTCTCTCTCTCACTTATTTCATCGCTGCCAGTTTCACAGAGAACCAAGGGGCCAGTTTGGCTCTGCTCCATAAGAGGGGATGTTTGGGAGCAATCATGTCCACTGCCCTGGTTGTTTCCCCATTCCAGAGATCAACCAGAGCTTCAAAAGAATTGCCTTCTGAGGCATTGGGCAACCCCCAAAAGCCATCAGGAATCCCTCCAGATCCATAAGCCCCCTAGGACAGAACATCTTAATGGGTCTCCCACTCCTGCAGAGGTTCTGAGTCCCAGCAAGTCTAAATCCCACCAGGTATTGATCTGTCTATGAAAGACAGTTCCTCTACTGCCAAATCACTATCACTCCATCCAGCACAAACAATCCCCACAAGAGTGTGTCCAGCAGCATGAGTATGGCCAAATACCAGTTGGGACAGACCCATGGTTGTCATGGAAGAGAATTCCTGAGCCACTCCCGATAGGACAGTCTCAGAATAGATGTTGAATTCCTCCACCACTACAACATGAGGAGACTCCAACACCAACTGCAAGACCACCTTGGCTAGCTCAGGAAGGGAGACTGTTGAGCTGTGGGATAGGCAGTACATCAACTGAACCCCTAATCTGTCTCATCCACCCAGCTTGGGGTACACACCTCATCAGGAATAATAATAATAATAATAATAATAATAATAATAATAATATTTATTTATACCCTGCCCCTCTGCTAAAAACAATCGGGGCGGCTTCCAACAATTAAAACATTATAATAATGACTAAAAACACCACCCACACCCACCCTCTCCCATAAAAAGACATTAAACACAATAAGATTAAAACCTTCTAACTAAAAAACACATTAAAAACAAATATATACATAATTTTTAAAAAGCCAGGAGACTGAGTTCCTGAGGCCAGGATCTAATCAGGAAAGGCCTGCCGAAAGAGATCTGTCTTTAGTGCTTTTTTAAAGCTACTCAAGCTCATCAGCTGACGGATCTCATTTGGCAGGCCATTCCACAATTTGGGGGCGATTACTGAAAAGGCCCTCTGGGAGGAAGATGGAATCCCAATAGACCACTGCAACTTCACTTCTCAACACCCTCCCCAGCTGCTGTTGCATAAAAAACTGCAGTTGACAAGCTGAGATTTATCTCCCACCACCAGCAGCCTTATCCAACTAGGTTTCTGTGATATGTGCCAGGTTCGTATGTTCTTTCAAGATCAAATCATGGATGTCAGCTGTTTTCTCATTACTGACTTGGCATTCATTATCAGCATTTTCAAACCAGGGGGATTGCTGCCAAGGCTACCATGTTATTTGAGCTGGAAAACAGCCTAGGAACAGGAAGCATGCTATGGCTGACTATTCTCCTATTAGAGTGTGTCTGTCTCCCCTTCCTTTATCTTCCTCTGCCCTGAGTTCCAGCAACTCCCCTCCTCTTCTGAAAGGACATCCTTTTAATTACAGATGGGTTATAATGTTACCTGGCCTTACATATCCCCTCCCTTCAATCTATATATATTATTCTCTTGGGTATGTAGCCATTTCCAGTGTGTTGATTGGCTGCTTAGGAAACTGACCCAACCAATCACAGCTTGGTTGGGCAGCCAATCAACACACTGGGGGTGGGAACATATGGACTGTTACCTCCAGTGTAAACATGGCCGCAAGGAGTGAGTAGCAAGGTGTGTGTGTGAGATGGTGTGTGTGCAGGGGAGGGCTCAGGTAGGGCAGCAGGGGGCAGCGAGGGCTGCGGTGGGAGGGTGAGGTGCTGTGGGGGGAGGGAGGCAGAGGGGGTATGATTGCACAGTGGGGGGCAGGTGCCACGGGGGAGGGAATGGAGCACATGTATGTGTGTGCATGCACGTGGGAGGGTTGGGAGGTGGCGGGGAGAAGGAGCGGCCCATGTGTGCGTGTGTGTGTGTGTGTGTATGTATGGGGGGATCAGGGAGAGTCGTGGGGTAGGGAGGCAGCGGGGTGGAGGTAGCGGTGTGTGCACAGGGGGTGCTGGGGAAGGGCTGCGGTGGGGAGGCAGGTGCCACGGTAGGGAGGGAGACAGTGGGGGGAAGGAGCAGCATGCATATGCATCTGTGTGTGTGTGTGGGCAGGGGCCATGGGGAGGGCTGCAGGGGGGATGGTGTATGTTACACCAGGTATATAGCTAGTAATTCATAATTTGGTTTATTAGACATTTCACATGATCTAAGGTAGACCAGGCCAACCCAAATGAAGGTTGAAGTGGAAGGTCACTGATAGATCTAACAAAGTTGTCTTGGAAATTCCCCAATCAAACATGCCCAGGGCAATATTAAGCAAAGCCTAACTTAGACAGTCCTTAGGGAGGAATGTGCTAATCATCCTGGATGCACCTGGCAGTGAGTCATACTCTAAAACAAATAGTGGCCAGAATATCTATTATCCCCACTCCACCCCACAAATGTCTTTCCCTTACACCTTCTCCTATCCATAATACAGAGGAGGCCATAAATCCATCAACCTTAATGTTCCAGCCATCAGTGGCAATCAGCGTAGCCAGAACTTCCATTGTTTAACTCTGGGAAACTCATCTAAGCATTGTTTCTCGCTCAGAACCCCTTTAAGGGTACAATATTGGGTATAAATGTTATTCCAAATCACGCCCAAAGTGTGCTGCTACAGTTGGACACCATCACTTTGCCTGACTGCTGTATCACTCTCAGATCCAATTCTGAGTCTTTTTCTGCTGCACCAACTTCTGCTCTCTGGACAGGTAATTATAGCCCATTCCCTGAATCTATTCCTCTATCTAAACACTTCCTCCTAATTCTTCGTTAGCCTTGTGTGACCACTTGTGAACGTGAGTGAATGTGTGAATGCTTCCATGATTATTTTCCAATAAAAAATGTTTTATTTCACTTTGGCTTGGAGTTTCCCCAGCTATTACTGGTATACACTGGTGTAAAGATGCTGTAAGTTACCTGGCCTCTTGCAGCCAGACTTTTGAGCTAATTAAAATATTCCAATATAATATAATAACTCAAAGGTCATGAGTGGGTGTCAGGGGATGATAGGACACTCAGTCCCTGGCAGAAGCCAAAAACTATCTCAGCAGACTTAGTAGAAACCTGTTCCCAAGAATACTCACACACAGTCTTTGATATCCAAATAAGCAGGAGGCACTTTTATCTTCAAAGTCAAGCAGTTGCAATATGTACAAATATTTACAATTGAAGGACAACTACTTCACCCGGCATCAGCATTCACAAGAAAAAGAGAAGTGAGCTCTGTTCTGAGCAATCTTATATACACAGTTACAGGGCATTGGCTTACCCAATCACATGATCTTACACACCAATAAGAACCCTCCTTCTGTAGCTAAGGAAGGCTAGGCAGTTCATGGAGTCAACCATTATGACTCAGCATGACTCCACATTTGTTTGACCATTTTATAATGGAATTCAGTCTCTAACTCCTCACAATGGGTCTCATGGACCCCCACAGAATTCGGGTAACAATAAACTAAATGGTGATAAATTCTACAACTTTGCAGTAAAAGTGAATAGTACACAGTCCTCCCCCATACATTGGGCAGCAGGAGAGGCCTTTGTCCTTGTGTCCTCTTGAAGTCACTCCCCAAAGAGGCTAAACTCCCCCTTTGATGCTGAGGTCCATCTTGGCCCCACAACTGCTAAAACTACATCTTCAATATCAGGGATTAACTCTATTGAGCAGCTGCAAATGGCTTGGCCTAACAGAAGGACTGATGACACCAATGTCAACCAAACCTATGTGGTGGATGCTGACTTCTCTGTCAATGGGGTGGTGAGTTCACTTGGAATTCTGTCCAAACTTCTGTTACAAAATTTAGTGAAGAAATACATTCTCACTTAAAGTGTTACAAATTTTGGACTTTATCAGCACCAGCTATAGCATTTAGGCCCATGTGAACCAGCTACACTTGTGAAACCCCTCTAACACAAACATGAATGGAAAATGTCCATTGCATATTGACTTTTTTAAAAAAATGGGAATAATAAAGGATGTGACACATGTGTATGTTTGTCCTAGTTTTGTCTCATGAGGTGGAATGAGATTGGCCAAAAAGAATGCATGCAATCCTTTCGCAATAGTGCCTCTACTCCCTCTCCCAAGAACTTTTCTGCCACCAGATACATGTCTTTATTTGTGAGGCTGTTTCAACTAATGTAGCCCTCAAATCTTTTGTTCCGCAAATAAGTCCCTTTTTGGTAGAGTGGTAAGGCTTTATGCATGGGGTGGACAACTAATACTGTTGGCCCTCCACATTCACTGGGGTTAGGGGTGCAGGACCCCCGTGAAAGTGGAAAAACCACAAATATCTCTGCCCCCCCAACCATATTTCACACAAACACACAAACAAGTATGACCCATGTGTTCAACCCACCACAGATGCCTTTGAGATGGCAGAGTTCTCAAGGCAGAAGTGGGTAGCTGGTGGGGCTTGCCACCACCTCCTCTGCTGCCCTACCCCATTTTATCAGGGACTTACAAGCCTCATTGCACATTCACAATCTCTCTCAGTCTCATGGGGTTTGCAGTCCCTATTAAAATGGCATAGGGCAGCAGTAGAGGTGGCACCAAATAATCCGTGAATAATCAAATCCGGAAAAGTTGAACCCACAAATGTGGAGGGCCAATTGTAATTGCAAGCCACAACAATAGTCACTTTTTAGAAAGAAACACAGCTCCCTTTGCAAAAGCCTGTTGGGGAGTTATGAATGCATAAGTACCATAGCTACAGTGCTATGCAGTGGATCCCATCCTGATCCTCCCATCTCCACTTAGTGGAGAGCAGCCATTGTGATCAATGGGGAGATCTGCTCCCCTGTTGATCAGGAAAACAATGCCTCCCCCCCCCCTCGTGAGTGATCTCATGGGCAATTGACAGAAACAGAACCCCTGTTGAAATTCCCCCTCATGCATGCAGGGGGTTGGGTAGGAGCATCAGCCAGCAGCTTCCTGATCTACAGGGGGAAAGCCCCCTGTCGATCACAGTGGCTGCTGCCCAGGAACTGACGACTGGGGGACTTTCATGGTCCCTATGTACTCCCTACACTAGGGGCTACACAGAGATCATGAATATGAAACAGTCAGAAATATGTAACTACATTACATATTCCTAACCACCCAACAGGATTCTGGCACTTTTCTCTTGTTAGAGCTCACAATTAGACCCTAAGATTTTTTAACAACAGGAACAAAAATGGCAACATATATCAATTTGCAGTTAGTACCAATTGATCAATATGAGAAGGAATAAAAAATAAGTGGATTCCTCTAAGCCTAAATAATCACAGTGCCTAAGAAATGCAGGTCTTCCTCTTTTCTGTTTCTCATCCTCTCAGATTCCAGGCACGCTTTTCTCCCAAAAGTGTTCCCCACAAATCAAGTCTTACACTTTTGTCTATTTCTCTCCTTCTGACTCCTTTCTTGGGTTCCTTCTTATTGACCTCCTGTCTCTCTGCTCTGCCTTCCCCCTTCTTCACTTCTTCTTCAACTTCAATTGTAATTCCAGTTCTCTTTTCACAGCTTCAAGTAAGCGTCTGCCTCCCACTTTCTTCCAGCTCTCACTTTCATCACCCAACCAAGGCCTGGCTCTCTTATATATACGCACAATATTACTTTCACTTCTGTTTTCTGCAAAACCCTTGCATTTTTAAGAAATTAATCTTAGCCATTGAAAATAAACCCCATCTCTCTCTCTGGCTTTTCTTCGCAAACGAAGATTCAGGAAGGACTCATCCTGTGCTTTCTGCAAGCGCGCTGATAACTGAAAAGGCCAATCAGAGATAAACAAGTCTGGTTGCAGAAAGCATAGCAGATGGTCTCCTTGGGTGATGATTCTGGGTTGTGATTCTTTCTGCATTGTCATTTCTCTTCAAGACTTGTTTGGCGTGAGCTCTCAAATAAGGCTGCAGCATTGTGGATAGTGTGTCTCCAAGCCTTCCGATGTGAGCCCATGGCGGACCTTTGTTGGTGATCAATTTGGCTGAGCCTGAGATGGTGTTTCAGGGAGTCCTTGTATCACTTTTTTGGAGCACCCCTCTTATGCTGACCCATGGCGAGTTCACTGTAGAGTAGTATTTTTGGGAGGCGATGGTCCTCCATCCTAGAAACGTGCCCTGCCCAGCACAGCTGTGTTCTCAATATCATGGCCTCAATGCTCGTGATCCCTGCTTGCTCAGGGACAGCAACATTCGTCACATAGTCAGTCCAGTGCATATTTAGGATTGTGCGTATACAGCGCTGATGAAAGTTTTCAAGGAGTTGTAAGCATTGGCGATAGGTGACCCATGTTTCAGACCTGTAAAGGAGAATAGACAGTACAATGGCTCTATACACACTGAGTTTTGTGCTAAACCCCATATATATTAACACAAAACATAAAGCACTATTAAATCCTATACTTATCAATATTTTTAAAAAGCACTGTTCCTTCACAATGACATCAACAGAAATCTGGCCTTGATTTTGCAAAGTAGCATGGAAATGGAAGTGAAAATTTTGCAAGTGATTATTCTGATCAGCATATGCTGAATAGGAAAGAAGGAAAGCTGTGTAGCCGAATTTCAATAGTTGGGGTCTAGAGTTTAAGTTGCCTTGGAAAAGACAGCACACACTAGTTTAGATCTTGGAAAGTAAAGCAGTCTAAAATAATCCAGCTTCATAGAGTCTTCCTTCTTGCTTGCTTCCCCCCCCCACTTTTTAAAAAATAGTTGGCACTGTCAAAATAAATGCAGCTGCATCCAAGCATCCTCCTGCCACAACTGCTGACAATGCTCCAGAGAGAGAAAGAGAGGAGGTGATGAATGCTTTGTTATGAATTTGTTATGAATGTGATGGCGAGTGTTAGGAAAGGTGTTGAGTTTGACACAGTAGTATCAAGTGCGAGGTGGGGGAAGAAAGAAACACAAGTCAAAGAAATCAGCCCTTCACCATCCAGAATGGCTCTGGCATGAAATCAACAGAAATCAACGTGTCAGCTTTTGCAGGGCATTTTGGCAACAACCTGTGGGAGCTGAGGGAGAGCAAGCAACACCATATGGAAAGTGGCTATAACAAGGAGGGCAATAGTGGAGGCGATTTGGTAGGCAGCCAGGGCTCCTTCCACTGTGTGTGTCAGCACCATATCAGTGAGCAAAGCCTCCTCTGCTTTGGTGCTGCTAGAGCTCCCTTGCCCTGCACTTCCCTGCTTCACAGACAGTGAATCAAGGCAGTGATACAAAGGGATGAAGACTTACATTGGAATGGAAAATGGAAAAGCAACAGAACAATAACAGTGCAGTTGACATTACAGCAGGAAATTTGAGATGACAATGATGATGGTGATCAAAAAAAGGTCATAAAACCCTATCTGCCTATGAGACCTTCAAGGCAGAGGCAGCAAGTGGCCCCGTTGCTTTGGAGTGGCGAATTAACACTGGGTATCATGGGAACTGTCTGTGGTACTAAATGCATTTTGGGAATAAGGTTCAGCACCGTGGAGAGCTCCCATAGACCCCAGAGTAACTTCTGTAAAAACCAGCATGGATCCACCACCCAAAAGCAGCAGGCTCACCAGTGTTCTCTACTTCAGAGGGAGCCCTCCCCCTGCCCTTTCCCACCAGTTTCTGAGCCATGTTTAATAGGAATGGAAGAGAGTTTCCTGGTGTCCCTACCTGGGAAGGCTAGGTTTGATTCCTCCCTGTTGTTGTTTTGTTCAATGGATAGACAAAGATCTTTCTATTCAGGCGGACCTAATATCATTGTAAGCCGCCCCGATTGCTTGCAGAGGGGCGGGATATAAATAAATTTTATTATTATTATTATTATTATTATTATTAATATGTTCCCAAACTGCATGTTGAAATTATGAATTATGCATTCATGAGTTCACTATATGAATTAGTAATAATATTAAAGGAATAAATAAATAAAAAATAAGATAGAGATGGTGTGGGTGGCATCGTAGCTCTAAAAGTGACATTTGCTCAGGACCAAGACCAACAACATATCAGGAATGGAGCTTGAAAGTGAGAATTAAGAGGAGGTACTTGATCACCTTAGCACCACATATTTCTTCATTCCAAATGGACACTCCCTCCTAATCACTTTCTTCTCCAGAGGGGCCCACATATGTTTCTTTCCCTCCACACCAATGTTAGACTGCCCGGAAGGGTGCAACTAAGACAACAAACATGAGAATGGGTACAACTGAAAAATACGCATAAGGAATGGGGCAAGTACATTCCATGGGCCACCAGTAGCCTCCAAGGTCCCAGTTTCTTTTGGTTCCCAATGCCTTACTATTAGACTCTAAGAGCCCTCCACACCCAAAAGGGCCATATGCATAATGTAAAAGAAACTAACACATTTGTCCCCCTAAAAGGATGCCATCCAGAGAGTGAATCACATTACTCTCCATCTCTATGAGAGCCATGTTTAAATATTTGAAGGGATGTCATACTGAGGATCGAGCAAGCTTGTTTTTTGCTGCTCCAGAGACAGTAACACAGTAATAGACTCAAACTACAGGAAAAGAGATTCCACCTAAACATTAGGATGAACTTCCTGACAGTAAGAGATGTTTGACAGTGGAATGCTCTGCTTCGGAGTGTGGTGGAGTCTCCTTCTTTGGAGGTTCCTAAACAGAGGCTGGATAGCTATCTGTCAGGAATGCTTTGATTGGGTACTCCTGCGTGGCAGGGGGTTGGGCTAGATGGCCCCCATGGTCTCTTCTAATTCTATGATTCTATTTTCCCCCATGGTAGACATATATGGGCCAAGATCCTGCATCATTAAATGTAGTGTAAAGTTCTGCATCTCCCTTTTCACCACCCTCAGGACTCACCATTTCACTGTGATAGCCCTCCCCTCCATGGCCATACCATGTCTGGTGGAGAGTGGGAGGGATAGAAGAAGCATCTAAATATGTCCCCATACACAGAACAATAATGTCACCTAATGTTACCTACCCTGATAGCCTCCATTTTGGAATATTGCATGATTGGCAATATTTAATAATTTGGCTTGATGTGGCCTTCCACATGGTAAGTAGGTAAACAAGGGACCCCCAGATACCAAGGTTGGAATCAGGTATAACCAAGGGAGGGGCCTTTGGAAATTCCCCAAATAAATAAGAGTCATCCACTAATCTATTCAAAGTCCTTGTTGCTTGTAAAACAGGTTCTTCTTCTTCCCTTCTCCTCCAACAATAGATCTTGCCTGCTCCTATTCAATTGTAAATACGTTACCATTAACAATCGTTAACTCTTCCAGAGCACACTTTGTTTAGTTCTGGGAAACTCCAAGAGACATTGTATTCCACTCTAAATCCCATCCCTTCAGGGGAATTATCAATTTAAAAAAATCACCCTAAAACACCACCCAAGTGTGCATGGATCCCCTGTTTACCAACTCCATGTCAGTTCATGTTACCATTCTGCCTTCTGGACCTCCTCTCTGCCAATTTATTTCATGATCTCAGCTGTACAGGATTGGTATAGTATAACCAGCAATCCCCATACTCTATTCCTCTATCCAAATACTGCCTATTCTCTCTGATAGCCTTGTGTGATTGCATGAAGCCTGAGTGTTTGGGTGAATGCTGTTACTATTAATTTCCAATTAAGATCATTTAATTGTACTTAGACTGTCCTCCATTACTACTGGTAAACTTAGGTCAAAAGTTCCTGCCATTACCCAGCCTCTTGCTGCCATTTTGAGCTAATTAAATATTCCCCATATTAATTTTGGACACTAGTGGGAACCTTGTTGTTCCCCACATATAGGAACACTACTGAGATCTGCCCTGGTCCTCAGAACTCTTGGTGAATGATGCAATAATTTTACATCTGGTTATTGGGACACAACCAGACACTTATCCAATCCCTGCTTCCATCTCTACCAGTCACTGGATGGCTGGGAATATGGGGTATTGTAGCAAAACAGTGAATTCTGGCATGTTTGTCATTGCAGAGGGAGGAAAAGCATACCAACCTCCACAATTATTACAAAACCACATCTGGAGGGGGCCATTGGACGTACCCTTGCACATGTCAGTAAAAGGCTGCCAGCTGTGGTGTGTGTGTGTGTGTGAAGGCAAAGAACAGAAGATGTGGGTGTCACCTTTTGTTGTAGATAGTCCTCCAGTGCACTGCAAAATAAATAGATCAAGCACATGTGTTTATTCAGTGTGAAAAAGCAGGTCCTGGAACTCTAGGTGCTTGCCAAATCCATAATAGCACTTTCTTAAATACTTGCATTACTTGGAAGCACAGTAAGGGAAGCAGAGACACATGCTTTCCATTTAGGTGTCAACAAAACACCTCCAAGAAATTAAACCTTTATTTTTTTTCTCTTGAAAGAATCAGCAAAAGCACAAGAGGAGGGGATAGAGGGAGACCAAGGTAAGGTTCCTTCTATTTTATTTCTTTAAAATATGGCTCAACTTCGCCTTTTAAGCACATCATCCTTGCCGTGGTTTACAAGACAAAATCTTAGAGCACTTACTACAAATACCTGAGAGGGCAATGTAAAAATATCAGGGCTTGGAATGTAACTTTTAAGAAGGGTGAATCTAATGACATACAGAAGCCATCCAGAACTAAGCATGGGAGGATCAGAGCTTGGGAAAATTACTTTTGAGGACTATAAAAGTCAGAGTTAGCAACCTTTGCATATCTATACTAGCTAATTGCTAGTTTGCATGTTACCCTCTGGAAGTTTAGGCACTGCATATATTTATAGCAATCTTCTGTTTCTTCTCTTTCCACTCTCCTGCTGCATCAATATAACCTGCAACCATGTTTTCCTTTTACAAAGGAAATCTTTTACAAAGGAAATCTTCTTTTACAAAGAAGATTAAGCTGATTTCTTTCTCTGCTGGATCCTGTGTGTGGGTTGGGCGAACGTGGGAGTGGTTGTTGTTCAGCTTCTGTCTTGCCAATTGATTACTCTCAGAGAGCCACTACTACCTCTCAAATTTCCCAGAAATAACTCCCCAGAATCTCCCAGCCAGCTCAGCCACCGGATCACGCTAACTAGGATTTGTGATTGTAGCCTGTAAAAGTAGTTTTTCTAGGTCTTGTGCAGGTTGGTGCTCTGGAAGACATGCAATTATATTTATTCTTAACACTAGGGGGACATCCAAATGGTGAAAATAATCCTAATGGAATCCAAACGGAATGTGATCTGTCTATATGGACATTCGCATCAATATGTCTCATTCAGAAGGGGGGCAGCCAAATCCACTTTCAACTCCATCAGGGAAGCCTTCAAGGCTTTTCTCAGAGTTTTTAAAAAGCTCTGTAGGGGGTGCGACTTTGCAATCGTTAAGACAGTTGCATTTGTGTTGTTGCACCGAGGCATCACAAGCCATTGGCCAGACAAGCATGGGGGCAAGTCTTGAAAACAAGGCAAGCACCTGCTGCCACCATGTTGGATTTTCGGCTATGCGAGAGGTCAGTAAGTTGATAAAATTGTGATTTTAAAACTTTCTTTTCATCTTTTTTTTTTTTTTTTTAGTAAATCACTTGTGTGCACCATGGTAAACGTATTTTTTTTTAAATGGTAGTGGCAGATTTAAAAGCGTGAGTAATTCACTCGCAGCCACCATCTTGGCAAGGGATCATGCAAAGTTTAGGGGGGGCTCCATTAACTATTCAGACAGGTCCTGATGCTGTGGATTGCTACTTCTTCAGAGAAGATCATATTTTTCCCCCCGTCATATTAGATGGGACCTAAGTTTCCGTGGTTAGTGTTTCAAATAACAGCAGTAGGACAAAGTTCCAATTTTTAAAATAAAGATAGACAGCATTTGTTCATTTAGGGCTCATCTACATGAGCCAGGATATGCTGGATCCCCACTGGTGTATCTAGGCTGTGGATCTGGCCCATTGCTCCCCAGTTACCACCTCGAAACAGGCTGGAGTCCAGACAGGCATTCCAGCCCATCACTGCAGCCGCCACCATCTCCAGTGCTCTCCTGGAAGTGACGAAGCTGGCCAGCAACATGTGACCAAGACCCCCTACATGTTACCAGCTTTGGCCACATGCTGCAGGACCTCTTTCTGCTTTGGAAGATCAAGGCAGACCGGCAGCTACAGAGATGTGCTGGCCTGCTGGGATAGACTCTTGAGGATGAATGGGGCCTGATCCCTTCCTTCCCAGTGGTAACAGATTAAACCAGGCATTATTTTACAATGGTTTATTGTGCCCTACTCCATTTTAGTCCCATCTGAGCCCTGTATCTGCCCCAAGGGTGGTGAGGACTTCCTGCATTATCAGGACTGTAGGGCTCTAAGATAATGGCAAGATGCCGTATATTGCCCATGTAGACAAGTCCTTAGCAAAGACTTCATGCCAGCTGGAGGATTCTGGGAATTGTAGTCCAAAAAATACTTTCCTAAGCTCTGACGTTTTCACAAAACGGGCTCCACCTGTTGGCTCAGCACATATCTGCTGCCAGACATAGTTGAGGGTATCAGATTATGGATGGCCCTTTATGTGAGAATGGCACCTAAATATCCTAATGGCAACAGATCCTGTCTAGTCTTAAAAGCTAAGCAGGGTTGACACTGGTTAGTACTTGGATGGGAGAATGCCAACAAATACCAGGTGCTGTAGGATATATTTCCAACGAAGGAACTGTGAAAACCACATCTAGTATTCTTTACCTAAAACAACCCTATGAAACACATGGGATTGCCATAAATTGACAGGTGACTTGAAGGCACATACACACACAGACAAGTGAAAGTACTCCCACCTCTTAAAAAAAAAAATTAGAATAATACACTTTTTGTGGGGTAACACTCTGGGGCCCCTTAAATATAGTTTAGGGTTTCAGCATGTCTTATTTTGGCTCAGCACACATCAGATCTCAGTTTCACTTTTTAAATTGGAAATTAAAATTAAAATTACTTTTAAGAGATCTTGTCCCCTCCAAAAAAAAGTTTATGTCATATGACAGATTTAAGGAAGTAACACTGAGTATCACTGACACATCAGGTTCCAATAACTTTAAAAAAAAACAAAAAAAACCCCTAAGGTTAGAGGCATCCTGCTCTGTAACCATAAGACTATAAATACTACTTCTTTCACCATGTTTTGCTATTCTTTACCCTTTCTTCCACAAAATTGTCTCTCTCTGTGCTTTTCCTGAACAGAAATTTCTGATCTACCTGATCTCCCATAATCCCCCATCAAGCATCTTGACTGGGCAGGCAGGTGGTAGGTGGTGGGACCTGGAGTCCAAAATAAGTGACTTCTCTAAGCTCTGCTTTAAGTGAATGTGCCTCCACAACTTACCAAGAAATGATGCTAATTAATTTTCTCATTCAAACTTCCCTTGCTTCTCTCACAGGAAATTATCAGATGGTAAAGATATCCCAGGACAGGAACGATAGGAGATCGCTAAAAGGCTCACCTTTTAGACAACGTTGTCCCTGTCCTGGGATGATCCCATTCTGCTCCTGTTCCTCCCCTGCTTCCTCTTATTCACAGGAAAATCTGTGAATAAGAGGCCCATTCTGTTATTATAACAGAACGATGGGCAAGTGAACAGGAGCCCTGTTCTCCTGGGATCACAACGGATCATGCCGGACACTTCTGGGTGAGATCAAGAGGACAAGGTAAGTAAAACCCTTTATTTTCCCCTCCCCAGGTAGCTTTTAATGTTTTTAATGGGGTTTTCTGCTTGGTGAAGTCTTTTGACGGCTGGGGGGGGGTAAATTTGAATTTGCTGCTGGACTGTTCTCTCGCAAGAACAGCCCGGATTTCAATTCCCGGTCATAAAAGCAGCCTTACGATGGCTGCATTTATGACCGGGCAGCGAAGGGAGGGGGAGCCTGTTCCTGTTGCAGAATGAAGTGCCCACCTGAGCTCTATTGTGTTGGATGTTCTCTAAACACCAACAGACTTTGCTTTCTAGTCCCCTGTTTTCTATAGCCAAAGAGGAAGTCTTTGTTGTAGAGCCTGACACTGTATTTTTAAAAGAGGTGCAGTTAGGCCATTTTAGGCTCTTGACTTAAAGGTTGTATAGCCTGCCCCTCTTTAGATGGGAAATGTGTGTTCCTGCATTTATTTGAAATTGATGAACTGGCCTTGCCACCTTGTGGGGGCCCTTTCCCCCATTCTGCTGAATGGGAACCTGCTCTTCTGCCCCAGAGTCTCCTCTCAATGGTTCCACTTGTTTCTAAGCACCAAGAGGTCCATCCCTGGCTCCCACCTCTCCTCAGACCAAATGGAGAATCCCTCCTGTTAAATTTGGTGTGCTCCCAGCACCAGTGGTCTCAAATTGTTCCCTGATCAAGACAAAATCATTACTTCCTGCTCCAAACTCTGCCCTTTTAACCGAGTCCTAACTATAGCCTTTTAATTCTGTCCTGGGGACCACTGTTGTATTTGTTGGGACACACACTGGAAACTGCTTAATGCAGTGTAGATGTGTAAATTGCTATTGCTTAAGACAATTTCTAAGCTGCTCTGATAGCCTTGTGGTTGAAGAGCGGGGTATAAAATAAATAAATAAATAAATAAATAAATAAATAAATAAATAAAAAATAAGTGTCTGAAAACTTTTACCTTATTCTATGGCAGGAATGGGAGTGGAGTGGGTGGGGAGGGTAGCAGGCTACAAAGGCTACAAAGGCCCGTCTGATAATCTCCACAGTTTCCGAGACATCGAGACATGCCATTCATAAATGTATTACAAATCCCCCCCACCTCTTTTTCTCTGTTTGTGTATGTGTTTTCTTCCTTTCCACAAAATTCAGTGCCTGAGAATTGGAGTTGCTGCTGTCCCTGAAGAAATCAACCAGCCAACTGACCAGCTGCAATTGTATATGGAAGGAAGCTTACTTTATTACATCACAAGTATGGTTTCCAGAGCTCAGGGCCTGGACTCTCTACTCCAGTCTTCAGGGCAACAGGCGGAGGGGGGGGGGTGGAATCTCAAGGTGAGAATGCTGCTTTGAAAAGTGTGCACATATAATCCTCATTTGTCAGATTTGGTGTTCTGTTTCCATTTGGTGTTTTTCTATTTGGATAGCACACTCTTGTGTAATGCTATCATATTTAATGAGATCACCAGGGCTGCCCCCTGTGGCACCACCAGCACTTGTCCCTGCATCTCATGTGCCTTTTCCCTAACTCTGAATTCTCAGAGCCTAGGATGGTACTAACCTGGAAACCCTATGAAACATATGAAATATCCCTGAATTACACTATTCCAGATCAGCTCCTTCACCCCCCGCCACAGTCTTGCTTTTTAAATTACTGTATTAATTTTATTAAGTCTTAATATGTTAAAGACAAAAAAAACCTAAACAATAATATAAAAACAATATGCTACATAAAACATATTACAATAAGTACAGGTACATACACAATCACTAACAGCCTAATAACCTATTTACAGTCTTAACAACATACTTTATCCTACATTACATAAAATACTAAAATGACTTCCAGATTTCTGTCGGAAATCGAATATCTTTTTTCCACCTTTCCTTACTTATGAAAATTCAATTAACTCTATCATTTTGTTTCAGTTTGCTTTCTCCTAATAATTTTGCATTCCTTTGCAGTTATATATTGTTTGTTTGTTGTTAACATGTTTTCTAAACCTCTACACCTTTAGTAGCCAGAATACCACAGGTATTTTTGAGGTACTCTATGGTCATGTTTAGCCTGGAGAAGAGATGGTTAAGAGGGGACATGATAGCCATGTTTAAATATTTGAAGGGATGTCATACTGAGGATGGAGCAGGCTTGTTTTCTGCTGCTCCAGAGACTAGGATGTGGAGCAATGGGTTCAAACTACAGGAAAAGAGATTCCACCTAAAGATCAGGAAAAGAACTTCCTGACAGTAAGAACCAGTTGGAAGTGGAATACACTGCATTAGAGTGTGGTGGAGTCTCTTTCTTTGGAGGTTTTTAAACAGAGGCTGGCTGGCCATCTGTTGGGAATGATTTGATTGTGTATTACAGCATGGCAGGGGGTTGGACTGGATGGCCCTTGAGGTCCCTTCCTACTCTATGATTCTATGATTGTCTTTCCAGTCTTTCATATAAGTATCTATTGTTCGATTTCTAATTAATCATGTAAGCTTGTCCATTTCCATGTATTCTTCATATCCAGCTCCTTCTTGAAACATCAGAAAAGTCCCACAATGCCCTATGCTGGATCAGCCCTCTTCCTGAAACTTCTTGGTGTTTGCTTGCTATACTGCACATTTTTAAAATTCTTTTTGCAAAGACATCCCAGAATGAACTTTGCAGACTTCCATGCCAGCGATCCTCTTCTTCCAAATGGAAGACTGTCTGTGTCAGCAGATCTGAGAAGCTCCCCCACCCCGTCACTTACCTTTCCCATCACAAAGAAATCATTTTATCCCACTGTGTAATTAATACACACATACAGTGCTGCAAACATTTTCCCCCAGACTGCTTATTCCAAGGCTAAATTACAGGAAACCCTAGACAATACACCTGGGACTCCTGCAGTCTGAAATTAGAATACAAACTCTCCCCTTTCCAAGCCAACTCCTCCTACTTGGCTCCCATTTCTGTTCTGATCTCGAATTCTTTTCTTTTTCTGGGGGCAGGGAGGGGGAATTAAGATATGCCATAAAACCAAACAGAGGACTGTTCATTTAGTTCCCCCCACCAATCGATGTCTGTTTTGAACTAAAACAAAACCGGAAGGTGAAATAAAAGTTTTGTGTGCATGTGTATGTGTGTGTGTGTGTTTTTGAGGAGGGAATATACATTTAGAATGCTTGGCATATCTACAAAGGAACAAAGACACCAGAAAACCTCCGGTTGCTGTTTCCACTCAGGCGAATATCTTGGCGTGCACATATTGGTAACCCAATCTCCAAAGTTTATACCGGATTGCTTGTAAATTTGAAAGCCCAGGATTAGTTGCTCAACGATGTCACATCCATATGAGCCTTGTGATAGCATTAAAATAGCCGCAGCTGCTTTTTGTTGTAAGAAATCCAGGCTTCTGGAAAGAAGCTGCATTTTGCTGCTTCTTTCTTGCCCCCAGTTGAGTTCATCCAAGCCACCACCATTCACCTTTGCAAAAATGACCTGTGCAGACAGGATCTGGGAAAGATCAAAAGCAGCTTACATAGGATTGTAGTGGAACCAGGGCTCTCCGCATCAAAGTGCAGAGACTTTTTGATAGTCGAGGGTGGCCGTCATCTGCCGCCTTCCTCAGGCTTCCTTGTTCCCTCTGAGTCTAGCTGTGAACTTCACGCTAAAATGTCAGATGGGGAGCTCTCTTCGAACTAACTGGTGACTTTGAGATTGTGGTTGAGATCCTACATCGGTCTTCTGGGGTAGCTACACTCAGGTAGTTACACTGTGAATTACACTACACCCTCCTGCTGAATACCAACAATATGCAGCTGACTGTGTATCTGCCAATGTCCCTGCTTATTGTCCCATTGAGTCTTGGGGAATGCACAAAGGGTGTGCCTGCAATCTCAGTCCATGAAGTAGACCATGCAAGGCACTGGCAAGCAGTTATGCGCCATCCAAGAATGTGGCAACTGCATGTTTGTAATTCTGTTGGCTAGTCCCAAGAAGTCTAGACCCTTTGAATCAACTGTTGAGTCAATATGTAGATAAATCCAATTGATTAAATGGTTCTATTCTAGTTAGAACTAATGATAGAATTTAGGCCCATGCGGAATAGTGGAAATTTGCTTATTCAACTATGTACTGAACACATCCGTTGGATAATGTCTAAAAAAGTACAACTGCATATTAGGAGAAGTTACACATATGTATGACATCAAGGGATTCCAACCAAAGTGTTTCTCCCTGATTCTGGAAAAAGAAACTCCTAGAGAATACTATGCTGGTGTGTGTGTAGGGGTATATACTATGTACATATAAAAGGTCTGTCTATTAAATAACAAGACTGATACAATAACCCATCTCTCTCTCTCTCCCCCCCTCTCTCTATATATATATTACAATTCTAATGCTTGTCCCCTCCAATATACTCCCCATCTACACTCACACACCAATGCAGTCTTGTTTTCCACTGGTCGAAGGTGTGAGGTGTGGAGCAGATCAGTTTTTTTTTTCAGCTGTTTCAACACATCTGCCGTTTTCTTCTTTACTGCATCAATTGACCTCAAAACATGTTCCTTTAAGCACCAATTACACTTTAGGGAAAAGAAAAAAAGTCACATGGTGCCAAATCTGGCGAATATGGGGATAGTCAAGTGTAGTAATGCATTTATCAGCCAAAAACTGCTTCACAGAAAGTGCTGTGTGAGCAGATGTATTGTCCCCCCCCACACACACACACACTCTTTCTCTCAGCTTGGCTAAAACTTCATTACAATAATGATGGTTCACTGTTCTGCCTTCTGAAACACATTCTGCCAAAATTACACCTTTGATGTAGCCCCCCTCCCCTCAATGAGCATGGCTTTGAATGTGGACTTGCTTTGACATGCTTTTTTCATTCTTGGTGATGATGGTGTTTTCCAGTGCATTGACTGTCATTTTGTCTCAGGATCATACTGGAAGATCTAAGTTTCATCACAACTGATGATTTTTTGAAAAAGGTTTGGGTCTGCTTCAAGTTGCTGCAGAATGTCAGCACAAATTTCCTTGTGGCACTCTTTTTGCTCTGGTGTGAGAACCCTAGGGACCATCTTGGCACAAATTTTTCTCATGTTGAGGACCTCATGCAAAATTTTCCATGCAGTGTCTTTGTCAATGTTCATGGCTTCAGCTATCATTCAGACACTGAGTCTCCTTGAACAATCTAGCTGGTTCTTCCCACATTTTTTTTCGTTCTTGAAGTGGAAGGTTGTCCAGGGCATTCATCATCTTCCACATTCTCACATCCTTCTCTGAATCTTCTGTGCCACTCAAACACGTGGGCACGAGACATGCAATCTTCCCTGTAGGTCTCAGTAAGCATTTAAAATGATTTTGTTGGTGTTCTGGCACACAACAGACAACACAGCTGCTTTAAACAATGACTAACTTGTCATGCAGGTTCAGACAAGTTCAAGGTCACCACTCAAGCATTCACAATTTGTTGTCTCTGATTTGTCTGAAAGGTGGAAATACAGTCTCATTATTTAATAGACAGACATCATATGTTAGATTTAAATGCTTGGTAAAGCAGTAGGAAAAGAAGGAGGCTACACTACAGATGAGCTGATTCAGTCAAAGAAGCCATGGTCCTGAGTTTACATTACTATGTTAGCAAAATGACTGATTTACAACGAGACTGATTCACATCAGGACTGATGCACATTGGACTGATGTACATCACTTTCATTGTGCCTTGGGACCCTGGCTAGGGAGTGCTGATGCACATTGGTGAAGCCTGAAGCACACAGGAAATTCTTGCCATTGTCCCATTATACATCTTGACAATTCACTAACAGGGTTTCTTAGCACCTCTGCTATGTAGCGAAGTACTGTATGATCCCTTTTTCTGCAAACGTTATTTCATTTACCCACACTCCAAAAAATATTACCCCTGGAAGTCTTTGTGAGCCTCTCTAGATCCTCCAGTGCTATTCTATGGTATCCTTCCAGCCAAAGTATAGTCAAAATACAGGGCTTGCTATTGTCCATGGTTTCAGGTATCCATGGGGGTGGGGTGTGTCTTGGAATGTATCCTCCATAGATACCAGGGTCATACTGTACACACAAGGTTATGCAATGTACACTGTGGTAGAGGTTTCTGGCCTTTGTTATTACTTAACAACTATTCAATGGTGCATACTTCACCTGAACCTGCAGGTTCTAATGACTCCTATGTAACCCTGATATAGGATCCCAGTTGATGTCTTTTGCATCTGAATCCTTAGAATGGAACTTGGATTTCTTAGTAAAACATACAGGAGATCCCATAGGCCTGAAGTCTTCCCAGACCTGCTCTAGTATGACCCATAGTCAGTTTATTTGTTTGTTCTGGTTGCCTCTATCATGGTAGCAGCCAGACGTCACTCTAAAGGGGAGCTGTTACAAGTAGGTGTAGTTGGCAGGTGAGGTTGTCTGGAGGAAGCAGTCAAAGAGTGGTGGAAAAAACAAATCAGCATTCCTGCTTTGACTAAAAGCCGTTTCCATCATTATGGCTGTATTTTTAACCTCCTCGATATCTGAAAGGTGCCCCTTCAAGCCAGGATACTATTTTATAAGGTGTGATTCACAAGGTGGACTAGCACTTAGTAAACACTCAAGAATTCATCTGCATGGCGACAAGGAAATTTGCCCTACAACTTCATTTTGCCTAGGTTTTTTTTTCCCATGAGGGGAGGAAAGAAAAGATCTATAAAGCTGCCCAACTCTGACCCCCATGACACCTTTAAAGCCATGAAGTCACCCTATAGGAATATGATGTCAGAGCTGTTAAATTTTTTAAAAAATATGAGGGGGACTAACAATAAAACCAGCTCCAATACGGTCTGCATATAAGCAATTTTTACCTTTTACAGTGAACAGAAAAAGCTCTGTTTTCTTTCCCCCATGATCTTCACCTCCTTTACAAAAGCTTCTGGCAAAATCACTAAAGGCAACAGGAAATTCACCGATTCCCAGTATCCCCAAAGGAATGGGTCCATTCTTGCTTATGAGAGACTCTGTGTGATTCAAATGGTTTGGCATAATTTTTTTCAGCTAAGAAGAAGAACTGATGTGAGAGCTGGACAGTGAAGCAAGCTGATAGAAAATGAACACATTTGAGATGTGGTGCTGGAGAAGAGTGCTGAGAATACTGAGGACAGCCAAAAATACAAATAAATGGGTTCTAGAACAAACAAAACATTAGCTATCCCTAGAAGCCAAAGGATTGTCTATACAAAGCAAAAGAAAAAAAAATGTGGGTTGCTCCACAGTAATGGCAATTCGTAGCAGCTGCTATTTGTTTTAATGGGTTTTTTTTTTTTTGCAGATTACAGGCATGTGAAGCTATCCATGTTTGCTGTGCAAATAGGCATGCCTGTAAATCAAGATGGCGGCCATGAGTGAATTACTCATGCTTTTACTTACCTCAATTTGCCACCACCGGAGAGAATTCTTTTTTTTTTTTAAATATCCATAGTGTGAAAGAGTGACTTTTCACTTTAATAAAAAAGCAAACAGAAAAAAAGGGTGTTTTATCACCTTAGCACTAGTTAGCTAAGGTGAAAATCCAACATGGTGGCTCTGGGCACTTGATTTGTTAGCAAGCTTTGCCCCTGCACATGTCCAACCAACCATCTGCTCATATTGGGAAAGTGAATCAATTCGGTCGCTTGTCCCAACAAACAGGAATGCATATTTCCTGCACTATTTTTTAAAAAATAACTTTGGGAAAAGCAGTAAAGGCTTTTCCTGTGTACTTTTTGGCATTTTTGCTCCCCCCCCCTTTCTGAATATGGCAAAGTGATGCAGAATCCCATTGAGATAGGTCATATTCTCCTCACATTTTGTGAGGAGCATTTTTGCCATTTAGACAACCTCCAAAATGACTAAATTGAGGCTATCATACTTTGGCCACATCATGAGAAGGCAGGAAAGACAATAATGCCAGGAAAGGTGGAAGGCAGTAGAATCATAGATTCATAGAGTTGGAAGAGACCACAAGGGCCATCCAGTCCAGCCCCTTGCCATGCAGGAACACACAATCAAAGCATTACCAATTAGTCATCCAGCCTCTGTTTAAAAATCTCCAGAGAAGGAAACTCCAGTAGAAAGAGAGGAAGGCCCATACTAGATGGACAGACTCAATCAAGGAGACCATGGCCCTGAGCCTACAGGACCCTGAGCTCAGTTGTTGAGAAGATGGGTCTTGAAAGTGTCTCATTCACAGGGTCACCACAAGTTGAAGTCAATTTGAAGGCACTTAACAACTACAAAGAGGAGGAGGAGGAGGAGGAGGAGGAAGAGGAGGAGGATGTTTTAATAAGAGAAAAATATCTGAAGTATTGTGGGGGAGGGGGGATAAATAGCCATCTTCCCTGGGTGTTGGGACTCCTTTTCAAGGAAGCGAGGAAGAGTAACTCATTTCTAAAAAGGGTTGTGTGCCCATCCTTCTGAGAAAATTTATAAATTAAAACCTTTAAAAAAAAAGGGGGGGGAGAAGTGGCTCAGAATTCCTCAGACATTTTCCATGGGGAACCACCAGATTTGCTTTCATATATTTGCCTCAGCCAGAATTTCTAGTTTTAGATTTAAGAAATATGCATGATGGAACATGCTCGGAAGCAGCTAGGAAGAATCCATGGAGAATTTCTGTTGCTTATTTGCAGCAGTGTGAAAACGAGGTGATCAAAGGCCATGTTTGAGAAGAGCAAAATCATGGAAAACTTGATATGTCCCATTTTAGACACAAGGGTGGAGAGCCTTTTTTTTTTCTTTTGTCAAGGGCTGCCTTGGCTTGGGGATACAGTTGATAAAAGTTACTTTCTGGACCACAGCTCCCACAATACTCTACTCAGCATCACCAGTGGTAGATTCTGGAACCTATAGTAAAATAACTTTTCCCTCTCAGCTTCACTTGAGGGTGGTGTAATGGTTTGAGTGTAGGACTAAGGAGATGATCAGACACAGTAAAAAGCAAACAGTACCTTTCCAGAATGCAAGGACGATATTCCTGTCCCAACAACGGGACCCATTTTCACATTGACATCGTGCTCATTCCATTCTGCTCCTGTGCTTCAGCAGTTAATAAGGAGGCATTTTTCATTGACAGGAGCAGAAAACAAGCCTGCTCCATCCTCAGTATGATACCCTTTCAAATATTTAAACATGGCTATCATGTCCTCTCTTAACCTTCTCTTCTCCAGGCAAAACATACCCAGTTCCCTAAGCTGCTCCTCATAGGGCATGGCTTCCAGACCTGGTGAGGACACATGAGAGGACCTTCTTGCTGGCTGCTCCCAGGCTGTAGAACTCTCCTCCACAGGAAGATTCACTTGCCCTCATTCTGCTCTCTTTTTGCCAGCTGACAGAGACCTTTTTTATTCAAACAGGCTTTTGATGATTAACTGGTTGTTGCAGAATAGTCTTTTAAGTGGAGTGGGGAGGTGTTGTACATTTATTCCCACAGTTACGGTATGTTTTAAAAGTTTTTAACTTTTTTCAAATTACTGCTGTTTTTAAGTTTAATTATTTATTAAACTTATTTTAATTAATTAATTAATTAATTGTAATTATTATGTTTTTTTTTGTTTTTTGTTTTTTTGAAAATTATAATCCTTGTCTGGTATGCTGTATTGCAGAATCTGTAACTGCTCTGTATTCAGTTATAGCACACATTCACAATCATGGCTTTGTGGCCACAATTGTAAATGTTTGCCAAATCCCACCTTCAGCTCCAGGGAGATGCTCCAAGCAATGGAGGACTGTTGTGCTGGTGATTGGGGTGCACTAGGATGATACTTCCATCCCCATCCTGCCAGTGAACTGTGGCGTGACAAGGAGTTCTTCTGTTTGGCAGGAGGAGACTGAAAACATCATTCTGCCGTGACCCAAGAGGTTTATGGCACTATGCTGTTATAGCACTATTATTCCACTTTAACTGCTATGGCTGCCTCCTGTGGAATCCTGAGATTTGCAATTTTAGGGAGAGGCATTTAGAATTCTCAGCCAGAGAGCTGTTAAGCTTCACTAAGATATAAATCCCAGAATTCCACAGGAGGCACCCACAGCAATTAAAGTGGAATAATAGCACTACAGTCGTCCCTTCACATTCGCGGGGGTTATGGGAACAAGACCCCTGTGAAAGTGAAAAAACAGCAAATAAAAGCAGCCTCTGAGGGTTTAACGAGGAGCCCTTCCTAAACACACACACACACAGAGGGAAACTGACCTAGCCTCTGAGCATTTAAGGAGGAAAGAAAATCACAGCCCCATGCTGTGAGCACGCAAGCAAAGTTCCCCCCTTGCCACTTCCCCCTCTGTGACTTAACAAACTGAATTGCTTCTTTAAAACTCACATTTCACCCCATGTCTCCTCATGGCCCAAAGAGAAGCACAGCTGCATGCTTGCTACCTCATCTCTGTGTCTCAACAAACTGAATTTAAAACTTAGTTATATAGTGATAAGAGAGAAACATAGGATTGAGAGTATGAGTGACTTTTTGGGGTGATAAAGTAAGTTACGTTTTATGTGATTGTGTAAGTAGATGTTATATGTTGTTAAATTGTTTGTATATATTGTTATTCTGTGTTTTTTAATACGTGTTGATCACTCAACAAAAAGTAATTTTTTTAAAAAAAACCCTCACATTTCGAACTTTTCCTACACACATTCACACACAGGGAAGGCGCGAATGGCATCTCCCAGCAACCCAGCCTCTGAGCATTTAAGGAGGAAAGCTTCCTGCTGGCCGAAAGAAAAGCACAGTCCCATACTGTGAGCACACAAGCTTTCCTCCTTAAATGCTCAGAGACTGGGTCAGTTGCTTGCTGGGAGATGCCAACCGCACCTTCGCTGTGTGTGAATGTGTGCAGGAAAGGTTCGAAATGTGAGTTTTAAAGAAGCAATTCAGTTTGTTGAGACACAGAGAGGGGGTGGCAAGCATGCAGCGGTGCTTTTCTTTGGGCTATGAGGAGACATGGGGCAAAATGTGAGTTTTAAATGAGCAATTCAGTTTGTTAAGACACAGAGAGGGGAGTGGCAAGGGGGGAACTTTGCTTGCATGCTCACAGCATGGGGCTGTGCTTTTCTTTTACCTTAGACCCTCTGAGCCTGGTGTGGGGATTGCTTGCTTGCTGGGATCTTCCCTGTGTGTGTATGTGTGCAGGAAATTTTCCGCCTTAAATGCTCAGAGGCTGTGTTGGGGAGAGCAGGGGGGGGGAGTTTCTGCGAATATATAAAACTGCAAAAGTTAAAGCCACGAATGTAAAGGGACAACTGTATAACGGTCTACTGCAATAAGGCCTTTGAGTTACTCATTTGTGACTAAGGAGATTATCAGTCAAACAGTTCCAATGAGGAGGAAAAAGGGGAGGTGTCTAAAGAAACCAGGATGGATGTTGAAAGAACTCTCCACTGAGCTAAAACTTAAAAAGGATGTGTACAAGAAATGGAAAAAGGGGGAATCACCAAAGAATTCAAACAAATAGCCAGCTCATGTAGGGAGAAAGTCAGAAAAGCCAAAGCTCAGCTGGAGCTCAGGCTTCCTAGAGAGGTTAAAAAATAATAAAAAGGGCTTTTGGGGGTATGTCTGTACCAAAAGGAAGAACAAGGTGGCGCAGTGATTAAATGCCAGTCCTGCAAGCCACCACGTTACAAGTTCGATTCCAGCGGGCTCCAAGGTTCCGTGCTTAAAATATGGCGTGGCCGCTTCCAAAGCTTAACAGAAGTGACACTGATGATCTCAGAAGAGGGATGGCGGCGTCCGAAAATGACCCCCTGCCGCGCAAGAGCGCCGTTCCTCTCCCGGGAGCTCATCCTGCGTTAAGCTCTGCTTAGCGCTGTCTGAAAATGTCCACAGTCTGTAACCACTTAAAAAGGAATGCTGTGATCACAAAAAGTCAACATGGATTTCTCAAAAACAAGTCATACCAGACTAATCTCATCTCCTGTGGGCTAGACAATGCAACCGTTAGGTGGATTTGTAATTGGTTGATTGACCGACCACAAAGGGCTCCTCTTCATTCTGGAGAGAAGTGACCAGTGTGGTGCCACAGGGTTCTGTCCTGTGACCAGTGCTATTCAACATCTTTATCAATGACTTGGATGAGGGAATAGAAGGTACGCTTATCAAGTTTGCAGATGACAGCAAGTTAGGAGGGGTAGCTAATACCCCAGAGGACAGGATCAGAATCCAAAATGACCTCAACAGATTAGAAAGCTTGGCCAATATTAACAAAATGATTTCAACAGGGAGAAATATAGGATACTACACTTGGACAGTAAAAATGAAATGCAAAGATATAGGATGGGTGACATGTGGCTTGAGGGTAGTACATGCGAAAAGGATCTAGGAGTCTTAGTGGACCACAAACTGAACATGAGTCAGCAGTGTGATGCAGCAGCTAAAAAAGCCAATGTGATTCTAGGCTTCATTAATAGGAGTATTGTATTTAGATCAGGGGAAGTAATAGTGCCACCACGTTCTGCTTTAGTAAGACCACACCTGGAATACTATGTCCAGTTCTGGGCACCACAATTCAGGAAAGATATTGAGACGCTGGATTGTGTCCAGAGGAGGGCAACCTGGATGGTGGGTGGTCTGGAAGCCATGCCCTATGAGGAGCGGCTTAGGGAACTGGCCATGTTTAGTCTGGAGAAGAAAAGGTTGAGAGGGGACATGATAGCCATGTTTAAATATTTGAAGGGATGTCGTACTGAGGATGGAGCAAGCTTGTTCTCTCCTGCTCCAGAGACTAGGACATGGAGCAATGGGTTTAAACTACAGGAAAAGAAATTCCACCTAAACATTAGGAAGAATTTCCTGACAGTAAGAGCTGTTCGGAAGTGGAATGCTCTGCTTTGAAACGTGGCGGAGTCTCTTTCTTTGGAGGTTTTTAAACAGAGGCTGGATGGCCATCTGTTGGGAATGATCTGATTGTGTGTTCCTGCATGGCAGGGGATTGGACTGGATGGCCCTTGAGGTCTCTTTCAACTCTATGATTCTATGATCAGATGTGGGGAAAATGGCAAAATACCCATATCCCTAACCATGTCAGAGGAATGCAATGATAACAGATATGGTGACATTATCAGACGCTCATGTCATCAGCCGTTCCTAGGGCATAGTATTGGTGCAGATGAGGCTTCACTTTTATATTGATGAGGCTAAGCTGCCAATTAAATGGCTTATTCACACCCATGCTATGCCCCCAGAATGATGAAGGACATCATTGTCTGGTAATGTCACCCATTTCTGTTTTCTTTGCATTTTCTTTGCAGTTTTTGCCATTGCTGATCCTCTCCTAATTCAGTGGTATAGGATCTCAGCCATAGTTTGTTTGTTTTTTTTTTTTTTAGCTATACTTTTTTTTCAATGTATATTGTGAACAGCCTTGGGCTTTCTGTAGTTAGAGAGGTGGAATATAAATAAAATTAAATAATACTGTTTTCATGAATGGCAACTGGCTGCTTCCTATCCTAATTGCATTTTTAATTTTTGGTTGCTTTTAAAATAAGCCACCCCTCACTCTGCAGCTAAGGCAATCAAAGAAAAGACTGGGGAAACCTTCCTAAAGCCTGAATTACCTGTCTCACCTCTAGGGATGTGATTATTCTTAGCAGAATGCTCTTGTGAAGTGTCTCACCACACAGCTGTCAACAGCCTGCTCTCCAGTGGAGAGAGTGCTGAAGATAGTATCCCCCCAAAAAAGTGGTACCCTTCCTACCCGCTACAATGTTCACTCAGGAAGAAGGCATAGTGCAAAAGATTTGTGGTTTTTCTTTCAGGGATTCCTTCCCTGCCTCACTTATTTATTTTTATTCTTATTCAGCTCAAGGATGTCATTTTTTTTACTAAGTTTCTTCTTGGAGGAAGCAATGTGAAAGTTTAGCAATTGTCTTCCCTCTGTACAGAAGTCTTCAAAAGCCCGTATAGCTTCTGAAGCCTATTCACAAATCAGGACTTATTCTGCCCCAAATTTGCATGTGGTTGTTTTGTACAGAAAAGAGCATTTTCTGCACAGCTAACAGCTTTTTCTGTGCAGAAAAGAATATTTCTGCATAGGAATTCTGTTTCCTGCATGGAAAATGATGTTTCTTGCAGAGTTAATTCTCTTTTCTGGGCAGCATATATCCCAGATTACAAAGAGGTTGTCTAGATGGTGAAAATACACATAAAATCTGAGGAGAATACCTTTTGTCCCAACGAGATCCCACGGAGATTCACCTTATTCAAAAGGAGTGGTGGAAGAACTACAAAAACAATGTGGTAAAAAGCCTTCGCAGCTTTTCCCAAAGTTTTTTTTAAAAAAACAAAGCATGGAAATGTGCATTACCACTTGTTAAGACAATTGATTCGGGATGCTGTGCATTCTTGAAGAGGAGTGGAAGTGGACAATGGATTGATCGGACGTACGTGGGGTTGGGCTTCTTGGTAGGGAACCAGCCAGAAGTATCATTTTGGATTTTCACATTGGCGATCATGTACTTTTTTTGCTGCTCCGAAGTGATCGAATACCTTTTTGAAGCAGAAGGTCACACTTGCACACCTTTGCTTTAAAGTTAAAAAAAATACCATGTAGCTCAAGAAAGTGTGGAGAAAAATAACACGCTAATTTACTTAGCCACCATCCCAATTCATAGGCAAATGCATTTCAAACGCAGATAGCTTCGCATACTATCAGTTTTGACAAAAGACCATGGAGACAAATGAATGCTGCTGCAAATTTGCAATAATGCACAGGAATCAACATTATATCCTCTCATCTAGACAAGCCCAAAGATTATTGTCAGTCCAGGATTCTTCTCTCCAATCTGTCTTCAGATGAAAAATGTTGTTTTGACTAACTTTTCAAATACTTTCAATTATTCTTTCTATCCTTAGTTCGCACACAGGTACATAAGTTAATTTACTGTGTTCCATGGGACATAAGAATGATCCAGCCTGATGAGAATCATGCTTCATTTAGTCTTGGGGTGGGGAATGTGTGTCTCCCTCAATGTCATTGGGCCGCATGAAGTACTATTGTGAAAGGGGTAGTGCACTGAAGTTGACAGAGCAGAATATGAGTGTGATTGCTATTGCACAGCAAGATGTCAGCCATGTGCCTTGACCATTTATCCACATAGATTGCACTACAATGGTATTCAGTATAGAGTAGGGGTGGGCAAAGTGTTGTCCTGAGGTCCTCCCCAGGTCAAAAAATATGGGAGGAAATGAATTTCAAATATTTTTGCCCCCAAATGACCCCAAACACCCTCTGGATGCAGGGCACCAATGTCACTATTTTTTGCCCCCCCTGAGCCATTTTCATCCAGGAAAAGTGTAGGGTCGGGTTATTTAAAAAAAAAAAAACAGGAAGTGAACTGGAAGTGACTTCTGGGCCAGTTCCTTGGGGGTTTTTTGGTGGGGATTTAGTGGTGGGGTGCAGCCCTTCCAGCCCTCCTGGGGAAGGCATGCAATCACAACAGCCCAGCCCTACTATAGAATTGCATACTACAATAATAGAACTCTGCTGCTCGGTATTTCCATCATGTTGGGGCAACATCAGAATTCTCCTTTTGCAAGGTATACTTCTAGGACTTCTTAGTGGTTCCCTTAGTGGCCACTGGGAGCATTTCCCTTAGGCTGGAGCCCTTCTGAAAACGCTACCAAGATAAGATCAAGAAAGGAAGAAGTTGAAGAACAGAAGGAAAAAGTAAAGCAAATATTTCTACTCCTTTCTTCATACAGTTGACTTATCTTATTTAAATTCCTCTTTCATCCTCTATTCCCGCCCGCACCCTTCATTTTGAATGCCAGAGGCACAGGCAAAGAGGGTGGCACTTTGGGTAGGTGAAGCAATGGAGGCACAAGTGCGTATTCCCAACCTCACATGGCTCTAATTAAGAATAATTCTCAGTAATGGACTTTGGCTGCAGGCTAAATAAATACTGTTCCTGAATATTTTCGTCTTAAATCTCACATAAATGTGCTAATTGAAAGTCTCACATCTTCTTCCAAATTGAATCCAACTCCATGTTCTTTGAATTACTTCCTTTCATGTCCATTGTTGAAGCGGCTTCGACTAATTCCACTGTAGTTAAAGATCTCTCACCATGCAGTTATAGTTCCCAACCACCCTGCTCCCCTGGGAGATGTATTCTTAACCAGCCTGAAGCTCAAAATTGACACACAGAATCTCACACCATAGTTTTACCTTTCTTTAGCATTAAATTGTCCCTCTTTCCCAACCAGGAAAACCATCCCATTTTTTTTTCCTGACTAAAAGAAAACCTTTAATCAACTGCTGTTGCTAACAGAGTTACAGTACTAGGGGCACCTTCATACTACATAATTCTAGTGCAATGGTTCCATTTCACCTGCTACAGCTGCACCATATGGAATCTTAAAGTTTGTAGTATGGTGAGGCACTAGAGTTCCCTGACATTGAATTCTAAGTATCGGTTGGAACACTGAGGCTGTTAAACGGGTTTGCCCTTATTTCTGTGGTGTCCTAGATGGTACCTTCTTAAATCTTTCCCTATATAACTGAATCAACATAATTTGGACATATGGTTGGACTCACATATTTGTGGAACCAATGTCCGCGGTTTCAGTTATCCATTGGACAGAAAATAGGGGATACACGCCATAGAGTTGCACTGGAAAATGCCTAGAGAGCTGTCCTCTATAGGTATCTTCTAGGTCCTCCAACACAATTCTATGGTATGTTTTTACTGGAAGTTCTTTAGTTTAATAGGTTTCACTGTCATCTGTGGTTTCCGGTATCCACAGTAAGTCTGCAAAACAAACCTCTTTGTGTCCTGTTCTACGCTTGGCAGCAGCCCAAATTCCCCATTAGAGAGCTCAAAGTTTCAGGGAGAGGCAGGGAATCAGTCAAGCTCACCAGAACGAAGTGTAGAAATAATCCAGTCTGGTCCAAAGTCATGCATGGTTAGGCAAACAGTCCAAAGAGAAATCCAGAAGCAAGGTCAAGAGATGAAAGCAGGGTACAAGGCACCAGCTTAGCTTCTACCATGAAGAATAATTGTCAGCCACACTCTTGGGGGAGGTGATGGGTTATTTATGGCCCAGCCAAGTCTCATAGGTGCTCCCTACTTGCAGCTATTTTTTTTATATTGTCATGGCCAGCCAGGCTGAAGACTCTTGAGGATTCAGGAGATGAGGGGGCTGAGCCAGCTCCAGCAGAGCTGGCTGAGCCTGAACCCAGCTCTGCTATGCCAACTACAGCAGAGCCCATGTCTCAGCAAACAAGCCTCCCCCCACCCCCCGCACAGGTTCCAGGCCTGGGAGACATAGAGGAGCAGGACAAAGAGGTACCTACTTTCAGCCAGAGGAGATCAGAAAGGGTGTGCCTGTGGTGATCCTGGAGATTATCTGAGAAATGCTAGCAATCACCAAATAGCTGTGATTAGGAGATGGGTCAATATGAACAGCTGTGAGACACTGAGCTTCTTTGTCAGAATGTATCTGTGTTCCCTGGTGAAAGCATCTGACTCTGACTTTCTTGGTGCCTGAAATCTTGTCTTCAAGACCTTGGATTGATCTGGAACTCTTGACCTTGGACTGGATTTGCTGACCTGCCTTCTGGAACCTTTGACCCTGGACTGAACTAGTGAATTTGCTCTCTGGACTTTTGGACCTTTGGCTTGCTATGGAAGTACTGAATTACTGGTACTGTGCTTTAGAATAACTTCTGAGTTGCTGTCAATCCTTACAGCCTTATCAGCTTCTGGGCTGGCTGTTTTCCCAGACATATATAAACATTCTGACCACCTTCAACCTTCCTTTTCCTGATCATGTTCAGCTGGGGAAAGGGGAAGATAGGTAAGTCTGTATTTTCCTCAGAGGGTTGTGGCTCTGGAAATGGCTGCACATGTTTAGCAGGGAGAAGGGAAGATTGAGAGGCAATATGCTAGCCATCTTCAAATCTCTGAAGATGGCTAGCATATTGCCTCTCAATCTTCCCTTCTCCCTGCTAAACATGTGCAGCCCTTCTCCCTGCTAAACATGTGCAGCCATTTCTTCTAGTGCTTAGTTTCCAGACCCTTTAACATTTTCGCCACACATTCCAGCTTGTCAATATATTTCTGAAAGTGTGATGCCTGGAACTGGCCACAGTACTCCAGGAACAGATACTCAGAGTTTGTAGTCAATATGCTGATGTTCAGTGGGAGGGTGAGTGAGAAATGGGGTTTCATGCAGCTATTTCCTTCTCCATGCTCAAGGGATGGAAGGAAGGAAGGCAACATTATAGGTAGGATTTTTCACCTGTATTCTGATAAGGTTTTTAGTGTAGTAATGTAATTAAATCTAAATGTCATGATAGAATTAAAGTAAATGCAATAAACATCCCTTTTTTCAATGTAAATGTAATTAATGTAAGGAGTTTTTTATGTGTAAGGGTAATAGATAAAAAAACTTTTTATTAGTATTCCTATCACTGCTATGACTAACCTTGATTGGGACATTATACATCTTTTGATGCAGCTTAGATTTGCATTAGCCTTTTTTGCTGTCCCATCACACTGTTGACTCATGCTTAGCTTGTGGTCTAGTAGATCTTTTTTCATGAATTATGTCACCAATCCAGTTGTCGCATAACCTGTATTTATGCATCTTATTTTTCCTGCCCCAAAGTAGAGCTTTACATCCATGCCTGATTGAATTCATTTTGTTGGTTTGGGCCCAGTTATCAAAATTGATAAGGTCACCTTGAAACCCACTTGTATCTTCTGAAGCATTAGCTCCCCCCAACTGCTGCCCCATTTTGAGGGACTTTGTTTGTGTGGGGGGGGAGATATACTGTGGGGTTAGTTAGCAGCGGCTTGAAAAATCAACAGAATTGCGAAGCTGGAACTGCTGCCAGCAGTGTCACTTTACAATGGGTTGACAACTGTTGCTCTTTCCTCAAAAGAAATGTCACACTTGAATGAGGTTGAGATGAGTCCTCTGTCTCCGGGCCCAGTTAGAGAAGAGGCAGCAAGGGCTCCCATGATTTCAATCAAACACAGGATGTTTTCCCACCCAGTCTTGCTTCTTCCTCCCTCCATGACTTGCTTTGTTTCTGCCATGTTCCCACAACATATGGACTCCCTAGATGTTCAGCTGTTAACATGGAAACTTTAGGAAGCAGGGAATAACAGATCACAAATAGATTGAAAAACCCTATTAAATACCCCCTCGGGTGGTCTGAGCAAAAATTGATTTCATTTTTCTACCCAAATAACATACACACACACACACACATACACAATCAAACACCCACATTCATTCACACACACACAGAAATGGAGGAATTGTTGGTGTTGTTGTTCCTGATGTTGTTACTATAGTATTTATTATTGTCATTGTCATTATCATTATCATTATCATCATTCTTATTTATATCCCACATTTTCCCCGAGGCTGGAACTCAAGGCAGCTGACACATTAAAATGTTCAGAATATTAAAAACATAACAGAAGTCAACATTAAGATAAAATTCACATTATCAACAATATTAAAACATACACTGAAATTGATAAAAAGCAGTTACAAAACCAATACATTCTAAAACAATACAGTGCCCTCTTGAAAGCCCTTTCCTTAAAAATCTTCAGTTTTAAAAACCTGTTAGAATAGTAATAATTTAAAAGGCCTTCATTTCCCATTGACAAGAAGGGCACCATTCCTGCTTTCCTAGTGAAGGAGGTATAGAGCCTAGGGGCACCAGTGGGAAGGCCTCATCTTATGTTCCCACCAACCATGCCTGTGAAGGTAGAAGAATAGATCAGGGAATAGGGATTCAGCCTGTGCTGGATGGGGTCACACCGCCCTGAAATCTCAGGTTTGCAGCTTGGGTGTGGTCCTAGACTCGGATCTGAGCCTGGAAGCTCAGGTTTCAGCTGTGGCCAGGAGCGCATTTGCACAGTTAAAACTAGTGCGCCAGCTGAGCCCATTCCTTTACAAGTCAGGTCTGTTTTCAATGGATCTGCTTTCAGTGTGGCCGAGGCCCAGATCCCACTGGGTAGTTCCAACTAGAATAGATATAATGAGAGCTACAATAGCCAACATTCCCACTACAAAGCCCATAACTCTCCACTTTGGTTCATTTTAATTGGCAACAGTATCTTGATATCAAATCTGGCTTTTGGGGACTTCCAAGGGCTGACAGGAAATAAGGCAAGGAGTCAAGCCAAGGGTAGGCATGGATTAAGCCAAGGAGGGCCCTGCTAGAAATTCCTCAGAAATTGCCCAAAATTAACACATTGATACCAGTGACCAACATCCTCTTTTGAAATGGATATACTTCTTCCTGCATCATGCCTCAGATAGAGACAGGCATCTATCATACAATGGTAGTCTCATTGCTGTGCAGATTAAGGCTGGCACTACCTCATCAAAAAGAAAAAAGAAGGTCATGCCTAGCGATCACGAAATACCAAATTGCCACAATTTTCCAGTTCCTGACTTGTCTGGAATTTCTTTGTGTTAACACTTCAGAATCAGAGGACAAATATTTCTTTTTGTCTGCACTGTAAATTGAAAGGGGATTTTCTTATAAACCCCCCTGGAAAACCTAAGTACTTCAGTTCAATACCACTTTCCGTTTGAATCTATGCTGCTCTGTACCTTAACCCCCTCCTCTTCCTAGCCCCCGCTTCACTCCCAAATATCGCTAACACTCCCTGGACCCCTGACCAGCTTCTCTCGTGAGCCAGGCACTCTGTTCCGGCTTTCCTAATCCTAACATCCTCTCCTCAAGTTCTGACTGCCCCACTTTTTGACACATTTGTTGCTGTTGCTCGAGAGTAACACTGCTTCTCACAAAGGAGAACCTAGCTTCAGGAATCAGATGCAGTATCACCCAAAGCCTTAGTCTATATTCTGATAGTCTTGTTTGCTTGATAAATGGATGCGTGGGATGTGTGATTGCCTTAATTCAGTTCAATAAAGTTTCATCAGTTATTTTTAGACATCTGACTCATGTTTTTCATAAGCTCCGCCTGTATACACAAGGTTTAAAGTCCCATATATTATGTGACTGCTCACGAAGCCATTTGAGATGCTTCTAATTCCCCAATGAAGCAGAGGTCTTATGTGAACTTTCCACGGACACTAGTATTTCATGTAACATGGACTAACTAAATCAGTTTTTGAATGGTGAATGTGTGTGTGTGTGTGTATATACACACATACACACAGAGACAAATTTTCATTAATTCAATGGTCTACTGTTATTGAGACTATGATAAAGGCCACCATTTGGATCTATCTTTTTAGAGGACAAATATTTTTTAAAATGTGCATGTTATCATACAATACCCTCAACATATCAATTGCATAATTTAAACATAGATTTATTTATTTTTTGAATGGACTATTTGTTAAAGTTTCCACGGTTTATGTGGAAAGGGGAAAGAACAAATTTATTAATAAACACATGAAAATGGATATGGATTGAGAGTAACACAATCTTGTCATGCCTGGTCCATATCGTACACACACTCAAATTTAAACACAATCTATGCAGAACAGTCTGATAAAACCAAGATGTCATAAAAGCTGTCCAGTTCCTTTTTAGAGGTTCTGTTTTCCCATTTTTGAAACTGTTATTTTAACTAGATTTCCATCTGTATTTTTAAAAGTAAAGAAACTATTGTTCTAAAGCAAAATTCACAGAAAGATGCTCCTTATCCTGTAATGGCCCCTTTATATAGTGAATTTTCTTTTTGAAGACTTAGGCTCATAAATTGTTTCTATCGGAGCCCTCCAGCCTCCCTGAGATAATATATATATTTCCTTCCATTTTTACTGAATATCTTGACAGGTATATTGTCATGGTTGCAGGGCTTTCAAATGAAACATAGCACCTAGCAATCCAAAGAGGAACAATAGCTGAGCCATGCATTTGTGCGCACGAGATATTTACTTCCTGGAAACTCCATATATTTCTTTCCTTTTCTTGTTTTTTGTGTCCTCCCTCCACCACTGGAGGGTTCAAATTCAGTCCAATAACAATTGGAAATTCCATCGTTGACCTTCACGTTAAGCTGGCAATAGAATAATATACTTGACAAAAGAAGCCACATATTCGGAACACCTAGTTGGGTGTATTTCTCCATTTCTCAAAAGACTTATCTGCATTTTACACTGAAAGGAAACATTGGGGTAGGGGACAGAATACATCACAAGGGGAGCTGCACCTCCTGGCATTTTTTGGATAGCAAGAAAACTTTATGTAAGTCTCTCACTAGATCTTACAGAATCACCAAATAAGCAAGGTTACAAAATGATCCCCTCATTCTCCTTTTGTACAGGAGGAAACCAGAGCAGAGGTAAGGTGTTTAAGGTGTTAAATCTCCCATCTTCCCACAATCATCATCTTCTTCTTCTTCTTCTTCTTCTTCTTCTTCTTCTTCTTCTTCTTCTTCTGTTTTCATATTCATATTTTATATTTTATGGCCAGAATTCTGTTATCAGCTACTTAGTTAAATTTACTTAACTAAGTAAACTCTCCTGATCCAACCCCCCTCTCCCGAAAAAAAAAACAAAGGCTGATGAAAAATTCACTCACCCATGCATTTCACTGCTCTCCCCATGAAGCTGACATCTGGCAAAGCAGCTTGGGGGTGATGTCACGATTGTGGCAATAGTTGTGTCTCAGTTGTGTCTGAGTTGTGTCTGAGTTAATGACCATGAATTCACAACAGTTATGGATGACTAAACCAAGGTAACTTCTTAGTATTCACAATCGTTGCTTAGTCACAATTGTGACACTATTGCAACCGTCATAATTTACTTACTTATTTTATGTCTCGCCTTTCTTCTAGTATGAGAGCCATAATTCCTTCTCCGCTCTCCCATGGGAAAAAAAAAACCTACTTAACTAGAGGGATGTGTCCTTTGATGCAGATGCCCTGTGTCTGGATATAGTACTCCAAGTGTGATCAGCTGGGCAAAGGGGCCTCTGTGCATTTACAGAGCCTGGTAGATTCATCTCCCTGCCTGTTAGACATTATGTGCCGGTTCTTGGCAAAGTGTCCCACAGTGTCAGGCCCCCTTTTCATCCACAGGGACATGTCCCCACTCACACAATCTCCAGTTCATCAGTGTATTCAGGGCTGCTCTTCAGCAGCTAGGCTTACCTGCAGCTGAGTTCAGTGGACATTCCTTCTGGATTGGGGCGGCTACCACAGCTGCAACAGGGGGCCTACCTATAGAAACTATCAAGCATCTGAGCAGATGGTGTTCTGGGGCCTTTGCTGGTTATATCCGGCTGGACTTAGATATGCACAAGCATTGTGAACTGTCATCATGGTCTCCCTTCATTCAGGGCATGGCTGCCCAATCACTGGGCGCATCAGGTCCACGTTCAAGGGGACAAGTTAACTTTGTTGGTGGCAACTGCTCAGAGTTGGCAAAAGACGGCCCATGGTTGGCCTGCCTTTGTTGGTGGTTGGCATGGGTTTTGATCCAAGGTCATCAGTAATGGGGTCTCCATCAAGTTCACAATCAAGGTCAAAGTCAAGGTCACAAAGATCCCAGGAGCATGGGGTCAAGGTAGCATGTCAGCTAGGGCATGTTAGCATGGAATGCCCCCCCCCTTTCTGGTATCTGTCTCATGGTGGAGGGAGGGGGAGAGTGATAGGAATGGCAAGGATTCAGGGGCCTGCCCAGACTCCTCCTCCTTCCTGATGGTGTTTCTCAGCAAGCAAGCCAACAGCAGTCGTATCGACCAGCAGACGGGTTGTCGATGTCTGGATCCAAACCCATATGTGGGAACCAACCAATTGCAGCTGTCATCGATGAAGTTGTGGCCTTTATTGCCAATATATATTCTTCATATATCCAATATATTATTTCAAAGATATATTGTGTCTGTCCTTATTTGGGAGTGGGGACGAAGGGGGGCACATCCTGCCTCGGTACGCAAACAATCAGCATGACATCCCTTCAAATATTTAGACATGGCTATCATGTCACCTCTTAACCTTCTGTTCTCCAGGCTAAACATACCCAGCTCCCTAAACCACTCCTCATAGGATGTGGCTTCCAGGTTAGTTGGTTAAGTATACTTAAGCAAGGCTGCTGATATAGGCCAGAATTCTGTTTCAGCTTCTTAGGCTGCTGACACACTACAGAAATAATACAGTTTGACACTGCTTTAATGATCATTGCTCCATCCTGTTGAATCCTGGGATTTGTAGTTTGATCTGGCAGCAGAACTCTCTGACAGAGAAGGCTAAATATCTCACAAAACTAAAAAATCCCCAAATTCTATAGCATTGATTTATGGCAGTAAAAGTGGTGTCAAACTGCATTATTTCTACAGTGAGTGAATAGCCTAAGAAGCTGAAACAGAATTCTGGCCTGTATTTTATAAAATATTATAAAATTTTATAATATTTTATATAATTATATATAAAATATATAATATTTTATTATCATCTAATGCAGCCCTAAGTCTCCAATAGGGATGGTGGAAATATTTTATTTAAAAATAAATAAATAAAGAACCCCTGAAAACAAACCCAAATACATATTTCTGGAGTGATGAGAATCTTCACCATTCCAGACTTATTCTATGCAAAAATTCACCTGTTTTACACAGAAAACAGCATTTCCTGTGCAGAAAAATGGTATTTCTGCATAGTGCTGTTTTCTGTACAAAATAGTTAGGTGCAGGGTTGTTGCTTTTTAGACACAATAAATCTTGCACCTTAAATATACTTTGAAAACTGAACAGTTGTTGAAGATTTTCTTATGGCAAGAGGAAAACAGCTCAAATTCCTTGTTGTTGCTTCATTTGTGAAGAAAATTAGTGAAGGACTCCTTCATCTCTGAGCAGTAGTCCTGGTATGCCTCCAAGTAATTGAAAAGCTCTCAGGCACAGCATCAGAAAACCCTCGTTTATACACACCGCAGCCAAATGCAGCCTGGAGTGACCTCTCTTACTTTCCACATAGACTAAATACATTGCTACTTGAAGGGAGAATCCTTCAGGTTCTTCTCAGAACCAGAGAGAAACAATAGGGCACCACACTAGCGAGTTTGAAGTCTTTTATCTTTCTGCAGATTCAACCACAGTATTGATTCCTTATTGACCTAAACTCTCCTTAGCAAGGCTGCGGTTTTCTTCCCCCACCCCTCCATCATCTATGAGAGAGTTAAGGCGGCTACTCCTTTAATATCGATTTTCTTGTGAAAAAGGTGCAGGAAAGGGGGCAATTTGTGTCTGCAGTTGCTCTTCACTGGTGAAGATACCTTTGTTAAGTGTTTATAGCATTATATCAAAGATCTTAATCGGCCTCTCTCTATTTTTCTCTCTGTTTATCTCTCTCTTTTACAGCATAAAAACAGGCTTGGTCAACTGTCTTTTTGGTATTAATGATATTTTGAAGTGAAGCAAATGTTTTAGCCTTTCTGAAGAGTGCACTTCTCAACTCTTTGATAGTGTTCCATGGTCTTACCATGTTCATTTCTCAAATGTAGTAGAGTCTTTTGGTTCTTTGAAATAATAGTAGTAGTAATGGTATTGCTGGGAGTATGAATCACTGATATCCTCCATTGGCTACTTAGTTACATCTGGGTAACTAAGGGTGCATCTACACTGTAGAAATAATACAGTTTGACACCACCTTAACTATCATGTCTCCATCCTACAGAATCCTCAGAATTGTAGTTTGGTGAGCCAGCAGCACTCTTTGGCAGAGAAGGCTAAGGACCTGGTCAAACTACAAAGCCCAGGATTCCATAGGATGGGCCTACAGCACTTAAAGTGGTGTCAAATTGCATTATTTCTGCAGTGTAGATGCACCCTACGTAACATCTCCTGTCTGAAACACTCCAGCTCACCTTTAAGAGCCAGAAGCCAGATAGGGTGAAGGAGGTCCATTCAGCTTTGACGGGGGCACAAGGAGGTTGATGTCTCCATCCACATTCCACCAGCTAGCTCTTAAGGTGGGCTGGGGTAGCATTCATGTAGGTTTACAGTAAGACTACATAAGTCTTACAGAATGCTGACCCATTACAGAGCCATAGTTTCTCAGTTACAAATCTGTAACTGCAATACTGAATACCAGCCAATATTAATAATGTGATGGGGAACAGGTCCCATTCTAATTCAGAATCACCTGTCATTTATGAGTCCTGCCAAATTAAAACTCAGAAGAAAGCTCACATAGGAACTAAATTTTGGAGTGGGTCAAATTTTAAGCATCAGTGTGTTACCAAATTTCATGTTGGAAAGGTCTCTCATTGTGTTGCTGCGTCACCTGAATTACTGGGGGTACATGGGAACCCCAATCACCTCAGATATAAATACGGGGGATTTTAATTAGCTAAATATGGCATTGAGAGGCTGGGTAACTACAGGATCTTTTGACCTATGTATACTGGTACTAACTGACAAAACTCACAGCCAGGAAATAAAATAAGTATGTTTTTTTTCTTGAAAAATAATCACAGGAATGCAAACATCCACTCAAGCTTCAAGCAGTTGCACAAGGCTAGCAAAGATTAGGAGGAAGTATTGAGATAGAGGAACAGAGTGCAGGATGATGGGCTATATTATACCTGTCCGAAGAGCAGAGATTCATGCAGAGAAGTATAGCTATGTGCGCTGGGTGACACAGCAAACCAACAGAGTAATGGCCTCTGGGAAACTGAGCACACTTTGGCAGTATTTTGGGGTGACATTTATATTCAATATTCCCCCTGAAGGGGTATTTTGGGTGGAATACAATGTTTGCTAGCATTTCCCCCAGTGACCAGCCTTTGTCACATCCTGAGGGACCCCTGCCTGGAACCTGGTGGTGGCAGCGAGGGCTGGTGCGCCAGACAGGCTCCTGTGGACACACAGGACCTAATCCAGATTTTGGTTGGAGGTAACTGGTTAAGCTGGGTATTATGCTAAAATGGTTTATTGAGCCCCACCCCAGCTTGCCCCCATCTCAGCCCCATATCTGCCCCAAGGGTGGTAAGGACTGCCAGGTGGCAGACTGGGGCAAATGTCCTGCATCATATGGACCACAGAGGTCTGAGATGGGGAAAAGCCAGGATATTTAGCCCTTGTATAAGGCCTTACATACATATATGGTAAGTTCTCCTATGGAAAAAGTGGGTCATTTTTGTCCTATGAGACAAATCCACATTCAGTTCAAGATTGTGGAAGAGCCGTTGTGCCTATGGTGTCAACTATGCATGCCGTTAAGCTTTGTGCATGGAAGTGCATTGTAGATTTCACATGGATGTATATCTCATTGCAGAGAACAATTAATACATAATTATGAATGTGGAGGTTAGTGCTATGCAACCCCAACTTTTGCCTTGGAATTTTTGTTTGCATGTTTGATCATTTCCAGAAGTGATTAAAAAAAAAAAATTGGCTTGGTGAGGAATGGTGACTTCATTCTAGCCTCTTAATTATTTCTCCTAGACATTAAAAACATAGCAATATCCCACCCCGACATTTTACATGCAGGAAAATATGAAAGAACTTGAAGGGAAAGGTGTGATGTCTATAAATACGTCCCATTTACAGAAATGTAAATTGAAAGTTACATTAAAAGGGGGAAAGCAAATAAAATACATTTGAGTCTAGCAAAGACCCTCGGCATATTTCATTTTGGATTTAAACAACACACACAAGGTTATTTCAGCTTACCTAGTATTTACTTTGGCTAAATAAATGTCTACTTTCTTCTTGTTTCGCTTCTTCTCTCCCCTCCATTTTTTTTTAACAAATATTTGATAATATTTAAAGATTTTTTAATGCTAACCTTTGCAAATTTCTCTTTTTGCCTTTCCACCTTTGCAATAAATATACCCGACACCACATGGGCAAATGCTGGAACTGTGATAAGAGTACTATTTAAATTAAAACCACCACTTTTTAGCAGACATCTCTAGAAACTGACTAGCCGAACCCATTTGCTTTGGCAAAGTAAAAGTGACAGGGATGTCAAATTTCTCTTCATCAACCTAAAATCAGAAGGGAAGATGATGAAGGGAAGGTAAAGAAACCCAAGGGCCCTATTCACATTTTTAATGAAAATGTTGAATCAACACAGGAAGTTGTTGTTGTTGTTCATAGAATCATAGAATTGCAGAGTTGGAAGAGACCACGAGGGCCATCCAGTCCAACCCCCCTGCCACGCAGGAAATCACAATCAAAGCATCCCCGACAGATGGCCATCCAGCCTCTGTTTGAAGACCTCCAAGGAAGGAGACCCCACCACGCTCCGAGGGAGTGTGTTCCACTGCCGAACAGCTCTTACTGTCAAAAAGTTCCTCCTCATGTTGAGGTGGAATCTCTGTTCCTGGAGCTTGCACCCATTGCTCCGTGTTCCAGTCTCTGGAGCAGCAGAAAACAAGCCTGCTCCATCCTCAGCGTGACATCCCTTCAAATACTTAAACAGGGCTATCATATCGCCTCTAAACCGTCTTTTTTCCAGGCTAAACATACCCAGCTCCCTAAGTCTCTCCTCATAAGGCATGGTTTCCAGACCTTTCACCATTTTAGTTGCCCTTCTCTGGACACGCTCCAATTTGTCAATATCCTTTCTGAATTGTGGTGCCCAGAACTGGACACAGTATTCTAAGTGAGGTCTGACCAAGGCAGAATAGAGTGGCACTATTACTTCCCTTGATCTAGACACTATACTTCTATTGATACAGCCCAAAATTGCATTGGCCTTTTTAGCTGCTGCATCACACTGGTGGCTCATGTTCAACTTGTGGTCTACTAGGACTCCTAGATCCCTTTCGCACGTAGTCTCATTCAGCCATGTCTCTCCCATCCTATATTTATGCATTTCATTTTTCCGCCCTAAATGCAGTACTTTACATTTCTCCGTATTGAATTTCATTTTGTTAGCTTTGGCCCAGCTCTCCAGTCTATCCAGGTCATTCTGAATTTTGATCCTGTCCTCTAGGGTATTAAGCTACTCCTCCCAATTTGGTGTCATCTGCAAATTTGATAAGTATGCCCCTAATTCCCTCATCTAAGTCATTGATAAAGATGTTGAATAGCACTGGGCCCAGGACAGAACCCTGTGGCACCCCACTGGTCACATCTTTCCAAGACGAAGAGTAGCCACTGCTGAGCACCCTTTGGGTTCGGCCGGTCAACCAATTACAAATCCATTGAACAGTTAACTTGTCTAGCCCACATTCTACAAGCTTGTTTGCAAGAATGTCATGGGGAACCTTGTCAAAGGCCTTACTGAAATCAAGGTATGCAATGTCCACAGCATTCCCTTCATCTACCAAGCTGGTAACTTTATCAAAAAAAGAGATCAGATTAGTCTGGCATGACTTGTTTCTCTGAAACCCATGCTGACTTTTTGTGATTATGGCATTGCTTCTAAATGTTCACAGACTCTCTGTTTAATGATCTGTTCTAGAATCTTCCCTGGTATTGATGTCAGACTAACTGGACGATAGTTGTTGGGATCCTCTTTTTCCCCCTTTTTGAAGATGGGAACAACGTTTGCCCTCCTCCAATCTGCTGGGAAAGATTGTTGTATGCCTTCAAGTTGTTTCTGACTTATGGTGAACTAAGGTGAAACTATCATGGGGTTTTCATGGCAAGATTTGTTCAGAGAGAGGTTAGCTTTTGCTTCCCTCTGAGGCTGAGAGAGTGTGACTTGCCCAAGGTCACCAAATGGGTTTCTATGGCCAAGCGGGAATTCAAACCCTGGTCTCCAGAGTCATAGTCCAATGCTCAAACTACTACACCACACTGACTCTCAACACAGCAATTTTCTTCCAGCTGTGAGAAAATCTTTGAAAACCACTCAGTTTTTGCAATTTGGGCACTTATTTTGCATAAAACTGGCACATGGTAGTTTTGTGCAGAAAATAGCAGTTTCTGCATGGGGAAAAACCCCACAGAAATATTAATTTTGGCACAGGAAAAGCTATTTTCTGAAGGAGCAGAACGGGTCACCTCTGCAACTAGGACATGCTGGAGGGGAGCCGAAATATCTTGTCTGGTGTAGATGAGCCCTTAATTTTCTGATGGAAGGAGAGCAGGGATTGGGCCATTCTGACGTCCCTAGGGAGAACGTCCCATATCTGGGAACCCTCTCCTTTGTTCTTATCAAACAAGCCTGAGAAGGTGGTAGGACAGAAAGAAGTGCCTCTCCAGATTATCTTAGAGTACTAGTGGGTCATAATAGGAGATACAGTCTTTCAAATAGCTTGGACTCAAAATCATATAGAACTTAATAGGTCAACACCAGCACATTAAATAGTGACCAGAAACAGACCAGCAGCCAGTGGAGCTGTTGTAACAGGAGAGTTGTGTGCTTCCAGTAGCCTGCTGGGTAAGAAATTTGTTTGGTTTATATTTTAATATGTTCCAAGCTAATCTGCTCTTCGTGAAATTGAATATAATTATCCTTCTGATTTTTTTCATGTCTCCAAAGTTTGCAGTGAGGTGTTCTGATTTTCAAAATTGCATATAAAAATATCTGTATTACAGGACATTACAAACAAAAAGGTATATATTAGGGGAAATTGCTTGCAAAAATTGTGCCCATTGGAGAAAATTGCATCCAAACTGGCACATATAGGAGAAAATATGGATGCAAATGCATATGAATTTTATGCAGGTTTTTACCATGAAAAAACAGAAAGAAATGCTGATGCGGATGCAGAATAGAACACGTGCTTAAAAAATCTGAAAGAGGTAGAATGTGAAGCATACATTCATTCCCTAACTTTGATTAAGGCAGAAATGTAGCAAAAGAAAATGTACCACAAGAAAAGGATATATGATTCATTCTTAGTGAAGATGCCCATTTACACATATGAATACCTCACTGAAGGGGAAAGCAAGCTCATTCTGTTCAGATGTTTGACATCAGCCCCATAATCTCTGGCAAGTGGACGTAATGGCCAGGACTCCTGGAAGTCGAAACTCAAAATAGTTGGGAAGAAACAGGTTGCTTACTCCTGCTCTAAGAACACAACCTTTGAACCAGCTATATGCACATGCAGTGCTTTGAGAAAATTAGTGATGGATCAGCAACTTAATTGAAAGGGGGAAAGCATAAATCCAGGAGTCTGGTCCAATTATTTATTTAATTTATATCCTCCCTTTCTCCCAGTACAGGACCCAAGGCAGTGTGCACACCTTAAAAAACCAATACAATTAAAAACTCTCTATGCAAATGTTAAAATGCAATTAAACCAACTTTGATTTAAAAACACACATTAAAAATACAAATTACAAAGGTATTTAAAGGTCCACTAGTGAGTGAGGATGTGACAATCAGAAGCAGGATCTCTGTTGCCCCATTCTTCATTGTACCACAGATCGTTGGTGGGAGCAGGCTTGAAACATCTTCCTCCTACACCCTGATTGCCAGAATAATAGACTGAAATTATCTGTTGCAGCTGTTGACTGTTAGGGTGGGTTTGAAGAGAGGTCAGGTCAGAAGATGATACACAGGGCCTTATAACACTACATAGTTTTAGCACTATTATTCAGTATTGGAGATTATAAAATTCCTTAAAAACACACAGCACTTTTCATTAGATGGAAGCTTCCTGTTTTGTTGCTTCAGCATGGAGTGAGAACAAAGCAAGCAGGCTAGGAGAATGACTTAGTGCAATATTGGGACCTGTTGGCAGTGCAGTGATCTTGCTCTGTTAGCTCCTTGGGTTCCCCCCGCCCCAAACATCTGATAATCTCCATTGTCATACGTAGGATGGAGCAAGCTTGTTTTCTGCTGCTCAAGGGACTAGGACATGGAGCAAAGGACTCAAACTACAAGAAAAGTGATTCCACCTAAATATTAGGAAGAACGTCCTGACAGTAAAACCTGTTCGACAGTGGAATGTACTGCCTTGAAGTGTGGTGGAGTCTCCTTCTTTGGAGGTTTTTAAAGAGACAATGAATGGCCATCTGTTGGGAATTATTTGATTGTGTATTCCTGCAGGGCAGGGGGTTGGACTAGATGGCCCTTGTGGTCTCTTCCAGCTCGATGAGTCTATGAGTCTATTCCACTTTAATTGCTATGGCTGCCTCCTGTGGAATCCTGGGATTTGCAGTTTAGGAAGGGGCATTTAGCATCTCAGCCAGAGAGCTCTCGGGCTTCACTAAACTACAAACCCCAGAATTCTACAGGAACTAGCCATAGTAGTTAAAGTGGAATAAGGTAGTGTGATAATGCCCTTAGTAACACATCCATAACTTGGGACTTTATCAGACACAGCAAAATGTGGCAAAAAATGGCATCCAACATCATGTCATAAGGACAGAAGAATAGCCCAAAGGACAAAATTATCAGACTCCTGCATCCTCACCCATTCCCACTGCGTGGCGTGGGTGTGAATAAGGCACCATATTTTATTGACAGGAAAAGCCATCAATAAAAAGTGATGCCTTATCCATGCCCATGCCACACAGTGGAAACAGTTGAGTAACTACACCTGATAATTTTAGCCCTTTGGGCTATCGTCGCATCCTTATGACACATTTTTTGATGCATCTGATTAAGTCCTAAGTCAGCAATATAGGATCTCCACCAATACTGTAATGTTATTCACCCTATATTATGGATTATTGAAGCTACTCAATGAAGATATAGTTGAGGTAAAAACTGATCCAGGACTTTTCCAAGTTACAGCTGTCACTCCTAGCCAATATACCATTGTAGTTGTCTTATCCAGAGTGTCCCTATTTATATTTTCTTCACACATAACCAAAATCATGAGCTGACCTCCATCTTTGTTGTGGTGTTGCTGGCTTTCCCAATAACACTGACTATGGCTCCCCATTTATGACCTAGCGATTTGTAAACTTGACAGAGAGACTAGTGTGATTTTTCTTACTTTCATTACTGCCATCTCATTCCAATATTGATTTTTTTTCATTTAGTAAGACTGTTGTGGTGATTTTAGCGAGATACATCTCAGGTGCTTTGCTTTCTTTTGTGTGGTGCATTTTTTTTAAACAAATCAGGATATTTGGTGCAGCATTATGCTTTTGTGGTCCTTGTTACAACTTGGAAACTTTGTTTCTGTAAAGTAATACCATTCATTAATTCATTCATTAATTCATTGAAAGCATTTCTTCATCGCCTCCCAGCCTACAAGGTCTCCTGAGGCGATGAACAAATAAAAACCAATTGAAACAATACAAAAAACAAAACATTTTTTTTAAAAAATAAACACATTAAAATGCTATTTTAAAACTCCTAAAAACAGTCTAAAAACAATCCTAGAAAACAGTTTGAAACACCAATTTCAAACACTGAGTGTCATGTGGAACAGCACTGTTTTGGCTGCCCAACAGAAGCTTTAAAAAGATGGGGTCGGCCTAAATTCCTTGGGTGGGGTGTTCAACAGAAAGCCCTGTTGCATGTACACACAAACCTCACTACACAAGGTGCTGGGACACACAGCAGGGTCTTCTCAGAAGATCTCAAATGTTACTTCATCCATCCATGATCTTCTGAAGCAGTCATCACACTGTCTAAGGCAGTGTTTCTCAACCACGGTTCCCTGGAACCCTAGGGTTCCCTGAGGGGTCACCAGGGTTTCCTGAGAGATGTGATTTTTAAACATTTTACTATTTGTAGCTATAAAAAATTTTAGGCAGGGGTTCCCTGAGACCTGATAATTATTTCAAGCATTCCTCCAGGTTAAAAAGGTTGAGAAAGGCTGGTCTAAGGCCTGGTCTTGACAAGGGAATAAAATTTGGATTGGTGTGAACGTTCACCAATTCACAGCAGCTTTCATCTGTCTCAACTATTTATTTTGCAAGGTCGCTGGTGTGCAAAGCTATCCGTGTCTGCTGTTCACACAGAGGCATGCCAGTGAATTACTTGTGGTTCTATACTCCCCAACTTGCACCTGCCAAACAGTATTTAAAAATAGATTTTCCTTGGTTTTTTTCCGGGCTGCATGGCCGTGTTCTGGAATAGTTTCTTTCTGACGTTTTGCCTGCATCTGTGGCTGGCATCCTCAGGCGAAACGTCAGAAAGAAACTATTCCAGAACACAGCCTCACAGCCCGGAAAAAAACCCAAGGAAAATCTATGGATACCAGCTGTGAAAGCCTTCGACTTCACAGTATTAAAAAAAAAAAATCCTAAATCCTTTTTTAAAAATCATATGTCTATTAAGGACATTATTCAAGACATTGTTTCCAACATAAAATATATCTATATATTCTCTTGGGTATGTTGCCTTTCCCAGTGTGCTGATTGGCTGCTCAGGAAACACACCCAACCAATCACCACCCACGTGCAAATTCCCCCTCCATCTCACAATCCATTCATGCCACTCAATCTGAACTCAACCTGCACCCCCAGCCTCACAAGGGCCCCTCCCTCCCCTCATTCCTTCAGCCATTCACCAGGCATGGGTTGCAACAGGACCCAGACAGTCAACTGGTGGTGTGACGCCACTGCTGCTACCATGACAGGACATAGACAGTCAACTGGTGGTGGTGGAGGGACACCACTGCTGCCACAGCAATGGGACCCAGACAGTCAACTGGTAGTGGCAGCAGGCCACCTGTGATAGGACACAGGCACTCAACTGGTGGTGACGGGCCTACCGGACATTTTTGGGGGAGTTATTTTTAATATTTGGACATTAGAGAGTCCCCACAGACCCCCAGCAATTTGAGTAACATTTCTTTCATTTGCATACTCCCAGATTACTTCCTGCTTCGATGTGACATCAGAAACCTTTAACTTGTGACCAGACCATCCTTATAACCTAGCAAGCTGATTGATCAGTCCAGCAGGGTTTTCCATAAAAGGATTACACCATTGTTGCTCAGTGAAATAACTTTAAACAGCTGTTCAAGAAGTCAGGAAGTGCACCCAAATGAACCAAATTCTCTGACTGTCAGGATCCATGTGCAGAGAGGGGAAGGGAAACACTACCAATGACTCATTTTACAACCCAGATACCATTTATTCTACAAGCAAAAGCCACTCAACCCTGGTTATATAGGTTATGCAGTAATAAAAGTTAAAGTAACCATAAAATTGCTGTCGAGCTATAAATTAACAAAAAGCAAAAACCAGAGTCCAAGGAAGAGCTAGGCTTCATAAGGGTATGCCCTAAACAATTTTCACTAAGTTTTGGGGGCTGGAGCTTAGAAAAGTTATTTTTGGACTACAACTCCCAGAATCCTCAGCCATACCACCCAGGGGATTCAGAGAGGCCTTATCCAAAAGATAACTTTTCTGAGCTCTGCTGGAGACAGGGATGAGATGAAGGATTTAGAAAAGAGAGGTGGCACGTGAGCTATCTTTAAATATCTGAAGGGATGTCAGGTAGAAGATGTAGAAATTTGTTTTCTGTAATGGGTTCAAACTACAGGAAAAAAGATTCCACCTAAGCATTAGGAAGAACTTCCTGACAGTAAGAGCTGTTCAGAAGTGGAATACACTGCCTTGTAGAGTGGTGGAATCTCTTTCTTTGGAGGTTTTTAAGCAGAGGCTGGATGGCCATCTGTCGGGAATGATTTAATTGTGTATTCCTGCATGGCAGGGGGTTGAACTGGATGGCCCTTGTGGTCTCTTCCAACTCTATGATTCTATGATTGCTCCTGAGATGAAAGCACAAACCAATGGATTCAAATTACAAGAAATGAGATTTCACCTAAACATTAGGAAGAACTTTTTTTACCGTAAGAGTTGTTCAAAAGTGGAATAGATTGTTTTGGAGGATGGACTCTCCATCTTTGGAGATCTTTAAAAAGAGGCTGGATGGGCATCTTTCAGGAATGCTTTAGTTATGTATTCGTGGATGGCAGGGGGTTCGACTAGATGGCCCTTGTGGTATCTTCCAACTCAAAGATTCTACAGTTCTATGATTCAATGCCAGAAAAGTTTGGGGGTTATATTATATTCTGTTGTGTGGTTCTAAAAGCCTATCAAATGCAGGAAGCAGCTGACAGGAAAAAAAAAGATGAGACTGTACTGTACTGTACTCCTTTCCAGTGGGTTACATGGCCTCCATACCCCAATTACTATCTATCTATCTATCTATCTATCATCTATCTATCTATCTATCTATCTATCTCATCATCATCATCTATTTGAAGCACTTATCTATTTCCTCTCACCAGAGAATAAAAGGTATTATAGTAGTTCCTCCGTATCCATGGATTTGGTATTCACGGATATAAGTATTCATGGCTTGAAAATATTCTTTAAAAAATAATAATCTAAAAAGCAAACCTTGATTTTTTTCATCTTATATAAAGGACACCATTATTTGAAGCTGCGGGATTTACCCTGCAGCTTAGGTTGCGACCAGGGGAGCCCCGCAACAGCACCGACCTCGTGGGCGGCATGGGCGCCGCCATCTTCCTTTCGAGCCTTCTCCCAGCCAGCTTCGGCTGGATGGGAGAAAGATTGTGCAGCAGCCAATCGGAGGAGGGCTGCTCCACCCCGATTGGCTGTCTGAGGAGCACCTCGGCCAATCAGAGAGCAGGGCTTTCCGGCTCTCTGATTGGCCAAGGGGGCAGAGACTGCATTCTGCAGTCTTCCTTCTGGTCTGGCGGCTGGGGATTTATTCCCACCCTCGAGCCAGCCCCAGACAGTTGGCTCTGAGGAGCCAAAGACCCAACCCACCCTCCCTAGTTAGCATTCCACTGTATTAGCTAGATCTTTGCATGCCTTTGTGTGTATTCTTGTCACAACTTGAGTGGGGTGGCGGTGAGCATGGGGGACTGCTTTGTTGGGGGGGCACAGGGGGGCTTGGAATCCAAGCCTTTAACTAGCTGCAGGCTAGTTATCTCCCCCCTTTTTCCTGTGGGGAGGGAGGGCTTGCCCCCCCTCCCCTCACAGGGCCGTCTAGTGACCCGATCACGTGTTTCCGGTCACGTGTTTCCGGTCACGTGACCTATTTGCTGGCCACCTGTTTCAGCCCCTGGCCTGACATTTCAGTTCACCCCCATGCTCATGCGCCAACCAGGCAACTACCATCCACAAGTTGTGGCCTTTTCTGCCACTTACATCTCACTTGTACCAATATATTTTGTGAAATCCTATGTGGTTTTTGTGTCGTTATTTCTGGGTTCAGTGGGAAGGGAGGGCTGTCGGTGGGAGCGGTCTCACTCCGGCATGCAAATGCCATTGTATATACGGTAATGGGACTTGAGTATTCACGGATTTTGGTATCCACGAGGCATCCTGGAACCAAACCCCATTGAATATGAAGGGACAACTGTGTGTTCTTATTGCTGTCAACTTTGATTTATGCGGGCCCTATGAATGAGTGACCTCCAAGAGCCCAAGTCAACAACTTTCCTGCTCAGGTCTTACAAATTCAGTGTTGTGGTATCCATGATTGAGTCAATTCACCTGTCATGCAGTCTCCCTCTTTTCCTACTGACCCCGAATTTACTAATTATTATTGTCTTTTCCTATGAGTCATGTCATCTCATGATATGTCCAAAGTCCAACAGCTTAGTTTAGTCATCTTCAGTTCTGGTGAGAACTCAAGGCTGGTTTGCTCTAGGGCCCATTCATTTGTCTTCTTAGCAGTCCATAGTATTCATAGAACTCATCCAGCACCACATTTCAAATGACTCAGCTGTGTGCAGTTCTGGGCACCATAGTTCAAGAAGGACATTTGGCCAGCTGCAACGTGTCCAGAAGAGGATGAAAGGTCTGGAAAACATGTTCTATGAGGAGCGGCTTAGGGAGCTGGGTATGTTTAGTCTGGAGAAGAGAACTTTAAGAGGTGACATGATAGCATGCTTAACTATTTGAAGGGATTCCATATTGAGAATGGAGCAAGCTGTTCTAGAGTCTAGGACATGGAGCAATGGATTCAAACTACAGGAAAAGACATTCCACCTAAACATTAGGAAGAACTTCCTGGTGATAAGAACTGTTTGACAGTGGAATACACTGGCTTGGAATGAGCTGGAATCTCCTTCCTTGGAGGTTTTTAAACAGAGGCTGGATGGCCATCCGTTGGGGGTGCTTTGATTGTGTATTCCTGCATGACAGGGGGTTGGACTGGATGGCCCTTGTGATCTCTTCCAACTCCATGATTATATGTATAATGGATAAAAACACTTTAAACATTAAATACACAAATAAAAACTTTTAAAAACAGATCAAAACAATTCTTTAAAAATAGTTGTAAAACCACAGACAGTAAAACAGCCAGTGTGTCCATCTCTGGTTTTAAGGAATAAAGCCCATGCAAAATAACATTGTGTTAGCTAGCTCCTGGAAACTCAAAAGGGATAGAGCTAGTCCTAGTAGACCACAAGTTGAACATGAGCCAACAGTGTGATGCGGCAGCTAAAAAGGCCAATGCGATTTTGGGCTGTATCAATAGAAGTATAGTGTCTAGATCAAGAGAAGTAATAGTGCCACTCTATTCTGCCTTGGTCAGACCTCACTTGGAATACTGTGTCCAGTTCTGGGCGCCACAATTCAAAAAGGATATTGACAAATTGGAGCGTGTCCAGAGAAGGGCAACTAAAATGGTGAAAGGTCTGGAAACGATGCCTTATGAGGAGAGACTTAGGGAGCTGGGTATGTTTAGCCTGGAAAAAAGACGGTTAAGAGGTGATATGATAGCCCTGTTTAAGTATTTGAAGGGATGTCACACTGAGGATGGAGCAGGCTTGTTTTCTGCTGCTCCAGAGACTGGAACACGGAGCAATGGGTGCAAGCTCCAGGAACAGAGATTCCACCTCAACATGAGGAGGAACTTTTTGACAGTAAGAGCTGTTTGGCAGTGGAACGCACTCCCTCGGAGTGTGGTGGGGTCTCCTTCCTTGGAGGTCTTTAAACAGAGGCTGGATGGCCATCTGTCGGGGATGCTTTGATCAAGATTTCCTGCGTGGCAGGGGGTTGGACTGGATGGCCCTCGTGGTCTCTTCCAACTCTGCAATTCTATGATTCTATGAACTTCCCTTGAGCAGGAGTTCCACAGCTGTGATACTGCTACAGAGAAAGCCTTGTGTTGTGTACCCACCAATCTACACTTATGGGGTTGTGGGATAGCCAACAGGATCTCTATTGAGGATCTCTAGTTTCAGGCAGATTTATGTGGGAGGAGGTGGTCTTTCAAGATATCAAAATTGCACACTCTTGTCCTTAGAGCAGCACTTAGCACATTGGTAGATTGGAACATAGAGAAATGTAGCTCCAGGGGAGAGGGAAATGAGGGTATTGTGTAAGAATTATGCCACCTGCCTGTGAACATTTTCTTCAGTCCCCAAATTTCTAGCAGTAACTGAATGGCGGCAACTTAAAACTTCAATTGAGCATTTAGAAATATGGTTTTAGGCATCCAAAATTGGGGAGGGAGGGGAAGGTACCAAAAGGAATGCAAACAGAGAAAATAATAACATTCTTGAACAATTTTCTAATAATTTGTGGATTGAAGAGAATTTTTATTTGGGTAGGCAGAAGTGTTACGAGAGGCAATGCCCTCCTTTTATTCTCCCTCTGATAGCTAAATCCCATTTATTATCCATTTAATCCATTTATTAACATAGGCAAGAGCAAAATACATCTAGCATCATACCCTACCAACACAAAACTAGAAGTGCTCCAAACTCCACATATAGGAAACAACCTATTCATGGATGTATAAGAAGGCACTTGACTCTTTCATTACAGTCTCTTGAGAAATAAAGCCATATATCATAGAGACTCCCTTCTTGAAGAATGGACACCATCACCTCCATTTGGGCAAGTGAATTTTCATGTGTCATTTCAATGGTGGAACTGAACCATGGGGTTCAGGACTAGGACCCTGCAGTATAAAGGGGAGGGGTCAAAAGGCCATCTAACCAAAGCACCAATGCTGGACTGCATCAAAAGAAAGGGGTGCAATTATGGCAGCTGGCCAGGTAAGGCTCAGGCTGCAGCTCACTATTATCAAGGGGCAGTATTCAGTTTCAAATAGCATACACCTGTAGCTTCAACTGGCTGCTGGTTGCCACCACCCTAGCAACTTTCCTTGGCCAGTAGCAGACAGAGGGAGGAATTAGGAGTGCAGGAAGAAGAGCTGCTATTACTACAACCAGTGTCTCTACATGGGGAAAAAATGACCTGAATTGTTGTTAGTCCCAACTAGAGGTGTGTCAACTCACTATTCCACCAATTATTCAACGGGCTTACAGTGGTATGGACTAACCAATTGGATTCAGTCCAATGTACAGTGGGCCCTTGGTATGTGCTTGAGTTTGGTTCCAGGACCCCAATGGACTCCAAAATCTATGGATGCTCAAGTCCCACTATATACAGTGGTGTAGTAAAATTTTGGATTATTTTGTAAAAAATATTTTCAAGCCATGGATGGTTGAATCCATGGAAGCAGAATCCATAGATATGGAGGGTCAACTGTATTTTGTGCAAAATATACCATTTTCTGTGGAAAAACATTTATGGGTTTTTTATTTGGATAAAGCACACATAATTTGCAGTCATTCTTCACATCCTATCTAGTTTCTCCAACTCTTGTGTCTTTCTTCTTTTGTATAAATGGGGGTCCCATTCATATTGAGTATTGTGATATAGGTATTGAATATTGTTAGGAAGGGCATTCTTGTTAATGTTTTATCATCTGTAAAGCCCTTTGGGTGCAGAATACACTGGCATGGCATATACCAATAAATATAATTTTACTATGCTTGTTGAAATTTTGTGGAGAAGATTGTTGGGATTCATGGCATACCTGTATCCTGAAGGTTCTATGGGACGTGTATAGAGTTTTCATTAAACCTATGAATGCCAGATGTTGGCCTAAATTCTATTGTTGGTTCTGATTTGAGTAGATCCATTCAGTCAGTAGGATTAATTTACGTGTTGACTCACCATTCAACAACTGAATAGATTGGATCTAGTTAGGACTAAATAAGAGGTTGCCAGATGTTGCGTGTTCCATTGTTCATTGAAGTCTGGCAAAGGGTACTTAAGTTTTTTCAGAATTCCAGTGGAATTCTCTCTTCAGGGATGTGCAAACAGCTAGTCCTTTCTAAGAATTTCCAAAAGCAACTAAACCATTTTTTACTAAGAATGTCTCGGAGATGCCATAACCTGAAAGAAACTCATTTGGCCAGCTTTATGTGATGGCTTTGCCATTTGTTGGTTGACCTGGTTTCATTCATTTTGGAGTCAAGGAACTATTTCAGCTGTATGCATTTTACATATTACTAGATGTTTCAAGATCTTACTTAGCTGAGGGATGGAAATGACTGAATGAAATTATCAATGACAGAATTGCACAGTGAATAAATGGAAGAGCAAATACATAAACACAGTGCAATGCAATGCATACCTTCCACATCTCATTTCTCAGCTTCAACAAGTAAATTATTCTCAAAGGATCAACTAAAGCAATAGGCGGAGTTGTCCACATAGGTATTGTCAGCTTGCCTTTCCAAATCTTCCCATCATCCCATATGATGCTGATGCTGGTTCTGGCCAACTTTCTTTTCACTGCTATCTGCATTGACCAGCTTTGCAATTTGTCTTTATCTGCTCTGGTTCCATGCACACACCAACAGCCACGTGGACAACTACCTAGGCAGCTGTGTGGTACCAACGCCAATTTGCACCTCCCTTTCTGTTCAGCATGGCTTCCAAGTCCGTGACTGGCCACTCGGACGGTTATCTGTGGGGAAAGACTCCTGTTCAGCCGTCCTGTGTCTTTGTCCTCCATTGGCTTACAATTTCTGGGATGGGATTTGCTTCCTTTCATGAAAAAAGGACAGACAATCAAAGGCAAGGCTGAATTTTTCACAGGGCTCAAAAGTGCGGACTCCAGCTTCATCTCGCTTTTGCGGTGGAATTAAAGGCTGTCGGAAAGCCACATTGCTGCTTTGTTTCTAGGCACTGACATTGTTGGCAGAGCTGCTTTGTGCAACCCTCAGGTTAAGACTGAGGCTGCATTGGACATTTGCATTCAAAGTGGAGCTTTTGAAGAAAGTTGAACTATTTCCACCAAAGTCCCATGATGATCAGAACAGCCCTCTATTTTGAGTAGGGAATGGAGAGAAATTTCATTGGACTTGACAGTCTCCTGAGATTTAGTGTGAAAACAATGTGCACCTCGCCTCAAGCTTTTGCACATTTATAAGGCTTAGAGGGGGTTTCAAAGAATTAGAGTCCATTGTGAAAACTGTAGGCTTCTTTGAAAATGCTAACAGCTAAAAGGTGCTTCATTGAGAAATGTACAGAAACATCCTTTGTCAATGGAGAAAGCGTACTAAATTAGACAAATTGCACAGATACATGTACAAAATTGAGAAAATGCATTAAAACATGCAAGAATGTCAGTTCAGGAAGGAAACCCAAGGTTTTGTGTAATCTGATAGAAAAAAAGGACAGAAAAGAAATGCAGGTAGGATCTGGAGAAACTCAACAAGGTCAAGACAGGGAGGTTTTCACATTTCTCATTTTGAGTGGAGATGGATAATAATTTCATTTTAGCTTAATTTTTGAAAAGAATTTACTAAATTTACTAATTTCTTCATATTTAGGATAGGGGAAAATATCCTTCTCTTTTAAAAAAATGAATGTGGGAAAAATTGAAAATGACAGATTGGTCAATCCCAACCAGCCTTGTGTACTTAACACTTTAAAAATCTTTGTTTGAATCCCACTATATCAGATCACATTTTGCAGTGCTGAATTAGAGTTGCCACTTTTCATTTCTGAATTTCCTCCTGTTTTATAAATATATTCGGAAAAAAATGTGAACCTTATTGTGATGTTAACCCTGCCAGGATGGATCTGCAGTTCCTAGTACCATCACCCTCATCTTGCCTATGAGTACCCCTTTCAGATCTCTTTCTGAATTTGGTGCCTGGGCCTCTAGGTGACTTTTTTGTGTGGATGAGTTTGGCTAAAAGTGTTTCTTCTGGTGGTAAGCATGATCAGCCCTTAATCCAGGGTGAATAAAGCCAGTCTGAGTCAGCATGAATAATTTAACAAACCAGTTCAGATTATTATCACCAAGCTTTAACAACTTCCAGGATTTGGTAGTAACCATATATTAATATTTCAAACAAATGGTATCAGACTTTGCCTCCATTCAATTCATGCACCCAGTAACATTCACTCCCCAATTACTCTCACACCTGACTCGCCCAACTAAGGAGTTGTCTAAATGGCAAAAATACTCCTCACAGAATGTAAGGACAATACAACCTGTCATAATGGCATCCAACCGTATTCAGAAGGAGAGGGCTAAATACACTATATACTCCGCAGGAAAAGTCGTTGTGGCTTTTCCCAGAGTTTTGTTTTGTGTTTTTTTTAAAGGGGAGAAAGGTGCATTCCTGTTCATTGGGACAAGTGATGCAAATTTATTTGCTTTCCCAAAGGAGCAGAAGCTGAAAGCTGATTGGCCAGATGAGCATGAGGAGTGAGGCTTGCTAACAAGGCAAGTACAGGGAACCACCATGAGTTTTTGTTTGTTTGCCTTAGCGAGCGAGCACTAATGTGATAAAAAGGGGGCTTGGGAATTTTTGCTTTTCTGTTAAAGTGAAATATTGCACTATCACACCTTGGGAATAGTTCTTTTTTTAAAAAAAAATACTCTTCAGTGGTGGCAAATTGGTAAGTAAAAATGCAAGTAGTTCACTCGTGGCTGCCATCTTGATTCGCAGGCATGCCTGTTTGCACAGCAAACACATATAGCTTCGCATGCCTGCAATCTACCTAAAAACAAACAGACCAAAAAACCATTAAGGCAAATCTCAGCTGCTGAGAGTTGCCTTTACTGCAGAGCAATCAGCTTCTTTTTGCCTCATACAGACAACCCCTGACTCTCTCAACAGTCACCTCTCAACTGATATTCTCACAGACTCTCTCACTCACAGAGGTCCCTCCCTCCCATCACAGCATTCTGTGCTGGGATTGGCTGCCTTCTCTCCTTGCAAGCACTGCTTCACACCGATTCATCCTAGCACAGCTCAGCCACATCATTGCAAGGCGGCTCTTCACACTTGTGTCAAACATTTGTATATCTGTAAGGCTTACAGCAGGGTCGGCAAAGTGAAGCTTGCAGGTCACATGAGGCCGTCCCCCAAGGCTGTTTTTGTGCCCTTTCAGAGTATTTTTTTTAAGTGAACACGAGGTGACTTCCACTTACTTCCTGTTATTAAAAAGTCCTCTCCTGGGCCTAAAATGGCCCAGCGGGGCAGTTGGGGGTTTAAAATATGGCACCTATGGATAGACATGTACTGTATCTCGAAGAACAGCATGGGCGAACCGTCATAGAACACTTCACCCTTCCTGGAGTTTCGTTCTCATATCTCAAAATGGCAGTCCTTGAACAATAAATAAATACAATTATGAAGGGAGATTGAAGGAACAGTTGAATTACAACATATTCACAGACTCCAGTCCCTTGAAAGTGGTTTGAACAGAAACAATTGTTTCCTGACACACTAAACATATTACAGCACTAGTTGGCATCCCAGCCACATGAATGTCTTCATGCCCACTTCATTACATCACTTTTGTGGTTCTAAGCCCAATCTCTCTCTCTCTCTGGCTTTTCATTGCAAACGAAGATTCAGGAAGGACTCATACCATGCTTTCTGCAAGCTTGCTTATGACTAAAAAGGCCAATCCGAGATAAACAGGTCCGGTTGCAGAAAGCACAGCAGAAGGTCTCCTTGGGTGATGTTACTGGGTTGTGATTCTTTCTGCGTTGTCGTTTCTCTTCAAGACTTGTTCGGCGTGAGTTCTCAAATAAGGCTGCAACATTGTGGATAGTGTGTCTCCATGCCTCCCGATGTGAGGCCAGGGTGGACCATTGTTGGTGATCAATTTGGCCGAGCCTGGGATGTTGTTTCAGGGAGTTCTTATATCGCTTTTTTGGAGCACCCCTCCTACGCTGACCCGTGGCGAGTTCACCGTAGAGTAGTATTTTTAGGAGGCGATGGTCCTCCATCGTAGAAACATGCTCTGCCCAGCGCAGCTGCGTTCTCAGTATCATGGCCACAATGCTGGTGATCCCTGCTTGCTCAAGGACAGCAACATTCGTCACATAGTCAGTCCAGTGTATATTTAGGATTGTGTGTAGACAGCGCTGATGAAAGCGTTCGAGGAGTAGTAAGTGGTGGCGATAGGTGACCCATGTTTCGGACCCATAAAGGAGAATAGACAGTACAATGGCTCTATACATACTTTTTATTATTATTATTTAGTTATTTATACCCTGCTCTCCAGCCACAAGGCTATCAGAGCAGCTTACAAATTGTTTTAAGCAATAGCTATTTACACATCTACACTGCATTAAACAGTTTCCAATGTGTGTTAGCTAATTTCCCCCCACAAACTGGGTCCTCATACTTCATAGTTTACTGACCTATGAAAGGATGGAAGGCTGAATGAACCTTGGAGCCCGCTGGAATCGAACTTGCAACGTGGTGGCTTGCAGTACTGGCATTTAAACACTGAGCCACCAGGGTTGATTTTTGTGTTTCGCCTCAGGTGTTTATTACTCCAGACTCTTTTGTAAAGTCTTCCAAATGCGCTATGTGCCTTTGCTAATCTGTGATCGATCTCTTTGTCAGTCTTGGCATCTGAGGAGATGATGCTTCCCAGGTAGGTGAACTGCTGAACGGACTTAAGCACAGAGTTGCTGACGGCAATGTGGGGATGGTGGTGTTCGTCCTGTGGTGCAGGCTGGTCCAGTGTATATTTAGGATTGTGCATATACAGCGCAGATGAAAACGTTCGAGGAGTCATAAGTGGTGGTGATAGGTGACCCATGTTTCAGACCCATAAAGGAGAATAGACAGTACAATGGCTCTATACACACTGATTTTTGTGCTTCGCCTCAGGTGTTTATTACTCCAGACTCTTTTGTAAAGTCTTCCAAATGCGCTATATGCCCTTGCTAATCTGTAATCAATCTCTTTGTCAATCTTGGCATCTGAGGAGATGATGCTTCCCAGGTAGGTGAACTGCTGAACGGACTTAAGCACAGAGTTGCCGACGGCAATGTGGGTATGGTTGTGTTCGTCCTGTGGTGCAGGCTGGTAAAGAACTTCCGTTTTCTTCAGGTTGACTTCTAGCCCAAAGAGCTCTGCAGCTGTTGCGAAGCAGGATGATAGGTGCTGCAGAGCTGCTTCTGTGTGGGCAACAAGGGCAGCAGCATCAGCGAAGAGCAGCTCACGGACCAGATAGTTTAGAGTCTTAGTTCGAGCCCTCAGACAGCTTAAGTTAAACAAGCTACCATCAGTATGGTAACGTATATAGATGCCGTGGTCTTCTTCGAGCTCTGCCGTAGCCCTTTGGAGCATCATGCTGAAGAAGATTGTAAATAAAGTTGGTGCAAGAACAAAACCTTGCTTCACTCCATTAGTTATTAGAAAGGGCTCTTAAAGAGCATTGCCAGATCTGACTTGACTGTGCTGGCCCTAATGTAGCAAGATAATCATTTTAAGGAATTTGGGGGGACATCCTAGTCTTTCCAGGATCTGCCACAGACCTTTCCTACTCACAGTGTTGAAGGCTTTGGTGAGGTCAACACATGTTACATAGAGACCCGTGTTCTGCTCTCTACATTTCTCTTGCAGTTGTCTAAGGGCAAATACCATATCTGTAGTACTCCTATTGGCTCTGAAGCCACATTGGCTTTCAGGAAGAAGTTCTTCTGCAATAGCAGGAACTAATCTGTTCAGGAGTATCCTTGCAAGGATTTTTCCAGCAATAGAGAGCAGTGTTATGCCTCGATAGTTTGAGCAGTCGGATTTTGCTCCTTTTTTCTTGTACAGGGTGATGATGACTGCATCTCAGAGATCTGATGGCAGTTCCCCCTTTTCCCAGCAATTCACAAGGAGTTTGTGGAATTTCTCATGGAGTACATGACCTCTTTGTTTCCAAACTTCAGGTGGGATTCCATCAATCCCAGCTGCCTTGACCTTTTTCATCTGCTGTATGGCCTTAAGGGTCTCTTCCAAAGTGGGAGCTATGCCCAATTCATTTTTCACTGGTTTTTGTATCATATGTTGGATAGCTGAGCCTTGGACTACTTGGTTGGCACTAAAGGGACTTTGAAAGTGTTCAGCCCATCAATTCAGGATGGAGGCTTTATCAGTAATTAATGTTTGACCATCTGTACTGTATAAGGAGCTTTGGACCTGATAAGTAGGTCCAAACACTGCTTTAAGAGCTTCATAAAATCCTCTATGATCACCCAGATTTGCACAGTGTTGTGTCTTTTCTGCTATATTGATCCACCACTTGTTCTGCATGTCTCGGAGTTTTTGTTGAAGTTTACTACATGTGAGATGGAAAGCTGTTTTTCTTACATGGCAACTTGGCTGGGCAAGGTATGCCTGGTGAGCAGTTCTCTTCTTTGCCAACAGCTCCTGGATCTCTTGGTTGTTTTCATCAAACCAGTCTTGATTTTTCTTGTGGGAGAACCCGAGGGATTTTTCCGCAGACTGGAGGACACTGTTTTTGATATGCTGCAAAAGCACTGTGGGAGATGGATCTGTAGGATGGTCTTCAAGTTTTGTTTTCAGGTTTGCCTGGAATTTGTCCCTCGTGGTAGTTTGTTGAAGATTGTTGACTTGGAGTCTCTTCTTTAAGATGCCATCCCTCTTAGGTTTGAATTTAAGATGAAGATTTAGTTTACATCTGACTAGGCAATGATCTGTTTGGCATTCTACACTGGGCATCACTCGAGTATGACGGACATAACAAATGTTTCTCTGGTGGACTAGAACACACTCAATGAGGTGCCAATGTTTGCATCGGGGATGCATCCAGGTTGTCTTCAAGCTATCTTTCTGCTGAAAGATAGTGTTTGTAATAGTCAATTGTTGTTCTGCACAGAACTCTAGCAAGAGGCATCTGTTATCATTGCAATTTCCAACACCATTGCCTAAGACACCTTTGGAGTTCTTTCCTACTCTGGCATTGAAGTCACCAAGGATAATAATTTTATCTTCTACAGGGACTTTTTGTATGAGTTGGCGTAGGTCTGTGTAGAATTTGTCTTTCTCTACAGGATCGGCTTGCATAGTTGGGGCATATATACTAAAGAGAACAACATGTGGGAGGCGTAAGGAAATAATGCGATCAGAGTGTCCTGTTGGCAAGGTTTCGAGTTTGGAGGCAATGGAGTTTTTAATCATAAAGCCTACTCCTGAAAGATGTTTTTTCAGTTTTGGGTTTGCCAGACCAGTAAAGTGTGTAGCCGGCGCCGTGTTCTTTAAGGCTGCCTTCCTCATGGAGACGAACTTCACTAAGAGCAGCGATGTCAATATTAAGTCGTGATAGTTCATGGGCTATTAGAGCAGAATGACGCTCAGGCCGTCCACTATCTTCAGGGTCTCACATGGTTCTGATGTTCCAGCATGCAAGTGTCAGTTTATTTACACCTGTGGAAGCCGGTGTGCGCCTAGGTTTCTTTGCCTTGGTTTGACCGCATCAGAAGATTCCCGTTGGCCGCGGCTAGCCAACCAGGTAGTTGGGGATGAGCTTTTGTTAGGCCACCTTTTCTAGGCCCCTCTCCATATGGAGCAAGCAGTGCTTTCCTTAAAAAAGGCTGCTTGGTTGTTCAGGATGCTGCCGAACAAGACTGTCATCTCCCGGGTCAGCCTCAAGCGACCAAAGTCCTGAACCGCCTGCATGCAGGGTTGGGTCTGTGGCTTCCAGTGCATCTTTACACCTGCTGTTTCATCCCTCGCCTATCACTACAGGTTTTTTTTTTTCTTTTTTTGAATTGGATTTGTCCTTCGAGCCTGTGCAATGGATTTTTCTGGTGGAGCACAGCGTGCACAGAACTGGCCTCACCCTTTAAACCAAAGGTTCATCTGCTGGCCTTGCAAGCATGGACGGTAGCAGCGAGGTCCTCGGGCCATAGGTTTGATTAGAGTTTCCTTCTCTTAGATGGTTGACTTTACAGGGTTGGACGAGCACCATCTGCCCGGGTTTGGTATTAGAGTGTTCCTTCTCCTAGGATGGTTGCCATAAGGCTAGAGAGCCCATCCTGCCCTTTGCCGCTCTTTGTCAGACCCTTCGGTTTTGACCTGTCTGGCATGGGAGACCCTACCAGTGGCTATTATGCCACCGCCAGCATAGCTCAAAACAGCATTAGGGTACGCAAGCCTCTCTCCCACGACAAGGGGGTGTCAATGGAGAGGTAAGCCCAATATACAATTCCTAGAACTCCATATATGATTCATCTTGATAGTATTCAAGTACTGTATAAAGCCCTGTCAGTCTATATCAGTATGCAAAGAGATTTTGAAGCACCTCTGAGACTGAGAGAAAGAAGTCTGTAGCATATGTTTTAGTAGACTGAGCCTACTTCATCAGATGCATGGAGTGAAGCATGTTTGTCCATAGGTGCTTCACTCCATGTATCTGATGAAGTAGATAGACTCTATGAAAGCTTATCCTACAAACTTCTTTCTCTCAGTTAGTCTCTAAGGTGCTAGAAGACCCCTCTGCATACTCATGTTGGCTTTATGTAGTTTCTTGTTACAGGACAGGCATTTTTGGTTGCCATCTTTGATACCTGAGAATACAGCTATAAAGTACAGGTTGTAACCTAGTATAACCTATAGAGTATAGCATATATAGTATAAGATATAATACAGGAAGCCAGATATATTAGAATGTGTGTGTATGTTCCAGTGAGGCAAATGTGACCTATAATATCCTCCTACCAGACGTGGTGCCAGCTCACTTGTAATCACTTGTAATTGAAATAAAAGGATGTCCAGTAGCTTTCTCCTAGAATAACCCTCCTCACAGCTACCCTGGCTTATATAATCAAGACGGTCAGCAGCCAGAAAACCCAACAGCACACTCATATCTAAAGACCTCTGTTTTTGTTGGATATCATAAACATGGGGACAGCCAGCCCCTTTGTTTTGACTTATTTTGATTGGGCAATTGATTAGTTGGGTGAAGCTAAGGAGAGAATAAAAGAAGCCAAGATAGAGCACCAGACAAGCTGTCTTTGGGCATGTCTCCACCAATGAAGACAGCTGCCCTGACAGCCAGGCTGCTCCTGATGAACTGGCACCCTGCCCCAAAGATGCTGAAGAATGGTATTGGTAAGATAAACATCTAAGCTACACTTATATAAGTCTATGCTCAATTTTAAGTATAATGGATAGCTTTTATAGATGCTTCTGGTTACAATGGATGCTGTTATGATTTCACAGTGCTCAAAGAGATTAACCCATGAATGCCTGTGTGTTCACAGAAGTCTGTTAGAAATCTCAACAGATGAATAAATGGTTATGGATATGGTACCAGGGTCAGAATTCTGTACATATAAAACCCTATATAAAATATATGCACAATGCTTTAACAGGCAATATGAAAAGTATGAAAGAACTTGGTGATTATGGATAAATGGCTAAGCTAGAAGTTTAGAAGGGTCATGGTCCCACATGTGGGAACCTATGTGGAAACTTAGCCTATTAAAGGGATACAGAGAGAGAATGATTCAGTCCTTATGAAAGCGGAACATCTTAATAGTCAATGTATGATGGTTTACATGCAATCTAATGTAATGGGATGAAGCTTAGTGCACAGACATTGAAATATCTGTGTTTCTCCCTCACTGGAATGTATATGTGTCTCTCTCTCTCTCTCTCTCTCTCTGGCTTTTGTTCGCAAACAAAGATTCAGGAAGGACTCATCCCGCATTTTCTGCAAGCATGCTGATGACTAAAAAGGCCAATCTGAGATAAACAAGTCCAGTTGCAGAAAGCACAGCAGAAGGTCTCCTTGGGTGATATTTCTGGGTTGTGATTCTTTCTGCGTTGTCATTTCTCTTCAAGACTTGCTTGGTGTGAGTTCTCAAATAAGGCTGCAGCATTGTGGGTAGTGTGTCTCCATGCCTCCCGATGTGAGGCCAGGGTGGACCACTGTTGGTGATCAATTTGGCCGAGCCTGAGATGTTGTTTCAAGGAGTCCTTGTATCGCTTTTTTGGAGTGCCCCTCTTACACTGACCTGTGGTGAGTTCACCGTAGAATACTATTTTGGGGAGGCGATGGTCCTCCATCCTAGAAATATGCCCTGCCCAGTGCAGCTAATGCAATCTAATGTAATGGGATGAAGCTAAGTGCACAGACATTGACATATCTGTGTTTCTCCCTCAGGGGAATGTATATGTGTATATATCTATGTATGCATATAATAAATAAACTAAAGCAGTGGTTCCCAAATTTGAAAATATTTGCAGCTAACAAAAATATTCTCTTAAGAGACAGATAACAGAGGCTAACTAAGCAGCCATTGCATTCCTATTAGAATTAACACCAGAAAGTAGGAGAGTCAGGTGTTTTGGTCTTCAGCTCCCAGAAGCCCCAGCCAGCTTGTCCAATGGTCAGGAATTCTGGGAGCAGAAATCCAAAACACTTGGAGGACCAATGTTTGGGAACCACTGGCTTAAAGAGTACGAAAGAATCTGCTGATTTTCCATGTGAATATCCTGAGATTCCAAGACTTAACAAGGCTTACGTGGATTCAAACTACAGGAAAAAAGATTGTACCTAAATATTAGGAATAACTTCCTGGTGGCAAGAGATGTTCGGCAGTGGAATGCATTGCCTTGAAGTGTGGCGGAGTATCCTTTTTGTGAGGTTTTTAAACAGAGGCTGGATGGCCATCTGTTGGGAATGCTTTATTATATATTCCTGCATGACAAGGGATTGTACTGGATGGCCCTTGTGGTCTCTTCCAACTCTATGGTTATATAGAGAGATGATGTTAATGTGGACTGTCTGGTGTAATGACCATCATGAATAGGGCACTCAGGTGGCCAGTAGATAATGGAACCTCATACAGAATCCAGGTGACGTGGCAAGGACCCTCAATCCCTCAGTTTTAAGAGATGATGGTGAGTAACCACACCTGTTTCATCCTGTCTCCCAACTACCCTTTACCACCATAATTAAAAACGAAATTGTCTCCTCATCACCATGCCCCAAATTCTTGCATTTCTGCTATTCACACTGCCCTACCCACCTATCCATTGGTATAAATGTCTGTCTGTTGGTACTTCACTCCATGCATCTGATGGAGCAGATACAGTCTATGAAAACTTGTCCTACAAACTTCTTTCTCTCAGTCTCAAAGGTGTTACAGGATCCCTTTGTATACCAAGATCAAATTTTTTGGGGAAAAAATACCCCTTTGACACGGGACTTTTTCAGACACAGAAAATATGGCAGCATCATGGGGCTCCGTTCACTTCCTTTTAATTGTCAGGGATCCTTTGCTGGGAAAGGAGGCAAATGTGTGGGGGAGAACATTCTTCTGCCAGCATAGAAATGGGTTTTTGTATGCTGGCAAAAAGAGCATTTTAAAACTTGTAGTCTGATAAAGTCCAAGGTCTTGTGCTCTCTTATCCCTCTTGTTAATGTTTCGACTAGAAATCTCTGGAAGTAACAGAATATTTTATTTGGTAACAGAATATGTTTGCAAACTTGCAGGACTGTAGGATTTTTCCTTCAACACCCCACTCCCCTACTTTCTGGTGCTGATTCTAATAGCAATGCAATGGCTGCTTCGTTAGCCTCTGTTAGATTTCTCTTAAGGGAATATTTTTGTTAATTGCAAATATTTGATTGACAAACATGGGACACAATTAATAGGCGAGCGCAGTAGGAGTGAGCAGTGAACTGGATCTCTGAACCAACAGCTCTCCACTCTCCCAGCTTGATCTGAAATAGTCTGGAGCGTTTAAACCATATGTTTACCTCCAACTCCCCCCACCCCCCACTACACACCCTTTCTTGTGAAAACTTTCTCATTTTCTGAGAACTGGATTTCATTTTTTCCCCAATTTTTTTTCTTGCTGTTTGTCAAGCGAGCCTATTCCCGTAAGAAGATTGTGTCAAAATAAAGACAGGGATGGCCTCATGGGCATCAAACTTATGCTTGTGATTTTTGATTGGGGCAGTAAAAATTAATGAGAACAAAGGCAGCACATGCTGTATTAGAGCCTGAGGTAAAAGAGAAACAGTGATCTAATTCAACTTCTGAGATATCCGAATAATTTGGCACTGAACCATAGACTCATAGAGCTGTTAAGAACCACAAGGGCCATCTAGTCAGACCCCTGGCCATGAAGGAATGCACAGGTAAACCATTCCCAAGACATGTTTAGAATTTTGAAGAAGGTAAGTCTACCACCACCCACGGTAGTCTATTCTACCATTAAGCAGTGCTTACCATCAGGAGGTTCTTCCTCCTTTCTCAGGCCAAAACCTCCTTGTGAAACTTCTGGGGAAGATACAGGGCTCAGATGGGGGGAAGATGGGTAGATTACCTCTATTAATCTATTTCTTCTGGGAAGGAATGCAGCCTGTCCTGCCAGGCTGGCCCTTGCTGCTGGTCTGCCTCACTGTCTCAGAAGGCAAGAAGGAGTCCCACAGCATGTGATCAATGCTTATCACAAGTAGTGGGTCTTGGTCAAATGTTGTGGGCTAGACTCCTGCCTTCTAAGACAGTGAAGGAGATGGCAACTGCAGCAGTTGTAGTAATGGCCCAGCATGCCTGTTTGGACTCTGGCCTGTTTGCAGGCAGTAACAGGGGAACAGCGGGCCTGATCTATGGCCAGGATACACCAGTGGGAAGCTGTTACCCAAAGAGGTCTTGGAAAATCCAAGAAAATGTTGGGTTTCTAATATGTTGGGGAAATTAGCAGCAACTCAACCTTAGCAATGCAAGAGCGGGCAACAGAAAGAGGGATCTTTACATCTTTTCTATACTCTGACTCCCTCTTGACATATGCACACAAACACAAAATGAAAAATTAACAATGATATTTATTAAAGACATAAAACAATAACACCAAGCATGCACACATTCATACAAAAAGCATTCACACACAACCATTAGGAATGGAAAAAAGAGAGATATTGTCAGAGGGATAGATAAGGAGGTTTCTGGGGATATACAACACCTGTCTTGTAGTCCTGAAGTTGCTGAACAGTCTGGAAGCATAGATGGATGAATCTGGAGTGGCTAACAGAGTAACAGAGTTTCCCCTGGAGATGAAATCCCTGCACAATGAAGCAGACTTTGGGGGAATATTTATACCAAAAATATGCCCTGAGGTGAGCAAATTTCCTGGGTTGAAACAGTAGATTCCAGGAGCCTTCAAGGATGGCACAATGAGTTTTCTGGTCTTGACAATAGGTGTCTGAAGAGGCGAATGTGTTTCAAACTGTCCTTAATGTCTGATGATTGGATTCACAAAGCTTGAGCTGCCTCTGTTAATGGCTGGCTGATCAGGGGAGGGAAATTCTATACCTGCAAACAAAGGGTTAGCCCACCCATCTATTGTCTTCCACTCAGGTGTATAGTGGAGACTGTCCCTTTGACCTCTTGATGTTTCCTCATAATTTTGGAATTTGCCAGTAGCTTGTCCTGGGAGATGCGTACATGTCTCTTTGGGATCCATACCAGTGCCTTTAGCAAGTCCCTGACACTTCACTGCTCTTCCCCATGAACGGCCACATTAATAAGCCAAATTATTAATAAGCCAATTTTGGGGATTTCTGGGGGAGGGGCTCTATTAGGGATGCTAACAGAGCTGGTGTATCCTGACTTGGGTAGATGAGCCCTTATATGACATCACTTGCCGTATTTAAAGATTGTTATCACGTCACTTCTCCATCACCTCATCTCCAAGCTAAAAAGGCTGAATTTGTGCTGTATTAATTTAAGTGTGTTGTCCTCAAGTCAAAGGGATCCAAAATGTGAATAGATGGGCTTCAGCCCTTAAATATGAAGTCCCTCCTCTCTTTCTTGTATTTTTACCCTGCCTTTTGGCATTTTTTAAAAAAACTACAGCTGCCTGAAACCACAAAACTGAAGGACTCTGAGTTATAGTACAAAAAGTAAATGTCTATGTTCTGTTAAAACAAACCACCACCAATGACAATAAGCACAACAACAAATTGAAAGCCACCTGATCAGGTTTTGGAGACTATCACCCATTTCCAATTCCCAGAGATAGTAGGTGACCCAGCAGGAATTTTCTAAATAAATTAGTAATATATGTAGCTGTGCCCACAGAGGCTTTTTATTGAGGTGTATTTTTATTTTATTTTTATTTTTAACTTACATATGTTTTATATAATATTAAATTTTTAAATGGTGATTTTTTAAATAATTTTAAATTATATTGTACATTTTAATTGATGGGGTTTTTTTGAGATACCTTGGGTCCCACTCTGGGAGAAAGGTGGCATATAAATTAAATAAATAAATAAAACAAGCAAGCCCTGGGTACAAAGACAGTCTCCTTATAAGAAGGACATTCAGCCTTGGTCTGGATCTACAGGGCCTGTTCTGTTATATATAAGAACTCTATCTGCTTTTGATCTTTGTTGGAGTAAGTCATATCAGTTTGTACTTACCAATGTGTCAATTGGTACAAAGATGTTTTGGTCTGAGATAAGATGATACCCTCTCTAATGTCATGAACTGAAGGTGCAGAGACTGATGGTTGAATTGTACTTACAATCATAGAATCAAAGAATTGTAGAGTTGGAAGAGACCACGAGGGCCATCCAGTCCAACCCCCTGCCACACAGGAAATCGTGATTAAAGCATCCCCGACAGATGGCAATCCAGCCTCTGTTTAAAGACCTCCAAGGAAGGAGACCCCACCACGCTCCGAGGGAATGTCTCTCTGGCTTTTCTTCGCAAACGAAGATTCAAGAAGGACTCATCCCGCGCTTTCTGCAAGCGCGCTGATGACTAAAAAGGCCAATCCAAGATAAACAAGTCCGGTTGCAAAAAGCACAGCAGAAGGTCTCCTTGGGTGATGTTTTTGGGTTGTGATTCTTTCTGCGTTGTCGTTTCTCTTCAAGACTTGTTCGTCGTGAGTTCTCAAATAAGGCTGCAGCATTGTGGATAGTGCGTCTCCATGCCTCCCGATGTGAGGCCAGGGCGGACCAATGTTGGTGATCAATTTTGCCAAGCTTGAGATGTTGTTTCAGGGAGTCTTTGTATCGCTTTTTGGAGCACCCCTCTTACGCTGACTCGTGGCGAGTTCACCATAGAGTAGTATTTTTGGGAGGCGATGGTCCTCCATCCTAGAAACGTGCCCTGCCCAGCGCAGCTGTGTTCTCAATATCATGGCCTCAATGCTGGTGATCCCTGCTTGCTCAAGGATAGCAACATTCGTCACATAGTCAGTCCAGTGTATATTTAGGATTGTGCGTAGACAGCGCTGATGAAAGCGCCCGAGGAGTCGTAGGTGGTGGCGATAGGTGACCCATGTTTCAGATCCATAAAGGAGGATAGACAGTACGATGGCTCTATACACACTGATTTTTGTGCTTTGCCTCAGGTGTTTATTGCTCCAGACTCTTTTGTGAAGCCTTCCAACTCTTACTGTCAAAAAGTTCCTCCTATTGTTGAGGTGGAATCTCTGTTCATGGAGCTTGCATCCATTGCTCCGTGTTCCAGTCTCTGGAGCAGCAGAAAACAAGCCTGCTCTATCCTCAACGTGATACCCCTTCAAATACTTAAACAGGGCTATCATATCACCTCTTAACCATCTTTTTCCAGGCTAAACATACCCAGCTCCCTAAGTCTCTCCTCATAAGGCATGGTTTCCAGACCTTGCACCATTTTAGTCGCTCTCCTGTGGACATGCTCCAATTTGTCAATATCCTTTTTTGAATTCTGGTGCCCAGAACTGGACACATTATTCTAGGTGTGGTCTGACCAAGGCAGAACAGAGCAGCACTATTATTTCCCTTGATCTAGACACTATACTTCTATTGATGCAGCCCAAAATCGCATTGGCCTTTTTAGCTGCCGCATCACACTGTTGACTCATGTTCAACCTGTGGTCTACTAGGACTCCTAGATCCCTTTCTCACGTAGTCTCATTCAGCCAGGCCCCCCCCCATCCTATATCTATGCATTTCATTTTTCTGCCCTAAGTGCAGTACCTTACATTTCTCCGTATTGAATTTCATTTTGTTCGCTTTTGGCCCACCTCTCCAGTCTATCAAGGTCATTTTGAATGTTGGTCCTGTCCTCTAGGGTATTAGCTACTCCTCCTAATGCTGGAAATGGTCCACCCTCTTACACGTTAGGATGAGAACAAGATAAGGATTGAATTTTTATACAGAATGAGTACCCAACACAAGTGTGTGTGTGTGTGTGCAGAAATATTATTTTTTAAGGAGAAAATCTGGATCCTGTACAAAAAATGCTGCTTGGTGCACCAAAAATGCTGCTTTTGATACAAAACAAAACAACCCTAAAAGAAAAACCATCCACATTTGTGCAGTATCAGTCTCAAGCCGTAGTATTTTCTGTGCAGAATCAGTCTCAAGCCATAGTATTTTCTGTGCAGGAAATAGCCTCTTGTATTGGTACAGAAAATGCTTTCTGTGTGAAAAACATATGGTACTAATTTTATACAGTGTGATTCTTAAGCTATGAATAGTCTCAAAACCTGTGCAGCAGGAAGAAAATTGCTGAGATTACTTGTTTCTTCTTTTGAGAAGGAGATCAGAGGACAATTGCATCTTTATTATGTGTTTACTAATCATATATGGATCAAACACAGTCCTTCCCACATGTGTTTCAGAAAGTGACAGTCTCTTGTTCATTCTGCTGTTCACATAGTACTTTCCAGATCTCCCCCATGCTAGTAGACATTGGTTGAGAAATAATTTGCAACTAATGTGCATCTTTCAGAGCCCTTTCTAATAACTAATGGAGTGAAGCAAGGTTGTGTTCTTGCTCCAACTTTATTTACAATCTTCTTCAGCATGATGCTCCAAAGGGCTACGGCAGAGCTTGAAGAGGAAGACGGCATCTATATACGTTACCGTACTGATGGTAGCTTGTTTAAGTTAAGCTGTCTGAGGGCTCGCAATAAGACTCTAAACTATCTAGTCCATGAGCTGCTCTTTCCTGATGATGATGCCCTTGTTGCCCACACAGAAGCAGCGCTGCAGCACCTAACGCCCTATGTAACATTTGTTGACCTCACCAAAGCCTTCGACACCATGAGTAGGAAAGGTCTGTGGCAGATCCTGGAAAGACTAGGATGTCCCCCCAAATTCCTTAAAATGATTATCTTGCTACATGAGGGCCAGCACAGTCAAGTCAGAAATGGCGATGCTCTTTCAGAGCCCTTTCTAATAACTAATGGAGTGAAGCAAGGTTGTGTTCTTGCGCCAACTTTATTTACAATCTTCTTCAGCAGGATGCTCCAAAGCTTGAAGAAGACGACGGCATCTATATACGTTACCGTACTGATGGTAGCTTGTTTAACTTAAGCTGTCTCAGGGCTTGAACTAAGACTCTAAACTATCTAGTCCATGAGCTACTCTTTGCTGATGATGCTACCCTTGTTGCCCACACAGAAGCAGCTCTGCAGCACCTAACATCCTGCTTCGCAACAGCTGCAGAGCTCTTTGGGCTGGAAGTCAACCTGAAGAAAACGGAAGTTCTTTACCAGCCTGCACCACAGGACGAACACCACCATCCCCACATTGCCGTCGGCAACTCTGTGCTTAAGTCCGTTCAGCAGTTCACCTACCTGGGAAGCATCATATCCTCAGATGCCAAGATTGACAAAGAGATTGATTACAGATTAGCAAGGGCATATAGCGCATTTGGAAGACTTTACAAAAGAGTCTGGAGTAATAAACACCTGAGGCGAAGCACAAAAATCAGTGTGTATAGAGCCATTGTACTGTCTATTCTCCTTTATGGGTCTGAAACATGGGTCACCTATCGCCACCACTTATGACTCCTCGAAAGTTTTCATCTGCGCTGTATATGCACAATCCTAAATATACACTGGACTGACTATGTGACAAATGTTGCATTGTCCTTGAGCAAGCAGGGATCACCGGCATTGAGGCCATGATATTGAGAACACAGCTGTGCTGGGCAGGCATGTTTCTAGGATAAAGGACCATCGCCTCCCCAAAAAAGTACTCTACGGTGAACTCACCACGGGTCTGCATAAGAGGGGTGCTCTAAAAAAGCGATACAAGGACTCCCTGAAACAACATCTCAGGCTCAGCCAAATTGATCACTAACAATGGTCCGCCCTGGCCTCACATCGGGAGGCATGGAGATGCACTATCCACAATGCTGCAGCCTTATTTGAGAACTCACGCCGAACAAGTCTTGAAGAGAAACGACAACGCAGAAAGAATCACAACCAGGAAACATCACCCAAGGAGACCTTCTGCTGTGTTTTCTGCAACTGGACTTGTTTAATCTCGGATTGGCCTTTATAATCATTAGCGCGCTTGCAGAAAGTGAGGGATGAGTCCTTCCTGAATCTTCGTTTGTGAAAGAAAAGCCAGAAAGAGAGGGAAATGTGCAAAATAATAAAAAAAATTCTTCAAGTTGTACCAAAAGAAGCTAACTGTATCCATTTGCATACACACACAAAAAGAAGCAATTCTTCTGCTTCATTTGCATTTGGTTCATCATCATCCATCCCTTTCAAAAGTAATACACTGGCTGGAATCTTTCTGGGTTCATATAATTTTCTTTACACATGCAGGTGTACTTTTTTTGGCTGTTGCACAATAAACATATTTAATCCATGGTTATGAAAGTAGAGTTCCACAAGTGAAACTGTTTCACATGTGCCTCAATTGTACTGTATTGTTAATCTGTACTAAAGCAGAGCTATTGAATTAACTGAATTGACCTACATATTGGCTCAATAAATGAGCCAATGGGTCTACTTTAGTTGGCACTAACCAACTGGATTCAAGCCATACAGTTGTGCATTGTTGCATGGTGATTGCTGATTGCTCTCACCTTTTGCTTTATCTCATTGCAAAAACAGCCCCTCCGGTATTTTTAAAGCACAAAAGTTTAGACACTCCTCCTACATGGAGAGCGTCATTCTTACTATCTCAGAATTTAGACTGAATTCACAAGAAAGAATGGAAGTCTCACCCAAACCTATGCCCCCTCTATTGTTCACACTGAGATTATCTGCAGTGTTGATTAATTGAGAATGCAGGCTCCAACTTAATATCAAGTTACCTGATTTTCTATATCCCCACCCTATTCTTCTTTCTGCTACAAGCATCTTGTTCTCCAGCGGAGTCCAAAACTATTCTCATCTGGGAGGGAAGATTATTTTGGAGGAGGGGGAAGGTGTCACATAATGAAATGTTTTGAAAGCCAGCAACCAATGCTGGCCTTCCATTGTTCCCACGCCTTAATAAATCGACCGCGGAAAATAAATAAGTAAATAAATAAATAAACTACAGAACATATTATGGAAATTGAGTTGCAGAAATGGAACTCATGCCCTATCTCTCTCCCTTCCTATTACGGTTGCCATCACTAAACTTGCTTAAAGCTCTGCCACTCTATTGATATTGCAATATTAGCCTTCTGTCTCCCCACCCCACCTCCTCTTCCCCCATCCCCTTTTCTTTCTTTCCTTCTTTCTCTTTGTGATGATTGTTTTCTGTCCATCTCAAGCCGAATGTCAGTTCATTTAGATTTACATCAAGTAGTAAATTAAAATGATCACTCAGCAAACACTCTGGGCTCAGTTTTCCCTTTCATCCAGGAGTTGTGCGAGATGCTCGGAGCATTCATGCAGAAAATATTGCTGTCTAGATATTTGTCCTCTGGGTGATAAAAGAGGCATTGTCATGGGACCTACTCAGGCCTCCGAGCTGATAGTTGCTGTGCATCGCAGCTGTGAAGTGTGCTTTGTTATGTGTCTGAGGATTAGGGTTCAAGACCTTGTTTTTCTTGAAATTCCAGACTGATCAGAGCTGCATATGTTTGGGAGAAAGCCGAGGTCGGTGGTTCTCTGTCCACATTTTTACTAGATGATTCTTGGACAGAGTTCTAGGAAAATGCCCTGCTGTTGAAAGCTATCCCAAGAGGTTTTCTTCCCCCTCCCCACCTTTCTCTCTGTGAGTGTGTGTGTGACTTTCTTCCTCTTTTTTATTTGTTCAGATTCTGCATGATACAAGTCATGGATTTTTATTTTCTTTTTTTATATATAAAAGAACTGTTGTTTTATCGACATGTATCTGAAAGAAAAGATGACAGCTTCATTGAGCCTTGGGGGTTGGATGGTGCAGTGGGAATACTGGACACCCGCTCCTTTTTTGTCATGTTTTCAGGAGAGGAAGGTGCACGGTTACTGGAATCCACTAAAAATAATGGGAGGGTCTACAAAGAGGGCAGCCAATCTTGACTGAGACAGCTAACCTTACAATAAAAGAGGGCCAACAGATAAGGACTTACATTAATTTGGGCATGACTCCTGTAAACATTTCATCTTTATCCCAAACACTGTATTCTCCCTTATGAACCAGCCCAGGCTCTTCGATCTGCTGGGAGGGGGCTCCTCTCTGTCCCACAACCCTCACAGGTACATCTGGTAGGAACTCGGGAGAGGGCCTTCTCAGTGGCTGTCCCCAGGCTCAGGAACTCGATGCTCAGAGAAGTCAGATTGGCACCCTCTCTGTCTTCCTTTTGGAGCCAAGTAAAAACTTTCTTGTTTCTGCAGGCATTTACCAGTCTCTGCTAATGGCTGTGCTGGGGTGGATGTGGATGTGGATGTGTGTGTATTTTTTTTAAAAAAATAGATGTTTTTAACTTTTTTGTGGTTTAATTGTTTTAACTTTTGTAGTTTCCTGATTGTAACAATCTCTTTTTATTGTACACTACTTTGAATCCCAAACTGGGAAAAAGTGCGATACATAACACATAACTGTGCATTGGTGTAACTATTGAAATAACCTTGGATGAAAATCACACTCTCTTAACCTTAGAGGTTAAATGATAAACCTCCTCTTAATAAATCTTGCCTACCATATTAAAGTAGAAAACCCTATCATGGAGTAGCCATATGTTGGAGCTGACTTGAAGGGATAAGATAGCAATGACAAGAGCCAGTATGGTTTAGCAGTTTGTGTTTCAAGACTTTTTCAGACACCCCTTACCACGCAAGAAGCCTCCATAACAGTAACAAAGCTGCTACACGGCAGTGGGTCCGTTTTGGATGACACCGTCCCTCTCTTGGCGTAGTCCGTGATTGTTCTGGATAGGATTGAGGGCGGCCGTGCCATTTTTTACTCATGGAAGTTGTAAAGTAGCTTTGTTTGTTTGGGAAGTGAGGAGGTTTGAGAGATTTTGGCTCAACATGTTACCATCCCCTACACCTCTTCCCCATTATATCTCAGAATTGTCAATATTAGATGCTTCAAAGGGGTCCAGGAGACCAGGGTAGACCAAAACGTGAGGTTGCAAGGAGGTCACAAGGACCTTGGAAGGGGTCTTGGAAATATTCGAGCAAACATACCCAAGGCAGGATTAAGTAAAGCCCCTAGTAAACAACACCATTATGGAGATATGTCCTCTTGCCCCCCCTTGGCAATGAGTCACACATCATAAACAAACAAGTGACCTAAACAACACATATTCCTAGGAAATATCCCTCAGCACCCCTTCCTGTCCTATAATACGTTGTCATAAGCCCATCAATTCCTATCTCTCAGCCATTAATAGCTATCCGCGGAGTTTTAATTTCCTTTGTTTATTCAGTGGGAAACCCATTTAAGCTTTGTTCTAAGCCCAAATATCCCTTCAGGACAGGAAATACAGTATCAATATTAGGCCCAAAGAATAGAAAAGTGTGCCACTGTGGACAGCCAGCCATTCTTTCTGTTGGCGCATTCCTGGGCCAGACTCCAGTGGTACCCTCAGACTTACATCTGAGTTCTTTGTTACTTCTCAAGACTGGTAAGTATTACCCTATCTCTTGAATCTATTCCTCTATCCAACCTTTCTGTTAACCTTTTTGATAGCCTTGTGTCAGATTCCTGGGTTGGGCTTCTTGGACTAGGTCTCACTTAACATGACCCCAGCCAGTCTCCTATCATGCACTGAAGGGCTGCGGATTGTCTATAGATTGGGAAGGGGCCTGGAATGTGAGTACCTTAAGTTTCCCAGGCCTGGATTACCTGGTATCTATTTCCAAAGTCACAGCTGTCGGAAAGCTTGGGGCCAAAGGGGAGGGGGAATGGGTGAAGGCTCATTTTAAAACCTATACTTTCTTTCTGTGAACCAGTTCTGCCAACATTCCTGGACCTGTTCACTTCTTTACCTCTGCAATAAAACGCTTTCACTAGTGACTGTTTTCTGAGTGAATTGAAGTCTGACTGGATCCTTACACCTTGTGTGGTTCTTGTGAGCGTTTGTTGCATGTGTGAGTGCCTTCTGTGTTATTTTCCAATAAAAACATATATTTCACTTTAAACTGGCATTCTCTTCAGTAAGTACTGGTATACATCGGTGAAAAGTTCCCAAAGTTACTTGCAGAATTCCATCTGACATATAATAAATCCCCCAGCTAATAGTAGATCATGGATGGTCTCTCCATGGATCCCCCACCTCTTCAGGTAACAAACTGTAATAAACTCCTTTTCCATATTTAACAATTCTTGCAGCTTATGTCTAGACAGGATGCCATGCATATAGCATCATACCATTGGCGCTCTTAAGTCTATATCTATTAGTACCTCCAACCAGAGCAGACCTATTGAATCAAAGAGATTTACCTAAGTGTTGGCTCACCTTTCACTCTAGTTGGGTGATTAATAGTTGGCTGTTAGTTGGGTTTGGGCCATAGCCCAATATTTCTATATGTTTATCATCCATGCATCACCTTTCTCTTTCTCTTTCTCCTTCTCCTTCTCCTTCTCCTTCTTTGTCCTTCACACACACATGTTGCACTTTTTAACCATTGGGTGACCCATGTATTCATGATTAGTAGAAACATATGTAGCTCATGGTAACAAATGTAATTATTTCACACAGGCCTAGGCCTGTTGTTAGTCATGAGAGTGCAGAGCCATTCCATCAATTGGCTGAACCAATCTGTTGATTCACCATTCAACAACTGACTGAATCAAGTCTACTGTATTTGGGACTAACCAACAGGATTCCAATTATGCAGTTGTGCATTCTTGGGTGGTGCATAGCTATTTGTTTGTGCTCTCAGTGTAACCAATTCTTCCCTGTGATTGCAGAAACAGCCACTCTGCATTGCCCACTGCAAAATGGGACAACAGGTACCCATGTTGGCTGAGATCCCATGGAGTTGTGCATATCATAAGAGTTCTGCATATGGAACTCTGCTACAGCTCCCCTTTCACCAGTCCTAGAATTCACCATATCACTTCAATAGCTCCCTACCAACAGCCATATTTTGCTAGTGGAGAGCAGGGGGATCACAGAAGTGTCTGGCTATGTTTCCATAGCCAGAAAAAGGCCAAGGATATCTTCCACAAAGATTCACCAGATCCTCCAGAGGTCTCAGTGGATTATGTTATCAGCAGGGCCAGCTTAACCATACCGCCAAATCAGTATCTGCGGGGGGGCTCACACAGCCAGAGCGCCCCACCCTCTTCCTTAAAACAAAAGCATCTCCCAAACTAGAAAGAAGATGGAGGAGGGAGTTTGCTGCTCCCTTGCCCCTCCTCCCAGGATCTTCAAAAGGCAAGCCAGCCAGGTACGTGCAGGAGAGGGGTGAGTGTGTGAGAGAAAGAGGGGGGGAGGGAAGCAAGTGTGAGGCTCATATCTTTCTGCCTGCTCTCTCTTCAGAAAGGGCACCTTCCTTCCTTCCACATAAATCCCCTCCAGCCCATCCTTCCTGCTGCTCTTATCATGTCTTGGTTTCTCTCCCCCCCTTTCCCCCTTGGTCTTCTTTAGCTTCCTCCCCTTGCTGCCAACTGAGTTCAACCTGCAAAAGGAATGTGTGTGTGTTTGCCTATGTGCCTTCAAGTCATTTCTGACTAAGGTGAACATACCATGGGGTTTTCTAGGCAAGGTTTGTTCAAAGGGGGTGTGTCTTTGCCTCCTTTGAGGCTGAGAGAGTGTGACTTGCCCAAGGTCACCCAGTGGGTACTCATGGCTGAGTAAGGTTTCAAACCCTGGTCTCCACAGTCATAGTGCAATGCTGAAACTTTCTACAACACTCTAGCTCTTTTAACAGAAGAATATAAAGACTATAAATAAAAATTTGGAGTAATATTACTGGGAACAATGGTTTTATTGTTGTCACTAAAACACCAGTATCCCATTAGTGTTATGTGAGAGGCATTGGCCTAGAGCAGTGGTTCTTAACCTTTTCATTACCAGGGACCCACTTTAAATATCTTTTGTTGCCCCAAGACTTACCTCAAGATTTAAAACCCTAATAATAATAATAATAGCTAATAATAATAGCTAACAACAAAAATAATACAATTATACACCATCCATTAAACTTTCCCTCAGAAGCACTCTTGCTTCTTCCTGCAAGTTTGTGGCTGGAGTGGATTGAATGGCAATGTGCAGGCCAAGCCAGCTAGCCAGCCTTTGCCTTGGTTCCTGTCACATGGTTGCTCCACTACAGGGAGGAGGTGGGCCAAGCAGCCTTCCAGATTTTGTGGACTCCCTGTGAGGACATTGTGGACCCCAGGTTAAGAACCACTGGGCTAGAGAATGGAAAAGGAACAATGCAACCAGACCTTGAGAAGGCTGCTGGCAGGGGGATTCTGGGAGGTGTAATCCAAAAGTAACTTTTGCAGGTTCTAAATGCAGCCTAGAATCATAGAATCATAGGGCTGGAAGGGACCCCAACAGCCATCCCATCCAATCGGCTTCTGCCCTGAGGAACACATAATCCAAGCATACCTGACAGATGGCCATCCAACCTATGTTTTAAAAAAAAAAAAACAAAGAAGGAGATTCCACCACACTCCAAGGCAGTGTATTCTACTACCAAACAGCTCTTACTCTTAGGAAGTTCTTCCTAATGTTTAGGTGGAATCTCTTTTCCTGTAGTTTGAACCCATTGCTCCATGTTCTAGTCTCTGGAGCAGCAGAAAACAAGCTTGCTCTATCCTCAGTATGACACCCCTTCAAACATTTAAACATGGCTATCATGTCACCTCTCAACCTTCTCTTCTCCAGGCTAAACATATCCAGCTCCCTAAGCCACTCTTCAAAGGGTATAATGGCTTCCAGACCTCCCACCATCCTGGTTACCCCCCTCTGGACACATTCCAGCTTCTCAATATCCTTCTTGAATTGTTGTGTCCAGAGCTGGAAACAGTATTCCAGGTGAGGTCTGACCAAAGCAGAATGGAGTGGTACTATTACTTCCCTTGATATAGACATTATACTCCTATTAATACAGCCTAGAAGGACACATTTTCTAGGAAGATTCTATGGTAGGTGTGCTGTTTTGTGTCCCATGGATAATGAATCCGTGGATACAGAGGTCCTACTGTAATCTGAACATCCTGTACTGTGAATAGGTTAGGTTACATTGACCTGAGATAAACATATGGGGCCCCCAAAATAAAGCTTTGCAGGGCCCCCCCAAAATTCCTTAAACTAGCCCTGGTTATCAGTCTTTGTCCAGCTATAGAAACATATCCATACGTTTCTCTGATCCCCTCATCTCTCTGGGGAGGGGGCCTGCTATTGGAGTGTCATGATGAATCCTAGGGGAACTTTGGATGTTGCAGAGGAAGGAAGGGAACACCTAACTCCACAATGACCAAGCAAGTACAAATGTAAGCATAAGGTATGTCACTAATAGGATGCCAGGTATTGTCAGTTACACTAAAGGTAGCACAGTGTTGGTATTCAGAAGACAATTCTAAAGGTAGCACATGTTGGCTCTCTTCTGCGTCCTGCAAAATGTGCAGTGACAAAATGGAATAATTAGGCCTGAGGTGCTTGTTCCCAACAGTAGCTTATAACAGTAGAGTATGGAAGCACAGAAACCTCTAGTAGTATTTGGCAATCTGGCACTAACCAACCTTGTAATGAAGCACAGACACTGTTGGATTCTTCCAAAGTCCTTGGAGTTTTTTTTTATCTTATTGTTGCAAGATATATACAAGATATACATTCTCCAACAGTAAATAGTAACTACTCTGTGTAAACATACACAATCCACTCTACAACCCACACAAACTCTGGGTGTCAGCAGACTGATATACAGTGCTGATTATGCTGGGTTACCACATGGTGTTCCACACACATTACAGCCATACAAACTTTTTTTTTTTAGTTTGATTTAAAGGCACAGTGTTCCAATAGCACAACCACCATGTAAACATTTGAGTGCAGATTCACACTATACAAACACAATGTAGGACATCAGTCTGGACCGTTATTGGACAGTCATTGCACCCCCTTGCCTTCCCCATCTTCCCACCCATGCCTCAGTTCAGTGTCTTAACTTGGTTGGTCACAATTACAAACTGGAGGGGGGCACAAAGTTATATCTCAGGCAGTATTGTGATGTCATGTGTTATCCTTCATGAAATGGGAGCTGTGTTTAGCTTAGTGGATGAAAGAAGGGAAAACTGGGGGCAGGGGCGGGAGATTGCATTGGCTATTCCATTTGGGAAACTGCTGTTCAAATCCAGCTTAAATCTCAGAATTAAACGAGTCCCTTAATTTCCTCGTGCAGAGGAGGTGAACCTTCTAGGTCACTGGTGAGGTTGCCAGCAGGTCAGCCTGTGGAAGCTGGTGTTTCGTTGCCCTCTGCTCACTTGCTTAATGGCATAAACAAAGGAATTAAGGTCCAGAGCTTGGCTGGATGCCAGCCAGCCAGTAAAGCTTTGGCAGGGATGTGTGCACTGCAAGCCAACTCCACAGAGATTTCTTGAGTCACTGGGCAGGATAGCAGGCAGCTATATGTGTGTGTGTGTGTGTGAGAGAGAGAGAGAGAGAGAGAGTGTAGCGAGGTGGTCACATCAATGAGTTCTAAGCTTCATCTGCACGAACAAAGAGTATGGGAGTAAGCATTCCGAACCCTTGCAAACATCATCCCCAACAAGATTTGCTCTTCTGCTACAACCCAGGTTGCTTTTGCCAACCACAATGAACATGACTTCTCCCTCTTTCAGACAAAAGCAGAACAAAGTAAGGAGAAGAAAGGAGGAAGATGGGTAACATCAGTCAGCACTGCTGATGACCCTCTTCGGGGAAAAACAATGTGAACGTCCCATCTTCTGTACTTAAAGACAAATACGATCTTGCTTATGAAATCCTACATTGTGCTATCAGGGTGTAAATCTCCAGTCATGTAATTGCATGATGGTTGCACTGCACTGCTGAATATTGACCTTACACAATGACTGTTTCTGCAATTGCAATGAATCAAGTGGTACATTAAAGGCATTGGCATCACAGACTGTGCAACTGCATGGTTGGAATCCTATTGCTTAGTCCCAACTAGCATAGATCTATTGGGGGGAAAATGTTGGATAGTGCATCAACATGTAGGTACGTTCAATTGATCCAATGGTTTATTCCAATCAGGACTAACAGTAGGGTTTAGACCCATGTCAAATGGTTAAACCTGTGGAACTCTGCTTACTCAACTGTGGACTAGACACACAAAAAATTGTGTGTAAAGGAACTTACATGTATGTCTGAGACCAACAGAATCCTGTGAAACGGTACAGAAACACTTGAGTAGATCCTACTGTTCTTTCAATTGCTTTATTATGAGTATAATGATAAAATAGATTTGATTATAAATGAATTTCATTATTTTTATAGAAATAAAATAATGCATTATTAACATAGACATAACTTCACATAAAGAAAATGGTAACCAATGTATATGCAAACAGACTGAAGGTTCTTCCTAAAATAATGAATTTAACAGCCTGAATCATACTGATTAGTCTCAACTAGAATAGAACCACAGGATTAATTTTGGAATGGTAAGTCAACATCTTGGTAAATCTCATTAATCCAATAGGCCTACTCTAATTGGGACTATTGGACTTCTGCAATTTTACTTCCCCCCTCCCCCAGAAGTACCCATAACAAAAAACAAAACACCAAAGTCCATTCCTTGTTTTAATCATGATCATTTCTCTCCATTCTTATCATAAAACTAGATGTGTGAATTTTGTTGACAATGCACTGTGAATTCCATTCAATCAGTCTTTGTTTCCATCCTCCTCCTCATTATCATCAACTTCAATCTGTCAGTATATCTGCCTCTTTCTGTTGCTGAAAATATATTTCAAAGTGATGAGGATCCCGCAAAGTGATTTTATTTATGGTCCTTCATTTGTACCGTAATCCTCACTACAAGCAAAGCCGATTAAACTGAGCCTGTCATATTTTGGACATATCATGAGGTGACTTAACTCTCCTAATACTACTTTGCAAAGTGGAAGGCAGTAAGAAAAGAGGGAGACCACGTTACCGGTGGATTGATTCAATCAAGGAAGTCATGGTGCTGAGTTTACAAGACCTGAGCAGGCCAGTAGATTGACAAGGGGTCTTGGAGGTCTCTCATTTGTAGGGTTGCCATAAATCAAAGCCAACTTGATAACAAACATCAACAACACATTTGTTATCTTAATAGCTTTCAGGAAAATTGTATTTATCAGTTGTAACTTGTGCTTGGTATGGTGCATGCCAGCACACTGAACATTGATGACAAGAAAGCTGTGGCTATCCCTCCATCCATCACATTCATAGTTACAACTGTTAACGTATGCTACTGAAAGCACATTCTGGCTTCAAAAAGTGTCATTTTACTAGGTGGTACATATGTCTTACATCTACAGAATTCTGTGCAACTCTTGACTATTGCTTCTTGCCCCCCTTTTCCCCCTGCACATCTCTCCTATCAGTGCATGAGTTCTTCATCTACTTTATCCCCAAAGGCTTAACATGACAATGGTCTGCATTCTATTGTTTCATCATAACTAGAGTAGACCCATTGACTCAATGGGTTTTACTTGTGTGTTGGCTTACCATTCAACAATGGATTCAGTGGGTCTATTTCAATTAGGATGAAGTAAAAGGAGCCACACCAATTTCATTTTAAATGGGAAGCTTCAATATAGGTGCAGCCCTCAAGCTTTCATGTTTACAATAAGGTAGTACCTTTCCAGATGCTACTGCAGTTTTCTCCCAGTTAAGTGGGTAGAGAATTGCAATCTTAAAGGCATGATAATATTAAACAAAGGTTACTAAAACAATGATTGCACCATCTCAGAAATGCTCAATTTAGCAAAACTCAGTATTAGAGCATGGCTTAATTGCATTTGGACCATTACTTTATATGAAAAACTCTCATGTAAACTAAGAACGACAGATGGGCTGGAAAACAATGACTGTTTTATGGAGATATGGTTTATTCTTGGACTAGACAAAGGCCAGGGCAGAGGTTCACCTGCAAAACACAGACAATTTTGGCCACAACTAGGTTAACCATCTATAACCATTCTAAGGCACTAGGATCACTATTAGTGACAGAGGTGTATTGCTTCAACTACGGGCTTATCTACACAAGCCAGTATATGTTGGCTTCCCACTGGTGTATCCCAGCCATGGATCAGGCTCATCCTTCCCTTGTTACCTGGAGGAATGGGCCAGAGTCCAAACAGAACTCTGGCCTGTCACAGCCACTGCCATTTTCCTTGTTCTGCAGCTTAGGGAGCTGGGTATGTTTAGCCTGGAGAACAGAAGTTTGGAGGAATTTCTATATGTAAGCCTTAGAGTTCTAAACTGCTGCCAACCATGTGGAGGTTTTATCCTGGCCTCTGTGTGCCTGCACCAACATACACACCTTAGAAGCCAGGATATCCCTTTTGTTTCCCTGCGAAATCAGCTAACTTGGGGCTCTCATCCTGGAACCCCCAAACTAGCTTCTTCTCTAAGGGAACCCTTAGTGTCTCACTCAAGGGTACCCCCTTGAGGCCAAAATGCTGCCACCACCCCCTGATCCTAAGATTATATTGAAAATGTGATTACAGAGGGATGATCACATTTATATTAACCATTCCAGCTTTAAATGAGGTTTACCAACTAACTCTTCCCTTCTGGCCCCAAGAAAGAGAGAGAAAGAAACTTTGTAGCACAGTCCAGAGTGATAGATGCATGAGATAGGCTTGTTTTATATAGAAATCAAAAGGTTTTATTCTTTCATTGTTCAAGCAAGCAAGCAGTTAGCAGAAATAGTATCGTGGAGCAAAAGCATTTCTCTCCAGGTCCAAAGCTTAAGAGTTACATAGAACAGTATAGAGTATAGGTTACATTCAGTCAGGGATAAAAAATAAATTTTAATCTAATGCAATGCTACCTAAACACATTTTCCTAACTCTAAGAAAAGTTCCACTCACATTTTAGGAAGTCCATCTGGATCAAAATATGTCCCATTGGGATGGCTAGGGCCAGGCTTATTGAAGCTGGCCTAGCTTGAATCTCTGATGATGGAATTTCAAAGTAAGTTGTGAGATCATCTCCACCACAGACCTCTGATACCATGTGGTTGGTCTGCATCCTCAGACCTTCACCAAACCATCTGGCTCTTTGATTACCCCTAAGCCATGTGTCTGCAAAAAAAGGACTGCAGCTTCTCAAAACTCCATTAGCCAAATCTGATTGGCTCCGCATTGCCCAATCTGACTGGCTCTCCAGTCAGGTGATGTGATGTGATGCTTAGCAAGTGAAGATCGACACTCTCACCTTCAGAGCCCCTGTATTATCTCTGTTTGATGACCAGGTAATGGAAATTGACAGATGATGGGAAATGTAGTTCTGGCAGATGTGTTCTGGCTCCATAATGGGAGTTTCAGTCACTCCATCATGACAAGAAGGTTAAGAGGTGACATGATAGCCATATTTAAATATTTGAAGGGATCCCATACAGATGATGGAGCAAGCTTGTTTTCTGCTGCTCCAGAGACTAGGACACAGAGCAATGGATTCAAACTACAGGAAAAGAGATTCCACCTAAACATTAGGAAGAAGAACTTCCTAACAATAAGAGCTGTTCAGCAGTGGAATGCATTGCCTCAAAGTGTGGTGGAGTATCCTTCTTTGGAGGTTTTTAAACGGAGGTTGGATGGCCATCTGTCAGGAGTGCTTTGATTGTAGACTTTATCACACAGGCTTAATAAACCAGAACAGAAATGGAACAGGATCGCTAAAGAGGTTTTTTTTTTCAGACGACGTTCTCTTCTCCTGTTCTGACCCTGTTCTTACCCCATTTGCTTTCTGTTTTGTTTTATTCATGGGGGAAAGTCGTGAATAGATCTCCCATTCCACTTCTGTAACGGAATCACAGGTGTGTGAACTGGTGTGCCGTTACACTGGTGCGATGTTAGAACACTTCCAGGTACAATCTGGACATCCAGGTGAGTGATAGCCTTTTCTGTACCCTCCCCATGTTGCTTTTAAAGCTTTAAAAGTATTTTGGTGCTTGTTTTAATTTTTAGACGTCTGCTTGTATTTTTATTTTTTAAATTTTCCCCTGGCTGCCTGTCTCTGTAAGGTCCTGGAAGGTAAGTAGAGAACACTTCTGGTGGCGATCTGGACATCCAGGTAAGGACAGACTTTTTTGTACCCTCCCCTGTTTACTTGTTTCTTTTAAAGGCTGTTTATGTGCTTGATTAAATTTTTTGACGTCTGGTTTTTTTTTATTTTTAAATTCCCTGCGCAATGCAGGGCTCCTTGGGAGGTCCAGGGAGGTCCCTGCAAAATACTTCCTACTTCAATTGGGACAAAGAGGTCAGTGACAGCCTTTTTTGTTCCCTCCCTGGGTTACTTGGGTTTTTTTAAGGCAGTTTCGGTGCTTGGTGTACTGCTTTGAGGTTTGGGGGATTTTTTATTTTTAAATTCCCCATGCAATTTGGTCTCCAGGAAGGGGAGGGGGCTCTGTGAGAGCTCCATTCCCTTCCTGGACAGCCTGAGGAGTGGGGAGCAGTTTCTATCCTGGGATTAAGGTAAGTGTGTGAACATTTTTTTTAAATTCAGTTACAGGGACGGGAGGAGGGAGGGTGGGTGGGTAATGGAACAGGAACAGGTTTTAAGGGCATGTCTGATAAAGTCCTGTATGTTCCTGCAGGACAGGGGGTTGGACTAGATGACCTTTGTGGTCTCTTCCAACTCTATGATTCTATGAAAAACTACACCAGAGTTTTCTAAATGCCAATACAGTTTGGAACTTTATTCAACCCTGGGATGTCTGAAAGCCTCCTCACCTTCATTCTCTGATAAAGATGTTTTCAGGTTCTTTCAAAATTCTTCAAACGTTTTGTCAGAAATAGAATCTTCAAATTTACTCTGCATTACAGTTTAGGTGAAAGCTAAGGATGAATGGAGAGGCACTGATCCACCTACCCCCCTGAAATGTTTCAATAAATGTCTCCCAGCTCTTTTGACCTCTGTCAAAATTCTTTTGATGTCCTACCTTGAAAATGACTTAGGTATGTGTGTTTCAGATTTGCTTTTGTGAATTTTTGGTAGCAACCCTCAAGTTAAAACCAGCACCTTGAGTTATTTGTCAATACTACAGGCTACCTCTGAATCTTATCAGTACATCTTTCCAGTCTTTTTGACATTTATACAGTCTGGAATCCAGAAATCTCTGTGTTTGGACAACTAAATTATTGCTTGTCAGTTCAGACTCGCATGAGAGACAGGTGTTTTGTTTCAGGGTAATGCTCCATTCAGATGGCCAAGCTCACATTCTCATTTTGCTTCCATGCTCCTCCTGTAACTTGGATATTGCTGACAGCTCAGACACCCCCCAGTCAATTCAGACATGAACTTTCATAACCTTTCAATCAAACGTACTATCTTTGCATTGCACTTTTTTTAAAAAAATGATTGAGATGAGTCACTTTCAGGCATCAAATTTTAATGAATTTGATTTCAAGAAATTAACAGCAGGGTAAGATAATGTGTTTGAATGTATGATTCATAAAATATATTTGGGATTTTGATGTAATTTGCTATACAGTAGCACCCCTGTACCCGGGCCCCCATGATACTGAAAACTGTAGATAACAGTGAATACCATTGAAAATAATGGGACTTCTGGTTTAAAATATGATACAGTTGCCTTGGAGGACCTAGAAAATGTCTAGAGAGGATGCCTCTCTAGGCATTTTGTAGGAAGACTCTATGGTAGGTGTGCTGTTTTGTGTCCTGCAGATAACTGAATCAGTGAATAATGAATCAGTGGACATAGGGATCCTACTGTATAATGATCTTGTGTTAAAAACATCATAGGTATGTAGTGTTGTCTTCAAGTACCATCCTTTCTGCTGGATAGATTCAGACAATCAAGATGGCCCCAATGTAGTAGCACTTCATTTTATCCCCATGACCTGAAATGTTGCTTAACTTACTGAATTGGTTTACCTTTTATTCAGACTCAGATAGCTGTGTTACTGGAATAGAAATCTTCCATCTTATCTCCAACATCACTTCAGATGAAGCTCACTGGCAATTAACTTCATCTGAATGTAGCCAGCACATCATTTTGAGAGGTACTGGAAAGCCAAAATGAATAAGCAAAGCATGTATTGAGCATGTGATAATAGATGGGTTTTTTGGACATATTCATGGAAGATGTCTAGCAAGGGACCCAGCTGTATATGCAAAGGATTCCCTAGATCTCATGTTCACACTGCATGCACCAGTATAATGGTGGCTTGCGTGTCATTGGGGTAGTGACTCCAGGTTTTAGTGTGGGCTTCAAAAGAGTTCACCAAAAGGCTGAACTTATTTTGGGTATAGAGTTTAGGACACTGGAGTGGATTCACCACCCCACTGGCATGCAAGCTACCAGCGTCCACTGGTATCCACTGATGCCAGGGAGAAGGGCTCATCAGTGAGTCTGAGCATTTGACTTCCTCTCCCACAGAAATATGTTTTGTCCCATGTTCTCCTCCAAAATTCTGCATCAGCTGCAGGGTCCTGTTGCAACACCTGAGTGCACCATTGACTGCTGGTGGGAGGAGGTTGATTGCATCATCCTTCAGTGCCCACTCACCACTGCTACAGAACTCCATCTCTCAGTGTGGCTAGCTGGATTTTAAGATGGTTTAGGGGGGCATTTACAATCAGGGCAATTGTGCCATGATTGTAAATGTGAAGAGGAAGCAGTTACAAGCTCATAAGTCTGACTTACAACATCATAACCGATTAGCTGGGTGACAGCCATTACCTTTAATTGGACCCTATCTTTCCCCCTTCAAGATTGGGGCTCAAGGTGAATTGATGAAGCATTTTGCAAAGTCTGAAAAGTTCTCATTCATCCAATTCAGTGCAAAGGAAATTTTCAGCCATCTGCATCATTTCAGTTCAGTGTAGGAGAGGAACATAGTGTACTTGCCTGCCATTAGGGGTATAAAGAATATTTCCAAATTTTTCTCATCATTAATGACAAAGGTTTGCCTTCTCCACTGGGAAAAAATTAAAAAAGTTTGTCAATTGTTACAAGATTGTCAACACTTACAAGTTTTCTCATCCTTCACTTATTAAAAAGACCATTTTTTTTATCTTCACTGTTTCTATGCAACCCTCCCCCCACAGAAAATGTTTCTTGCAAAACAAATCTTCACCAAATTTTTTATTGAAATGTGAAAATTAATCATGAAGTATAATCTTTCCTAGGGGTTGTGTAAATGGTGAAAATACTCCTCATAGAATGTGAGAATACCTTTTGTCCCTAGGAGATATCGTGGTAATTTGCAGTATTCAGAAGGAAGGGGGACAAAAACTCAAAAAAAAAAAAAAAACCTGCGCGGAACCAAACAGTATTTTTAAACAGAAGGTCTCACTTGCGCACCTTAGATTTACAGTTAAAAAATATATTGCGCAATGCCAAAAACTTGTGGAGAATAATAACATGAGTAATTCATTCCAAGCCACCATCTTGATTCACAGGCATGGCTGCATGTGAACTTCAAACACTAATAGCTTTGCATACTGGCAATTTTGCCAATGGACCCTGGAAACAAATGAATGTTGCTACAAATTTGCATTAATGCACAACAATCAACATTATATCTTCTCATGTAGACAAGCCCCTAGAGAGGAAAGAAAGTATGATTTTTTTCATGTTTGCATGAGAATGAAATAAGGCAGTTGTTCCCAAATTTTGGTCCTCCAGATGTTTTGGACTTCGTCTTTCAGAATTCCTGATTGTTGGACAAGGTGGCTAGGGCTTCTGGGAGATGAAGTCCAAAGCGCCTGGAGGGCCAGTGTTTGGAAATCACTGAAATAAGGCAAGATTTCTATTCCTACCCATTATGTGCTTGTTTAAAGCTGACAAACTAGTCTAATGTTAGCCTCTCAAACATGGCTGAATAGCACATGGAGATTCAAATTGAGACTATTAAGAATTAAGTGCTCAAAGGAATACTAAAAGAGAAGAGACCTCAAGACGGATGGGACTTTCTCAAAAGGGAGATACTGAAGGCACAATTTCAAACAGTACCATTGAGGAAGAAAAATGGGAGGTGTCTCAAGAAACCAGGATGGATGACTAAAGAACTTTCAATGGAGCTAAGTTTTAAACGGAACATGTATAAGAAATGGAAAAAGGGGGAAATCACCAAAGAAGGATTCAAACAGATAGCGAACACATGTAGGAGTAAAGTCAGAAAAGCTAAAGCACAGAATGAGCTCAGGCTTGCTAGAGAGGTTAAGAACAATAAAAAGGGTTTTTGGGGGTATGTCCGCAGCAAATGGAGGAAGAAGGAAATGGTAGGGCCACTACGCGGAGAAGATGGCAAAATGCTAACAGGGGACAGAGAAAAGGCAGAATTACTCAACACCTTCTTTGCCTCAGTGTTTTCAGAAAAGGTAAAGGGGAACCAACCTGAGGAAAAAGGTACAGAAGACACAACAGGGGAAATCCAGCACAGAATAAGCAAAGAGGTAGAACAGGAATACCTTCTTAATCTAAATGAATTTAAATCTCCAGGACCAGATGAACTACATCCAAGAGTATTAAAAGAGCTGGCAAATATAATCTCAGAGCCATTGGCAATAATCTTTGAGAACTCCTGGAGAGCAGGGGAAGTCCCAGCAGACTGGAGGAGGGCAAACGTTGTTCCCATCTTCAAAAAGGGTAAAAAAGAGGATCCCAACAATTATCGTCCAGTTAGTCTGACATCAATACCAGGGAGGATTCTAGAACAGATCATTAAACAGAGAGTCTGTGAACATTTAGAAGGCAATGCCATAATCACAAAAAGTCAACATGGGTTTCAGAGAAACAAGTCATGCCAGACTAATCTGATCTCTTTTTTTGATAAAATTACCAGCTTGGTAGATGAAGAGAACGCTGTGGAAATCGCATACCTTGATTTCAGTAAGGCCTTTGACAAGGTTCCCCATGACATTCTTGCAAACAAGCTTGTAAAATGTGGGCTAGACAAGTTAACTGTTCAATGGATTTGTAATTGGTTGACCGGCCGAACCCAAAGGGTGCTCAGCAATGGCTCCTCTTCATCTTGGAAAAATGTGACCAGTGGGGTGCCATAGGGTTCTGTCCTGGGCCCAGTGCTATTCAACATCTTTATCAATGACTTGGATGAGGGAATTAGGGGCATACTTATCAAATTTGCAGATGACACCAAATTAGGAGGAGTAGCTAATACCCTGGAGGACAGGATCAAAATTCAAGATGACCTGGATAAACTGGAGAGCTGGGCCAAAGCTAACAAAATGAAATTCAATACGGAGAAATGTAAGGTACTGCACTTAGGGCGAAAAAATGAAATGCATAGATATAGGATGGGGGAGACCTGGCTGAATGAGACTATGTGCGAAAGGGATCTAGGAGTCCTAGTAGACCACAAGTTGAACATGAGTCAACAGTGTGATGTCGCAGCTAAAAAGGCCAATGCGATTTTGGGCTGCATCAATAGAAGTATAGTGTCCAGATCAAGGGAAGTAATAGTGCCGCTCTATTCTGCCTTGGTCAGACCTCACCTAGAATACTGTGTCCAGTTTTGGGCACCACAATTCAAAAAGGATATTGACAAATTGGTCCAGAGGAGGGCAACTAACATGGTGAAAGGTCTGGAAACCATGCCTTATGAGGAGAGACTTAGGGAGCTGGGTATGTTTAGCCTGGAAAAAAGACAGTTAAGAGGTGATATGATAGCCCTGTTTAAGTATTTGAAGGGATGTCACGCTGAGGATGGAGCAGGCTTGTTTTCTGCTGCTCCAGAGATTGGAACACGGAGCAATAGATGCAAGCTCCAGGAACAGAGATTCCACCTCAACATGAGGAGGAACTTTTTGACAGTAAGAGCTGTTCGGCAGTGGAACACACTCCCTCAGAGAGTGGTGGGGTCTCCTTCCTTGGAGGTCTTTAAACAGAGGCTGGATGGCCATCTGTCGGGGATGCTTTGATCGTGATTTCCTGCATGGCAGGGGTTTGACTGGATGGCCCTCGTGGTCTCTTCCAACTCTGCAATTGTATGATTCTATGATTCTATGAAAGTTTTGGGTTTGGATTAGGAAAGTAAAGCACAGTCACTTTTATATTATTATTCTCAAAGAGAAGGGGTGTCTTAGTAGACCACAAGCTGAACAGGAGTGAGTAGTGTGATGCGGCAGCAAAAAAAGCCAATGTGATTCTAGGCTGTCATATTGAAGAGAGTGCAAGCTTGTTTCTGCTGCTAAGAGGAGAATGGACATCTGGAAAGTTTTTATTAAAAAAAAAACCAGATGAAATAAAATTCTCAGGCTCTCTATTCTTCTCTGAAGACATGGAAACAAGTTGGTAGTCAAGCAAATAAGTTTAGAGGGGCAATCCAAACTCAGTTTTATAGAACACGGAAACTCTTCCAGAACACGGCCTCGCAGCCTGGAAAAAAAACAACAAGGAAATTCAGTTTAGTCTGTTCATTCGTGAGAAGAAACCAGAACAAAGACATTAGGGGCCAGTCTAGACGAGGGAATAAAATGTGGATTGGTGCGCAGTAATGCCAATTCGCACCAGCTTTCATCTGTCTCAATGATTTTATTTTATTTTATTTTATTTTATTTTGCAAATTTGCTGGTGTGCAAAGCTATTCATGTTTGCTGTTCACACAGAGGCATGCCAGCAAATCAAGATGGAAGTCACGAGTGAATTACTCACGGTTCTATACTCCCCAACTTACCCCTGCCAAACAGTATTTTAAAAGAAAGAAACACTAAATCCAAGGTGTGGAAGAGCAATCTTCTGCTTAAATAATGAAAAAAAGAAAGAAAGAAAAAAGAAAGGCTCTTTCATCATCTCAGCACACAATTGCTATGGTGACAATCCAACATGGTGGTTCTGGGGGTTGCCTTGTTAGCAAGCTCCACCCCCTGTGCGCATCCAACCAATCAGCTGTCCTCTTCAGGAATGCAATTCGATCAGTTGTCCCAATGGGTGGGGATGCATATTTCCATCGGGTTTAAAAAAATCTTGCTCCCCCTCACTCTGAAAAAGCCAGAATGCTGCAGGATCCCATTTGGACAGAGGATTCTCTGTGAATTCTGTGAAGATTTATTTCACCATCTGGACTATCCTCAGGTTTAAAGAATGGGGAGGGGGAGCATGATTAGACATATATGTCAGCTGTAGGGGTACAAGTAGAAATAAGGGACAGGGTTTCTGTGCCTTTAATAGCTGTGTAGAAGAGAAAAATTTAGCAGGAGTTGCTTGTCATGGAAGCAATACCTGCTGAAATTCCCTCTTCTACATAACTATACAAGATTCTGAAGCCCTCTCTCTCATTTCCCCTGACAACCCTACCCAGCTGATTCCTGTAAACTGGTAGCTGCAACATGACCCCCTCCACACCCCGCCACCAATGCCTATGAAAATATAGTTGCTCTGTCACTTAGCAATGATCAAGGAAGCAGCTCTCACTTGTGCAAGCCATCATAAGCACTCTTGGGCTAGAATCCTGTTGGTGACATACTCCAGCAAGTACTCTTGTGTGGGCAGTCACACTCTTCAGTATGTTGCACAAGTTTCATACCCTGAAGAGGGTTGTGCAAGCAGAGTTGGGCTCTTGAAGGCACTGTGTAACAGTGTCCCCTGATTGTTGTCCCCCATACAACAATTAGTTGTGCAGCTGTGCAATTCAGTATATGAGTAATGCACTGACCCACTCACCCCTGTGTAGCATAGCTACACTGGCAGAACTTTATGCTATGTAATTCCTGTATGGGGTCTTGTCCAGAGAGTAAGATACCAGGATCCTGTGGACTGATTGGTTAGTTAGTTTATATCCCATCTTTCTTCCGATATGGGACCCAAGGTGGCTTACAGTATAAGATTAAAACAAAATAAAGTTAAAACAATGTGTGATAACAAAAGTTTTTTCAGGCCCATTAATTAAAGAATTGGATTAAAAAGTTTAAAACAGTTTAAAATACATGTAAAATGTAAGGTAAAGGTACATCACACCCCACTAAAAATACTTTTGTACCATACACAGTTAAAGACCAAAGGCCTCTTTAAAGAAAAGAGTCTTTGGTCTTATCTAGACAGGCTGTTTACCTTGTGAAGTTGAAGGCTTTCATGGCCAGCATCCATAGGTTTTCCATGGATTTTTTTTCCAGGCTGTGAGGCCGTGTTTTGGAAGAATTTATTTCTGACGTTTTGCCTGCATCTGTGGCAGGCATCTTCAGAGAATGGTGGGGTAGGAGTGTGTGTGAGTGTGTGTGTGGTTTATATACTGTGAGCCCCTGTTGGAGAAGATATGTAAATTTGTGTATTTGAATGGCTAGTTTCTGGGTGGAGATATGCAAGATGGATTACTGTCTGCCACAGATGCAGATGAAACATCAGAAATAAACTTCCAGAACACGGCCTCACAGCCCGGGGGAAAAAAAACTATGGAAAAACCTATGTATTCCTTGTCTTGGCACTGTCTTGGAACCCTGCGGTCCAGATGATGCAGGGCATTTGCCGCATTTTGCCCCCAGGCAGTGCACACAACCCCTGGGGCAAAGAAGGGGCCAAGACTGTGTAAAGCCCATTATACCACTTTAAAAAAAACTGGGAAAAACTGCTTCAGCCTGCAAAAAACAGATCGGGCCCCATATGACCCTAGAGTCTGTGCCTCTACACTGGCCCGTCATTGCAGCTTCTGTCTGCCATCACTCTTCCACAGCCAGGAAGCAAGCCCACAGCATGTGACCAGGCTGGTCACATGCAGGGGCCTTGCTCGTGAGCTGTGGGCTGGCTTCCTGGCTTCAGGGAGTGGGGTGCTGGTAATGGCAGCTACAGTAACACACTGGTGTGGCACTCTTGATTTCCTCTTGCTTCATGCCAGTAATGTGGGAAGAACAGGTCTGATCCTGTGGGTAGAATATGCCAGCAGAAAGCCAGGATATTCTGGCCTATGTAGATGAGCCCTTTGCCTGCCAACGAAAAAGAGTTCATACAGAGGGCCAACCTAGCCTCCTGTGTGAGTGAGTGCCATGGTATAGGAGCAGACCCCCAAATGGCTGTTTCCATGTTCTCACAAACCATATATTTGAAGGTGGTGAGAGCACGAGAAAGCCCTCCCAAGAAGACCTTAAAGTTTGGGCAGGATTTTATGAGGAGAGGCATTCTTGCAGACAGTCTGACCTTTCAGATAGTTCCAGATCCCTGATGCTTTAGAAATAGTTTTTTGGTGGTACTTAGTAGCCTGGGCCCACCAATCAGTGAAGTCAAAGAGAGATGGGATCTATTTAGCTTAAATCTCAGGGTTTGTTTGTTTCATTATGAATTGTACCCCTGCCTCTATCTTGAGAGGTGGCAACTTGTGGCCCTCCTGATTTATTTATTTTTTTGACAACAACTGCCATAAGCTCTAACAGAGGGAAGCCAATGGTAAGGGATGCTGGGAGCTGCAGTCCAATAACATCTGGAGGGCCACAAGGGGCCCATCCCTACACTGTGTTATAACAAGGCAGCCTTCAGCATACCTCAGACCAGGCTGCTGTACAGATTTATAGCTCCCTCTTTTACCTGTCCTGTGGCGTCTCATTTTCCCCATTGTCTTGGGATAAGAATCCATTATCCCAAATAACTTAAGGTGGTGTTTTCAACCGAACGATGCGGTGCCATTAATTTAAACGACAGTAACCAGATGCAATTTAGTGTGATGCTTTAAATTGTTTCTTGCATGTGCATTTAATTGAAATTTATTGAGATGGTTATTTATGTTAATAAAATAATTAAAGGCAGTTATTTAAGACTAACTATGAAATAGCTGTGTAACTACCTATATTAATAAGACAGTTAGTTAAGGGATAATGTCTATTGCTTTATAGTAATTGCTATAAACAGCTGCTGAGTTTGATTAAACGCCGATGACAGCAAAAGGGTGGGAGAGATCGTGGAAGCTGCTCATGATGAGGAGCATGCAACAAAGCCAAACACGATCCTGCCACACTTACAGAAAAGTGGTTGTGAAATTGTAGCCATTGATTCAGTTACCATTCTCCTAATTTCTAATAGGAGCAAAATGCTTTATAAAATAAAGGCCTGAAACCTACCGTTAGTCCCAACTGGTGCAAAGCCACTGAATCCATTGTGTTCACCTGCATATTGACTCACCATTTAAAAATCAGCTCAATGGGTTTACTCTAGACTAACCAAGAGGATTTCAGTGAAATGGAAATGATGGAGCCCTGAGCTACAATTCACTCATGTACCTACAAGAAGCTCAGGTGGGTTATTTTTTTGTTCCTTTGATTAAAATATCTCCAACTAAAGTAAGACCCCTGTATCCATGGGGGATTGGTTCCAGCCGCCCCCCACAGATAATGAATTCCGCAGATAATAGCAAACACCCCCCCTCCAGTCACCATTGCTGCCATGGAAGCCATCCAACCGGGTGAAGGGAGAAGGGAATCGAAACCTCTCCTCCCCTCCCTTTGACCTCCCATCACCACTGGAGCGACCAGAGCCACCAGAGCCATGGGGGAGGTGCAAAGGGAGAAAGGAGGTGAGACGTCCTCCTCCCCTCCATTCGCCCACCTATCACCATTTCTGCCACAGAAGCCATCCAGAAGCCTCACCCCCTCCCTCACCTGTACCCCCCTGCTGTTGCCAACCATGGATAATTGAATCAGCGGTTGGCAAATCAGCGGCTGCTGGGGTGCTACTGTAGTTCTATAACGTAGATTGTTGATGTTGCTTCCTCTGATCTTCACTCCTCCTTCTTCTGAGTCTAAATCTGCTCTACGTATGGTGTTTTCTGCATACAAGTTAAACAAATAGAGTGATAGAATGCAGTCTTCTCTCACCCCCTTTCCAGTTTTTAAACAGAGGGTGGATGGTCATCTGTTGGGAATGTTTCGATTGGGTATTCCTGCATGGCAAGAGGCTGGACTAGATGGCCCTTGTGGTCTCTTCCAATTCTATGATTCTATGATTCTAAACATCCTTCTTTCATGGCTACAGAGCAGCTAAGCAATTCATTTCAAAACTTAACATGGCAGCTAGGTGTGATGTAGCAGAAACACACACTCACATTAACTCAATAAGTTTTCTTTATTAAGCAAGGAAACATGGGTCAGTAACATAGGCAAAGCCAGAACTAAACACAACCTAGTACAGCCTCCAGATAAACCCTTACAGCGTGAGAATGGTATGTGGGGAGGGCTGTAGGAGGGCAGCCACCTCCAGGTGCTGTGACCTTGAAGCTACCCGGGGAACAGCATTCCCAGACCCAAAAGGCGGGCTGGCTGCCATCCAGAGATAGAGAGGACCAGGCAGGAAAAGCAGGCCAGGAACCAAACTCATGTCAGGGTCTTCCATGGAGTCTACCCTAATACCCAGAATCCAGGGATGAGCATGACACTAGGCCCCTTTAGGCCCCTCTTACAGTAGTAACCTCTTGTGACTGGATACAGAGTCAAATGAAAAGCCAACTGTGCAACCCAACACACAAAGAAGTGCACCACACAATGTATATCTGCATGTGCAACAGCACTGCAGGTGGAACTCTTCTGAAGCCTTGAATTGCATGTGGATATTCTTCATGGAACAAAAATGTCCAGCCACTTCTGTAGAAGTTATACACATGTAACCACCAACACAATTCTTGTCTCTGCATATTGTTTTTGTTAATTACTCTCTAGCTGACTTTGACTTATGGTGACCCTTCTATCAACAGAAGATAGAGCCCTGCTCAGTATGTGTACACTTATAAGTTATAACTATAACATACCATATGTAACTACTCACTGATTTGTGGAAACTGGCTGGAGAAGGAAACATAAGAAATGGTGATGTACTGAAGTTATGGCCATTGTCACTAGCTGTAACAGTTGGTAAAGAAAAGGGAATAATTTGAGGCATGTTAAAGAAAAAAATCTTTCAATATACAATAAAAATGCTTGGAAATGACCAATAAAAACTATCTGATATATATGAATGGAAGTGGTCATGGTGCAGGTAAAGGAGAAGGAGGCAGAGTGAGATATTGTCTCCATTCCCTATAATACGGAACTTGGGTGCAGACTATGTGGCTAAATCAATGTTGGGACAGCAGAATAGAATTTAAGATTTTAATGTATGTTTTAAAAGGGAAGAAAATAGAATCTACAAAAAGTTGGTCTCCATTTATATAGTAGGTCAGATGTTATCTGGAATACTGTGTCAAGTTCTGGACACCAAAGTTCAAGAAGCATGCTGACAAGCTGGAACATATCCAGAGAAAGGCTACCATGTCGATCAAAGGCTTGGAAACCAACCCCTGTCAGGGTTGACTTAGGGAGCTGGATTGGTTTAGCTTGGAGGAGAGAAGACTGAGTGAGGACATTGCCAACTATCTTGAAATATCTACAGGAATGTCATATAATAGATGGAGCAAGCTTATTTTCTGCTACTCCAGAGATTAGAACATGAACTAATGAACTTAAAGCACAAGAAAAGAGATTCCATGTAAGGAAGAACTTCTTTACTGTAAGAACTGTTCAACAGTGGAATAGATTGCCTTGGAGAGTGGTAAATTCTCCTCCTTTAGAGGTCTTTAAGCAGAGGTTGGATGGACATCTTTCAGGAGTGTTTTAGTTGAATATTCCTGCATGGCAGGGGTGGGCTAGATTGTCCTTGTGGTCCCTTGAATCTCTAAGATTCTATGATTTTATGTGGAGCTCAGTTCTCTCCCTCCCTCTCTCTCTCTCTCTCTCTCTCTCTCTCTCTCTCTATATATATATATATATATATATATACTGTTTAATTGACAATCAAATGAAATTCAACAATATTTTGATTACTTTAATTAAGTGTAATTCATGGGAGATCTTCATGTGAAACAAGTGATGCAGTTCCACAAAGGTAACTACAGTGATAATGTTTGGTCTCTGCATTGTTTATATTTATGTCTGCTACCATTGCATTTATTACAAATATTCAGTAGAACCTATTAAAAAAGAGGCTCATGTTTTCTGGCTGCACGTGCCAGGGTGCATGGTTATATGTTGGTTGCTAAGAATGTTGCACCAGCACAACCCCCCCCCCAGTTAAACAGTTGAACTTTGGAATCATCCAGTTCAAGATCCAGGTTTGGCGTACTCATGATGTACACCTATAATTCAAGCAGGCCCCACAACCCCCAAGCTGGATAAAAATCCAGGGTAGACAAACATGATATATCAGTGGTTTCCAAACTCTGGCCCCCCAGGTGCTTTGGGCTTCAACTCCCAGAAGATATAGTCAGCTTGGTTAACAGTCAGGAATTCTGGGAGTTGAAGTCCAAAACATCTGGAGGACCAAAGTTTGGAAACCACTGCAATATATAGATGACTAGGAAAAACTGGAAACATTTACCTTTGTCTGATTGGCAGTTCCAATTAGAATAGACTCACCAAATCAATGTAATTCACACAGGTCTTGACCCACTATGTAATAATTCAGTCAGTGGGGGATGTTTTTGGTGGAATTATCATTATGATTCTGGTCATTCAATTAGAATTACACAACTGCCGTCAGAGAGAGCCAGGGTGGTATAGTAGCTTGAGTGGTGGTCTAATACTCTGGGAGATGAGGGATCAAATCCCTGCTTGGCCCTGAAAACCCACTAGGTGACCTAGGGCAAGTCACATTCTCTCAGCCTCAGAGGAAGACAATGGAATAAACCTCTGAATAAATCTTGCTAAGAAACTGTGTGATCGGTTCACCTTAGGGTCGCCATAAGACAGAGATTATTTGAAGGCACACAACAATAAACTGCAATCATTCTTTTCCCATGGATAGGAGTCTAACATCACAATAAGAAGGGGGAAAAGACCATCACATCCGCATGGAACATTATAGAGGACACACTCACCACACAGTCAGATGGGCACATCCAGCATAGGCTGAATCCCTATTCCCCAACTGACCAGAGCAACTCTGTCTTGTCTTGATTCAGCTTCAAAAATCAGTAGTAGAAGAACATGTTATAAACCAACCTGGACACAACATGCTGTTTAAAAACACTGAAATTCTGGACCAGGCCAACAACTATCTTGTCAGAATGTACAGAGAAGCTATTGAAATCCACAAATGCCTAGACAACTTCAACAGGAAAGAAGAAACCCTTAAAGTAAACAAAGTTTGGCTACCAGTCCTGAAAAACAACAAAGTCAAAACTCAACACATGCAAATGAACTTCACCCAGGGATCGGGTGAAGTTCCAGCAGATAATGGGCCATTAGCCAAACAGACACTAAACCTCCTTGCATCCCACCCCCTGGAACTAGCATTCAAATACACAAATTTACATATCTTCTCCAATGGACTCACAGTATATAACCCCCCCGACACACACACACCCTATGCCACCATTCTCTGAAGATGCCAGCCACAGATGCAGGTGAAACATCAGGAGTACACTCTTCCAGAACACGGCCTCACAACCTGGGGGGAAAAAAACATGAAAAACCTACAGTTTCCATTTGTTTGCCCTCATTCCGTTCATTACTGACAACAGACACTGGTTTAGCACTGAAACAGCTTCCTCGAAATTAGATGGAAAAGAGAGATAGGGTGGGGTCTCATCAGTTGAACTCCAAAACTCTGCTTGAGCTCTCCCAGCAGTTTCATGTAAATAGCATGGGGGACAAAACTGAGCCAGGATGAACCCCATAGGCCAGTGGTTAGTGGGTAGAGCAGGAATCCCCCATCACCATCATCTGAGTTCTCCCTCAACAAGGGCTGGAATCACTGTAGAACTGTTGTCCCTTGTGCCATCTTAGAGAGACACCCCAGAAGGATACCATAGTCAATGGTCTCAAAAGCTACGAGAGGTCCAGAAGAACCATAGAATCATAGAATCATAGAATTGTAGAGTTGGAAGAGACCACGAGGGCCATCTAGTCCAACCCCCTGCCACGCAGGAAATCACGATCAAAGCATCGCCGACAGATGGCCATCCAGCCTCTGTTTAAAGAACTCCAAGGAAGGAGACCCTACCATGCTCCGGGGGAGTGTGTTCCACTGCCGAACAGCTCTTACTGTCAAAAAGTTCCTCCTAATGTTGAGGTGGAATCTCTGTTCCTGGAGCTTGCATCCATTGCTCCATGTTCCAGTCTCTGGAGCAGCAGAAAACAGCCTGTTCCATCCTCAACGTGACACCCCTTCAAATACTTAAACAGGGCTATCATATCGCCTCTTAACCATCTTTTTTCCAGGCTAAACATACCCAGCTCCCTAAGTCTCTCCTCATAAGGCATCGTTTCCAGACTTTTCACCATTTTAGTTGCCCTTCTCTGGACATGGTCCAATTTGTCAATATCTTTTTTGAATTGTGGTGCCCAGAACTGGACACAGTATTCTAGGTGAGGCCTGACCAAGGCAGAATAGAGCAGCACTATTACTTCCCTTGATCTAGACACTATACTTCTATTGATGCAGCCCAAAATCGCATTGGCCTTTTTAGCTGCCACATCACACCGTTGACTCATGTTCAACTTGTGGTCTACTAGGACTCCTAGATCCCTTTGAACCGGACTTGTTTATCTCTGATTGGCCTTTTTAGTCATCAGCGCAGTTGCAGAAAGCATGGGATGAGTCCTTCCTGAATCTTCATTTGCGAAGAAAAGCCAGAGAGAGAAAGACAGAGACAGAGACAGAGAGAGAGAGAGAGAGAGAGAGAGAGAGAGGGTCACAGTTAATGTATTTATTATGGAGCAAATGGCATTCCTCACTTGCTTCTTCTTTAAATGGGAAGCCCACCCTGCGTTATAGCCTAGTTAAACTTCTAGGTCTAGCAGGCCTTGGAAATACATAATAGTTTTCCTTGGGGAAAACTGTGCAACAATGGATGAAAGACTTTGGCTTCCCAGCTCAGTTACAAAGAGATTGACTCCTCTCATCCTCTTAGTAAGAAATCTCCTTGAATGTGTGAGTTTTTTTTAAAAAAAAGAAAGATATTTCAAACATTATCGTCTGAAAAACATGCTTATATGGGCCTCTTGACTCCTGTTCTTTGGTTGTGTTACCACCCATGAGCCAGTTCAGAAGTGAAGCTGATGAACATGGCTGCTACAGAGCTCATGCACTCAAAATATGTATCTGGGTTGATGTTTCTATTTGGACTGCTAAAAAGACAAATGAAGGGATATTGAAGCAAATCGAGCCTGAATTCTCACTAGAAGCAAAGATAGTGGACCATACTGAGGATGGAGGAGGCTTGTTTTCTGCTGCTCCAGAGGGTAGGACACAGAGCAATGGACTCAAAGTACAGGAAAAAAGATTCCACCTAAACATCAGGAAGAACTTCCTGACAATAAGAGCTGTTTGGCAGTGGAATGTGCTGCCTCGGAGTGTGGTGGAGTCTCCGTTGGAGGTTTTTAAACAGAGGCTGGGTGGCCAGCTGTCGGGAATGCTTTGATTATGTATTCCTGCAATGCAGGGTGTCATGCACCCTCTGGCTGAGGACTGAGAGGAGGAAGAAGCAGAGAATGCAGCCCCCTGTCCTGCAGGAATACCCAATCAAAGCACTCCGGACAGATGGCCATCCAGCCTCTGTTTAAAAACCTCCAAAGGAGAGTCCAGCACACTCCCTGGCAGCAGCGTATTCCACTGCTGAACAAATCTTACTGTCAGGAAGTTCTTCCTAATGTTTAGATGGAATCTCTTTCCCTGTAGTTTGAACCCATTGCTCCATGTCCTAGTTTCCAGTCCAGCAAAAAAAAAAAAAAAAAAAAGCTCGCTCCATACTCAGTATGACATCCTTTCAAATATTTAAACATGAGATGAAAGGGGAGATAAGACACAGTTCCACCTCCATGAAACTTTACATGCTCTGCATCCAGGATCTCGGCCAGCATTTTATTTTCAAACTCATGGAGTACAGGAACTGTGAAAGCCTAGAAGAATCCAAGAGGATTGCCTCCCCCATCCCCACATTCATATGGACCACGTAATTCTTATCCCTGCTATAAACTATGCATTTTTTCACCCATTTTTGTTGTTGTTCAAATTATTGTGTTGCAAAATTAAGCAAAGCCAAAGAACAGCAGCATTCTGATTCACTTAGATTGCTGACACACTGCAGAAATAGTGCAGTTTGACCCCACTTTTACTGCCGTGGCTCAATGGTGTGGAATTCTGAGATGTGTAGTTTTGTGTAATATTTAGCCTTCTTTTTCAGGGAACTTGGGTGCCACAACAAACTACAAATCTCAGGATTCCATCAGAGTGAGTGATGATAGTTAAAGCGGTATCAAGCTGCATTATTTCTGCACTGTCAGTAGCCATATAGATCTGGGAAATGGGAATATGAGCATTTGGCAATCAAAAAATGAGCCCAAGAAAACTCTCTACTACAAATACTCACTCCCTGCTCTGTTTGAGAAAAGCAACTTCACTCCAAAACCCAGCTATGGTTTATTTTAAAGAAACATCTTGCAACTTGAAATATCTTACTAATTGTTCAGAAAGACTGCAAGGGAATATGTCATTCCTCCATTGGTACACAGCATATGGGATCTTGAGTTTATTGACATATTTTGCCATTAAAAATTATATTTGGAAGTTTTGGAGGGGGGCAGAGAGAAATAAATTGCCCATCTGGCTCTTTCATTTTGACATGTCTCTTCTCCTGGATTTAACACTGGTTCATTAGTCAAGGAAACAAACAGCTCCATTTCCGTATTATTCACACTATCACATATTGTATTCCAGGTCATACATATTCGGCAACTTGTTTAATAATTCTTTTATCCTTTAACAAATTCCCATTAATCTCTGACCAGGACAAGCAATAATAGGTTACTTAGTCATCGTATATAAAAATCAGAATCAAGTATCTTTAATGGCTTCCATTAATTACATGTCTGCAGAAAGGGGTGGGTGGAGGGTTGGAGAGGAAGCTACCTCTCTTAAGCACAGTATCTTGTCACTTGTCAAGAATCTCATTTCTGAAATTAAAGCAATGGCAGCACCGACCAAATCAAGCATGGGGTGGGGGAGGACTGTCCACGCCTTAAAGAGACAGGTCCACTTCATTTCTATTAACCCCCCCCAAAAAAAACCCAGTTCCTACTTAATGGGTTTTTTTTTAATTTTAATCCCTCCTCCCATTTTTAAAACTGTTGACAATGAGCAAGTTTAAAAAGCTTGCAAATGAATCCTGAGCTGAAATTGTTGCAGTGCAGCTATGCTTGCCATCAATGACAATGGGTGTCTTCAATGGAAATGGAACTATCCAAGGTGCTGAACCTATTTGAAGACTAGCATTCAGGACCATAGGCAGTGTATTTGGTCTCAAACCCAGAGGGAATTCATGGCCCCAATGATATGAAGACACCAGTGTTACCTGAATTGTGTGGGATCTGTGAGGATCCTGCTAGTGTTCAAATCATAATATGGGGAATGTTGAATTAGCTCAAAGTGGCAGTGAGAGGCTGGATAATGGCATGATCTTTTGACCTAGTAGTAACTGAGGAGACTCCAAGCCAGAACATAAAATTAAATGATTTTTATTGAAAAATGATTAAGGGAACATACACACACGTACACTCAGGCTTCAAGCAGTCACACAAGGCTAAAGAAGAAAGCAGGAAGTGTTTTGATAGCAGAATAGAGTAATGGGATTGTGGGTTATACTATACTGATCCTGGGGAGCTGAGTTTCATGTAGAAGCTACAACCCTGGTGACAAAGACAGATGGAGTGATGGGAGGAAGGAAGTCTGCACATATTTTGGTGGTGTTTTGGGGTGATATTTATATGTGATAATTCTCCTGAAGGGATGGGATTTAGAGTGGAATACAATGTCTCTTAGAGTTTCCATAGAAACAAAGTAGAATTAAGACATTAATCCCAGCTCATAAAGTTTAGCAATATAATAATTTAGCCTTTTTTGTTTTTGTTTTTCTTGTAGTAAGTGGGTTAAAAAAATAATTAAAAGTTGAAAGATGGTAAAACTTTATTACAGAATTAGAGTAGACAGAGGCCAGAGGAGAGATAGACATAGAAAGGGAACCGGATTCAGGATGAAGAAACAAAGGAACTATGTTCGTGTTTGCAAGTAAAACAATGTTTTTGTATTTAAAGTAGAACAAGATCAAGGTTATAATAGTTGGATTAAGCAGTGATTTATCTATTTGTAATGATTTGTATTGTATTCTACTGTAGTGTATTGACTGATTGGTAAAAGAAGATTATCTCCATGAAGACAGGGATTACTTTTGGGTTAAAAAGATGATTTCTTGTAGGTTACAGAGAACAAAAAGCATAAAAGTATTCATTGCAATTTCTTTTTATTTATATGTAAACAAAAACAACAATAAAATATGTTCAAAAAAAGTCTCTTGGACTAGACAAAGGGTTCTCCAGAAGAGTTAGTGCTTGTTAATGGGTGATGTATTTGGAATTGAATAAGAACAGGCAACTTCTATTGTTGGGGAGAGAAGAGGAAAATCCTGTTTTGCAACCATCGAGGACTCTGCTATGGTTGAGTGGATTAATGGATGACTCATCTCCAGGTGTTAACTCTGACCAGGGTATGATCTGTTTGAGGAATTCCCCAAAGCCCCTCCCTAGGTTGTGCATGGCCCCAGCCTTGCTGTCTGGGGATCCATGGTTCACTTGCCAACCATATGGAAGGCCGCATCAAGACAAATTATTAAATATTGTCAATTGTGCAATATTCCAAGATGGGAACTGTCAGGGTAGGTATCACCATAGCTTAGAATGTATGTGTGTGCATGTTTTCCCCCTGCTTGATTCTTCAAGCATTGGCACCCTTTCCTTTATCTTTTTGTAATATCTTTTGGCTGGATATGCCCCTCCCTTGCTTGTGATTTTTTGTAGTATGAGATACTTTAACTGTAATATCAGAAGCTGGAAACCTATTGGTGTCTGGTGTATTGGCAAGTTCCCCTAAGGAAGTGGTTGGATTGTTTCCCCCCTGATGCAGAATGTTTATATTCAGTTCAACACTGCGAAATCAGAATTGCTCATTTGTTTTCACTGTGCATGGAGATGTGCATGGATGCACGTTGTGCCTTTGACTGTGTGTTCAATTGTGCATTTGATGTCTTGGTTCAGGTGTATAACGTTGCCATCCAACACAAGGGTTGCATAGCACAGTCAATGCATAACTCTGCATATAGAGAGTTACATTACGCAAGCTCAAAATAGGATCTTGGTCTTAAAATTTTAGAGTGGGAAGGGGGCAGAACATGGAGACATACCTTTTTGGAAGAGATCTGGGAGATCGTTTAGTCCATCCCACTGCTCCTTGGACAAGCCATAGTACATGATCTCATTTACAACATCTGTAACATGTGGCCTCTAGCCTCTTCTTGAGTCCTTCTGACAAAGACATTTGATGATGACAGATATAATGATGCATATGAACCAAATGGGCATTTCCACAAACTCACACCACTCCTGAGAGTTTTCTAGCACTCTTCCCAATCTTCTGCCTTGTGCCCCTTGAAGAGCTAGAGGTGAGAGTTAAACAACTGCAAGATCAACTTATGGTGTGGCATGCTAGGATCTTAGGTTGGGAGAATCATAGAAACATAGAGTTGGAAGAGACCACAAGGCTGTTCGTAAGTGGAATACACTGCCTGGGAGTGTGGTGGATTCTCCTTCTTTGGATGTTTTTAAACAGAGGCTGGATGGCCATCTGTCAGGAATGATTTGATTGTGTCTTCTTGCATGGCAGGGGTTGGACTGGATGGCCCTTGTGGTCTCAGGAGGTTTGGAGTAACACACACATGCACATACCAGGATGTGTGTTCATGTTTCTTCCCTTCCTGTTATCCCACCTTGCACTGAACTATTTGGATTCCATTCAACTGTGTTCATAAGGCCCCAGAATTCTGTGAGTGTGTATGTGTATGTTTTCTTCATTTGTTAGACTTGATTTTTAAAAAATCAATAACATTCTCTGAGCAGCCGTAGTTGATGTGTAGTGTATCATGTTGCATGACATCAGCAGGACCAGTCCATTGTGACCTCACGAGGGTCCCACTCCATGGTGTCAGGCCTGACATTATACTCAGCTGGCAAGCCTAAGAATGAAAAATAGGAGGAGTGGTCTCCCATTCCCATTGTGGACAGTGGGACTAGAAACACCCTCCCCCCTGCAAAAAACCCCCACCTTGATAAAGCAGGATTTTTTTTCTTTTTTGCTGATGGCCATTTAAAGGAGACCTTTCTCTCACAGAGCAGTGGGGAATATCGGAGGATAAGAAAAAAGGATTTCTAGTTTGTTGTTGTTGTTTTGTGTATTCAGCCTTCGTCCACTTTCTTGGCTGAGATTCAGATCTATTGTCATGAAAAAGTCATTGTTGAACTAACGAGGGACCCAGACTCTTTGGCTATCATCCAAGAAACATTTTCAAAGAGAGCATAATGAGCAGGACACTGCAATGCAAATTATGCCATGTCTATGAAAAGCACCCAGCAAGATTTAACTTATTAATATGTCAAGAATATAATGTGGCAACTTTGGGTCAGCCGGCTGGGGGAAGAGCTCTAACTTGAGCCCACCACACATACACCCAACACAAACACACACTTGGGATTTAGTCCAAGAACTTCATTTCAGACTCAGGGCTCAAGCCATTGGACATAGATTCATAAAAACGTTAAGTCTGAATCCTGTTAGTTCCAAATAAAGTAGGCCTTTTGAATCCATTTTTGAGTGATGAGTCAAGACATAAGTAAATCCCATTGTTTCAACAGATCTATCATAGTTGGGATTAGGAACAGGATTTTAGCGCATCAAGTTGGAAGGGACTCCAAGGGCCATCTAGTCTAACACTGCCAGTGATGGAGCTAAGGCATCTCTGAGAGATGAGCATCTAATCTCTCTTTAAAAACCTCCAATGAAGGAGAGTCCACTGTGCATGTATTCTGTTGCCAAAAATCCATTGCCATCATGACATTATTCAGAATCTACTTTCCTGCATTCTGAAGCCAAGAGAACCAGCCCTATCTTCTGACATAGCAGAAACCAAGCTTACTTCATCTTTTACCTTAGTCGTTCTCAGACTTTAGTCCTCCAGGCATTTTGGACTTCACCTCCCAAAACTCCTGATCATTGACCAAGTTGGCTGAGCCTTCTGCAAATTCAGTTCAATTAAAGAGCCAGGAGAAGACCTCATGAAGTTACTCCTCAAAATTATTTCAAATTGGAAAGCCCAGGGTAGTCAATGAGGCTTCATGCCTTGGAGAGATGTACTGTATAATAAAAAGTGAGTGGCTGTGGGAGAGAAATGGTACCCTTAACCACTGAGAACATATGAGATCCCAAAAATTCCAAAAAGAGGAAGGAGTCAAAACGAAATCTCAAAGGGCCTTAAAATAAGTAGGGCTGCCAGAGCTCAATCCCTGGCCCCCAGTCTCCAGTTTTTGTAGGTCACCTCCAGGTGGCAGGCAAGGGTGCAATTCTCCAGTTTTGGCAGGCTGAGCTCCGGGCAAGCAGAAAGGGCTGTGTGCTGATCTCCAATTCAGCAAAACAGCAGCTTGCTATACTTTGCAAGGCTTAAATGATTTGTCACTGCAACTGTCTCCAGAGGTCTGTGTTAGGGCTTGTCTACACTGGCTAGAATATGCCACCTTCTGGCTGGCATATTCTGGCCCTGGCGATCACCCGGATTCCCCTTGTTACTGTGATGGAATGGGCAGAAGCCCAAATGGACATGCTGGCCTATATCACACTCTCTGAAGCCGAGAAGGAGACCCTCAACATGTGCAGGAACGAAAAGTCTGTACCTGCATGCCGGGATGCATCATTGGCCACCACTGCTGGTGTTGCTCTGAAGCCAGGAAGGTGGCCCCCAGCACATAATCAAGGGCCTCTGCATGTGTCCACCCTTGATCACATCCTGAGGGCTTCCTTCCTGGCTTCAGGGTGACACCAGTGGCAGTGGGCAGTGATGCAGCCCAGCATGCAGGTACAGACCTTGCATTTCCATGCCGGATCTATCTGGATTTTCCTGCATGATGAGGGCTTTTCCATGGGTTATGTTTTTATCTTTACATTTTATGATTACCTTTTAAATGGGTTTACCCCAGGTTTTCCCAGGCTTTGCCTCAGATGTCATCAGGCCTGTCCAGAGGCAAATTGGGGAAAGATCCCTGCAATGTTTGGACTACAGGGCTCCAACAGGGGTGGGGGGTGGGAGGGTAGGAAGCTGCAATGCCTGTGTGTGTCAGGACTCACCTTCTGCTTTTGCTCTAATCCATCTCCTGGCTAGAATCGAGTAGGCTACATTAAATGTTCCTAATCCCACATCTCTAATTAAGTGAGAAGGTATAATTGCCTCATTTCACCTTGATCTGAGAGCAGCCCCTTCGGTTAAGGACTTCTGTATTCATTCCCAAACAGGAACATAGGTTCCCCCCTCCCTCTCTCTCACTCTGTGTGTGTTTAAATGACAAGCTGTGACCAACTGTGATTGGCACTTAATACACAATGATTAAAGACATCACCAGGGGCCATCCCTAGGTTTCAGGATTCGGTCAGGAAACCTCTGAGCCTGGGATGATTCTGAACTGGCAACCCTAAAAATAAGATGTGTGTGTGTGGGGGGGGGTGAACCCTCTACCACAGGGGAAGAAAAACTTTCAAGAAATAAGTTGAAAAACTTCAGCTCACTTCTAACAGAGAAGCCTTCCAAATGACTTGTCCTGCATGGAAGTTTCAGAACTTCTTTACACGGCCTCTTCCCAACAGCTTCCTCTGCAGCCAAAGGACCACTTTTTGGAAAGGACCTCCTAGTTCAAGCTTGTTTAACAGAAATCACACTATACTGTTATAGTGCTATTAGCTGGACCCGGCGTACCATACACCATTCTTCTGGAATCGTTGAGGGTGACTCACTCTGTTGCCCTGCCACTGCTGTGGCTGCCACCACTGCCAGTTGACTGCCTGGATTCCATTGCAGTGGCAGCAGTAGCTTCCCACTGCCACGGCCGCCACCAGTTGACTGCCTGGGTCCCATCACAGCCTGTGACTAGTGAGTGTCTGAGGGAGGGAGAGGAGGGAGGGTCCCTTGTGAGGCTGGGGGTGTAGACACAGATTGAGTGGCAGGAGTGGATTGTGAGGTGACAAGGGAATTTGCATAAGGGTGGTGATTGGTTGGGTGTGTTTCCTGAGAAGCCAATCAGCACACTGGGAGGGGAAACATACCCAGGCCTATTGTACATACCAAAGCCTTTTATATATATCTAGATTATTCCACTTATCTGCTATGGCTGCCTCCTGTGGAATTCTGGGGTTTGTAGTTCAGTGAGGCCTAAGAGCTCCCTGGCTGAGAATTCTAAATGCCTCTCCCTAAACTGCAGAACCTATGATTCTACAGGAAGCAGCTATCATAGTTAACGTGGAATAATAGCCCTATAACAGTGTAGTGTGATAATCTCCAACGTCTGTGTCCAACCTCTGTAAGGTTTTCTGCATCCAAATCAAAGCACCAGTAACAAATGGAATATATCAGTACTCTGTGGTCTTTCTGTGCCAGAGACTTCCATCAAACTTGTATTGCCAAGTCTCTAAACCTGAAAAGCCCCAAGTTGCATCCTCTACATACCAGCTACAGTCTACACCCAGGCCCAGTGTGCAATAAATCAAAGGAGCACAGAAACAAATGGCTTGATCTAGATGTGCTTGTTTAGGTTCTTCGAGACCATATTATTTCTTTTAATGGGACACACGCTGATTCGTTGCCGCAGCCTTTGGCTCTCGTAAAATCAAATTGAAAGAATTAGTGAGGTTATTAAATCCATTTATAATATGCTCACTTGGAAAGGAGAACATACATAAGGGGAGAGGAACAGGTATGGGAATGGGAGGGAATGCAAGCAAGAAAGTCTTTAATTTAGATGGTTGGATGGCCATCTGCTGGGAGTGTTTTGATTGTGTATTCCTTCAAGGCAGGGGGTTGGACTGAATGGTCCTGGTGATCTCTTCGAACTCTATGATTTTATGGATGTTATTAGATGTGGCAAAAATCATAGGATTATGACATCAGGTAGCACAAATGGGGCCCACTATTGCATGACGTCGTTGTCCTTTCATTCTTACTCTGTGCTCCAGCCACAAAAAAAGCATCAGTTCTAATTGACTGGACAAGCCATCAATAGAATGCCAATAGCACTTTTTCATGGTATTGAAGGTGTGCAAAACCACATCCTGTTGTAATCACAAGATTACAGCATGAATGGGTGATCCTCAGCAAGGAATCTTCTGGGCAAGAATGCAGAAACAAAGCACAGGATGCTCTTTTTATGAACTGTTCTGTTTAGTTTGCATGTTTTCAGGTTTATTTCAGGGCTTGAGTGTTCATCTACTTTTGTTAATTAAGGGGGGTTTGACATTTTAAGCACACTCGTGTCTTCTCATGAAAACCTACAAAATCTTGCCCATGCCAAATTGCGGAAGTAAGCTCCCATTCTTAAAGTGCTAGTGGTGGTTGTGAGATAATTCCGTGGCATTTCTTTCACATGATTACAGTGGTGTGTGATGATAAGTGTTATAATGCCATGATGTTTCCTCTATCTTCATTCACGGAATTGCAGCGTTTTTAGATGCTAGTCTGATAATGTCCTATGATTCTATTTATTTTTAAAATGGCATTTGTTTGGTGAGAGCAATGAGAAATAGCAAACTTTACATGGGCCTGGGACGGAGTGGAGAATTGTACAAGATGGTTGGGTTAAATGTTTACACCCCCACACACCTTGGTGACTTTGGGTCTAGCTGTGGGGTGAGACAAAATGAGGTTGTTGCTCTCCGATAAAAAGTCTACCCCCTCAAATGAAATCTTTCTTCAGTCTCCACATTTGTAGCATTGAGTACCTTCAAACTTGAGTTGAGTGTTTTGAAACAGAGTTTAGTATCCAAAGAAAGGGGGCAGGCAAAGAGTCCAAGGGAACACAAACATTTCCATGATTCTCTCTCTCTCTCTCTCTGCAATGCTAGAATGTGGGGACTGAAGGAAAATTTCTGCTCCCCTCACAGGCCTATGTAAGTTTGCTATTCCCCATTCCCCATTCCTCTTATTTGGGAGGACAATACCCTTCTCCCCTGCCCCCACATAGCTACACACCTAGTTGCACCATCATGCCACTTCTTGTGAGCTTTTGTAGTTGAAAAAGAAGCTGGATAGGAAGTGATGACTGGTTATTGGAGGTGGGAACGCAATACCATCACTTTTCCAAGTAGAATTCAAAGACATACCTGTGTTAGTCTGGAATATCAGTAAGCAAGGGAAACTTGTAGCACCTTTTAATTGAACTGACAGAAAGAAGTTGTCACATAAGCTTTAGTGGACTTACATTGGAGGACATAGACCAAGTCTATTAAAACTTATGGTACAATTTCTTTCTCTCAGTCTCAAAGGTGCTACAAGATCCTCTTATTTTTCCAAGTAGTATTCTTGCAAAGAAGAAGAAGAAGAAGAAGAAGAAGAAGAAGAAGAAGAAGAGGTGGGGGGGGAAGCCCCAAGTGAAGGACTAGGAAAAGGAGCAATGGGCTCAAACTAAAGGAAAAGAGATTCCACTCAAACATTAAGAAGAACTTCCTGACAGTAAGAGCTGTTAGGCAATGGAATGCACTGCTTTGGAGTGTGATGGAGTCTCCTTCTTTGGAGGCTTTTAAACAGAGGATGGATGGCCATATGTCAAGAATGCTTTTATTGGGTATTCCTGCATTGCAAGGAGCTGGACTAGATGGCCCTTGTGGTCTCTTCCATTTCTATGATTGAATGAATCTATGAAGGAACTATAAACTGAGGCAATCTGTACATGAACCTAGTCTGCAATTAACTTTAGAAATTCTCTATGTCTAGATAATCAGCCCAGCATGCATGCACAGATAAATAAAGACACAAATGTTGAGGATAAGTTGGAGGGCTTTGGGAACTATTGGAGGGGACTTCAGAGGCTACAAAATTCAGGCTCAAAGAGCCACATGTGGCACATGGACCATATTTTTCCTTTTCCCCCCATGCCTGGCCTAGGAGATATGGGTTTAAATCTATCTCTTAGTGGTCTTCTTGCTCGTTCTTCTCAGTAGTTCACTCCCTCTGAATTCGAGTTCATCTAGGAGAATTCCTCAGGTTAATTCCAGACTTGATGCATGTGCTGATTGCCTCAGCATGTAGTACCTTCACTTCTTGTCCTCAACATTATTCATGTCCATATGTGAATTGAGAAAGATACATCAGTGAAAAAATATCCTTCTCCTTACCTCCTCCTCACCCTCCAAAAGATGCATCATTCTGTTTCCAATCCACGCTAATTTTGCATGTATGCACACAGCCATAAATCCCTTCCACCCAATGTCTGTGTCAGCCTATATTAGCAAACACACACACACACACACACACACACACACACACTATCTACCAATAGCCCCCATCTGGGAATATCAAATAATTGGCTGTATTTAATAATTGGGCTTAATGTGGCCTTACATGTGCTTAATTAAACCAGGGACCCCAAATACCAAGGTTGGAGTCATGTATGACCAAAGGAGGGGCCTTTGGAAATTCCCTAAACAAATACTCATGTCAGAATTAACACCTGGAGGTGAGTCATTCACTAATCCACTCAATGATAGCAGAGTCCTTGATGCTTGTAGAACGGGTCTTTCCTTCCCTCGTCCCCTTTCAACGAAAGACCTTGCTTGTTCCTATTCAATTCTAAATACATACACCATTAACAATTGTTAACTCTTCCAGATCACCCTTTGCCTCATCCTGGGAACCTCTGAGAGACGTTGTATTTCATTCAAAACCCTATCCCTTCAGGGGAATTATTCCATATAAATATCACTCTAAAATACCACCAAAGTGCACACAGTTCCACTTCCTCTTGACTTCACGTGAGACTGTGTAGCCATTCCATCTTTCAGGTCCCCTCACTGTCAGTGCACTTCACAATTTCAGCTGTCCAGGATCAGTACAGTATAACTCACAATCCCATTACTCTATTCGTCTATCCAAATACTTCCTAGTATCTTCAAAAGCCTTGTGTGATTGCCCAAAGCATGAGTCTTTGCATGAATGCTATTACTGTTAATTTCCAATAAAGATCATTTAATTGTACCTTTGAGTCTCCTCTGTTACTACCGGTATATGTAGGTTAAACGATCCCATCATTACCCGACCTCTCACTGCTATATTTGAGCTAATTAAATATTAATAATTTTGGACGCTAGTGAGATCCTCATGGACACATACACACATGCAATTTCTCCTAATGTATACATGTTGTGTGCACCTTTCTCTGACACATACCTCACAAATGAACATGATTTTAAGTGGAAAGGAGACACAAAATTATGTGTGCTTGTATGTATAATCCTACACATGGAAGAATAGATGCATTTTAGTAAGCAACTTTCCCCAATATGCAGATTGGTGCATGCATATTTGAGCCAAGAACTACATTGCAAAATTTAGAAAATTGTCCAGTCTAAAGAATAATTGCGTGCCAATCTTCACATTCGTCTGAGTAGTGCAACTGGAGTTGACTCGCTTAAAAATGCAGACCATGCAAAATCTTCCCCTGTCACTCTCCTGCCACCGGAACATGCCGGAGAATTTATGATCCAGGAGTTGTACCAGTCAGGAACAATGCATGAGGATCTCATGAAAATTTTCAGACTAACATCTGTCGAAAGCTGGCAAAGTGTAACATTCCACCAGGATATTTACGCAGGGACAGGGACAGAAATAATATTTGCAAATATTCATACCTGGGATGGAAAAAGTGGTTTCTTAACAGTTGGCAAACCTGACCAAGAATATTAATAGACCAGCGAAGATTTTGCTTAAAACTCTCCTGTTATTTGACATCCTGAAGTGTTGTCCAGGAATTATTCTGTGGAGAAAAACAAGTGAGGTTTTTCTTCTGAAAAAAAATCTGTGCAGAAAATGGGTTTTCTGCACAGAAACCAGTATTTCCTGGGTAGATTTTTTTTTCCAGAAGAAAATCTGTTTGTCTCCTGGGCAATACTTCAGAACATTCAAATATGGGGAGAATGCTGTGGAGAAATGTGTTTTCTTCTGTGGCAGGGAGAAAACTAATTATCCATCTTCATATGCAAGGATGAAATAAATGAGGGTTTACTCCCTGCATGGATACCTGCTAGGGCAAAGGCAGTTAGTGAGATGATGGTATGAGGGAGCTTTCTTGGTGTAGCCCATGGACAATCATTAGCTCCTTGGGTCTGAGGATGGAGTTGTATCTGAGCACTCTCCAGCATCCATTGTTCAATCTGGAAAAACTGTTGAGTAAGTAATGAATATCTTCTTATGCAGTGACAGAAAAAGTAATGATGGTGGTGTTACCCCACTTATGCTAGTGCAAAGCTCCTCATGGATTGCAACCACAGGCATATTTCTTCCTTTGTTTTCCCATGCCATCTTTCTCCACCCTGAGGCTTCTGGGTTGTAGTCCAACACCCATTATTCCCTGAAGGCATGGCCAGGTATTACTACCAAATATTAACACACATTGGCCAGCATTCTATGAGTGATTGACACAGATATAAGTTGTGCTACACATGTAGAGTGATGTGGGGTGGGGGTGGGGGTGGTGTTGAAACAGTTGACTCGCTTAAAAGTAGAGAGCACATGCAGGACTCACAGAATAGTTGACTCGCATAAGTAGAGTAGCACATGCAGGATCAGTACTCCTGCAGTAGCACATTAAAGTAGATGGAGTACCATGTAAATGCATAGTGTTTCTATGTATTGCCTCTGCAAAATGCACATTGCAATTGCTCAATGGGTTGTCAGCCATGCTTGCTGATCATTGATCCACGTACTGTATCTTGTACTACACTAATATTTAGTTTGGAGGTTTCTTAATATAACTCTCCTATCATATATTTACACTATGCTGAAGCAATGTAGGATGTCCCCCATTATTTTTAATAGATTATGTGTTTAGATTCACTTTCTTTCTTTTCAATAGGTTGTATTATAAGATTCAGACACTTGGTTTTCTTTTTTAATTGCTTATATGTTTAACATCAGACACTTGACATACAAAAACATCAAAATTCCAGCATGGATGTATGGACACACACACACACACAGAGAGAGAGAGAGAGAGAGAGAGATAAAGCTTTCTATTCATCTGTCCCTCTATTGCTGTCTTTTGATGGATCTCATTATTAAAGAATCATTTAGCTTACATAATTGTCTTCTGCCATACGTAATTCCAACCTTTCAATGTCTCTTCAAGTTGGCTTATTAGCCAAAATGCAGTCTTTTGTTTTTGTGTCTTCATCTATCAAACTTGAAGGTGGACAGGTTCATCCATGTGCTAAGTTTTTTTTTTTTAAGCGATGATAATAAAAAAGGGGGGAGAATAGATTTTTGTCTATGTTCATAATATCAACTACTACCTAAACATGTCCTGATATTTCTGTTTTTATTCTTTTTTTAACAAGAAGTTGCATTTTATATTTGGAAGGGAAATGCTATGGGGTAATTTTAACTATCTATGACTGCAAGAGAGATTAACTTTGGACTGGTTAGAGAGAGAGAGAGAGGAACATTGGATTCTGCTCTGAAAGGTTTCAGTTAATCTGGAGATAATCTTGAGAATTCATTTGACAATTCAGCCTAAGCTCGAAAATGGTGCCACTAAAGCCTTGAAAAATATATGGTGCTGTTCTATGGGTTCTAGTAAGTTAATACAGGCTCACGTCAGGCTGCTAGGATTGCCAGATCTCAGGGTCTGGCCCTCAGTCTCCAGTTTTTTGGGGTCATCTCCAGGTGACAGTTTTTGTCAGCTGCCATAGTCGACTTCAACTTATGGCACCCCTATGAATGAGAGACCTCCAAGTCACCCTATCATCAACAGCCCTGCTCAGGTCCTGAAGACTCAGGGCTGTAGCTTGCCTTTATTGGGGTGTTGTCTAGACAATGAAACAAACTCCAAATGGAATGCACAGAGAATACCTTTTGTCCCAATGAGCTGCACAGGAGATTCGCTGTATTCAGAAGGAGGGGGGGAAACCCTCCATTTACAGCACACCAAAATACTTTGTGGGTTTCCATGAAGTGGGGAGTTGAGCATTGCTGGTAGTTTGGACAACCTATTTGCAGCGCTGCACATTTTGGACAAAGGCAGAAGTTGAAAGCTGATTGGTCTGTGGTGCAAGCATGGGTTGGCTTTTCTGTTGCCGAGTCTAGAAGTGCCATTTTGGTGTTCCAGAGGAGCAACAGTGTGCTTTTTCGCATTAAAAAAAAGGTGCTGAGGTGGAAAAAAAACATTTCTTTTACAAGTGGAAGGTCTCCCATCCACCCATTTAAAGTTTTAAAATAAATGTGCAGAGAGGTTATCATTTGGGGAATATTAGTGCCCTGTACTCATGGCTGCCATCTTGATTTGTTGGAAGGAGTACATGTGCATGTCAACACATATCACTTTATAGACAACATTTTTTGTTCAGAAATCATGGAGACAAAAGGGGGCTGTTGCAAACTGTAGGTAATGTTCATCTCTGGGTAGTATTTCCCCCCCATTTATTTAATCCCTGAGTCTATCCACTTGTAAAGGGGTCTTATTCTTTTCCTGCCACCTGCTACCTTACTAAGTGTTATTGTGTGGTTTTTTCTCTCTCTAGTGAGTCAGGTCTTCTCATGATATGGCCAAAATACGACAGTCAATTTAGTCATCTTGCCAGACAAAGGTGCATTTTTTTTTTAATTTTGGTGGACTCAGCTCTGGTGAAGATGAAAAGATGGTGGGCAAATCTCCAGCTCAGCTAGTACATCAACAGCTTGCTACAATTTGCAAGGGTTCAGTGATTGGTTTCTGCAAGATAAAAGACTCTTAGGAGATGTCTATGGGTTTACTTTGTTTGCTTCCGCCTTCCCTCCTACTTGCTGTACTGGCTCACCCCTCCCCTGGCTCTCCTCTGCATCCACCTTCTGGCTAGAACTACATTGGTTACATTAAATGTTCCTTATCTCATCTTCCATAAAGGGTAAGAAGAAATAATCCCCTCACTTTACCTTGATTGTGGAATAACCTCTTTAGTTAACATTTCTGTCTTAATTCCCAAACATGAAAAATATGTTCTCTATGTATGCCTCTCTCTCTCTCATTTTCTTTCTCTCATGGTTTAATAATAATAATAATAATAATAATAATAATTTATATCCCACCCCTCTACAAAATGCAATTGGGGTGGCTTACAAGATTAAAATCTACATACAACCCCTCCATCCCACCCACCCCTTATAGTACAATTAAATAATTAAACATTTAAAACACAATAAATACTAAAAATACTAAAAAACAACACAATAAAAAGCTGGATGGGATCGGACTAATTAAGATGGCCGGGTATGTATTCAGGAAAGGCCTGCCAGAAGAGATCCGTCTTAAAAGCTGTTATATGGTCTCTTCTAGATGTACCCGAGACCAATCTTGCTGCCATATTCTGTACTAGTTGAAGTTTCTGGACCAAGCACGAGGGTAGCCCCATGTAGAGTGCATTACAGAAATCAAGACCGGAGTTTACCAGAGCATGTACCACGGTCTCAAGGTCCCTGACTTCCAGGAAAGGGCATAACTGGCAGATCAGCTGAAGCTGATAACAGGCACTCCTGACTTTCACATTTACCTGATTTGTCATCTGGAGCGACGAGTCCAGGAGTACCCCCAAACTGTGAACATAGTCCTTGGAGGAGAGTGTGACTCCATCCAGGACTGGAGGTTGTATCCTAGTACCTGGATTCAGGGCTGCTACTGTGAGAACCTCCGTTTTGTCTGGATTCAGCTTCAATTTGGTTTCTGTCTGAATTACAAGTGGTGAGCAAGCGTGGTTAGTATTTGATGCATAATACTTAATAACTAAATTTATTTGTTTATTTATTTAATTTATATGCCACCTTTCTCCCAGAATGGGACCTAAGGCAATATCATAAGGAGCTGTACCTTGGCCCCAGTTTTGTCTCAGAAACTTTAGGGCCTGGGATGAGCCTCAACTGGCAGGTCTACCAGCTGCATAGATAGCTTCTTATCTCCACCTACTAACAATTTTTGTGATGTACAGTTGGATCTCCACATCCTCGGAACCAATATCCAGTTTCAGTTATTCACAGGACACAAAATAGGGACACAATACCATAGAGTTGTGCTGGAAAATGTGTAGAGAGGCATCCTCTCTAGGTATCTTCTAGGTCCTCCAATGCAACTCTATGATATGTTTTAACAGAAATCCTTTATTTTAATAGGGTTCACTTTTATGTGCAGTTTCCTGTATCCACAGTAAGGACTTTATCAGACATGGCAAATACGGCATCATAATGATGCCTAATGAATGTGAAAGGGTGTGAATACCAGATGACATCATGCTTTCATGATCACGTCAAGTCAAAAGCCATTCTTTTTTGAGGCGTCCTTTTTTATTGTTGGGCCAAGCCATCAATACATCGGCTGTGGCATTTTTTTGCCATGATTATGAGTGTGTGAAACCGCACCCCATTTTGCTGGCACAGTTCCAGCAAATAGGTGGTCCCTGCCAGAATACTTCCAGATGGGAATGCAAAAACTAGCCATGTGACACTCTTTTTATGAACCTCCGCATGCTGCAAGCAAGTTTTTAAGTGTGTTTCAGTGCTTATGTATATACTTTGTTTTTTAATTTAGCAGTTTTACACTTTTAAGCACACTTGCTTCTTCTCACAAGAACTGCTGAGATCACACTTGGCAGTACGAGGCTTCTTTTTCACGTGATCATGACAACGTTTGATATTTTGGGTTCTTTTGCCGGCACAAAAACGGTGTAACATATGGTGCCAAAAGAATGTTTTTAGAGGCTTTTCTGATAAAGTCCTAATGTCCCCTGTCACTTTACTTTGGAGTACAGTAAGCCCCTAAGGTTTGGGGTTTGTTTTACAGCACAAACCTATGCTCAGCATAAATCTACTTCAAATTACATTCTGTTGAGTACTGTCATTGAGTAAGCCCATTAGCTTAAACCTTATATCCATTTATCTGGCTAAAGGATCCACTGAACTGAGTGCAGCATACTTTTGAGATGAGACAGATGTGTGGAAGTTGAAACCTACTGGGACGTTTTGCTTACCTTGAGGCCTTTCACACTACACATTTATATCACGGGGATTCTACTTTAAGTGTCACGACTGTGTCCTATGGAATGCTAGGGTTTATCATTTAATGAAAGGTGAGAAGTCTCTCTCTCTGGGTAAGAATTCTAAATACTCCTCCTTAAACAGCAAATCCCAGGATTCCATGGGATGCAGCCATGGTAGTTAAAGTGGTATCATAGTGCTATCATTGCTAGAAGTGGAAAAGAGGCCCTTGTGAAGATTCCTTTCTCCCTTCAGAACTCTATAGGAATTTGCGCCTTCTGAAGTGTAACCTACCAATACACCTTGATCTTTGTTTGGGGTATAATTCTTTGGTGACTTCCATCCTGAGTCTTAGGGCCTCAAACACACTACACTGTTATAGCACTATTATTCCACTGTAACTGCTATGGCTGCCTCCTGTGGAATCCTGGGATTTGCAGTTTAGGGAGGGGCATTTAGCATTCTCAGCCAGAGAACTCTGAAGCTTCACTAAACTATAAATCCCAGAATTCCACAGGAGGCAGCCGCAGAAGTTAAAGTGGTGCCTGAATAACAACATCAGAACGCAAAAGGATGCCAATATCACACAAAGTTGTCCTTTTGCATTCCACTGTCATGATTCTGGCATTTCTTTTTATTGATGGGCTGAGCCATCAGTAGATTGTCCATCCTGTTTTGGTGCCAGCATTGCCTGAGTCTGAAACCTTGTGCCATTGTCCTGCCGTGAATACAGTGTCAATGGGAGGTTCTGCAGAACATTTCCTGGTAGGATTGTGGAAACATGATAGGCAACCCTCTTTTTATGAACCACCTCGGGTTACTTATTATTTTAGTGTGTTTATGTGCTTTTAAAAACTTTTTTCTCATTTTACTTTTTATTTTTGAATTTCCCACGCCTGCGTCTTCTTGCGAGAATGGGCGGGATTTCAGTCCAGGAAGTGAATGGACTGAGGCTGCTTGTCGATGGAAGAAAAGGTAGGTCTGATGGGGAGGGTTATTTTGCCGGGACAGGGATGGGATTGGAGACTGTGGGACAGGAACGCTTTTTCCATCCCTGTCTGATAATCTCCATAGCGCAATAAGGCACTTATCCACATTCACAATGTAGAAAGGGTTTCTTTGGCCGACTTATACATTGAAGGATGCTGAAAGGAAAATTGATCCCCTAAAAGCACAGTTTATTTACCAACAGGCATTCACACATTCTGTGACTCCCAGTACAGAGATGTAGGAAACAACCAGCATACAGGTTGGGTCTCCCTTATCCAGAATTCTGAAGTCCGAAATATTCCAAAATCCAATTATCCACATGAGTGTCTGAGATACCTTTGGTTTCTGATGGTTCAATGGTTCAAACTTTGTTTCATGCACACAATCATTAAAAAAATGTGTATAAAGTTACTTTCAGGCTATAAGGTATATATGAAACATAAATGAAATTCCTGTTTAGACTTGGGTCCCATCTCCATCATGTATATGCAAGTATTCCAAAATCTGAAATATTCCAAAATCTAAAATACCTCTGGTCCCAAGCATTTTGGATAAGGGAGACTCAATTTGTATTTTCACTTGTTTTCCCAAACCATCCCCTGATTAATCTTCTATTTGTTTACATATGGATGTAATCACATTTTCACTAGTCCTGTGTGTTTGTGTGTGAGAGAGAGGGGTGGGGAGAAACTAGAAAGTGTCTAAAGAGCACAAACTGGGATTCTGAAAAGTTACTTTTTCATGCAAAGGTTCCCAAATTTAAGGGATTGTGGGAGTTGTAGTCCAGATGAACTTTTTCCAAACTCCGTTGACACACTGGGGATGTCTATATGGTGAAAATACCCCTCACAGAATTTGCCTGGGATACGAGCTGTCTTAAAGGGATCCCACATTGTCTCATTGTATTATGAAGGAGAGGGGCCTAAAAGAGCAATAACTATGTGAGAAAAGCATTCATGACTTTTCCCAATTTTTTTAAAAAGTTCCTGTGATATGCACATTTTCACAAAAACAAGCAATTCGACATGAATCACTTGCCCATACAAGACAAAGTGCAAACCCGATTGGCTGGATGAACACAGGTGAGGGCTTGGTTACAGGGCAAGCACCCACTGGTGCAATGCTGGATTTTCGCCTTAGCAAGTGATCATTAACGTGATAAAACGGGGATTTGTACTTTCTCCCTCTCTCTTTTTGGAAAGGTAGAATATTGCTTGTGCACATCATAGAAATATTTTTTTAAAAAATGTTTGATGGTGGCAGATTTAAAAATGCGAGTAATTCACTTGCGGCCAGGCATAAACTGCTGTGACTTTCTTTGTATAGACAAACCCACTGGCACATGGAATGAGAGCATGCATCCTGTGAACATGGTTAAAGACTATAGAACATAGGTTTTCCTTGTGTTTTTTCTGGGCTGTGAGGCCGTGTTCTGGAAGAGTTTATTTCTGACATTTCGCCTGCATCTGTGGCTGGCATCTTTAGAGAATGGTAGGGTAGGAGTCGGGGGGGGGGTTATATACTGTGAGCCCATTGGAGAGGATACGTAAATGTTTGAATGGCTAGTTTCTGGGTGTAGATATGCAAGGAGGATTCGTGTCTGTTTGGCTAATGGTTGGCTAACGGTCCATTGTCTGCTGGAAAGCCCCCTGTCCCTGGGTGGAGTTCATTTGCATGTGTTGAGTTTTGATTTTAGTGTTTTTCAAGATTGACAGCCAGATTTTGTTTACTTATAGAACATATAGACTATAGAACATCTTCCAAAAATCAGCTCCACTTAGTGACTAGAGATCTCTTTTATTCTGCTAATCTTCAGACTTAAATTTCATAGCTGTTATCACTCTCTCTTTAAGTTTATTTTTTGGCAATCTGATAGTTTTATTGTACCTATTCCACTCCATTTTAAATATTCTGTTCATGTATTTGGGTGAACTCCAATTGCCATCTAACAAAATGTTAATTTCATTAATCTTTATTAATTTCATTTTAATTTTCTTCTCCAAGTGGGAATCCTTGCTTTCACCTTGAATTTACTGCCCCCCCCACACACACTATCCCTCCATTCTGTTTCTCCCAGCTTTTATGCCACATCCTCACTCAAGGATGTCACTTAGATGAGAATTGACCATTGACATTGTTCCCTTACTCACTTCCCCCCAAAATTGAACCGGATCAGCCTTTCTTTATCTTAACATCACACCATGCGCATCTATCAAAGAAATCTTGGCGACCAAACATCATTTCAAAGTTGCAACATTTGTAGGGGGAGCAGGGTTTGGAGGGAGGGGGAAAGAGAAAATGGCTTTATAAAAAATTCATGGCTACGATGATCTGATAATGTGGTGCTCTGCTACCAACAGATGTTTTGTCTAACATGTTCCCTGAAGCTGTAGGCTCTGCTTCAGTATCTTTCATTTCCACTTGCTATCTGCTGACGGTGGGTTGTCATGTATGTACCCTATAGCTCCGAGCACCACTTCCCATCCAAGGCTGCTGCCACAGTGCGTAATGAGCTTCACAAGATGCTTGTCGCAATAAACTCCACACTCCCCCGACCATATGGAAGGCAAGACTCTAAAGCCCACAGAATTGCTTTCCTCTTCCCCCCCCCCACCCTCCATTTTTTGTTCTTTTTTTTATTACAGTTCAGATTCTCTGACTATACTGTAATCTATGCAATATCTAGAGATGGTAACATGAAGAGCTGGCTGCCGAAAACAAACTTAACACTTGTTTGCAGCGTCTGTTACAAATGTCCAATTTGGGACAATACATTTCCTGGGAACCTGTTCTTTTGCTGACTTGTAGCTTTATCTTTTCTCGCATTCTCTTCCTCTTGTGTCACTTTTTTTTTTTATGAACTATGCATATGTATTAAATGGGATTTGTTGTCTCTAGGTACCAATTTGCATAAAGTGCAAGCCATCATTGGTTGGAGAGAAGCAAATTATTTCTCTAGCAAGACCGCACTTCTTTACTCCACTCCCCTTTCTTCTTCTTCTTCTTCTTCATCTTCATCTTCATCATCTTTAATTTTAAAAAACCTTAGGCAGACATTGTTAACAGTACTTAGGAAGCTATCCAATGTATTTCCATTTTTTTCAAAAAGAAATTTGATTAAGGAAAGACAAGGCAGAGGTGTGTGTGTGTGTGTGGAGATGCTATTTGATTAATATAAGGTCTGTCTATTTAATAATGAGACTGATACAATAACCCATATATATGGGACAAGCATGCATATATATATATATATATATATATGTATATGAAGGGGACAAGTATATAAATGCTTGTCCCCTTCAATATACTCCCCATTCACACTCACACATCGATGCAGTCTTGTTTTCCACTGGTCGAAGGCATGGAGCAGAGCCATTTCTGTTAGCTGTTTCAACACATCTGTCATTTTCTTCTTTTCAGTATCAGTTGACTCAAAATGTGTTCCTTTAAGCACTTATTTCACTTTAGGGGAAAGAAAAAAGTCATATGGTGCCAAATATGGAGGATGTTCAAGTGTAGTAATGTGTTTATTGGTCAAAAACTGCTTCACAGAAAGTGCTGTATGAGCAGGTGCATTGTCTTGATGAAAAATGAAACCATTTTTCCACAGTTCTGGGCTTTTTTTTCTAACTCCTCACCTTTTTCAAAACATCCTTATACTAATGCTGGTTCACAGTTCTGCTTTCTGGAACCCATTCTGCCAAAATATGCCATTGAAGTAACCCCCCACCCCACCAAACTCAATGAGCATGGCTTTGAATGTGGACTTGCTTTGATGAGCTTTTTTCATTCTTGATGATGATGGTGCTTTCCAGTGCATTGACTGTTGTTTTGTCTCAGCATCAAACTGGAAGATCCAGGTTTCATCACAAGTGATTGATGATTTTTGTGTGTGTGTGAATAAAATACACACATACAATTTCAAAATTTAATAGTTATAAGTAGAAAATTTTTCCAACTTGACAAGACTGAGCCTACTACCAAAAAGGTATCATGACAATCCCTTGTAGAAAGAAGGATGTCTTAACAGTGATGCTGTTTTTCAAGGCCTGCATAGCATTCTTGTATTACTCCTTAGTAAAACATCATAGAAAGAATCATAGAACATCATAGAAAGAAAGACAACACAGAAAGAATCACAACCCAGAAACATCACCCAAGGAGACCTTCTGCTGTGCTTTCTGCAACCGGACTTGTTTATCTTGGATTGGCCTTTTTAGTCACCAGCGCGCTTGCAGAAAGCACAGGATTAGTCCATCCTGAATCTTCATTTGCGAAGAAAAACCAGAAAGAGAAACCATCATAAGGCAAGTGATGATTTTTTGAAAAAGGTTTGGGTCCACCTCACGTTGCTGCAGAATGTCATTGTGGCACTCTTTTTGCTCTGGTGTGAGAACCCTGGGGACCATCTTGGCACAAACTTATCTCATGTTGAGATCCTCATGCAAAATTTTCTGCACAGTGTCTTTGTAAATGTTCATGGCTTCAGTTATCATTCGGACACTGAATTGGCAGTCTTCTCAAACAATCTGTCTGATTTTTTCCACAATTTCTTCGGTTCTTGAAGTAGAAGGTTATCCAGGGTGTTCACCATCTTCCACATTCTCACGTCCTTCTCTGAATCTTTTGTGTCACTGGAACACATGCACACAAGACATGCCAGCTTTCCCGTAGGCATCAGCAAGCATTTGAAAAGATTCCATTGGTGTTTTGTTCAATTTTACTAAAAATTTCAAATTGACATATTGTTCGACTTTTTAAAAGCATTTTCCCAGCACACAACAGACGACACAGCTGCTTTAAATGATGACTGAATGGCCGAGAGTGTTGATGTTTGTCACGCAGGTTCAGACATGTTCAGGGTCACCACTTGAGCATTCACAATCAGTTCTCCCTGATTTGTCTGAAAGATAGAAACACAGTCTCGTTATGTAATAGACAGACCTCGTACTGAGATGGTCCAAGTTCTCTCTATTTACCTGTGTATAGGTGGTCTCTGCCTTTATAGTAGCGTCACCAGGTCAAAACTATTCAAAGCACTGAGGTGTCAGGGCAAATCATGTGACCTAGAGGTGACTCCACTTGGTGATGATGTCATAAGAGGAGGGTGTTGGTGATGTTACAAGGGTGATGTCACAAGGATCAGCCCTGGTGATGTCATCAAGGATCCTACATTACACATCAAGCACAGAGAAGGCCATTCATTTAAGCCATAAATTCTAACAAATGAGCAGCCCAGAGCACAGTTAGGGTTCATCTATACTGTAGAAATAATGCAGTTTGACACCACTTTAAGTGCTGTAGTTCCCTTCTATGGAATCCTGAGATCTGTAGTTTTACAAGGTCTTTAGGCTTCTCTGCCAAAGAGTGCTGGTGCCTTGCAAAACTACAACTCACAGGATTCTGCAGGACTGAGCCATGGCAGTTAAAGTGGTATCAAACGGCATTATTTCTACAGTGTAGATGCACCGTTATTCAGGCAGAGTCAAAGAATTCAGCCTTGTCTGGGAACAAATTTATTCTGCTGTATCTCTGCTTTGGAAGTGACCGAATATTCCAACTGCACCCCACTTAGAGGAGGCCTAAACATCCCCAACAGAGGTTCATGGGAAGAAGGGAAAACTCAGAATAGGTACTCATGCAGAGATGCAGTGGGCAGATTATTTATTTACAAAATTTAATGCCATTTCTCAGAAAATTATCAGTTTACAATAAAAGACAATTGGTGAGACAGACATAGCTGTGGCCGGAGGCCTGCATTGCTTAAAGAGGGGGTTGGAGGTTGGTTGTCCCCCATTTGGTAAAGTATTCTGACCTCTGGAACTACCAAAAAAGTGGGTTATGACACTATAGGTCAGCCTGGGGTGTCTATGGTGCATATTTCTTATGCCTCCCTTCTGATGGCCAAGGTATGAAGGTCAGAGGGTACCCCTTTGTTTGACCAAGGGCTTGTCTATACAAGGGGGAAAAAACAAATACCAAAATACTCCCCCCCAAAAAAACCAAAATGGAGTGACAAGCAGTAATGGCATCTTGCAGCAGCTGCAACTTGTCTTATTGGTCGTTTTGCTCCCATAAGTTTTGCATGCAAGATGGTGGCCATGAGTGATTTACTTGTATTTGTACTTACCTCAATTTTCCACCAACAAACTTTTTTTTAAAAAAGGAAATGATGTCCAAGGTGTGATAGAGTGGGTTTTTGATTTAACAGTAAAGCAGAAAAACAAAACAAAACACCCCAACACCCCATGTTGTTGCTTTAGTGCTCGCTCACTAAGGTGAAAATCCAAGGTGGCAACAGGGGCTTGTTTTCTTACTAACCCCAACCCCTGCTATGGGACAGTGATTCATAGCCAATTGCTTGTCCCAATGAGCAGGAATGTGCATTCCCCTTACTGTTTTCCTTCCCAATAGGGCAAAATGATGTGGAATGCCATTAAGACAGGAAGGATTATTCTCACATTCCATGAGGAGTATTTTCACCATTTAGGCAACCCCCCAGGTCCTCCTTTTGCTGACCTTCACTGTGTAAGTTGAGGGGAACAAATAAAGCAAGCAAACAAGAGCCCCACAGTGTTCCCAGCTTTTCACCACAGCCTGCTTGTGGCGGGGCGGGGGGGAGGGGGAGAAAGGAAGAAAGAAAGAATGTAGCAAAGGAATGTGATTGGGACGGACTGCAGGGGGTGAAAGAGGACTAAGAAGGCATTTAAGTCAGAGCTTTATAAAAGTGCCAATAATGATGCTTTCATGTATTTCCTTCACTCAGTCTGGAAGACAAAACCAAGAGAGAGGGGTTATGTTTTGGTCAGGATTGGACATTCCTTGCATCTTTTGCTTTGCCCTTTTCTTTCCCTGGCCGGCACTGAAGCTGCCTGCCATTGCCCCCCATGCCTGGATGTACCGGGCACGGTTCATCCTCTTGCCTTGCACAGTGGCAATCACTTAAGCAATTCCCACGGCTGCCTTTGTAAGAAGCCTCTCTCTTAAGCCTCTGGTTTAAGAATTTAGAGTAATCATGTAAAAATGATACCCCTGTGCTCTATGATCCGCTGAATCTCGCTAATACCGGATCCCAGAAGAGGGCTTATTAATGAAAAGATGCAATGCCTCACTCTCGGCTCATGTTTCACACGAATCTCTCTCATGGATTCAGCTGTAAACCTCACCGTTGATAAAGTGAGTATAATGAATCCCCATGCTCAGCAAGAGGGGAAGCCTTGGATGGGCAGCATAGCTGGCTATTGGCTCTGCTTCCTGGGCACATTGCTGGACAGATGCGCTTAACAATGACTGGGAGAAGAGACAGTATGGCACACTGGTGAGAGCAGTGGATTCTATTTTTCCCGTTGGAGGACCCTTTCTGGACTGATCTGATCACCTTGCAGAGAGCAGTGGTGGTTAATATCTTCCATGTCATTGGGGGTAGTAAATTTGCTCCAGGTTTTAATCCAGACTGTAAAGAAGCCACCCAGAGTGCTGAACCCTCACTCTCAAATAGGTTTATCACCTTGGGTAATTCCTTTCCAACTTGGCCTCAGATCTGAAGCAGATTCAACACTCTGCTGTCATGGAAGCTGCCAGCTATTATTGTCAGAGGGTTTTGAGGAGTATTCTAGGACACATAGGGGTTAGCATTCTGTTAGGGATGCATGCATGCATACATTAATCGTATGTGTGTGTATTTTCAATCACTGCAGTGCTTGGCCTTCACTTCCCCCTCTGCACTTACCAAAGCCCCACACATACATCTACTGTAGCCTACCTAAAGCACCCCACCACAGCGACCACCAATCCATGCCTGGTGGGAGAAGGAGGGGTTCTGGCAGCATCTTGCTATGTCACCATAGCCTGATGTGAAGAGATGGCCTTGGTCACTGCAGATTCCAGAGGACCCCAATGGAACTCAATGGTGGAGATCATCTCTTTGCATCTGGCTACAGGAACACAGCCAGATTGTGGTGCAACTCCTGCTGCTCCCACCAGGCATGGATTGGCTATGAAGAGAGCCTTCTATAGGGCTAAGTAGATCTAGGGGTGTAATGGCTCAATGTAGTGGTAGTCTTGCCCACAGAACTATATGCTACACCAAGCCATGTTGGATTGAGGCCACCTAGGATAATCAGCTGGTCAGATCTCCTGGGACACAGTTGACTTCCATGAACTTATGGGATACCTTTGAGCAGGTACAGCAGACTCCAGGATGGTGGGGTTGCATCATTTTTTACCAGCTCCCATTGTGTACAGGCATAAAATAAGAGGTTGAGCCAGCCAACCATATGGCAACACCTCAAAAGCAGGGCACTCCTGAGCACATGTTCAGGTCCAGAATTAATGCTTAGCAGTAGAAGCCAACTCTCAAGCCTTTACACACACACACACACCCCTACCTGATTATACAGTCAGATTTTTTTGTCAGCAGCCTCATTTGCTGGGGCGTTATCTTTTAGACTGCCTATACACTGTAGAAATAATGCCGTTTGACACTGCTTTAACTATCCTGGCTCTGTCCTATGGGATCCTGGGATTTGTAGTTTGTTATGGCACCCGAGCTCTCCAACAGAGAAGGCTAAATATCTAACATAACTGCAAATCCCAGAATTCCATCACATTGAGCCATGGCAGTTAAAGTGTTGTCAAACTGGATTTTTTTTCTACAGTGTAGTTTTTCTCAACAGCTTTAGTTGTGGTTATTGTTAGACAAATAGGAGACAGTTGTTAGACCACTGGGAAGTCAGCAGTGAATTCTTGGATATCAGCAAAAGATCCAGCAGTGGTTGAATTTATTTATTTATTTGTTTATTTATTTTATTAAAATGTTTCTATTCTGCCCTCTTTTGTAAGGTCTCAGGGCAGCATACAACTAAAACAATCTAAGGACTTTTTCGGATGTGAAGAAAGTAATGCAAGCAGCCTCGTCAGCTTGCGAGGCTGCTGCGCTGAAGAGCGTCCCTTTTGTATGACGCTCGCCCCTGTTGGTACTGTTGTGGTACCGCGGGGAGAGTTGAGCGTCATATTTTATCGTTTTTTACTCACGATCAACTTTCGTGAGTAAAAAACAACTAAATATGACGCTCAACTCTCCCCGTGGTACCGCAACAGTACCGGCAGGGGCCAGCGTCATACGAAAGGGACGCTTTGCAGCGCAGCAGCCTCACATACTGATGAGGCTGCTTGCGTTATTTTTCAGCGTCCGAAAAAGTCCTAAGCCATTTAAAACAATTCCAAATAAAAACAAAGGAATAATTTAATGAAGATAAAGATATAGTAAACAGATTGGCAAGTTAAAATGACAGAAAAGGTGAAACAGTTTAAACTAGGTACATTTAAAAAACAGAGAGATTAGGTTTTAAAGGCTTTAACCAAAAGCTATGTTTCAACTTTGTGCCTAAAGGAAACCAGCATTGGGGACAGGGTTGCCATAATTCTCTGCCACAAAACTGGGACAAAAGTACCCACATTTTGACCCTGGAGGGGAAGGATGATGCTCTCCTCCCTCTTTGCACCCATGGAAGCCTTCCTGCTACTGCCACTGATTTGTTCCAGAGGAAGTGGATGGGCCAGAAGAGACCCATCTAGCTGCCTTTGTCCAGCAAGCCTGTGAGCTTTGATAGGAAGTTGAAGACCTGTGGGCCAAGGAGGGGGCCGGGCAGGATTAGGGGGGAAGGGGTGCACAGATGATGCTGCCAACGGGTGAGCCAGCACAGCGGGATAGAGGACCCACCACTCCACTGGGCCATCGGGGGAGAAGTTTGGGGAGTGAGTGTGCACTAGCAAAACTGGGTTTCCAGCTGCTGTTGCTGACCAGGTGAGCAGGGAAGAGGAACAGCTGCCCCGCTGGGCCATCCCACTTCCTAGGAACAACCAAAAGGCACACTGCCCCCCCCCATGAGCTTCTACAAAGGCAGTGACCTTGGAGGCCAGACTCACCACACACACACAAACACACAAGTACATTGCTGGTCTTCTCTCCTCTATCTTGATTTTCCATCGCTCTCTCTCTGCTGCTGCTGCCTGCTCTGCATACTCCAATTCCCATCTTTTGCATACTACACTCTCACCATAGCCTAGACTGCACTCTCCCACCTTCTGCACTCACTCCCCATGTGACCCAGAGCAAAGAGCTTGCAGACTGAAAGCCTGGAGTCAAAATCCACAATTTGCTGCTTGAAGCAGCCCAGCCAAACAGGACAACTTTCTGTCCCTCTAATCCATGATTTTCCTGGTTTTCTGGGACTTATGGCAACCCTAGTTGGGGAGGGCATTCCATAAACAGGGAAGCTCTCTCCCATAGCCCTCCATGGGGTATCACTCTCACTAGTGGTACACAGAGGTGGGCCCCTCCAGCAAATTCCTGTTCTCAGGCAGGTATATGTAGGAAAAGGTGCTCCATGTCCTAAGCCTTTTTAAGATGTAAAAGTCTGCAGATTCTCAAGCTCGAAAAGTATTCAGTTTCTTTATAATTAGCTTCTAGACTAGCTGGAAACACGAAAAGCAATAAAATGTTGATTCCCCATTTTTTTGTTAAAAAAAAAATGCAAACACTGCCTCTGTGGATTCAAAATTGTCCCTGCCCAGTGTGAATCTCATATGCTTTTCTGTAGGTAGAGAGCAGCAAGTCTGCTTCTAGGTTATCAAACTGTGGTCTTCCTGATGTTTGGTTCTGAAACTGTGGTCTTTGCCACTGCTCATCATACCACAACTTACTCATGGAAGGAGCTAGGCATATCATATTTCGGCACCTCACTCACCAGTGCCTTAGAACTCCTTCGGTTGGTGCAGCTGCCCGGCTTTTAAGGTGGGTTTTGAGGAGTCAGATCAGAAAGCAGATTGTAGCTATTTCTCCCTGCAGGATCTCAGCAGAATCTATCTCCCTGTCCATATGTAACGTCTATCATTAGGTGCTCTGTTTCAATAATATATTCATATCTGTCTGGCTTTTCTTTGCAAACAAAGATTCAGGAAGGACTCATCCCGTGCTTTCTGCAAGCGCACTGATGACTAAAAAGGCCAATCCGAGATAAACAAGTCCAGTTGCAGAAAACACAGAAGAAGGTCTCCTTGGGTGATGTTTCCGGGTTGTGATTCTTTCTGCGTTGTCGTTTCTCTTCAAGACTTGTTCGGTGTGAGTTCTCAAATAAGGCTGCAGCATTGTGGATTGTGCGTCTCCATGCCTCCCGATGTGAGGCCAGGGTGGACCATTGTTGATGATGAATTTGGCCGAGCCTGAGATGTTGTTTCAGGGAGTCCTTGTATTGCCTTTTTGAAGCACCCCTCTTACACTGACCTGTGGTGAGCTCACCGTACTATTTTTGGGAAGCGAAGTCCTCCATCCTAGAAATGTGCCCTGCCCAGCGCAGCTGTGTTCTCAATATCATGGCCTCAATGCTGGTGATCCCTGCTTGCTTAAGGACAGCAACATTTGTTACATAGTCAGTCCAGTGTATATTTAGGATTGTGCATATACAGTGCTGATGAAAGCGTTCGAGGAGTCATAAGTGGTGGCGATAGGTGACCCATGTTTCAGACCCATAAAGGAGAATAGACAGTACAATGGCTCTATACACACTGATTTTTGTGCTTTGCCTCAGGTGTTTCTTACTCCAGATTCTTTTGTAAAGTCTTCCAAATGCACTATGTGCCTTTGCTAATCTGTGATTGATCTCTTTGTCAATCTTGGCATCTGAGGAGATGATGCTTCCCACGTAGGTGAACTGCTGAATGGACTTAAGCACAGATTTGCCAATGGCAATGTGGGGATGATGGTGTTCCAAAAATCTCGTTTGTTAATTGGTGGTCCATCATCAACATTCTGTTCTTGAAAATAATTTTAAAATTGGTGCCACATTGCTAAAAAAAAGTTGTCTTCCTTTATTTCTCCTCACATCATACAGAAATGACTACCGTTGTCCCTCCGATTTTTTATCCATGGATTTAAGTATTCATGGCTTCAAAATATTCTTAAAAAAATAATAATCCAAAAAGCAAACCTTGATTTTTTTCATCTTATGTAAGGGACACCATTTTGCTATGCCATTTCATATAATGGGACTTGAGTATTCATGGATTTTGGTATCCATTGGGGGGTCCTGGAGCCAAACCCCAGCAAATATGAAGGGACAACTGAGTTAATTTTTCTGCAAGTGCAGCTGACCATATTCTATTAAGAGATTCATGAAATGAAAATCCTTGGGCATTTTTTTTTTTTTTGAGTTTTGGAAGAGGCTATAACTGGCTGGCTGGAAAAGTGAATGGGAGCACTTCATACTGCAACATTTTGTTACAAATTTATTCACTTTCTGTAAATCACAGTAAATGTTACCCATCTTCTCCTCACCTTCCTATTAATGATATTTCCTCTGAGTTAAATATTACTTTGTTAGTTGGCAAGATGCTCTAAACACTTAATCATGTCAACTTGCCTCAGCTACCATTTTTCCAGAAGTGTGAGATCTCCCTCTACCCCAGAAGGCTTTTTCTAATGTAAAAATGATTGCATGATGTAAATGAGGTACATACTTTTTACAGATGTAAAAATAAATAATATTCGAAGACAGTGGTTCTTAACCTGGGGTCTGCAGACTCCTAGGGGACCACAATATCCTCAGTGGAATTCCACAGGCTTGAAAGTTGTTTGGTTCACCTCCTCCCTGCAGCAGAGTGGCCACGTAACAGGAGCCAAGGCAAAGGCTGGCTGGCTGGCTGGCTGGCTTGGCCTGCACATTGCCATTCAATCCACTCCAGCCACAAAACAGTAGAAAAATCTTCCCTCCCCCTCCAGTGCCTCTGAGGGAAGGTTTCATGAATGGTATAATTGTGTTGTTGTTGTCGATGTCGTTGTTGTCAGGTATTATTATGGTTTTAAATCTTGAATTAACTCTTGGGGTTCCATGGCAACAAAATATATTTAAAGGGAGTTCCTGGGGGGGGAATGGTTAAGAGCCACTGTTCTAAGATGGAGCCTGTATTCCACAGAGTATTTAGCATAAGAGTTATTCTAGGGCTGGTTCTTTATAATCCAAGGTACAAAACTGTATCACTATCTGGCCTCCAAGATATATTTAATTAATCATTTAATTAAGTTCGATCCCACTTTTTGTCCAATACCAAGTGGCTCACAACAAGATCAGAAACAACTGAATCATATGACATAAAACAACAATGAAGCCGGGCATTGTAACAACAGTAACACAACTATTGAACATTGGACACAATACAATGGCAGCTCGATCAGAGCTAGGCAATGTTATTTTTGGGAGAATGGGTCCCTCAAGCCAGTATGGTCAATGAGGAGTCTGGGAAATGTAACACACAAAAAATGTACTCTCCCAAGCTCTGGCCAAGCTGTAATTTCAATGCTATGATTGTTTATACAAAAGTCTTTAAATTCTCTTTTGCTCTGTGTTTTAGTCCATCTTTTTATCAGTAATGAGAAAAGCCACTGGAGAATTTGGTGACCCTCAAATGGCTATGGTAGTGCTAGACCCTGTAGTATGGCAAAGTAAAGGACCTCACATCAAACTGGTTGGATAATCATACCATAAAAGGCTTGCCTTGAATTCTCTTTTCCTTCCTCTCAGTCCATGAGCATCATTTATGCTAGCAAGCCAAGAATCTTCATTTATAGTTCCAAAAAGTCAGTTCAATGATCCTACGCAAAGTTTACCATTGTCTATTTAGTGCAGCAAGGCATTCCTGTAATGGCAAATTCAAACACTCTCAAACTTTGCGGAAGGATCTAGAATTGAGCTTTGTAACTGAAGACCTTCCCGCCTTATTAATGAAGGCCTGAATATCCCTCATGTCTTTAGGGAGAAAGCGAGCCTTGACTTTAACATTTTGTCCAACAACTCTGCTTTTACATTTCCTCAACATGCACACAGAATGTATTTAACCCAGAGTTTATTGAATGAGGGATTAGAGCTATTTTTCTTACTTTAGTGAACTTTGGTTCACTTCATCCTGCATACATTACCTGATTCCGGCCTTCCCTGGCTAGAACACAACTGCTCTATAAATGATTGTTGTAAAGGCTAAATAGCTAGTGTTCTAACACCTTTTTATTCATGTGGCCCTCTTCCTATACCCCAAAGGTTATGAAGAAAAGATCACATCCATTCTCAACATGGAAGACGCAGCACATTGCCGGAAGTAGTACATATTCCTAGCCAAAACAGTTCCTCTCCAACAAAGAAAAGGTGTGTTTCAATTAAGGACCTATAATTACTAAAGAGGTGAGGACAAAACTCATAATATTTTCATGATTGGAAGAAAGTGAATGATCCTGCAACAAAATATTACATATTCCAGCTAGCCAGTCATACCTCTTCTGGGATACTTCCTTCCATTTAATGTGCATATCAGGATATCAGTAATACTACTAGAGAACTATATAGAAACTAGCTGGATCCAGCATGCCATATGCTGTTAAAAAAAACACCCTCAAAATGCATGGTAGATCTCACAACACCCCTGTAAGGTTGACCAGTGGATTTAAATTCCTCCTCCCCCCACACTTTTCCCAGAATGGCTAAGGGTGATTTGCTCTGTTGCCGTGCCATTGCCGGTAGTTGACTGCCTGGGTCCTGTTACACTGGCAGCAGCGGTGTCCTGCTGCCACCACCAGTTGACTGCCTGGCTCCGTCACAGTGGCAGTGGTGGCATCCTGCTGCCACCACCACTGCCAGTTGACTGCCTGGGTCCCATCACTGCCTGGGTCCTGTTGCAGGAGTAGCAGTGACATCTGACCCCCACCACCAGTTGACTGCCTGGGTCCCGTCACAGCCTGTGACTAGTGAGTGGCTGAGGGAGTGAGGGGGGGCACCACCAGTCAACTGGTGAGGATGAGGTTGTAGATGCAGATTGAGTGGCAGGAGTGGATTGTGAGGTGGAGAGGGAATTTGCATTTGGGTGGTGATTAGTTGGGTGTGTTTCCTAGGAAAATGATGTGAGGCAGAAGAACGAATCCCATCACCAGTATGACTCTGACAAAAATGTCTGCAGCTGTAGACCTGCCAACACCAAACAGATGGGCTTCTGGGCAATAAGAATACCAATTTGTGAGGAGCCAGAGAGTAATGAGGACTCTTTCCTCCACAGGAATGGCTCTCCTCATGATGGTATCTTCCCTTTGCACTTTGGGATGAAGCGCCTCCACTGTTCTGAAACATGTGCAATGGGGCATTTGGATATTGTGCACTGTTCGTCCAACCACACTGACAGGACAAAATGGTTCCACCACTCCTTGCTGCTTGAGAACACCCACCAATGATGAGCATGTCTGGTCCCATGAGGAATAGTAATGGCTGTGCTTACAGAAGCTGAATCCATTGCCAAAACCCACAGCAAAAGACAAGCATCGTGTCGCAAGAACTCTCTCTATTCTGCTGCTGCTGCTTTTTTTCATTCTGTGGTACACCTGCGGTGGTACATGTTCAGCGCATCATGAGCCATAATAGTGGCTTGCAGCAAGTCAAATACTGCCGGGCACACCCCGCAGTGTGGATTCCATATCAGTGATCCCATAAGCAGTGACTGCCCGAGACAATGACCAGGCAGGGCAATGGCAGCTGGAAACATTGTGCAGGCTAAATTGAATCACAGTGTGCCTGCCCAGTACTACAAGCTATCCAATAGGAATGCAGATGCACAGGACAAGAAACTCTATTAGCTCCTGACAATAAATGTGGAAATACATATATTCACATACATGACTGGAAGCAAAAAAAAGTGGAGCGGACATGGCTGAAAATAATGTGAAGGACTGGAGATGCGGACTTTTTGTCCAGAGCAGAGCAGCCAAAATGGTGGGAGATCTGGAAGCCATGCTGTATGAGGAATGGCTTCGAGAGCTGGGTATGTTTAGCCTGGAGAAGAGAAGGTTAAGAGGTTATATGATAGCCATGTTTAAATATTTGAAGAGATGTCATATTGAGCATGGAGAAAGCTTGCTTTCTGCTGCTCCAGAGACAAGGATATGGAGCAGTGGACTCAAACTACAGGAAAAGAGATTCCACCTAAATATTAGGAAGAACTTCCTGATGGTAAAGAGCTGTTCAGCAGTGGAATGCACTGCCTCGGAGTGTGGTGGAGTTTCCTTCCTTGGAGGTTTTTAAACAGAGGCTGGATGGCTGTCTGTTGAGAATGCTTTGATTGGGTACTCCTACATGGCAGGGGGTTTGACTAGATGGCCCTTGTGGTCTCTTACAGTTCTATGGTTCTGTGGAAATTAGCAGATGCAACCAATGTGGTGCAATCATGATGCCAGTGGAAAGGAAAAGGACGTCCTTTGGCATTCCGCTGGCATTGTTCTAACTTACCTTTATATTGAAGGCTGAAACTGTCAATAGGTCCCTGTGGTGCTTTTGTGCCAGCATTGCTGGTGTAGGAAACCTGGGACCATTTAAATCACATCACTGAGGTGAGAATGGTGGGTCCAGCGCAAACACTTCTGGGTGAGATCGGGACATCCAGGTAAGGTTTGCTCTTTTTATGAGCCTCCCTGGGAATTTGGGACCTTTAAAGGATGTTTAGGTTCGTGTGCAAACTTTAATGTGTTTTTATAATTATTATTATTATTTTCAAATTTCCTGTGCAACAAAGTCTCACGGGATTTCAAATGAGGAAGTGAACGGGGCTCTGTTCACTTCCTCTTTATTGCCAGGGCTGCCTTTGCCAGGAGAAGAAGGTAAGTGCAGGGGGGGTGGGGGTGGAAACGTTCTTTTGCTGGCATAGACATGTTTTTGTTTTTGTTTTAATGCTGGCAAAAGAATGTTTTAAACGGGGTTGTTTGATAATCTCCTATGATTCCCCCTTGCAACACAGTCAGTTCTTCAGGGCAAAATGTGTGACTGGTTATGCTAATCTTACCACACTGTTTGTGGCATTAACAGCAGGGCCAGTTTAAGGCACCAGTGGCATCAGCATCTGCAGGGGGCCCCATTATTGTGTGGGGGCCCGTAGTAACCCTCCTACTGCAAAAACATTATTAGTAATAATCAGAATATCCTGTACTGTGAATAGCTTAGGTTGAGTTAGGTTACACTGACCTGAGATAAACATATGGGCCCCCCAAAATAAAACATTGCAGGGGGCCCCCAAATTCCTTAAACCGGTCCTGATTAACAGGGTCACTGCAGGCTCACTGTGGAATGGGAAAATGTAATGCAACACTGAATTTTTTTCATCAGTGTAGACAAGTCCCTAACTTCGATATGGAGCAAAAGGCTTCAGGATTATGAGCCATTGAAACAAAGGAAGGCAATGGCTGCAAAGTACAGACATGCTTTGCATGCTATCTTGGGGGTGGGGTTCTTAGTTTCAATCCCCAGTAACCTTCATTAAATGATGAGGCAGTATGTGATGGGTAAGACCCGAAAAAGGACACCCTGGAGAGCTGTTGCTTGTTAAAGTAAAAGCTAGCTAGAGAAGTCTGCTTGACATGACATAAGGAATCTTCTCACATCCAATCCATATATCAGAGCCACGGAGTTCACATTTCAGACAACTTCACAGGTCATCCATAATATGACACCTGAGGCTACCTCAAGAGCTGATGGTGTGGCTTGGATAAACAGAGACAAATAAGGAATTAGAAAACTAAACAGAGACCCACAGTTTGGTTTTGGTCCCCCCACCCCCGCTCAAAGAAGGGCAGCCTTTGTTTAACAACAGCAGCCCATCTTTCTTTCTGACTCATGTTGGCTGACCTGGAATTTCAGACTGTAAAGGAAGACACCTCTGCAACTGGCAAGTCGACAAGGATCAATATGGCCTCCTTCACCTTTGCGGCAACAACACAAACTTTGGGCAGTTGAAGCGTTTCTCTTTCTTGTGGGATTTATGGCTCAAGTCCTGCTAGATTGTTTTCATCTTTGTTCCAACAAGCCACACTTGTTGGAGAATCACACTCTGACACTCTCCTAACCTCGGACTCAAAAGGAGGAGATTACAAAAGGGGTCAGAAAACCCCAGAGGGTTCCCCTTGGTAAGAACCTTCCCTGTCAGTTTGCCTTCTCATTTCCCGAGCTCTCCTCTGATTATTAGTGCACTGACGGAATAAAAATAACCTCATATTCCTACATGAATCATAAATAAAGCCCTTTTATTTCATCAAAGAGGTTGGCAGGTTTATAGTCCTCTGCAATGTCTGTGCAATGCGAATGACATACCTTTAATTTTGCCGACAGGCTTGTCAGGGTTCAAATGGAAAAAAAGAAGTGAAAAGTGCAGCAACTTCTCAAAACATTTCACTGTTACTGTGTGTCTGCGTGTGTGTGTTTGGCAGATGAAAATATATATATTCAACAGCAGTGTGTGTCTGTGTGTGTGTGTCTGTATGTGTGTTCCGGATATATATATATTTTCATTCATTCTACAGCAATCAAGAAATCTGGCTGATCTTGTTAAGCACAAAACCGTTGTGTTCATAAATGCTCATTGAAGTGTGCATTGGAATTCCGTTCCCCAAAGACAGGATGGCAAAATCTTCAAACTACTGTACAGTGGAATAGTCAGGCCACTTCAAGACAGGGAATGATCTATACAGCCCTGGCCAGTTCTGGCCAATGTGGCGCCCTCCAGATGTTTTGGATTACCACTGCCAAAATCCCTGGCCATTGCTTTTTGCTGGCTAGGATGATGAGACCTGTAGTTCAAGATGTTTGTGTGGAGGGTTGGTCTAGGCTATACAAAGGTGCCTTAGAAAATGCTGTAGAGAATATAGAAAACTTGTTGCTCACCCATTCTCATTGTTATTTTGCCATTAGGTCAACTTTGACTTATGGTGACCCTATGAATGAGACCTCCAAAAGCCCAAGTGATTATCCGCTCTGTTCAGGTCTTGCTCACCAACAATGGTCCGCCCTGGCCTCACATCGGGAGGCATGGAGACGCACTATCCACAATGCTGCAGCCTTATTTGAGAACTCACGCTGAACAAGTCTTGAAGAGAAACGACAACGCAGAAAGAATCACAACCCGGAAATATCACCCAAGGAGACCTTCTGCTGTGCTTTCTGCAACTGGACTTGTTTATCTCGGATTGGCCTTTTTAGTCATCAGTGCACTTGCAGAAAGCACGGGATGAGTCCTTCCTGAATCTTCGGAGATTTTCGGATGCCTAAAATCAGCTTCTTGCCATGCAAGCAGCCTCCCGAACAGTACCGAGGCTTCTGCATGGCAAGGGTCCATTTTGGACGACGCCGTTTCTCTCTCGGCATCATCCGTGACTGTTGCGGCCAGCATTGGAGGTGGCCACACTGTTTTTTACTCACGGAAGTTGTCCGTGAGTAAAAAACAGCGCGGCCACCTCCAATGCTGGCCGCAACAGTCACGGACAATGCCGAGAGAGAAACGGTGTCATCCAAAATGGACCCTTGCTGTACAGCAGCCTCGGTACTGTTCCGGAGGCTGCTTGCGCAGCAAGAAGCTGATTTTAGGTGTCCAAAAATCTCCTTCGTTTGCAAAGAAAAGCCAGAGAGAGAGAGATAGAGAGAGATTGCCTTTTCAAGTGAGTCATGTCTTCTCATGATATGGCCAAAGTACAACAGTCTCAGTTTAGTCATCTTGGCTTCTACAAATGGTTCAGGCTTGATTTGCTCTAACACCCATTCATTTCTTTTTTTAGCAGTCCACGGTATCCATTGAACTCTCCTCCCACACCACATTTCAGAACAGTTGATTTTCTTTTTGCCAGCTTTTCTTCCCCTGTACAGCTTTCACGACCTTACCTAGAAAGTGGATATACTAAGGTCTAGTTGGTTCTGATTTTAGTATTTAATGACACTAGCTGTACCCGGCATAGCATACACCATTGAAATACTCCCCAAAAAACTCCCAGTAGACCTCATGACAACCCTGTAAGGTAGGCTGGTGGATTTTAAAATTCCTTCTCCCCCTTCTCAGTGTTCCACGCTTTTCCTGGAATGGCTGAGGGTGACTCTCTCTGTTACTCTGCTGCCACTGCAGCTGCAGCCAGTTGACTGCCTGGGTCCCATTGCAGGTGCCCTGCCGCCCCTGCCAATTGACTGTCTGGGTCCCAATCTGGGCCACAGATTGAGTGGCAGGAGTGGATTGTGAGGTGGAGATGGATTTGCATGTGGGTGGTGATTGGTTGGGTGTGTTTCCTGAGCAGCCAGTCAGCACACTGGGAGAGACAACATACCCAAGATACATATATATATATATATATATATATATATATATATATATATATATATATAAACATGTCTTTACACTTGAGAATCTTATCTAGTTCCTTCATGGCTGCCTTTCCAAGTCTTAGGGTGCATCTACACTGTGGAAATAATGCAGTTTGACACCACTTTAAATGTCGTAGCTCCATCCAATGGCATATTGGAATTTGTAGTTTTACAAGGTCTTTAGCCTCCTCTGCCAAAAGAGTGCTGGTGCCTCCCAAAACCACAAATCCCAGGATTCTCTAGGATAGAGCCATGGGAGTTAAAGTGGTTTCAAACTACATTATTTCTAGTGTAGATGCACCCTCAGTCTTCTTCTGATTTCTTGACTACAGTCTCCATTTTGTCTTACTCATCCCCCCTCCAAAGTGTATTAGTAGTGTTGCTGAAATATTTTTGATTTTTTAAAAAATCGGGTCACTCAGAATAAAGAAACCACAGGAGACATATGTGAAGAGGAAGTTATACTAAAAACAATGGGTAGAATCCAGAATCATGTGTAGAGAAAATCTTCTCAAATCTTTGATGGTGAATGTAGTTCCAACTCACAGTCAATTAATTTTAATGGTGTACTCTGAATGGCTAAATGTGAACCCAAGCCAATATATTTTGGTCCAACGTATTTCATCTGAAACAATTAGAACATTTGCATTGTCTCTTTGGGATAAAGGATAGCCTTCCATTCTCTGCCCTCAGCTCTGCCTACATTCTCATGAGCTGGGAGATTCTGTACAGATGGGTAAACAGAGCCAATATTTGACCAATATGAAGTCTTCAGTTTACTCCTCTACAAAAGCTAAAATAAACCACCTGTTTATTCAAAGAAGTGGCAGTGTTAGACTCCTGCAGCATAAAAAGGAGGAAGGAGAGAGGAGGGAAAAAAAGAATTGTGACAGCATGTTTAAGACTGATTGGTTTTTATTTTCACATGCACTTTCATTGATACAGACCCACTTCTTTGTATGCAATACCGAGTACTCTATTAATCCAAAGCTTAAAAGAACTATCCAGGATGTTCAGTGTTATCTCACAAAAGAGATACAGCACCTGTAAAGATGAAAGCCTTATTTTAATTTTTATATCATTTGAACTTTTAGCTGTAGAGGTTGCCCCCACCCATATCTGCGGTGGTTCCTGGACTTACTGTGGATACTGGAAACCATGGATAATAGTGAACCCTACCAAAATAAAAGACTTCTGGTACAAACATACCATTGAGTTGCATTGGAGGACCTAGCAATTCCTAGAGAGTACCCCTCTCTAGACATTTTCCAGCATGCCTCTATGATACGTGTCCCTACTTTTTCAGCTGTGGATAACTGAAACCACAGCTATTGGTTCCACAGATACAGGCAGTGACCTGTATTTGTTTAACTTTTGTAGGTTACTTTGCGCCTTAGGGCTGGATACAGGAGCCCTGGTGGCACAATAGTTAAATGCCGGTACTGCAGCCACAACATTGTGAGTTCGATCCTACGGGGCTCCAGGGTTGACTCAGCCTTCCATCCATCCGTAGGTTGGTATAATGCATTCCCAGCTTGTTAGGAGTAATTAGCTAACACATTATAAACTGTTTAGGGAGTGCTTTGCACTGATAAGTTGTATAGAAATATAAATGCTATTGCTATTTACTAAATAAATAAACCAAGAGCAGATTCACCACGACACTGATATTGGAACCATTAGAATATTAGAGAGTGGGCAAGAAAATGCCAAACGAAGTTTAGCGTAAGTGTGACGAGACACATTTTGAGATAAATATCTTAGGTTCCCTCAAATAGATTGAGAATGGATAGATCATTTAACATTTACACTGAACCCAAGAAGTCATTCACTACTCTACTCAATACAGGAGTACCAGCTGCCACTGTAATAGGATGAATGAGTCCAAGCTATGTGTATGAATTGAAAAGTGAGCCAAAAAATGTGTGCAATTTTTGAAACCAGGGGGCGGGGGGTGTTAGGGGTTGGGGCTCCACTGACTCCCCCTCCCCAGCAGACCTTGGAATGGAATGCTACACCCCCATCACACACCTCAATTGTTTCCAATTTTTATTTTACTCCCCAAATGTCCCCAACATCTCGTGGGAGTAAGGTGAGCAATTTTGCCATGTTTTTGGCCCTCTGGGCCATTTTAAACCCAGAAGAGCACTTTGTTTTTCCAATAGGAAGTGATCCAGAACTTAACCTAGGTTTTACTTGGGGATGTTTCAGGGCTAACAATATTTCCCCCCCCAAATAAAATCTCAAAATTTGGGGGGCTTTGAGAGATACAAGAACATCTCTGCAGGCCAAATGTGGCCTATGGGCCACATTTTCCCCAGCCTTTTTAAAAAAGAAATGTATGAGGGGAAGGAGCACATGGTTTGGGCCTATTTTAAAAAAATGAATAGAGGTGGGCAAAGCCTAGACATGGAGGAGAAAGTCTGCAGATGTCAGCTAGATACAGAAGCCCTATGTGCGCCTGCATGTATGCACAGTTCATTACAAGGAAAGAGAACTCTACAGCCCAACACACTCCTTCCCATTTTAATCACATCCATGCCCACTTCAGTTGGTAATTTCAGCCCTTCCTAAGGTAGAAAGAATTATGCCAGTCTCCAAAGAGCAGTTTCATGCTAGAACTCAGATCTATTATTGAGCTGAGCTGCATCAGCGCTGCTGGATCACCAGGACAGATGTGGAAGACAACAGGACATCTTGGTTGAGTGCCAGCCCTGAGAAGCAGTCGGAGGGGGGGAACCTCTGAGTTACAAGAAAGACATGATTGCTTAAGCAGCAGGTGGAGAGCAAAAGACATTTTTGTAGCCACAAGCGCCCAAACCCAAAGGACTGAATGCTTCCAAAGCTCTTTAGCTCATCTTCTCTACATCCAACAGACAGAATCACCTCAGGCCAATCATCTCAGGATACTCACAGCACACTGTGTCGTGGCCTATTTGAGAACATACTAGGAGTTTTTTTTTTCCTAAAGAAACAATATGGTCTGTATAGAACCAAATAAGCATGTGTGTGTGTGTGTGTGTGTGTGTGTGCATGTTTTCTTCAACTGCCGGTCTTTAATTGTGGCACGTTCCTTGATGCTGTAGTTTTGCATTTTTAAAAAGTTACTTAGTCCAACATTTAAAGGTGAGCAATGGGCATTTAGCAATCCAAAGAGAAGAGCCAAATTAAAATGTAAATACTCAAATCCTGTGGGTGGCTTATGCCATACTGACTATGGGTTCATCTACAGTGTAACCTGGCTGCAGAGCTAGCCTGTTCTTCCCTTGTTACCTGCACAGAATGGGCTGGAGTCCAAATAGGCATGCCAGCCCATCACTGCAGCTGCCACTGCTGTCATTTTCTTTGTTGATTCAGAAGGCAAGAAGGGGCCTGAAATATGTGACTGAAAACCCCTTGCATGGGACCAGCCTTGGCCACATGCTGAGGAACTCCTTCCTGCCTTCTGGGAGAGTGAGGCAGCCCAGCAGCTGCAGCAAGGGCCAGCATGCCGGACACGCTTCTGTAAACACATGGGCCCAATCCACTTTTTTTCTAGCAGAAATGGAGTAAACCAGATATTTTCCTATAACACTTTATGAGCCCTTCCCCCACCTTCCCCCTGTCTCAGCCCTGTATCTGCTCAGAGGGTGATGAGAACTGCCTAGGAGTAGAAAAGGACAAATGGCTTGCATTATATGGACTGCAGGGATATGAGATGGGGGGGGGACCAGGGTAAAAAACCCATGCAGACAAGCCCTAAGCCACTGCTAGGACTTGTTAAGAATGTTGCATAAGGAGGTATTCAGTACCTCCTTGCCAAATGTCTTTGCTCTTGGTGTGTACTTGCATCCAGAGGCTCCCAGATGGAGCCTCTCCTCCCCTCCTGGCCACAGGAGAAAGAGAAACGAGTCTTGCCTTCATCTTTGCTCAAGGGGAAACAATGGCTGCTTCCTGCCAGGATGTTCAGGGATGGCCTAATGGTATCTCATTCCAACATTTTACAGATGAAAATTGGGACACAGGTGGCCAAGCAACATTGGAGTGTTGTCAAGATGATAATAGTTATTAAAGACAAAGAACACATAAGCTAAGAGAGGCTTCAGGAGTCTGCTTTTGCCTGAGTCTACTGGGAAGGGCAAGATTCCATCCCCTTCTTTCTGCCCTGCTGGGTTAACTGTTTATGTACAAACTCCTTTCACACAAAGGGCATATCTACATAGACAATATACACCATCTTGCCCCTGTCTTAGACCCCTGCAGTCCTGACAACTGTTCTGCCCCCGGACAGTCCTTTTGACCCCAGGACAAAGATGGGGCTAAAAAGAGAAGCTGTAAAGGGCTTTTATAGGTCAAAACCAGCACTTTGAATTATGCCCAGAAATGGACCGGCAGCCAGTGGAACTGATGCAGCAAGGGAGTTGTGTGATCCCTGTAGCAAGACCCGGTTAACAATCTGTCTCTCTGAACCAGCTGAAGTCTCTGAATACTCTTCAAAGGCAGCCCCATATAGAGAACATTACAGTAATATAACTGGGATTTAATTAAGGCATATGTATGTGCTCAATCATCTATAAAGAGCCAACTAAATGATAAATTTAGCAACCGATCTGGCCTTAAGCAGAGGGAAAGATTTTCTTTGCCCTCCAAAATTTCCATTGTTTTTACAGTAGAGCTGGCCTTGGCATGGCCTCATCCTAAGGGATTGCAAATCGCCAGTGATCCTGAGTTGGACTGGACCAAAACATTTTGCTGCCTCAAGACCAAGATAGTGCCTCTTCCCATTGTATATACAGAAGCTGACTGGGTTGGTAGCTGAAGTGTTCTTCAACACGGATGATGGGACAGTGTCTACTACCACCCCAGAAGGCAGGTGGGAAGCTCAGAAGCCATTTAGCACACAGCTTTGCCAATGCTTTGGTACTGACTCCCAGCATCTCTCACAACAAGCAAATGCCTCATTTTCCTTGAGCATAGGTCTGGCCCTGTTATTAAACAAGGAAACATTGTAAAGAGCCTTTAATATACTGAAGCTAGCCTCTCATTGCTGAATGGGTGAGGGGGGATAATTTGTGGTCTATGACTAAAGCACCGAGTAACACAGAGTAGCCTGTGGCCCCAATCCGCCCGTCTGCCCTCTGCCTGCCTGCTGACACACCTCTTCCAAAAGTCTATGAGGCAGAAATCTAGCAGGACTAGGTTACTTGTGAGGTGCTGATTTGAACTCACTTTGGTTATATTGTGAAAGTCTAATTCCCCATTGCCTCACCTTGCTCTGTTAATTGCATATATTAGCCCTTGGCTGAAGAATAACTTAGCTTCCAATTTTGTAAAGAAACAGCCCTTGTCTTGGTTATTTTGGGCATATAAGTCTCTGATATGACTCTGTTTTCTAAGCAGACATTAATGATTCTAGAACTAATATTCATTGTTTGAAAAGCCATACCAGCCTTGGCATTTACTTAACCTTTTGTCTCGTGTATGAGACTGAGGCAGCCTAAATCCGTTTCTTAATTAATATCTTCTCTTTCTCTCTCCCATTCTCTCTCTCTCTCTTTCTTGTTCTTTCTCTCACTCACTCATTTTCCCAAGCTAACATTATTTATCACATCATTTGCATGTCACTATTAGAAAGAGAGTTTCTTTGTGGGTGGGAATGGGTGGTGGTGGAAGTAACTTGTGTGTAAGGCACACCTCTCCTTTTTTAAAAAAGTGAAACAATTAAAGTAAAGGGTGTGGAAGATCACATTTAACCAGACCCTACAAATACTCAAATTGAATTCTATGATTTATGGACTAGAGCATACCAAATTTGACTCCAAAAAATGGGTTGTGGTTGTTTTTAAACCAAAACTGTTCTCTACTGGAATGGTTTTCAGGGGACAGGTGCTAGAAAAATTCTAGTATGTGTTACAAAATTTCAGAGCTCATGTACACAAGCCAGGATACACCAGCTCCCTGCTGGCAAATCCTGCCCACGGATCAAGCCTGTTCCTCCCTTTTTACCTCCACGAAATGGGCTGGAGTCCAGACAGACACAACGGCCCATCACTGCAGCTGTCGACATCTCCCCTGCCCTCCTAGAAGTGAGGAATCCAGCCCACAACATATGATCCAGGCCCCCTGCATGCGACCAGCCTTGGTCACATGATGCAGGACTGCTTCCTGCTTCAGAGCAGCAAGGCAGACTGGCAGCTGCAGCGAAGGGATGTTCTACTGGGATGGGCTCCTGAGGACATGTGGGGCCCGGTCCTTTTTTTTGTTTTTGTTTTTGTTTTGCTGGCAGGACCAGAGCATTCCAGTTATTATTTTACAACATTTTCTCAGGCCCTACCCCATCTTCCCTCTGTGTTATCCCCATATTTGCCCTGGGGGTCATGAGGACTCCTCTGGGGACAGAATAGGGCAAAAGCCCTGCATTGTCAGGACTTCAGGGCTCTAAAGTGAGGGAAAGATGGGTTATATTGCCCATGTTGAAAAGCCCTCAGATGTTGCCCAGTGGAAACAAAGCAGGGTTTTCCTGTTCTTCTTTTTGAACGTAGGGGACTAGTACCTAAGAGAAAGGATATCAGATATTGTGATGTTCCACCAGAGCATGGAAACATTACTTTTTTTGACTACAACTCTGAGAATTCCATAGACATTGGCTACATTGGCTGGTGGTTTTTAGATGACATAGGCCAGAATCTTGTTGGTAACTATCAACTGGAATAGAATCCACTGTTGGATGGTGAGTCAATATGTGGGAAGATCCAGTTCCTTCAATGATTCTACTCGAGTCAGGACTAACAATTGCATTTGTATGTTCAAGTTGCATGTCGACTCATGAGAACTCCATGAATTTAACAGGATTTATTTATTTATTTATTTAGGCAAGGGATATTCAGAAGTGGACTGCAACTCATTTAGAATGTTCACTGCTGGAATGCAGACTCCAATATCCTTTCTAACTTTGACTTTCACCTCTGGACTGAAAACGTTTCCATATCTTACTGTAGATCAGGATGGCGAAAGCGTGGCCTTTGGCTGCTTTTGTGGCCTTTCACTCCTGCAGACTCACCAGACTCCAGAGCCTGGTCAAAAAAAGGGCTGAATTGCTTCTCAAGAAAGCTTCCAGCAAAGGCAGCTCATCTTTTAAATAGGTTGCATGGGGCTCCTTATTTTTTTTATTATGCTTTATTCCATTTGTATGCCACCTTTCTTCGGGGTTGAGACCCAAGGCTGCTCACAGAGAAGCTGTTTAATGCAATGGAATCCCTGACTATGGCCAATTCTAGCCTGGCTTCTGGCAACTGAAGTGCAAAACATCTGGAGAAACAAAGCTTGAGAATCACTGGTTTAATATGTGTGTGTGGGAGCAACAGTAACTGAAAATGAGAAATGGATTTCTGGGCAACATTTCTACTTTATCCTATTGGGTTCCAGGGGCAGAAAAACTGGTCCCCAGACCTACCTGCTGCAGATCCTGTGGGGCTGGACTACATGACCTCTGCAACCTCTTATTGACTGTATGTTTCTATGGCATTTGAAAACTGTTGTCACTCATCACAAACATCACTGAGTGAGACAGACAAAATCATGCGGACACTACTTCTGATGTTCCAATTATACCTTCTGTGTCATGCTGAGTATTTTCTTTGAATAAGGCCTTGCCTAAATTAATTTACCCTCATCAAGCCACCCCATTAAAAGTGTGGATGAAGAACAATGCAAATCACTCAAGGGAGAGGAACCCCCCACCCCCCAGCCCACTCGCCCCACCTTGGTGAAATAATAATGCAGACAGGTCCCTGCCCATGAGCCCAGAAGCATTAGAGCCATCCTGTTCCCCATTAATGACCGGCTCTTATTGTGTCAGGATTGTATTTGTATTTAATATAGATTTGGAACGCACCAAGAGCCACCCTGGTTTCCATTGTGACAGCTCAGCCGCAAGATTGAAAGGTGGTGGCGTCCAGAGCATTGAAATGCAAATCACTCTTCACACACAGCTTCCCGCTGTGGCCCAAATTTGGTAGGGATCAGGTTCTGCAGCCTCTGATGAGGAATTTGTGATCCTGCCTTCGCTGGGATTCACAAATGAGTTGCAGCTGAAGGTATCATTTTAGACAATATAATTGTAATGTTGGAGATTAAAGTTTGTCACTGCCGGCAGCCCCCCTCGTCTGCCATTATGTTTTTGTGGGTTATTTTCCCCTCTCTCTCTCTGTAACCCAGCTGCATCACTGTAAAAGATTCTCCCAGACAATATAGATGTGCACATCATAGCCTGCTTGCTCTGAAGTATTCTCTCCTTGAATATAAATATTGTTTTATCTCTTTTGTCTCCCCTCCACCCCCGCTCAAGTGTGTAGGTGGTAAAATACCATCTGCAGTGAACTTATTTGGGGCTTCTTGAAAGAAGCCTCATCTTCCAAAATAAGAGGGCCGATAATGGGGGATGTCTTCTTCATATTTATTTATTTATTTTTTTTAGCTTGTAGAAGAATCTCGTTTGCTAATTGCTTCTTGAAATTTTCAGAAAGGCACAACCAATTTCAGATGCTCACAATACATAAATGTCTCAGGTTACTGTGCAGATGTCAGGATTGTCATTAGCAAATTCCTCTTTTCCTCCTGTTTCAGCCCCTGCTCCTCAGAGGGACAGACTTCAATACTTTCTAAAAAAAAGAAAAAAAGAAAAGAAAAGAAAGAAAGAAAAGAAATAAAACCAACAATGGAGTAATAATGAAGAAAAACTTGACATCATCTGGAAAATGGATTGACAGCCCTGAAGATTGGAAATGTTGTGTTTCCTGAAACACACACACACACACACACAGAGAGCTGGCACAAAAATTGTATTCAAGGTTCTTTGAATCTTCTGTTGGTCTGTTCACTCCATGGCCAAGCTCCTACATATTGATTACATACTGTAAATGTCCATATCTGGAGATAAGAACTGCAATCTCATACAGGCCAGCATAGCATAGTAGTTGTGTATGTTGACCCAAACTAGGCTGAGCCGCCACCACCCCACACACTTACTACGCAGTCTCTAAAGTATCCCAGTATAGCCATCCTTTGCCTTATGGGAAATGTGCAGGATCAGAGTATCTGGCTATATTCCTGTAGCTGGATGTGAAATGATTACATCAGTGTTGAAATCCACTAGGGTCCTCTGGAGTTCTCAGCACTGCTGTAATCATTTCATATCTGGCTATTGGGACGGAGACAGATGCTTCTCCAATCCTGCCCACTCTCCACAAGGCGCAGAATAGCCATGGGGGGGGGGGCTTCAGAAGCTGTACAGTAAGTGTGATGTGGGAGGAAGGGAATACCAACCTCTGCAGCATCCAAAAACAGACATGCTTAAGGGAAATTTACACCTGCATATGTCACTCACATGATGTCAGCCTTGGGTTGATTTGGGGCTTGTCTACACTGGCCAGAATATACCACCTGGACAGCATAACTGACTCTAGAGCTGGCCCAGATGCACCACCACCCCATTATTGTGACGAAACAGGCAGATGTCTGCACGCCCACACTGGCTGCCACATCCACATGCTGGCTGGTATCGGTGGCCACCTCTCCTGCTGTCATGTGTCACACTTTCTGAAGCCAGGAAGGAGTCCCTCAGCATGTAATCAAGGCTAGTCATGTGCAGGGACCTTGAGCTCATGCTGGGGGTCTTCTTCCCAGCTGCAGAGCAACTCTGCCAGTGGCAGTAATGGCCGGTGATACAGGCCGGTGTGCAGGTACGGACCCAGCATTCCTGCCCCAGACCCATCTTGCATTTCCCATTTCCCACATAATGCAGGTTTTCCCAGGAGTTATTTCAAAATGTTTTAAAAGGCTTTACCCCAGCTTCCCCCTGGCTTTGCCTCAGGCATCATCAAGACTCACCAGAGGTGAAATGCGACAAGAGCCCTGTGTTGTTTGGTCTGCAGGGCTCTAAGACAAGGGGAAGCCAGGGTAAATTTGCCAGACTAGAAAGCCCTATGTTGCATGACTCCTAATTGAATGGCAATGTTACACAACCAATGTGTGACCAAATGCACAATTGAATGTGCATCTACATGTGAAACTGCACCGCATGAGCAATTCTGTTTCTGCAATAGGTATTTTAAGTCCACACTGCCCACAACCTCTTCCTCTTGCTCCCTGATTGACCCACCCTCCCACCTCTCACAGAGTGTTAGTTTGCTGGTCACTTATGGGCCAAGTAGGAATTCCCCCTTTTTCCACATGTTTTTTTCTTTTTTTGCCTACCCTGCACTGTCAAAGGGGAATAAAAAATGGCTTAAAGGGTAATGTTTTAAATAGTTGGTCACTAGGCAGGTAGTCGGGGGAGAATGGAGTAGTCCGGAGTACAGCTATGGCACACTTTTGGTGAAGAACAGGTCTCTGGAACTATGCTAGCCTGTCATGTGACAAGGGGTAGGGTGGGCAAGGAAGTCTGGCCCTTGCTAGAGGTCATGCAGCCTGGGGGTCTCATCCTCAGGTTGGCCTTCCAGTAGATGGTCAGCTAGGGGGCAATCCAGATGCTGTGATCCCCTCCGGGGCTCAGGTGTTTTGCCTAGGAGAAGCTTGGGAGGTAGGTCTGGGTGAGACCAACTTCTCTAGCTTCTCCCATGCTGGGTGTCTCCCCCTTTCTTGCCCAACCCAAGGAATAGGCCTAAATAGGGGATAGATGAAATAAAGTGGCCCATATTTTAACCCAAAGATGACAGGAAACTAAAGGTGACAGCCAGGATTCTGTATGAGAAGATCTTCCTCTTTCATGAAGGTATGTATCCATAATTATGTCTCCTGAAGCTACGCTGACCACACAATAACCCAAATCCTCCCCCTTCCAAACTCACCTTATAAGCAGCCCAGCCTCCTCCCAATAAAGCTATTTCCATGTTGTTGGAAAGCTGGGGAATGTTCTTGTAGCTGGGCATGCTGCGATGGGAGTTTGCAGAGCTCTCCAGAGGCCCTTCGGATGTCCTGCAGATTGTTGATATTGTTTTTGGTGCTGTGTGCTTTCAAATCATTTCCAACTTACTAGCTATACCTGGTGTAGCATACACCGTTCCCCCCATGCGCTATACACACACACACACACTGGTACACATGCCGCTCCCCTCGATGCCCATCCCGCTGCCACCCTTCCGACCCCCTGTGGCACCTTGCTCCCCCGCACCACCACAGCCCCCCCTGCTGCTGCCTCCCTCCCCCGTGGCACCTTGCCCCCCACCGTGCCACCGCAGTCCTCGCCACCACCTCCCTCCCCACCCCCGTGGCACCTCACCCCCCACCTTGCCACCGTGGCCCTTGCTGCCGTCTCCCTCCCCCTGCATCACCTCTCCCCCACTGTGCCATTGCAGCCCTCGTGGCCCTCACCGCTGCCTCCCTCCCCCCATGGCATCTCACCCCACTATGGCCCTCACTGCCCTCTCCACCACCCCCCGTGCCCTCACCACCCCCTGCCACCCTCCCTGCTGCCCCCTGCACACACACACCATGCCACGCCCCCCATGCTCCTTGCCAGTGGCCATGTTTACAAAGGACTTAAAAGTCCACATGTTCCCTGCCACAGTGTGCTGACTGGTTGCCCAACCAAGCTTTGATTGGTTGGTCAGTTTCCTAAGCAGCCAATCAGCACACTGGAAACAGCAACATACCCAAGAGAATTATATATATAGATGGTGACCCTAAGGTGATCCTATCACGGGGTTTTCTTGCCAAGCTTTGTTCAGAGGGGGGTTGCCTTTGCCTTCCTCTGAGGCTGAGAGAGTCACCCAGTCATGCAGATTACATAATTGCAACATGACCAGCTGCAAGAAAATAGCAGGACATATCCTGGCTTATACTTCTGATCTCCAACAACATGAAAGCAGCAGTGCTGACAAGAATATCACACTACAAAGTTATAGAATTATTATTCCACTTTAACTGCTATGGCTGCCTCCTGTAGAATCCTGGGATTTGCAGTTTAGGGCGGTGTACTTAGAATTCTCAGCCAAAGAGTTCTTAGGACTCCCTAAACTATAAAGCCCAGAATTCCACAGAAGGCAGCCATGGCAGTTAAAGTGGGTTAATAGCACTATAACAGTGTAGTGTGATAAACTTCTATGTGAGCTGGGAGGATTTGGGTTGTTACATGGACAGCACATAATTCTGGACTATGCAGTGACCACCAAAGTGAGTAGCAATGTTGTAAGTCCAATTTACACAATCATAATTCACTAACAGGATGCCAGCCAAATGTGTTATAGATAACAAGCTACTCTCCATTAATTATTTTTTGCAATAACGAAGGCACATCTAAGTTATTCTGTAACTGTAATGTGATGTGAGAACACTCCTTTTGTGAATCAACGGTGATGTGTTTCAGTGATTTTTATATTTACAGGGTCCAAATCAAATTGGTTCTCTCCACTAAGTAGAGCATTGAATCAATGAAATTTATGAAAGGGTAGACTTATTCTTATATAATCATGTAACCTTATATAATCATGTACTTTATGTAAGTATACAAAAATCAGTATATAGAGAGCCATTGTACTCTCTATTCTCCTTTATGGGTCTGAAACATGGCTCACCTATTGCCACCACTTATGACTCCTTGAACGCTTTCATCAGCGCTATATGCGCACAATCCTAAATATACACTGGACTGACTATGTGACGAATGTTGCTGTCCTTGAGCAAGCAGGGATCACCAGCATTGGGGCCATGATATTGAGAACACAGCTGCGCTGGGCAGGGCACGTTTCTAGGATGGAGGACCATCGCCTCCCAAAAATAGTACTCTATGGTGAACTCGCCACAGGTCAGCATAAGAAGGGTGATCCAAAAAGCGATACAAGGACTCCCTGAAACAACATCTCAGGCTTGGCCAAATTGATCACCAACAATGGTCCGCCCTGGTCTCACATCGGGAGGCATGGAGACGCACTATCCACAGTGCTGCAGCCTCATTTGAGAACTCATGCCGAACAAGTCTTGAAGGAAAACGACAACGCAGAAAGAATCACAACCCAGAAACATCACCCAAGGAGACCTTCTGCTGTGCTTTCTGCAACCGGACTTGTTTATCTCAGATTGGCCTTTTCAGTCATCACCGCACTTGCAGAAAGCACGGGATGAGTCCTTCCTGAATCTTTGTTTGCAAAGAAAAGCCGGAGGGAGATACATTTACCCTTACATAATAATGTAATTGAAGCATGTCAATAAAAAATCAGGAAAAACTCATCAATATAACCTCAATCCAAGTTTATGCTCCAACTACAGAAGGAGGAGGAGGAGGTGAGGAATAATAATAATAATAATAATAATAATGTGGAAAATAGATTTGCACTATTAAGCCTAATTAACCAGCAGCCAGAAGAACTTTGGACTGAAGCCATGACATTGACAGGGAGGGATACAAAAAACCACTATCTCTAGCCAAAAAGAAAGAAAAGCCTCAATGGATGAAAGATGAAACTCTTCAAGCCATTAAGGACAGACAAGAAGCAAAAGTAGAAGGTGACAGAAATAGAATCAGAACCCTGAATGCAACTGTTCAACAACTTGTGTACAGGGACAAGGAAAACTAAGGAGATTTTCAGACATGCCAAAATCCCTGTTTGCCGCGCGAGCAGCCTCCCGAAACTGCTGCGCGGCAAGGGTCTTCTTCGGACGACGCTGTGCCTCTGGCGAAACCGTCCGTGTCACTTCCGTGAAGCTTGGGACGGCTCCGCGCAATATTTCAATCACGGAGGCTGCCCGTGCTTGAAATATTGCGCGGAGCCGTCCCAAGCTTCACGGAAGTGACACGGATGGTTTCGCCAGAGGCACAGCGTCGTCCGAAGAAGACCCTTGCCACGCAGCAGTTTCGGGAGGCTGCTCGCGCGGCAAACAGGGATTTTGGCATGTCTGAAAATGTCCTTAGATAATAATCAATGCAGAGAAAAAGAAGATGACAACAAAAAAGGAAAAACAAGAGGCCTCTTCCACAAGATCCAAAAATTTAAAGGGAAATTTAAGCCAAGAGTGGAGATGCTCTACAACCAGCAGGGAGCACATTACAAAGTCAAGTAGAAACAAAAAGAACTATGAAAACAATATGTGGGAAGAACTATATGGGATGAAAGGGTGAGATGAAAGGGTGACAGATTCATTTGAAGAAGAATCATATGGTAGTGAACCTCCAATTTTAGGTCCCGTCTACACGATTTAAATAATACGTACGGCGTGCGGAAGTTCACGCTTCGGTACAAACGGCCGTTCGGATGCACACGAATGCAAAAGAGGGGGGCGGTTTTCCACCCTGAAATACGCACACGTGGCATTCGGGAGGGAAAGTGGATCGCGAAGAGAAATTCGTACGCCGTTCGGATGGCTGACAGGTCTGTACGGTCCGTTCGCACACATACGAACAGGCAGGGTAATCTGATTGGCTGGCTGAGTAGAGGGGCGGGGCTAGCATGGAGGGGAATTGGGAGCGGCCGCCATGTTGGCTTCCCGGCTAGCGAGCGTCCGGTAAGTCCATGAATTTATATGTTTATTTATTTTTATTTTATATTGTAAATACAGAAAACCGACTGTCCACAAACCAGGAACCTTTAAAAAAAAAAAGCTGCGGGAGATTTAAAACTGCTGCTTGGCTTGCTCGCTCCAGCCAGTTTCGGGAAGAGGGAGTCATACGGAGCGTAGGGGGCTTAAAAATCATATAGCCGGTTCATATGCATACGAATGACAGGCTGTTCGTATTTTTTGCCCCCCATACGGATTTTTTTATGATCGTATAGCCGCACCCTTAGAAAGTGGTGGAAGCTGCATGAAGAGAACTTGAGAGAAAGAAATCACCAGGAACAGACGGCATACCAATAGAGCTGCTTTAATCTACAGATATAGAGTCTACTCTAGTTCTAACTAAAATGCACCACAGGGAGGTGCATTTAGCATTCTCAGCCAGAGAGCTCTTAGGCATCACTAAACTACAAACCCCAGAATTCCACAGAAGGCAGCTGTAGTAGTTAAAGTGGAATAATAGCACTATAACAGTGTAGTGCAATAAAGTCCTTGGGTATGTTTTAACTACGTTATACTTATTTAAATTTATAAGCCTCCTTGATTCCTGATTCTGGGTTAAAAAAGTGGGTTAAAGATGGTGGTGGTCGTGGTGATGGTAATAATGATGGTGGTAGTGATGATGATAATGAACTTGGGTATGCAGCAAATAAGGGTATCAGATACAGCAAATATGACATCATAACAATGCCTAATTAGTGCAAAAGGGCGCACATATCAGACGACGTCCTTTCATGATAATTTCTTGTCCAAAAGCAGTTCTATTTTATTGAAGGGCCAAGCTGTCAATAGATCTCCTGTGGTGCTTTTTTGTCAGTATTGCCAGCATTTGAAACCTCGCACAATTGTGCTCATGTGAATACAGTGTCAATGACAGAACACTTCCAGGTGAGATTGTGACAGCCAGGTAGGGGACGCTCTTTTTATGAACCTCCCCAGTTCACTTATAAGTTTTAAAGTGTGTTTCTGCGTTTGCGTCTATGTTTTTTTGTCTCGTGTCTTCTTGCAAGAATCAGCGAGATCCCAAACCTGGAAGTAAACAGAGCTCTGTTTGTGCTCTGTTTATGCTGGGGCTGCCTATTGACACTACTAAAGATAAGGTCTGGTAGGAAGGGTTCTTTTGCCAGCAGAAAAATGGTTTTAAAATATGCTGGCAAAAGAACGTTGGAAGAGGATTGTCTGATCAAGTCCAATGATGTCATCCCAGAAGATGGAAATGTATTTTCAAGAGTGGCAGCTGTAGAATTCCACTTACACAGCTGCAAACTGAATATGAATGTTACATAAGGACCAAATAGAATCACTGATTCTATACAGCGGAATAGACTGCCCAGGAGAGTGGTGGACTCTCCATCTTTGGAGATCTTTAAACACAGGTTGGATGGGCATCTTTCAGGACTGCTTTAGATGACTATTCTGCATGGCAGGGGCTTGGACTCCATGGCCCTAGTCATCCCTTCCAAATGTAAATTTCTAGGATTTTATATATGCAGAAGGGAACTTATGCATGTGTGAAACACCAAAAGCATTCAAGCCATTAATGCCAGCTAACTATTTGGGGCCTTGGGATTGTAACTGTAATGACTTGCTTTTTAAAAAAGCAACTGTCCAGGCTCTGAATGAGCATTCCTACAATTTACAGCAAGCTCTTCCAACCAGCAGCACCAGGTGGCCCAGTGGCTGGCGAGCCAGTGAGCTGCTGGGAGCCCCTGACCCATTCCAGCTAATGGGAAGTCTGCTCATGTTTTCTCCTTCCCTTGCCAGAGGGCAGCTGGGCCTGTAAATTTGCCTCGGATTCTTTTAAGTGCATTAGAGACTCTTTTAACAAGATCGCCCCCTCCTCTTTTCTCCTTTCCTTAATGAGCAAATTCCCCCTTTCCCATTTGTGACTCTAGAACCCTCGTCCCCCTAAAAGGTCCTGAAATGCAGGAGGGTATTTTACGATACAGTTAAAAACCGAGAGGGCCACATGGGGAAGCCATGGTCATAAGGAGAGGATTGTTAAGTAAATCCCAGCCTGTGGCTGTTTTTAATTTATTTTTTGTTTTATGTGCAAAGAGAAACTTTGGCCTTGAGGGTCTGGCTAATATCAGGGCCTGGAATTTTGTAGATGTTTAATCAGAGACCTTTTTTTTATTCAGGACAGGACAAGGGGGGTTAAGGGGGAGTTGGGGAGACGAATCTGTTCTTGTTTGCTTTTTTTGTCACTGTGTCTGGATTTCCTTAGCTGCGTCCCCCACCCCACCCCTTTGCCAAGTCTGAGCCAAGTACTTGATTTCAACTTACACAAGACAGGACATTCCCCAAAGTGGGTTTATTTAGGTTTTAACAACCAAAGAGAGGGAGGGGGGAAGAGAGAGGGTAATATCCACATGAGCACTGTGTTTGCAGACTACTTCTCTCCTTCTCTTCTCTTCCAAACCACAGATGCCATCTGCAATTTAAAACCACTCTGTGAATTCAGCATTTGTAGCAGATTCCCTGATAGTTTATGACCCATCATAGCTGCACGAAAGGCATTTCATATATATATTGCGGAGGAGATGCTTTCATCCCTTTGGCTGGTGAGGCAAGTTAAATCCCCAAGTCTTTTAGCACGTGCTATTAATATGCAAATAACGGAGCAAGCGCTCCTTCTAATCGACCTCCCAACTACATGGGAGGTGTCGCTGTTGGAACAAATTAGCTTTCTGTCATCGGCAATCTTTCCACAGCCTCCCGAGATTATATTTTAGATCAAAGGCAATTAAAGCATATGTACTGGTGTGGTGGTGGTGGTGATAGTGGTAGTGGTTGATTCTTTTTTTTAAAAAAAATAACATTTGTGGGCAACTAACTTTGAAGGAATCTTAAGCTAACTTTGTCGGGGTGTTCACTCCTTAGCGCTTGCCAAGAAACTTCTAAGAGTTTGCCATTTTTCAAGAAGTCTTCACTTCTTTCCCTTTCCTATTCCCTATCTGCTTCTCTCATCTTTTTTTGAATTTTTATATTCAAGAAATTTTACTTCCACCTTCCCTAGGGTTTCCAGGGCCTGCTCCTTCTATCTCCAAGCCTAAGGAGGAGAAGAAGAATCTCAAGGCAAGAGTGCTGCCTTGAAAAGGAAAAAAATGATGATGATGATGATGATGATGATGATGGTGAACTTCTGGCTCCAAGGCTGCTTTGGAGTGGCTGCTGTAGGATCCCCGAGGGCTGCCTAGTCATCTCCTCCCTTTTTTTCACCACATCTTAAGATAATCTCAAGCCGTGGCTGGCACCAAAAGAGAGCAAGTGTGTAGTTATGGGGCAGGGAGATATTTTTGCTCCCTCCCAGTAAGCATTCTGCACTCCCAAATGAAGTTTTCCTTCAGTCACCACATTTGTAGCATTGCAGTAACTTAAAAACTTGTGCATTGAAGAAATACAGTTTAAGATTATGTAAAGAAAGGGGGCATACAATATAACCAAAGGAATGTGAGCACAGCCAACAGAGGAGTTTTAGATGTGACCAATTTTCAACACCTCACTCTCTGTGAAAAGCTAGAAAGCGGAGAGCTGAAGGAAAATTAGATTTGGAGGGGCAGAATTCTTATTGGGGGAGTAAAAGCATCATATTGCTCCCCCCATAGCTACACCCTAGCCAATATTACAGGGGTATACTGAAAACACCCCAGAAGTACTTGGAGTGTGGTAGAGTCTCTATTTAAACAGGATGGATGGCCATCTGTTGGGAATGCTTTGATTGTTTATTCCTGCAGGGCAGGGGGTTGGACTAAATGGCCCTTGTGGTCCCTTCCAACTCTATGATTCTATGATTCTACTGTACATAGAGCTATGTGATAGTTGCTTGGTAGTTTTGTTTGTCTTAATGTGGACTTTCTCAGTTCTGTTCCCACCTTCTTCATGGTTGAACCTACAGGACAGTTTGTTGGATGAACCCCCCCCCCAATGCCATTGTTTGCTAACATGTTCCACCCAACCTTAATAAAAAGCAAGGTTGAGTACCTAGCAGTCTGAAGTCTGCACATCTGAAAAATTGTCTTCTGTATGATTCGGCCCAAACCTTTCATACATCTGAAGGAATAGGTGAAGGGATGTCATGTAGAAGATGGAGCAAGCTTGCTTTTTGGTGTTGCAGAGACTGGGACAGAAGCCAATGGATTCAAATGGCAAGAAAAGAGATTCCACCTAAACATTAGGAAGAACTTCCTGACAGTAAGAGCTGTTTGGCAGTGGAATGCGCTGCCTTGGAGTGTGGTATAGTCTCCTTCTTTGGAGGATTTTATACAGAGGCTGGATGGCCATTTGTTGGGAATATTTTGATTGTGTATTCCTGCATGGCAGGGGGATGGAATAGATGGCCCCTGTGGTCCCCTGAACTCTACAATTCTATGATTCTATGGTTCATCTTCAGTTTAGAAACTTCTTTTCTTTTGGACTACTACTCCAAAAATTCCTCAGCCTGCATGGCCATCAACCATTTGGGTGGAAGAATGCTAGGAACGGTGGTCCAAAATGTAATATATGTAAGTTCTGATTCCACTTTTGTCATCAGGTGGATGGAAACTGGAGAGAGAATCTTATGCATCATGTTTTTGGCATATAGCTATGGGAAGGGGGGTGATGTGGGCTTTTCCTCCCAAATAAGAATCCCACCCCACGACATTTTCCTGCAGTCTCCAGATTTCTAGCACTGTAGACAATGAGGTGTGGCCAATCCTTCATCTCTCTCTCTCTCTCTGGCTTTTCTTCGCAAACGAAGATTCAGGAAGGACTCATCCCGCGCCTTCTGCAAGCGCGCTGATGACTAAAAAGGCCAATCCGAGATAAACAAGTCCGGTTGCAAAAAGTGCAGCAGAAGGTCTCCTTGGGTGATGTTTTTGGGTTGTGATTCTTTCTGCGTTGTCGTTTCTCTTCAAGACTTGTTCGTCGTGAGTTCTCAAATAAGGCTGCAGCATTGTGGATAGTGCGTCTCCATGCCTCCCGATGTGAGGCCAGGGCAGACCACCGTCGGTGATCAATCTGGCCAAGCCTGAGATGTTGTTTCAGGGAGTCCTTGTATCGCTTTTTTGGAGCGCCCCTCCCACGCTGACCCGTGGCGAGTTCACCGTAGAGTAGTATTTTTGGGAGGCGATGGTCCTCCATCCTAGAAACGTGCCCTGCCCAGCGCAGCTGTGTTCTCAATATCATGGCCTCAATGCTGGTGATCCCTGCTTGTTCAAGGACAGCAACATTCGTCACATAGTCAGTCCAGTGTATATTTAGGATTGTGCGTAGACAGCGCTGATGAAAGCGCTCGAGGAGTCGTAGGTGGTGGCGATAGGTAACCCATGTTTCAGATCCATAAAGGAGGATAGACAGTACGATGGCTCTATACACACTGATTTTTGTGCTTTGCCTCAGGTGTTTATTGCTCCAGACTCTTTTGTGAAGTCTTCCAAAAGCACTATATGCCTTTGCTAATCTGTGATCGATCTCTTTACCACAGAACTATTCCACTTGCTCTGTTTGCATTCCTTTGGTAATTTTGCCTGTCACTTTCCTTTGGATGCATAAACTTGTACAGTTGGCCCTACATATTCGCTGGGGTTAGGAGCAACATCAAATTCCTTTAAGCTTTCCTAGAATTAAGCCATATTTAACATGCAAAAAAGTACAATCTGTGGATTCAACCCACCATGGATGCTTTCAAGGTGGCAGGGTTTTTCATCACAAGAACGAACCAGGCAGGGGATGGGGCCTGCCACTGCCTCCACTGCTGCCCTATGCCATTTTAAATAGGGATTTACAAACCTTTCCACACATTTACAGTCCCTCTTGGTCTCATGAGGCTTGTAGCCCCTATTAAAAATGGCATAGGGCAGCAGCAGGGGCAGCAGCAAATAATCTATGAATAATCAAATCTGCATAAGTTTAAACCCACAAATGTGGAGGGCTGATGGTATTTATAAATGCTCAACTGAAGTTTTAAGTTACTGCAAAACTAGAAATTTGGGGACTGAAGGAACATTTCCTTTGGGGGGAGGAATCCTTATCTGGGAGGGGGGCAATAATGTACTCATTCTGCACCAGTACCCCATAGCTACATTCCTGCTTCACATGCAGTATGCTCTCCTGAGATGTGTGTTTTTTCTGATGTGTTTTCAATGGAGATTATCAGACACAGCTAATGTGGTGCCATAATGATGCCAGAGGAATGCCAAAAGCACCTCAGTATCAGACAACCATGTCCTTTTGCATTCCACTGGCATTACTATGGTGTTCTATTCAATTGATGGGCTGAGCCATTAATAGATTGCCCATTCTGTTTCTGTGCTGGCATTGCCAGTGTCTGAAACCTCACACCATTGTCCTGCCATGAATACAGTCTCAGTGGTTGGTCCTGCCAGAACACTTCTGGGTGGATTCGCAAAAACAAGGTAGGCTACCCAATTTTTATGTACCTCCCCAGGTTCCTTGTTATTTTTTTAGTGTGTTTATGTGCTTGTATAAACTTTTTTCTTGTTATCTTTTAAAAAAAAATTGAATTTCCTGTGCTTGCATCTTCTTGCGAGAATGGGTAGAATTTCGATCCAGGAAGTGAACGGAGCTCCATTAGAGCTCCATTCATGCTTGGGCTACCTTTGGATGGAAGGGAAGGGAAGTCTGATGGGGAGGGTTATTTTACTGCAACAGGGATGGGTCTGGAGATTGTGGGACAGGAACACTTTTTGCGTTCCTGTCTGATAATCTCAGTCAGAGGATGTGTTTTCTTTTTATTCTGGCATTCTCATTTTTTTGCAGAAGGTTGTCACTTTTGCTTTCTGACTATAAGACTTTGATCCTGAAATTGTACTTGCTTTTTTATTGATTGACTATTTGATTGATTGATTGATTGATTGACAGAAGGTAGGCAACACTTTCTAAAGGGATACCACCCCAGTGTTGGAAAGTATCCACATTACAATATAATATGCAACTCAATCATGCCCTAATAAGCAATAAGATAAAAAGCTGGCTTATCCCTCAGGGATAACAAGCATCAACCTGCAGCTCAAAACTGTAGGTGCTTGAATAATATCCACAGAGAGTGAATTCCCAAAGGACAGCTGCTGCACCACTGAAAACTCTAATTCTTGTGGTCATGCAGCAAGCTTCACAATCATGAGACACAACTGGACATTTATCTCCCAAGTTCTGCAGTGACCGGAGAACCATTGGAGGAATACAGGGGGTAAGATGTGATTTAATTGCATTTTTTTTTTAAAAAAATCACTTTATTGGTGCTCTTATCAGAGGTGAGTATTTTATATGGCTGCACACCTTCAAACACATACATATAACACATGAGTGTACATACAGATATGGCATATATAATTCACACATATAAACATGCACAGGAGCCAGCATGGTATACTGGTTTGAATGTTGGGCTAGGACTCCAGCAGACCAGTCTGATTTCCCACTTGGCTATGGAAACACCCTGGGACACCTTAGGCAAGTCATATTCCCTCATCCTCAGAGGAAAGCAATGGTAAACCTCCTCTGAATAAATCTTGCCAAGAAAACCTCATGATAGGTTTACTTTCTTGTGTGCCTTCAAGTTCTATCTGACCTATGGCAACCCTAAAGCAAACCTATCATGGGGTTTTCTTGGCAGGAGCTGATCAGAGGGTGTTTGTCTTTGCCTTCCTCTGAGGCTGACAGAGTGTGATTTGCCTAAGGCTTGGGTTTCCATGGCTGAGGGCCCATCTACACTGCAGAAATATAGCCATTTGACACCACTTTATCCACTATAGTTCTATCACATGGAATCCAGTTATTTGTAGTTTGGTGAGGCACCAGAGATCTCTGATAGAAAAGGCTAAATACCTCACACAGCTACAAATAGCAACCAGGATCACTTTCATACAGAGACAAGCAAGATAAGCAACATTTAATCTAGACTGCTTGCTTCTAACCAGAAGGTGGATGCAGAGCAGAGCAGAGGGTGAGTCCTGGCACCACAACAATGAGGAAGAAAGGAAGAAGGTAACTAAGTAAAGACACAGAAACATGCACACACATTCTGAAGAGTCTTTGCAATTTGCAACAACAAATCTTATTTGTTTATTTGTTTATTTGCAAATTATAGCAATCTGCTGTTCTACTAGCTCAGCTAGATATTTGCATATAGCCCTATCCTCTTGCCTGATGTTGAAACCAGCAAAACTGGATAATTTGCATCCTAATATCCTACCTGGAAATAACCCATAAAAACTGGAAACTCATACCTGTATATAATCTATGGGGACTAGGGTTGAAAAAAAATTATGTTGTTTTTGAGATGTTTCTTGAACTGACTGTCTCTACATGATGATACTGCACTTTTTTCCCTTAAGAGATCTCATCTCCAGAGCAACACCAAAATGCCAATACATTTCTGGTCTGAATTCATGGTGCTTGTGATAACATTTAAAGCCCTAAACAGGGAGCTGGTGGCGGAGGGCTCCTCTGTGTCCTGCCACTGAAGTCAATACATTGTGTTCGGACATGGGAGAGAGACCCCAATTGTGGAATCATTGGAGGCCCAACTGGCATCAACATTCATTTTATGTAGTGTTACACTAAGAGGTGGGGGGTATGTTAAAGTCCCATTCGTGTTGCTAGGGTCTAATTTAATATTTGGGGGAATTATTAGCTCAAATAGAAGGTCTATGAGAAAGAGGGTTAGTCCGGGGATCTTTCCACCCATGTATACTAGTACTAACTGTAGAGGAGGCTCCAGTTGAAGTAAAATGAAGTATGTTATTGGAATAATATAGATTAACACACAAGGATATGCACTCTTATGAACCATAGAAGGCTATTAGAAGAGAAAGCAGGGAGGGTTGGATACAGAGAGGTCCGGGAAGTGGGTGATCATTACCAGTCTCGAAGAGAAGAGAGTTCCGTGTAGCGAAGAAACTTAGGTCCTTGTCTATACAGACATAATAATACGTACACGATGCGAAAGTTCAGAGATCCATTAAAATGGCCATTCACACAAATAGTGTCATTCAGAAGGGGGGTAGCCAAATCCACTGTAAAGTCTGTGTGCGCTGCGTCCAGGGCTTTGTTCGGAAAAGCTCCATACGACTTCCGAATGTGCAACCATTTAAACACTCACATTCACACAGATATGAACAGGCAGTGCAATCTGTTTGGCTGGACAAGCACAGGGGTGGGGCTAGCAAAGAGGGAAAGTGCCTGCAGCCACCATGTTAAATTTTCAGCTAAACGAGGGTCTGGTAAGTCAATCAAATGACAATTATTACTCTTATTTATTTATTTATTTATTTATAAATACCAAGTGTTGCTTGTGTGCACCCTGGGATAAAAAATGGCAGCGGAAGATTTAAAATTGCGAGTAAATCACTCATGGCGGCTAGCTGGCTAGAGGGTCATGCGGAGTTTAGGGGGGCTCTTTTGGCCATGTAGTCTGTTTGCATCATTGCAAACACCTGGCTTTTCGGATAGCATCTGAAGGTGGTACAAGGGGTTCAAATCTGTGATGCTTCAAGACAGCGCAACTGCATCACCATACTTTGGCATGGTTGGGGTTGTGATATTTATAACCAATTTCACACCTTGGAGATGTGTGCTGACTATAACAATGGGTAGATAGCTCTCCCATGGGAGAGACAAAGGAAAATGAAAATCAACTGATTGCTTTAATTCTGGAATGCTAATACATTAATGGTTTTGTCACAACCTCGTAAGGTTACACAGGAGGGGGTGTGAGGAGAGATTTCCTTAGGATATGGAGGGAGGAAAGGTCACTTATTTGCACTGTTGACTTATTGCTTGCAATGTTCAGAGATGGGAGATAGGATTAGCACATACCCCTTAACTACTAGGTTATTAGTATAACTCATTACCTTCGGGGGATTTCCGCATAATCCTAAATGGGCTTTCCCACCATTATATTTCTAGACACCCACAGGTCATCGTAACCTTTTACTTCCCTCCAGTCTGACTAACCTTACAGTCAACATGACCCCGAAAAGTGTCCAATATGTCTAGTTATAAGACCTGTGGGAGGAGGTAGTAGGGCATGCTAACAGTGAAAACTTGGCTGTTCATTAGAGCCTTTGGGTGTCATTGATTGATTCATCCCAAATACTGAGGTGCAGTGGTTTTTGTTAAATAAACTTAAATCTGGTTTTAATTCATTGTTATGTTTACTATGTTTTTAGCTTACTTAAATCATTTTTATTGTTCTAAACTGTTTAATCTGTTTTAAGGTTATTTGTAAGCAGCCCTGACATCTATTTGATATAGGATGGGGTAGAATCATAGGATCATAGAATTGTAGAGTTGTCAGAAACCACGAGGGCCATCGAGTCCAACCCCCTGCCACGCAGGAAATCATAATCACTGCCACACAGGAAATCATGATCAAAGCATCCCGGACAGGTGGCCATCCAGCCTCTGTTTAAAGACCTCCAAGGAAGGAGACCCCACCACACTCTGAGGGAGTGTGTTCCACTGCCGAACAGCTCTTACTGTCAAAAAGTGCCTCCTAATGTTGAGGTGGAATCTCTGTTCCTGGAGCTTGCATCCATTGCTCCATGTTCTAGTTTCTGGAGCAGCAGAAAACAAGCCTGCTCCATCCTCAGTGTGACACCCCTTCAAATACTTAAACACGGCTATCATATTGTTGCTCTTTGACACATTTTCCATAATTTTGCACAATGCCTAAATGTCATTTGCTGAAAACTTCTAATAGGTGGCTTTCTTGGAAGTATCTTCTGGGATTTTTCTATAGAATAGAAAAATCAGATAGGATCATGTAGTTATGGGAAAGAAGAAAGAATTAAGTGAATAGAAAACAGATCACACAGTCAGCAAGGCAACAGTTCAGTGGTAGTTGGGGCAATGAATCTGTTCCAGCTTTTAGTCCAAACCTTAAAGAAGCTAGTCACAGGGTTTACTCTGTTTGGGGAATTGAGTTTGGTACTTGGCATCTGTCTTGGGGAAGACACTCAAGCCAGCTAGGAGACTCTGCTGTGCTTGCTGGACCTTTGGAACTGTACCCTGACTATTCTTCTGCACATCCTTCTGCCTGTCTTGGTTTTCCTTCCTCCTGACTTATTCCATGGCTACTTGACTTCTGGACTGATAATTACCCATGTGTCTTCTCTCTTGTCCCAGTTAATTAATGACATTGCTTTCCAAGGTAGAATTTGGACCCCAGGTTGAACAAGATTCCTCAGTTTTGCTTCTGGATGATGAAGGGCTTGTCTAGATGGGCTGTTAACCCTGTCTTGCCCCTATCTTGGAGCCCTGCACTCCATTTCTCCCCCAGGCAGTCCTGACAGTGCCAGGGCAAAGGAAGGGGGAAGTTTGAGTAACACCTGTTAAAATGTTTTATTAAGATACCAGGGAAAACCCACTTCATGTGGGAAAGCCCAGATCAGGCCTCACAGGAATGCAGGAGTCCATACCTGCATGCTGGCCTATATCTGCAGCTGCTGCTGCTGTTGTCTCTCTGAAGCCAGAAAGGATGCCCTTAGCATGTGGTCAACTCCCCTGCATGTGATTAGCCTTAATCACATGCTGAGGACCACCTTCCTGGCTTCAAAGAGACAACAGTGTCAGCGGCTGCAGATACGGGCCAGCAAGCAGGTATGGACTCCTGCCCATTTTGTATAAGTAATGGAGGGGGGAGGGAATGGGCCTGATCCAGGGCCAGAATACACCGGCAGGAAGCAGTGGCAGCACTAAGGGGGTGCAGAGAGGCCAAACCACACCAGGTGACACCATCAGGGGGAGAAGTGACACCAGCCTTAGTAACGCCACAGGTGGGAAGCTGGCATATACCGGCAGGTCTACTCAACCCTGAAATCATGAATTCAGAACCACCAAAATAAGGGAATGGGCCAAATGTGCCTTGTGTCTTAAAATAAGTGGTCTAGAAGAAATTCATCTCTGCCTTTTCAAACACCCAAAACTACTTTGTCTCCTGCCTTGAGCTCCTGTTCCTCATAAGCAGCTACCTCTGCCAGCTACTACACCAGCTGCCATTTTAATTCTCTAAAACCAGGAGCAAGCATCCATATTCTCTCGTGGTAATCATTTGCAGAAAGTAATGTACTAAATCAGTGGGCGCCTTGGCCAGTTACAATAAAAAAATGGCAGCCCCACAATTTTAAGATGACATTGCTATGGCAAGCTAGTCATAATATGCCTGAGTTACTACCATAAGCAATGGATTTAGAGTATTATGAAAATATATGCTTTCTTAAGTGCTGTGAATTATACCAAATAATTCTGAACATCTCTTTTACTAGGCTAATGAATCAGAGGGTGTGCTTCCTCGTATTATCTGCAATCAGCATGGAGAAAATGTATTTGGAAATTCATATTTCCTGGATAAAATAGCGCATATTCTCTAATTAAGTAGTGTCTGATTATATAATGGAAGAAATAAAATGAAATGAAAAGATCCCCCCCCCCAGTTTCCATGGGGGGAGATGCAGATGGGGCAGCAAAACAATAAAGAGAAAATCATGAAACAACCTTGAATCACTCTTGCGAGTAGCATTACCAGGACAGAGCTCAAAGTACTGCAGTGGGAAAGTGGGGCAGGGGAAAGGTTTCATTTCCTGTGGGTCCTCTGTGCTCATTGATTACAAGAGCCTCAATGATAGTGTTGCCAGGTTGAATACAAGACAGGGCTCCTGTATCTTTAATAGTTAATAGGTCTGAGAGCAAGCAGAACTATATAATGTCTCCTCCTATCCCTGCTGCAACCCCCCCCCCCCGCCTTTTAGTTACTGCATCACCCTAATGCATCCCTTTACTGGCCAGTGGAGAGCAGGGGATGGGTGGAAAAGCATCTAGCTGTGTTCCTTTAGCTGAATGCACAGCAATGAAAGATGATAACACTGCACATCTAGCTGTACTTATAGACCTAGCTAGGGTGGCCAGATCTCAAGGCCTGGCCCTGAGTCTCCAGTTTTGGTGGGCTCATCTCTTGGCAGGAGGAAAGGGCTGTGTACAAATCTCTAACTCAGTTAGTAGGACAGCAGCTTGCTACAATTGGCAAGGCTTCCTTGATTGGTTGCTGCAATTTGCAAAGACTCTCCAGAGAGGATCTTTGTATTTATAGTTCCAAGGCCTCATCTGCACCGCAAAATAATCCAGTTTGACATTGCTGTAACTGGCATAGCTCAATGCAATGGAATTCTGGGATTTGTAGTTTTGTGAGATATTTAGCCTTCTCTGTCAGAGTGCTCTGGAGCTACAACAAACTACAAACCTCGGGATTCCATAGCACTGAGCCATGGCAGTTAAAGCAGTGTCCAGAGGAGGGTGACCAAAATGGTGGGAGGGCTGGAAGCCATGCCCTATGACGAATGGCTTAGGGAGCTGGGTATGTTTAACCCAGAGAAGAGAAGGTTGAGAGGTGACATGATAGCCATGTTTAAATATTTGAAGGGATGCCATATTGAGGATGGAACAAGTTTGTTTTCTGCTGCTCCAGAGACTAGCATATGGAGAAATGGACTCAAACTACAGGAAAAGAGGTTCCATCTAAATATTAGGAAGAACTTCCTGACAGTAAGAGCTATTTGGTAGTGGAATACACTGCCTTGGAGTATGATGGAGTCTCCTTCTTTGGAGGTTTTTAAACAGAGGCTGGATGGCTATCTGTTGGAAATGCTTTTTGTTTATTCCTGCATAGCAGGGGGTTGGACTAGATGGCCCTTGTGGTCTCTTCCAACTCTATGGACTTTGTCAGTTGGGGGACAAATATAGCATCCCCGCCTCACCTGCTATTTCCCATCCCACTCCTGTCCCTGTAGCACTTTAAAACAATTGTTTTTCAGACCTACCTTTTTTGTATGGCAAAACTGCTCCCCTCCCCTCCAGCAGCCAAGGAGTGAATCGAGCTCTCAGAGAGCTCTATTCACTTCCTGGAATGGAAATCCCGGTCGTTCTCGTGAGAGAATGATTGCGTGGGAAATTCAAAAATAAAAAGTAAACTAAACATCAAAAACTAAAACCAAGCCCCAAAACACACTTAAAAAAACCCAAGTAACCTGGGATGTGTAGGAAAAGGTGTGTCACTTACTTCAGCGTCCCGATCTTGACCAGAAGTGCTTGGCAGGGACATCCCAGTGATGCTGGCATTGCACCAGCATAACAGGGCACTTTTTCGCTCACCCAACAGTCATTCTGTTACAGAAAATAAATGATGGGTCAATTCACAGCTTAAGCTTAAGCTGTGAATAAATAGGAGTGTGAGGGGAATAGAAGAGGCACTGGAACGTAATGACACAGGGACGACGTCGTCTGAAAGGGGAGCCATTTTGCAATCTCTAATCGTCCCTGTGATGTATTAATTTAGTTGTTTGATCATCTCCTACGATTCTATGAAACTGGATTATTTCTGCAGTGCAGATGCTGTCGTAGTTAACATTCTCCTTCCCTCCCCAGTCATTGTGGTGCCAAGTGCTTAATGTCCAAATTGTCCTGCATGTACATTCTGGTTACAACCAAGTTGGCTAGATTAAATGTTTGCTATTCCACCTCCCTAAATCAGTGAGAAGAAATAAAGTCCTTTCATTGCCCCTTGATCTGGAAAGAGCCCTTCTAGATACAATTTCTGTCTTAATTTCCCAATGGGAAAATATGCTGTGTGTGTTTGAATGATAAGCTGTGAACAACTCTGGTCAGTATATAATTCAAAATCGCTAATGGCATCACCAGGGGCCATCCCTAGGTCTCAGGCTTTGGCCTGGAAACATCAGGGCCTGAGGTGATCCTGAACTGGCAACCTTAACCACAGCTGGATGACTCAACCTGGCAACCCTATCACTGAGGCTCTTCTGTATTTAGTTTGCTCCCCAAGGGAATTCATGGGATAGTGAATTTTGGGTCCCAAACTGAGAGAAAAGCATTATATAAATTCAATTCAACTCCATTTACTGGATCGACAATATAAGCATTCGGTAGGATTGTTTCCTAACTGTGAGGATCATGATCCAGCCATGGTTCTGCTGTTAGTATGCCCTACTACCCCTCCGCATGGTATCTAATAACTGCAAATATTGGACACTTTACAGAATCAGTTTGGCTTAGGCAGACTAGTGGTCAGCTGGAGGTCAGAATGACCAGAGATGTGTCTAGAACTATAATGGTAAGAAAGCCCATATTAGGATTGACCAAAATGCTCCAGTAATGGGTTTATGCTAACAACCCAGACATTAGAGGGGTATGTGCTAATCCTTTCTTCCAGCCCTGGGTGTTCCCAGCCATAATTCGATCAAGCAATTAAGTGACCATTCCTTAATCGATATCCTATGGAAATCTCTCCTCGTGCCCCCTCCTGTCCAACCTTATGAGGTTGTTGCAAAACAATCAATGTTCTATCTCTCCACAATTAAAGCAATCAGTTGACTTTCAGTTTTTTTTTGTTCCGTGGGAGAGTCATCCAAGCTTTGTTATCACCAAATTCACCCCTCCAAGGCACAGAATAGGGTATAAATATTAGATCCCTAACAACAGTAAAGTGTGCCACAGTGGACGAACTCAGCCATTCTCTCTCTCAACACAGTTTATAGCTGCTGACACAGAGGCTTTACTGGGGTGTGCTTTTATGTGTTTTTATTGTTTTAACTTGTATATGTTTTTAAAAAATATTTTTAATTGTTACATTTCATTATTTTTAATTGTCTTATTTTTTACTTGCTTTTTATGTTGTAAACTGCCTAGGGAGTGCTTTGGCAACTGATAGGCAGTATAAAAATCCAATAATAAATAAATAAATAAATAATCCCAGATTGGAACCTCCTGTGCCACCCTCAGTCACCTATTTGAGTATCTTCACTGTTCTTCAAGATTGATCATTACCACCCTATCTTCCTGAACGTTTCTCCCTCTATCCAATCTTTCTGTCTTACTTCTCTATAGCCTTGTATGGTTCTTAAGTAGGTGTGTTGTGTATGTTAGTTCACTTTTGTGTCATTCCAATAAAATACTTTATTTAACTGGAGTGCTCTGTACAGTTAGCCCTGGTATACATAGATGAAAAGTCCCTGCAGTTACCCTCCTCTTGCAGGCCTCCTGTTTGAGCTAATAATTTCCTCAGATATTACAGACGATTTTGGCATCAGGGGTGGGGTAACACTGCCATGCTTGTTTGACATGCTTGAGCATAGGTTTGGTAATGAAGGATTCTGGGATATGCTATACCATTGGAAAGGGGCTCGGAAGTAAAAGATGGTTTATATTCATGGCCTGGAATAATGAGCAGATATCTGAGGAGGAATTTGGAGTTGCAAGTAGCCAAGGTCTTTCTTGTGGGAAGCTGGGGGTTTAGTGCTAGGAAGACAGAATGTTTTGAACAGTTAACAAATAGGGTGTGAGCTTTTGTAACGGTTGGACTGTGTGGGCTTTAAATATACTGTGTAACTAGACAAACCTTCAATCCTGACAACATTTATGTGCTGTGATAAACTCTCTTTGTTTAATGAAGTTCTTCTGAATTTACTGAGAGCTAGGTGGCTGAAGTGGAGGTAGCCAGAACATTACATTGGCCCATTGACTCCATAGAATTGACATAAGGATTCACTTACCAAGTTCCCATTATTGTCAGTATGTTTCAGACCCTTGGCATCTGCAGGGACTTTCTTACCCCCACACACACAAAAAAGCCCACCCCTCCAGGACAAAAGTTATGTGTCAAGAAATCTATTGTTGTTGCCGTTGGGATATTATAATGGATGTGGACCTAGGTTTTATAATCCTTCTCAACATCACGGCCAAACATCAGCAGCTGTCCAGTGGTATAGGAAGAGTTACTTTGTGTTCCGCAGCCCTGGCAGTTTAGTCGGGCAGTTTAAGGAGGTTGAAGCCACTAGGAACAGACCAGAAGAGTAAACCTTGCGGACCCAGACTGTACGACCCCTCCGCCCTCCTGAATGATACACTTACACATGCTGTTGCATAACAATGATTATATTTTGATTACATCTTCAGAAAACATGGGTTAGATAAAGGTTAGTAAATACATGTTTTTTGGCAATAAATGACCGCAACTTGCAAGCTGAATGGTTGGTGGCAATGCATGGGTCATGACCTATCCTTGTGCCCACCCATGTGGGCCAAGGCCACCTGTCGGTCCCTACCAACTCCCTGGAGGAGAGAGATGATGGCCAAGCCGTCTGCTCGACTCCCTCTCCTCCCCTGTAAACAAACGGTTAATAGCTGGAGGTGGGGTCTCCCTTGAACTTGAACTTGATCTAGTGCTTGAACTTGCACTTGACAGAGACCCCTAGACCTCATGCCCTATCACGACCCATGACATCCGCCATCAATGCTTCCCCCCCCCCCGGGAACGCCTTCCGCCAACCATCCACCTTATCAACAGGCAGCCCTATAGGCCAGCCGAGGGCCCTTGCCGGGTAGGTAGCATCCGCTCGGGCTGTATGTATGCTGCGTAAGCCCTGGACCTCCATTGGCCCTGCTTCATGATGGCATCTGCTGACAAGCCCTGTTTGCTGCCACGGTGGCGGCCCCTATCCGAAAGGAATGACTGCCAAATTCTTCTGCAGGCAGCCCCATCTGGGCCAAGGCCTTCTTCAGCACACCCACGAATTGATACCTAGTGAGTGGTATCCCATCTTGATGTCGGAACAGGGGCCCCCGCGAGATTCCCCTTGCCCGTACAAACTCCTGCATGCAGGTAACCGGGCATGGGGAGGAACCCCCTATTTTTTGCAGGCGGAGAGTGGCCCCATGGCTGCGCTGGTCCGCCTTCGATCGGCATATGCACAGAGTCATGTCCTTGCCAGTGATTGTCACATCGCACATCTGGAGCGCCCTGCCAGACGTGTCCCATTTGGAGGAACGTACAACTTCCCCTACTCTCAGGCCCCCAAAGAATGCCGTAGTGTATGGCATTCTGAAGAGCAATGCCTCATAATTGGAGTGGCAATGGATGACAGTAATTCTGCCAGCTGGGAAAGCATCTCATAGGACATAGACCGCCTCGAGTCCATTGTCCGTGGCACTGCCCATCTCCAGCCCTCCAGAGCCTTCCTTACCATGAAGGTGTCGCAGGGGTCCCCCTGGCCTGCCGCTTTGCTGAAGAAGGAAATGCCAGCCACATGGCCTGCAATTGTCCTGGATGCCAAGCCTTTTCCCTTCAGTGTGGCCAGGTAGTGCAAGACGTCACGCTCTGATGCCGGCCATGATGCTCCATAGCCCTGCTGCCTGTGGAATGTCATGAATTGGGAGGCCGCTCTCTTGTAGCTGGCTTGCGTTGAAGGCGCCAACGAGTCTTCCACTCCCTGGATCACTATGCATTCCCAAGGTTCCAGAGGTCTACTGGGAAGGGGGCCACCATCTCGTCGGCTTCTGGGGCCAGCAGGCAGAAACACTCCTCCTGAAATCGAGACAATGTATCCGTGATCTCGTTATCCACACCCGAAATGTGTCGGGTGTGGAAAGTGATGTTGGCCTCAAGGCAGACCAGCACGAACCGACCTACCAGTCTCATGACCCTTTCAGACCTGCAGGACTGCCTGTTGATAATCCTAACCACTGCCTGATTATCACACCAGAAATGAACCCTTTTGTCCCTGAAATCCTCTCCCAAGATCGTGATGGCCACCAGCATGAGAAAAAATTCCAGGAATGTGAGGTCCCTGGCAAGACCCGAGGTTGCCCATGCCTGGGGCTAAGGATGAGCACACCAATGGCCATTGTAATACACCCCAAAACCCAAGCTGCCCACCGCATCAGAGTGCACCTGCAAGCCGCCCTCCAGGTCCAATTGCCCTTGCCAGGCGGCGACTCCATTGTAGCATTCCAGGAAATCCAACCACACCCCCATGTCATCCTTGATCCCTTTTGCCAGACGGATGCAGTGGTGTTGCGCCCTTACACCCCCGGTGAACCATGTTATGCGGGCGCAAAAGGCCCTCCCAGGGGAAACCACCCTGCATGCAAAATTCAGATGCCCCAGCAGCGATTGGACTTCCTTCAGCGTGGCCTTCTCCCTCTGCCAGAGGGTATCTATCCAGCATGTCCCTCAATCCCTGATCTTGTCGTCGGGCAGCCTGGACACTCCTGCCACAGAATCTAGCTGTATTCCCAGGTAAACCAGGGACGTGGTAGGGCCCACAGTCTTATCCGGCACCAGGGGAACTCCGAGTTCATCTGCCAGAGCCTGGAAGGAAGAGAGCAAGAACCCATATTCCTCCACCCCAGCAGGACCCATCACGAGGAAGTCATCCAGGTAGTGTGTGACAAAGGGGGGTCCCACCCTCTGTTGCAGAGCCCACTCAAGGAATGTGCTGAAAGCCTCAAAGGCTGCACAGCTGATGGAGCAGCCCATGGGCAACAGCATGTCATAATACCATTTAACACGGAATTTGAAACCCAGCAGGCAATGATAGTCTGGATGCACGGGTAACAACCTGAATGCCGATTGGATGTCACACTTGGACATGAGAGCGCTGTGGCCGCAATTCTGCAAGAACTGGACCGCATGGTCCAATGACGAATACGAACTGTGCACAGTTCCTGAGGAATAGCATCATTGACTGAAGCAACCTTCAGATATGATAAGTGGTTTATGAGATGTAATTCCCAGGTGCCTTCTTTGGGACCACCCCCAGTGGTGCAACTCGCAAATTGGGCATGGGAGGCTGATGAAATGGGCCAACTATGCAACCCGCCTCCAGCAGCTTCTCAATCTTGTCAGCCAGCATCTCCAGCAGCTGCGCTGCTGATTTTAGGTTGCCCGAAATGGATGCCTCCCTCGGACCCTGGAAAGGTATGTGAAAGCTAAATTCGAAACCTGCAGTCAGGTAAGCCGCTGCTTCTTTCTTGGGGTATCTTGCCAAGAGGGGTCGCATGGCCTCCAGCTTGATGGGTGTTGCTGCCATGCGACCCAACCCCCCGGTCCCAGGGGGCCCTTCACTTCACTGAGCTGCTGCTGCTGGTGCCACTGCCTGACACTGTGTCCTTTCTGGCACCACCTGAGGCAGGGCGGCTGTTCCGAAAGGACTGGCTCCCACCACCCTGATGGGAACAATTGACCTTCAAATGACCACCCCCGCAGCTGTCACAAGAGTGGTCAAACCAGCACTTGTACCGAGAACACTTTCCCCCATTGTACTCCCAGTACACTGGCTTCTTCCCCTCCTTCTTGCGACTGGGCTTTGGAGGATCACCCTTTTCACGCCTGCCTGGCCCAGTGGCCTGCAACCAAGTGGGGTAGTCAATGGTCTCCCATCTGTGCATGGGGGACCTGGAAGCTTTCTTTCTGCACTCAATGTCATACATTATAGCATTGGCATCCCCTGCCTGAGTCCTCACCTTGATCACCTGCCGGAGGTGGTTGATCAGGTGCCAGGCCTGCTCTGGGAAAACCAGAGCCACTACCCCCATGAAGACTGCATAGCCACTGAGCCAGTTGGCAAAAGTGCGCTCCACAGTCTCCAAGCTGGCTTTGTCGCTCTCCTTCTTGTCACTTCGATGCACCCTCGCCTCCTCTCCTGGGGGGTGCCAAAGAGAAGATGTCAACGTAATAGCCCTGCAAGATCTTGGAATGCACCTTGTGATCCAAGTGTCCCCCTGGGGGGTCCTCCTTTGATTTGGCCTCCCACAGCTCCTCGCCCTCAGGATTGCCTCCCCTCACCTTCTGCTCTTTGCTGGCTTTTTGCCTGGCCTTCCTCAGCCGGAGGGCCCACCCCGGCAAACCAGGCTTGAAAGATCCTTTTTCCCAGTACCTGTACTTGTCTTCATCGGAAGACTCACCCGATGAAGAGCCGGAACGCGACCTCCTCCGCTTCCTTCTTGGGCTATGTCTGCCTCTCAATCTAATGTGCCTATGTGATGCCGAACCACACAATTCGGACTGTCCAGAGTCCCTGGAACCACTCCTCCCTCTGGATCTGGATTGTCCACATCGCCCATAGCTGCTGGATGTGCTGGGTTCAGTGCTCACTGCCACGGGTAGCATCCAGACCTCCTCACATGCCATGGTAGAGGGTTCCCTGTCCCTGTCCATCTTCTGGACCAGGATGGCTTACACCCCCATGACATCCCCTATGGTAGGTGCGAGAGCCTCAGATGCCTCAATTGGGGAGTGTTGGGCCTCCACTGGCATCGGTTGAGAAGGTGGCCAGTTTATACCATTGCTGGGCCCAGGCTCACATGCTGGTAGCCCAGCCCCCCTGTCCTCCACTGATGGCTCCTTCACTGCCGGGGCTTGCTCCTCTGCTGGGGGCTGGTGGTCCTGCAGGTGGCGGAGCTCTGCTGTACATTTGGGTCCCATCTCCTCACCCAGGCTGTTGATGTATGCTTGCTGTGATTCATGGTCAAGATGCCACTATCTCGTGCACAGGGTAACTTAAAACATAATTGTTTTATTTTGCGCCGACCACCGTCCTGCGGTCCGAACCCTGTAAAAATAAAATTGTTGCATCCAATGCCTGAAGATTGTGACGTTCGCTGCAGAACTGCACCACCCCGCACGCTGAGGCAGTGTGCTGCTTCCCCCCCAGCCAGGGGCTGCCTGCCAGGGGGGAGCAGGGGGTGGATGCCCAGTGCCTAGGTGCCTGGCTCCCCCCCACCCCTTCCTGATGTAGTCGTTGGGGGGGTGCTTCCAGCCTGATTGCATCCTGGTGCTTATTGTGTTTTATGTCTTTTTTAAAAACAGAGTGGAGGGGTGGCTACCAGGTCATCCCATGCCCAACCCCCCTTATTTGAGGCTCCCTGCCTCGTGGTGCCCATGGGGGGGGGAAGCTGGCCATTGCGCTCCTTGTGGCTGGTGTCGGTCCGGTACCCCCCTCCCCCCCCCTTGCGCCCCTCAGAGACAAAGCCTGAGTTGGGCCTCCTCACCCACCAAGGCCCTCCTGAAAGAAGAGGAGGAGGGGAGTCCCCTGCCACTGGCTGCAATGCCCCCCCCAGGATGGGAGGAGGAGGAAGAGGAGGGAGGGTGGGTGCCATCATGCAATGGCTCCCCGCCTAACCCCCCAGCCTCTCCTCCGCAGAGGGTCCAGCGAGCCACTTGACCCCTCCTGCCCCAATCCCTGCCATGCCCTGGGTGTGGAGGCATGTGCCATGGAGGGAGGGGTGGCACATGCGGCCGCGCTGCTACCACCCAGATCCTTCCCCCAAAGAGCCACCGCCTCCGCCATGCTGGTGGATTGGGCCCTCTTCCCCCCACCTCGCCTGCCCCACCGCACCTGGGGGGAAAGGGTGCACTCCCGGCCTACAGCCTCTCCCCAGCCACCAGCAGGCCCCCCTATGAAGGCCGCCTGTGCCACAGCAGAGACCGTGGCTTCGCTGCCCCTTCCCCACACCCCAGAGAGGGGTGTCCTTGGTAGGAGGGGGGAGGAGCACTGCCCCAATACCTTTCCTCAGGCTCCGCCGCCCCCCGACGTCCTTCCTCTTCAGCTCTCCAGAGCCAAAAGAGGTCGGAGAGGCAATGGAGCTGCAATATAAGCTCCATCGCCTCCCCTCTTGCGTCATCCGGCCGTGCCATAGGCCGGCCAGATGTCCCACCTCCCCTGGCGGCCACGGGCCAATTGGGGGCAAGCAGGCCCTGCCTGATTGGCTGGCCACTTCTGTTTTGCTCCTTCGGGCCACCAGGCTGCCTGGGAAGGGGAAGGCAAGATGGTGGCCACCAGGGGGGACCATGCGGTCCCCCACTCACTCCCCCTCCACCCCACTGGGCCGGGGGGAGCACACTGGAGGGCTCTTTGGGGTGCCTGCCGGGCCACAAAAAGGCCTACTGGCAACCGGCAGTCCCCCTTCTGCTTAGAAACTTGCTTGTACTGTCCCCATAGCTATTGGTGGGAAACGGGTCATGTCTGTGTAGTTTGCTTTCCTTTGTTTGATTCTGGTCGATACACTATAGCCCTGGGGATCCATCTTCCAGTTGCCTTGCATTGGAGAAGGTGCATCCCAAATCAGAGGACCCATTATTCAGGCAATGTTGGCCCTTGGATAGTTTGGGAAGAATTCATTCTTTAGGGATGTTGTTCTACCAGCTACGGTGAAGGGATACTGGAACCCATCAGCCTCAGGGCTATGTATGATGCTTTTTTCCACTGCAGATCACCTGCTGCATCTATTTACCACCAATACTGTCAGTGTTTGATATCAAACAAAAGGTTATACAGACTCAGAATAGGTACTTTGTTGACCAAAAATGAAAAACCAGAGCACAGGAAACAACAAAGTATGTACAAATGGTATAATGCTAAATAAATAAATCAATGACAAGCTAATGTTAAAAAATACAGTAGGACTCCTGTATCCACAGGTGTTCGGTTCCCAGATATATCACAGATACAGGAAACCACAGATAACAGCAAATGCCATTGAAAACAACGGGACGTCAAGTTTAAAATACCATAGTGTTGCCTTGGAGGACCCAGAAAAGGTCTAGAGAGGACACCTCTCTAGGCATTTTCTAGGAAGATAATATTATATGTGTTCTGTTTTGTGTCCTGCAGATAACTGAAACCACGGATATTCGTTCTGCGGATATGGGGTTCCTACTGTACCATCTATTGGATTGCCTTACACCTAGAGGGCTTAATGAGAAACTATCATTTGAATAGTTTTTTGTGGTTTTTTTTCCAAGTTGTGAGGCCATGTTCTGGAAGAGTTTATTCCTGACATTTCACCTGCATCTGTGGCTGGCATCTTGGTATGATAGGGGTGTGGTAGGGGTTTATATACTGTGAGTCCCTATTGGAGAGGATATGTAAATTTGTGTATTTGCCAATCCACAAGCCAAACTGCATTAACCAAACCCACACTAATCCTCCTTGCATACCTTCCCACCCTAGGAACTAGCCATTCAAATACACAAATTTTACATATCCTCTCCAACAGGGACTCACAGTGTATAAACCCCACACACACTCCTACCAGCCACAGATGCAGGCAAAACCTCAGGAATAAACTCTTCCAGAACACGGCCTCGTAGCCCGGGAAAAAACCATGACAAACCTATGGATGCCGGCTGTGAAAGCCTTTGACTTCATATCATTAGAATGCTTCCTTTAAGTCATCAGCCTCAGCTAGTTAGCAATTCAGTTCATAACATAGCACAGCAGGCCCCAACCACCTCATTAGGGCATAGGAACATTTTGGGAATAGTACATAATTTAGTATATAACAGGGATTCACAAACATTTAGATACCAGGAGCTCAAGTAGGAGAATATACATATGAAAAGTTACTGTATACTTACAAACTTATTGGTAAGTTTGCATCTGTCAAACTGGTTAAAATAATTATTGTTGTTATACATTTGATAAAATATAATGTGTTTTTATGTTATCTAGTAAGTACATATGTATTTATCAATTACTACAGTCACTGAGGACTGAAGACAAGTAAAAAAAAATTGAAGAAGTATCGAAACAGGCAGAAATTTTTGGACTTGCCATCTTTTCTGTGTTTGAGAACTGTCTCACCTGATTGTGGACTTCTTTAAGAACTTTGAAGGTTTTTCTGAAATAATAATAATAATAATAATTATTATTATTATTATTTCTATCCTGTCCCTCTACAACGCAATCGGGGCAGCTTACAGCATAAAAACCCCATAATTACATAAGTACCCTAACCCACCCACCCCTTAAAACAATATTAAATTAAGAAGATTAAAAACATACAACAATTAAAAAGAGAAAAAAATAGAATCCAGTGGCAGCTTAAGGGAAAAGGCAGCTGAATCATCGGGCTGGGATAGCTAGTTGGGAAAGGCCTACCAGAAAAGATCCATCTTGACAGTTTTTTTGAAGCTGTCTAAGGTAGTAATAAGATGGATCTCGTCCGGCAGGCCATTCCATAATCTTTTTCCCCCCAGTTATTTATACCCCGCTCATCAGCCCCAAGGCTATCAGAGCAGCTTACAAACTGTTTTTTTAAGCAATAGCTATTTACACATCTACACTGCATTAAACAGTTTCCAATGTGTGTTAGCTAATTGCCCCCACAAGCTGGGTACTCAATTTACCCACCTACGAAAGGATGGAAGGCTGAGTGAACCTTGGAGCCTTGGAGTGAATCTGGGAGTGGCAGCAGAGAAGGCCCTCCGGGAGGTCACTGACAGCCTTTTCATAGGTTGTAACAGATTCCTCCCAGAGGACTGAAGTGTGCAGGGAGGGTCATACGGGAGGACATACTCTGGTGGATCCAAGCCATGTAGGGCTTTAAAGGTCATAACCAACACCTTGTACTGAGCCCAGAACCTAATAGGCAGCCAGTGGAGAGGTTTTAACACAGGTGTTATATGCTCTCTTCTGGAAATGCCAGAAATCAACCTGACTTGAAAGTATTATGAAGGACAGAGGATTCAGGATTCTGCAGTGATTATAGCAATTCAGGACTTACATCCATTTACTTTTAGTTCTTTGTACTTTTGGGAACTGTTTATTATCCTATTTTTGAGTTAACTACTGTTTTTGTCATTTTCTTTAGCATTCTACTGTTTGTACATACTTTGTCGGTTCCTGCGCTCTGTTTTTTTTTTCCTTCCCCCCCCCCCAGGAGATGGGTTCTGTTATGTTTTGAACTTTTTTTTGACCAAGCCAGTGTAACATACGTATCCCCATACAAACAGGATGGAGAAACACAGAATTGATGTGTTCTGCTGGCACTTTAGAGGAGAAGGAGATCAGCATTGTCTTTGAAGCCAACAAATTGCATGTGCATGAACCCTATAACAACCCTATCCAACTTATTAACCCTAACTCTTGCCTTCAAGTGCAGTTGAAGTCAGAAAACACCCTGCAACTAACACAGTGTATGTTTTTTAGATATTAAAAATCCTGCAGGATGAAGTTTAAAAGGGCATGACTTTGATTGGATCATGTCCCAAAGAGTAAACCTTAGGAGAAAGAAGAGCAAGAGAGTATGCTGTGGCCAGTTTGGACTGTATTGCCGACACTCTGCATATATAAGCCAGGAGGACTCAGTCACTGGAACTATGCTAATTTAAGTATGGTGGTAACTGTGCCGAACTACTGTGAAACAATTCAGGCAGTCAGCAAACAGGGCTAATTACTAGTGTGGGAGATATTATGGGTAATTTACTGCCCACTGAGGGATTGTACCTCGAAATAAGGTCCCCTCCCCTTTCCTCTGCTTTGCCTTTGCATGTTAATGCCTATTGCAATCACGTTGTGAGAGGACATCTTGATATGCGTCCATAAACACACTCCTCGCCTCAGCCCTCATCTGAGATCCACTGATAGTTGCAATATTTTGAACTGCTGAATAACCACAGGACTGCAATTAGAGGAGACTGGCAAAATGTTTGATTATCTTAGGTCCGTGGGTAGCGAGATTAAGAAAAAGAGAGAGAGATAATGACATAGCATAGAGTTTTCTCTGATCATTAATGACAAGCTGGCAGAGGGAGGAAGGCGTGTAGATTCTTATGTACACACATAAGAGTCTAAGAGGAAGCATGTTGGCCAAGAGCTTGTCTAGACCTGCCAGAATATGTCCCCTTCCAGCCAACATATCCTGGCCCTGAAGCTGGGCTATTCCCCCCCCCCTCGCACTACAAAATGGGCAGGAGTTTGCACGCACACACTGGTTGCCATGTGCACACACTGGCCAGTAACAGTGAACGCCTCCCCCGATGTTGTGCATCACACTCTCTGAAGCCTGGAAGGAGGCCCCCTCCTCAGCATGTGTTCAAGGCTAGTTGCATACAGAGGCATTGATCACATGCTGTGGGCCTCCTTTCTGGCTGCAGAACAACTCCAATGGTGGTGGTAGTGGTGGCGGCGGCCGGTGATGGAGCCCGGCATGCAGGTACAGACTCCTGCATTCCTCTGCTGGGCCCATCTGGGATTTCCCACATAATGTGGATTTTCCTAGGTGTTTTATTAATACATTTTACAGGCTTTACCCTGGCTTCCCCTCTGGCTTTGCCTTGGGCATCATTGGGACCACCTGGAGGCAGAACGGGGCAAGAGCCTTGAATTGTTTGGACTGCAGGGCTCCAAGACAGGGGGAAGCTGAGACTAAATGTCTGTCTAGACAAGACCCAAGTCCAACATTATGTTCATTCAGTGGCCAGCCAGTTGCCTATGGGAAACCAACTAATAGGAGTTGAGTGCAACTTGAGCTGATGTCTTTCTAGACAAAGTGTTCTATGAAGTTATTCTTAACAGAAATACTGTATACATGTTTCCCACCCACCCACCCCAGCACAAGACCCGTTTTCGTATTACTTTAGCTGCACTTTGGTTTAATTTGCTATAAGCCATCTTGGGTACTCTGCCAAGAGAAAAGCAGGATAGAGATTAAATAAATAAATGGCAGATAGCCTCTTTTTTTCTTTAAAAAATGTGTTTTCTGTTCCAAAACCACTCCCCCACACACATACTGTTTCATCTGCAGGAAACTCATTTTCTCCACCAAAAACATGTTTTCTACTGTTGGGGGGGGGATACATATTTCTGCACAGTATTATCTCCACAATATTTTGTAATGTCCACTTACTGGGAGAAAACTGCAAAGATGGCATGCTGCTCTATCCTGCTACCCAACAGGGTTTCCTGATTATTGGGAAACTCTTTTCTGGACAGGAAACAAAACAAAACAAAACAAAATGGAGAATATTCTTTCTGTCTTTGTGATGCTTGTAGGCCCACTCCTTAGACTCACCAAGAGTGGATCATCAGGAGACCTGAGCAGGCTGTCTAAGTCAATCAAAATGTCTGTCCATCCATCCTAATGTCTTGTCTAGCTGTTTGTCTTTCTACATTCATACATGCTGGTGTGTGTGAATATATTTGGTGTGTGTGTGTGGTACAGGTGATAGATCTGATTTATGGCTGAGCTGCTTCATTTTCTTTATTTCATGAGAATATTTTAAACCAGGTCCGCATAATATTAAAATAAGTTAAAAATCTATGTAAAATTTATGAGAGCTTGTCAGGTGTAATGCTTGATAAAGTAAGTTTAATGCTTTGGAATACTCTTTTTCTCCAGGCTGAGTCTAGCAGCCTGAGTTGCTAGTATAATTTTAGAAACTCCTTTCCATTAGACCATTCTCTTATTAATGAGAGAGAGCCCAATTTAGCAATAAGAAGTACATTTCTCCACATTTCCCCTCTAAAACAATAAAATTAAATTGTAGAACCTATGCAACTAGTCAGAGAAAGGAGAGGGAACATTTTCCTCATGTGCTTTCCCTCTTTGTATTTAAAATTAAAAAAAATGGAGAGAGATGCCAGGGCCTTTTTAAAAGCACCCCTCTTCAAAATGGTGTCCCTGCTGAAACTATGGGTCTGTCCTTGTACAAAACTCAAGCCAAAAAGGTTGAGCTCCCTGAAAACATTGTCTTCATTCTGTAGGATTGCAAATCTGATGCCTTGTTTTGTTCTCTGACAATCTGCATTACTGTGATGGGCCTAAACCAAATCCAGGATGGCTTATTTTCTGTTTTCATTTTGGTCCTTGGATAACAACTTTCAGGGAAACCATTTGGGCTGCTTGATGTGATCAATGCTGCCAAAACAAGCATTTCTATCCATGTGGTAAACAGAATACCAATTGCAGCTGCCCACCTAGCCAATCTCTTGCTTTGATATTGTAGGGTGGTTTTTTTTGGGGGGGGAGGGTTTGCAGTGCTGTGAGTCCCACATGTGAAGAACAGGGTTGTGGGAATCTTCCTTACCTTTCTCATAACTCTACCAGCATTCTTCTCCCATCCCAGTTCTATATCCAACTCAGATTTATCCCACAGTGCTTCTTATATAGAAATTCATGTAGATTTTTGTGGATCCCCCCCCCACCAAGATGCTTGCACTTTGTGCAAATACTGACACAGGTACACATGTTTATGCACTCCTCTACCCAGAAAGTAGTATGTTTGTGTGCAATTTTCAAATATTTGCATTTTTAGTCATGAATATATTTGAAATGTATACACAGCTGAAACCTGCTTGGAGACTTATACAAGGGGTTATACAAGAATGGTTGCATCCATAGTGCACAATGCTAACACTTTCATGACATCCTTAACTGTCCTGGCTCCATCCTGTGGACCCCTGGTGTTTGGAGTTTTGTGAACTACTCAGAATTCTCTGCTTAGAGAGTTCCATCACAGTATCCTAACCTATGTGTAGAGAATTCTATGTGCCATATCAGACTACAAATCCTGGATTCCATAGGCAGTTCATGTGGTATCAACATTTTATAATTATGTAGTGTGGATACACCCTCTTAAGTCCCGTTTTAGTATTGCTCAGTGAAGTCTCCAGTGAATCCTTCCATAATGCTTCCTCCCACAACTGTACAGTCAGATATTCTCATGGAACTGGTTTTGATCTCCACTCTCAGTGTATGGATATAAACAGAGCATGGCCATTAGTAGTAAGAACCAAAGGAGGCTGGTGAGTCTGATGTCAGTGCTGTGGTCAATCCACTCTGGTGGTTTGTCCACATGGGCAATTTACCCCACCTTGCGCCTGTTTTGGAGCCATGCAGACCTGATGATTCAGGGCTTTTGTCCTGTTTTGCCCCCGGGTGGTCCTTGCAACCCCCAGGGCAAAGACAGAGCTAAGACAGGGGGGAAATGGGGGTAGGACCCATTACAGCTTTTTAAAAAAATACCCAGTAAAATCCCTTCCAGCCTGCAAAAAAAATGGATTGAGTTCCTGGTGACCTCAGGAGCCCATTCCAGCTTGTCAACCTACCGCTACAGCTGCTCTCTGCCTTGCTTTTCTGTAGCCGGGAAGAGGGCCCACAGCATGTGACCGAGGGGGACAAATGGGCCAGATCTGTAGGCAGAATACACCAGCAGGGAGCCAGCATATTCTGGCCCATGAAGATGAGCCCAAGGTTTTAGCTAACTAAGGTGCTGAATGTATTTTGGAAATAGTTGCTGAGATACCTGCTTCAAAGTCTGGATTTAAACCCAGAGTGGATTTACTGTCCTCCTGACATTGGGCCTATCCATTGTTGGGGACACTGAAAGTAGCACTGTCTCAACCCAACTACTCCATGGAAGAGATCTACATATGTATATTGCATGAAAGGCTCATCATGGTGCACCCTTTTTCAGCTTTGCAAATGTTGAAATTTTGAATGATCCCTGTTCTATTGACAAGCATAGGAACAACCCACAAATTCAGATTTTTGCACAGGAAGAGGGAAGCAAATAATTTCATTACAGAAAAGCCTGCTTGAAGAAAGCAGGCTTTCTTCTGAGCATTGCACATTCAAATCTCTTTGTTACTTCACTGTGTCATGCTACCTCTCTGAAACTCTGGAACAAAGTAAGAAAAATGCTACAAAACAACAAAAGGCCTACTTTGGAAACAGAGGGTCTTGCAATGCAGCAGATTTATTGCAGATTAGAGCAGTAAAGTAAAACCACTCTTAGATCTCTGCACTGTAACATGCTTGCCCTCTTTTTTTTTTCTCCTCGTGGTTAACTAAAAAAAGATACAACCAAAGTAAAAGCGTTGACTCTATGTAATGTTAGGAGGCACTCCACTGATGAGGTCAATACGACTATTTGATTTTCTGGATGTCTTTGAGGTCCAATGATTCTATGTGTCCTAGAGAACTTTCTTGTAAAAGAGTTCTGCAGGGCTTGGTCCCAAATCCAAGACAAGGGCCAGTTCACCCAGTCCAGGGCCCAGGCCTGCACAGATATTCTGCCATCCAAGGAGGGAGGGAGGGAAAGAGAATGGATGATGGCCTAAAGAAAAGGGGTGGCCTTGCCCACTCGCAGTTCTGATCCTGCCAACTGTTGGCTCTCCATTTATCCACCCCTTCCCCCTTCACCATATTCAACATTGTTCACTACAGGACTCCTCTATCCTCTGGAACAGTAGAGCTCCACTTGTGGAAACTCTGGATCCAAGTATTTGAAGGGGTGTCACATTGAGGATGGAGCAAGCTTGTTTTCTGCTGCTCCAGAGATTAGAACATGGAACAATGGATGCAAGCTCCAGGAACAGAGATTCCACTTCAACATTAGGAGGAACTTTCTGACACCAAGAGCTGTTCAGCAGTGGAACACACTCCCTCGGAGCATGGTAGGATCTCCTTCCTTGGAGGTCTTTAAACAGAGGCTGGATGGCCATCTGTCAGGGATGATTTGATCGTGATTTCCTGCATGGCAGGGGGTTGGACTGGATGGCCCTCGTGGTCTCTTCCAACTCTATAATTCTATGATTCTAAACAACAGCAGCAGCAGCAACAGCCCTCCTCCTCCTCCTGTTTCTCCTCCTCCTCCATTATTACTATCAGAATTATTTAAATGTTGGTTTTCCACGAGTTTGTCTAAAGCAGTTCAAACTGCAAGAAGGCACACCTAATATCATTGTATTGACTGGGTGTTGTTGTTGTTGTTTTTTTAATGGATGTATTTGTTATCTTTTGCATTTTAAAAAAAGAATCATGGCTGCCACCTTGTTCAACAGTTACAAGATCATAAGCGGGGCTTAGGATCTTGTAACTGCTGGGGGTTCATGTTTATGGTTGTGAATGACTCAGTGTGACCCCAACCCCCCCCCCTTTTGCAATCTGGCATCACCCTGACCGAAGTGTTTCCAAGGTGATGAAGCTCAGGGCACTGGGAAATGATATCTGAAGTGCTTTCCTAGTTATAGAGACACCTTGAGACAAGCAGTTGTGACAGGAAGTAATAGTGCCGCTCTATTCTGCCTTGGTCAGACCTCACCTAGAATACTGTGTCCAGTTCTGGGCACCACAATTCAAAAAGGATATTGACAAATTGGAGCGTGTCCAGCAGAGGTGACAAAAATGGTGAAAGGTCTGGAAACCATGCCTTATGAGGAGAGACTTAGGGAGCTGGGTATGTTTAGCCTGGAAAAAAGATGGTTAAGAGGCGATATGATAGCCGTTTAAGTATTTGAAGGGGTGTCACGTTGAGGATGGAGCAAGCTTGTTTTCTGCTGCTCCAGAGACTGGAACACGGAGCAATGGATGCAAGCTCCAGGAACAGAGATTCCACCTCAACTTTTTGACAGTAAGAGCTGTTCGGCAGTGGAACGCACTCCCTCGGAGCGTGGTGGGGTCTCCTTCCTTGGAGGTCTTTAAACAGAGGCTTGGATGGCCATCTGTCAGGGATGCTTTGATCGTGATTTCCTGCATGGCAGAGGGTTGGACTGGATGGCCCTCGTGGTCTCTTCCAACTCTGCAATTCTATGATTCTATGATTCTATGACTCTGAGGGGAGGGGGGGTCTCTCCAGCTGCCTATTCTCAACTTGCTCCAAGACTAGGTGAGCACTGGAGATGTCATTTTCCAGTTTCTCAATCTCCAGTGCCTCAGAAACACTGAGTCTGGATGCTGCCAAGCTGCAAAGGTAGGTTTTGGGGATGTGGCATTGTCAGACATAACTACAATGATGGAACCTCCATTATTGCAGTTACATTGATGATGGATGACCTAGGCCTTCACCTGTTTAACACATCATTACAACAAGGAGAAATCACTGGTTTGGACCATAGTTTCCAGAATCCCCCAGCCAACATGGTCATTGGCTATGTTGGCTGGGGAGTTCTGCAAGCTGTTGCCTGGAAAAAGTGCCTTTTCCAAGCAGGCTAAAAACCTCCTAACAGCTTGCATTAGAGGAATTCCTAAAGACAAGAATAAAGCAAAACAATAGCCAGAGTATCTAGAGGGAATGGATTGCTTTGCCAGACTTCATGCATCTTAAGCCTGATGAGATTTAAAGTTGGAATGACACGGCAACCTCAAAACATTTGAACCCCCAGACCTGCAGGGGAGGATTTGCAAATCCGATAGGCGCTGTGGTACAAACTGTCACTCATTCCATTTACTTCAATCAGCCAGGGATTTTATTTTATTTTATTTGCCCTTAGAAACTTCTAGAATGATTTCTTCACCACATGAGCTGTCCATACAAACAGACCAGCACCATCTCCTCCTATCTCTTTTCCTGGAGTCATAGTTGGATCTAAGAAGGTCTTGGGTCAATTCTCGGTGCCAGCCTCAAATGAGATCCTCATGCCAGGAAGGGAAAGGAGATGAGGAGCTACAAATTCAACCCTTTTATTCACAGAAAAACATCTGGGACAGAGGTGCTTTTTTGTCTATTTGTCCTTGCAAGAGGCATTTTCTTTTTTTCTCAGAAGTTAAATAGGATAAGATAATAAGGAAAGATTTCCTGTTTGCTTCAAGATAACTCACTCTGATAAGGCAGAACTGCCCTGAGCAGGAGGCAACACCAAGGTCACTTGCCTTATACTTCAAAAGACCTAATAAATAGTAGGTAAGCACACACACACACACACACAGACTGATCAGAATAGCTGGCAATTTCAAAAGCTCTTTCGAAGGTTGACAAGCAGGTTGTAACCAGGCATGTGCATAAGGTGGAGGAGGGGGTAGGCAATCCTGGTATCAGATATTAGCATCACCAGGAACTGATGACCTTCCTCATCCCAGTAGGAGAATGCTATCTTCTAGACCATGCTCCCATGGCTCCTGGAAGGTAACTGTTCCTCTATACCCCCCCCCCATGATTGCTACTGGCAATTCCTTCTCCAGCCCTCTTCCTCTCAGCTCATTTCCACTTCTTCTTCAGCCCAGCCCAGCCCAGAGTTGCTAAGGAAGTGGACTACCAAGACTGGCTGCCATTATTTATGCACACTTGCTTGCAGAGCTTGGGAAGCTTACTTTATTTCGGCTTCAACTTCAAGAATCCCCCAGCTAGCATGGCCAAAGACAATACTATCTGAGGGATTCTGGAATGTATAGTTCCAAGCATGACATTTTCCAATTTCTTGTTATTTGTGCCTGTGGACTTCTCCCTCAGGGCCCAGTGAGAAGAGTATAGCATTGCTCTGATTCTTCCTGATCAGCCTAGTCTTGCCATACAGCCCGCTGTGCCCAATGTGGACAGGTGACTAACCAGTGATGGTGGCTGGTGTTGGTTTCATTGTTGAAGTCCAGCAGGTGGGAGCAGGTAACGGTTCTAACAGGGACTAAAACCAAGAACCTGGGAAGAGAAGAGAGCTCTAGTCAAGTCACCACCCAGTCAGACTGGCATGATGAACATGTACATGGAGAGTCTAGTAGGCCTATGGCAGATCTTATCACCATGACCAGTGGTTGTGCTGTCAGAGCTGCTGGGATTAAAATGCCAGAGTCTTATGTTCAGCAGGGATGAGAACATCCTTTTACACACACACACACACAAACACACACACACACACTTGCCTGTTGCCTCTGATCTAAGCTATATTCTCCAAACAAATTGTTAGAATTAGCAACTTTTGCATGCCTATACTCATTACAGCCAGCCCTCTGTATCCACAGATTTGGCATCTATGGATTCTATCATCCCTGGTGGCGCAGTGGTTAAATGCCAGTACTGCAAGTCACCACGTTGCATGTTCGATTCCAGCGGGCTCCAAGGTTCACTCAGTCTTCCATCCTTTCGTAGGTCGGTAAAATGAGTACCCAGCTTGTGGGAGCAATTAGCTAACACATATTGCAAACTGCTTAATGCAGTGTAGATATGTAAATAGCTATTGCTTAAAACAATTTGTAAGCCGCTCTGATAGCCTTGAGGCTGAAGAGCAGGGTATAAATAAATAAATAAATAAATAAATGGCTTGAAAATATTCAAAAAGAAATTTCAAGAAGCAAACCTTGATTTTGTCATTTTCTATAAAGGACACCATTTTACTATGTTATCTATAAATATATATAATTCTCTTGGGTATGTTGCCTTTACCAATGTGCTGATTGGCTGCTCAGGAAGCACACCCAACCAATCAGTGCCCACATGCAAATCCCCTCTCCACCTCACAATCCACTCCTGCCACTCAATCTGTCATCCAGATTGGGACCCAGACAGTCAAATGGTGGTGGCAACAGGCTGCCTGCAACAGGACCCAGGCAGTCAACTGGTGGTGGTGGGACGCCACAACTGCCACTGCAATGAGACCCAGACAGTCAACTGGAGATGATGGGCTGCCTGTGATGGGCCCACTCCCACTGGGTCACCTGCAATGGGACCCAGGCAGTCAACTGGCAGCAGTGGTGGCAAGGCAACAGAGCAAGTCACCCTCAGCAATTCCAGGAAAAGTATAGAATGCTGAGAAGGGGGAGGAGGAATTTAAAAATCTACCAGCCTACCTTACAGGGTTGTTGTGCGATCCAATGGGAGGTTTGGGGGGAATTTTTTTAATGGTGTATGTTATGGTGGGTACAGCTAGTTGTACAGTTGTCCCTTCATATTCGCTGGGGTTTGGTTCCAGGACCCCTCCATGGATACCAAAATCCATGAATGCTCAAGTCCCATTATATGCAATGGCATAGCAAAATGGTGTCCCTTAGATAAGATGGCAAAATCAAGGTTTGCTTTTTGGATTATTATTTTTTAAAGAATATTTTCATGCCGTGAATACTTAAATCCATGGATACCAAAACCGTGGATATGGAGGGACAACTGTATATAATGGGACGTGAGCATCCAAAGATTTTAGTATCCATGGGGTGTCCTGGAAGCAAACTCCACAGATACCAAGGATACACTGTACTCTCTCAGAGTTTAGGCACAGCAGATATTTATGGTAACCTTCTATTTGGTAGATACTTTCTCTCTCACACACACACACATCTTCTCTCTTCCTACGTCACTCTAACCTGCATTTTCTCTCCTTCTCTCTTCCATAAGACTCTGTTTTTGACTATGAACATGTATTTGTAAATAGTTACATTTTCTATACAAAAAAGATTAAACTTATTCTTTTATCTCCTAGATTCTGTGGGCATGGGATTGCTTGATGTTCATCTTCTGGTTTGCCAGTTTCATACTCTGATTGAGAGACCCAGTGCTGTCTCTTACATTTACCAAGTGAACTGGTGAGGGGAAACAAAGTTTCCCAGCACCAATATACTGCTGCAAGTTAACCCAAGCCTAATGCAAAGTACTGGGGGTGGAGGTGGAGGGTTACATGTCGTGAACGTAAGACCCAGTACCCTCCAAAATACATATTCCTGGTGGAAATGAAAATTGCTAGGTTTATGTTCATGGATCAACACTGCTGCTTCCATTGTTGAACTTTTCTTGCAGGAGTGTCAGTATTTCAGAATGAACCACTGCACTATTCACCAGTACCCACAAAAATCTGTACCTGGTACCACAGATAGGTCATCCAGGAGGTGGACCTTCAAGCAGATACATGGTAATAAGCAGTCTGAAAGTAGTTTCTTCTGTATTTGAAGGAGATCCTCAGATGTAGGGCTGAGCTACATGTTACATCCAAAGTGGTATGGTGTGTGACTCTTTTATCAACTTTTTAATAACAGACATGTTTAGGAAAGGGAATAATTTTCATTGGGGTTATGGGGGGGGGTGGAATCAACCTGACCTCATAGCCCAATGCTTATTGCATCAAGCATTTATTTTTCTTCTGCAATGCACTTAAATTTTGGTATGGCACCAACATTAATCACAAAACTGCACAGACTGGCCTTTGGGTATATGAACGTAGTATCTGCACTTCACATTGGCAGAATCCTGTTGGTTAACATCAGCTAGACTAGATCCATTGAATTAACTGTTGAATGATGTTGAAGGCTTTCATGGACGGCATCCATAGATTTTACTTGGGTTTTTTTCTGGGCGGTGAGGCCATGTTCTGGAATATTTTCTTTCTGACATTTCGCCTGCATCTGTGGCTGGCATCCTCAGAGAATGGTTGGGTAGGTGTGTGCGTTGAGTTTATGTGCTGTGAATGATGAATCAATACGTAAGTAAAACCAAATGATTCAGTGGGTCGGCTCCAGTTGGGTTCAGTCCTTTATGTGCAAACAGGTACAGTCGGTTTCACTTCTTTACTACATATCCTGGATTCCAGAGCTCTTTCATAGTTTCACTTCAGCCAGCCCTATGATGTCATGATCTGATGAAAGCTAACAGAGCAGTTGATTTTTCAAGTCTGCTTTTGGATTTTAGTTAGGCATCCACTTCCAAGTTGTATATCAGGTGATATCATCTTTAGATCACTTTATCGCTTCCCAATCGAATGTCACAATACCTTATGAACAACATGGAAGGGTTATCTGAGAATTTTTACAAGCCATTTGTTTTAAACAAAGAAATGTCAAAGTTGGTAAGCAGTGGTATATATCTTGCAGAAAGTAGCAATGTAGAAAGTGGAAAATTAGGAATGGGTGAGATATTTGTTTACCTACCCAGTACACTTGACACAAAATCAAATGTAGACCCAGTTTGGGGTCCAAACTCCATGCATTGATGTGAGTGGCAGAGTATCTCACCAACGGCACTAACTTTCCATGGTGGTGGGACTGAGTGCTCCTGTGAGGCAAGAGGCTATGCTGATGGCAGCATTTCTGCTGGTAGGGTCACCCATGTCAGACAAGCTTTTGCTTATGTGTCAAACAGCTACTGGGCAGCAGCAGTAGTGGAGAGTGAAACCAGTGGAGGATCTCTCAGAGACTATGGCAGTGGCACCATAGCTAACATTTGTTAGCACCCCTGACAAGCACCACCTCCAGGAACTCCCAAAACTGGCTTATTAATAATGGTATACATACAATCCTTAATATACACTGGACTGACTATGTGACTAATGTTGCTGTCCTTGAGCAAGCAAGAGATCACCAGCATTGAGGCCATGATATTGAGAACACAGCTGCGCTGGGCAGGACATGTTTCTAGGATGGAGGACCATCACCTCCCAAAAATAGTCCTCTATGGTGAACTTGCCACGGGTCAGCGTAAGAGGGGCACTCCAAAAAAGTGATACAAGAACTCCCTGAAACAACATCTCAGCCTCGGCCAAATTGATCACCAACAATGGTCTGCCCTGGCCTCACATCGGGAGGCATGGAGACGCACTATCCACAATGCTGCAGCCTTATTTGAGAACTCACGCCGAACAAGTCTTGAAGAGAAATGACAACGCAGAAAGAAACACAACCCAAAAAAATCACCCAAGGAGACCTTCTGCTGTGCTTTCTGCAACCGGACTTGTTTATCTCGGATTGGCCTTTTTAGTCATCAGCATGCTTGCAGAAAGTGCAGGATGAGTCCTTCCTGAATCTTTGTTTGTGAAGAAAAGCCAGAGAGATTAATATAGTCATCCACATGAGATGACAGTAAATCCCACAGAATCGCTGTAAGGATCCCAAAGGCAAGTACTAAGCCATGTATCACCCAAGGAAAGGACTATTGACAAATTCCAAACTGAAGGCAACATATTGAGGTCAAGCTAAACCTGAGGACGTTGCCTGCATACACCTTCATGATAAACAATTAATCCCATCACCAGTGGTTGGAGTAATCCTTTGTTTGAAGGTATCATTCTTCCCTTAGTCTGCAGTCCCATCAATCAAGGAGGCAGCTCATGCTTTGTAAATTTAATCAGCAGAACATTTAGAGTAGTTGCAACACATTAACATCTTCGGAAATCCATTGTTCAAACCCAGGAGTTTCATGAAACCCATTGTTTCAACATATGAAATCCCATCACCTGGGGGCATGTTTTGGAGTATAATTACTGGCTCCAAACCCTGCCTCAGCACACACAGACTTCCTTCCTGGGGATACTCTGTCTCTCTGTGTTAGCCATTCCTGCTTCATCTATCCACGCTGCCTGTCTGTTCTAAAACTTTGGACTACAAAACAGGTGTTGTATCACCCCAGAAAAACTCCCTATCCTTTTCTCTGTCAACTTCTCTCCTTCCATTCTTAGTGGTCTTGTGTGGATGCTTTGTTTTATGAATGTATGCATGATTAGTGTTATTATTACAAAGTTCTTCACAAATATCATTGTTAACTTTCCATCGTGTATTTGTGTGTATATCAGTTCAGAGTTAGTAAGGGTAAAAATAGGCATAAAGGTCCCCTCTGATGCCCCCTCTTGAATTGCTAAGTCAAGTTGCTGCTAATTTCCCCAAACAATTAGAAACTTGATATTGCGTGGGATTTCCACATGCAATTTGGGTAGCACACTAGTTAGTACTATACAGAGGGAAGCCGCTTTTGAATGTCTTTTACCATGAAAACTCTATGATGAGACAATCCAAAATGAAACAATAAATAGTGCTAGAAGATGACACTCCCAGATTGGATGAAACTTTTCCTAATACATAACCTGTACTCAGAACAAGAGGCTAACATCAGGACAGAATACAGAAAAATAGAATTGAGAAAGAAAGAGAAGTGGAATTAAGAAAGAAAGAGAAAGAAACTCTTCTAGAACATGGCCTCACAGCCTGGAAAAAAAACCAAGGAAAATCTATGGATCCTGGCCATGAAAGCCTTCGACTTCACAAAAATGGAATTATTTCCAATTGGCAAGGGGGTCACACAATGCTGCATTTTATCATCCTATCTGTTTAATTTGTATGCTGAACATACAAGGTGTGAAAAGGTGTGAAAATTAAAGGAACATCAACAATTCAAGATATGCAGATGACACCGTACATACTAGCAGAAAACAACAAAGAATTGAAACAATTACTGAAGAAAATCAAGGAAGATAGTGCAAAGGGAGGTTTGCTGTTGAACAATAATGAGCACAGATGATTTATAGCACTTTAAAGTAGACCATGGAGCTATTGAAATAGTTCAAGATTTTCTATACCTTGGTTCAGCCATTAGTCAGAATGGAGGCTGAAGGCAAGAAATCAGAAGAAGACTAGGACTTGGAATGGCAGCTATGAAGGAACCTGACAAAGTCCTGAAGTGTCAAGATATATCATTGAATACTAAATTTAGGATTGTCCATGCCATCATATTTCCAATTTCTATGTATGGTTTTGAAAGCTAGACAGTGAAGAAAGCTGATAGGAATAAAATCAACTCATTTGAAATGTGGTGCTAGAGAAGACTTCTGTGGATACTAGGACTGCTAAAAAGACAAATACAGTAAACGAGCCCTTGAGCAAATGAATCCTGAATTCTCCCTAGAAACCAAGATGACTAAACTGAGACTCTAGACATATCCTGAGAAGACATGACTCACTAGAAAAGACAATCATGCTGGAAGCCACAGCCCTGAGTCTAAAAAACCTGAACAGGACTGTTGAGGATAGGGTGACTTGGAGGTCTCTCATTCATAGCGTTGCTGTAAGTTGAAGTCAGCTTGACAGCAGTTGACAACATGATTTATGAAAGAAAAAAAATGTGAAATACAGGACCACACCTTGACAATGTGCAGAGAGGAATATGAGCTTTGCAAAAGGTGCACAAATCCATTTTGAGGAATGGAAACATGCATGCAAAATGCATACATATCAAAAAAAATGTGAACAAAATAGATCCATTTTGAAAAATGTGCATGGACATATCTTCAAATTTACACGTAAGTGGTGGGAGAGAGGAAAGTTACAATCTGATGCACACCTTTGATTGAAAAAAAAAGACATTTTTTAAGGTGGAAACTGGAAAAATTGGAAGAGCTCAAATTTGGCAACCCCAATGAAAAACTGTAGTTTTTCAAACAAGTGTCATGAAACATTAAATATTAAAAATAATCTGTAACGTTTCTATCATTTAATTATCTAAGGAATGTTACACATAATGCATAATGAGCTCATGGCATTCTCTGCCATGTAATGTAAGGACCTCTCCATTGATGCCCCCTTGTTGTGGGAGAGAGGCGTGTGTATAGAGCCATTGTGTGTATAGAGCCATTGTACTGTCTATTCTCTTTTATGGATCTGCAACATGGGTCACCTATCGCCACCACCTACGACTCCTCGAACGCTTTCATCAGCACTGTATAGGCACAATCCTAAATATACACTGGACTGACTATGTGATGAATGTTGCTATCCTTGAGCAAGCAAGAGATCACCAGCATTGAGGCCATGATATCGAGAACACAGCTGCATTGGGCAGGGCACGTTTCTAGGATGGAGGACCATCGCCTCCCAAAAATAGTACTCTTCAGTGAACTCGCCACGGGGTCAGTGTAAGCGGGGCGCTCTAAAAGCGATACAAGGACTCCCTGAAACAACATCTCAGGCTCAGACAAATTGATCAGCAACAATGGTCCACCCTGGCCTCACATCGGGAGGCATGGAGACGCACTATCCACAATGCTGCAGCCTTATTTGACAACCCATGCCGAACAAGTCTTGAAGAGAAACGATAATGCAGAAAGAATCACAACCCAGAAACATTACCCAAGGAGACCTTCTGCTGTGCTTTCTGCAACCAAACTTGTTTATCTCGGATTGGTCTTTTTAGTCATCAGCGTGCTTGCAGAAAGCGCGGGATGAGTCCTTTCTGAATCTTCGTTTGCGAAGAAAAGCCAGAGAGAATGTAAGGATGGCCACTACTCAAACAGCTTAAAGAAAATCATGACTTGTGATATTTTGGGGTCCAACATATTCAGATGAAGTCTGTCTCTGAATATCAGCTGCTAGAACAAGCATGGGAAGACTGAGGTCCTCATGCTTGATCTTAGAGCATCATTGCTTGAGTTTCTGCCAGCCATAGAGGTATTATGGGAAAGGAACTATGAGGAAAGATGGCATTCTTTGGTTCTTTTCTAATGCAGAAAGCTGCACAGAACTGCTGCATCTCATAATCTTGAACCAGTGTGCATATCTATCTCTGAGCATTGAAGGTTTACCTGATAACTTCACCATGTGGATGAGTTGGCTAATGCTCTCTAGGCTGCCATCTTGTTCCCTCTGCCTGAAGAAAGACGATGTAGTAAGTACAGCTAACCCTAGACATGTTGTGATCTGAGACAAATAACATGATAGTATCCAATCCTATTCCATGCATGGAAGATGACTAGACTGGCAGATGAAACTTTCTGCATCACTAATAAAGGGCTTCTCTAGATGGACAGTTTACCCCAGCTTCCCACCATCTTGGAGCCCTGCAATCCAAAGGAGGCAGGGCTCTTGCCTCGTTTCACCTCCAGGAAGCCCTGATGATGCCTGAAGCAAAGCCAGGGGGAAAGCCGGAGTAAACCCATTTAATATGCTTTATACCAACACCTGGAAAACCCACATTATCAACAAAATGGGTCCAGCATGGGAATGCAGGGTCTGTACCTGCATGCCAGATGGATAGCCCGATGCCATCATTGCCACCACTGGAGTTGTTCTACATCCAGAAAAGAAGCTCCCAGCATGTGATCAAGGCCCCCTGAATGTGACCAGCCTTGTTCACATGTTGAGGTCCTCCTTCCTGGTTTCAGAGAGTGCAATGTGCAACAGCAGAGGAGGAACCCACCAATATGGGCTGGCATGTGTGTGTGGACTTCATCCTGTTTCATCTTAGAAACAGGGGGAAACAGACCAGCTCCAAGGCCAGAATACACCAGCTGGAAGGAGCCACATTCTGGCCTGTGTAGATAAGCCTGAAGAGGGAGCATGTTCCAGCATGCCTGAAGGCTGTAGGCTATCTTTAGGAATAAAGAGCAAATATGTGGCACACAGTTATCTCCATCTTCACTTTGCCATCTCTTTCTAGCATCTGGCACCTGAGAGTTGGGACTAGCAATTCTATTTAAGCTATCAGCTGGAATTCTGTTGATATCAAAGCACCAAGTTCCCTTACACATACAGCTGTACTTTTTTGGCCATTGTGCAACAGATGTATTCAGTTCACAGTTGCATTAGTGGAGTTCCCCAAGTATAAGCATATCACATGTAGTTACACATTCATGAAATTATTTATCAGTATCTTCAATGTACCATTCTATCCACTGGTATTGCAGACACAGCCATTGCTGAAGGGGGGAACTGGCTCCTAGGTATACAGCTGTGCTTTCTTTGACAGTGCCTAACTATTTGTCAGTCTTCAGTGTGCCACTTTCTTCACTAAGATTGTAGAAATTGCCACGGTGCACTCCCTCTTGCACAATGGAACAATAAACAGACCCATTGGCAGATACACAATTGGTCGCACAATGTCAGTATTTAGCAGAAAGCTGATATCGTGCAACCACCACATAACTATGTGACTGTAGATGTACACAAAGCAAGCATAATGTAGGATCTCAGCCTTTGCGCCTTGGATTGTGACAGAAAAACTACAGAGCTTACCACACAAAGAAGGAAAGTAGAAGTGAAGTGAGAGTAGCATGTCCCACCTTTCCTTACTGCATGATGTCAGAGTATTGCAGTTGGTCTCCCATTCTGGTCCTGTGGGAGATGGTGGTAAAGGCGGGTATTTTTACTAACGGATTTTTCCAGTTAGCAAAAAGACTCATGGTTACCACCATCTTCTATGGGACCAGAATAGGAGAACAGCTGAAACATGACAATGTCATTCGATAAAGCAAGGCAGGCTGCACTGCCACTTCCTTCCCTTAAGTAGTAAGCCCCTAAAATATGTCACATTTTCTGGCATTTGCACTAACTGGAATGCGAGAACCAAGTATCAGCTTAATACCTGTTGTAGAAGTACTTGAAAACTTCAAATGTTCCTATTGAGTTAGTGGGTGAGGCAACAGTGTGTGTGAGTGTGTGTGTGTGAGAGAGACAGAGTGGAGTGGGTGGGTGCAAAATTCTCTCTGACTTGACAGGAAAAGCAAGTCACATGGACTGTCTTTGCTTTTAGCTCATCAGGAAGTCTGGATTTCACTTATCCAACACTTCACAATGGCTTAATGAGAGCTCAAGGAACACTAATAAAAGTTTAGACATGATTCTGGCTGCACTGGAGAAGTTTCAGTTCTTTGGTTCAAGATTATAAAAGCCAGCAAGAAAATATGGTATCCAGCCGGCAGAACACCAGTGGATATTTCACTATCCAGAGATCTCTAATTACTAATAATGTACATGAACAGTGTGATACGTCCTTACAATTTCAAAACCCTTTTCAAAGATAATCTCTAATAGTTTATTTGACAACCTGTAAAATTATAGAAAATTATTAGTCTTGGGAATTATAAAAATCCCCACAGCACTGTCAAACAATAAAATTATAATTACCTGTGGGTAATTGAAATTTAACTGTTTTTATTGTATATTACACATCAATAGCAATGTAAGTTCAAGAGAATTTCCTCTCTCTTTTCTCTCTCTCCCCTTCTCTTTTCCTTTTGCGCTTATCAGAGCCAGGGAAATGGACAGCCCCATGGTGGCCTGTGAGCTTCTCTTTGGAGTGTAGAGTTTGGGGCAGGGGGGAGAAACGATTAAAAGCAGGATGTTTGAGTCTATCATTAGGCCTACATTAAATTACATATCTAGAGTGTTAAAAATAAAGGGAACAAAAGCTTATGGACTAGTACCTAGGTGGTTAGGACTGTGATTAACTTCAGTGTTCTTATATATTTCTCTTCTTTGCACTCCATGTTCCTTTCAGACTTTGAGTGGGTTCAGATGGTATAAACAAGCCCTATGAGAATGTGAAAACCTTCCTGGGAAATGTCCCCAATCTGATCAAAACTTTCTTTTCTCAGAATACTTCAAAGGTTTTGCCCAGGCAGAAAACACACAATTTCTCTTATTTGGAATGTAGCTACTGGGAGGGGGAGTATGAAGACATTCCCCTCTGAAATAAGAATTGCATGAATTTTTTCCTTCAGACCCAACAATTTCTTGCTTTCCTGCACCTTGAAACTTCAGTTGAACATTTAGATAAACAGTGGAGGCATCCAGTAAAAAGGGGCAAAGTTATCAAGGGAATGTGGATTCAGCAAATACAGTCAGCCCTCTGTATCCATAGACTCTGCATCTACAGATTCAACCATCCACAGCTTGAAAATATCCCGCCCCTCAAAAATATATATATATTCAGAAAGCAAACCTTGATTCTGCCATTTTATATAAGGGATACCATTTTACTATGCTGTCATACATAACGGGACTTGAGCATCCATGGATGTTGGTATTGTCAGGGAGTCCTGAAACCAAACCCCAGAACGTACTAAGGGCCCCTCTCTAAGAGTTCTAAGTCTGAAAGATTTTCACTTGCTACAATCCTAAAAACTTGGGGAATGAGGGGAAATTTCATTCAGGAAGCAAAATGTTGATTTTGGAGGAGCAGTGTTGTCCTTTAGGGAGCCAGTGTGATGTAGTGGTTTGGGTGTTGAACTTAGGACACAGGGGAACCACGGTTTAAATTCCCACTTGGCCATGGAAACCGACTGGATGACCTTGGGCAAGTCACATTCTCTCAACCTCAGAGGAAGACAAGAGGAAGCCCCCTCTGAACAAATTTTGCCAAGAAAACTCTGTGAAGTTACCCAGCCTCTCCCAGCCATCCATTTGAGCTAACAATTCCCCCAATTAATAACTGAAATTTTGGCATCATGGGTGGGCTCCCATGGACCCCCCCCCACCTCTTCAGGAAACAGCATTCTCCTGAAGATCATTATACTCAGGCAGTTTGATACAGGGAAATAGAGGCTTTCAGCTAGTTTTTACTTAGGCTGCATAGGACTTTTCAGGTCATGGCCAATACTTTGAATGTTGCCTGGAAAATATCCTGTTCCTTGTTATGTCTCTTGTTATGTTATGTTAACAGTCTTTGTTCCATGGGGAGTTGAGGGGAGGGAATGTTGCCACTGACCTTAACTACACAAGGTGGCCGAGCTGGAGAAGTGCTCTCCCCACTCCCTATTTTATTTTATTTTATTTTATTTTATTTTATTATTTTAAACATGTGTCTCCCATTACTCAAAGAAGCCCAGGATCTCGTCTGCTGAGAGTTCTGGGACAAGCATGTTTGGTGCAGGCCTTTTGCATGGACCCTTTCTCCATCATCCTTTTAGCCCACATGTTCAGCCTAAACATAAGTATCTGATCTGTCCACAGTGACACATGCCTTTACTATGCCCTGTTTGGATTACTACAATGCATTCTTCCTGGGCCTGCCTTTGAAAACTGCTCAGAAACTTCGGTTGGCCCAAAGAGATGCAGCCAGGTTGTTAACTGGGGCTGGCTATAGGGAGCACACAACCCCCTTGTTGCAACAGCTCCACTGGCTGCAGGTCCATTTCCAGGCACAATTCAAAGTGCTGATTATGACTTATAAAGCCCTAGTGGTTCAGAACCAGGCTATTTAAAGGATGGTATTTCCCTATATGAATTTGTTCAAGCTCTGAAATCCTCAGAAGAGGTCCTTCCCTTTGTCTTGCTACCTTCTCAGTCTCTTTTGGTGGGGGGCAAAAGAGAGGACTATCTCAGTGGCTGCCCTCAGACTTTGGAACTCCCTCCCTAGAGAGGCTAGGATGGCTCCCTCTTTGGTCTCCTTCTGCCAGCAAGTAAAAACTTTCCTATTCTATCAGACTTTTAGGAATTGGCTGCAGTGGGCACTTAATGGTGTATTGTGATGTTTTGTTGATTTTTTTTAAAAAAAATATTGTATTTTAATTGAATTTTTAAATAGTTTTACCTCTGTATTGGTTTTAGTACATTGCAAGCTGCTTTGAGTTCCATTATTGGCAGACATAGTATCATCTTGCAAGCATCTTACAAAGTACCCAAACATATAACACATGAAGCTACACCAAGAAAACCTACTGGGCTATGTGTTCTGGGGTGTGCGTCCCCAGAAACTAGTGGTGTGGTGGTAAAAGGTGAAGTGTAGGCCCTCACCAGGCCAGTATGTATAGAATATTCCCCCCTAGAGTCCAAACGTGCCGGTAGCTGTGTTGATCCTAAACAATTTCTAGTTATGTTTCCCCCTATCTTTTATGAAAGAAATCCCCCCCAAAGAAACTGTTTTCTATGCTAAAATGATTATATTTCCACTGTGCCAAAAATGTGTTCAGTGCAGAAATGCACTTTCTGTGTAGAAATACCTGTGCTTTTTCTGTTTAGAAATGCACATTTTTTCTGTGATGAAAACATTTTTTCTGTGCAGAAAAACAGATGGTTTCAGTCCAAAAAAGACATTTTTGCTCAGAAAAACCACAGCTTTTACTGCATAGGTAAATATTTTCTGTGTAAAGAATCTCACAGTAGCCCCACATCTGCCTCTGTTTTTTTCTTGGAAGGTTTCCTGAGCATTGAGAAATTAAGTTCTCCACCAATCAATGTATAGCCTGGACATCCCTGGTCCTTGCAAATCAAAAATTCTATGGTCTCCAACACTGAGGAGATTATCGGACGAGTGCCTAAAAATGATATTATGGCACTATATTTTACACTGTTCATGTTCTTGCACAATGACACACGTTTTTGCATGCTGCCGTGATAATGATAAAAAATCACCCCAAGAATCTGGCAATACAAGTGCTCATGCTGCTTACTTCTGTGTTTTTCTGTGATCGAGATTTTGACATGTCTTACAAGAAGATGCGAGCATGCTAAAAAGCCCCCAAACACCAAAATTTTAAAAGAAAATGTTCAGAAAAGCATAGATATATGTTTAAAAACTTGCAAGCAAGATTGGGAGGTTCATAAAAAGAGCATACAGTACCTAGTTTTCCCATTCGCACCTGGACGTGTTCTGGCGGGACCACCCATTTATGCTGGAATCACATCAGCAGAACAGGGCACCTTCTCAAACACATGAAAATCCAGAACACAAACACTATGGGAGATCAATTTTTGACTTCTCCCTGACAATAAAAAAAACTCCCTCGTAATGGCTGCAGAATGCTGGGGCATAACGTCGTCTGATAAGGAAGCCCTTTTGAGATCCCATGACATCGTTATAATACTGCTTTTGACACATCTGATAATCTCCCGAGTGCCCTGGGTCCATTATACCACTGCCAGGAACCCTTGACATCTTATAAACAAAGATCTATCCAAGAATTTTAAAAAAGAGATCCCCCCCCATCAACCATGGGTAAGTGAAACTGTGTGTACTGATCCTGCATAAATGGGGAGCAACCTGTACTAAAGAAGGTTCTGCCCATGAACTCTTTGAATGAGAAAATGGACACTCAGTAGCAACTTCTTAAAAAAATTATTTTTTTAAAAAAAGTGGATAATTTCTGTCCACTGTGCAAAGCTAACAGAAAGAAAGTTGAAAACAAACTAGTTTAGTGAACTCCTAGATTGCTAATTCCTTTCTCAGAGTAATACACTTAAAGGAGGGGGAAATATCACTGTATTTCAGTTGGGGCATACCAATGGATTGAAAATCTTGAAATTGAACATTTTGAGCATACAATCACACTCATACACAGAGGCACATAGAGCTCTTGTCCATCATCTCTGTAAACAAGACCCATAGGTCACCTTTTGTGCTACATTGCGTTCTATTCATGGATATATTTATTAGCATGGCTGACACCATAAATAAAAGTTCATGGGCCACAGGCCATTACAGAGAGCATAATTCAGCCAGGTGGGCGAGAACCCCAGGAGCTGAGAACACATATTAATGGCTTCAGCTTCACTCCTGTCATTTGTTATGTTTATCAGAACTTCTCAGTGGAATTATGGGCAGGTAATGACCGCACACCCATGTATCAGACTATCAGGAAGGATGAAAACAATGTTTGTCTGGTCACACTGCCATGAATAGCCTTCTGTACCACAAAGACTTACTAGGTGCTGTGCTTGCTTGCAGTGATGTAAAGGATAGCCACAAATTGTTTCACCATCGATGGGGAAGGGTATAAATGAGACATTCCATTGAGCAACCTTTGTGTGATATTTAGCCCCTGAGCAAAAGTGAAAAGGCCAGTGGCTGCGATGCTACAATATGCTTGCATAGGGTTAGTTTACACTCAAATAGGGCTTGTATACATGGGCAATTTGACCCATCTTGCCCCCATCATGTAGTCCTGCACTCCTGATGATACAGGGCTTTTGCCCCATTTTGTCCTGGATAGTCCTCGTGACCCATGGGGGAAAGTTGGGGCTAAGGAAGGGGGTAGGGCTTGATAAAATGGTGATTTGTTTGTTTTTGTTTTTTTTTTACAAAAAATAGTTGTTTGAATGTGTTGCATCCAGGGGGAAATGGATCAGGCCCCACGTGACCACAGGTGCCCATACCATCACGCTGGGCCATCGCTGCAGCTGCCGTCTACCATCGCTTTTCCATAGTCAGGAAAAGGATCTGCAGCATGTGACCAAGGATGGTCACATGCAGGGGGCTTTGCTCACATGCTGTGGGCCCCCTTCCTGATGTCAGAGAGTGGGGATGTGGGCATCGGCATCTGCAGGTACATGTCACCATGCCTGTCTGGACTCCAGCCCATTTTGTGGAGGTAATGGGAGAGGTAAAAATGAAGGGGGAAAAAAGTAGATGAATTGAAACCTAAACAACAAAAAAGAAAAACAGCAACTGAAATTAGAAGCATAAAATAACAAACTATCTATAGGAATTTAAGAAACTATACTCTCTCTCTCTCTCTCTCTCTGTGTGTGTGTGTGTGTGTAGAGAGACTTTAAAAACAACTAATATATCATATAAAATAATCAAATCAATAAACCATAATATACAATATATAATATAAAAATATAGAAATAGACTATAAAGAACCAAATTCCTGTGATGAGACCTCTATTCCTTGGAAATACAAAAGCCTTGTTTAAAGGCAATTAATTGAGATGAATTGTATCTTCAAATGATATGGAAGTCCTTGAAGAACTTGGTAGTGAAGAATAAGTCAGTTGGAATATGTTCAGTGACATAGGTTTTCTGTGGGTTTTTTTTCTGGGCTGTGAGGCCATGTTCTGGAAGAGTTTATTCCTGACATTTCGCCTGCATCTGTGGCTGGCATCTTCAGAGAAGATGTTCAGTGACAGTCCCCCACTATTAACAGCCAAACCCATTTTGACCATAGGTCTTCTTCAGTGGCTGAAGTATTTTCCTAGAGCTTCCTTAAACTGAAAAGTAAACCACAGGCTTAATTTTATCCACTCATTAAGAAAGGCACAAATTAGAAATCTACTATTTAGTAACAATTGTTATTTACCACAGCTAAATCATACAATATATAGAGAAAAGTAATCCACCGGTATTCTCTAGCTTTCCGACAGGCTAAATTTTAACATGTAGATACAAATCACTCAAATAATCAAGTGCAATCACCTGTAACTGCTGAGAATATTGCTCTTTCAACTAGGACCTGGTTCTGATACAACTTAATAAAATCCTTGTATAAGATCATACAAACACAACTTATTACAAAAGTACACATAAATATAGAAAATAGAGTTGGCATACACACACACACACACAAACACACACACACAAAACAACTAATTAATGGGAGAGGAACAGGCCCAATCTGTGGGCAGGATACACTGGTGGGGAGCAGGCTTATCCTGGTCCATGTAGATGAGCCCTCCAGAATCCCTAGACTGACCTTTTTCTGGCCAAACAAAATGGTGAATTTCTGTTTCTAGAAGCCTCAAGGTACAACAATTTATCTTTTAAATTAGTTGCTATTCCTGGTATTATAGAACATCAAAAGTAACCCATTTCTGAGAACCAGGAGTGGACTTCTGGCCACCTTAGGGCTTTCTGTTCTGTTTTGTTTTTTGGTTCTCCATGCAGGCCCCAGAGAGTGGCAGGGCATAAAAGTGATCCCTAGGCCTGCCGCAGTAGCCCTCCCAGTTTTATAGAGCATGGGAAGACATGCTGAAAACCAGCTGCATTTCATGTTGATAATCTGTAAACAGAATCCCTGATCTAGATTATTATGTCTTGCACCAAAGGGGCTGATCTGACAACTTCTGTGTGTCGTCTCTCAAGTCTCCTCCCCCCCACTTTTCTGTTCTCCATTCGAAGGCCAAGGCCCAGTTGAGATTCCTTTGTGTAACTTTCTTCTCTTTGTCTCTTGCAAAGGAAATGGCATTTTAATGACAAGCCAAATAGCAAACGGGGGCATTTGGAAATACATAATAAATGTGTATTAGTGAGACAGAAAATTGGAAAATGGCCACCTGCCAGCAGCCACATAAATTTTGGAGACGATGCATTTTCTGCCTTATCACAGGAATTGCAAATATTTATTAAAAGTATTAAAATAGCGGGAATGTTAAATGTTTCTTTCAGGAGTGGAAATTTACACTGCCACATAAAAAAGATGGGATATTCTGATACAGTGTTTATTAAAGGGACTTCATTTTATTAGGTTGTCATCCACAATAAATGGGCAGGTGCAGCCGAAGCAAGATCTGTTTCTAGAAAAAAAGGAAGATTTGTGGAAATTAACTCCAATGCAAAATGGGGCAGGGGGAACCTTTCATTTCTGAAGTGTATTAACATACTATTCATCCATTTTTATTTGTTTGTGTTTTGTATCGTTTGCAGTCATTTGGGGGAACAATCCTGTACAGCGCAAGTGGTCAGGCTGCTCATTCTAAAGAAATGCCCCTCTTTAAGAGTATCCACAATTTTGCTGGACCACAGTTTCCCTCATGTAGCTATCCTCCGGTTAGTGGTCTTCCGGATGTCTTTGGCCTATAATCCCTGATCATGGACTTTGACTGATGGGAGTTGTAGGCCAAATACCATCAGGAGGGTTAGAGTTTCTCACATTGGTCTATGTCTGGATGGGCAAATCTGGAGGGGCAGGAGGCCAATTTCTCCTGACCCACTAGCAGGCAAGATATCTCCAGAGCATGACAAAATACCTACTTTCCTCTCTCTTTCCTTTCTAAAATGGCAGCCAACTTTTGTTGTCATTTTGAAGGGGAAATGTGTGTGTGGGGAGAAGGTATTTGGGGGGTGATTCTGGAGGCAGGGAGGTTTTGGGGAGTTTTGCATGTGTTTGGGGAACTTTGGTGTAATTTGGGGTCAATTTGCACCTGAAATATTGAACCAAAAATAAAATTTGGGGGAGTCTAGGAGTTTCATGGGAGACCCCCATGGCTACAAAAGTCATGTCCAGGGGCTGCATGTGCTGCAGGCTACACATTGTTCTCTCTCCCACCTCCTGACAGTCTATATGCTCCAACTTTCCCCATGAATCCAGAGATGGTCCCAAGGTTGGGATGCTATTGCCTGTGGAAATACCATCCCCGTCTACCATTTTGGGAAGAGATGACATATATCCTAAGAAGAATTGATGAGTGGATATTGCAATAGCCTTGCTTCTATTTCCCCACCTATATATCTACCTCTGTTTATCTGTTTATTCATCATCATCCTGAGCTGAGAGCTTTCGAAGGCAGGTTCCTTGAGCTTCAGTTAAACCTACTCCCCAGTTCTGCTAGGGACAAATCTCCCTCACAACAAAACCTGTATGGATTACTGATGTAAATCTTAATTTATGTCATCCTCACACACAAAACAAGAGTTCTCGCACATTTTTCTCCCCACATTGATGTGCTGATGTGTGTGTGTGTGTGTGTGTGTGTGTGTGTCAGGAACAATGATACATTTGTGATATTGATTTTTGTGATTTCTTGAAGTGGATGAAAATCAAACTTTTGGTGACTGCTGCCTTGCAGACCAATGAACTATCAAAAAGTAGAAGCATTGTGCAGGCTGGTTGTGTCTTTGTCAGCCATCAGCTTGTCTTTTTCCTTTCACTGTGTGTGGGTGTTTGGCCTCACAAGGGAGGGGGGAAATCATTGAGCTTTTTTACACAATGGAAAAAGTGCTTGTTCACTTCCTTTTGTGATGGAAGTGAGAACACTTCTGGGGGCTGAGGAATCCTAAGCAGGCTCCCTCACTGTAACACAACCAGCTGTCTTGACCATAAAGAAGACTTGGGGAAGTATTCACATCCCTAACATGGGTTCAAATCTGCCCTGACCTCATTCTCACTGGCAAAAATGAAATATTTCAGGAGTTTTCTCCCTGCTATGTAGGTTTGCAACCATGCTTGTGCATTTTCCAAAGATGTTAATATTTGGGGACATTTGTGCAAATTTTTCACATAACTTGCTTTTGCGCTAAAAGGCTGGGACTCTGAATAGGAGTTGTAAAGTTTGAATCTCCACGTGCAGAGTTATACACTGATTGTACTATGCAACCCATGTGCTGAATGGCAATGTGGTATAATTGAATTGGCAAACAAATGTGCAGATGAATGCACAAATGAATGTGCACCTGAATGGCACAGTGGAGTATGCTATCAAAGAAGCACTAGCACCAAATTAAGCAGGAATAGATAGATGTGCATTGAGCAAGAATGCATATCCACATGTACAGGGACACCACATGCATGAATCCACTTCCATGAACTAAATATGGACATTGCATACTTGGCAAAAACACAACCAATTCTATAGGTGGATTTATGTATATGTATCATACATGAATTAGGATTACACTCAGAGAAAGGAGGTGTGAAAATTGTAGGAAGGAACATCAACAATTTAAGATATGATGATATTGTACTTTGCTGCTGCTGCTGCTGTTAACAACCTTTGAGGTGATTTTGATTCATGTTGACCCCATGAATGAGATGCCTCCAAGGCCCTGGTCTTCAACTGCACTGCTGAGGTCCTCCAGACTAAAGACTCTGACCTCCTTGAATGAGTCTATTGCATCTGGTATGTGGTCTTCCTCTCTTTGTACTGCACTCTACTTTTCCTAAAATTATTGTCTTTTCTAGTAAGTCATGCCTTCTCATGATGTGGACAAAATACAACAGCCTCAATTTTGTCACAGCTTCCAAAGTGTTTGTCCTTTTAGCCATCCATGGTATCCATAGCACTTTTCTCCAGCACCACATCTCAAATAAGTTTTTTCTTTCTATCAGCTTTCCTTACTGTCTGATTCCCACACCCATACATGTGGTGATGGGAAATACAATGGCTTGGACAATCCTAACTTTGGTGTTGAGTTTTTTATCTTTGCACTTTAGGATCCAGTTCTTTCATAGCTGTCTTCCCTAGTCCTAGTCTGGGACTTCTGATTTCTTGATTGCAATCTCCATTCTGATCAATCCAAGGTATGAGGATCTTTATTAATTTCCTTATCATCTAGACTGAATTATGTAAATGCTCTTTGGTCATTATTTTTGTTTTCATAATGTTCAGTGGTAATCCTGCCTTAACACTTTCTTTAACTTTCTTTAGAAATTGTTCCAAGTCATTGTCATTTTCTGCTAGTAGTATGGTGTCATCTGCATATCTTAGACTATTAATATTCCTTGTCACTCTTCCTTCCTCCAAGTCACCTATTCTGCATATGATATTTTCTGTATACTATACAAAATGCTACTAGCAGAAAATAGCAAAGACATGGAACCATTACTGAAGAAAGTCAAGGAAGAAAGTGCCAAGGCGGGTTTACATTTGAACATTAGCGAAACAAAAATAATGACCACAGTTGATTTACATCACTTTAAAGTAGATGATGAAGACACTGAAATAGTTCAAGATTTACCATACCTTGGTTCAGTCATTAATCAGAATGGAGGCTGTAATCAAAGAATCAGAAGAAGCATAGGACTTGGAAGGGCAGCTATGAAGAAACTAGACAAGATCCTGAAGTGGTAATATATAATTGAATATTAAAGTTTGTCCATGCCATCACATTTCCCATTTCTATGTATGGTTGTGAACGATGGGCAGTAAAAAAAACTGACAGGAAGAAAATCAACTGATTTGAAATTTGGTGCTGGAGAAGAGTCCTGTGGATACCATGGGCTGCTAAAAAGACAACTCAATGGGTCCTAGAGTAAATTAAGCCTGAACTCTCCCTAGAAGCCAAGATGGCTAAAATGAGTCTATCGTAATTTGGTCATATCATGTGGAGACATGATTCACTAGAAACGACAGTAAGGCAGAAGGAAGCATGCCACCTTACTACAGCACAGGGTTCAAGATGGCTCCCAACAAGTTGAAAACAAAACAAAAACAAAGTACAGCTAAAACTGTTCATTAAAAAGCTAATGAATAATGAAATTAGTCGATATGATTGAGTTGGATAACTTAACAAATAAGATCTGGGCAAATCACTCAAACCAATTAGAAAAATATTGGTTGCTAGTAATTATTTACTGGAAAGAAACTTGGGACATTCATGAAATACTCTTTAGATTCAGATTTAGATAGTATATGGTTAAGATAGTAACACTATAGCTGAGACAGCATCAACTAAAGATTTTATGAAATAATGAATTGTAATAGGTTTAGCAAACTGGAGGGACATTTGGGTTTAATCAGAAGATCATATGATATAAAGACTAAGATGTCGTGTTTTTCTTATGGATAAACAAAAAAGACAATTCTAGAAGATTCAGTAATCAGAACAAAAAGTGCAATCGAGTGTGATACAGAAAATGTAAGAAAGAAAGAAAAAGATTGTAACAAGATAACTTTTCTTATGTATATATTTAATTTAATTCTTTTCTCTGTAATAAAAATAATTTGAGTTTTTTAAAATCAATTATACTACAAGTTAATACAACTTAATAACAATTTTAAAAAATATTTAAAATATAAATTACAGGCACACACAGCCCATTTAAAACTTTACCTGCTGGAACTAGTTAAAAAGCAAAAGGTCTCTTTAAATAGAAAGTTATTTGCCTGTTGGTGAAAGACATCAAAGAAGGAGCCAACTTAACCTCTTGTGGAAGGGAGTTCCACAGGTTGGGAGCAGCAACTGAGGATTTTCTCCGCTTGTGTTCTCACCAGACATGTCTGTGACAATGGTAGAACTGAGAAAGCCTTTCTCTGAAGTTCTTAAATTTCAGGCAGGCTCATATAAGGGAAATACGGTCTTCCACATAGTCTGGAGCCAAGCCATTTAGGGCTTTAAAAGTCATAACCAGCACTTTGGATTCTGCCTGGAAACAGACCGGTCACCAGTGAACCTATTTCAACAAGGGAATTATGTACTTCACCTAACCAGCCTCAGTCAACAGCCTGGCCACACTGTTTTGGGCCCACTGAAGTTTTCAAACAATTTCCAAAGGCATCCCCATGCAGAGTGCATTACAGTGATCCAAATAGGATGTAATCAGACCATGTGTCACTGTGGCCAGATCTGACATCACAAGCAATAGGCACAAAATATAATGAAAAACAACCAGAGGCTAGGCATTCTTGCACATGTGGTAGAGGTGTAATCTGTCACCAGTTTTCTTTTAGAAGGAAGCAATAAGTAAATTTTAGCAATTTTCTTCCTGCTATGAAAAAGTCTTTGAAAACCACACTCTTTTTTTGAATCCTATTTGCAATTTGGTACATATTCTATGCAAAATTCGCAAGAGGTTGTTTTGTGTGCGCGCACACACACACACACACACCACCACCATCTTCTGTGCAGCAAATTGCCTTTTCTGTGCAGAAAATAGTATTTCTGTGAAGATTATTCTCTGCACAGAAAAAGCTGTTTTCAGTGCAAATCACTCACATGCAGATTGCATGGAATGTCCCCAGTTGCAGCATTTTGTCTGCAAGACAAACTAATATTTCCACACATAAATATTATTCTGTGCAGAAAAATCTGTTTCCTGTACAAAAATGCTGTTCTCCGTGCAAAACCACCACATGCAAATTTTACACAGAATAAGTACCAAACTGCAAAGATTCTTATAAATCCAGGATTCTTCTCACCAGGCTTTCTTTCTACTTAAAATCATGTTTTCCAATGATTATTATTTTTTAAAAAGTTTCAACGATCCTGTCCGTTCTTATCATAGGGTGAAAAATCTTGCAGCTTTCAGAACGTTTTCAATATATGAAACCCTTTCTCACTGTGGGCAAGAAAAATTGCAAATATGTTTTAATCCCTAGTACAAAAGTATCTCAGGACTTTATCAGACATGTGAAAAAACATGTCAGAAAAACACAACAAGGACATAAACTGGTGGAATTATCAGATGACATCATCGTTCAGCTATTCTGGGGGCATAGCGCAGTTGTGAATAAGGCATCACTTTTTATTGATGGCTTAGCCCATTAATTAAAAAAGGATGCCTTATTCATGCCCTTGTTAAGCCCTCAGAAGAACTGAGGACATGGGTGTCTGATAATGTTGCCCTTTCTATTATCCTCCCATTCTTCTGACATGGTTTGGGATACGGTTTTGTGCCATGTTTCCCTGTGTTTGGTAAAGTCCATAGATGTCAGACTCTGAGGACTTCAAGATGATCAAGAGGTCCCCAAGGAACTTTTGGAAACTCAGTCACCACAACTATTCCCTTCTAATACAAGTTAAAATACAAGTTAAAAAAAACAAAACTGTGGCCCATGAGTCCTTTGAAACAGTTACCTACTCTTCCTGCGGCATGCAGAATCCTATGTGGAAAGTATATAGGTATTTACTATGGGGTGGCCAAAAAGGAAAAAGAAAAAGAGTCTGGATTTTACATGTGAACTTATGGCCATTTCTATTTAACTCATCCCTAGTCACTAATGTGAGATCAAACTGCAGAGCAGCCCAATGTGGTCTGTACTCTGACAGAATATTATCCAAGGTGTTGTGTTTGACCTCCACTTCCATTCATTCAATTACCTTGACTTGACTTGGTTAGATTTGGTCCATTTTGAGCAAATTAGCTGAACGAATCAAATGCATACTGGAACTAATCAGGGCTGAAATTGAAACTAATCAGCTGAATTGAAATCAAGACTCAGTGGAATCTTGTATAAATATTAGCAAAAGGAAGGTGGGATTATGTTTTGAATTCACATTTGCATAGTCATCTCTTGAAATCAACTTTCTTCACATGTGTGAAAGAAATGATATTCATAGGAGACAGTGACTAGAAGCCTGTTGGTGTCATATACATGTAGTGGTATCTTTTTTGGAAGTTGTGCAATGGACATATTCAGTTCATAGCTGGCTACAAGAGGTTCCAAAAGTGTAACCATTTCACCTGTGTCTAAATGGTATTGTTTGTCCCAACTACAGCAGAGTGATTGGATCAGCTGGATTTACCTATGTGTTGACTCACCCTTCAGCAATTGATTCAATTGTCATGAAGGGGGGAGCTTTGTCATCCGTAGATCATAGAATAATAGAATGGGAAGAGACCACAAGGGCCATCCAGTCCTACCCCATGCCATGCAGGAATACACAATCAAAGCATTCTGCACAGATAGCCATCCAGCCTCTGTTTAAAAACCTCAAAAGAAGGAGACTCCACCACACTCCAAAGCAGTGCATTCCACTGCCGAACAGTTCTTACTGTCAGGAAGTTCTTCCTAAAGTTTAGGTGGAAGCTCTTTTCCTGTAGTTTGAGTCCATTACTCCATGCCCTAGTTTCTGGAACAGGAGGACACAAGCTTGCCCCATCCTCAGTATGACACCCCTTCCAATATTTAAACATGGTTATCATATCACCTCATAACCTTCTCTTCTCCAGGCTAAAAATATCCAGCTCCCCAAGCCATTCCTCACAATGAATGGCTTACAGGCTTGTTTTCTGCTGCTCCAGAGACTAGGACATGGAGTAATGGAATCAAACTATAGGAAAAAAGAGTCCATCTAAACATTAGGAAGAACTTCCTGATGGTAAGAGCTTTTATTATGTATTCCTGCAGGGCAGGGGGTTGGACTAGATGGCCCTTGTGGTCTCCTCCAACTCTATGATTCTATGATTCTATATTCCCCTAGACACTAAATGGCCATAGAGTGTATTCTGACATTATTTCATGCATGGGAAGGGGGAGGTCATTGCACAAGGAAGTACTGGATACCTCCTTCCACAACAATCTTTATAAGGACATACACAGGCACAATAGGGGTCTAAGTTTACATGAAAACTTATACTTACGATTTACAAATAACTGAAATCATAAATTATAAATAATGGAAAACATAGGTTACAAAAGTCTAACAAAATACCATGAAAACAATGTAAACAGGGGGGAAAGTTGCTAGTGTTACAAAAGGTTATACAAATAAAAATGTTAATTGGCACATGAAAAATTAGGCTGGCACTGCCCAACAGGTGTCTCAGTGAAGCCCAACCTGAACACTGATAAGGCTCACAGTAGCTCCATGGGTCAAGCCACTCTTGGGATCCAAAAAGAGAGTGTAATGGAAACAGGAATAGCTTTGTACAGTGGGCCCTTGGTATCTGCTGGGGTTTGGTTTCAACACTCCCCGTGGATACCAACATCTGTGGATGCTCAAACGCCATTATTCTCTCTCTCTCTCTCTCTCTCTCTCTCTCTCTCTCTCTCTCTCTCTCTCTCTTTCTCTCTCTCTCTGGTTTTCTTCACCAGTGAAGATCCAGGAAGGACTCATCCCACGCTTTCTGCAAGCACGCTGATGACTAAAAAGGCCGATCCGAGATAAACAAGTCTGGTTGCAAAAAGCACAGCAGAGGGTCTCCTAGGGTGGTGTTTCCAGGTTGTGATCCTTTCTGCATTGTCATTTCTCTTCAAGATTTGTTCGGCGTGAGTTCTCAAATAAGGCTGCAGCATTGTAGATAGTGCATCACCATGCCTCCTGATGTGAGGCCAGGGTGGACCATTGTTGGTGATCAATTTGGCCGAGCCTGAGATGTTGTTTCAGGGAGTCCTTGTATCGCTTTTTTGGAGCACCTCTCTTACACTGACCTGTGGCAAGTTCACCATCTCTGGCTTTTCTTCGCAAACGAAGATTCAGGAAGGACTCATCCCGCGCCTTCTGCAAGCGCGCTGATGACTAAAAAGGCCAATCCGAGATAAACAAGTCCGGTTGCAAAAAGCGCAGCAGAAGGTCTCCTTGGGTGATGTTTTTGGGTTGTGATTCTTTCTGCGTTGTCGTTTCTCTTCAAGACTTGTTCGTCGTGAGTTCTCAAATAAGGCTGCAGCATTGTGGATATTGCGTCTCCATGCCTCCCGATGTGAGGCCAGGGCGGACCACTGTTGGTGATCAATTTGGCCAAGCCTGAGATGTTGTTTCAGGGAGTCTTTGTATCGCTTTTTTGGAGCGCCCCTCTTACGCTGACCCGTGGCGAGTTCACCGTAGAGTAGTATTTTTGGGAGGCGATGGTCCTCCATCCTAGAAACGTGCCCTGCCCAGCGCAGCTGTGTTCTCAATATCATGGCCTCAATGCTGGTGATCCCTGCTTGTTCAAGGACAGCAACATTCGTCACATAGTCAGTCCAGTGAATATTTAGGATTGTGCGTAGACAGCGCTGATGAAAGCGCTCGAGGAGTCGTAGGTGGTGGCGATAGGTAACCCATGTTTCAGATCCATAAAGGAGGATAGACAGAACGATGGCTCTATACACACTGATTTTTGTGCTTTGCCTCAGGTGTTTATTGCTCCAGACTCTTTTGTGAAGTCTTCCAAATGCACTATATGCCTTTGCTAATCTGTGATCGATCTCTTTGTCAATCTTGGCATCTGAGGAGATGATGCTTCCCAGGTAGGTGAACTGCTGAACGGACTTGAGCACTGATTTGCCGACGGCAATGTGGGGGTGGTGGTGTTCGTCCTGTGGTGCAGGCTGGTAAAGAACTTCTGTTTTCTTCAGGTTGACTTCTAGCCCAAACAGTTCTGCAGCTGTTGCAAAGCAGGACGTTAGGCGCTGCAGAGCTGCTTCTGTGTGGGCAACAAGGGCAGCATCATCGGCGAAGAGCAGCTCACGGACTAGATAGTTTAGAGTCTTAGTGTGAGCCCTCAGACGGCTTAAGTTAAACAAGCTACCATCAGTACGGTAGCGTATATAGATGCCGTCGTCTTCTTCAAGCTCTGCCATAGCCCTTTGGAGCATCGTGCTAAAGAAGATTGTAAATAAAGTTGGTGCAAGAACACAACCTTGCTTCACTCCATTAGTTATTAGAAAGGGCTCTGAAAGAGCATCGCCATATCTGACTTGACCACGCTGGCCCTCGTGTAGCAAGATAATCATTTTAAGGAATTTGGGGGGCTTTCAGGGAGAAGTTCTTCTGCAATAGCAGGAACTAATCTGTTCAGGAGTATCCTTGCAAGGATTTTTCCAGCAATAGAGAGCAGTGTTATGCCTCGATAGTTTGAGCAGTCGGATTTTGCTCCTTTTTTCTTGTACAGGGTGATGATGAATGCATCTCGGAGGTCTGATGGCAGTTCCCCTTTTTCCCAGCAATTCACAAGGAATTCGTGGAATTTTTCACCATAGAGTACTATTTTTGGAAGGCGATGGTCCTCCATCCTAGAAACGTGCCCTGCCAAGTGCAGCTGTGTTCTCAATATCATGGCCTCAATGCTGGTGATCCCTGCTTGCTCAAGGACAGCAACATCCGTCACATAGTCAGTCCAGTGTATATTTAGGATTGTGCATATACAGCGATGATAAAAGCATTTGAGGAGTCGTAAGTGGTGGCGATAGGTGACCCATGTTTCAGACCCATATACAATGGTGTCTCTTATATAAAATGGCAAAATCAAGGTTTGCTTTTTGATTTGGATTTTTGGGAGTAATACAGGTCAGACCCCATATCCACGGGGGACACATTCCAAGACACACACACCCTTAGATACCTGAAACCATGGATAATAGGGAACCCTGTTATTTTCAATGAGACAAATGCCAGAAGCTGACCATAGAATCACATTGGACCTAGAAATGCTTAGAGAGGACATATTTTTGGGGGGAGGTGGATAAGTGAAACTGTAGATAATGGATCCGTTGCTATGAAGATCAACCTGTATTTCAAGCCATGAAGGGTGGAATCTGTGGATGCAGAACCCATGCATACAGAGGACCAGCTGTACGAGATCCGTCAGATAACAACCCTGAGTAGCTTTAAAAAAGCACTAAAGACGGATCTCTTTCGGCAGGCCTTTCCTAATTAGATCCCGGCCTCAGGGGATCCTGGCTTCTTTTAGTCCGCTGGCCATTTATAGTATTTTATTGTACTTATTGTTTTTAATTGTGATTTTAGATTAGTTGGTTTTAATTTATAATTGTTTAATATTTTTTTATAGGGGAGGGTGCGGTGGGGGGGTGTTTGGGGATTTTAACTGTATTGTATTTTAATTTTTGTAAGCCGCCCCGATTGTTTTAACAGAGGGGCAGGGTATAAATAAATTTTATTATTATTATTATCATTATTACGATGACATGTGGTGATTATTTCATTCTGCTAACCTTCTTGTTCTCTTACACTAACTTTTTTTTTTACCATAGTTCTTCCAGAAGCCTCTGCAGCCTCAGCTGATGCTATGTTTTGACCTTTTTTGGTGTTCAGTTTAGATAACCTTGGTATCTAACTATGCTTATCATTAATTCATGCTCAAACTAGCCTTGGGATGTGGGGAGGAACTTGAACCTGCCACCTGCTTAGATACATCCCTAACCAGTTAGCCAACAATATGGAGAAACAGTTTTCAGAATAAACATTATTAGTTAGTTTCTTTAGAGGTACACTTTAGACAAAGATGCCATAAGTCAGAAGCATGTGTCCACCAGGCAACAGGTGCTATTGAGGTGCAAGAGTGCACAGTCCAGAGGAGTTTCTGCCTATAAAATCCCCTGATGAATTGCCCTGAGAGAGCTTGGTGAAAATCAGAAGATACTGCAAGATGATGCTCATCATTGGCCTGAGGTGTCTTGCCCCAGGCTAATGATATAATTGGGTAATATGCAAGAAAGCAGATGTTGCCTATATATTAGGAAGATGCTCCTGAGAGTAAAAGCTGTTCGACAGTGGAATAGACTGCCTTGGGGATTGGTGGATTCTCCTCCTTTGGAGGTTTTTAAACAGAAGTTGGATGCCTATGCCATTATCTATATGGGCAATTTACCCTGGCTTGCTCCTGTATGAGAGCCCTGCAGTCCATACGTTGCAGGGCATTTACCCCATTCTGCTCCAGGGCATTCCTTATGACCCCCCCCCATGGTAGAATGGGCCTCAGATGGTGGGAAAGCTGGGGGTAGGGCCCAATACAGCAGTGTAAGAAAATACCTGCTTTACTCAGCTACCACCAAGAAACAACAGAGTGGGCCTCGCTTGTCCACAGGAGCCCACACCAGCAGGCCAGCCCATCACTCCAGTTGCCATTTGCCCTTACTCTTCCAGGTCCAGGAAGGGGTTCTGCAGAATGTGACCAAGGCTGGTCACATGCAGGGGGGCCTTTAGTCACATATTGTAACTGGTTTCCTCAATGCCAGGAGGGGAAGGGAAAAGGCTGGGTTGCTGAAGCAATGGGCCAGCATTCTTTTCTGTACTCTGGCTCATTTCGTTGTGGTAACAGGGGAGACATGGACCTGATAGGCAGCCACAATACACTGGCAGGGAGCCAAAGTATCTTGACTCATGTAGATGAGCCCTATCTCTTAGGAGTACTTTGATGGTGTGTTCTTCATGACAGGAATTGGACTAGGTATCCCTTGTGGTACCTTCCAATCCTATGATTCTATCTCCACAGTTGATTCTCTGGATTCACAAAAGCTGATTGGAAACTGGTGGGTTTACTGCCTTGGTAAGCTAAAAGAACCAGCCTCATTTGACATTACCCAGTGCCTCCTCCTTTGACCTTAAATCATGAGTAGAACAGTGCCTAGGGAAGTGGTCCTCTGTGTACCTGGTTTCTGAGCCAATTAAGGCTTTTGATACAGCATCCATACTAAGGCCTGGTGAGTATCCAGAAAGTCATAAAAAGCCATTAGATAAGAGATTTAAAAATCTCCTGGGATACAGAGAAAAGATTAGTGGCTGAGGGAATATGGCATGATCCAGGACTCCCATTGCATGTTGTCTCTGTCCATGTAGGCAGAGTATCCATCCAAATGTAAGAAAAGGTGGATGTAACTGGTCATCCTCCCGTCCCCCAAAATGCCACCCAAGATGGACCCTGGCTGCTAAGATGCAGATCTTTGTTCTTTCTTCCCAGGAAATCTTGAACAGCATCTTGCCTTTCTCTCAAATGAAATAAATGCTAATGCATGCAGAAGGCGCCACCTTTCACAGGCTGGTTGAGCAACGTCTTGTCTGGTTCATCTCCTTCTCTTACTCTTACCGATTTGTTCAACATGCAGTGAAAATAAATAAATAAGTAAGTAAGTATTGCTTCTGTCTTATTTATCCTTCTTTGGACATCTCTTCACCAGGCAGATGGTCAATTAAGAGCACCAAACAATGGCACTGTTTTCTGTGTAAACATTTTTTTTTTACTTCTTCTAATAGCCTAACGAATGAGGATCGGGGGCTGCCATAGCACTGAATACCATCTTGACTTTCTAATTACAAAGAGCTGTGTCTTGATAGTAACAATTACAGCTATAACAATGATGCCGGTACTTGAACAATATCGTTGGAAGCAAAGTGCTTATCAGAATATTCAGAAAAATAAAGGCTTCCGCATTTTGTGCCCAAGCGGGAAATGGGAACTTAAACAATTGGGGGTTGGCGTAGAACAGAGAGAGGAAGAAAGGTTGAAAACATTGGTTTTAGTAGCTCCAGATGTGAATTTGAATCCAATTACTCCAAAAAGCAAGGGCAAGGAGAGGTGCTATTTCCTTCTGTTTTGCTAATCGATAGGTGAAAGGGGGATATTAAACTGAACATGGTAATAACTCTCATTTTGATATTTAGCTACACTTCATATTATTTCCAAAGCACAGCACCACTTGTGTGAATAATGCCAGCACACAGTTCCTATTGTTGGCAAGATGGTAGCTCTTGGTGTTAAAATTAAAGACTTTCCAATTTTCTCCTCCATTGCAAAGTCATTTTTTTAAATGTTCAACCATGTGCAACTCAGTGCTGGGGTGTGCAATTTCAGGGACCAATGAAGGTCTTACATATTAGCATGGGAATCGGGCCATTAAAATTCATGTAGAGCATTTTCAGGTATAAATGTATGACTATGGGAGGAAATGATACTGGAAAGGCATAAATAACAGAAAGTCTTGAATTTTCAAGGAGCAGGAATGTGCATTCCCCTCTCTGTTTTTAAAAAATACTCAGGGAAAAGCCATAAAGGCTTTCCCTGTGGAGTTTTTGACATTTTGGGCCCCCCTCCTTCCCAATATGGTGAAACGATATGGAATGCCATTAAGACAGGTAGGATTCTCCTCGCATTCTGTGAGGAGTATTTTCATCATTTAGACAACCCCTGCATGTCATAAATTTTGACTGTCCATTATTGCTGTTTTGAAAACCACTAGAAAGAATGCTGGCAGGCAAATTTTTCTTTTTTGTGAAAACAGAAATGAGAGAGAGAGGAACTGTATATGCCCCAAAGCCTCTTTTGCTTCTTTTCTCAGTAATCCTAACAAAACAGGATTCTTGCAACCAACACGATCTAGAATCAGCAAGATACGATGTGATAGCATCATAACTTTGTCCCAAAATGGTTCACATGGTGATCTCACAAGGCCATTTTGGACTGAGGAATAGTGTTCTCATTCTGAGTGGGAAGTTTGGGGAGCAGGATTCACTCCCACCATGATTTGTAGCAAGGGGGGAGGAATTGTGGCCTATGGGCTCCATGTAGCTCCTATGGGCTTTTGTGGCCCTCAGATTTGCAATGCCCTGTCAAAGCATACCCTCCAACTACTTTGGGTCCGTCCCTATTAATCCTCTGCCATCCCACTTTTTTTTAGCTATTTCCAAGTTTCTCTCTCATTCCCTCTTAGAGATTTAAAATTTCTGGAAATTTTGAAGCCATGGAAAAAAATGTTTCCCCCCATTTTTTTCTGGAAAAAATGGATTGGGGGGGGGGGTTGAAAAAATGCAACATTAGCCCTTTTTACAGATTGAAAGTCATGCTGTAACTTTAAGAACATAAAATATGGCCACCAGTAGGACCCCTGTATCCACTGCGGAATAGTTCGGGGGGGGGGGCTGTGGAGACCAAAAACTGTGGGTATTAGTGAATGCCATTGAAAATAATGGGACTTCCAGTTTAAAATACCATAGAGTTGTCTTGGAGGACCTAGAAAATGGATAGAGATGACACATTATCTAGGAATACTCTATGGTAGGTGAGATGTTTTGTGTCCTGTGGATAATTGAATTGGTGGATAATGAATCAGTAGATATGGGGGTCCTACTATATGTACAATTTGATTTGGCATAAAATTATCACAAGCGGTATATTAAAAATACAGTGTATTCAAATAATTATTACAAACAGCATTTACTTTTATTTATTTTTTAATTTTTATTTGTAGCAAATGGAGCAACAGTCTCCTGAACTCTTTGGGTTTGCTAGTTTATGTGGAGCAGGCAAAAGAAGAAGAAGAAGAAACCATCAACATTAGTAACAGAGAAAATTGCTTATATTTCCTATCCACAGTATCAAATAGACATAAAGCACCCATTTCCATAAAAAGAATGTGGGGGGGAGTGTTTGGAAAGGTGGAGGGAGGGACTAATGTTCAATGAATAGGCATGAAATTTAATCGGACTCATTTTTTGACCTATAGTTATCAGTAACAGTTTCAGATTTTATTCATCATGATAAAATAAAATATTCCACAATCTATTTTCTTCCTTTTTTCAATTTTTCCAAGGGTGTTTTTAAAAAAAAACCAAAAAAAACCCAAAAAAGTCTTCAGGGAAAAAAATAGGGGGAATTTTTTTTCCTGAATTTTCTTTTTTTTTTCCCCCAGGCCAAGCTTTCACATCTCTATTTCTTCTCCCTTCCCTCATTTGTCCTCAGCCTACTTTAGTTGCTGCAAACTGAGTTTAAAAGGTAAAAGCAGATTGCACTCCGTTCACTTACCAGGAAGGAGAAGAGAGGGGCAGAATCTTGCCTTTCCCAATAGGCTCAGGCAAAAGCAAACAGATGCAGCCTCTCCTAGGTGTTATATTCTTCCTCATTAAAAACTTTAGCTGCCTTGACCACACTGGTGTTCTGTGGCCACATATGTCCTGAATTTTGTCTGTGAGATGTTGGAGGGTACATCCAAAGCTACCCCACCATCAGCCATTCTCTCACCCCCCCCCCCAAAAAAAAAACCCAACATGGCTGTCACAGACCTCTAGGAGTAGTACTTTGTAATAATGCAGCCTGCTTCAACTTCCCCAAGTCCCCAAAAGCAAAGAAAGGGCTGACAGAACACAGAAGTACAAACAAGAAGTCACTCCCCATTAGGTTTTTGCCCCAAACCAGATGAAAACAGGATTGTACAGCTACCATGAGGGTGAAAATTGGCCCCTGCACTCACGGTAGTTGTCTACCCCAATTTACACCCAAATTGTTAACATGTTTGTGCAAGAACAGGCCCTGCCAGTTTCATCTCAGCTCTAAACAATACCAAAATCACACACGCGCACACACATGTATACACACACACACACACACCAAATTACAGAATTATTTGTACCAAATGTTTTCAGCTTGGAGGCTTAATTCAGAAAGTAGGTGCTTTCACATCTGAACGAGGCACAGTGGGCACATACAAGAGATTACTTTTCCGACAAGTTAATCTTCCTATATCCATTATCTGGAGTAGTTCAAAAAGCTTGAGGAAGAGGGGGAAATGGAACTGTTGTTGAAGAAAGGAATACATGTTCAGGTAATTACAAATAACAGACACATCTGGTTATCTTAATTGTTTGGGAATGTCTCAATTAGCCCTGAATGTTTTCATAAGGATGTGGAGGCAGTAAAGAAAAAAGAGAGAGAGAGAAAGAGAGAGAACTTTCTAACAGCAGATTGGATTAGCTGATGAGAGGCAATATTGTGGGATCTAAAATGTTCAAGCTGCTTAAGGCCATGGAATGCTTGCAGAGTGAGAGCTGTTGAGCTTTTATGCGGCTCCATAGAATCATAGCGCCAAAGTTAAGAAGGTCAGAGGTAGCCTGCAGAGGGCATTCTTTCCATGGAGAATTGCCCTCTGTGGGAAGGAAGGATTGGCAAGGTAAGGGAGTCTCACTGTGATCAAATGGTGCTAATTGAAAACCTGGCAGTTCACTCCTGTATGCATCTACTTGGAAGTAAAACCCATCGATTTCAATGCAATGTCCTTGCAGGTAGAGCTGTCTGAGGGATTCACTCTTTGTGCATTATGATACAAATTGACTTAGTCCATGCTTTCCAGGTGATGGTGTAGATCAGAGCTAGACTGAAAAAAGTTCTTTCTTTGGACTACAATTTCTAGGTTCAGTTCACGGAATGCTCTGTCCAGTTCTGGGCGCCATAGTTTCAGGAAGGATGTTGAGTTGACAAGCCAGAATGTGTTCAGAGGAATGGCTTCCAGATCTTTATCATCTTGGTTTCTCTTCTCCGGACATAGAATCATAGAATTATAGTTGGAAGAAACCACAAGGGCCATCCAGTCCAACCCCCTGCCTTTCAGGAATACACAATCAAAGCATTCCTGACAGATGGCCATCCAGCCTCTGATTAAAAACTCCAAAGAAGGAACTCCAGCACACTCCAAAATAGTGCATTTCACTGCTGAACAGCTCTTACAATCAGGAGGGTCTTCCTAATGTCTCAGTGGGATCTCTTTTCCTGTTTCAGTTTGTCCATATCCTTCTTGAATTGTGGTGCCCAGAACTGGACACATTATTCCAGGTGAGGTCTGACCAAAGCAGAATAGAGTGGCACTATTACTTCCCTTAGCACTTGGCAGAGTAAAGTGGCACTATTACTATACTCCTATTGATGCAGCCTAAAATCACATTTGTTTTTTAGCTGCTGCATCACACTGCTGACTCAGTGTGCTTGTGGTCCACTAAGATGCCTAGATCCCTTTTGCATGTACTGACATCATGCAGCGAATGGAACAAGCTTGTCTTCTGCTGCTCCAGAGAATTACAAGAAAAGTTGATCCCACCTAGACATTAGGAAGAACTTACTGACAGTAAGAGCAGTGAAATAGACTACTGTGGAAAGTGTCTATTGTCCTTTAAGTTAGGTTTCTAATTTGGATGGCCATCTCAGTGGTTCTCTAATTGTAGATTCCTGCATGGCAGAATGGTGAACTAAAAGTCCTTTGGTGTCTCTTCCAACTTTATGAATCTATTATTCTATCATTATATAGCATGAAGTTTTATCAACATAACTACACTAGAATTACTGGATCACACCATTATGCAGCAGTCACACACCAGGCAGCATGATCAGAAACTCACTTACTGTGTACCACCAACTCAATGCCCTACTCACTACTAAAGACAGTTAAGAAACTGCCTAGACGTTGCATCCACTTCAGCAATGTTTTATGCTGGTGCAACAGTGCTTGTTGTTGTTGGTAACTGCAATCAAATTGACTTTGACTTATGGTGACTCCATGAATGAGAGACCTCCAAGTCACCCTATCAACAGACCTACTCAGGTCTTGCAGACTGGGAGCCATGGCTTCCTTGTTTAAGTTTATCCATCTGGAATGTGGTCCTCCTCTTTTCCTACTGCTTTCTATCTTACCAAGCATGATGGTCTTTTCTAGTGAGTCATGTCTTCTCAGGATATGGCTATTCGATAATATCAATATTTGGTGCCAAAAACGGTTGGCTGATATCTCACCAGTATAAAAATAAGCAGAATAAGCAGAGTATTTCTTTAGAAATGCACAGCGAAGTGGTTCCAGACAGACAATTAATAGCTAGCCAGCCCTTTCATTCCCCCTCTTCACAGTCTAGCAAACAAAGAACACTTCACAGTCTTTTTAAAAGTATGGAAAATACAGTTTACTCACGAACATCATGTGTAATACTTGATACACAGGCTGAAGACTTGAAGATACATATAGATAAGCAGGAATAACAAAAACTATGTTGATTGCTTCATCTCTATAACAAAAATGTAAACAGTTCCCTTGGAAGCATCCTGCTTCCAGGGAATCTCAACGGTGACTGGACACAACATGTCTCCCAGACAAAGGCTTCAAAGAACAAACTCCTCACCGGAAGACACATTGTAAACTTCTCTTCTTACAAACAGGAAATTACCTAAGGACATGTTACATGCAACCTAACTCTCTCTAAACAGTAAACAATCCAGCATGGTAGGTTGCTACATGAAATTCTAATAATGGCCAAAGTATGACAGTCCCAGTTTAGTCGTCTTGGCTTCTAGGCAAAGTTCATGTTTGATTTGCTCTAGGACGTATTTATTCATCTTTATGGAAGTTCATGGCATCCATAGAACTCTTATCCAGCACCACATTTCAAATGAGTTGATTTTCTTCCAATCACTTTTCTTCCAGCTTTCACAATCATACATAGAAAATGGAAATAGAATGGCATGGACAATTCTAACTTTGGTATTCATTAATATATAGCTGCCTTTCCAAGTCCTAGTCTTCTGACTTCTTGACTGCAGTCTACATTCTGATTAATGACTGAGCCAAGGTATGGAAAATGCTTTCCAAGTTGTAGGTCTTCTCTACATCAGCCAGGATATACCGTTCCCCCACTGGCATATGCTAGCTGCAGAGGTTGCCCATTCTGCCCTCATTACCTGAAGAAAATGGGCTGGAGTCCACATAGGAACACTAGCCCATTGCTGCCACAGCTGCTGCTGCTACCACTTTCCCTGCTCTGCTGGGTCTGGGCAGTCACCTGCACCATTTGACAATCCCCCTGCATGTGACCAGCCTTGGCCACATGCTGCAGGCCTGCTGCCCAGACCCGGCATAGCAAGGGCAACTGGCAGCAGCAGTGAGGCCTGACTTGCTGGGATGGGCTCCCATGGACATGCGGGGCCTGATCCATAATGTCCCAGTGGGGACACATTAGACTGGGTATTTTTTTTAAAAAAAAATGTGATAAAGGGCCCTATCCTGGCTTGCGCTAATTTGAACCCTGTATCTGGCCCGGAAGTGGTGAAGACAGCAAAATGTTCTACAAGGATGGGCTCCCGTGGACACGTGGGGTCTGATATATCCTGTCCTGGTGGTGCTGGAATAAACTGGGTATTTTCTTGAAATGTGATAAAGGGGCCTATTCTGGCTTTCCCCCATTCCAGCCCCGTATCTCCCTGGGGGTGGATGAGGACTGCCAGGGGCATATCAGGGCAAAAGCCCTTTATCATCTGGATGGCAGGGCTCTGGAACAGGCGCAAGCTCATGTATTTAGCCCAAGAAGATAAGCCCAATGTCTTCTTCTGATTTCTTGACTGCAGCCTCCATTCTGATTAATGACTGAACCAAGGGATGGAAAATCTTAAACTATTTCAATGTCTTCATCATCTACTTTAAAGTAGTGTAAGTCATCTGTGCTCATTACTTTTGGTTTTTTTAATGTTCAATGTAAACCTGCCTTTGTACTTTCTTCCTTGACTTTCTTCAGTAATTGCTGAAGAAAGTCTTGGCTATTTTCTGCTAATAGTACGGTGTCATCTGCTAACTTCAATTGTTAATGTTCCTTCCTCTAATTTTCATGCCTCCGTCCTCTGAATCTAATTCTGCATACATTATGATATGTTCAGCATACAAGTTAAACTGATAGGGTGATAAAATGGACCGGGCTCCACATGACCGCAGAAGCCAATGCCAACCCATTGCTGCAGCTGCCATCCACATCACTCTGTCTGAAGCCTTGATCACATGCTGCTGGCCAGAGAGAGTAACATAGGCAGCAGCTGTACCAGCTGCACAGACAGGCAAGTATGGAAGTCTGAACTCCATCCTGTTTTGTTCAGGTAACGGGGTAGAAATGGGCCAGAACTGTGGCCAGAATATGCTGGTGGGAGGCAGCATATTCTGGCCTGTGTAGACAAGCCCTAAGTTTACTCTAGTTGGAAGTAACCATTAGATTTAGGCCAAAGTACAACCATACCCTCAAATCTCCTCCAACTCAACAGAGGCTTAATACACAAAAGGTAGTCTTTATGACTCTCCTGTGACAAGAGCGAACCTTTGCTCAGGTGGTGGTTTTGCTTTCATAGTATAAGCCAGAGTATGCCCACAAGCCCAGTGTCATATTTCCTCCAGGTCACAGGGGCCAGCACAGCAGTTTAAGTCTGATGTTTCTCATGAATCAGCTGGTCTCCTCAGATGTAAAGACAAAATTAGTGTGGAGGTGGATAGGGGGAGGAAGCTGACACTATTCTTCACCCTGCTCCTTCACCACCACTGTAGCAATTTGGATTAAATAAAAATAGCTAATGGTGAAATCCATAAATAAAAAGTTCTTCATTAAACAGAAGTCTGCTCCCCCCAAACGGCAAGACATTAAACACATTTTTTCTCCAAAGTGAAACTGTCATCAGCATCATTTGCAATATGGGGTGTGAACACATTTGAATAGTGTTTTATTTAGAATGCAATAAAACACACAGGGACAAAATGTTTCCCACAGCTAATCAGTGAGGTCCACAACAATTCTACGATATATTCCTCATTGCCTTGCCCCATATCCTCCAACTGTCCTGATTTGGAAGGGACAGTCCCAATTAATCCTTCCCCTCCACGCTTTTCCAGCTGCTTTTAAAATGTTTCAGTTTCTCTCCACTCTTCTCACTTTCCCCTTTTGTCCTCAGCTTACTTCAGTTGTTGCAAATGAAGCTCAAAGTGCAAAATAGTTTGCACTTGAATAACTCAGTATGGGGAAGGGGGGGCAGAATCTTGCCCTTCCCAGTAGAGTCAGGCAAAAGCAAATTGCTGCAGCCTCTCCTAGCCTGTGTGTTCTCCCTCATGAATAACTTTTGCCATCTTAACCACACTCTGATGTTGTTTAACCACAAGTGTCCCAGTTTTTATCTGTGAGATGTGTGATAGTATGTTGTCCTCCAGCTATATCTCCTAATCCGTTCTCCCTCCATCAAAATACCTAGGAAATTTAAAGGACATTTAAAGAAAATTTTTGATGAAATCTTCTCTAGTGCTGGAGGGGGTAGTTCTTCACATCCTTAGATTGTGGTCCTGCTGTTTCACCTAGTGAACTATGAAGACAGTTTCAAGGTTCCTCCTCCAGCAAGAAAGTTTGAGAAAAGCCAACGGGCTGAAGTCCTCGTCTAATGCATGCATAAGTTCCCTACAGAAGTGGTTGAACTTTTTTGTCTGATGTACAACCTCTTTCTTTAGTTCAATGTTGCCAAAGTTAGAGTTCTTCATATGGTGCCATTGTACATATAGATGGGCATGTGCCTGACAGCAGGGGATATGCATACAAATGTGGATGGGCATGTGCATTCAGTTGCATATTTGAGAGTGCATTAAGGAATACAATGTTGCCATTCAACATATGGGCTGCATAGCATGATCAATGCAAAATGACATATGTGCAGGTTTATGCTATCCAAACCTAATGTAGGATTTGGGGCAACTCTTTTTTAGAAGACTATATAAGTTTTCCAATATTGGCACTACCTTACCATGATGGTGGGATTCATAGAATCATAGAGTTGGAAGAGACCACAAGGGCCATCCAGTCCAACCCCCTGCCATGCAGGAAGACACAATCAAAGTATTCCCAATGGATGGCCATCGAGCCTCTGTTAAAAACCTCCAAAGAAGGAGACTCCACCACACTCCAAGGCAGTGCATTCCACTTCCAAACAGCTCTTACTGTCAGGAAGTTCTTCCTAATGTTTAGGTGGAATCTCTTTTCCTGTAGTTTGCTCCCATTGCTCCGTGTCCTAGTCTCTGGAACAGCAGAAAACAAGCTTGCTCCATCCTCAGTATGACATCCCTTCAAATATTTAAACATGGCTATCATGTGCCCTCTTAACCTTCTCTTCTCCAAGCTAAACATACCCAGCTCCCTAAGCCGTTCCTCATAGAATATGGCTTCCAGACCTCCTACCATTTTGGTCGCCCTCCTCTGGACACATTCTAGCTTGTTCATATCCTTCTGGAATTGTGGTGCCCAGAATTGGACACAGTATTCCAGGTGAGGTCTGACCAAAGCAGAATAGAGTGGTCCTATTATTTCTTTGGTCTAGACACTATACTCCTATTGATACAGCCCAGAATCACATTGGCTTTTTTAGCTGCCACATCACACTGCTGACTCATGTTCAGCTTGTGGTCCACTAAGACTCCTAGATCCTTTTCGCATGTAGTGCCATCAAGCCAGATGTCACCCATCCTATATCTATGCTCTTCATTTTTTCTGCCCAAGTGTAGTATCCTACATTTCACCCTGTTAAAATTCATTTTGTTAGTTCTGACCCAGCTTTCTAATCTGTTGAGGTCATTTTGGATTCTGATCATGTCCTCTGGGGTATTAGTTACCCTTCCTAATGTGATGTCATCTGCAAACTTGATAAGCATGCCCTCTATTCCTTGATCCAAGTTATTGATAAAGATGTTGAATAGCACTGGACCCAGGACAGAACCCTATGGCACCTGTTGCTCACTTCTCTCCAGGATGAAGAGGAGCCATTGGTGACTACCCTGGGGTAAAGCCTTTTAAAACATGATAAAACACCCAGGAAAACCCACCTTATATGGGAAAACCTAGATCGGTCTGGTGGGGGAAAACAGGGTCCAGCCGCTGGAGTTGCTCTGCAGCTGAGAAGGAGGCCCCCATCATGTGATCAAGATCCCCTGCATGTGACCAGCCTTGGTGACTGATGAGGGCTTCCTTCCTGGCTTCCAATAATGTGATGCATGACAGCAGGGGAGGCACCTGCCAATACCAGCCAGCATGTGCTTGTGACTTCTGCCCGCCTCATCATAGTAATGGGGGGAAACAGGCTAGTTCTGGAGCCAGAATATGCCAGCTGGAAGGTAGCATATTCTGGCTGGTCTAAACAAGGCCTGTTTGAATGTAGATCATCTGCACTGTATTGTAACACATTCTGTGTGGGGCTGCCTTTGGAAACTTCAGTAGGTCCAAAATGCTGTGGCCAGGCTGTTGAGAGGGGCTGTTTACAAGACTCATGTGACCCCAATGTTGATATAGTTTCACTGGCTACCAGTCCATTTTCAAGCAAAATTCAAAGCACTGGTTTTGATGTTTAAAGCCATACATGGCTTGGCTCCAGACTATCTGAAAGATCCTATCTCCTTATACAAGCCAGATCAAGTTTTTAAAATTATATTTAATTACAGAAAAAAAATAAAAACATTATTTAAACTATAAACAGTTGTGTTTTGTGTTTTTAACAAAGACAGACAACACAGTATCTCAAGCCAGAACAAGTTTTAAGATCTGCAGGGTACAGCGTTCTCAAAGTCCACTACTTTTGCAGGCATGTTTGGTGAGGAATCATAGAATCATAGAATTGTAGAGTTGGAAGAGACCACGAGGGCCATCAAGTCCAACCCCCTGCCATGCAGGAAATCTGGATCAAAGCATATGTTTAGGGCTTTAGGTCTTGGGAGAGAGCCTTCTCTGTGGCTGCTTCCAGGCTGTGGAACTCCCTTCAGTGGGAGGTCTGGTTGTCCACCTCCTTCCTCTCTTTCTACCACCAGCTGAAGATGTTTTTATTTAGACAGGGCTTATGGAGCAGTAGTGTGTGTGTGTGTAGTTGTGTGCTATATTTTAAAAAAAAATATTGGAAATTATGTAAATATTTTAATTGTTTTAAATCATGATTTTAAATAATGTTGTTTAATTATTTTTTAGCTTTTGATGCTACACGAATTGCCTGGGAGTCCATGGGGATCTTAATAGTGTACGAATTCTACTATGGCGAATTTTAATTAGTTCAAGATTGCAGCAAGGGGCCGGGTAACGGTGGGATTTTCACCTATGTATACTGGTAGTAACTGAGGAGACTCCAAGCCAGGGGATGAAATAAAAATGATTTTTTATTGCAAAATAATCGAAGGGATACACACACACATACACTCAGGTTTCAAGCAGTCACACAAGGCTACAGAAGAAAGGCAGAAGTATTTTGATAGAGGAATAGAGCAAGGAGATTGTGGGTTACCTATACCTACCCAAAGAGCAGAGATTCATGTAGAAGCTGCCACCCTGGTGACACAGACAGATGGAGTGACAGGAAGAAGGGGCTCCGCACACACTTTGGTTGTGTTTTAGGGTGATATTTATATTCAATATTTCCCCTGAAGGGATGATTTTGAATGGAATACAATATCTGCTGGAATTTCCCAAGGTTGGACAATGGATTCTCTAGATGCACCAATGACAGCTAATGGTTGGAACATTGAAACTAAGTGGTCTCAGGCAAATCTATTGTTTTAAGACCAGGTATGAGGAAAAACCTGTTTTGCAAGCAAAGACCGCTCAGCCACCTTAATAGGATTATTGAATGACTCACTTCCAGAGCTGCCCAGGAAGAATTATCTCATTTCCCCCCAACTAATCAGTTCCAGGGAACTTTCACATAATTCTCACCATGGTGTGTCTTTTTAGAAATTTTAGCAGGCTACTTCCTTATGTTTTCTGAGCAAACCTTGGCTCCTTGTTTGGGGGTCCCTGGTCTACGTTTAACCACGTGGAGTGCCAATTATAAGCATGTCAGGGCAGGTTACATTATAAACTAATGTTTTAGCCTAATCTTTTAAAATTTATTGTAAGCCACTTTGAATCTCATCTTGGGAGAAAGGCGGGATATAAATCCAACAAACAAATCATGCAAGCATGATGTTTGATCTTGGCCATTATTTCTGGTTATGGTTCATTTCTCCTTCCTAAAGGAGACATGATATACATGATAGACAATTTCTTATATGTTCACATTTGTATAATCAGCTGCATGCTTGAAAACATTTGATTTTGCAGAGGTTTCTGGGTTCAGAATTGTCCCCTTTTTCACTTCTTCAGACCTAAAGCCCTAAACATATTTTTGCATCTGTAATGTGAAGCACTCTGTACACTTTGAAAAACCTATGACATCAGTACTAAATCTTTTTAATCTCTCATCAGCGTGCCAGGGTTCAACATCATACACTGGGTTGGGGGCAGGGGGGACAATTGCAAAAACTATCTGTTAAGTCTGGAAAACTCATCCCTGGGTGAATCACCCATGCCCAGATTTCAGCATCTTTTCCAATGAAAGTATAAATACTTTTATTAATTTTTGGAACTTCCTTCCTCCCTCCCTCCCTTTTGTTATGTGTTTGTTGTCTGCAAAATTATATATAGGATAGAGCTTGACTATAAAATCTAAGAAATTTGTTGTTGTTTTTTTTAAAAAATAAACCACAACGGTTGTTTTCTCTCTTTGCAGAAATCCCTTTATTATGCTCCAACATGCTAATCTGGGTCTGTTAAAACATCTCTTACATCATTAGAAGGCCAACGCTCTGATGATGAAGTACTGCTCAGCATTCAGGTACCACGGTGGAGCTATATCCTTTTGATCTGCCTGTAGGTTTAATAAGCATTCCAGATGGCTTACTAGGCCTGAAGCAAGAATGGATAATCACGCAGCTCTACCCTCCAAATAATAATAAACTAAGGACACAGGAAGAGCGGAGGGGGATCATACATGCCAAAAGCATTCAACAGAGCAATCACTGAGGTACATTTATGTCCTTGTTCTTTACAGGTGAAAGGGACATGGTTTTAAATAAAATACAGGCTACAAATAACCCCGCATTATTGTTATTATATATGACATCGGGCAGGTACTCTTTGAGCTATGCAGAGTGGAAGGATGTCATTTGCCCTGTTAAACTGCTTGGTTATTTTCCCGCTGTACATCTCCTGGCTTTCTGATTGGCAGGAAGGAAGAGGAGGGGCCCAGTTTTGTTAAATACCTTACTGTCATTTCTCAGTAATTGTGCTGCATACACATCTTTAATCTATTATTTACCAATCATATTTCTCGGGCAAGCCCATCAGCAAAGTTTCAGGGCATCAAGGAAACCGGAATGAAATGTCACATAAACCTGGCCTCTCCTGGCAAAATTACTTGTTGTCGAGGGGGAAAGGATTATTTTATGACAATATTCCTGAGGCTGTTGCAAGGAAGGGTGGGATGGGAAGGTCTGCCTCACCCTACCCACCTGCCAAAGACTTGAACAGCTGCCATGAGACAGCTTCTCCTCCTTCACAGAAAGCTGAACCCCTGATTACCTGCCAGATCTGTCTCATTAGGTTAAACACACACATACACACACAGGCAAATCCCATGCCCTGAGGAAGATCTATCCATCAGCCCCACCATCGGAGTTGCCACCAAACTGAGCTTGAAGTTGAACTGGCTGACTCCACAGTGGAGTACAAAGGGATTATCTGACCCCTTTCTCACAACCGCCCCATGAGGCTGGTTAGGGTGGAAGGCCCTGGTTTCCCTAAGGCAATTCCGGTGAGCTTCATAGCTGTTATGAAGATCTGAGATTATTCTCCATGTGAGCCATGTCCTTCATCCAAGGACAGGCCTAGGTATGCAGCAGAATGGGAGGAGAACCGAAGTGGCAGTATCTTGACATGGTAGAATGGACTTTGCCATGTTAAAGACCAGCCACAGAATCATGGAGAATCATCGCAGATAAGGCAAACCTATTATGGGGTTTTCTTAGCAGAATTTGTTCAGAAGAGGGGTTGTCTTTGCCTTCTTCTGAGACTGAGAGTATGACTTGCTCAAGTTCACATGGTGGGTTTCAATGGCTGAGTGGTGATTTGAACCCTTATCTCCAGAGTAATAGTCCAATGCTGAAACTACTATGCTACATGGGCTAATGAACTAGAGTTTAATGTACTAGGTTTAATCATAGAATCATAGAGTTGGAAGAGACCACAAAGATCATCCAGTACAACCCTCTGCCATGAAGGAACACACAATCAAAGCATGCCCGACAGATGGCCATCCATACTCTGTTTAAAAACCTCCAAAGAAGGAGACTCCCATGAGAAGTCAAAGGCTTTCACGGCCAGCATCCATAGAATTTCCTTGGTTTTTTTCCAGGCTGTGAGGCCATGTTCTGGAATAGTTTCTTTCTGACATTTCGCTTGCATCTGTGGCTGGCATCTTCAGAGAATGGTTGGGTAGGAGTGTGTGTGGAGTTTATATATTGTGAACTCCTGTTGGGAAGTATATGTAAATTTGTGTAATTGAATGGTTAGTTTCTGGGTATAGAAACTATTGGAGCTGTTATCATTCCACCTCAACATCAGTCAAAAAATGAATACCCAAGACTGGGACAAAACTGACAACCTCACCTACAGAAAAATGGAAAAAGTTATGGTGATTCACACTGAAAGGCAGAAACAAAAATTTGACAAATGCCACAAACACCAATAGAAACCCCAGCTGGACACATCACGGACTATTATCAACCTAACAGAACATCAACTTTCAAAAGAAGAAATATCCATCCTGTCCAAAGGAGGCAATTTTGCAGTTACCACCACCAGAATCCTAGTTGAAGATGTCATCACCCATGTAGAATCTGCCCTCTACTGTCTCCTGGAGGAAGAGGCAAAAGAGATAAGAGGAGAAACAGCTAGAATCCTGAGGAAGGAAAAACCACCACCCAGCAACATAACCATAAAAGAAAGAAAAGCCATCAACGATCTCAATGCAGACCATAGATCATTATTCTCCCAGCCAATGTCACAGTAATCATGGAAACAGAAATGCCAATTCCACAGTAATCATGGAAATAGAAAAATACAGACAAAAAATAAGGGAACTCTTGGACCCTGCAACATACAGAAAACTCAGGTAAGACCCGACCAACAAAATCACCAGAAAAACAAATGCCTTGATCAAGAACTCATCAATTCAGCCAATCATACACCAGAATCTATGCAGATCAGAGGCTCTCCCACCAAGACTATATGGACTTCCGAAGATCCACAAGGATTCCAGTTGACTCCAACCCATAGTGAGTGCCATTGGAACCCCCACATATGACTTGGTCAAGTTTCTGGCCACACAATTACAAACCCACATAGGACAAACTCCTCATTACATCAAAGACTCAGATCACTTCATAGAAAGAATCAACAACATTGAACTGAAACATGGAGAAAGACTGATCAGTTTTGATGTTGTCTCCTTGTTCACCAAAGTCCCCATAATGGACACCATGGCACTCATACAACAAATATTTCCTGAGGACATCAAAGCCTTGTTCAAACACTGCCTCACCACAAGCTACTTCCAGTGGGATAACGAATTATACAAAAAAGATAGATGGGGTAGCCATGGGCAGCACCCTGAGCCCCGTGATAGCAAACTTTTACATGGAACATTTTAAAAAGCAAGCCCTGGAAACAGCAACAAAAAAGCCCACAACATGGTTCCGATATGTGGACGACACTTTTACCATTTGGAGCCATGGAGAAGAAGATTTAGTCTCATTCCTGAACCACCTGAACAGCATCCACCCAAATATCCAATTCATGATGGAAAAAGAAAAGGAAGGAACACTGCCATTCTTGGATGTCCTAGTCATTCGCAAATCAAACCAATGGTTAGGCCACAAGGTATATGGAAAATCCATACATACGGACAGATACCTACACAAGAACTCCAATCATCCCCCAGGACAAAAAAGAAGCACAATAAAAACATTGGTAGACCGTGCAAAAAGGATCTGTGAACCCCACTACCTGGAGGATGAACTGAGGCACCTAAACTGGGCCCTATAGGCTAATGGTTACTCCAGATCAGACATCACAAGAGCAGCCAGACCCAGAAAAAAACAAAGGAATGAAGAAGAAAAACAGCCACCCAAAGGGAAGGTATTTTTACCATACTCAAAGGAGTCACAGACAGAATAGGGAAACTGATGAGGAAACACAACCTCAAACAATCTATAGACCAGAAAAATCCAAGAAATACTACGCTCAGTGAAGGACAAAAGAGACCCTCACACAGCTGCAGGAGTTTACCGCATCCCATGCAGCTGTGGACAAGTTTACATAGGGACACTAAACACAATGTGCAAACATAAATCAGGGAACATGAGAGACACTGCAGACTGGGCTAGCCAGAAAAATCAGCAGTAGCAGAACATGTGACAAACCAACTTGGACATAAAATGCTATTTAAAAACACAGAAATTCTGGACCAGGCCAACAACTGTCATGTCAGAATGCACAGAGAAGCTATTGAAATCCACAACCACCTGGACAACTTCAACAGGAAAAAATAAACCCTAAAAGTAAACAAAATCTGGCTTTCAGTCTTAAAAAACACTAAAATCAGAACTTAACACTTTGCAAATGAACTTCATCCAGGGACAGAAGGATTTCCGGCAGATAATGGTCCATCAACCAACCATTAGCCAAACAGACACTAATCCTCCTTGCATATCTCCACCCAAAAACTAGCCATTCAAATTCACAGATTTACATATCCTCTCTAACAAGGGTTCTCAGTATATAAACCCCACGCACACTCCTATTCGACCATTCTCTGAAGTTGCCAGCCACAGATGCAGGCGAAACCTCAGAAGTACACTCTTCCAGAACACGGCCTCACAGCCCGGAAAAAAACCAAGGAAATCTAAGGAGACTCCATTGCACTCTAAGGTAGTGCATTCTACTTCGAAACAGCTCTTGCTGTCAGGAAGTTCTTCCTAAGGTTTAGATGGGATCTCTTTTCCTGTAGTTTGAACCCATTTCTCCATGTCCTAGTTTCTGGAGCAACAGAAAACAAGCTTGCTCCATCCTCAGTATGACATCCCTTCAAATATTTAAACATGGTTATCATGTCACCTCATAACCTTCTCTTCTCCAGGCTAAACATATCCAGCTCCCCAAGCCATTCCTCATGGCTTCCAGACTTGTTTTCTGCTGCTCATTGTAGGATATGGTTTCCAGTCCTTTCACCATTTTGGTTGCCCTCCTCTGGACACACTCAAGCTTATCAACATCCTTCTTGAACTGTGGAGCCCAGAATGGTACCAGAATGGTACTATACCATTCTTATGACCTGGCTAATGTACTAGGTTTTAATTCTTTCCTTTTAGGGAATATTTTCAATGGGAGCATGCAAACTCCACTCATGATCAGAAGTGGTACAGTTCCCTCTACCAACTCTGGACTAGGACTCATATCCTGTTTAACACTAGTGGATCTTAATTTTTTTTAATTTTTATTTATTTATGTATTTATTTATTTATTTATACCCTGCTCTTCAGCCTCAAGGCTATCAGAGTAGCTTACAAATTGTTTTAAGCAATAGCTATTTACACATGTACACTGTATTGAGCAGTTTCCAATGTGTGTTAGCTAATTGCCCCCACAAGCTGGATACTCATTTTACCTACCTACGAAAGGATGGAAGGCTGAGTGAACCTTGGAGCCCGCTGGAATCAAACTTGCAATGTGGTGACTTGCAGTACTGGCATTTAACCACTGCGCCACCAGGCATTCTTACATGGAGAGAAGTCAGAGCAGAGGTACTGTGGCTAACTGTGTGACACTCCTGGAAGCATGGAGTCATGTCTTGAGAGGATTCTGGCCTAGGTGTACCCCTCAAAGTCCTTTTTAATGATAGCACCTCCATTCCACAATTCCCTCCCTAGAAAATCTCACCTAGCACCTTTTTTGTGGGGTGTTCAATGGCCTCTTGTTTTTCCAGGGGTTTTTAACATGTGAAATTTGGGTCTTTTGTCATTTTTTTAAATGAAAATATTTATAGCCTGCCCCTTATTGTAGGATCTCAGGGCAGCACACGATAAAATTAGTTTAACCAATTTAAATATGCATAAAATTGTAATACATTATTTCAACTGACAAAAAGCATATTGAACAAGTTGACAAGTTAAAACAAGCCTGTTGAAATCAGTTAACACAGTTTAAAATAACTTTGAACTGTAACACATGGATTTCTTCTCAATCTACGCATTTACTGATTCTGTGTATTTCTCAGTGCTGCTTTAACACTGCTGCTGAATTTTAAAACTATGGGAGACATGAACTTGAAGGAAATGTTAAACAATGAGGCACCCCTTCATCTGGAAGGAGACTCTACTGGGGAAGGATGGGAGACTACAGATCATCTGTATTTTAGAAAAAATAAGGTTGTAAACTAGGGATAAGGAAAGTTCATTGTGGCAGGCAGGGCCTTCCAGCACCTTCCAAAAATTCTTGAAGTTTTATATAACCCCCAATACTCCTTCAGTGCTCTAGGGACCAGGGAGGCAATTTTACCATGTTTGAATCTTCCTGGATCATTTTAGGGCCAGGAGAGGACTTTGTTTTCAACAGGAAGTGACCCAAAAATTGATTTGCAGTCCCTTTCTGTTGAAAAATTGTTCCCCAAGCCACCTAGGGAGCATCGAGGAGAATGTTCGTACATTAAAAAAAAAAAAAAAAAAAACTAGCTGACCCAGTGTGACATACACTGTTATAGTAGATTTCAAAGGTTCATATGGTTCAGCTACACACTATTATCTTAGCCCCCAAAACACACTTTGCAGTAGTACACCACCTACATTTGACTGCATTTCCCATCTTTCTAAATTTCTAAAATATTGCATTGTTTTACATGTGGGTGGTGAGTGGCTGAAGGAGTGAAAGGAGGGAGGGTCCCTTGTGAGGCTGGGGGTGTAGCTGCAGATTGAGTGGCAGGAGTGGATTGTGAGGTGGAGAGGGAATTTGCATGTGGGAGGTGATTGGATGAGGGAGGGAGGGGAGGGAAGGGATTGGTTGGGTGAGCAGCCAATCAGCACACTGGGAAGGGAAACATACCCAAGAGTTTTAGATACAGAGATAATAATGAGTGGGTTATGGAAAAAGAAGGACTTCAAGGTGCCCGGGGGGGGGCAGGGAGGACCCCAACCCCTGAACATTACCTACTCTGTAGTAGGCGATGGCAGTAGATATCTTGATTACAGTATGGATGGACACATCAGATTGCTGTGATCCATATAGAATCATAGAATCATAGAGTTGGAAGAGACCACAAAGGCCATCCAGTCCAACCCCCTGCCATGCAGGAATAAACAATCAAAGCACTCTCGACAGATGGCCATCCAGCCTCTGTTTAAAAACCTCCAAGGAAGGAGACTCCACTATGCTACGAGGCAGTGTATTCCACTTTGGAACAGCTCTTACTGTCAGGAACTTCTTCCTAATGGCTTTATGTCTTTATATGTATTCATTTCTAACTCTCTTCTACCCCATTTCTAAATCCATCTGCACATGAAGTTTTTTAAAGAAAAACCATATGAAAATTCATGTTCAGAAATGTGTTTCAAAACATATTTGACCAGGAAATTAGCAGTCCTAAAATATTTTATCTCAAAATACTCATTTCCTAGCATGTTTTGCTTCAAAATATACATTTTCTAAAATGCATTTCAGTACATTATCTCTTCAGCCAAGGACTGCATCCACATTTTAGAGATTTGTGGAATCCAAAGGATAACTACATACCAATCTCCACTTTGGCCAAAAAGGTGAAAATCAAGTCACTTTGTCTTGGAATCCCCAAAGACTTAATTTATTATATATCATGTTGTTACCCTAAGAGGTGGGGATGCTTTAGAAACCCACATATGGTGCCAAAATCTCTATAATCATTTGGGGGAATTATTAGCTCAAACAGAAGCCTGCTAGAGGAGGGTAACTGCGAAGATCTTTTCACGTATGTATACCAGTACTAACTTTAGAGAACACTCCAGTTAAAGTGAAATAAAGTATTTTTATTGGAAATAACAGAAAGTGAACTCACACACACAACACATGTGCCTAAGAACCACACAGGGCTATAGCAGAGTAAAACAGAATGATTAGATAGAGGGAGAAATTCAGGAAGATAGGGTGATAGTTACCAGACATTGAGAGAAGAGCTTTGTGCAGTGAAGATGCTCAGGTGACTGAGGGTGGCACTGGAGGTTCTGATCCAGGGGCATGCTGAGAAAGAGAGTGGCTAGGTTCATCCACTGTGGCACACTTTACTATTGTTGGGGGACTAATATTTATACCACATTTCATATGCTGAAGGGATACTCTGTTTATGACAAAACCTGGATTGCTTTCCCACAGGATAGACAAAGGAAATCGAAACTCAACTGATTGTGTTAATGGCTGGTAGATAGAAATTGATGGGTTTAGTACAACCTCACAAAGTTGGACCGGAAGGGTATAGGAAGGACTTCCATAGGAATAGATTTGAGGATGGTCACTTAATTGTTTGAGTGAATGAATCATTGCTGAGATACTCAGGGCTGGAAGAAAAGATTAACACATACCTCCGTAACGACTTGTGTTTACTAATGGGTTTCCACACGATCCTAATATGAGATTTCTTGCCATAATATTTGTAAGACACTTCCCAGGTCATTGTAACCCCCAACTGACCTTTGGTTTGCCCCAGCCAACCTGACCCCCAAAAGTGTCCAATATTTCCAATTACGAGATATCATGGGGAAGGGGTAGTAGGGCATACTAAAAACTTTACTGTACTACTTCAGAAGGCACACAACAACAATAAAAGCACCAATTTAAAAGCAAACAATAAAAGTACTACAGTCAGGCAAGTAGCTATGGGACGGGAGCAGTTTGGATGATTTTATGATTCTAATGCAGAAATGCAGAAGTTGGACTCACTGGTCCATGGGGCCCTTCCAACTCTATGATTCTATGAAATAGAAAACAGAAATTCTAAAAACTAGGGGGGATACACATGCACACTTTATAAGTCAGTGCTCTCACTCTGAGATTCCTGCCCACCACTCTGAAGATTGGAGAAGGTCCAGGTGCTGAGATTTGGGAACCCTACTTTCCTCTAATTCTCAGAAGGATCCATGACTCCACTCCCCTCTAAAAAAAAGTTAAAAGCCACTGAATTAAATGATACTGTGTGTGCGTTTTGTGTATCTTTTGCACCATGCATGTGTGTGTTAGAATCTGAGTTGTCAAACTTATTATGACAGCTCAGAAGCTGTTAGGCATGATGTGTCAAGAAAATGTACTCCAAGAAAAAGAACATGGAGGGACTGTCAAAATCCACATGACAAAACCCAGGCTCTGAATCCCTTCAAATATGGTCTCAGAAGTATTAAGCTTAGTGCTCCTATTGTGAATATGTACATCCCAACAGCTCTGGAAGAGTTAATGGCATGCCATATAATGAATTCAATAACGATGAGTTTAAAAAGGTCTAATTAGCGAATAACCGCTTTATTATGAAAAGAAACGGTAATGAATTTAATAGCTCAAAATCATTAACAATATTTAGTTTGCTGGTCCTTGTACTGCATTCTCTTCATTAATATGAACATTTAATATGTTTTAAAATGGATTTGTAATACTTTCTGGGTCACAGGGTCACACTGACAGAACAAGTGTAATTATTTCACTAATTGTTATCTCTCGATGTTTGTGCTCTAAACTGCAGCCTATTTAGATGGCAAGAGTTTTATTTTAAAAAAATTAAAAAATGTTACAAAAATGAAATAAATAAAAGTAATTAAAGGAAGAGAAGTTAAGGGGAAGAATTATTCAAGTGGAGTTGAAACCAAGAAGAAGAGCTCCAATGATGGAGGGTTTTTTTCCTCTCCTTCACCTCATAATCAGAGAATCAGTGGATAGAATAGTGGTGAGAGAGGGATCCAGATGGTGCTGAATTGGAACTCCCAGCATTCCTTCCTATTGTCTGTACTGCTGGAAGTTGAAGTCCAAGAGCATCTGGATTCCCACCACCACCATGCTGTACACTAACGGTGATTCTGAGGTGGAGGGGTGTATTTTGTGCAGTGTTTCCTGTGCAGAAAAAAATGTTTCCCATGCAGAAAAAAATAATTCCCAAGGAAGGCTGCAGTGTGTGGATACTCATGGAAAAACTGCACAGAAATCTTTATTTTCTTCCGCAGGGAGGAGAGAACTGTTTTGAAAAAATCAATTCTTGCATGCAGGAGTGCAACAGGTGAAAGCTGAGACCTCTATTCCTCAGTCAGCTTCTGTATGAGGAATGGGTAGAGCTTGTTATTTTTTTTATTTTTTTGTTGCCTTAGGCAGCAAAATGTCTTGGGTCAGCTGTCAGCCTCAGCAACACTATTATCACACAACTGCTGTGCTTCCTGCAACCAGACTTGTTTATCTCAGATTGGCCTTTTTAGACATCAGCGCACTTGCAGAAAGCGCGGGATGAGTCCTTCCTGAATCTTCGTTTGCGAAGAAAAGCCAGAGAGAGAGAGAGAGAGAGAGAGAGAGAGAGAGAGAGAGAGTTAGAGTTTTTTTTTTAAAAAAAAAAACACAACTTGCCATCCACCTACCTGTTGGACTTTTCTTTTTACGTCTGCCAAGAGCAATTCTCCCCAAGAGAGAAAGCTATTTAACTAATTTACACCATGATCTGAAGCATGTTTACTCGAAAGTGAGTTCAATGGGGGCTTCATCCCTGGTGTACAGACTGCAGCACTTAAGTCTGCTGAAGCTAGCATTGTTGAGCTTTGCCAACAGAACTGAGACCCTAGGTTTTATTTGCTTTCTGCTTTGTTGTTTTGAGAAGATCCCATCTCTGCTTCTTATCACTGAGAAGATAAAATTACAGCATTCACTGTGTGAGAGATGGCCCCACCTTGGTCAAGATGCTATATCAGGTCTGGTTGTCAATCATACTATGCAGCCCTTGTACTGAATGGCAACAATACACAACTGAACCAAGACACCAAATGTGCATATGCATCTGTGTGCCATGTGTAATATGACTCTTGCATAATGCACAATGCATATCCATGCATGTTGCACATCTATGGGCAATGCGCTTCTGTATGCATGATAGAAATGGGATGGAAATTCACCCATTTCTTATTGGGGTCAAATCTGGAGTTTTCAAGCCCATTGAGAAACTTGTACAGGAAGAAAAATGGCATGTAGAAAGTCCCTGCAACTTTGGGGAACATTTTTGTTTGTTCTGCGCACAACATAAATTGTGTACTTTTTGAAAACTGCACAGGAGTTTGAGGAACTGCATGAGATTTTGAGAAGCCATGCAGTTTTTCTGTAAAAACACGTGTTTCCAGTCTTTTCCTGCATGGTCTTTGCTGGGTTAAGGACATTATAAGATATGGCAAAAATCATAAGATTACAACTTCAGGGTAGTGTGAATGGGCCCCGCTATTGCACAGTGTTGTCGTCTTCACATTATTACTCTGTGCTTCAGCTGCGAAAAAGGTGTCAGTTCTAATCAATAGGAGAAGCCATCAATTGATAATCAATAGTGCTTTTTCACACTATTGACTGCTTGTGAAAACACATCCCATTGTAATTGTGAGATTACAGAATGAATGGGCGGTCCACAGTGAGAAAATCTCTGGGTGAGAATGTGAAAATGAAGCACAGGACACTCTGTTTATGAATTGTCCTGTTTAGTTTGCACGTTTTTAGATTAGTTTCAGTGCTTTGGTTTCTGTTTTTTGGAGTTTTAAGCATCCTCGCGTCTTCTCCTGAGAATCATCAAAATCTCACCCATGCCAAACTGTGGAAGTAAACTCCTGTTCTTAATGGGCTAGTGGCCGTTGTGCAATAATTCTGTGGCACTTCTTTCACGTGATTACAGTGACATGTGATAATGAGCGGTATAATGCCACAATGTTTCCACTATCTTCATTCGCAGAATTACATCATTTTTGGGTGCTAGTCTAATAATGTCCTTTATGTAGAACAAACCAAAAGTTACACAGCAGGAAAAGAAACTCAGGCTTCCCCCTTTGCCAGTTTGAATATTTCACAATCTCTTCTCTGTGAGGAAAGCTGTGGAGTTTTCAGTTTCCCTGGTGAAAGCTGCTGAGTTGCTGGAAAACTATGCAATTTTCTGAGCAAGCTGTGCAGTTTTCATAGCAAAGCTGTGCAGTTTCCTGTCATTGCAGGTAAAACAACAACAAGAACAAACCCCAAGTGTCCCAAAGCTACAGGACAAAAAAATGGGAATTGGAAAAAACAAAATCTACCGTTGCTAATGCATAATGGCTCCACATGCATTAGCCTGGAAAAAAGACGGTTAAGAGGCGACATGATACCCCTGTTTAAGTATTTGAAGGGATGTCACGCTGAGGATGGAGCAGGCTTGTTTTCTGCTGCTCCAGAGACTGGAACACGGAGCAATGGGTGCAAGCTCCAGGAACAGAGATTCCACCTCAACATTAGGAGGAACTTTTTGACAGTAAGAGCTGTTCGGCAGTGGAACACACTCCCTCGGAGCGTGGTAGGATCTCCTTCCTTGGAGGTCTTTAAACAGAGGCTGGATTGCCATCTGTCGGGGATGCTTTGATCAAGATTTCCTGTGTGGCAGGGGGTTGGACTGGATGGCCCTCGTGGTCTCTTCCAACTCTGCAATTCTATGATTCTATGATTCTATGTGCAATTCCACTTCTGTAGCCTTGAACTGAATGTGAACATTCCACATTGTACAAAAAGGTCCAACTACTTTTTTAGGGGAATTTATACATGTGTAAAATGCCAACAGGTTTCTAACCCTTCTCTTCCAAGAGACAAACAGCCAGATTGACTAGTCAAGAGGACTGCTACAAAGATGATCTCAAGAACTAAGTGGCTCCGGCTTCAATATTCAAGCTGCTAGTATATGAACACCTCTTAGTGAACAGGAGACAAGGGAAAAGGCACAGCTCATAAGACTCAGGTTGACTGTGGGGCTTTGTTTCCCATCTGCTCTATCTTCCACCACCATTTTGATACTTGCAGGACACAAATAGGGATATCAAGAATACTCACCAATGTCCTCAATCACAACACGTCCAGATACTCTGTCAAGAAAGTGATCAATGCTTCAAGATTTTACATGGGAGGGGGTTGCAAAAAAATTGTTTGCACTTAAATCCTTTTGTTTTGTTTTTTAAAATACAACTTTTTTGGAACAACTGTTTTTTGGTTTGTGTGCAGAAACATCCCAAAATGTGAGAAGTCATGAAAAATGCACCAAACTCCCATAATCTCACCCAATAGGAGAAAATGTTGAAATCCCTCATTCTTTTCTGTTAGGGGGGAAAAAATAAGGAGAAGTTTGTTTCTGTGGCCCCAAATGCTCCTTTACACCCACCATGCCCCATCCTTGCTCTCCTTCCGGAGGCAGGTTAAAACATTTTTATGCTGCCAGATTTTTATGAACTGACAAGGGTTGGGTTTGTAAGGAGGTATATGCTGTGGTTTTAAAATACTTTAGGGTTTTTTTAAAATACAGCTTTCAATATATTTTGGTATTTTACTGGTAATGCTTTTAACATAGGCATTGTTTAATTCTTTTTTTAACTTTATGCAGTATTGGAATAAAACATTGGAAACTGCTTAATGCAGTGTAGATGTGTAAACTGCTATTGCTTAAAACAATTTGTAAGCCACTCTAATAGCCATTGTGGCTGAAGGGTGGGGTATAAATACCTAATTAAATTTTTAAAAATTACAAATGTATATTGCATTTTTTATTTTAGCTTGTAATATTTTAATGATGTTATAGCTGCCTTGGGTCCCATTGATGGGAGAAAGGGATAATAATAAGAACAACAACAAGAAGAAGTGGTGCATGAATAAGATCCAGGATTGGAAGGCAATATAGTACAGAATCTGGCTGAGAGTTCTAAATGCCCCTCCCTGAACTGCAAATCCCAGGATTCTACTGGAGGCAGCCATAGCAGTTAAAGTCAAATAATAGCACTATAGCAGTGTAGTGTGATAATCTCCTAACTCTGAACCCAAAGCACAGAACAATCATGGAAAACCAAAAGCTTGTGTAGTCCAGTCCTCCATTCACACTGTGGTCAAGCAGTTGCCCATGAAAACTCCACGAGCAGGATACGTCTTCTACAGCACTGTCACACTTGTATTTCCTAGCAATTGATATACAGAAGCATGTCTCTTGTGCAGGAAGAAATATATCCCAGTGATAGGAAAGCTGATGAAAAAAGACCACTGCATAAATGTTTACACAATATTCTTTTTTAAAGGGAGGGGGTAATTACATTTACATTGAAAGGAAGATGTTATTCCATTTCTGGTCTGCCCTCCACATTTATGGATTTAACTTTTGCCGATTTGATTATTTGTGGATTATTTGCTGCCACCTACACTGCCACCCCATGTCATTTTTAATAGGACTGAGAGAAACTGCTTAATGTGCAGTGATGCTTCAAAGTCCCTATTAAAAATGGTGTAGGGCTGCAGTGGAGGCAGCGGCAAACCCCACCAGTCATCCTCTTCTGCACTGCGAAGGAACCCCATCACTTTGAAGGCATCCACGGTGGGTTGAATCTGGTGGTCATACTTTTTGTGTATGGCAGGTAGAGAAATTTGCAGTTTTTCCACTTTCAAGGGGTTCCTGAACCCTATCCCCAGAAAATCCAGAGGGCCAACTGTATTTCTAAGTTGGTCTTTAACTGACCGCCAATTAATTTCCAGGCAAGGTACAAAGTGTTGGTTGCTACCTTTAAAGCCCTACATGGTTTGGGTCCTGTGGGGTTGCCTTCTCCGATATAACCCACTCCGTACACTCAGCTCCTTTGGGGGACATTTACTCCACCAGCCAGGACTAGGCTGGCAACAATCACCCAGAGGTCTTTTTCTTCAGCTGCCGCAAGACTCTGGTATGGCCTGCCGGAAGAGATTTGACAGTTGTATATGCTCTCTGAATTTAAAAGAGCATTAAAAACAGATCTCTTCAGCCAGGCCTATCCAGGTGACTTTTAAACTGTGAATTTTAAACTGTTTTAATATGTATTGGTTTTATGTGTTCTTTTAAACAGATACTGTGTGTTTTGATGTATTTATGTATGTATCAAGATGTATTTTAATTGATATTGTTTTGTGTGGATGTGTTATTCCCTGCCTTGATCCATGGGGAGAGGTGGATAAGAAATAGTAAGAATAACAACAACAACAACAACATTAGAATGCTGCACCAAAAACCTTCCCCCCCAAAAAACCACAAAATGTCCCATCCAGGCATCACAAAGTGACAGGCTTTCTTTTTCTTCCTCTTTACCTGCTCCATCCTGTTCTTGTTCTCTGTCCTGCTTCAGACCACATTCAGTTTCTGCTACCTGCCATAGTGAGGTGGGCGTAGTGTGACCCCTGGACCCCACTTTTGTGCACCCAGAAGCCCCCTTCCAGTTCCCCCAAATCCCCCAACTCCCAATTTAAAAAACAAACAAACCCTGGCATGATTTTCAAGTAATTCATGCCACTATATCATGCAGAAAGCTCTCCAAACATGTGAAATCATGCAGAAATGTCCCTACCACACTGTCACACTAGCACCCCAAGAATCTGTACTATCCCCCAAGGGCCTGCAGTCTTTCTCAAAATGATGTCAGTAAGTGATAAAACAGGAAGTGACACCATGGGAGATCTGGGGAGAAAAAAATTACCCTGGATCCCATACAGTTGCCCACCCCTATTCTATGCAATGAACTACTCTGGTGAGGATGGCAGGGGAGGTGATGAGGGTGGGGGAATAACATATCAAATAAAAACACTACTTTCCATTTCATTTCAAGCAACATGTTCTCAAAATTACATATTTATTTAGAGTATTTATACCCCACTCTTCAACCATAAAGGTTCCTAGTGCAGCTTACAATTAGTTTGATGGTTCCTGCCCTCGGTCTTACAATCTAAATAAAACACAACACACAAGGAAAAGGGGATGGTGGGTGGGAATTAAGTTCAGCAGTTCCTGCCTCCTTTCCTTCTTCCTCAGAGACCACAGCAATGTCAAGTGAATCATGGAGTGAGGGGCTCTTGCCAGCCTCTGTGGACTTTGCATCATGTAGTTGTGGCTGTCTGCTCTTCTTTCCCCCAGAGGCCATGGCAATGGTAATTGGAATGGAGGAATGTTTTACAGCCACTGGGGCCTAGGCACAATGGAACTATGCCAGGCTGCTCTTCTCTCCTTCAGAAAGCCTTGCATGATGTAGTTGTGTCTGGCTGCTTTTCTCTCCCTCAGAGGCCATAGCAATTGCAATTGGAATGGAGGGATGATTTACAGACAATGGGGCCTAGGCACAATGGAACTATGGCTGGCTGCTCTTCTCTGCCTGAGAGGCCATAGCAATGGCAGTTGGAATGGAGGGATGGTTTCTCAGTAGCTGCCAGGCCCCAGGCACAACGGAACTGGGCCTGGCTGCTCTTCTCTTCCTCAGAAACCCTTGCATGTTGGAGTTGTGCCTGGCTGCTCCTCTCTCCCTCAGAGGGCATAGCAGTGCCAATTGGAATGGAGGAAGGAGTTCTCACCAGCCATTGGGGCCCAGGTATGATGTTACATCACATTTTGATATGGAAGAGAGGGAAACACATTGTGTTCCAGTTTTTTTTTTAATAGAAACAAAATGTCATTTAACACAATCAATATCAGTGTCTTGGTTCCAACATCCATCATGGTAAGGAGCCAAACATTCAGCTAAAGGTTTAAGGCTGTAGATCTAGTCCCAGAACTGAACAATGTGAGGCCTCTTTGGTTTCAGCTCCATTGCAAAGACAACTGGCAGCAAAGGTTAGGACTGAATCATCCTGAATGCTCGTTCTTGCTTTACCCTTTGTAACTTCACCAGTATGACAAAACCCACAGGGCACCCCAGGGTAGGAGCTTCTCAAAGAAAACACGGTGTAACATGAAGTGAGTGACATCATGGAGTTAAATAAATTGGACAGTCCAGTGACTCAAGGCGACTTTCCTTTTCTTATGACCACGTGGGAGACGGGCAACATCTTGCTAGAGTAACTGAGGCTCTCCTGTTTTCCAGGTCAGTGAATGAAAGGAGCCTCACCAATATGACATGGTAAACCACAGAGGAGGTAGCTGAATCAATAGGAGATGCACTAAAGGGCACTTTGTGGTGGAGAGACAAAGGAAAGAGAGTACATCTTTCTGAAAAAGAGGGAAAACATGATATAGGAAAACAGGAGAATGACTGGATGGATGGAGAGAAAACTAAAGAAAGAGAAGAGAACATTTTGCATGATTTTGCCCAGTTTCTCCACTGCATTTAACACTACCAGGCTTATAAACTCAGGTTACAGAGTGACATTTTAGATATTCTTCTCTTTTGGAATGTTGCATGCCATTCCATTTGATGGCTGACATGCAATGGAATTGGCTTTGACAGCTCTCAACGGCAGAAAAGCCTCTGAGGGGACAGCGAGACATGCCAATGGGAGATCTGCAATCAGGCTCCTGATGTTTTTTAAAAGTTTAATTACAGCCCGGGGAATGGGTTTGGTACAACTGAGACCACAGCACTGTGGGAGGAGAGGTTAACCCTTTCCCACAGGGCCATTTTCCCAGTGAAAAACACAGCCCTGCCCATCTCTCCAGCTGCTACTTTCCCCCCAAATAACCAGCATCCTTCTACAATCCTCATCAGGTGTGTGGGCCAGAAAGGAACATGGCCCTGCATCCTAGATCTGATCAATATGGAATAAAATGGAAGGATGCTTAGTTTGGAGAGTAATCAATTAAGGGGAATCACCATAGCCATCTTTACAACTGGAAGATGGACAGGAAGATGATGGTGCAAAGCTGATTATTATTGCTGCAGAGCTTGAGACCTGAACCCACAGGACTTTTCAATGTCAGGAAAAGAGATTCTGATTGCCCATTAGGAAGAGACCTCTGATGGTTTGGAAGAGATTGCCTTGGATGCAATGTTCCTTCACTGGAAGGTTTGAAGCAGAGGCTTCATGACAGTCTATCATATGTGATGCTGCGGCAGACTTCCTAGATTTTCAGACAACACTGTTATAGTGTTACTATTCCACTATATTTGCTATGGCTGCCTCCTGTTGAATCCTGGGATTTGCAGTTTAGGGAGGGGTATTTGCAACTCTCAGCCAGAGAGCTCTTAGGCCTCACTAAACTACAAACTCCAGAATTCCACAGGAGGAAGCCAGAGCAGTTAAAGTGGAATAGTAACACTATAACAGTGTAGTCTGAAAATCTCCTTCCTATAGCAGCTGGAGCATGAGCTAGCTTGAACTCAGATTTAGAGATGCAAAATGTTGTTGCTGTTGTTCTGTGCCTACAAGTCATTTTCGATTTATGGAAACCTGTCACAGATTTTCTGGGGGTGGGAGTGTGTAGCTTGCTCAAGGTCACCCAGTGGGTTTTCATGGCCAAGCAGGGAATCAAACTCTAAGCTCCAGAGTCGTAGTCCAATGCTCAAACGACTACACCAGGCTGGTTCTCATATGAGATGTACTAGCACTAAACAATTATATTACTTTGAAACCACATCCTAAGGAATCCAGGGATTTGTAGTTTGGGAAAGTACTTAAAATTAGCTGCTAGAGAGCTCAGTGGTTCTGCCTTGGTCTTACAGGTGTTTTGGATGTCATTTCCCAAGAGCTGCAGCCAGTCTGACCATAGGTCAGGGATTCCAAGTGCTGAAATTCAAAACGTCTTGAAGGCCAAGGTGCTCTAACCACTTCTCCCAGACTATAGCTCCCAAAATATCCTGAAAAGAGGGACTGAGGATTAAATATGTACTATAATTCACAGGGACACATTAGAGTGCTATAGCAGAAATTTTAGTTTGATTGAATAGATTAAATAAAGATAGATAGGTAGATAGATCAAAATTTGCAGATTTCTTCATGAAAAAAAAGAAAAAGACTTGAAATTTAAAAAAATCAGTATGGACAAAAACAAACTGGACAAATTCATCCATCCAAGTAAAAGTTTCTGAGCACTCAAAGGTCTGGCTGAGTTCTTGTATATTTAGTTGTTTGTAGTACTGACTACAAGGTTCCAACCTACTTGTACTTACAAGCTTCTCAGTTTTAGCAGTTACATGGAAGGTGAGTGCAACATTATTTTATCTATGCTGGGATGAGGCATAGGTATTCATTTTGGCCAGTATGGATGGCTGAGTATTCCATTTGCTGTACATTCAATAAGAACTTGGAAAAATCCACACATTTCTTCATAAATGGGATTGAAAAAACATGAGATGTACCACCGTCAATTATGGGAGACAGAGAAAATGATAGGTTCATCTTTTCCTCAATCAGGCAGTAAAAATATCATCATCATCATCTATCATCATCTTCTTGATAATTCAGTTATGTGGAGGACTAATTGAATCATGATATAATATGAGTTGAAAGCCAGCATAGTGTGGATGTTGGACTAGGGACTTTTTCAGACGTCGATTTACGGCGCAAGAAGGCTCGTAACACTTGCGAGGCTGCTGCTCAGCAGGGGGCCTGTTTCATACGACGGATCAGAGGCAGCTGCACCATCTTTGGCCATTTTTTAATCACGGAAGTTGCCCGTGATTAAAAAATGGCCAAATATGACCCGGCTGCCTCCGATCTCTTCCGGAACTGAAACTGTTGATTTCGGCAGGGGGACAGCGTCATACGAAATGGGGCCCCTGCCACGCAGCAACCTTGCAAGTGTTACGAGCCTGCTTGTGCCGTAAATCGATGTCTGAAAAAGTCCTAGGATTCTTGGAGACCAGCATTCAAATCCCCAGTCAGCCATGGAAACCCACTGGGTCATCATGGGAAAGTCACACACTCTCAGCCTTAGAGGTAAACCTCATCTGAATATAACCTGCCCAAAAAAAAAAATAAAACACCCCGAGGATAGAGTCACCCTAAAGTAAAGTTGACTTGAAGGCTCATAACAACAACAGCATAAGATGAGTTGCTGACACGCTTGACCTAGGTCCAATCCAGGATGACTCTTCATTAGGTGTGAATCCAGATGGTGCAGAATCCAAAGACCCTATAGCATAGATGACACACTTTGACTCCAGCACTTTCAAAGCCACTACCATCATTGCAGAAGAGGTAATACCAGGCTCATCTGAAATAAAGAACCCAGAAGGAGCCCTGGTGGGCATTTCCTATGCAGCAGACACCTTTCTTGTGGAGTCAGAAACAGAGAATAAACTGCCACCTAGCTCTAGAAGGTGCAAGATCCAGAAGGCTCAGGTACAGGTAGCCAAGTAGATATAGAGCATATGCCTCCAGGCCCAGGTACTTTGGAAGCAGGGACACCTAGAAAGTTAGGCTAGTCAGTAGCAGCTGGGCTCAGGATGTGGTCCGTTGAGGTCTGCTGATTTCTGGAGTCATGCACGTCTTAACCAGCTCAGAACCAGTTTAATTCTGTGCTCCCATTTTTCTCCTGAAGAAAATAATCAAACAAGGTGACCAGATTGTTTCTGTGCCATGTCGAGGCCTGAAGCCAGACCGAAATGCATCTACACACTTTGCTTCATCCAGGAATGTCTGCAGCTGGTCAAATACAACCCCTTTCTAAAGCCCCTTCCCCAGGGTGGTAGATCATGTCACCATTGTCTTCCTAGCCTTTACTAGTCCATAGCCTGAATGGCATAGATTCCACCCAACTTCTGGTCAGGGCTAGGGCATCCATCCTCCCACCCTGAAATCTGGCTTGGTTTCATCTGGATTCTAGGCATGCTAACCAGTGGCCATTCAAAATATCACCTTGCTAAGTTTCTAGATTTTCTTAAAAAAAAAAAATCTATAGCCTTTGTAGGAGCCATGATATGGAACAAAATGTAGAAGTATCCGTCTGTAAAACTTTTCTGTGAAAAGAATGTGTTACCTACCCTGACACCTCCTGCCCCATATCTATAATAAATTGGTAATATTTAATAATGTGGTCAAATGTGGCCTTCCATGCAGTGTAGCCACTAACGCTGGAAAATTCCAAAAACCAGGAATCCCAAAGACTAGCATTCAGACTCAGTCAGGTATGCACTGAAGGAAGGGCCAACCAAAATTCCAAAAGAAATGATAATTTGCAAGGCAACTATGTACCTGAACACCTGGCTAATCCTATCATCCTAAAATGGGATATTCATCTCAGAACAGGATCCTCATACCTTTTACCTTCCCCCAAAACAAAGAACCTTGCTTCCTCTATTCAATTACAAAGTAGCCGCACATCAAGAATAATTAGCATATCCGGAGTGTCCATTGTCTCACCTTGGATACCTCTGAGAAACTATTGATTATATAAACCCCTCTAAAACCCCACTCTAGTGTGCAGTTTCCCTGGTTCTGAACTCCACATCAGACTGTGTCACTGTTCCTGTTTTGGGACCGCCACTCTGCTTGTTTCTTCCATGACCTGATCTCCTCAGATTGCTACAGTATCACCTGACAACAAACTCCCTTCTCTATCCCTCTATCCCAATACTTCCTACTTTATTCGTTAGCCTTTCATGAATGCTTAAAGCCTGAGCATGTGTGTGACTGTTGTTATTATCATTTCCTGAATAAAGATCAAATAATTGTACTATTTAGCTTAATGTCTCCTCCTGATTACATAGGTCAAAAGGTCTTGCCAGCTGTTGTCCCCTCTCACATAGCCAAGCCAGCTGTTGTCCCAAGCTCACATAGCCACATATTGATTTTTTTTTAGGGTCCTTAAGACCCCTAAGCATTTAGGGTAATGGAAGGAAGGAAGGAAGGAAGGAAGGAAGGAAGGAAGGAAGGAATCTGTCCCTACTTTTCAGGTATGATGAAAATGAGAGCAAGCCAAGCAGCACAACATGAAGTAAGAGGAAAGGGGGTGTGAGCATTGCAAGTTGCAGAGTACAAGAAGCCTGAGGACATAAGGTGAAGCAAGGAAGGCAGTTGATGGGAAGGGAGAGTGAGAGTGAAAGAAGCAAAGGAGGGACCTGTCAAAAAGGTCTGCTGAAAGGTAATGTTGGGGCAAGGTCACATGGTACATTTCATGAGTTTTGAATTGTGCCTCCCTGTTTCAAGCCCAGTACTTTAAATATTACTCTGTACTATGGATGGAATGATGGAAATTCATCAATTTCCTGATGGGTCAAATTTGGCGTTCCTGACCCTTTGAGAAAGTTAGGACTTTTTCGGACAAAGAAAAAACAATGCTAGCAGCCTCGCCACATTGCGAGGCTGCAGTGCTGCAGGGCGTCCGTTTCGCATGACGCCCGTCCCTAGCGGTACTGTTGCAGTACCACTGGGACATTTGAGCGTTATATTTTGGCAATTCTTACTCACGATCGTTGATCGTGAGTAAAAATCTGCTAAATATAACACTCAAATGTCCCAGCGGTACTGCAACAGTACCGCTAGGGATGGGCGTCATGCGAAACGGACGCCCTGCAGCGCTGCAGCCTCGCAATGTGGCGAGGCTGCTAGCGTTGTTTTTTCTTTGTCCGAAAATGTCCTTACACAGGAAGAAAAATAGCACACTGAAAGTTCCTGCAAATTACAAGAACTTTTGTTGTTGTTGTTGTTGTTGTTTTTCCCTGCACAGCATAAAGCACACCGTTTTTGAGAACTGTGTACGTGTTTGAGAAACTGTGCAGCTTTGCAATAAAAACCTACACTCACAGTTCTTTTAGTATGCACAGAAACTGTCCAGCTTTCTGAGAGAAAAAACCCACCTGCTTACATTGTTGTTCACTACATACCTGGGGAAAATGTACACAAGGCAAAACTAAATTGCATGCTCTACCTTGAGACAAAGAACACAGTGAAGAGTTTGACATTGTGGCTACAGCCTTTGCCAGTTTGAAAATTGTGCAAACCAAATGTTGTGAAACTCAAAGCAATTGAATCTGAAACTGTACGTGGTTTTGTTATCCAACATTGCTGGGTTTTGCACATTTTTGTTATGCACATTTTCCCATGTAACAAACAGCAATGTTGTACAACAAAAATGTACAAAATCCTGCAATGTTGTGCAAAAATTAAGCATGTGGTTTTGTGTGCAATATTACTGTTTTCTGTGCTACATTTTTGTTGTGTACCATTGCTGTTTTCTACATAATAAACAGCACTCTTGCACAAACTGCACATGTGGCTGCCTGGGAACAGTCTTTTTGGCACAAACCCCATTATTTTAATGTTGTGCCATTTCCTTTCAATACAAAAAGCTGCATAATTTTCAGGGAAGGCTGTACAGTCCTCAGGAGAAGCTCGGTGGTTTCCGGAAAACTACACAGTTTTCTGAGCAAGCTGTGCAGATTTTGTGGGAAAGCTGTGCAGTTTCCCATCACTGTGTATGTGTGTGTGTGGAGGGGAGAGTCCCAATTATCTCAAAGCTCTGGGAAGAAAACTGTTCCGTTATTCTTGATATCCATCAGGACTTAAAAAAAACAGCAATTTACTGTCCCAACTCTGTACTGGTTCTCTTTGATCAGGTGTAACTGTAGAAAATGGTATAAAGGTTGAAACAGTGGGAGTAAAACAAACAATTGCTGTGCTGAATTTGCATAATTAGAATGCAAATTGGAGTATTTTTCATAATTAAAACAATTTGCATGAAATGCAAATTATATGCCTGGATTTGAGGAACTGGAATATGGCAACTTTAGTCAAAGTCCAAAGTGGAACTCTTCCAACATAGGACAGTTGCATCTCACAACGTGCTTCTCGTATCTTTCATTAAGACTGTGGGATGATCAATTGGTACATATGCACCAGAAGCCTAGCATGCTGTATTTTTCAGACATACAAATAGCAAAGCTCAATAAAAGCCAATGGAAACACAAAACAGGGATATGTGAGATGTCAGAAATAAAGGCATTCGCACACCTTTGGAGATGGGAAGAGAGAATTTGATGAAATTAGATATGTCAGGTGAAGTTTGCTTTCTTCATCGAGGCCTCTTCTTTTAAAGTTAATTATATCCCAAAGCAGCAAACATATCTTGGTAACACTTATAGCAGTGCCTTCATGTGCTCTAAAGGCCCTGAACAAAGTGAGATTTAAATTCTGGTAATACAGAAATAGCCACATCATATTTATCCATGTCACTGGAATAAATATACCCTCTTCCTTCTCCACTCCTCACAATAAAAAATAAATTCCTCATCTTCATGGATGAAATCCTTAATGGTATGTTTTAGGAGGCCCAGCAAAGCATCTTCAATCAGAAAAGCGACTCTGACAGAAACGTAAGCAGCAAAAATGTATCCAGATTAATATAATGTCATGTGCATGATTCTATATGTTTTAGGATTATAATGGGAGAAGATTTACCTCAGAATTGATCTTGGCAGGGATCAAGAAGGCAGTGTGTACTAGTTAAACATTCACTGTTTATTTGACAGATAGATACACATAAAGAGTTAGATCCAACCCTATATCAATGTGTATCTATAGACTGCGAATAGGTTCTTCTATTCATGGAACACAGCTGGATCTGGTGGAAGTTTCCACGAGTAGAAGAGGAAGAGGAGGTAGTTTTCTTAAGTTCACCTTTTCCTGTGCAACCTCTGTGCCACCTCCTGTGGCAGCTTGACATAGGAATTGACACAGGAATCTTCAAGTAGACAAGGGAGTAAGCCCTAAGATTTCCCTGTTCAACAAAGAGAACTCTACTCACCTCTCTACATTTAACACACAGATAATATTTTGGCCAGCCAGTTCTCTAAGTAGCATCTCGGGTCCCATATTGTTTCCAAAGACTATGGTTCATTTCAGCATCCCAGTCATCTAGTGAAGAAAAATGTATTGCCCAACAAGGTATATGGGATGAAACAGAAACCAATACTTTTGGCTTTGTCATGAGCTTCTATAGCTGGATGCACAGCAATGATGCTATCTTCTGGGACTTCCAGAGAACCTTCAGGGGGTATTGAAGGATTCCTATCACTGTTGTCCAGCTATAGGAACATAGCTGAGCATTACTGTGCCACCGTTGGATTGGTCACTGCATCATCAGCAGAGAATTCTAAGCACTGTAGCAACCAAAAAAGTGAGTGAAGCATGGATAAGTTGGACTAACATGATACCAGTCATTCCATTTTACCAAATATGGTATTTTGTCCATGAAGACAAACAATATATGATCCAATGTTTTGGAGAAGCAACTCATGACACAACCAAAAGTGTTGCATGTCTGTTCCATTCCATTGGCCTTTTGGGACCTTATATCTTTCTTCTCAAAGAAAAACCTGGCTGGCATGTGTTGCCAATGGGGACTTGTCATAGTTCTTAATTCTGACTGTTCCGAACTTTATGATACCTCTCCTGATCTAGTATCTCAGCCAGTATTTTAGTAGCATGAACTACATATCTGGGAAGAGAGGAAAGATGGGGTAACCTACCACTGTTGTATAACTAAAAGAGCAGGGAGAGGTTTGTGGTAAGAAGTGAAGTCAAATTATGATGTATCAGTTAAACCTTGGTGTATCTCAGTGGTGTAGTGAAACCAGGGGTTTGTCTACACTGGCCAGAATACTCTGCCTTCAAGCTGGAGTATTCTGGCCCTGGAGCTGGCCTGGATTCCACTCCCCGTTACCAATAGAGCCACACACTGGCTATATTGGCAGGCTCCTCCGCTACTGTCGCCTGTTTCACTCTCTGAAGCCGGGAAGGAGGCCCCTCAGTATGTGATCAAGGCTGATCATACGCAGTGGGTCTTGATCATGTGCTGGGGGCTTCCTTTCCAGCTTCAGAGAGTGCAACCCAATGGGTGGTGATGGTCACTGGTGATATACCCAGAGTGCAGGTACAGTCTCCTGTGTTCCTATGCTAGACCCATTCAGGTTTCCCCATATGACACGAGTTTTCCTGGGGGTTATTTTGAAATGTTTTTAAAGGGTTTACCCCAGCTCCCCACTCCCAGCTTTGCCTTGGTTGTCATCATAATTGTCTGCATCAGGAGTTAGAGACTGAACTCCATTATAAAATGGCCAAACAACTGCAGAATCATGCTAAGTCATAATGGCTGACTGCATGAACTACCAAGTCATGCCTAGTCAGGCCACTATAAAGGGCAAAGTCCTGTAGATGTATATATGGGAGAGCTCAGCACAGAGCTCACTTCCTCCTCTCTTCTCTTTCTGTGAATGCTGAGGCCTGGTGAAGCAGTTTCTCCTTCAATTGTAAATATTTGTATATATTGCAACTGTTTGACTTTGAAGATAAAAGTGCCTCCTGCTTATTTGGACGTGAACTCTGTGTGTAAGTATTCTTGGGAACGGGTTGCTACTGAGTTTGCTGATATAGTTTTTTTGGCTTCTGCTGGGGACTGAGTGTCCTATCATCCCCTGGCAGTCTGGAGGTGAAATGGGGCAAGAGGCCTGCATCATTTGGACTGCAGGGTTCCAATACAGGGGGAGCCAGGGTAAATTGCCTGTCTTGACAAGACCCAGGATTTACAGGATCAAAAACACAGGACTTGAGAATTAGCAGGGACAATGATATCACCTACCATCCCCTTTGGATTCTCCTACTGCCTCTGAGTTTAGCTGCAACACCATTGTAAGTGCAGGGGACGTCGTTTTTCCCAACAATATTATATTGTTATGAGCTATCCTTGCTTGAATCTGAAGTAATCTGTGGGCTCAATGTTTTGCAAAAGACCTGTTCCTATTTAAATATGAAAGCTGCTAGAAATGATTTAGATCAACACATCCACCTGTATTTTCAGATGCTCTGTAGAGATGTTGCTAAAGACAATGGATAGGGGAAAATGCCATCCACAGGCTTCATGTGGCCCTTTTTGTAGCCTTCTAAGACCTCATTTGTTTTGGGGAAAAATTAGCCCCAAAATGCCCCACAACTTTTGGTGTGGGGAATAATTTTGCGAGCTTTTTGCCTCTCCTGGGACATTTTAGTCCTATAAATACCTTCTTTAAAAATATGTATATGAAGTGATCAGGAAGTTGACTTCCAGGTCACTTCCTGATTTGATTTTTTTTAAAGCCTCTCCTGGGCTTAAAATGGCCAAGAGAAGACCCAACATGTGACAGTGCTTCTTCTAGGAATCACTGATGACCTTTGGGAGCCAATAAATAAATCTAAAATATTGGGGGCGGTGGTAAGAGTGTTTCCCCGAACATCCCATTGAGAACCAATGTAGCCCCCTTACCTGTGATGGTTTCTTCCTCTTTCTATAGAGACTGTCACAGTGAGGGCCTACACTTTAAATATTATGGTCATACCACTAATAATTCTACAATTGGGGGGGGGAAAACAGAACAGAAAAGGAACACAAGAGGGAATTCTGTCTCTGACTAACCACCTGTCTGTCCTTGGAGAGACATGGTTAATTGTTCAACCTTGGTTACATGATTTTCCACTTCCTGCACATATACCTCAGCATTCCTTAGCCTTCAAATTCTTCCATGCCTTTTTAACTTCCTATGTCCCACCTTCAGGTCCATTTTCCTCTTCACTACTTCTCTTTCTCTCTCTTTCTTCAGAGACAACTTCTTCACAATGATACTTACCTTGAGAGGCTTTTCTGAGAGGTATGCTAACCTCCCGTTCCAGTGCTGGAGGAGGAAAGGTATTACTTCTATCCATCTCCATGCCCATTGCATACGAGAAAAATGTTCTGTTATGCTGAACACAAACCAAAGTGGAATGGCCTTATACTGGGTAAATCAATACAACGAGGAACTGATGTGAATTTAACTTCAGCACATTTTTAAAATAATTTAAATTCTACAGTTTGAATTGCATTGGTTAATCCCAACTAGAGTAGACCAGTTGAATAAATGATTGATGAGTCAACTTACAGGACTTGTCTAGATGGCCTATTTACTTGCCCTCCCACACTCACCTTGGACCTCTGCAGTCCAAATAACAATGGACTCTTGCCCCACTTCACCTCCAAGCAATCCAGATGATGTCCAAGGCAAAGCCAGAGGGAAGCTGGGGTAAAGCCCATTAAAACATTTAATTAAACACTCATGAAAACCCATGTTATGCAGTCAATCCCAGATTGGGCTGGTGCAGGAATGCAGGTTCTGTATCTATACACTGGCCCGTATCACCGGACATTGCTGCTGATGCCACTGGAGTTGCTCTGAAACCAGGAAGGAGGAACCCAGTACTTGATCAAGGCCCCTCCTTGATCACATGCTGATGGTCTCCTTCCTGGCTTCAGATGGAGCAACACACAACAGCAGGGGAAGGGCCCACTGATGCTGGCCAGTGTGTGTGTCTGGACTCCATCCTGTTTTGGCACAATAATGGATGGGGGGAACAGGCCAGATCCAGAGCCAGAATATGCCAGCTGGATCCCATGGATTAAATGAGTCACCTCTAGTTGGCATTACCAACAGGACTCAGGCCTTCATATTTCTGCTGGGAAAAAGCAGAAATTTTTAAAGTTCAAATGTAAGATGGGAAAAAATATAGGCTTGGCTATCTGATCCCAATGTAATGATTAACTTTTAAAAGCCTGGGTACGAAACCCTCCATATTCAGCCCCATTTGGTTAATGAATGAGAATTGACGCCTCTTTTTTTCTGAGTCACTCCTTGACTTTAACATCTGTATGGCAGCCTGGTATGACATGGTGCTGAGAATACCGGTAACTGTACCTGCTGAATTTGCCCTGTGCAAAGTGGGAGGAGTGGTTTTGTTATCAATTGATTTTTGAAGGCATGTATAAAAATTTGCACACTTCTTTGTATCTGGGTCAAAAATTCATTCAAAAATATGTTCTGAACCAACAATTATCACACTACACTGTTATAGTGCTATGATTCCACTTAAACTGCTCTGGCTGCCTCCTGTGGAATTCTGGGATTTGCAGTTTAGGGAGGGGCATTTACAACTCTCAGCCAGAGAGCTCTTAGGCCTGACTAAACTACAAAGCACAGAATTCCACAGGAGGCAGCCATAGCAGTTAAAGTGGAATAATAGCACTATAACAGTGTAGTGTGATGAAGTCCTACATTTCAAGTAGAAGAAACTAGTTGAAATGTACCATTCAACTAGTTGAAATGGGAACATGGTAAGTTAGCACTTATGGAAGTTCCTTTAATTTAATGGTCCTTTCTGAAACCATCTGAAAGACCATCTGAAATACTATATCTCCCCATACAAACCTGCAGGAGCTCTAAGATCTACAGGAGAAGGCTTTTTCTCAGTCCCACCACCATCACAAGCTCTCTTGGTGAGGGCACAAAAGTGAGCCTTCTCAGTGGCTGCTCCCAACCTCTGGAACTCCCTTCCACCGGAGGCTTGGCTGGCTCTCTCTCTGCTTTCCTTTTGCAAGCAGGCAAAAATGTTTTTGTTTAAGCAGGCTTTTTAACTGGAAGCAGGTAAGTTTCTTATTGGGATGTGTGTGTTTTATTGTGTTTTAATTTTTGCATGTCTTTTAAATGATTTTTATACTTTTTAATGTGGCAATATTTAATTGTTTTTAGAATTTTGTTGTTAAGGTTTTTCTAATTGATTCTCTTTAGGAGCCACCTTGGGTCTTGCTCTAGCAGAAATGCAAATGAAACAAATAAATATAAATGAGTCTACTCAGGTTGGGACTAACCATTGGATTGAAGCCCATGAACGTGGGAGGAAGTGAAACCGACAATCCTCCCCCATCTCTAGATTTAACTTGCGCTAGTGGGGAAGATCCACTGGCATCCTTTGCAAATCTGTAGCCCTCAACATGCCCTGTGGTCCCCAGGAAACATGGCTAGGGATGATGATTTGTTCATGCAATTCTGAAAGGCACCCGCTTGGAAAAAAGCTAATGCAAGGGCTCCATGGAGAGAGAGTGCTGGCACTCATCCTTTCTGCCAGAATAAGGGCCTTACAAATGTACAAGGTCAACTCTATTTTTAGCAGCAAAATGCTGGAGGGCATTTTATCATTGTCTATCTGTTTCAAAATTGTCCTTGGGCATAGCCTTTTGCCTGTGCATTAGATGATGCAGCAACTCAGTACCTGAAAGCTGTGTGTGACTACAAGTGTGACTTTGTGTTCCTATTCGAGTGATTCAAAGTTGAAATGCAACTGGAATGGGACATTCTGCTACAAAGAAACACTATTGAAAAAGACAGCAAGACACAACACTTAAGCATACTAACCTTGCAGCCCAGCCCAACGTTCCAGAGATATGATGCAGAAAGCAATAGCTTAGTCATCTTTCACAAGAATCTATAGTCCATCCTTAGCCTTTCATCACTTGTAAGAATAATGATGCAGAGCTGGGCAATCACTTATCACTTCTGATTTTCCTGGGTGTGTGAATGTATCTCTCCATCTCACTCTTTATCAGTCCAGTTGCTAGATATCAGACAAATAGACAGTTCATTTTAGATCTGGCCTCACTATTCCTCAATCACTCAGTCAATAATACAGCCCTACTTGGCTTTTCACCCTTCTGTGGAATCTGGTTATTCTACAGATTCTTATCAAAGGATCTACAAAGAGATCCTTTGTAGAAGTCATGGGGAGACAAGCTGCCCAAATGACAACTTGTCCATCACTTCTTATGGTCTAAAATGGACAGCTATGATGGGCCTTCTCTGTTTGCAGAGAACAAGAGGCAGGCTCACCAGACTTTGACAGTGCCAAAATTCTCTCTAATGTGCACAGGTTCTTTTGCATGCAGATGTCCATAGGAAGGGTTGACTCTGGATGAGATGTCTGATCATCATTGTTTTAGTTACTCCTTATCTGAAAGGAATGTGTAGGCATACAGCTTAGAGGGAACATTTCTGGTCATAGGCCTAATTTATCCCCCTAAAGTTTCCATCAGCCCATAGGGCAAGGCTATTTAGCCAATCTTGCTCAGTCTTCTCCTTGAAAGATCCTGTCTTTCAAAGATATAAACAACAAATAGGCACGTGGGAGGTGAGATGGGGTTTATATATGTGCACTCACTTCCTCATACCCACTTTACCCTTACATGTCTACAGGTAACTTCCTGCATAGGGTTTAATCTTTATAGATTTCTATATGAAAAGTCCTCTTCTGCAAATCTCAGACTACTAAACCAACCCATAGTTGGCCAATCAATAGCTTTAGGAAGCCCAACCCAAATGCTGCAAAGTGTGCAAGGTTTTGGATTTCCCTTGGGAATCTTCAGCTGTTCAGGATGGAATCTACCCCACAGAATAAGGTTTCCTAACACATGAATGACTGCATGAAGCAGTCCAACCCCCACTAGATCATATTTCCCATTTCTCCCCCACTAACCTTTTTCTCCTAATGAACAGTACAACCCCTTTATCCACAGGAGATATATTCCCATGTTACCCTAAAGGTGGAAGGACATTGGAGTCCCACCTGCAGTGCCAGCATCTCCTTGAAATTTGGGGACTTATAGCTCAAAAGGAGGGGGGGTAATTTTGGGGATCTTTTCACCTATGTAGAGCAATATTAACTGTAGAGAGCACTCCAGTTAAAGTTAAATAAAGTATTTTATTTGAATTAACACAGACGATATGCTAGCATACAAGAACATATACTCTTCAATATGCTTAAGAACCATACAAGGCTATTGAAGAGCAAGACGGGAAGGGTTGGATAGAGAGAAGTCAGTGGTCAAAGGATGTTAGTAACCAGTCTCAGAGAAAGAGGTCTGTGCACCGGAGGGCCTCAAACAGAGTCTGGGGGTGGCACAGAGGAATCTGGTCCATGGCACACCAAGAAAGAGAATGGCAGGGCCCATTTGTGACACATAGGACTGTGACACACCTGGCTAGGGTTGGAACTAGGATATTTATACCCTATTTCATACCCTGGAGGGCTGCACTAGTCACAACAAAGCCTGAATGGCTTTCACACAGAACAGACAAAAGGGTCCAGAATGGGATGATTGCCTTAGCTCCAGAGAGACAAAACGTTGAAGGGATTTACAGCAACCTCTTATATGTCCAGACAGGTAGGGTGTATCAGAAAGATCTCTGTAGGGTATGGGTCGAGGGATGGTCACTGATTGCATGTTTGAACGAGCTTAGGGATAGGGGAAAAAAATATTAGCATAGGCTCATTAACAACTGAGTTTTCTACATAATCCTATCTGGGTTTTCCCACCTTCATGATCCTGGACATAGAATCATAGAATTGTAGAGTTGGAAGAGACCACGAGGGCCATCCAGTCCAACCCCCTACCATGCAGGAAATCATGATCAAAGCATCCCCGGCAGAAGTCAGCTTGACCCCGAATGTTCCTGGTCAGCATGACCCTGAAAAGTGTCCAATATGTGCAGTTATGAAATCTCACAGGAGGGGTAGTATGGTAGGCTAACACCCAGGCTTACTGTGGATACGGGAAACCATGGATAACAGTGAAGCCAATTATAATGAATGACTACTGGCCCAATCATATCATAGAGTAACACTAGAGGACCTAGAGATTCCTACAGATAATGGAGATTTTCAGAGGATCCTTGCTGCGAATAAAATCTTGGCTAATATAACGCGGCAGGCTCCAAGCCTTAGCGCGAGAGGGAACGACGATCTCGCAGCAGCAACTGTGTCATCCAAAATCGACCCCCTGCCACGCTGCTGCGATGAAACTGTCCCAGGTGATCCTTGCATGGCAAGGATCATCTGAAAATCTCCAATAACTCTCTAGGAATCTCTAGGTTATCCAGCATGATTCTATGGTCAACTTCCAGTGGAAGCATACCATGGAATCACACTGAAGGACCTAGAAAATGCCTAGAGACACCTTTTTTTAATGTGGATAAGTGAATCCATGGGTACCAATCCCACAGATATGGGGCTTGTACTGTACCACCAAAAATTTAATGTACAACTTTGCTGATGCTAAGATTGTCATGTTTCTTTGTATTTCTGCTCTACAGTGACACAGGAACCTGTGTGTTTTGGCAATGGACAGATCTATGAATTGCAGACATGAAGAGTGGCTATCACTCTTCCCATCTTCCTCCCATCACACAGTGCTAGCTGTAATCTTACACCTACCAGATATTCCCTTAAGTTAGAATCCTGTCGGTGCTTTTCACTGGTGTATAGTATTGGTACATTCTGCAGGTGGAAGACACTTTTTGGAGTGCAATATATAGCAGTAGATGGGTGGATAGCAAAGAAAGCCATCTCTGTCACCAAAGAAAGCTGCCTAGCCAGTTCCTAAGCAGCTCAGGAGTGGGCATGGTTGCTTTCTCTCCCAATACAGATGGCTATCATTACTGTTCCCCTACCCCATATTTGCCTGAGACCATTTTATTCCTGACATCTACGGCAGTGTCATTACGTTGGCCATCCTCCTCCTATGGTGTAAATCTATAATCACATAGTTTCATACTGGTTGTGCTACACCTCTTTTCTGCTGAACACCAACATTGTGCAATGGATTGTATATCAGCCAATCTGCCTGCGGGTTGCCTCACAGCACTATGGAGAATGCACAGTGGCTGTTTCTTCAGTCCCAGTGAATCATGTGGTACCTTGAAGGCACTGACAAATCATTATGCACCTTACAAGAAAGTGCAACTACTGTACCCTGCTGGAATCCTGTTCATGAGTTCTGATGATAGTAGAGTCATTCAATCAATTGTCCTCCAGACATCCCGGAAGATGATGCTATCATTTGGCATCTGGCCATGAGAACATAGTCAGATACTTCTACAATGCCTCTTGTTCTCCCCTTGCCATTAAATGGCCCTGGAGGGGGTGCATTTGGAAATCCTGTGGGAGGACACTGGGGAGATGTGGCATAGTTCCTCCTAGACAGAACTTTGCGCTCCATCTCCCAATACATCTAGATCTCCCAGCTTGTGTATCTGCTAGTGTGCCTCCTTATTCTCCATTGTTCAATGGGGAAAGCATTGTGGTTGTTTCTGCAGTCCCAATGAATCAAATGCTACATTGAAAGGCACTGACAAATTGGTATGCACCATCCAAGAATGTGCAACTGCATGGCTAGAATCCTATTAGTAAGGCCTCACGAGAATGGAGCCATTAGATCCATTATTCAATGGTAAGTCAGCGCATAGGCAAATCCAATTTATCTGTATTCTAATCAGGGGCTTGTCTAGATGAGCTGGTTACCCCAACTTCCCCCCTCCCCTGGCTTGTAGCCCTGCAGCCCAAACAATGCAGGGTTTTGTCCAAATTTGCCCCTAGTCAGTCCTGACAATGCCTGAGGCAAAGCTGAGGGGTAGCTCGGGTAAAGACCATTCAAACATTTTAATAAAACACCTGGGAAAATCTGCATTATTTGGGAAAACCCTGATCAGGCGAGCATGGGAACACAGGGAGAATAACTGCATGCAAGCCCATATTGCCTGATGCTGTCACTGCTGCTGGAGGAACTCTGAAGCCAGAAAGGATGCCCCCAGCATGTGATCAAGTCCCCCTGTGTGATCACATGCCGAGGGCTTCCTTCCTGGCTTCAGAAAGTGCAACGTGCAACAATTGAGAGGGCGGTGCCCTCCCATACTGGGAGTCTTCTGCCCATTTCATCTTGGTAATGGAGTCGGGGGGGGGCATGTCAGCTCCAGAGCCAGAAAATACCGGCCAAAAGGTGGTATATTCTGGCTGGTATAGACAAGCCCCAGGACTCACAATAAGATTTAGGCCATATGAAATGGATACAATTATGGAACATTGCTTACACAACCATGGACTGAATATATCTCTTAAATGATGGCCAAAAAAGTACAAGTGTGTATGCAAGGGAATTTACTCTCTCTCTGGCTTTTCTTTGCAAATGAAGATTCAGGAAGGACTCATCCCACGCTTTCTGCAAGTGCGCTGATGACTAAAAAGGCCAATCCGAGATAAACAAGTCTGGTTGCAGAAAGCACAGCAGAAGGTTTCCTTGGGTGATGTTTCTGGGTTGTGATTCTTTCTGTGTTGTCATTTCTCTTCAAGACTTGTTTGGCGTGAGTTCTCAAATAAGGCTGCAGCATTGTGGATAGTGCGTCTCCATGCCTCCCGATGTGAGGTCAGGGCGGACCATTGTTGGTGATCAGTTTGGCCAAGCCTGAGATGTTGTTTCAGGGAGTCCTTGTATCGCTTTTTGGAAGTGCCCCTCTTGTGCTGACCCGTGACGAGTTCACTGTAGAGTAGTATTTTGGGGAGGCAATGGTCCTCCATCCTAGAAACGTGCCCTACCCAGCGCAGCTGTGTTCTCAATATCATGGCCTCAATGCTGGTGACCCCAATTTACACAAATCTATTAAAATAACAGGATTCCAGGCAATGACACTGTTTGGAAAGCTTCACCATAAAACAATTTGCAAGAGCACATACCAGCATTTAAATAAGTGTGTCAAATTCATGTCAATAGGGAGAATATTAATATTTCAATGAAAGTATCACTAACAGTTCATTTCAAGAAACACAGCCACAACCTTTCCATACACATAATATAAGCTGTTTGAATAAATAAGAAAACCCACAAAACTGAAGCAGCACAGATGTAAAATATTGAGAGTATTGGGGAAAAAAATAGAATAAATCCTGTATGGGCCAGAGAAATCTTTGATGTGTCTTCACATCATAAAATACAGTCGGACCCCCATATTCATGAGGGGGTTGGTTCCTGGACTTACTGCGGATAACAGAAACCACGGATAACAGCAAACCCTATTAAAATAATGGGACTTCTTGTTAAAAATACAATAGAAGAGGAGCATTAGAGAAGCTAGGAGCTAGCATTGGAGGAGCAAGAAGATGTCTAGAGAGGATACTTCTCTTTTCTAGGAAGTCTCTATGGTATGCATTCCTGTTTTGTGTCCTGCAGATAACTGGAACCATGGATATTGGTTCTGCAGATAAGGGGATCCAACTCCAAAATTAACCAGCATATTCACTTTTAGGAGGGTTTGGCCACTTGTTCTGGTCTCCTCAAATGTTTTCGGTCTACATTTACCTCAAGGGTGGGGGAATTTGGGTTGTTTCTTTGGTGGGGAGCAGGCTGTATGTCATAAGTGAGATACTTGCTGATTTTTTAAAGGAAAAGAGAAGAGAACCTTTACCTCAAGGGTAGGAAATATTTGGATTTTGAAATTCATCTCCCATAATTCTTTACCCTTGACTATGCTGGATAGAAGCTGATGGGAACCAAAGGCCAAAATGTCTTGAAGGCCAAATGTCTCCCACTTCTGAGGAGAAAGAGAAGGAAGAAGAACAGCATTTCAGAAAGAAAGAAAGAAAGCTGACAAAATCCTTACAACATGTACCATATGGTCTGACATTTACCAGATTAGTTCAACATTTCTACTGGGGATAAATATGCAGAGATATCTATGTAAAGAAATTACAGGAGACAAGGACACATAGCGTATATTTATGGAATAAAGTCCTTTCTCTCCCCTCCCTTTTGCCTGGCAGTATTCAAAGGCTTGGACATAGAGAGTCCAAAGAGTATGAACTCCCATTAACCCTCCTTGAGAGATTATTTTTCAAAAGGGCTATGCTAGGCAATTTGGTGTGGTGGGGGGAGAGGAAGGGATCCCCTTCCAAGTTTGGATTGAGCTAGATATTTTAAAGAGAGAGAGAAAAGAAAGAAAGAAAAGCCCTTCCTGTACAGAAGCCCTTCTTTGTTGGAGGGGGGGGGAAGCATGGAAAGTTTGTCGGAATCTATTTTCAGGACTCTTCCATTGCCTGTGGAGAGAAGACAGCAATGCCTGCCAAATTGATTCCAGGCTGGCTGATGCAGAGGAGGTGACTGCTGGTGCAGGCTTCTGGTACAAGCCATGCTGCTCCTTGGTGAAGAGCCCTAAAGCCATAGATTTCATTTGATCTTTGCAAAGGCTAACATCTGTCTGCTGTCATTTTAGTAAGATTGATGACAGAGTGGGAGAAAGAGGGAGGGAGAGGAGGAGCAGAGGCTCAGGGGGAGAGGGAAAGGAGGGGGGAAGAAGCCAAGCATGAAGGCAGCAGGTTCTCAGCAGCAGTGGAGACCTCCAGAGGTCACCGGTTCAAGTCCACTGGTCTTTGGCAACAGCAGCAGGAGGATGTTGCTTGTGTACCACCAGAGGAGCAGTTAGGCTGGGTTGTTAACAGCTGGTTGCCAAAAGTGAGGGGCACATAATCAAACTTGCCTCCCCCCTTTCTTTTGCACCTTGCATATCTCTCTCAATTACCTAAACCCTACAGAGCTAAATGTTATGACAGCCATAATAATCTGGTTTACCGTTATCTTAATGTAGCTGGGCAGGGCAAGGTAAAACTATCAAACACTATTCTTCTTCTTCAACTTTCCAAAAGAAGCTAACTGATATGGACATCAGGCTGGGGGGATTTGAGGCTTAAAAATAAAAGCCTTGAATATTTGATAGGAGAGAGGGAAGTGATTTTCCTATATTGCAATTTTTTAAAAAAAAATCCCCCCCTTCTTGTTTGGGATGCAACTTTACAATATAGAGTAGACCTCTCCTTCTTCTTTGGGTCCCCCACTTTGGATGATAGCAAATTGTTATTGCTTGCTTTATTATTGTCTTTTTACTCCTGAGGAGAGAAACTTGTGAGATTTCCCTGCCCCAGGGCCCAAAATATAAGGGCCAGCATTGCACCTTGATTTGGGGCAGGGGAGTTATTTACTGATCTTCCTCAGACAGCAAAATGTTTTGTAGTGACCTGCTCAGGCCTGAGCAATTTATTTCTCACCAAGCTCATCCACATGGCTCAATAATTCACATAAATGTCAGACTATTCTGTTTCTGGATTTCACACTTTGTAATGCCTTGTAAAGGTTGTTCCCACTCCCACATGCAATTAGGCCCTGAATATTCCTGGGATTTATCCATTCTTTGCTTTTCTTCTTGCTTGATGTATGGGGTAGATGAGATAATCTAGATCCATTTTTATCTGGCCTCAGCTTGGTTATGAGGCAGAGGCAGCTTTGGCCACCTTGTTGGATGACCTACATAGGGAACTGGATGGGAGGAGTGTGTCCCTGTTGGTTCTGTGGGACTTTTAAGCAGCTTCCAATACTATTGACCAAGGTGTCCTTCTGAACCACCTCTATGGGAAGGGACTTAGGAGCACTGTTCTGCAGTGGTTTCAGTCCTTCTTGGAGGGATTCCAGACAACACATTTTAGGACCTCAGCATGTCACAGGGCTATGTAAGTTTCTTTTCTGGAAAAGAACACCAGAAGAACTTATAGCTGGAATTCTGTTGCTGATATGCAGGTCTAGGTTTTTGACCATTGTGAAGTAGATATGTTCAGTTCATGGCTGTGTAAGCAGAATTCCACAAGTGTGATGATGTCACATGGGCCTGAGACCTTTTGTTAGTTTTGACTACACTGGAGTTATTGAATCCATTGGATTTAGCTGCATGTTGATTCATTATTCAGCAATGGATTCAATGAGTCTCCTCCAGCTGGACCTAACCAATAGGATTCTAGCCATGCAGTTGCTCATTACTATCCATCAGTGCCTCCAATTCACCACTTTATTCATTGGGATTACAGAAATGGCCACTGTGCAGTCCCCATTGGACCATGGGACAATAAACAGCCAGACTGGTAGATACACAAGAAGGTTACAGACATTTTACTAAAAAAGGCAGGAGGAGGCACCATCAGGGGCTGTTCCTGACATTCACAATTCACTAACAGGGTTTCTTAGGATATTATCAGACTAGCATCTAAAAACACTGTAATTCCACAAAGAAGGAAAGTGGAAACATAGTGGCATTATTACATTTATCATTGCACATCACTGTAATCTCGTGAAAGAATTGCCATGGAATTATCGCATGACCACCACTAGCACTTTAAGAATGGGAGTTTACTTCCGTGATTTAGCATTGGAGAGATTTTGGCAGTTTGCATGAGAAGCTGCGAGCATGCTTAAAAACAGCCCCCCCACCAAAAAAAAGCCCTTAATTTACAAAGTAAATGAACAGACAAACACTTAAACCTAACAATGTGGAAAACAAACTGGGGGAGTTCATAAAAAGGTCACCCTGGGCATAATTTTCTCATTGCCACCCAGATGTTTTCTCACTGGCAGTGGGGACAGGGCAAAGAGGACCACTCATTCACGCTGTAATCTCGCGATTACAGCAGGTTGTGTTTTCGCACACTCTTCAATACTGTGAAAAAAGCTATTTATGGCTTCTCCCGTTAATAGAAAGTTATGCCTTATTCGCAGCTGGAGCACAAATTGAATACACGAGCACGACAACATCTTGTGATAGCAGGGGCCACTTGCGCTATCATGACATCGTTATCGTGTGATTTCTGCCATGTCTGATAAAGTCCTTAGAGTCTCTGCAACGTAGCTATGTATACATAGACTGTAACAGAGAATTCCAACCATCTTCCTTTTCTAATTCATCTGTTTCCAGATGATGTCACCTATGCATGTTTACCCATCATTCCGTTCCATTTCTATCATTTTTAAAATGAAATCTGCACAAAATACATATTTAAATGTGTGTTTTTCTCTCCAAATATATATCAAAATAATTCCTATTTTCATACCTTTCAGCCAGCGCAAACCACACCACAGTATTTAGAAGAGCATGAAATCCAGTGGATAGCAAAGTTAAAGGATGGGAAGGAAATTCATTGGATCCACATTTCTATGCAGAAATATGCTGCCAATGGAACTGAATAATACATCCTTCCTCAGTAAGCCATAAATTTGCAGGGCTTGTGCTTCATTGCAAAAAGGAACCTGTGCAAACCCTGCAAAAATGTTCAGGACCAAAAACTGATTGCTGTTCAAAAATGTGCTCAAAGGTACTTCAGCCAATGTTGGGGAAAAGTGTACAAAAATGCACACATTGAGAAACTCTTACAAAAATATTTACGCTTTGGGAAAAATTTACACAAAGCCACCAAATTTCCAACAGATTTCTTTAAAAAGAGTTTCAGAATCTGAACTGGGAACAAAATGAAAATGCTGATGGAAAGCTCAGCAACTGAGTAAGAGCAAGACATGGCATATTCTAGGCTGCATCAATATGTATAGTGTCTCGATCAAGGGAAGTAATAGTGCCACTCTATTCTGCTTTGGTCAGATCTCACCTGGAATACTGTGTCCAGTTCTGGGCACCACAATTCAGGAAGGATCTTGACAAGCTGAAATTTGTCCAGAGGAGGGTGCCCAAAATCATTAAAGGTCTGGAAGCCATGCTCTATGAGGAGAGGCTTAGGGAGCTGGGTATAGAGGCTTAGGGAGCCTGGAGAAGAGAGGGCTGAGAGATGACATGATAGTCATGTTTAACTATTTGAAGGGATGTCATACTGAGGATGGAGCAAGCTTGTTTTCTGCTGCTCCAGAGACTAGGACATGGAGCAAGGGACTCAAGCTAGAGGAAAAGAGATTCCACCTAAACATTAGGAAGAACTTCCTGTTTGTAAGAGCTGTTCGGCAGTGCAAATGCACTGCCTCGGAATGTGTTGGAGTCTTCTTCTTTGGTGGTTTTTAAACAGAGGCTGGATGGCCATCTGTCAGGAATGATTTGATTGTGTGTTCCTGCATGGCAGGGGGTTGGACTGGATGGTCCTTGTGGTCTCTTCCACCTCTATGATTCTATGATGTCCACATCTCTAGCTAAGTTCAATTTCTCCCATTAGTCTCACTTTTAGGATCTCAGTTGTTGTTTTTTATGAGCTGCGTTGGGCACAATTGCTTGTTGGAGAAAGTGTCATAAAAAATCCATTAATCTCATGTAATCTCTGCTGGGAGTCTAGAAACATGGGCATGGGCTTGGACTGGGGTGGGAACTGTTTTATTGTTCTTTTACTTGTAAAGCACCATGTACAGCAATGGTGCTATATAAATAAATGATAATCATCCTGTGGCCCATGGACACCTTGCAGTCCACTGTGTTCAGGGCACCATGATTTTCTATTGCCCTCTGTTCTGCATTGCCAGTGCCTCTTGGCTCTTTGGGGGATCATCCCTCACCCTCCTTACACTGTCATTGAACAAGGGCAGCCTGTTCCGCAAAGTGCCTCACTTTTATGCATTGCCATCATAGTGCAATGGCTACATTGCTTACTCTGTTTGTGCAGTGGTCCCAATGGTGCAGTTATTATAACACTAGCCTCCTGGGAACACAGCCTTGTGCAACATCCCAGTTCTAAACTCTACAATTATGTTGGTTTATGATGTCATACATTCTCAACCTGTTGCCAGCCAAAGTTAATAATAATGATAATTGTTGTTATTACTATTATTGTTATGTTGTCATTTGTGTAAAAAATTGTTCTCACTAATACTGGCCAGTTAAGGAGGAAAAAAATTGTAGTCTTGATTTCCTCTTATTCCCTGTACCTTTGTAGCCTCCAGGAAACACTCCATGAGTTCCTGCTGTATATGACCCACTCAGCCCACTAAATAGGTTTACCTTGGGGAGTTACTCATTGCTCAAACCATATCTAAGATTTTTTTTTTAAAAAAAAATCAAACACTTTAGTCTTTATTTTGCAGCAGCTGTAAATAATTCCATCAACTTCCACCCTCAAACCCACCCCCAAAAGCCCTGATGATCTCTTCTTATCACTTCCTTTCTCTTATCAACAAAATAAAAAAGAACACTCTCCCAGTCCATTTTCAGCTAAAAGGAAATGTGTGCGTGAATACATGTGTGTTGTACCCCCTCACTATCTCAAATCACCTCCCCACTCCCATGAGATAGAGGACAGCTTGCGATAAGTGACAGAGAGAAGAAACCATTAGACCAATGCTCAGGCTCAGGCTTATTCCTGGTTTCATAACAAGTCCTGTGTGTGTTTTGTCCACTGATATCTCCACTCTACATTTAGCGATTTGTAAAGAGTGGCTGCTCACTATTTCAGAGAAATAACACAAGATGGGAACTGTGACCTCTGATGCTCTTCTTTCCAGAGTTAGGACAAACTCTCTGTGTTTGTGTGTGTGTGAGAGAGAGACTTCAAGTCACCTGTCAATTTATGGTGACCTCATGAATTCCATATGGTTTTCTTAGGCAAGGAATACTCAAAGGTGGTTTTTACTGTTAACTCCTCTGAAGTATAGCCTACAGCGCCAGGTATTCATTGGCAGTCTCCCATCCAAGCACTAACCAGGACTGACCCTGTTTAGCTTCTAAGAGCAGACGGGACCTAATGCCTTTAGGGACACACTGTACTTATCTGTACAAAAGTGTAAGAATGCTTTCCTGGATCAGACAACTCCATCTTATTCAACACTCTTGCTGGCCTCCTGTTAGTCAATTATGATATCCTAAGTTAGATTGAGGACATTGTACTTGCTTTGTATCAGTGGCGTCACTAAGGCTGGTGTCACCCTTCCCCGATAGCATCACCTTGTGTGGTTCAGCCTCTCTGCACCTCCTAGAGCTGCCACTACTTTGTATTTTCATTTGTGATCATGGCACTATTGCCACAATCACACATACCCACCTTTAATGACCTTGATGCCCACCTTGAAAGCCAGTCAGCCATCTGGAGCAAGAGATGTTTCGGCCACTGCCAAGCAGGGTGCTGCAGAATCACATGACCAGCCCAGAGGGTCCCTGCTTCTGCTCCGGGCAGGAGGGGGCTGGTCACGTGGGGAAGATGGATATGTGCAGGAGGGGGCTTCAGAGGCTGTTCAGTAAAATATGTCTCAGCCTTCAGTAGGTCTGCTACACTGAGCCATACATACTGGATTCTAGCCTTGAATGCACATATGCACCCACAGGGATCATGCACAATTCCACTTCTGTCATCTGAAACTGAATGTAGATGTTCTGTATCAGACAATAAATGTCCAACTGCTTCAGTAAGGGATCTTACACATGCCTAAGACACCAGTAAAATTTGACTGAAGTCTTGGCAACTGGATACTAAACCAAGATAGGGAAAAATGCAGGTGGGATGTGAACAAGCTCAACAAAATCTAGGCTGACTTTCACATCCTTACCACCAGACTGTGCTCTGCTACAAGTAGCAATTTGGAAAGGCATTATAAAATGGCACTGGTAAAGGGTCAACCACCAATGTACATCATGGCCACAGACCATATCACCACTCACCCCACCCAACACACCAATATGTGCTTTCATAAAAGGAGAGAAGAGCATGCTAAAGATGCTATCAATTTAAAGCCAGGGTGGAAAAATTCCAAGGGCCACGTTTCCATATACAAGATCTACCAGGATAAAGCAGCCCTAAAATTGGATAGGGGGGGTCATTCCAGAATTGGCCGGATGTCCACTGCTGGTTTGGGTTTGGGAGAAAGAGGGGTTAAGTTAAGAGAGATCATCTGCCTGATTCAAATGCAATATCACCATTCTGAAATTAATAGCTGACAATGGAGATTACCAGACTCAGGGGAACACGCCAAAAAACTGCATTCCCAACCATGTCAGACGATTGCTAGGAGAACAGAAAGAGGGACATTACCAGATACCCGCATCCTTCAGCCTTTCCCAGGGTGTACCACTGCCACAGATGAGGCTTCCCTTTTTCATTGAAGGGAACAAGCCACCAATAAAGACAGATGCCTTATTCACACCCAAGCTACAACCCTGGAACATGGAAGAACATCATCATACAATAATGTTGCCCCTTCCTGTTCTCCTAACGATCTTCTGATGAGGTTTTTGCCACCTCTGATAATCTCTTATCTCACAGCAAAAATAGGAAGTTGCCTTGTTGCATCTTCCAATTGTCTTGATTTGGCAGATATAGTCTATTTTTTCATCTGCTTTTAAAATGTCAGTTTCTTTTTCCTCTTTCCATTTCCCCCCTTTGTTCTCAGCTTACTTTAATTGCAGCAAACTGAGTTTAAAGTGGACAAGTAGTTTACACTCAATGAACTCAGCAAGGGTAGAGGAGTGGAGGGGATGGGGAATGCCTATAGACTCAGGTAAAAGCAAACTTCAGCAGCCTCACCTAGCTTGTGTTTTCTTCCTCATTCATAGCTTTTGCCATCTTGATCGCTCTGGTGTTGCTTGGCCACACACATCTCTGTTTTCATCTGTGAAATGTTAAGAGTGTATATTTCAGACCACTAACTTAGTACTGATGGACTGACATCAGCTCACCAGGTTTCAGGCAGGAAGTTTCCAACCCTGCCTGGAGATGCCAAGGGTTGAAACACAGGACATTCTGCATGCAAAGTGTGCCCTGTACCACCACATTATGGACTGAAATCTTCTTGTTTAGTCCTGAGTAGACTAGGGCCTTGTCTAGATGGGCCAAATGAAACAGCCTCCCCACCGCTCCCACATCCAGCAGTCTGGACAATGCAGGATTTTTGTTCCATTTCTAGTCCAAACTGTACCAATGACATTTGGGCAGTTCTGCCAAGAATCCAGGTCAAATGCCCCTTAAAATGGAGCACACATGTGGTTAAAAAAAAAAAACCTCACTATTTGCTGTGGTTTTTCCAAAAAAACAAACAAAAACAGTGAGTTCCATTACTGCAATGGGATGTGTGTCTGTAGTGGCTTACCCGGTGCCCAGTGCAGCCATTTCTCAGCCAGGTCATGTATGCTGAGGTCACTGTGAGGCACCCAGCTATGAGACCACTGTCAGACACCTCTTTCCTGGTCTCAGAAGATGTGACCGGTGTAGGGAAGAGAAGCACCAGTTTGCGTGTGGGCCACGGGTGTGAGGGCGCCCCTCCATTGCTGCAATGGAAGTGCAGGTAATGGGGTGAAAATGCCATGGGCCCAGGGCTGAAATACTCCAGCTGGAACGTTGAGTATTCTGGCTGGTGTAGACAAGCCCTCAATCTACTGAATCAAGTACTGAACAGTGAGTCAGACATTGGTAAATCCCTGCTTAATGAGTCGACTCTACCAACAGTGGGATTTAGGCCATGTTCTTGCCTTTTGTGCTTGCTCATCCTCACTTCCCAAGGTGAAGATGGCAGACGGCTAAAACTAGTTGAAGTTCAAGCACAGGACTGAAACTGCTCTTGGGAAATGTGTTAACCCCTCTACCCCTCTATGGGGCCTCTTGACAGGCCACTCAGAGGCCAGGGCTTTTTAGAAAGTGTGTGGTGGGGGCAGGCAGGCAACCCTCAATAATCTCTGGACATCATACATATGCCTACCAGGCTCTAAACAAGTGCCTCTTCTCCAGCTGCATGCTGTGCCTCAAAGGCTCTCGAGGGGTTAATACATGCCATTCCCAAAGTTCAGGGAAGGGACAATACAGAGGGAACAGCAGGAATTTCAGCCTGTTAATAGGCTAGCTTCTTCTGACCGGCCCAAAACAAATGTATGGTACAGTAAATTGTCCTTGTCAGCTTAGCTCAAATGATGGTATGCTTTATTTCTACACATGCCTTGACTCTGTCCGTTGAATTTATGTCCAGAAAATAAACACTTCCAGACGGCAATAAAGCATTTGTGCTTGTCGCTGCCTGGCTATCGCACAGGCAGAAGGCAACCCCAGGTGCTTTGTTGCAGAATATGTACAGGCCACAACAGTTCCCTGTACGAGGCTGAAGTCCAGTTCTTTCTCACGGTAGCAAAATGCAAAAGCAGGCGTGCAGTGCCATGGAAGAGCTGCACAATAGAATGTGGAGCCATAGAGAGAATTATTATTTTATCTTTGATTTGTGATTGTGCATCATCGCAAAGAGCGGGATGTAATGACTGTTAAGGGTGTTGAAGAGGGACAACTAGGGAGGAGGAGGGAGTGCTAGAGAAATGCTAGAGAAAGAAAAGCTTGAAAAGTTACTTTTTGGAAGAGCTTGGAAAGGGTAGTTTTTGGACAACAACTGATGGGATTCCCCAGATGGCATGGCCAGTGGTTATGCTAGCTAGGAGATTCTGAGAGTTCTTGCCCTTTTTTTTTTTTTTTTTTTTTTTTTTGCAAAAGACATTTCCAAAAACTGAAAAGGGAGGGCGGGAGTGCATAAGAACCATAAGCAGTACAAAGATAAGGCAGAATCCTGTTTGTGTCCTAGGATAATGAATTTTCTTCTTGAAGGCAGCAATGAGTAATTTTAGCAATTTCGTTCCCACTGCAAGAAAGTCTTCAAAAATGGTGTGGTTTGAGATTTATTCTGTGCACAAAAAATGCATGGGGTTGCTGTGTGCAGAAAATAACATATCCTGCGCAGTTCTAAACTGCATATTCTGTGCAGAATATTCTGTGCAGAATAGAAATACACAGAAAAACACTGCTCTTTGCTGAATAAAATATTACAGAACCTTGCAGGAATGTTATTTTCTGTGAAGTAAAATGCTCTTTTCTATGCAAAACAAACCAGTTATTTTTGACGTAAGTCAGTAGATATTTAAATCCTGTTCATTCAATGAGTCTACTCTAGTGGGCCCACCGTTTTTGTTGCTGTTGTTGTTGTTGTTGTTGTTGTTTTAATGGCTAGATTAATGGAGGAGTGCCCCATCAGTGGGTATTAGCCATCATATCTGTGGTGGAAACAATGGAGATTTTCACACGCCTAAAATATCCCTCGGAGAAATTGGGACAGAAATATTTCTGTCCCGGAAGCAGCACCGTGGTTCGCACGCCCAGTTCCCTCTCCCGATATGCCCTCGTTGTCACGCTGGGTTATTTCTTCCCTCTTCCGGAATATTTTACTAATGGGAGTTCACCGTTAATAAAATATTCTGGAAGAGGGAAGGAATAACCCAGCGTGACGACGAGGGCATATCGGTAGAGGGAACTGGGCGTGCGAACCGCGGCACTGCTTCCAGGACAGAAATATTTCTGTCCCGATTTCTCCGAGGGATATTTTAGGCGTGTGAAAATCTCCAATACAATAGGTGTGTGCAAACCATAGAGGGGGAACACAGGTCATTGCTGTAAGTTTCTAAAGCAAAGACCCCCTTCCAATTTTTTAAAAAAATCAGCATTATTTGGTGACAATTTTTAAAACCACACAGAAAACCTCCCAAACACATAAAAACATACAAAAAATACCCTCACCCTCCATTTTGCTCTGCATTACCTCTCAAAATGGCAACAGGAAGTGAAGGCACATGTCTTTCTGTCATCATTTTGAGAGTGGCTATGGAAGAAAATGGATATATTTGGGCTTGATGTGGGGAATATGGCTTGAGGGAAAGATCTGGGGTGGAGAATTGGTCACCGGACTACATGTAGTTGCCCATTTTGTTCTAAATTGTTATATGGAGCTGAAGCTTTCTTGTGCCAGGGTACCTAAGGAAGAGATAAGGAGAAAACGAATTCCAGGGAAACTGGTACACCAGCTGTTGCAAGTGGTGAAAAACAGAGTGTTTAAAAAATAAAGGAAATTGCTTCTGCCACTGGGGTATAGCTATTGGGGCGGGGGGGGGGGTAAAATTGTGTCCAGGAAAGGGATTTTTCCCACCACTCCATGAAATTTTCCTTCAGTTGTTCCTTCATTCCAGTGAGTGAGATACTGAAAAGCATTCACACCTAGAATTCTTATACTTGTTGTGTCCAAGTTCCCTTAGTAACTTTGCCTGCCTCTTTTTCTTTAGATGACTAAGCTACAGTTCTGAATGCTCAACTGAAGTTTTCAGTTACTGCAATGCTAGTAGGGACTGAAGGAAAATTGTAGAAGGCAGAATTCTTATTTGGGTGGCAATGACCTCTTTTTGCCTCTCCCATATCTACACTCTTGCTCCTCTCCCTCCCTTCTTCAGTGTACCTCTACCTCTTCTGACAGGAGTGGGTCTGTTGGTGTGGGGTAGGCTGCATGACAGGCATCCCCTTAAATGTGATGGGAAATGACAGACATTGCCCATATACAGTCAGACTCCTGTATCCGCAGGGGTTCAGTTTCTGGACTTACAGTGGATACCTGAAATGATGAATAACAGCGAACCCTATTAAAATAAAGGACTTCCTGTAAATACATGCCATAGAGTTACATTGGAGGACCTAGAATATGCCTAGAGAGGAGGTCACTCTAGGCATTTTCCAGCATGACTCTATGGTGTGTGTCCCAAATTTTCGGGCTGTGGATAACTGAAACCATGGATATTATTTCCACTGATACAGGGGTCCAGCTGTACTCCAAAATTTCACAGAAGAACACTGGGACGAGATGGCAAAAGTTATTAATGAGGAAGCAGACTCAAGCTAGGAGAAGATGCAGCAGTTTTCTTTTGCCCAAGTCTACTGGGAAGGGTAAGATTCCTCTGCCTCATCTCCTATCCCCCCACTATGAGTTAACTGAGTGCAAATGACATTTCTGCTTTGAACTCAGTTTGCAACAATTGAAGTAATCTGGGGACAAAATTGTTAGGAGAAGAGAGAAACTGGGACATGTTAAAAGCAGCAGGGAAAACATGGGATGACAAAAGATTAATCAGGATTGTCCGTGCCAAATTGGGACAGTTGGAGGGTATACTTTTGGCAGGGAACCTTTGCAAATTAGGTAGAACATGAATAGTTTCTCCTAGAGCCTTCCAGAATGGGCAATTCAACTCTTTACATTTTTTACTTTCTTGGTTAGAAAAAAGGCAGAATTTCTAGAGACTCTGGAGGGGGCAAGAGCCAAGAAGACAGACTTGGGAGATCTCAGGGCCACATGTTGCCCACCTCTGCTTTAAAATAAACTAGAAAATAGGAGAGAAGTTCTCTCCCAGCAGTAAAACAGACTTAAAATACCTTTGATTCAGCATTTGAATTTCCAATCAAGAGGACCAAATTAAACAGCTGTTTCCTTTGTGTCTGATGCAGCAAAGGAGACCACTGGCGGCAAGGTGATTTACTGAGCAGAGAAGTTTGGAGCGCAATCATCTCCAGGTGTGGCCAATAGCCCCACAGTCTTTGTTTGCACCTAGTCATTTTTATGGCCACATCCCTTCTCCACCACAGTTTGCCTGGAGAGCAACAGCCTCCTGCTCTGCATATAGACGGGGTGGGAAAGCTTGAGAGAGAGAAACAATGAAAATGTGCACGGACAAAGCCTCCACTGAAGAATGGCAGATTCAAGAGTTGCACACTGCAGTCTTTTGTGTTAGGACAGCCAGCGTGGTGTAGTGGTTTGAGTGCTGGGAGTATGACTCTGGAGAGCAGGGTTCAAATCCTCGCTCGGCCATGGAAACCGACTGAGTGACCTTTGGGCAATCACATTCTCTCAACCTCAGAAAAAGCAAGGGGAAAACAAATTCTGCTAAGAAAACACTGTGGCAGGATTGCTTTACGGTCACTTGAAATTACTTGAACTTTGTTCTGTTGCATTGATTCAGAATTCGATGTATGGAAATAAATGAATCTGCCCTTGTTGATATATCTACTAGGGATGCCAGTGAAATCCACCATGGAATCTGTAGGTACCAAACCTTCCCGGTTCTGAAGTGTTGATATTGTCATGATGCCACATTGCTTTGTCCCAACAGAATCTGTGTTCAGGTAGGAAGGGTTCCCTGCCCTCAAAATTTATGAAGATATTGAGGTATTTGCCTGTGGAAAACGCTGGTTTACTTTTGAAAGTGATGGATGATGATGAAAGAAAAGAAATAAAAAAGAGAAGAAACACATCTTTCTATGCACAAATGTGTATAAGTGGTTTTGTATTAGAAACAAAATGGATGGGGTCTCAATCTAAGATGAAAAAACAAAGCAAAAGCGGTAACAGGTATATAAAACAATCTCAAAACTTAAATAGAAGAATGTAACTGAATGCAGTGATAAAATGAAATGAAAATAATGGCTGGTATTCAGTATCACACTTACGGATTTATAACCTAGACTTGTCTATCTGTAACTGGTCTGTATTCAGGAAGACTACATAGTCTCACTAAACCTATAAAGATGTCAGCCCAGCACACCTGAAGAGCCAGCGGCTGGATCAGGCAAAGCAGGTCTGTTCACCTTCCAATCAGGGTGCAAAGAGGAGGAGATTTCCACCCCTCTCCTGCCAGAGCACAAGACATCAAGGAAGGAACCAGATGTCATCATCATTATCATCATCACCATCATCAAATCACAGACCACAAGGGCCATCCAGTCCAACCCCCTGCCCTGTAGGAATCCACAATCAAATCATCCTTGACAGATGGCCATCCAGCCTCTCTTTAAAAACCTCCAAAGAAGGAGAATCCACCACACTCCCAGGGAACAGTGTGTTCCGCTGTTGAACAGCTCTTACGATCAGGAAGCTCTTAGTAAATTTTAGGCGGAATCTCTTTTCCTGTAGCTTGAGTCCATTGCTCCCTGTCCTAGTTTCTGTCAACCCCTGTATCCAGGGGACCAGTATCTGTGGGTTCACTTATCCATATCTGAAAAAAATATGTCCTTCTTAGGTGTTTTCTAGGTCCTCCAGCATGATTCTATGGCATGCTTCTGTCATAAATTGGGCCAGAAGCAATTAATTAATAGGAGTATAGTGTCTAGATCAAGGGAAGTAATAGTGCCACTCTATTCTGCCTTGGTCAGACCTCACCTGGAATACTGTGTCCAGTTCTGGGCACCACAGTTCAGGAAGAACATAGACAAGCTGGAACATGTCCAGAAGAGAGCAACCAAAATGGTGGGAGGTCTGGAAGCCATGTCCTATAAGGAGCAGCTTAGGGAGCTGGGCATGTTTAGCCTGCAGAAGAGAAGGTTGAGGAGTGACATGATAGCCATGTTTAAATATTTGAAAAGATGTTCTATTAAAGAGGGAGCAAGCTTGTTTTCTGCTGCTCCATAGACTAAGGAGATTTTCACATGGGGGAAAAAATCCCTGCGGAGATCAGGAGAGAAACGGGGCTTTTCTGCTGCCAGCGCTCCGTTTCACACACCCCCTTCCTTCTCCTGATCTCCCTTCATCCTCCCTCCATCCTGCTTCCATTTTCCTTCTGATATTTTCTGCTATTTTTTTTTTACTAACGAAGAATTTTTGTTAGTAAAAAATATCGGAAGGAAAATGGAAGCAGCACAGAGGGAGGACAAAGGGAGATCAGGAGAAGGAAGGGGGTGTGCGAAACAGAGCGCTGGCAGCGGAACAGCCCTATTTCTCTCCCAGTCTCCACGGGGGTTATTTCCCCTGTGTAAAAATCTCCTAGGACATAGAGTAATGGACTCAAACTACAGGAAAAGAGATTCCACCTAAACATTTTCCTGAGGGTAAGAGCAGTTTGACAGTGGAATATGCTGCTGCCTAGGAGTGTAGTGGAGTCTCCTTCTCTGGGAGGTTTTTAAACAGAGACTGGATGGCCATCTGTCAGGAATGGTTTGATTGTTTACTCCTGCAGGGCAGGGGGTTGGACTGGATGGCCCTTGTGCTTTCTTCCAACTCTATGATTCTATGATTACACAGTGTCACATATCCATGGTAAGTCTGGGAACATATCCCCCATAGATGTTGGAGGCAACCTGTACATGTATCACCTTTATGTAGTAGCCAACTTTCTTTCTCCCCTTTCTCCTTTGCTTACGTCTCCTGATTTCCTTCTTCTTCAGTCTGTCCCCATGACACCTTCTGGGACTTCAGAGGGCTCCTTCAGTTCTGCAGGTAACTGGGAAATAAAGAGCCACTTGCTACAGTTAAGGGGGAATTTTAAGACTGTTGAATTGTACACATTGAGCAGTCATAACTTCCTGAAGTGCTGTGCTTTGCTTGAGACAGACCCTTTCATTGGTCTGTTGCTTCCCCAGTTATCTTGTTAGAACTTAAATTTTCACCGTTTTGTGATTTATTCATTTATTTTATTGCTTGGAAATGTCTCGTTTAGTCAGAACTAATTACTATGTGCAAGCTTCAAAGATCTTTGCTCCCGATGTATTCTTTCCTGTATTTTTTTTAAATGTTAGAGACTTGACAAAGAGAAGTAAAATTATAATCATTGTTCTGATAGACTTTCCCCACTCCCTTTTTAATTTTTTTTCTTTATTCTGCTTATTCTCTTTCTTTAAGCCTGTTGCTTCTAAATTCAGCCAGCCAGGGGGGGAAAAGGTGAAAACTGAGGAAAGGCTTAATTTACTAAAGTCAAAGGATCCTGATCCACTAGGGAGCTGCTTCTCTATATGCACTTGATGAACAAAATTAGCCTGGTGGCTACAAAACAGTAGATCTAAACTCTGCAGTTAATCCCAAGTAGAATAAACCCATTCAGTCAATGAAACTTACTTTAGTGTTAATTTGCCACATTCCTTTTGATTCATTGGATCTTTTCTAGTTGGACTCCCAATTGGATTTAGGCCAATGGCCTTCTTTGTTATGGCACCTCATATTTAGAATTCCTTGTCCACAAAGGTTTGCCTGACAACTACACTTTAAGTACTGTTAGCATGCTGTACTACCCCCTCCCTATAATATCTCACAATTGGAAGTATTGGACAAAGGGGTCTAGTAGACCAGGGTGATCGAAAATGAGGTCAGGTGGAGGTCACAGGGACCTGGGAAGATATCTTAGAAATATTTTAGCAAACACACCCAATCTAGGATTAAGTGGAAGCCCCTTAGTAAAGAAAACCATTAAGGAGGAATGTGCCAATTCCTTCTTGGACCCCTCAATGGTGAATCACCCAACAATCAAGTGACCTACACAACCCAAATTCCCAAGAAATATCCCCCAGAACCCCTTCCTGTCCTACAATGCAAGTTTGTAATAAACCCATCAATGCCTATCTCCCAGAGATCTAAGACAATCAGCTCAGTTTCGTTCTCCTTTGTTCCTCCTGTGGGAGAATCATTTAATCATTGTTGTAGCCAAAATGTACCTTCAAGGCATGAGATGGGTTATAAATATCCTAGCCTAAACAATAGGAAGGTGTGCCCCTGTGGATGAGAAGACCCATCCACTTTCTCTGTCAGATCAGAACTTCCAGTGCCACCCTCATACTTTGCTGTTCTTCAAGACTGGTAACTATCACCCTATTTCCCAAATCTGTTCCTCTATCCAACCATTCTACCTTAACTCTTCAATAGCCTTGTGTGGTTCTTGTGAGCATGTGTTGCAGGTGTTAATATTTTTTATGTTATTTCCAATAAAAAGCATTTATTTCACTTTAACCTGGTGTTCTCTGCAGTTAGTACTGGTATACATAGGTGAAAAGATCCCGAAGTTATCCATAGTGCATGTTTCTTCTATATGTACCTTGCCCTAAGGAACTTACATTTCCAACTTTTCTTGAATATCCTCAGTCTTCTCATTCATTCTGGAGATGTTTCAGTTTTGGTTTAAGGACACAGCTTTCAAAATCCAAAATCATCCTAGAATTTGCTACCTGGGAGAGAAGAGAGGAAGAAGAAGACTGAGGAGATGATGCAAAGACCAAACACAAGATGAAGAGCTATTTCTGAGATAACAGGGCACAGGGACAAATTAATACTTCAGCAGAAAGGGTGGGTTTTCTGGAAGATCTTGAAGGAAGCAGTAAGAGGGGAAATCGGTCTCAAAATGCCTTGTTCCGAGACATTGGATCCTGGGCCACATTGGATAACATCCCAATCACATTCCTTCTTATACTTTCCAGTAGGGACCTCAAGGACACTCAACAGTTTTCTAGTCATCAATGAGGACAGATCTTAGAACACATTGGAAAGCCCCAGGGGTATAATTAAAGGAGGGCAAAATGAGAGCATTATTCACCTCATAAGAATTCTGACTCCCCCCTCAAATTATCTTTCACACCTCACATTTCTAGCACTGCAGTATCTTAAAAATTTCAGTTGCACATTGAGGGATACATTTGAGGCATCCAAAGAAATGAGGCAGGCACAGCTATCAAGGGAAAGCAAACACGTAGAGTAGAGGAGGAAGGTATAAACAGTCTTCAATGTCTTACTCTTTGGAATGCTAGAAATTTGGAGGCTGCAGGAACATTTCTTTCAGGAGGCAATTTTTCATTTGGAAGGACATTGCCCTCATCTCACCTCCTCCACTGCCCCCCTGGAAATGGCCAACTGCCATGGTCTGTTTCACATTTTGGCACTATTTCTGTGAAAAATCCATTTAGGCTTTTGCAGGAAACCAAGGGCCCACCTATGGCGGGGTGGGGGGACAGAGTACCTCCTAGTAATGGTATTTTGCACCAGCAGCCAAATGTCTTAACAAAGTTTTTGGGCTCAGAAGCTTCACATGCCAGTTGGTAGCCATGAGTGATTTACTCATGTTAGTTCTTTGCTGCTGCCAAACTTTTTTTTAAAGTCGTCTAAGGTGCACTGGAGCAACAGAGTGATTTTTTAAATGGAAAGGATAGCAAAACAAAAAAATCCCACCCCATTTATTGCCTTAGCAAGCAATCCAACATGGCAACAGCGGGTGCTTACCCTGCTAGCAAGCCCCACCTCCCGCTCTCACCTGACCAACCAGCTTTGCATATCCTCTTGTATGGGGAAGCAATTCAAAATGAATTGCTTGTCCTAACAAGCAGGAATGTGCACCCCACTTCCTGTTTTGAAAAAAAAAAACTACGGGGAAAAACCACAAAGGCTCTTCCTGTGTTGTTTTTGCCATTTTGCCGCCCTCTTTCTGAATAGTGTGGATTTATGTGGGATCCCATTTAGACAGGTAGGAGTCCCAGTGAATTCCATGGGGGTTATTTTGACTGTTTAGACAACCCCGAAATAAACTGCACAGCAAACATCGCAAGGTATCCAAAAAGAAAAGAAAAACGTGACTTTTGTGTGTGTAAAACTCAAGGAGATTCGTGCACATGATTTGTTGGGGTTTTTTTCTTTTTCTTTTTTTTCTTTTTGCCAAAATGTCTTGAAGTGAAGTATTTTTTAAAAAAAATGAGAAACTGCACAAAAACTCTCGTGATGTCATCTAGCATAGAGAACGCTTGAAATAATTCATTCTTGCATGCCAGAATGGCAGAAGCAAAGATCTACATCCCTACTTCCCAGACCTTTATTTGTTATGGCCAATTTAATAGGCCAGTGTGGGGCAGAGGGGGATACTCAAAGCTTCCTTTTTCCCCTTCCCCCCTTCCTCCCCCCCAGCAGAAGCAGCTGAAAGGAGCCTGGGTGGGACAGAGGGCATCTCTTTTCAGCTGTCCATCCAGCTGCAACCCTGTCCAGAGAAGCAAACAAATCTTCAAAGAGTCTGAAGAGACAGTGGGACCCTTTTCTTTACATTTTGGCTTCCCCCTCCCTCTCTTCTTCCAGCTAGACTGCCCACCCCATGCATTTCCTCCTCCCCCACTCTTTTTATTTTATTTTTTGCTATCATCTCAGGCTGGCCTGGATGTCACAGCAGAACTTAGGACTGTCATCTCCAGACGGCAATTCTCTTAGCCATGACACTTTAGTCCTGTGTTAATTGCCCTGCTAGGGGCTCAGCTATCAGCCAGGCCCTGTCTCAGATTTACTGATTGAAGACGTGACCAGAGTGAGTGAGCAAGCCCAGAAGGGGGTCCCAGCTCGGGAAAGGGGGGGTGGCTCAGCAGGGCCAAGTTCAAGGGCGCTGGCTGGTACAGGCAGTATAAACAAGGGAATGGTATGTAAGCAATAAAGACATAAGGGTTGTGATCAAGGCAAGCCATACAATAAACAGCAGTGATAAGCCCCCTCTTTGTTTACAGAGGGAGGCTGCAATCCAGCCTTGCCCTCCAGAAAATCCCATCACCTCCATCTTTTTGAACATCTAAGCTGGCAGCCAAGGATTCTTAGAGACTCTTTTTGTGTTTTGATTTGTTAAAAAGGGATACTTAGCCCTTTCCTCATTTTCTTACTCCACAGAAAGTGCCTTCTTTCTGCTATGATAAGTTCTGGTTTCAATTGAGGAACTCAGTGTGGGGAATTCAAAAACATCCTGTTTTTGTTTTGTTTTTTTTAAAAAATGATTTTTTAAAACAAATGTGTTTGTAAAGTGGCTGGCACTCTGCTTGGGACTAAATCATCTTATGGATGCACAAAATTTAATTTGTGTCTGTATTCACCTAGGGGTTGCTGTAATGTGACAAGATATGGGCATCTGTTGCACATGGTAGCTAGCCAGTGCAGTGATTGATACACAATAGCCCGAAGGGCAATGGGGACCAAAGCGCAAGGGGGTGCTCCCCAATGCACAGCCAGACACCAGATATGAAGTGCCAGAGCCTAACAGGAATGCCTGATGTACCACAGAAGTGCCCAATGTGCAGCAGAGCACTCTTGCTGGTGCCTATAGGCACATTTTCACAATTCAATACAGGATTTTCATTGTGTTTCTGCAACATAGCTACTCATTCATAAAGTTCCGAAACAGAAACTATGAGTATGGCTAAATGGCAAAAATACTCCTCGTGGAATGTGAGGAGAATCCTACCTGTCAATAGGATTCAGACCATCATTGTCATGTCAGTGAAAATTAAGTTTCTTCAAAACCCAGTAAATATAGAGATAGAGGGTAGATTATTGTATCAATAACTGCAGAGCTAGGTAGCTGGTTCATGTTTCACACAAATCATCGGATAATTACATGTATGTGTATGTGTGAATGAGAACTTTTTTAGATAACCAGACTGTTGGTTCAACCTATTGTATGCCAAGGACCAACTATAACCTTCATAAGACAAAAACAAATATTATCTTCAGGGGATAATCATTTTTTATAATATGCATATATAAACAGATTTTGTCTCAAAATGCAGATCTCTCTGCATATTTTGATACGGTACAGCTTTTTCCCCTTAAGAGCTGCATCAGAGCATTCAGGAAATCTGGAAGTTATTAAGAAATGTTATTTTACTTCCATAGTATGTCTGAGCAGGGATTCAAGAAGTATATGATGACACTGCATCACATGTTTTACAACCTAATATTAGGGCAAGCAGTAGCCCATGTATAGATTGTGTGAGATTCTATACATAGAACATAGACTCATAGAGCTGGAAGAGACCACAAGGGCCATCCCGTCCAACCCCCTGCCATGCAGAAATACATACTGAAAGCACTCCCGACAGATGGCCATCCAGGCTCTGTTTAAAAACCAAAGAAGGATACTCCACCATGCTCTGAGGCAGTGCATTCCCCTGTCAAACAGCTCTTACCATCAGAAAGTTCTTCCTAATGTTTAGGTGGAATCTCCTTTCCTATAGTTTGAGTCCATTGCTCCATGTCCTAGTCTCTGGAGCCTCAGAAAATAAGCTTGATCCATCCTCAATATGACATGCCTTCAAATATTTAAACACGGCCATCATGTCCCCTCTTAACCTTCTCTACCCCAGGCTAAACATACAAAGCTCGCTAAGCTTTGTATGGCTTCCAAACCTCCCACCATTTTGGTCGCCCTCCTCTGGACATGCTCCAGCTTGTCAACATCCTTCTGGAATTGTGGTGCCCAAAACTGGACACAGTATTTCAGGTGAGGTCTGACTAAAGCAGAACAGAGTGGCACTATTACTTCCCTCAGTCTAGACATTATACTCCTATTGATGCAGCCTAGAATCACATTGGCTTTTTTTAGCTGCTGCATCACACTGCCTTGCCACCCACCACAAGGATCTGAAGTACCATTCCACTAGGTAGCCCCACTAGAAAATATAAACATTGAGGAGACTGTGGGATCCAGACACCAACAACTTCTCTGAAATTCAATATGGCGCTTGGGCCAAAAAATTCCCCCACCCTTGCTTTAAAAAGACAATTGAGTCCCAGGGATGCTGCCACACTACACAGTTCTAGCACTATGATTCCACATTAACAGCCAAGTCTACATCCTAGGGAATCCTTGGTGTTGTCTAGACAGTGAAAAAATTCTTCATGGAATGCAAGGAGAATACCTTTTCTACTAACGAGATCCCGCAGTGTTATGTCATATTGGGAAAAAGGGGCCCCAAACTCCATGTACTGTGCGATAAAAGCCTTCACAGTTTTTCACGAAGTTTTTTTTTCTTTTTAAAGATATGGGGAAATACGCATTCCCACTCATTTGGACAATCAATTCAAAATGGGGTGCATTCTGGAAGTCAAAACATGATAGGTCGGATGTGGTGGGGGCCAGGCATGCCAGGAACAAAGTGGCTGGAACCACCATTATTGATTTTTGCGGTAGCAATCATGAGCAATTTCAGAGCAGTAAATCAACAAAAACTGTTTTTTAAGCAGAAGATGGCACTGCCATGTCTTGGACTTAATGAGGAAAAAACCCTTGTACAATGGTGGCAACTTTTGGAAAATAATAATGTGAGTAATTAACTCACAGCCACCATTTTTATTCATGGGCATGCTCTGTGTGAACTTCAAACATGGATAGCTTCACACGTGCCACCAGGGAGCCAGTACTGCAAGTCACCACATTGCAAGTTCGATTCCAGAGGGCTCCAAGGTTCACTCAGCCTTCCATCCTTTTGTAGGTCAGTAAAATGAGTACCCGGTTTGTGGGGGCAATTAGCTAATACACATTGGAAGCTGCATATTGCAGTGTTGATGTGTAAATTGCTATTGCTTAAAACAATTTGTAAGCCACTCTGATAGCCTTGTGGCTGAAGAGCGGGGTATAAACAACTAAATTTAAAGTAAATTTAATAAATTAATTATTATTATATCAGTGATCTTGACAAAAAAATCATGGAGACAAATGAATTGGCTGCTGTGATTCTGAGTTAATGGAAATTAGCATTATACCTCCTTATATAGATGACCCGCCTGGATGAGAATTCTATATTACCCTCCCTAAACTGCAAATCCCAGGATTCCATAGGAAATTGCCATAATAGTTAAAGTGGAATCATAGGGTTCTGTGCTGTCTGTAGCAGTTCCTTCCTTGGGGTGGAAAAAATGTGGAAAACTTCAAGTCCTTTCTAAACATGGCAGTGGATGGGCTCTCACATCCTGCCATGTGTGGGTTGTGTGTGTGTGTAGCATGGCGTGTGGGGGGTGTAGTGTAGGGTGTGTGTGTAGTGTGGGGTGTTTGTGTGTTTATGCAATTGCATGGTGGTGGCAGAGGGGCTCTCGCATCCTGGCACGTGTGGTGTGTGTGTGTGTGTGTGTAGTGTGGTGTGTGTATGGTGGTGTGTGTATGCACAGTTGCATGCTGGTGGTGGAGCGGCTCTCACATCCTGCTGCACATGGTGTATGTGTATAGCATGGTGTGTGTATGTGTTTAGTGTGGTGTTTGTGTGTGTGTGATTGCATGGCAGTGGCAGAGGAGCTCTCATGTCCTGGTGCATGTGGTGTGTGTGTACAGCAGAGGGGCTCTCATGTCCTGGTGCACATGGTGTGTGTGTGTAGTGGTGTGCATTTGTGTATGCATAGTTGTATGGTGTTGGTGGAGCTCTCGCATCCTGGCGCGCATGGTGTATGTGTCTGTGTGTACACGTGGTTGCATGGAAGTGGTGGAGGGGCTCTCGGCATGAATTTAGCCATTATAGTTGATTTGAAAGGTTATATATGAATGTGTCAAATGATCGTACTCTTGATATGGTTCCTAAGTGGCCAATCAGAGAATGGGAATGGAAACACAAAATCATGTTTTATATATGTAGATAATGGTATATGTTCCACCGGGTACAGCTAGTTAAAACCAATAGAACAGGAAACTCTCAATACTTGGAGGCATTCTGGTTGAGCCAAGAGAGGGTAGGAAGGGAAATTGAGGGAGAACATTTTTTAAAAGCAAAAAACTTCATTCTGATGCCTGCAACACAGGGATGGGTTTGGTAACCCCTAGAGGGGAGACCTCTGAACTACCAGGCACTCCATACTTTACACCCAGCTGTTTTGAAGGCTGGACTGGGACTGAGAGATCTAGATTCTTATTCGAAAACAGCCTTAAAACTCACCAGGTGACCTTGGGCCCATCTCTTGCTCTCTCTTTCTCTCTCTGACTCACAGGGCGGTTGGCATGATGCAGTAGGAAGTAGAGAGCACTTGACTCATTGGAAGAAAGGCAGGATAGAACTGTAGCTAAATAAAACTAAGAATAAATAGATACTCGGCACTGAAATAGGGGCTTCGGTAGGATTTGAAGCAATTAATTGAACTATTTGAGCACTCAAAGATTTTAAAAAGAGAGGGCATTCAACCACTTTCCAGCACCTTTCCACTCCCCAATTCATAAGTAGAATTTTATTTTTAAATTCCACCTCATTTTTTTGTCTTTTGAGGTGTGCATTTATTTTTCATCTCAATGTCAGATTTAGCAATAATGCCAATGGATAGGAGACATTTTGGACGCACGGACTTAGGTTTCTGGGAGTGGGGGAATCGTAGTTATCATCCTCGTTGCCTTTAAAATAAAACCCAAAGTCAAGGAAATATAGACATGACTGGGAGGAGTGGAATTATACATTTTGCCCCCCCCTCTCTCTCACACACACACACGCCAAGCACTTTTGAGCAGCTAAGCAATTTGCATCTAATCGCAAAGTGTTTTTTAATCAGTCCGATCAATTTGTGAAGAATTGGTACATTAGGTGCAACCATATAGCAAAGATCCTTACCGGTAGAGGTTTAGAAGTAATTGCTCTCTGACCCAATGAACAGTGTACTACTATAGAAGTTTGTATTCTATTAAGAGTTAATAAGTGACCAAGAGCTAGTCTAATACACTGTCAGGGTTCATTATCTTTACAGGTTCTATGCTATTTTTTTTTTCCTGGTGCCTTTTGCTCTGCCCTTCTTGCTACATATGGAAAACCTATATCAAGATGGTTGTCATGGCAATGAACAGATTTGCATGTGTCTTATCTATCTATTTAAATACCTTCTTATGGTTTATAACTACCATAATACAACCCTCCAGTCTTGCTCATTGCTAATTTAAAGCTAGCCTAGTGTGTCTGAGGTCAGCGATATCATCTAAAGGATGTTGTCTAGACAACTCTGAAGCCACTGTCCATGGGGTAATTGTTTTATGCAAATTTTTTTTTTAAAAAAAAAGGAAAATGTACAATGGTGACATGTTCATCCATGGTTCATGAAATCTGAGCCATCTTGAAGAGTGTATACAGAGAATTCCAAATCATGCACTCTGGTGTCACGATGTTTGGTGCTTATTTACAAGTCTGTGTTTTATGAGCAAAAAATCTGGAATGAGTCTTCCAATCAAATCAATAAAATACCATTTGCACTACCAGGCACCTTCTGTGGGATGAAATATGCCAACTACTTCTGCTGTTCGCACTCTGTGGTTTTTTTCTTTCTTCTTTTTAACCAATTCATTTGTCTGTCATGAGTAAAATACATTTTCAAGGTAAAATGTCCTCAGCCTGGGAATCAGCCATGCCATTCAATAGGTGCATACATGTGCCTATTGAACAATATTCCTGATCCCAGGAAGAGGAAATGTATATGTTTATATTCACACTTTTTGTCTATGTTCATGTGCTCCACCTTAATGCCAACAAGGTTGGACAGTACAACTCTGTTTTTATTTATGGATCAATAAGGATTTTTTTCAAAAATGTTAACCAAGTTCTGGGCTGGTTACCGTGCAAAGTGTATTGAATGCAAAAACGGGGTCAAAGAAATGAAATACAAACTACACAAGCATAACATATCATGTAAATATAACTGAAACCGAAATGTCCCTTCATACATTTTCAAGAGGTTTTTTTTTTTTTTACATATATGAATATCCACATCCTTTTCTTTTATGCCTTGCAAATAACATGCACGTAACTGCAGATTTGGAGTGGTTTTGTATTTAGCAGTGACAGAGCAGGGAGGAAATGATCTAAGATTTTGCTTATGAATATGAACAGCTAGATAACATTTGTACATTCCTGTGCCTTTCTCTCTTCTTTTTCTCTCTCGTGCCCTGCTCTCTCCACACTCCCCCATATACAATACATGCACAGTTTACTTTCCTTTGTAAGGAGTTTGCATTTTACAGTTCCACTTAAATTATTGTGAAAGCAAACATGGTTATCCTGCATCCATCTGAAGTATGCAGAAAATGCCAGGGACCCTGGGAAAAAAAAGGGAAGGGAAAGAATGAAGCAAAATCAAACATTAAAACAACATCTCTAGTGGGGAAAAATTCACTACCTGTGTGACACTTAGTTTAAGGGATCTGTTAGGCATCGTAATTCTTAAGTGTATTTTAAAATCTTGTTTATCTGACTTTCCAGCACCCTTCCCTCTCTCCATTCTGAACAATAATTTTCTATCATGCTATCATTTCTGTCATTATTTCAGATCTCAGGAAATTCATAACTAGTTCAGGTAGCAAATGCCCTAACAATAGAAATTGTTTACACACAGTGCTTGCCTAATCTTCCCAAAGAGGACAGATTTCTTGGTTTGGGGGAATCCTTTCATATCCTCACACTGTTCTGTGCCTCCTTCCTTTTTAAAAATTATTCTTCTCTTCCAGTCCACTGCAAACTTTCTAAAGACATATTTTTTTTCTTTCCCAGAGCCAAGTTCAGATTATTCTAAAATGGAATGAGTGTGTACTCTAAAAATATTATGACAATTTTCACTTCCAGGACATGCACATGTACACACACTTGCAGATCAACAGAAAATTGACCACACGCTCCTGGAATTATTTATTATTTTTGGCAATTTTTGCAAATGTCGAAGTGAGACTGCAAGTCAGCAAACACTCTGGTTTGCTCTTCCTCTGCCACCCCCACCCCCGTGTTTAATAATGGATTTCAGAGTTGATGACCTCACAGCTAATCTTATGATCTAAAGTTGGGCTTTGCGGCATAGCCACAAACAACCCCACCCTCAAATGCTCAAAGGATCACACGGACTTTCACATGACATGCCTACACATTGTGAAGTGCAAATGTCCAGAGGTCCAGACTGACCTCCTGACCTCCTGTCTGGGAAACATTCCTGCTTGGAGCAGCTCATTCTTAACAACAAACAGAGCAAGACCGCTGTGTGACATTGTTGAACAGGGGAAAGGGAACAGCCATGAATGGAGCGTGTCTGGTACAACAATGGTAGACCATGAGAATGAATAGGAGAGTGTACTGTGCCCCTGCCAAATTGGCTCAGGGCATCTCCTGTCTGTCCCCAGACCCACTAGCTTCTCCTCAAGGCTGTCCCCTTTCAGTCTGCCTCTTTTTCCTCATCTCCCCACCTTCCAATTATAAATATATTATCTACCGAGCTTGCTTCGATTATCTGGCCAATTAAAGGGAGCAGCATCATTTTTGGAATGGAAACAGCAAAGTTTTCTTCTTCAGTGTTTCCACTGCCTCTTTTTCTCAGTTGCCTCATGTGCTTAATACATTTCAATCCTGTCTTTTAAACATAATACTGGCAAGATGATGATGATGATGGGAAGAAGAAGAAGAAGAAGAAGAAGAAGAAGAAGAAGAAATTGTTTTAATAATTATTTAATAATTAAACACTGAAACCTATACATTTAGTGCCTCTAAGGAGATTATCAGACATGGGGGAATGTGCAAAAAAAAAAAAAAAACCTCATTCCCAACAACATCAGAAGATCACTACAAGAACAGAAAGGGTGACTTTTCCAGACGCCTGCATCCTTCTGCTGCTTCGGGGGCATAGTGATGCCGTGGATGAGCCTTCCCTTTTGTATTGATGGGGAGAAGCCACTAATCAAAAGGGACACCTTACTGATGCCCACGCCACACTCCCGGAACGCTGGAGAACAATGTTGTCTGGTAAGGTCGCCCCTTCCTGTTCTTCTAGCGATCTTTGGACCTTTGAAGGCACCCGGTTTTGCCACGTCTGATGGTCTCCTAAGGGAAGAAAAGACTGTGCTCCCAGTAGTGCAGGTAGGTACTCTGGGAACAATTCCAAAAAACTGGGAAAAAAATCTTCATGAAATCACCATAGATAGGATCCTAATAGTACAATTTCAAAAAGTGACACTGCTCAAAAGTTGCCACATTATCTGACAGTGACCTCCAGGCTCATTATTTATTTCTTTATGTCTGTACTTTCCTCCAGTATGAGCTCAAGCCAGCTTTAGTCTCCTCTTTTACATTTTATCCTCACAACAACCCTGTGAGTAGGTGAGAATGAGGGTGGGAGAGAGAGAGAGAGAAAGAGATAGGCCCAAACTCACATGAAGACTGTGATTGATTTAGGGGGCTGCAACTTGAATCTCTAAGTTTTAAGCACCATACTACTCTCACTTTCATTCCTTACAGTGAATATAGATCGACCTCTGTATCCATGGGGGATACGTTCTAAGACCCCTGTGAATACCTGAAACTGTGGATACTCTTATTATTTTCAATGAGATGAATGCCAGAATTTGACCATAGAATCACATTGGAGGCTCTAGAAATGCCTAGAGAGAAAATATTATTTCAGACAGGGATAAGAGAAATTGTTATTGTATAGAGCCATTGTACTGTCTATCCTCCTTTATGAATCTGAAACATGGGTCACCTATCGCCACCACCTAGGACTCCTCGAGCGCTTTCATCAGCGCTGTCTACGCACAATCCTAAATATACACTGGACTGACTATGTGACGAATCTTGCTGTCCTTGAGCAAGCAGGGATCACCAGTATTGAGGCCATGATATTGAGAACACAGCTGCGCTGGGCAGGGCATGTTTTTAGGATGGAGGACCATCGCCTCCCAAAAATACTACTCTACGGTGAACTCACCACGGGTCAGCGTAAGAGGGGCGCTCCAAAAAACCAATACAAAGACTCCCTAAAACAACATCTCAGGCTCAGCCAAATTGATCACCAACAGTGGTCCGCCCTGGCCTCACATCGGGAGGCATGGAGACGCACTATCCACAATGCTACAGCCTTATTTGAGAACTCACGCCGAACAAGTCTTGAAGAGAAATGACAACGCAGAAAGAATCACAACCCAAAAACATCACCCAAGGAGACCTTCTGCTGTGCTTTTTGCAACTGAACTTGATTGTCTCGGATTGGCCGTTTTAGTCATCAGCGCGCTTGCAGAAAGCGCGGGATGTGTCCTTCCTGAATCTTCGTTTGCGAAGAAAAGCCAGAGGGATACCAAATCCATTGTTATGGGGGTCGACTTTTATTACAGTTCTCACGTAAAGACTGTTGTCCCAGGCCAACACTGGGTCCATTCCCTGGTGTGCCTGAAGCCCAATCCAAAAGCACACCAGGGTGGAGATCCTAGAAAACTCTATTTTATTGCACAGCAAAGGTGCAGGGAAGGTAAATTTCTCAAAGCAAGCACACCAAGCATTAATGCATTGTAGCAGTTATACACAGGGGAGGAGAAAGGAGAAGAAGGAGGCATGGGCAGTCATCATTACATCACTACCTACAGATCATATATAGAATCATAGAATCATCTAAACATAGAATTGCAGAGTTGGAAGAGACCACCAGGGCCATCCAGTCCAACCCCCTGCCGCGCAGGAAATCACGATCAAAGCATCCCCGACAGATGGCCATCCAGCCTCTGTTTAAAGACCTCCAAGGAAGGAGACCCCACCACGCTCTGAGGGAGTGTGTTCCACTGCCGAACAGCTCTTACTGTCAAAAAGTTCCTCCTAATGTTGAGGTGGAATCTCTGCTCCTAGAGTTTGCATCCATTGCTCCGTGTTCCAGTCTCTGGAGCAGCAGAAAACAAGCCTGCTCCATCCTCAATGTGACAACCCTTCAAATACTTAAACAGGGCTATCATATCGCCTCTTAACTGTCTTTTTTCCAGGCTAAACATACCCAGCTCCCTAAGTCTCTCCTCATAAGGCATCGTTTCCAGACCTTTCACCATTTTAGTCGCCCTTCTTTGCACACGCTCCAATTTGTCAATATCCTTTTTGAATTGTGGTGCCCAAAACTGGACACAGTATTCTAGGTGAGGTCTGACCAAGGCAAAATAGAGCGGCACTATTACTTCCCTTGATCTAGACACATATCTTGTACATGCATATAGGTGCTGCCACTTGCACACATCCCATAATAAGGTATTGACAGGTATTGTTTAGTATACAAGCACTCCGCCTATGGGTGTGATTTTTACCATGTTAATAAGCAACTTTAGGTAACCCCAGTGTGAATCTGGATCCAGCCAGTTTTAAGTAGCTCTGCGGTTTATCACTGGAATGGTTGGAATGTCCAATTCCTTATCAAGATGACAGTGAAGAGGACTCGCTATATTAGGATGACAGAGGCATGACTTTTACTGTCTAGTCCGCAAGTAGGCAAGTGTCAGGAGTTGGGAGCTGCATTGCACATCCTCAAGAGTGTGCAATGAATTACACTTCTAAATTGTCCTATGCTGGGGACCTGTTTGTGTTCCATTATGACATTAGATTCCTCTAGATATTTGTTTTTCCACTATGTGAACGAATTCATAGGTGAGCCAGCCACTCACATGTATAAAGTAAACCTGGAACTTGAAAAGTTACTTTAAGGATTACAGTTTCCAGAATTCCCTAGCCAGCATGGTAGTCTTTTCCAAGCTCTGACTGAAACATCTGCACACACACCTGGAGAGGACATTATTTGCACATTAGCATATACATGTGTACCTCAGTATCAGGAGTTACTGGGGCTAGATCCCTGAGCTGTGGTTCTACGTGAGTAATTGGAGTTGTCGTATGGAACATCTTCTTGTTAGTGAGGAACTCTCAAACTTTGGACTGACCCCGGCCATTCAGGTTGGCCATTGGCAGGAAGGGCTTTGAGAAGGCTTCTTGTTTGGGCTTCAACAATGACTAAGCAAAGTGGTGGCTGGTGGTTCCCATGCCACTTGGGCAATAAATCCACCTCAACATTTAGTCCAATCCAGTCCTGTGGCCTGGGGACCCCCAGGGGTCCACAATGTCCTCACAGGTGGTCCACAAAGGCTCGAAGTCTGTTTGGCCCACCTCTTGCCTGTAGTGGAATGGCCAAATGACAGGAGCCAAGGCACGGGCTGGCTGGCTGGCTTGGCCTGTGCATTGCCATTCAATCCATTCCAGCCACAATCTTGCAGGAAGAAGCAGGAGAAAAGTCTTCCCTCCATCTCCAGTGCCTCTGAGGGAAGGTTTAATGGATAGTGTAATTGTATTTGTAAAAATATCAGGTGTTGTTGTTGTTAGGGTTTTAAATCTTGAATTAAGGCTTGGGGGTCCACAGCAACAAAAGATATTTAAAGGGGGTCCCTGGTAAAGAAAAAATTAAGAACCACTGTTCCAGTCCATTAGCTTTACAAAAGATCTACAGAGCTGTCTTGCTATACCTTCATAAGTGTGGTAGTAGCTGCTGGCTTTTATGTCAGCAGGCCAGTGGATACACGCCAGCTTTTAGTCTGAACTTTATATGATCTGTCCAGGGTGCTGAATCATATCCACCCCCAATAGGTCTAGCACCTTAGATAGCACCTTTAAAACTCAGAATAAAACTCAGAGTGTGTTTACTATCCCACTGATAGGGAACCCAGCAGCTATGACTGCAGGAGTAGCAAGGTCTCTCTACTGAAGATCATTCCATTATAGTCTCTGGCTTTCAGCTCCCTGTTCACTTCAGCTACAGCCAATGGCCCAGCCTTGACACCCTGGACAGGGCCCATTCCTCACCATTTAAAAATCCCAAACCCAGGCCAAATCTCTGAACCATCTCCCCGATTCTACACAGAACCTTCTTCCTTCCTTCCTCCTCCAATCTTCTCAACAAAGATTGCAGCTCCTTCATTCTGGGCGTGAATGATAGAGAATCACTCTTTTCTTACTCACCCAGACTCTTTTCAGAAAATGAATTCCCACCCCCCTACACACCCAGCTTTCTTCTTTCCCTTGCTCCCTACCCCCCATATCAGTTGTTCCTCCATAATTTAGACGCAACCAAACTTTCTCTTTTGGAATCTGTGCCTGAAACCCCAAAAGAACCTCTCCCACCCGCTTTTCCTCCCTTTTTCCTTTATCAGCCCTTGAAAAAGAAAAAAAGAAGTCAAAATCCAACTGGAATGCACTATGCTGAAGCTCACCAAGCTACCTCCTCCCCCTTACACCTGGCTGCAGGAAGGTCACCGTCAGGGCAGTCTGGGGCAGTCTGGCCTTTTTCTCCATCCATTTGTTATTCACCCATCTCAAAGGGCCTGGAGATTGTTAAACACATAATTTTGTTTACTCCTGGCTTTTTGGCAGGGGCATATTTCATAGGGCTTCAAGGAAGAGACCACTCATTCACAGAGTTCAGTCTCTCTTTTCTTTTTTCCCTCCCCAAAAAGGCTTTTTTTCCATTTCCATTTTAGGCCTGCAGCTCTCACCAGGTTTTCTGTTATTTTAGGATGCCACTGTCCCCAGAAACCAAACACAAGACAGTAGAGGGTGTCTTTAGGTGGTTCACTTTGCAATTTAAAAAGAAAAAGACTCACACTAAAATGAATGCTGATTTATACATTTGAGCATAAAGGACAATTAGCTCTGCCTGTATTTGCTCACAGCTATAAAATGTTACAAGGAGCAATGGAAGGGTGGGGGTAAATGAGGGCATCACCTTCCCAATAATCCACACTACAACAATAATCAAGGTTGAAACAGGATTATTTGCCATGGCTTCTACCAATGGAATCCTGGGATTTGTTGTTTTACAAGGTCTTTAGCCCTCTCTGCCAAAAAGTGCTGGTGCCTCCCTAAACTACAAATCCCAGGATTCCATAGGAAGGATCTGTGGCATATAATCCAGTTTGAAACTGGATTGTTTGTGTTGTGTGCATCCAGCTTTAAGAATTCTGCCATTCGAAAGAAAATTTCCTTCTGCTCCCAGATTTCTTGCATTGCAGAGACTGCATGTACATCCAGACTGATCAAAAAGTCCCAGATTTTGTTCCTGTTCTTTCTGATTTTATACTGGGTTACAATAAATCGAACTAGGGAGCTGGTGTGTGTGTGTGTGTGTGTGTGTGTGTGTATACACATACATATATGTCTCTGATTGTATTGGAAGCTGATCGAAAATATACTGGGGTAAATAAAATGTGTACGGATCTCCAAAATAGAATGGGAAAGAAAAGGAACAAAACCTGGTATTTTCTGGTCTTTTTAAACAACCTTGATATACCCTGAAACACTGAAAAATGCTCACATTGAGAATCTTCTATGTTCAAATGTCCAGGGTAACTTTGTTTTCCCCCTTTCTTTGGATGCCTAAACTGTATTTTTAAATGCTCAGCTAAGGTTTTCAGTTGCTGCAGTGCTGGAAATTTGGGAATGAAAGGACATTATCAGACAAGCTTCTAAAAACATTCTTTTGGTACCATATTTTTCACCTTTTATTTTAGTTTAATTTTTTTGCCAGCAAAAAAACCCAAAGATCAAACGTTGCTGCGATTGCATGAAAAAACAGCCTTGTATTTCCATGTTCGCTGCTGAGTGTGATCCAGCAGTTCTCGCGAGGACATGAGTGCTTAAAAGTGTAAAAACAGCTAAATTAAAAAACAAAACGTACACACAAGCACTGAAACATACTGAAAAATGTGCCTGGGGAGGTTCATAAAAAAGAGTGCCCCATGGCTAGTTTTCCTGTTCTTATCTGGAAATGTTCTGGCAGAGATCGCCCATTGATGCTGGAATCACACCAGCAGAATGGGGCATGGTTTCACACGCTCATAATCATGGCAAAAAAAAAAAAAAAAGCCACAGCTTGGCCCAACAATACAAAATAAGGCCTTATTTCCAATACATGATCGCACAAGCATGACGTCATCTGGGATTTGCTCCCTTTCACGGTCATTAGGTGTCTTTATGATGAAGTATTTGCTGCATCTGATAAAGTCCAATGATAATTTTATTAGGGAGAGATGAATTTTTATTGGGGAGGGTAAATATCTCATTTTTCTCTCTGCTTCCCCCCCCCCATCCAACACAGCTACACCTCTGCAGCATTCCCTCTCAGCTGACATTTGAACTGATCACTTGCAGCACGGCTTCTGAATTTGCACCCAGAGTCATGTGAAGGAAGGCTGAAGGCTGAGGATGTAAATCTTTTCCTTGTTCATTTTTGCATCCAAGGACAAATAGGATTCTTCCTGCTGTGGGAGACTATCAAAATCTCATGTGATATTCTTCCAATATATGCTCTACAAGAAGTATTTCTGGGAATTATTCTGTGGAAAATAGAGGGTTATTCTCTCCCACACACACACACACAACCAATCACAGATCCATGTTTCTGCAGAGGAAACAATGGCCTGAATCCTGTTGGTTAGACTCAACTACTACTGTTGTTGTTGTTGTCGTTGTCATTGTTGTCATTGTTGTGCACCTTCAAGCCATTTCCAACTTATGGCGATCCTAAAATGAAGCTTTCAGAGGGTTTTCTTGGCAAGATTTGTTGAGAGAGAGTATACCTTTGCCTTCCTCTGAGGCTGAGAGATTGTGACTTGCCCAAGGTCACCCAGTGTGTTTCCATGGCTGAGCAGGAATTAGAACCCTGGTCTCTAGAGTCATAGCCCAACACTCCGAGCCCTACACCACGTTGGCTCAAGTAGAGTAGATCCATTAAATTATGTATTCAAGCGGCCCATATGGGGATATAGGAGCTTTCAGATATTCTGGGCATAAGTTGTATTTGGTGTCAAGTTAGCACACTGAATCTCTGTTGTTATCCAGAAGGTCAGGCAGCAAAAAGTTGGTAGTAGAGTTCCCATCCATCAGGCAAGAGAATAAACATACAGACATAGGCTTGTGAGGAAAAAAAAAACACTTCTCTTTACTGCAGCATAATAATAAATGTTTACAAACATACAGAGAATCCTCTCTGATCACTATACATTACAGCATTCCTCAGAAAAACATCTTGTTACTGCAAAGCCCATCTTTATTCAGCCAAGTCTATCTTCATTCATTGAAACCCAGAACAGAACTGAAAATCATACAACTATATAGGGTAGCAAACATAGTTCTCAATGACCTTGTTCCTCTAGTAGGCAGCTAGGCTCCAAGACTCCAAGGTCACTCTGTCAGGCCATTAATATTGATATATTAGTTAGCTGCTGCAAGCTGCTGACAGCTCTCTCTGCTGCACCCTATAGGCCATTTGTTATACTTCAGGTCTTTACAGCATAAATCTATTAGACTGCATGTCCCAATATCCTGACATTTGGCAAAGAAACAAAGGCACACACCGGCCTCCAAAGGTGTAAATAAACTGACACTTGCATGCTGGAATATCAGAACCATGCAAGACTCTGAAGATAGTGGACGGCCTGAGCGTCGTTCTGCCCTAATAGCCCTTGAACTATCACGGCTTAATATTGACATCGCTGCTCTTAGTGAAGTTCGCTTCCATGAGGAAGGCAGCCTTAAAGAACATGGCGCCGGCTACACACTTTACTGGTCTGGCAAACCCAAAACTGAAAAACATCTTTCAGGAGTAGGCTTTATGATTAAAAACTCCATTGCCTCCAATCTCGAAACCTTGCCAACAGGACACTCTGATCGCATTATTTCCTTACGCCTCCCACATGTTGTTCTCTTTAGTATATATGCCCCAACTATGCAAGCCGACCCTGTAGAGAAAGACAAATTCTACACAGACCTACGCCAACTCATACAAAAAGTCCCTGTAGAAGATAAAATTATTATACTTGGTGACATCAATGCCAGAGTAGGAAAGAACTCCGAAGCCTGGAAAGGTGTCTTAGGCAAGCATGGTGTTGGAAATTGCAATGATAACGGACGCCTCCTGCTAGAGTTCTTTGCAGAACAACAGCTGACTATTACAAACACAATCTTTCAGCAGAAAGATAGCTTGAAGACAACCTGGATGCATCCCCGATCCAAACATTGGCACCTCATTGACTACGTTCTAGTCCGTCAGAGAGACATTCGTGATGTCCGTCATACACGAGTGATGCCCAGTGCAGAATGCCAAACAGATCATCGCCTCGTCAGATGTAAACTAAATCTTCATCTTAAGCTCAAACCTAAGAGGGGTAGCATCTTAAAGAAGAGACTCCAAGTCAACAATCTTCAACAAGCTACCATGAGAGACAACTTCCAGGCAAATCTACAAACGAAACTTGAAGACCATCCTACAGATCCTTCTCCTACAGTGCTTTGGCAACATATCAAAAACAGTATCCTCCAGTCTGCAGAAGAATCCCTCGGGTTCTCACACAAGAAAAATCAAGACTGGTTTGATGAAAACAACCAAGAGATCCAGGAGCTGTTGGCAAGGAAGAGAGCTGCTCACCAGGCATACCTCGCCCAGCCAACCTGTCATGTAAGATAAGCAGCTTTCCGCCTCACATGTAGCAAACTACAACAAAAACGCCGAGACATGCAGAACAAGTGGTGGATCAATATAGCAGAAAAGACACAATGCTGTGCAGATCTGGGTGATCATAGAGGATTTTATGAATCCCTTAAAGCAGTGTTTGGACCTACTTATCAGGTCCAAAGCTCCTTATACAGTACAGATGGTCAAACATTAATTACTGATAAAGCCTCCATCCTAAATCGTTGGGCTGAACATTTTCAAAGTCTCTTTAGTGCCAACCGAGTAGTCCAAGGCTCAGCTATCCAATATATGATACAAAAACCGATGAAAAATGAATTGGACATAGCTCCCACTTTGGAAGAGACCCTTAAGGCCATACAGCAGATGAAAAACGGCAAGGCAGCTGGGATTGATGGAATCCCACCGGAAGTTTGGAAACACGGAGGTCATGCACTCCACGAAAAATTCCATGAATTCCTTGTGAATTGCTGGGAAAAAGGGGAACTGCCATCAGACCTCTGAGATGCAGTCATCATCACCCTGTACAAGAAAAAAGGAGCAAAATCCGATTGCTCAAACTATCGAGGCATAACACTGCTCTCTATTGCTGGAAAAATCATTGCAAGGATACTCCTGAACAGATTAGTTCCTGCTATTGCAGAAGAACTTCTCCCTGAAAGCCAATGTGGCTTCAGAGCCAATAGGAGTACTACAGACATGGTATTTGCCCTTAGGCAACTGCAAGAAAAATGTAGGGAGCAGAACAAGGGTCTCTATGTAACATTTGTTGACCTCACCAAAGCCTTTGACACTGTAAGTAGAAAAGGTCTGTGGCAGATCCTGGAAAGACTAGGATGTCCCCCCAAATTCCTTAAAATGATTATCTTGCTACACGAGGGCCAGCGTGGTCAAGTCAGATACGGCGATGCTCTTTCAGAGCCCTTTCTAATAACTAATGGAGTGAAGCAAGGTTGTGTTCTTGCACCAACTTTATTTACAATCTTCTTTAGCACGATGCTCCAAAGGGCTATGGCAGAGCTTGAAGAAGACGACGGCATCTATATACGCTACCGTACTGATGGTAGCTTGTTTAACTTAAGCCGTCTGAGGGCTCACACTAAGGACATTTTCAGACAGGCAAAAATCGCTCTTTGCCGCGCGAGCAGCCTCCCGAAACTGCTGCGCGGCAAGGGTCTTCTTCGGACGACGCTGTGCCTCTGGCGAAACCGTCCGTGTCACTTCCGTGAAGCTTGGGACGGCTCCGCGTCATATTTCAATCACGGGCAGCCTCCGTGATTGAAATATGACGCGGAGCCGTCCCAAGCTTCACGGAAGTGACACGGATGGTTTCGCCAGAGGCACAGCGTCGTCCGAAGAAGACCCTTGCCGCGCAGCAGTTTCGGGAGGCTGCTCGTGCGGCAAAGAGCGATTTTTGCCTGTCTGAAAATGTCCAAAGACTCTAAACTATCTAGTCCGTGAGCTGCTCTTCGCCGATGATGCTGCCCTTGTTGCCCACACAGAATCAGCTCTACAGCGCCTAACATCCTGCTTTGCAACAGCTGCAGAGCTGTTTGGGCTAGAAGTCAACCTGAAGAAAACAGAAGTTCTTTACCAGCCTGCACCACAGGACGAACACCACCATCCCCACATTGCCGTCGGCAAATCTGTGCTCAAGTCTGTTCAGCAGTTCACCTACCTGGGAAGCATCATCTCCTCAGATGCCAAGATTGACAAAGAGATCGATCACAGATTAGCAAAGGCATATAGCGTATTTGGAAGACTTTACAAAAGAGTCTGGAGTAATAAACACCTGAGGCAAAGCACAAAAATCAGTGTGTATAGAGCCATCGTACTGTCTATCCTCCTTTATGGATCTGAAACATGGGTCACCTATCGCCACCACCTACGACTCCTTGAACGCTTTCATCAGCGCTGTCTACGCACAATCCTAAATATACACTGGACTGACTATGTGACAAATGTTGCTGTCCTTGAGCAAGCAGGGATCACCAGCATTGAGGCCATGATATTGAGAACACAGCTGCGCTGGGCAGGGCACGTTTCTAGGATGGAGGACCATCGCCTCCCAAAAATACTACTCTACGGTGAACTCGCCACGGGTCAGCGTAAGAGGGGCGCTCCAAAAAAGCGATACAAAGACTCCCTGAAACAACATCTCAGGCTTGGCCAAATTGATCACCAACAGTGGTCCGCCCTGGCCTCACATCGGGAGGCATGGAGACGCACTATCCACAATGCTGCAGCCTTATTTGAGAACTCACGACGAACAAGTCTTGAAGAGAAACGACAACGCAGAAAGAATCACAACCCAAAAACATCACCCAAGGAGACCTTCTGCTGTGCTTTTTGCAACCGGACTTGTTTATCTCGGATTGGCCTTTTTAGTCATCAGCGCGCTTGCAGAAAGCGCGGGATGAGTCCTTCCTGAATCTTCGTTTGTGAAGAAAAGCCAGAGAGAGACCAGCACCTTCAATCGTGGCCAGAAATGGACCAGTAGCAGGGAAGCTGTTTCAACCAATGCCTAGTATTCTACATCAGCTATATCAGTAACCTCTCCTGGCCCAAACCAGAAAGAAACATCATTCACCCATGTTCTAACCACTGGCAAAATGGTCCTCCTTCGCATCATGCAACTGATGCTTGGTAAAGTAGAGGCTTTGTGGGGGATAGAGTTCGGATCATGGCAATAGTGTCACAGTCATGACCAGGGACTTTATCAGATGTGGCAAATATGGTGTCATAACAACACCCAATGAATGCAAAAGGGCGCCTATTTTGCATGAAGTTGTGCTTTCGCATTCTCGTACTGTGAAAAAGGAGTTCTTCTTTATTGACAGGCCAAGCCATCAATTGATTGGCTGTGACAGTTTTTCTGTGTAATTGTGAGCATCTGAAACTGCACCCCATTCTGCTGGTGTGATTGCAGTGTCAACGGATGGTCCCTGACAGAATACTTCCGTCTGAGAACACCAAAACTAGGTACAGGATGCTCTTTTTATGAACCTCCCAATTTTGCAGGCAAGATTTTAAGTGTGTTTCAGTGCTTGTGTGTTCATTTTGTTTTTTAATTTAGCTGTTTTTAGACTTTTAAGAGTGCTCACGTCTTCTCACAAGAACCTCCGAGATCATGTGCACCCGCCAACACAGGAATACGGGGCTGCTTTTTAATGCTATTTGGCAATATTTGATATAAAGGGTTCTTTTGCCGGCACACTTATGGTTTAAAATATGGTGAGAAAGAAATGTTTTTGAGGCTTGTCTGATAAAGTCCTAAGTAGCAATTGTAAAAACAGAATAGTTAAGGATGAGTAAATCTAGGTAATTGTTCCGTATTTACAATTGCTACTTAGTCCTGATTATGACATTATTACCACGATCCCAACTACCAACCCTCAACCTACTCTACTACGAATCAGCTGCATGGGGAGCTGGAGGTCCGTTCTGCTGGTGACTGGACCATAGGTAAACGATGTTTCCATCAGGTTTTTGGGGTTATGAGTAACCAAGTAGCTGATGTAGAACATTGGCCAGCATTCTTTCCGTCCCTGCTGACAAACACAGGTTGTTCACCCTGGTCTTCAGGATAAGACTCACTGTGAAAGGTTCATACATTGTTTCTTACAGGGCTCATCTGCACTAGTCAGGATATGCCAGCCCCCCACCAGTGTATCATGGCTGCGAAGCTGCCCCTCCCCCATTACCTGGAGAAAACAGGCCAGATTCCAAATAGGACATCAGCCCATCACTGAAGTCACCACCGCCACCATCTTCCCCACTAATGCAACATGTGCTTGCTACCCACCCACCCCACACACACACGCATGTGACCAACCTCAGTCACATGCTGAAGGACCCCTGCTTGTCTTTTGGGAGAGCCAGGGAGCTGGTGTCAGCAGCAAGGAGTGGTGTGCCAGGTGCGCTCCCACGGACACATGGGGCTGATCCATTTTTTTTGCTGGGTATACCGGGTATTTTTGAAGAACAGTTTATCGGGCCCTTTTGTTACCTGAACTGCTAGTGATGTGGAAATCCCATGCAAGAATGAATTATTAATTATTTGGGGAAATTAGCAGCAACTCAACTGAGCAATGTGACAAGGGGATCTTTATACCTATGTTTACCCCTACTAGCTCTGAACACACACACACACAAGACAAAAAGTTAACAATGATCTTTACTGAAGGTTCAAAAATAATAACACTAATCACACACACATTCGTACAAGAAACATTCACACAGAGGCTAGTGAAAGAAAGATGGAAGGATGCTTGTTAGGGGGATAGAATGAGGGATCCTTGAGGTGATACAACCTGTCCTGTAGTCTGAAGTCTCAGAGCAGTCTGACAGTGTGGATGGAAGAAACAGGAGTGGCTACACAGAGAGGCAGAGTGCCCCAAGGAAAGAGAACTGTGCCCAAAAACGTGCCCTGAGGTGATGGAATTCTGAGTGAGAACAATACATTCCAGGAGAGTTTCATGAACGAACAATGGCTCTCTGGAGATGTCAAGTACTTTCCTATGGGTGGTAGTTTTGAATTGAAAGCAGTGACTACCTTTTTTGATTGCTAGGTCTGAGAACCAGGAAATGTGACGTTTACTGACAAAGGATGTCCCAACTACAGTTAATGGGATTTATTGTCTAGATCAGGTGTGCTCAGAGAACATTCTTTAGGTCTGGCTTGACCGTTGTTGCCTTACAATTTGGAATTTTCCATAGCCTCTCCTTAAAGTGATGCATGATTAGGTTTTTTCCAGCCAGAGTGTCTTTTTGGATCTTTTTCAGGGGTCCCTGATCTACTGCAGCTTTCGTGGAAGGCTACATTATGACCAAATTATTACATATCACCAATTTTAGGGTGTATAGGGGCCCTGTTCCAGCCCCATATCTGCTCCAGGGCTTGTTTGGACTGTCTGGGGAAAGATGGGGGTAAATGCCCTGCATTGTTTGGACTGCAGACTCTGGAACAGGGGAAAACCATGGTAAATTGCCCATGTAGATAAGCCCACAGTGTTTCCCGTAGCCCTTTTTTTGAAGTGGAACAGGTTATATTGTCTGAACTCCGGAACCTGCTTCTGTTGATTGTATGGTCTGAACAGAATGCAGCACAAATGGTGGCTGGTGGTTCCCAGGTCAATGGGGTGGTAAATCTGTCCAGACTTTAAAGTCTAAATTTTAAAAAAAGCTATTCAAGGAGCTAGAGAGCAGCACCTTGGAGACAAAAACCAAGAGTGGATTCACCACTTCACTGAAACGGAAGTCACCTACTATCATATGCATGCCTACATACCACACTATGTGCACTCTCAAACATTTCTCAGATGAAAACTAGGACACGTGGGGCCAAGCAACATCAGAATGTGGTCAAGATGGCAAAAGTTATGAATGAGGAAGAGCACCGAGGCTAGGAGAAGCTGCAGAATTTCGCTTTTGCCTGAGGCTACAGGGAAGGGCAAGATTCTGTCCCTTCTCTCCTCCCTGCTGAGTTAATTAAGTGCAAACTAATTTTGCACTTTGAATTCAGTTTGCAGCAACTGAAGAAAGATGAGGACAAAGGGGGGAAGTGGATAGGAGGAGAGAGGTCCTGGGATACTTTAAAAGCAGCTTTAAAAAGCACAATGAAAGAGGAGCAATTGGGACTGTCCCTGCCAAATTGAGACAACTGGAAGGTATGCATACAGACACTGATCATCAGTAGAAACCCACCAAGGTTCTTCAGGGATAAGTCTACTTTCTTCCCCTCCCCATCCTCCTCCTTCTGCAAAGGAGTTACAAAGTTAGGTCTCTTGTTTAAAAGGGAAGGATGAAATTAGAAATTCTCAGAAGTCAAAATGGGGCAGGAAGAACAAACCTTAAAGAGAAAGGGGCCCGTGGTTACAGGAAGGCATATTTCTTGTTAAGAACACCTCAGGAAGTTCTGCTCCTTTGAACACTTTGTTGTCGACACTCTGACAGAGATTAGATTTTCCTTTGTCATGCAAAAGGAGAGAATAAATTGAGCTTAATAAATCCAAGTTGTGAAAACTCACTGTGCAAGCCTAGACGTGTCTACTCAGAAGTAAGCCCTGCTGAGGTCAATAGCATAGCTCAAAATAGCTCAAATTTGGAGTAAATCCTAACTCTTTTTGCTCCAGATTAAAGCCCTGTGGGGCTGAAAAGACCCAGATTCAATCAATATGTCATCTGGACAGTTCACTGTGAAAACAAGGTGAGATTGTTTTATTTGTCTCATGCAGACAAGCCCTAAACATGTATCACAGTTGCACCCTTGAGGTGAATTGTTCAGCTTGCAAACTGTTAGTTCAGGGGTGAGTCTCTTGCAGCCATCCCAAAGTTGTTGGACTGCCGCTCTCAGCAGTCTTAGCCAGCATAGCCAATAATGAGGAATGCTGAGAGCTGCAGTCCAAGAAAACCTGAAGGGCTACTAAATTACCACACCTGTAAATAGTCTTTCATTATGGTGAGACAGATGTGCATGGAGGGAAAGCTTATACATCAAATGGGTCCTTCTTGAATTCAAAGTGTGTGTGCAAAGACCTTTTGCATTTTCCTAAGGCATCTTTGAAGGATGTGAGAGCCCCTGTTGTTTAGTAGTGAGTGTGTTTGACTGGGGCTGGGGGATGTATTTCTCAGTGAGCACAATAAACATCCAGTTTGGATCCAGACTCTCTGATGGACCATGGCTGCTGCCACACTGCAGAAATAATGCAGTTTGACACCTCTTTAACTGCCATGGCTCAATGCTGTAGAATTCTGGGTTTTGTAGGACTTTATGAGATGTGGCAAATATGATGTCATAATGACGCCTAATGAACATGAAAGGGCGCACATACCAGGCGACGGTGTCCTTTTGCAATCATGTGTAGGGAATAAGGCATTCTTTTTTATTGATGGGCAAGCTATCAATAGATCTCCCATGGCACTTTTTTGCCAGTATTGTCCGCATTTGAAACTTTGCGCCATTGTCCTCTTGTGATTTCAGCGTCAATGCCAGAATACTTCCAGGTGAGACTGTGAAAGCCAGGTAGAGGATGCTCTTTTTATGAACCTCCCTGGTTTACATTTATGTTTTAAAGTATGTTTCTGTGCTTCTGTGTACATTTTGTGTCTTTCTTTTTGTGTATTTTTTAAAATTTACCGTGCTCATGTCTTCTCGTGAGAATTGGCAAGATCATGAATATGGAAGTAAACAGAGCTCCATTCATGCTCTGTTTATGCTGGGGCTGCCTTTTAATACTACAGAAGGTAGGTCTGAAAGAATGGGTTCTTTTGCCGGCACAAAACCAATTTAAAATATGGTGGGAAAGAAATAGAGGTTTGTCTGATAAAGTCTCTAGTTTTGTGAGACATTTAGCCTTATCTGTCAGAGAGCTCTGGTGCCACGACAAACTACAAATCCCAGGATTCAATAGGATGGAGCCATGACAGTTAAAGCAGTTTCAAACTGGATTATTTATGCAGCATGTCAGCAGACCTGATCTCCCTATATAAGCCTGCCTGCATTTTAAGATCTGCAATAGAAGACCCACCACCCACCACCATCATAGACAAGTTTGGTGAGTACTAAGGAGAGAACCTCCCAAGTGGTTGTTGTGAGCCTGTGGAACTCCCTTCCATAGGAGGTTCAGTTGGCCTCCTCCCTGCTTTCTTTCCGATGGCAGACAAAGACCTTTTTATTTATGCAATGAATGAATATTTCTCAGCCAGATCTACCCCATGGGGTTGTGGTGAGGATGAAACATCAGTTGGGAAGCATGTGTCCTGCCTTAAGCTCAGTGATGGAAAGGTGAGCTATAAGGCCAATTTTCAAATACAGTTGGCCCTCTGTATCCACAGATTCTGCACCCACTGATTCAACCATCTATGGTTCAAAAATATTCACACACAAAAAAATCCAAAAAGCAAACCTTGTTGTTTGCCATTTTATATAAGGAATGCCATTTTACTACACCATTATATATAACAGGACTTGAGCATCCACAGATTTTGGTATTCACAGAGGGTCCAGGAACCAAACCTCAGCAAATACCAAGTAAATACACGAGCCAAGACCCTGCATCAGGTTTACATAGCACCCATCTCAAAATGTAGAGTTAGCCATGAATTGTTCTATAGAATATACAGGCAAATATGCAATGGAATAGACAGCTCAAGGCATAACCCACTACAGGATGGACATACTGTATTCACTTCCATGGTTATATAAGTGGAGTCCCACTGTTTTATGAAGCCTAATTCCAGAGATTTAGAGAGAAGTAGAGAGATTGAGAGGGAGAAGGAAGGAAGGAAAAGAGAGAGGGAGGGGGTTGACTGGTGAATTTTGAGAAACTGTTCCATACGTAAATGTCAATGATTCAAGTGTTTGCGTGACTTCATTGCTAGAAATTTGGGGACTGGAGGAAAATTTCATGCGGGGAGGGGAGAATTCCTAATGGACGACAAGGCCCTCATTTTACAGGCAATGCTATAGTTGCATCCTTGGAGGGAGACAGGGCAGAGCCTTTCAGGGAGCCAGTGAAAGTGAGAGGCAAAATTAGGAAATCAAAGGTGATAGGCAGAGGCAGGGACAATCAGGATATCAGAGCAGAGAGGGAGAACAATTTAGGGCGAGCTTTGCTAAGTAGTAGGAATTGTCTGTCTGAAAAGGCTCAAATCTTAAGCATAGCACATTCTTCTGAAAAAGAAAGAAAGAAAACCATCTGACCCGGAGGGAGATGAAATAAAATATTATCTCCTTCATTGTACACAACCTCTTTCCCCCTTTCTTCTCAAGCCTATCTACCACTACTGGAGGTCTCTCGTTAGACTTTCACAAGGTTATAGACTTATCTGCCTTCAACTCACTCCTGACAGGCTTCACCCAGGGGTGCCCACCGTTCTTGGCGCAAAAGAGGTTTGTCCCTACCCTTTGAGCTCCTTCCGCATTTCATGTTCTGACAGTTCAAGGGATGCCAAGTCATTTGATCACTAAATACAAAAAAAAAAAAAAAAAAAAAAAGCCCCAGCCCCAACCACAAAGCTACCTCCCTGTTTATCCTTACAGTCACCGGGCTGCTTCTCATTCACGTGTGATACCATGGAACATCGCGCAAGATCTCAGTGGAATCTGGAGCCAGCCATCGGAAGGTCACGGAGCCTTTTATGTGCTTAGGCATTTAAATCATAGCATGTGGCTGCAAACTTTATGTATTTATTTAGCAGCACCCGCTAATGAGAAGCATCATCTTAGCCATTTACGTCCCCTTGTTTTACTTCCAGCTCCTCCCCATTGCCCCTTGCCTCATTTATTTTTTAAAACAAAGCTCAAGGGATTTGAATAATGTAGCCAATGGATCAGTGCTATAATCCACTGCTTCAAGGAAGAAACGCTGGAGATTGAGGCTCATGAGTTCACCCCCTCTTTCGCCCTGGTGTCTCATTTAATTTTCAGACAGGCTTGAAGGATTTGAAACACATATCCTATGGATCAGTCCCTATGATCCACTGCTTTGGATAGGAATTCTCATAAAGGTCTCTTCACACTGACACTGGGATACCATGGTGCTGCCAGCTGAGCAATGGTAGAAGAGGATAATGATATCACCAGTAGAGTAGCAAGGGGCCAGCCCGCTGGATCTTAGCTCCCAAATGTCAGAACTGAAAGCCCTGGGTTCTGAAATATAAGGTCTGCTGAGGAAATGCTGACATTGTGGACCTGTCTGCACTGCAGAAATATAACAGTTTGATACCACTTGATCCACCATAGCTCTATCCTGTGGAATCCTGGTATTTATAATTTTGTGAGATATTTAGCCTTTTCTATCAGAGAACTCTGGGGCCTCACCAAACTACAAATACCAGGATTCCATAGAATAGAACTGTGGTGGATAAAGTGGTGTCAAACTGCTGTATTTCTGCAGTGTAGACAGGCCTCATGACTAGATAGTGTTAGTTCTAACTTGCGGAGGCTGACTAGAGATTCTGGGGCACTTTCACACATCATGGTTCAAGCACTATGATTCCATTGTACATGCCATGGTTCCATCTTATGGAATCCTGGGATTTGCAGTTTAGGGAAGGGTATTTAAATTTCTCAGTCAGAGAGCTGTAGTGACCCACCAAACTACAAACCGCAGTCATGACAGTTGAACTGGAATCATAGTGCTATAATTGGGGAGTGTGAAAGGGCCCCCGGTATTGATATGGGACTCCCATATCAGTGGGCTCTCCCACTCCTTCTCATTTATATTCATTCAGACATAGGAATTAATGCATTCCTAGGACTTTATCACTCTGCACTGTTATAGTGCTATTATTCTGCTTTAACTGCTATGGCCACCCCCTGTGGAGTTCTGAGGGTTGTAGTTTAGTGAGGCCTAAGAGCTCTTTGGCTGAGAATTCTAAGGCCCTGTCTATATGAGGGGGGGAAATGGATTGTTCCAGAGTAGCAGCAATTCACAGCAGCTGCAAACTGTCTTCATGGTTTTACAGCCCCCATAACCTTTGCATGACCCCTAGACAAGATGGCAGCTGCAAGGGAATTACTTGCCATTTTAAATCTGTTGACGCCTAATTTTTTAAAAAACGTTTACTATGGTGAGCACAAGCAATATTTACAAAAGAAAAAAAGGAAAAGAAAAAAATTACTGTTTTATCACCTGACCGATCTCTTGCTTAGCCGCAAATCCAACATGGCGCAGCAGGTGCTTTCCCTGTTTGCAAGCCCCACCCCCATGCTCATCCAGACAATCAGCTTGCACTGCCTCATTGCAGCAATTGCAGTCTTAACGATCAGACATTTGCATCCATTACGGAGCTTTTTTAAAACTCAGAGAAAAGCCCCGAAGGCTCCCTTGGCAGAGTTTACAATGTCCACCTTCTGAAAAAGATGTGTCGATGAGAATGTACATATAGACAGATCACTTTCCATGTGAATTCCATTAGGATTATTTTCACTATTTACAGAGGATGTAAATGTCCCTCCCTAAACTGCAAATCCCAGGATTCCATAGGAGATAGCCAGAGCGGATAAAGTGAAATAATAGCACTATAACAGTGTAGTGTGATACGTGGAAAATAGTTTTTAAAAGCACTTAAAAAAAACAGTTAAAATTCTAAAGTCCAAAAGTAGTTAATTCCTGAAATGCTTACAATTCGTTAAAAAAAAAACAACACACCATGATCAAGACTTGTGCCAACACTATTGGCACAAGTGATAAAAAATAACAATGTGCAACCCAAAGCACAACCAAATGTGAATGCACTTCCATGTTCAATGCAAGGCCATACACAATGTGCATTAGGGATGGAAAGAATGTTAGAAAATATTTGGAAAATGGTTGGAAAACATGTTTTTCCAGTGTCAAGAAACACCCTAAAACTGCCTGGATCACACTTCTGCTTCTGTTGACACCTTGTGTATGACCTGGATTCTCCACTGTTTGTTGCTGTGGACTGTAGGTACACTTAGTTTGACACTTATCAGTGTTAAACAAATTAGTCACATAGAGAAATACCCCAGATTTGAAGTGGTTCCCAGGTATTGGGGGGGGGGTTGTCTAAAATCCATCCTGTTATGATACCTTTATTGGGCCAAACAAAAGGTACAAAAGTGCTTAATGCTAGCTTTCAAGGCTTCACAGGCTTCTTCATCAGGCAGAGATGGCAAAATAGCCCATAGAGGAGAGAAAGTGATAGTGTGGTGGTAAAAAATAATAATCTACATTTTGGATATAACAGTAGTAGACAAAAAGAGCCCTCCACAATTATAAACTGAGTGGGGCAAAAGCAATAAAACAGACACAGTTTGGCTTTTCCATTTGAAGTTACAAAGTACCACACATACACACATGCCATGAGAACTGGAGGGAGCCCTAGTGGCACAGTGGTTAATGCCAGTACTGCAAGCCACAAGGTTATGAGTTCAATTCCAGAGAGCTCCAAGGCTGACTCAGCCTTCCATCCTTCCGTAGGTCAATAAAATGCATACTTAGCTTGTTGGGGGCAATTAGCTAAAAACAATGTAAAATGCTTAGGGAGTGCTTTGTTACTGATAAGCGATATATAAATGTCAATGCTATTGCTATTGCAATGCTATTTGTACATTTGTCCAATATGAAGCATTAGGCCACTATGATGGTAGTATGCATTTAGTCTCTTGGGAAAGTCTCTGTATTCTCAGTATGACAATTACTTCAGATGATGAAGCAGGCAAAGTCTCTTAGTTGAGGTTGCTTGACCTGGTGTTGGAGGGGTTAAACCTTTAGAAAAAAATAGTTCCCAGCATATAGGGACATGGGTTCTGTTTCCTCAATTGTAGGATCCCCTTTTTTGTGGTTGAGTGCAGTATCTTCATATCAGGGTAAGAAAAAAAAAATTCAGGGGTAGCCTTAAGAGTGGGGGAGAAATCCCCCCCCCCAATTTTTTTTTTACACTTTTGTATCAAATAGATTTTATCTGTACTTAGTAAGCTCCCTTGGGTCCAATAGAGGAGAAAGGCAGAATACAAATTATATATATATACAACACACATATATATATATAAAATTATATATACTGTCCTGTGATGATACCTTTATTTGATCAACCTAAAGACATACAATAAATACACCAGGTTAGCTTCACAGGCTGCTTCATCAGGCAAAAATGATAGAACAGCATTAGAAAGAAAAGTATGACATGGTCATGGTGGCTATACAGTATTAGGATACTGAAAAGACTCTTTCTAGGTAGCCTGGCCATTGGCTCATCTCAATGGAAGATCAGAAGGCTTCCACTTTAGGCTGGTCAACAATAGCCTTTACTGGCCTGGTCTTTCCTGTTCCATAATTCTGACCTATCAGCTCTGACTCCAAGCTTGAATTCCTGGTTACCCTTGGCTCTGACCCTTAATTTTACTCCTGGTTCCTACCTGATGGTATTCTAAAGCTCAGCTAGAATAGGGCTGACCTACTACCATGAAGTGAGAGTTCTGTTGTTAAAGGACAGCTGCATGGACTGCTTGTCCATGTACACTAGAAGGAGACACAAACTATGTCACCGAGTTGCTGCTGAAGGTCATTCTAGCATTTCCAAAATCGATACAGGAGTGACAGCACATGAAGGAGATGCCCGGGTTCACATGTCCTTGGATACTCATTGGGAGGATTTGTGTCACTCTCTAGATAACAATGAGGACAATTGACCACTCAAGGTGAGGCCAAACTAATGTACTAATGGTACTGGCCCAAGTTCTCTCAGTATTAAATTTGTTGCATTAAGTAAATGGCTCTCAAAGGAAAAAGCATTGCTGCCAAAGTAACTCTGGTTTTGTTTTCTTTTTGAAAAAGCAACAGCAAACAAAACAGAAATGAAATGCCAGTGTTGGTTTCAAGATGTTCAGCATGAGTCCTGGCACATCTGTGATTGTAGAACAGGGGTGGGGAAACTGTGACCTATGGGCTGCATATGGCTCCCTAATAACTCCCTAGATATTTAGGAAAAATGGGGTAGGAATTGCAAAATGGGCAGGGCAGCATGGTGAGGCAGTCCTCAAAGGTCCCATGGAGGGCCAAAGCAGCCACCCATACTTGACAGATGCTCACCCCCACTGTCATTCAGTGATCTAAATTCTGACTAGTCCTGACTAGAGTAGACCAATTGAACCAAGGAGATTTACCTACATGTTGATTCACTGTTCAATGGTTGATTGAATGGCTCTATTGTAATTAGGACTAACCAACAGGAAAACAGTGAATGACTTCTACAACCGAGTTCATGGATTTATTCAGCATGGGCAATGGGAGAGCACATAAGGAAATGAACATGAAATAGAGGGCATGCTTATCAAGTTTGCAGATGACACCAAATTAGGAGGGGTAGATAATACCCCAGAGGACAGGATAAGAATTCAAAATGACCTGAACAGATTAGAAAGCTGGGCCAAAGCTAACAAAATGAATTTCAACAGGAAGAAATGTAGGATACTACAGTTGGGCAGTAACAATTAAAAGCCCAGATATAGGTTGGGTGACACCTGGCTTGATGGCAGAATATGTGAAAGGGATCTAGGAGTCTTAATGGACCACAAACTGAACATGAGTCAGCAATGTGATGCAGCAGCTAAAAAAGCCAATGTGATTCTAGGCTGCATCAATAGGAGTATAGTGTCTAGATCAAGAGAAGTAACAGTGCCACTTTATTCTGCTTTGGTCAGACCTCACCTGGAATACTGTGTCCAATTCTGGGCACCACAGTTCAAGAAGGATATGGACAAGCTGTAAACTGTCCAGAGGAGGGCGATCAAAATAGTAGGAGGTCTGGAAGCCATGTCCTATGAGGAGTCGCTTAGGGAGCTGGGTATGTTTAGCCTGGGGAAGAGAAGGTTAAGAGGGGACATGATAGCCATGTTTAAATATTTGAAGGGGTGCCATACTGAGGATGGAGCAAGCTTGTTTTCTGAGGCTCCAGAGACTAGGACATGTAGCAATGGACTCAAACTACAGGAAAAGAGACTCCATCTAAACATTAGGAAGAACTTCCTGACAGTAATAGCTGTTCGGAAGTGGAATGCATTGTCTCGGAGTGTGGTGGAGTCTCCTTCTTTGGAGGTTTTTAACAGAGGCTAGATGGCCATCTTTTGGGAATACTTTGATTGTTTATTCCTGCATGGCAGGAGGTTGGACTGGATGGCCCTTGTGGTCTCTTCCAACTCTATGGTTCTATGATTCTATGAAATGATGATGTATGAGGTGACAATGCTACTAACTGTCGCTTTGTACGGTCATATCCATTCATGGGTATGTTTTCACACCAGCCTATCTAAGTGGAAGGCTGCTCATATGTTCTTTGAAAGTGTCATAGAATAGCAGAGCTGGGAGAGATGCATCTAGTCCAACTCTGTGCCAGTGCAAGAATCTACATCCAAAGCAACCCTGACAGTGGAGCCATGGAGACTATTCTTCTGTTTAAAAACCTCCAATGGCCAACATGCCAAAGCAGTCATTTCCACGTCAAACAGCTATTCCCACCAGAAGTTTCTTCTTAAACTTCAGTCAGAAACTTCTTCCTTGTAATTTGAATCCTTTGGTTCTGGTTCTGTCTTCTGGAGCAGCAGAAAATATGATCACTTCATGTTCTATATGTCATCCCTTCAGATATATAAAGACAGCTATTGCATCACCTTGACTGTTTCCCGTAGGACTTGGTTTCAACTCTAGACCCCTTACCTTGGTCAGCCTCATTTGACCTTGTTCCAGCTTGTCAGTATCCTTAATGGAGCATAGATTTTTCACTGGTAGTTCATTGGGCTAGATCTAGTTTCCTTCCCAACAGGAACATTCAATGAGTGGAGTTCCAGTTTGACTTTAGGCACAGTGAAACAATTGCAGGTGGAAGACACTGGGGGTGCGTCAGGGACACACTCCCAGCTTGTTCATCACAAGCTCCCATCTATCGTCCATTCTTGGAAGACAGATCTGTGTGTGCTACGTAAGCTAGAATCATAGAGTCAGAAGAGACCACAAAGACTATCCAGTCAATCCCCTTGCCATGCAGGAACACACAATCAAAGCATTCCCAACAGATGGCTATCCAGCTTCTATTTAAAAATCTCCAAAAAAGGAGACTCCACCACATTTCTGAGGCAGCGTATTCCACTGTCAAACAGCTTTTACAGTAAATAAATTCTTACTAATAATAATGGAATCTGTTTTCTTGTAATTTGAAACCATTGGTTCATGTCCTAGTCTCTGGAGCAGCAGAAAACAAGCTTGCTCCCTCTTCAATATGTCATACTTAGGCTGCAGCAAGTTTGTTTTCTGCTGCTCCAGAGACTAGGGCACGGAGCAATGGGTTCAAACTACAGGAAAAGAGATTCCGCCTAAACATTAGGAAGAACTTTCTGACAGTAAGAGCTGTTCAGCAGTGGAATGCACTGCCTCAGAGTGTGGTGGAATCTTTGGAGGTTTTTAAACAGAGGCTGGATGGACATCTGTCATGAGGGCTTTGATTGTGTATGCCTGCATGGTAGGGTGTTGGACTAGGTGGTCCTTGTGGTCTCTTCCAACTCTATGATTATACAATTCTATGAACATAGGGCTATATTCCCATCACCACACACAAATGGAGAACATCTTTCATGAAGATCCACTAAGGTTCTCCAGAGTTCTTAGCAAATGATATAACTAGTCTACATCTAGTAGGACTTTTATTTGATTTTGCTGTTGTTCTTGTATTAATTTGTTTTAACTGGTTCCAATTTTTTGATCGTTTCATTGCTTTCTGACTTTTCCATACTGTTACTTTTTAACTATTGCCTTGTCTACATGAGCCAAATGAAACAGCCTCTCCCTCTTCCTGTGTCTGGCTGTCCAGATGACACAGGGTTGGGGCCCTGTTTCTAGTCCAAACTGTCCAGATTACATCTGGGAAGTTCTGATGAGAATCCGTGGCAAATACCCCTTTAAATGGAGTGGACATGTGGTTAAAAAAAACCCGTCACCATTTGCTGCTGTTTTTCTGGAGCAAATGGTAAGTTTCATTACCATACCGGGGGCAGTGGTGGTGTTTGTACACACGGCCCTGCACGGTGCCTGGCACAGCCATTTCCTGGCTAGGTCAGGTGTGTCACACCTGCTGAGGTCACAGCAAGGTGCCCAGTCATGTGACCATGGCCAGGTGCCTCAAATCCTGTCCCCAGAAGATGTGACTAGCACAGGTAAGAGAAGCACCAGTTTGTACAGAGGCCATGGGGGTGTGGACACCCTTCCATTGCCACAACAGGACAGGTAATGGTGGGGGGTGGGATGCCGCAGAGCCAGAGCTGGAATACTCCAGCCGGAATATGGAGCATTTCCAGTGTAGACAAGCCCTCGGTTGTTTGAATGGTTGAAAGCCACCTTGAGTCCAAAACTGTGTGTGTGTGTGGGGGGGGAGGAAGTAGAGTACAAATAAATAAATAAAAGTAAATCCTCTTCCTCATCATTACCACCACCGCCACCATCACCGCAGCTCACAATCCACAAGTGTTGGAATGGCTGCTGAGGACAAAGGTCACAGTAACAGGCTGAGTCCTGCAAGGAACTGGACTGTTGTAGAAAGAGGAAGAGCCAGTGTGGTATGAGCATTGGACTGGGACAATGGGGACCTGGGTTCGAATGCCCCTTCAGCCATGGAAACCCACTGGGTGACCTTTGACAAGTCATACTCTCTCAGTCTCAGAAGAAGGCAATGGCAAATCCCTATGAACAAATTCTTACAAGGAAACCCTGTGATAAGTTTGCCTTAGGGTCTCCATGAGTCAGAAATGACTTGAAGGGACACAAGAACCACAAGAGAGAGGAAGGGAATACCATGCACAGACGTAAGGTGGAATTATGCTTCTGCATGCCACTAACAGGATGCCAGCCACTTTCCCATGGCAGAATGGGATAGTAAGCCCGTACATTGCCAAATAGTCAGTCAGTTGTACAGTTATGATATTCAGCAGAAGGGTGGTATCACACAACCACCATGCAACTATGTGAGTGTAGATTTACACTGCACAAAGCACAATGTAGAACCTCCTCCTCCTTTTCCTCTTCTTTAAAAGCACAATGGTTGTTCAGTTTCTCTCAGGTACAGATTCATTAGCTCTTGGCTGGCTCTCGCTTGTTTGCCAACTACTTGTGTGGAGGGAAGGAGGAGGGGAGAAAAAAGTCATTTACCCTCGTGAATGTCAAGGTTAGTGCAAACTGTCCTTGTCATCAGTCTCTCTGGCAGAAGGTCAGGGATAAGCTTTCGTCAAATGGGCAGCGTCAAACAAAGCAGAGGCTGACTTAACTCACTGAAAGAAAGGAGACCTTCCCTGCAAGTCGATAAACATTTCACTGGGCAAGGTGGGGGGGGGGAAGCAGCAGTAAAAGGAAAGGGTAACCCTTTCCTTGCCATTCTTGGCATTTTTTTTCTCCAACATTCTCTCCAGAAAGAGGAAAACAATTGAATGGTGATGATGATACTATCTCTTCAAAGGTATGGTATAAAGATGACTGCATTAAGAGGGGGCAGTCACCTTCTCCCTCCACCATCTCCGCAGGCACTCAAGAAATGTTAGAACACTTATTATGGACTGGGGAACTAGTAGACATCAGGATATTTCTGGACTACAACCGGCATCTGAACACATTTGGACATGCCAGAAGGGTAACTAAAGGATGTGGGGTCAGGGCATTGCCCCCCAGAATAAGAATTCTGCCTCCTCCAATGAAATTTGCCTACAGTGCCCAAATTTCTAGCATTGCAATAACTTAAAACCTCAGTGGAGCATTTAGAAATACAGTTTAGGCATACAAAGAAAAGGGGCAGGCAAAGTGCCCAGGGAACTGTGGACACAGCAAATACAAGAGTTCTAGGTATGAATGTCTTTCAGCGTCTCACTTTCTGCAGACGTAGAAATTTTGAGGTTGAATGGAAAAATATATGGCAGTGCAGAATTCTTATTGGGTGGCAATGCCCTCATTTTTCCCCTCTCTGGCTGGCCTTGAGTGGTTTGGACTTTAGCTTAGAGAATGAAACCATTGGTTGCTTTATCGCAAGCAGAAAATTTGATTTCAGCTACCCTTACTTCTCAGGTGGCTTCAGGCAAGCTGTTTTCTTTATGCCTCAGTTACCCTACTACCACTCCCCCCCCCATGAATAGGGTTACAGAAGCTGCTCTATCGACTTCAGCAAGTGATGGCATGTAATTTGCCTACATTCCGAGTGAGAGATCTGGCCTGAGTGGGAAGTCAATTATGGAATCGTAGAATCATAGATTTGGAAGACATCACAAGGGGCATCTAGTCCAACTCTCTGCCATGAAGGAATACCCAATCAAAGCATTCCCAACAAATGGCCATCCAGCCTCTGTTTAAAAATCTCCAAAGAATGAGACTCCACCACACTACGGGGCAGTGCATTCCATTGCCAAACAGCTCTTATGGTGAGAGAATTCCCCCTGATGTTTAGATGGAATCTCTACTTGTACTTATACAGTCTCAGCAGGACACAGGGCATCTGTAGAGTTATGAAACCGCAAGAACATCTTTTTTTCAGATATTGGGGTGGTTCCAGGTATGTCAGTGTGGTAAAGTGGTTTGATTGTTGGATTAAGGACACTTAACCAGAGTTCAAATCCCTGCTCAACCATGGAAACCTACTGGGTGACCTTGGGCAAGTCACACTCTCTGAACCTCAGAAGAAGGCAACGACAACCCCCCTCTGAACAATCTTGCCAAGAAAACCTCATGATTGCTTCAGCATAAGTCAGAAATGACTTGAAGACACAACAACAACAACAACAACAACAACAACAACAACAACAAAGGCTGGTCCTACCAGTCAGCATGGTGAAACCTCTGATAGCAATCTGGGCAGCGGCAGTATTGCCAGGTTGGTGGTGGTACAGAGAGGCTGAACCACACCAGGTGACACTATCAGAGGGAGGGGTGACAGCAGCCTTAAGTGAAACCACAGAATCTAGGAGTACCACAACTAAATCCTGTAAAGCTTTCGACAATTTGGTTAATTATATTTGTATTTGTTATTATTTGTAGTCCTGTTAGCTTCAACTGAGGGTGATTCTATGAATGCGAGACACCCCCGCAAGAGCCCCGGTCATCAACAACCATGTTCATGTCTTGCAAACGCAAGGCCATGGCTTCCTCCACCTGTTGTGCATTGTTCCTCTTTTCCTACTACCCTCCACTTTACCAAACATAATCATTTTTCCTATGAGTCCTATCTCCTCATGGTATGTCCACAGTACGATAGCCTAAGTTTAGTGAGTTGGACTTTCTGCTGCACAGATTAAAAACCCTTTATACTCTTTCCCGTGAGAGGAGACATGATCCACTCTTTAAAAACTTCAAGGGAAGCTACCAAGAGGAGGGTGCAGACTTGTTCTCTGCTATCTCAGGGTCTCTCTCTGGCTTTCCTTCACAAATGAAGATTCAGGAAAGACTCATCCCACAAGCGTGCTGTGACTAAAAAGGCCAATCTGAGATAAACAAGTCTGGTTGCAGAAAGCACAGCAGAAGGTCTCCTTGGGTGATGTTTCCGGGTTGTGGTTCTTTCTGCGTTGTCATTTCTCTTCAAGACTTGTTTGGTGTGAGTTATCAAATAAAGCTTCAGCATTGTGGATAGTGCATCTCCATGCCTCCCGATGTGAAGCCAGGGCAGACTATTGTTGGTGATCAATTTGGCCGAGCCTGAGATGTTGTTTCAGAGAGTTCTTGTATCGCTTTTTTGGAGCGCCCCTCTTATGCTGACCACTGGCAAGTTCACCGTAGAGTACTATTTTTGGGAGGCGATGGTCCTCCATCCTAGAAACGTGCCCTGCCCAGTGCAGCTGTGTTCTCAATATCATGGCCTCAATGCTGGTGATCCTTGCTTGCTCAAGGACAGCAACATTCGTCACATAGTCAGTCCATTGTATATTTAGGATTGTGCATAGACAGCGCTGATGAAAGCGCTCGAGGAGTCGTAGGTGGTGGCGATAGGTGACCCATGTTTCAGATCCATAAAGGAGGATAGACAGTACGATGGCTCTATACACACTGATTTTTGTGCTTTGCCTCAGGTGTTTATTGCTCCAGACTCTTTTGTGAAGTCTTCCAAATGCACTATATGCCTTTGCTAATCTGTGATCGATCTCTTTGTCAATCTTGGCATCTGAGGAGATGATGCTTCCCAGGTAGGTGAACTGCTGAACGGACTTGAGCACAGATTTCCCTACGACAATGTGGGGATAGTGGTGTTTGTCCTGTGGTGCAGGCTGGTAGAGAACTTCCATTTTCTTCAGGTTGACTTCTAGCCCAAACAGCTCTGCCGCTGTTGCAAAGTAGGATGTTAGATGCTGCAGAGTTGCTTCTGTGTGGGCAACAAGTAGAAGCAGATCTAAGGATTTTAAGTGACAGGAAGGTAGATTTTGATTGGACATTTAGAATGAACTTCTTGACAGTGAGAGCCATTTAGCAATGGAACTAGAGTGGTGGTGGGGTCTCATTCCCTGGGTGTGTTCAAAAAGAGGTGGGACAGCTACCTGCTGGGAAGGCTGTAGCTGAAGATCCTGCACTGAGCAGGAGGTTGGACTCCATGGCCTATGGGGTCTCTTCCAACTGTCTTATTTCTCTGAGAGGTATGACTGGACTGTTGAGTGGTGATGGAGCCATACAGGGACCTGAGATGACAATATTGTATCTTTTACCTACTCCATGAGACCACAGCTCAGTTATTACAAGTGGCACCAATACATACTAGTGCTGAGCCAAATATCTAGTTGTTCTCAAAAGTAACTGTTTTGAGGGACAAACCCTTCCCCACTGAATTTCTTGCTCCTTTTTTCATTACTTTTTAAAACATCCATTACCATTATTTCTCCATGGATTTCTCTTTCTGATGTTGTTGGAGTCACCATTTCCCCCCTTCCATTTCTCCTCACGTGATCTCAGCCAACCAGAGTTCACACAGTCATAGTAACTTACTTATTTAATTTATGCCCACCCTTTCTCCCCATATTGAACCTAAGGCAGCTCACAGTATAAGTTTTTTTAAAAAAACTGTTAAAAATAATAGATAATACAAAAGTTTAAAAAGCAATTAAATAAACAATCATATTAAAAATCTTCACCAATATCCTAAATCACAGATGTAGTTATGAATCTGTAACTACATCACCGACCCAAACCGGCTCCCCAAACCTACTTTAAGAGCCAGCAGCTGCACTGAGCTACAAAGATCTGTTCTGTAGGCAATTGGGGCACAGTAGGATGACATTTCCATCCCCCTCTCACTAGTAACCTAGCTTGCAACAATCAGAAGCAATTTCATGTTGCACTGTAGACTGTTGGTGGGAGGGAGCTGGAAATGTCATCCTGTTGTGCCCCAATTGCCAGCAACACATATCTCTGTAGCTCAAATGTGGCTGCTGGTTGTTAAAGTAGGTTGGGTGGGGGAATTTGTGGTTTTGGCAATAATGCCATGGTCAGAAATACAGATCATGGCTGAATATAGAGCAGTTACCTAAAGGAGCCCTGGTGGCACAGTGGTTAAATGCCAATACTGCAGCCACGACATTGTAAGTTCAATCCTACAGGCTCCGAATTTCACTCAACCTTCCGTTCTTCCATAGGTCAGTAAAATGAGTACCCAGCTTGTTGGGGGCAATTAGCTAACACGTTGTAAACCACTTAGGGAGTGCTTAGCACTGATAAGCAATATAGAAATAGAAGTCCTACTGCTATTACTGATCCATAACTATAAGTTATGAATTCTCAACTGCAATGTTGGATGCCAACCATTAATTTAATATGATTAAATATGTTTAAAAGGCCTTCAAAATGATGATGATGATGATGACGATGTAATAATAAAAAAATGGCACAAACCATTCAAACTACCTTCTGCAATGACTGGTTAATAATCAGAAGCTTAGATAAGCAAAATGGTCTTCACCTCCTGCAGAACGAGAACAGAGAACAGAGAGGTGGCCAACCTAGCCTTCTGCGGGAGCAAGTTCCATGAGCTGGGAGCCGCCACTGAAAAGGCCATCACCCATGCCATCACCAAACATGCCTGTGACTGAGAGAAAGCTCCCCTGGGAGGATCTTAAGACTCAAGGTGGCTCCTTTCAAGAGACAGGATTTTTCAGGCTGGACATGAGAAGTTTACAGTGCCAGGTAGCCAATCATATTTGAGTCTGTCCACGCTTGATATAAGTAAGGGCAAATTAAACTCATTAAAATGAGAACAATTTATCTTATACTGGCCACCTCAAAAACTGTAACCAAACTGGGGCCACTGGAAATTGTAACCAATCAGGAACCATATTTGACAAATCATTGTGCAGTTTGGCTTGTTCATTTCTGAAAGAAAAAAAAATCTGCAGATCTGCACCTGTTCTAAGGACTGGGTTCAGGGTTAAAGGCAGCCACTGAAGAGCAAAACAGAGTGCATAGCCATACTACACGGTTATACCGCTTCGCTATGACTTCCTGGTTCAACTGGATGAAATCCTGGGATTTGCTGTTCAGTGGGATCTTTTGAATTCTTTGCCAGAATTTCAGGGGAATGTACTAGAGAATTCTAAGAAACCTGTAAAAAGCTGGGCTGCTTATTAGAAATCTATTCCCTTCATTGAAACTTTTGGAGCTGTAGAGATGTACTGAAGAGTAGAATATTATGAAAATAAACACATGTTTGCTCCAGGAAGGGATCCAGCCTAAGTATAAACAAAGATAAGATTAAGATGATAGCTGGCTTATAGCAATAATATCCTGACAGTACAAGGATACTGGCCTAATGCCAGTAAAACACCTTTGCACCTATACACAAGAAGAGGAGACACCTGTAGGTTGGGAAAGAAAATAAACCTCAATATGTACATTTGCTGAAATGGGTAGAATAGTAATGATGCCCACCTTAGCTTGGAGCCCTCTTTTGATTGGATATGAGAGCAGGGTAAGCATGGCTAAACGAAGGCGGAAAAGGTATAAAATAGAAGCCCTTTAAGCAGCAAAGCACCAGATTTTGTTCCCAGCAAAGCTGGTCCACCTCTACTGCTGCTGCCAAGTAAATGCTGATAAACCAAAGTCCTATGTGCGCTAAGATACTCCTTTCTTGATGAAGCTTGTTATTTAATACCCATCCAAATGCCAGTGTATACATGAGGTTAATCAGACATGCTAGGAGAAAGGGTGTGACACTTTGCTATATAATTCTAATAGAGGTGTAAGAGTGTGCCTAGACTGATTTAAAGTCTATGTAAGCTGTGCCGCTGAAGATAGTATATTTATCTGTGCTATTTGTGTTACTAGAATAAATCTTAGTATAAAGGCTGCAATTTGTTCTCCTGTTAATTTCCTGATAGAGCAAAGCTTAAGAATACTTAAGGGGAATATTGACTATTGGATACACCTGGGATTTGCAGCCCTGGGAGCTTAGGTGACCAACAAGGCAACTCCTAAAAAATCTGAACAAATTCAGATGAAAAGTTATAAGGCAATGAACCTTCCATCTTCTATAAGACATGGGATGGGGAAACCATACATTTGTCACCTCCACAAACTACAAACCCCATGATTCTTTGAGATGGAGCCATGACAGTTAAAGGGGTATCAAACCACTATAACTGTGCCACGTGGATACACACAGATGGTCTCAGAGAATAAAAAGCATGCTGTAATTTTTTTCAGACTGAAAAGACTTTTCATGTGAGCATCATTCTTGATTTAGTGATGGACCCAAACAACTACAGGCAGACAAACTCAAGGCTGGCTTGTAAAGTTGGTGTGCCTCTTCCTTCCACCCCACACTTCCAACCATACTCTTGGTGCTGCAACACAGGAATCCAGCAAGACTGCTCATATGGGAACCATTATAGTACATAAGCAAGCAATAACCCCCCATTTTGTACTCGTTAGCTTTGGTTGCTGGAGTGCATGCTGTGATATCTCAAAGGTGGTGATGGCAGAGCTGCCTTTAATAGCCACACAGCATATGTGATGCTTAATGAAGGCACATTATGTGTATGCACACACTCTGTGTGTGTGTGTGTGTGTGTGTGTGTGTGTGTTGTGGGCAATGCCAAGCCAAAGTATAATTAATGCAAAAAGGAAATCATTTCCAAGGAAACACTGTGGTAAGAGCAGCAAGGATCAATTACAGAAAATGGTCTCTCACACACCTGGAAGAGACCTTTGGGGGATGTGAATGGGAAGTTAAAAGAATAAATTTGCCACCTTCTAGGGTTTGAGCTGTGCATATAAGGGGTTGCCTGATGCTGAGTCAAATCAATGGGCTCTTGGGCCTGGTGAAAATGAGTTGAAATCAAAGATGTGTGTACACCTCAGTTCCATGGGAGTATGGGGAAAAAAACTCAAAATTGTTTTTGAATGCAGAAACTCCAAAACCTTGTTTACAACATACCATCTCCATCACTGTTAATAATGTTCCCATTTATCCTGTGAGAGAAGCACAGAGTCTTGGCTTTATTTTTTACACTTCTTTGTCTTTTGTTCCTCACATTGAGGCTGTAGCAAAGTCATGTCAATTTTTTTTTCTTTATAATGTTGCCAAAATCAGACATTTTCTTTCTGTTTCCCCTGCTAAGGCTTTAGTTCATGCCTTGGTCACTTCCTGCCTCGATTATTGCAATCTTTTTTTGACTGGGCTTATATTATCCCACCTTAATCCTGTGGTTTCCATTCAACATTCTGCTGTTAAGATTATCTTTTTGGCCCATCATTTTGATCATGTTACCCCACTTTGGATCCCTCTTCACTGTTTATCCATCCCTTCTAGGATTCTGTGTAAATTTCTTGTTTTTAATGTTTAAAGCAATTTTTCACAACTTAGCTTCCCCTATCTTTCAAGCCTCCTCCTCTCCCGGCCTGCTCAAGAGCTGAGTTCTAGGAATTCTAGGCTTCTCACCCAACCAAGGGTTTCCTCTTCTTCGGCTCAGCTTAATCCTTTCTCACTTGTTACACCATACTCTTGGAATAGCCTCCCTGAATATTTGCAGACTGCCCCTTTCTAGCTATTTTAAAATTTGCATTAAAAACTTTCTTTTTTTTACTAAAGCTTTGGAATTTTAGTTTAATATTGTTGTATAATCTTGTATATTTGATTACATGTATTGGTTAGTTTTCTTTATATTATACACACACACACACACACGCACACACATATATGTATTTCATTTGGATAACTTGTTTTACAATTGTATTGTATAGTTTTATATTTTATTATTCTGTTACCTGCCCTAACACCCCCTCTGTTTCAAAATCTAAGAAGAGGTCTTGGAAAATTCCCCCAAACCCAGACACGCCCAGGAAGCAATTATGCAGAGCCCACTCGGACTGCAGAATGTGCTAATTCTCCTGGACCCACATGGCAGTGAGTCATATGCCAAAATAGTCAAGTGGCCGGAACACCTATTATGCTGCAAAGGTTTTTCCTAACACCTTGCCTGTCCAATAATAGAAGGTTGCCTGAAAACCCATCAATCTTATTGTTTCAATCATTAACATCCATTAACAAAGCTGGAGCTTCCATTGTCTATCTGTGAGGAACTCACTCAAACATTGTCTTCCACTCATAACACCCCTTAAGGGTAAATAAGGAATATAAATATTACTCCAAAACACAGCCAAAGGAGTTGCCCATTTTCTATGTGATGTCAGCATCCAGCCTGATTATTCTTCTCTTCATGGAGCTCCACTCCTCAGACAGTTATAGTATAGCCCATCATCCTTGACTCTATTCCTCTATCCCAATACTTCCTCCTATCTTTCCTTAGCCTTGTGTGATTGCCTGAAGCATGAGTGTATGTGCGAGTGGTTCAATGATTATTTTTCAATAAATAACATTTTTATTTTTCTTTCTGGCTTGGTGTTTCATCAGTGAGTGCTGGTATACATAGGTCAAAAGGTCCTGTAATTACTTGGCCTCTTGCTGCCATATTGAGCTTATTAAAATTCCCCATATTAATATTTCAATATTAGTGGGTTTCCCACAGACCCCACACAATTCGGGTAACAAGTTCTTCTCTGTGTTTGTATGTGCATATGCGCATATTTTAGATTATACACCTCTGGCATGACCAGCTTCTTTTGGTTGCTGTACTTACAAAGCACCATGTAAATTGATGGTGCTATATAAATAAAATATAACATAGTAATAATAATAATGGAGATTCCCAAGAATCTAATCTTCTTTTCTTTTCAGAGACAAGTTTCCACATCTCATGGCTGCAACTACACACTTGAAATCACCTTAGCAATGAAATTTGAGCAGCCAGAAGAATGGCTAAACAAGAAATCCATCCAAATATTGGAGTAGCTTTTTGTTGCCCAAGCTGAGAACTGGGGCCCTTTCCCACTACATAGTTCTAGCACTGCCATGGATGCACCTTGTAGACTCCTAAGAACTGTAGTTCAATAAGGCACCAGAGAGCCAGTGTGGCAAATGGTTTGCGCGCTGGACTACGATTCTTGACACCAGGGTTTCAATCTCTGCTCAACCATGGAAATCCACTGGATGACCGTGGACAAATCACACACTCTCAACCTCAGAAAACCCCATGATAGGTTCACCTTAGGGTCACCATACTTCAGAAGTGACTTGAAGGCACACAACAACAAGAAGAGAGCAAACAACAACAAGAAAGCAAACAATAAGGTACCACAGCTGTCTGGCTGAGAATTCTAAATAATCCTCCCTAAACTGCAAATCTCAGAATTCCCAGGAGTGGGACCATGGCAATTCAAGTGGAATTATTGAACTAAAACTGTGTTGTGTGAAAGGGTCACCCGCATTTCTGTTTGCTGTGGCTAAGGCAGCATGGGCAAATTAAGCAAAACAGCAATATATTCCAAATCCTCTGCAAATACCATCAATGAACATTGTTAGTATGCCCTCCTAACCTCTCTCCATGATATCTTGTAATTGGAAATACTGGATACTTTTGGGGGTCAAGTTGGCCAGGGTGAACCAAAAAGAGGTCAGATGGAGATCACATATTCACAATCTGAATATGGCATACAAGTCCATATTCAGATTGTGTAGAATGGGGTTTTCTTGGCAAGATTTTTTTTTGGGGGGGGATTGCCTTTGCCTTTCTCTGAGGCTGAGAGTGTGTGTGATTTGTCCAAGGCCACCCAGTGGGTTTCCATGGCTGGGAGGGATTTGAACCCTGGTCTCCAGAGTCATATTCCAGTGTTCATACCACTACACACTGGATCTCTAGGGATCTGGAAGACCAGGGTTTAAACCCCGGTCACCCATTGAAACCTACTCAGTGACCATCAGTGAATCACACTCTCTTGGCCTCAAAGAACGGCAATGGCAAATCTCCTCTGAAGACATCTTGCCAATAAAATCCAATGATAGGTTCACCTTAGGGTCACCATAAGTCATAAACAACCTGAAGGCACAAGACAACAAAGAGAAATTCCATTGGCCCTAACCATAACAAGAAGAAGAAGAAGAAGAAGAAGAAGAAGAAGAAGAAGAAGAAGAGGAAGAAATGCTATTTCTTCCTTTACTTTTATCAGGCTGATGCTGGTTTTACTTATTGTGATGTGCATCTTCAGCTAGGTGGTTTTATCTGTATGATTTTATGTCAACCTGCTTTCTTATGGATTTTATTCTGAATGGTTCTGGAACAAAATGATCTGGTAAAAGAAGAAAGGTGGGGCACAACATTTTTCAGATACATGAGAGTTGGCACCAACATTCACCCCCACCCCGAAAAAAAACTTATTCACATCTTCCTTCTCAAGTGGAACATCTAAGGTCATGTCTATAAGAGGGAGGAAAATACAAACAATGCAACCTGTCTACACAGCCAAAAGACCCCTCCTAAACTCTGCATGACCCCCTAGCCAGATGGCTGCCACAAGTGATTTACTTGCAATTTTAAATCTGCCACCACCATTTAAAAAAAAAAAAAGTTTCCCAGGGTGTGCACAAGCAACATTTCATATTTCCAAATAAAGAAATTAAAAAAGAGTATGAGATTGCCATTTGATCAACTTACCAGACCCTCGCTTAACAAAAAATCCAATATGGTGGCCGCAGCCATTTTCCCTCTTTGCTAGCCCCACCCCCTGTGCTCAACCAGCCAATCAGATTGCACTTCTTGTTTGTATCTGTGCAAATGTGAGCGTTCAAATGGTCGCACATTTGGAAGTTGTAAAGAGCTTTTCGGAAAATCCGTAGGAAGGCTGGGACATGGCACACAAAGACTTTGCAGTGGATTTGGCTGCCCCCTTCCGAATGACACGTATTTGTGCAAATAGCCATTTGAATGTATCACTGATCTTTCTCATCGTATACATATTATTTTGACCATATAAGACATGTTGAAAGAGAACAACACTGTATTCAACTGTAGAGAGATTTTGCCTAAAATGAAACTGGAGGTTCCTCCTGGGGCAAAGTCTATATACAGATCATTCTGCTGAGAATCCAAACACAACCAAAAAGAAATGAAATGTCATCTTCAGTGTAGACAGTGTCTCTTATTCAGTGTATGCAACCTTTTCCCCCCCACAAACTTATCTAGCACCAGCATCTCTCAGAGAACATGGTACCAGGTATAGACCATGGTATCCTGAGCCACCTCTCTGGGATAGGACTGGGGAGGCACTGCTATGCACTGATTCCAGTCTTTCTTAGAGGGGTAAATTCAGTGGGTGATGCTGGGGGGTTCCTGTTCTACCCCCTGGCCATTGCCCTGTGGGATGCCTCAGGGTTCAGTTTTGTCCCCTGTGCTGTTTAACATCTACATGAAACCACCGAGATGAGTAATTTAGAGTTCTGGAGTTGATTGTCACCAGTATGCTGATTGCACCCAACTCTATCTCTTCTTTCCATCTAACTCCAAAGAAGCTGTTTCAGTGATAAACCAGTGTCTGTTGTTAGTAATGGACTCGATAAGGGCAAACAAACTGAAGCATAATCCAGACAAGAAGAGGTGCTAATGGTCAGTCGGAAACCAGATCAAGGAACAGGGATTCAGCCTGTTCTGGATGAGGTCACACTTCCCCTGCAATCTCAGGCTTGCAGCATGGGTATACTTCTGGATTCAGATCTGAGCCTGGATGCCCAGGACCTTGTCTACACTGGCCAGAATACTCCACATTCTGGCCAGATTATTCCAGCTCTCAGCCCATGGGATTTTCTCCATGTTAACTGCATGACCGTTGCAGTGACAGAGGGGTGTACTCACACCCATGGCACTCACACCAAATGGTGTTTCTCTTCCCCATGCTGGCCACATCTTCTGAGGCCAGAAACAAGGTGCCCAGCCATGGTCACATGGCTGGGCAACTCACATTCACCTCAGCAGATAGGGCATGTGTGTCCCAGCAGGCTGCATGTGTGAACACCCCTGGTTGTGGTAACCTAACTCATGGTTTTCTTCAGAAAAACCATGTAAAACAGTGAGGGTTTGTTTTTACCATGTGTCCACTCTCTTTTAAGGGATATTTGCCCCAGATTCTTGTCAGAACTGCCCAGACATTGTCTGGACAGTTCAGACTAGGGACTTTATCAGATGCACTAAATACAGCGTCATAACAACACCACATAAATGTGAAAGGGTGCACATATCATGACATCACTCTTTTGCGTTTATGTACTGGCCAAAACCCACACTTTTGCTGGGGGTGTTCAGACATGCTGAAACCATCAATTGATTCCCCGTGGCGCTTTAGTGCTGGCATTGCCGGTGTGTGAAACCTTGTGCCATTGCACTCATGTGAATGCAGCATGAATGGCTGGTCTGGCACAAACAGTTCTGTGTGAGATCATGACATCCAGGTAAGTGACACATTTTTTATGACACTCCCCAGGTTACTTGTATGTTTTAAAGTGTGTGTATGTGCTTTTAAAAACTTTTTGTGTGTTGTTTTTGTTTTGTTTTTAATTTCCCACACGAGCATCTTCTCATGAGAATCCATGGGATTTTGAATGAGCAAGTGAATGGAGCTCCGGTCACTTCCTCTTTCATTGCTGGGAAGCCTTTGGATGGGAGACAAGGTAAGTGTCGCATGAGGAGTTCTTTTGCCAGCATAAAATGAAAAAGTTATGCCAGCAAAAGAACAGGCTTTTGGGGGGTGATGTGATAAAGTCCTCGGATTGGGTCAAAACCCCTGCATCATCTGGACTGCTGGGCATGGGAATGGGGGAGGCTGTTTTATGAGGCCCATCTAGACAAGCTCCAGGTTTCAACAGTGTCCAGGAGTGTATTTGCACAGTTTAAACTAGTGTGCCAGTTGCACACTTTCTTGAGACATCAGATCTGGCCATGGTAACACATACCATTTCTTGAGACATCAGATCTGGCCATGGTAACACATACCTTGATTACATCCTAGTCAGATTGCTGTTGCACACTGTACATGGAGCTGCCTTTGGAAACTTTGGAAATGTCAGCATGTCCAAATTGCTATGGCCAAGCTGTTGACCAGTACTAGTTACAAGGAAAGTGTGATCCACACCCTGTTGAATAGCAATTGCAATAGCATTGGTATTTCTCTAATGCTTATCAGTGCTGAAGCACTCCCTAAGCAGTTTACAATGTGTTAGCTAATTGCCCCCAACAAACTGGGTACTCATTTTACCAACCTACAGAAGGATGGAAGGCTGAGTGAACCTTGGAGTCCTCTGGGATCAAACTCATAACATTGTGACTTGCAGTGTTGGCATTTAACCACTGCGCCACCAGGCTTCCTTGAAACAGCTTCACTGGCTACCAGTCTGTTTCCAGGCAAAATTCAGACTGCTGGTTGTGACCTTTAAAGCTCTATATGGTTTGGGACCAAACTATCTGAAAGACCGTATCTCCCTGTATGAACCCACCCAAATCCCACCACCATCACTGGTGGCTGGCCCTGGCCCTCCCACATGAGGCTCTCTATCCTCTCTCCTTTCCTTTTGCCAGTAGGTAAAAACCTTTCTATTCAGGTAGGCATTTGGCTTATAATTTATGTGGCAAAAAGAGGTTTTAACAGGGTGGTGTTTTTACCTGTTTTTGTCTTTTTTACTACATTTTAAAAGTGTATTACATTGTTTTATCCTTCTGTTTTTTAACTGAACTGTCATTTAATTGGTATTTGTAACTTTTGTATGAATACTGTTTTAAAATGTCTGCACCCTGTTTTAAAATGTCTGTGAGCCACCTTGGATCCTGTTTAGGGAGCAAGGTGGGATATAAATTAAATAAATAATGCACGACAACCAATTACCTACAACAGTCACTTTTTAGGTGATGTCATTAACCGTGTTGGCAGTTCTGAAAAATAGATGACTGGTAGAATTATTAATTTTTAATTGAACAAGTAAAATTAACAAATTACTCAAATCTTACTTTTTGGAATTCATTATGTGGGGGAGGGGTTGCTCTTTTATTTTATGTGTATTTTTTAAAGTAATTAAAAATAAACTAAAAAGTAATGTGCTCATAGTGGTTAATATAATAAGTACCTGTTTTAAATGATGAGTAATGAATAACAATAGAGCCACTATGGCACAGTGGTTTGAGTGTCGGACTACAACTCTGGAGACCAGGGTTTAAATCCCTATTCAACCATGAAAACTCACTGGGTGACCTTGGGCAAGTCCCACACTCTCAGCCTCAGAAAACCCTGTGATAGGTTCACCTTAGAGTCACCATAAATCAGAAATGATTTGAAGGCATATAACAACAACAACAACAACAACAATGTATAACTGCCCTAATTATCCTAAAGGCACCAGATACTGTCTAATCTCAGAAGCTAAGCAGGCTCAGCACTGGTTAGTGCTTAGATGGAAGACCACCAATGAATACCAGGTGCTCTGGACTATATTTTAGAAGAAGGAACTGGCAGAACCACCTCTGAAGATGCCTTTGCCTAAGAAAATCTTCTGAAATTCATGGGGTCGCAATAAATTGACAAGTAGCTTCAAAGCGCAAGTAGTTCAAAGTGCAAATGAATTTACACTCAATTTGGCCAGGGGAAGAGAAGAGAGGAAGCAGAATCTTGCCCATCCCAGTAGGCTTGGGTAAAAACAAACTACTGCAACCTCCCCTAAGCTCATATGTTCTTCCTCATCAATAACTTTTGCCATCTTGACATCACTGTGATGTTGCTTGCATTACCTGTAATGCTGCGGGGGTGTGTGTGTCCGTGAGGACCCTCTAATGTACTAATATTAATATGGGGAATTGATGCAGTCGACTTGGCAATACAAGAGGTGGGTAACAAACAGGATCTTGGAGACCAATACTAAGGAGGAGTCAAAAAGTACAATTACATTATCTTTTTTGGAAATTATTATAAACAGCATTCACACAAACACTCAGACTTCAGGCAGTCACACAAGGCTAATGAAAATAGTAGGAAGTATTTGGATAAGGGAATAGCATGAGGGGATGATGGGTAATATGACACCTGTCATGTAGAACAGAGATTCCTGCAGTGGAGGCTCAGAGTTGCATTCTGAGGGTCTAGCAGCAAACTGGCAGCATGAATGTGAGTCAAATATAATAGTTCTCGGAGGTTCCCAAGCAAAAATAAAAGGATAATGCAGAAGAATTAACAATCATTAATGAGCAATACTTTTGACATTGAATAGGCAACAGGCAAGGTCTGTTGATGGAGGGGAGCAGGACAGGCAATCCCATTTCACAAGCAATAAGATCTCTTGCTATCACTGAGTGGATTAGTGATTGACTCACCTCCAGGTGTTGAGTCTTACTTGAGAGTGTTCGTTTTTGGGAATTTCCACAGGCCTTTCCCTTGGTCTTGCATGAATCCCACCTTGGTGTTAGAGGGTCCCTGGCTTACCTGTAACCATGTGAATGGCCACATTAGCCAAATTATTAAATATAGCCAATTATTTGGTATTTTAAAAATGGGGACTGTCAGGGTAGGTAACACTTACCTGCATGTTTCACTTTTCATCTGTGAAATGTTGGAGGGTATGCACCACTGTTGTCATATAGATACACAAATGGCATAGAAAGTCTATGGCGGGACTAGGGGTGTGTGGTGAGGCCAAACCGCACCGGGTGACACCATCAGCGGGGAGGGGTGACACCAGCCTTAGTGAAGCCACACTGGACACTGACGTAAAAGCATAGAAAATCATCTCAGGAGCTTTGTTACATTGCAAAACCTGATGGGCTAGCAAGCTGAATAGTTTTCTCAGCTACAAATGACTTTATTGTGGGGAGTGAGGTAGGATTTCTGATTTATTTGTAGCACTTTTTAACACTTTGGAATATCTCCCAAAGTATTTGTGCTGTAAGTGTCCTCTTTGATGTGACTCCCACAAAGTCTTACCCTTTGGGAAATGGAGTGAATTTCAAAATCAGTGTGAATATTCATTTCAGCTCTACTGAGTGCTGTCATGATGCAGCTTCTGGCAACAGGAACAATTGCTCTCAAACCCCACTGGACTCTTCTCCCTTTGGGTACAGAAGAGAGAAAGAACCCAAAGTCTGGATTTTCTTTTGTTACAGTTGGAAAGTTCCTCTATGAGCAAGCCAGTGCACCAGAACATTTTCATTTCTATATCTAAGAAAACATGCAAAATGCCATCTGCAGTTAGTGTAGCTAACTTCAACCATGCAGCCATGAAATAGATCCACTCACAGCTTCTTTGATTCTGCTGCTAAACATTTTTCAAGAAAGAAAGAAAATCCATTTTTACTGCTAATGCCACCTGCAGGTAGAAGAAAAACAGTTGCCTGCCCTGCTTCCTGAAAATTGCTGGAATATATGCCTTTGTGCCTTTGTATAAAATCCATCTCTAAGACCTTTGTTCCATTTAGGGAAAATACACATCTTCCTTTTTTCCCCAAAGCATAATATCAGGAATTTTATTTATTTATTTATTTACAGTACTTGGAAGCTTGCATTTAGCGACTCTTCTGAAATTCTGCACATCGAAATTTCTCCTGACACTCCATAATTTTGAATAACTTACTGACACTTCTGAAGCAGATCTAGTGACTTAAGAATCGTCCACTGTTTCTTTATTTTTTTAATTTCCAAATTAAGTAGAGAGCATTGGGCATGCTCTGTATTTTTTAAAACAATTATTTTTTTAAAAAAGTGAACAGTTTGCAAAAACTTCCAGTCAATTAAATCCTTTCATATTTGTATTATCTTCTCCATTACCAATGGATATTTTGTGGATTGATGACAAAGAAACTTTTGTGGTCATAATATATGGCTGCAACCACATTCTTTTTCTATAGCATTTTATCGATGGGTATTCACCCTTATGTGCTGCAAGGAATACACTTCACAAAAAGCATCTTGAGGTTATTGTACTCTCATATTTCATCAAGACTGCTTGTTGTGGAGTGTTTTACCAACATGCACAATATGTATAAAAAATGTGACCAGGAATCTTGAAGAGAGATGCCAATGAATGGGAGAAATTTAAAACTGTGGTAAGTCACATATGCACCAATGTAGAATAAATTTTAGTAACTCTTCAAACCAGAAGCTTCAAGAAGTAGGATGAGGAAAAGGGAGAAACTGGAGAATGGTAAAGTGATGGAACTCAGGTATTTCTCTTATTCCTAGACAGTTGTGTTGTGTGCCTTCAAGTTGTTCCCGACTTACAGCAATCCTAAGGTGAACCTATCACAGGGGTTTCTAAGGGCTGAGAGTGTGTGACCTGCCCAATGTCACCCTGTGGGTTTTCATAGCTAAGTGGGGATTTGAATCCTGATCTCCAGAATGCTACACTATGTTGGCTCCCAGCCTTTCCTTGACTGAGGCTTAGAGCAAAAGGCTGAAAAAACACACAATGGGATTTGCTTTGTAGTTTCAATACATAGTGTGAATACATAGACGATGGCAGCCCTCCACAGTATCATTCAGAAGCATTGAACTACAGCTCCCACCACCCTCAGCACAGCTACTGAAATGTGGCAGTACAGATTGGTTCATTTTTTTCAGAAGAACTTACCAAAATTTGAAAATCTCATTGTAAAGAGAATAAATAAATAAAATAAAAAAACTCCAGAATTTTTTTAAAAGAAAAAAAAGTGTGTGAGAAAGTGAAACTAAAAGAATCATTAAGTCCCCAGTGATTCTATGGACTTTATCAGATGCAGCAAATGTGGCATCATAACAACGCCTAATGAACACAAAAGGGTGCCAATACCAGAAGATGTTGTTCTTTTGCGATCGTGTATTGAAAATAGGACATTCTTTTTTATTGTCAAGCCAAGCCATCAATAGATTGGCTATGGCGAGGGTTTTTTGCTGTGACTGCGAGCATGTGAAACCATGCCTGTATTGCTGGTGCAATTCTAGAGTCAATGGGTGACCCCCGCCTGAATATTTCTAGATGGGGACATGAAAACTAGCCACGGGGCAGTCTTTTTATGAACCTCCCCATGTTGAGGCAAGTTTTTAAGTATGTTTCAGTGCTTGTGTGTTTGTTTTGTTTTTTTCATTTAGCTGTTGCTGGTTTTTGTTTGTTTGTTTGTTTGTTTGTTGTTGTTGTTGTTTACTTCTAAGCGTGCATGCATGTTCTCATGAGAACCACCAAGATCTCACTCACCCATCAACGCAGAAGTATGGGGCTGCTTTTTCATGTGATCATGGCTACTTTTGATGTAAAGAGTTCTTTTGCCAGCAGAAAAACAATGTAAAATATGGTGGCAAAAGAATGTTTTTAGGGACTTCTCTGATAAAGGCTCAAGCATATCTTTTAGGAAAGACTTTATCACACTACACTGCTATAGTGCCATTATCCCACTTTAACTGCTCTGGCTATCTCCTATGAAATTCTGGGGTTTGTAGTTTAGTGAGGCCTAAAAGCTCTCTGACTCAGAGTTCTAAATGCCCCTCCCTAAGCTAAAAATCCCAGGATTCCACAGGAGGCAGCTGTAGCAGTTAAAGTGAAATAATAGCAGTATAACAGCATAGTGTGATAATCTCCTTTGAAGTCCCAATTAGTTCACATTTCTGGGTAATTGTGTATAGCAGAATTGCTTCCAGAACTGGATATTGTTGGACTATAGCTCCCAGAATCCTTGGCCACTGGCTGTGCTGGCTAGGGGCTTCTGAGAATTGAAGTTTAATAGCATTGGGGACCCACATTTGGGAACTATAGGTGATAAAATTGCAGCCCATGGCTATAGTCCTATTAGTAATCCCAACCAAAGTAGACCCATTGAATCAATTGTTGAAAGATGAAACAACAGATATGTGAATCCTGTTGATTCAATGGATTTATTCTGCTTGGAGCTACCAATACCTTTTAGGTCTTAGAGTGCATTCCTACTCGTATCAACTCAGGAGTAAATACCATAAAGTTCAATGGGCTTTGTTGCTGTTGTTATGTGCCTTCAAGTTGTTTGCTGTGTATTGCAACCCCAAGACGAACTGTTACCCAAAAAGGTGGGGGTCCATGAGGACCCTCTAATATACTAATATTCATATGGGGAATTAATGCACTCGGCAATGCAAGCGGTGGGTAACAGCAGAATCTTTTAACCTATGTTAAGGAGGAGACTCTAAGCCAAAAGGTACAATTAAATTATCTTTGTTGGGAATTAATATCAAAAGCATTCATGCAGCTGCTCAGGCTTCAAGCATTCATACAAGGCTAACAAAATTAGTAGGAAGAATTTGGATAGAGGAATAGATGAGGGGATGATGGATGATACAACGCCTGTCCTGTAGAGCAGAGATTTCTGTAACAGAGGCTCAGAGTTGTGTTCTGAGGGCAAAATGGCAGCATGGATGTGAGAGGAGAAGCTGTAGACAATTTGGTGGAGTTTTGGGGTGGTATTTATATGATATAATTATCCTACGTGCGCTTGCAGAAAGTGCAGGATGAGTCCTTCCTAAATCTTCGTTTGGGAAGAAAAGCCAGAGAGAGAGATCCTACAGGGCTAGGAGTTGTGAGTGAAATACAATGGTTCTCTGAGGTTCCCAAGCAAAGACAAATGGCACTCTGGAAGAGTTAATGATTGTTAATGATCAATACTTTTGGAATTGAATAGGAAACAGGCAAAGTCTATTGTTGGATGGAGGAGGAGAGGAGAATCCCATTTTACTAGCAATAAGGTTTGCTGCTACCACTAAGTGGTTTAGGGATGCTTCGCCTCCAGATGTTGAATCTTACTTGAGAGTGTTTTGGGGAATTTCCACAGGCTCTTCCCTTGGTTTTTCATGAATCCCACCTTGGTGTTAGGGGGTCCTTGGGTTACCTGTAACCACTTGGATTGCCACCTTAGCCAAATTATTAAATATATCCAATTATTTGATATTCCAAGATGGGGGCTGTCAGGGTATGTAACAGAATCTACCACAAGGTTTTCTTGGCAACATTTGTTCAGAGGGTGCTTGGCTTTGACCTCCTCTGAGAGGGAGTTGCCCAAGGTTATCCAGTGGGTTTCCATTGCTAAGCAGATATCCGAATCCTGGTCTCCAAAGTCATAGTCCAACGCTCAAACCACTATACCACGCTGGTTCTCAATAGGCTTTACTCCCAGATAAATGTAGATCAGATTTCAACTTGGGCAGCACTGGAAATCATTGAAATATTCCCTCCACACTCCCTGCCTCCAACCTTTGGTCAGATTATCATACACATTTACATCTAAATTGTTGAAAGGAAAAGCTATTTCAGCCAACACATTTTTGTCATTTCTTCCTCCTCTTTTCTCCTCTTTTCTCTGTTCAGAAAAGGACATCTTGGACCTGTCTTAAAGGGGTGGGGGGAGAGAGAAACAGGCTTCAATACAGGAGACTGTGCAACCTTTGACATGATGTAACCATTGACGATGATGACATAATGTCATGAGAACAGATGGAAATAATATGGTGAAGCCCCGCTCTCTGCCTCTAATAGGCAGCTGCTGACATGAGTGAAACACCTCCTGCACCACTTAATAAAATTATCTTCATTTAGAAAAAAGAGATGAAGATATGGAGCCAATTACCTTAGTGGATCTGACAGGCAACCTTAAATGGATCTTCCGCTTGCTCCGTTTTGGTCCACTTAAAAAAAAAAAAAGATACTATGAATAATGATAAAAATGCCTCAGAAGTGATGCCTGAGGAAATTCTTATCCTTAGTTTAGAGGAAATTAATAGGGAAGAATTCAAAGCAGAATAGAAGAAGAAGGCCTAAGAAAATGGGGGCATTTTCGTAGTTGTCCCTTCCTGTCTTTGACTAAATGACAGGAGGACATATATTTTGTCCCTAGCAAGCTAGGATGAAGTGAATAGCTAAGGTAAGGCCCCTAACTCTGAAGATCTATATCTGAGAGGGTCTTCAGTGCATAGGTAGGTGATATTATCCCAGAAAATACCATGGGATAAGATACTGTGGATTTCAAACAGAAGACCTAGGCTGAATCCACACTACACAAATAATCCAATTTGAAACTGGATTATTTGCCATGGCTCTGTCCTATGGAATCCTGGGATTGGTAGTTTTACAAGGTCGTTAGCCTTCTCTATCAAAGAATGCTGGTGCTTCACCAAACTACAAATCCCAGGATTCTATAGGGTGGAGCCATGGCAAATAATCCAGTTTCAAAGTGGATTATTTGTGTAGCGTGGATTCAGCCCTAGGAGATTTTCACACAGGCTATATATCTTGTGGCAGGAACAGAACAGGGTCAGGAAAAGTTTTCCCTTTCAGGTGCTGTTGACCCTATTCTGTCCTGCATCCATCTGGCTCCCATGACTGTTCTGGAACAATGTAATCACAATTTTTCATCGTAAATAGACCTCCCATTCCATCACTATCACACAATCACGGGTGTGCAAACAGAAGCCCCATTCCTGTTCCAAAATGACAGCCGCAGAGGGGAGGTCCATTCCGAGCACTTCCTGGTATGATCTGGACATCCAGGTAAGTGGCACCCTTTATTTTACCCTCCCTGTTTTGATTGTGTGATTTAAAGTGTGTTTTTGTGCTTAGTGAACTGATTTTATGTTTGAGGGAGTTTTATTTTTTTTAATTTACTGCCTGGCCATTATCACGCAATAACGTGATAATGTTTCAGATGGCTGGTTGTAAAAGCAGCCTTACGATGGCTGCATTTATAGCTGGCCAGCAACGGAAGGGGGAGCCTGTTCCTGCCACGGAATTAAGGTAAGTGTGTGAAAGATGTATGTTATTCCATGGCAGGAACGGGAGAGGAGGTGGCGGGGCAGTAATGGGGCATTTTGGCCCCGTGTGAAAATCTCCCTAGTGTGGAATGGCTTAAGCACTTTATTCTAAGTCTCCATGTCAGCTTGCAAGCAAAGGGAGCAGATGGTAAGATCCCTGGAGCACCACCACCACAAATGGTCAGGAGTGGTGCTACAGGTTCCAGTTCAGCAGGGACCTGCTAGTGATCTAGCCTGGCTCATCAGCCTGAGCAATTAACTCTGGGTTGTTTTGTGTGAATGTTTGCCAACCCTGGTGGATTCCACAGTGGTTTAAGCTGAACTATGAGGTTTGTATTGCCAAGGCTTAATAGCTTGAAGCAGAGTCATATTTCTTTACATATTGGTTGGAATCCTGTCACCTAGTCCCAAACTGAGTAGACCCAGTGAAACTGTTGTTGAGACCACACATAGAAAAATCTAATTGAGTAAATGGCTCTGGTCTATCCAGGACTAACAAGAGGACCTAGGCCATTAGATGTCAAATGCTAGGTTTGCTATGGTGTTAAGCTAAAAGTTTTCCAGTGACATTTGTCCTATTGTTTAGAACTCCAGGTCATTGTAATGTTGGTGGCTCTCTTTTTTGCTTCACTGTATTTATTTTTGTTCTGCTGGAAGAGACTTAATGGCATGGTGATGGCCCAAGAGGGCTTCAGGTGGGGCAAAAAAAAGGCAACCATAAAAAAAATGCAATGAAGCCTTGCTGTTACTACTATCACAATGGGGCAAGCAACCAAAAGATCAACAGGTCCATTGTTCCTTGGCAAAGTTGAGATAGATAGATATCAATAAGATTTCTAGGCAGGGCATAGCCAAAAGGAAAAAAAAAAAACAATATGAACCCATATTTTGTGCCAACTCATGACCTGGGATCCTTTCACACTATCCAGTTATAGCACTATGATTTCACCTTAACTGCTAGGGTTCTATCCTATGGAATCCTGTAGTTTGTAATTTAGGGAGGGGCATTTAGAACTCTCAGCCAGAGAGCTCTAGTGCCTCACCAAACTACAAACCCCAGGATTCCATAGGCTGGAACTATGGTGGTGAAAGTGAAATCATAATGCTACACCTCTGGATGCAGCAATAGTAGTTAAGGCAGAATCATAGTGCTCTAACTGTGTGGTGTGGAAAGGTCTCTAGTCCCTCCCACTTTGCTCACTGGGTGGACAGATTCTTCACCAGTACTATGGCATCCACCAGGATGACTAATGCCAGCAGGATGTAGGCGAATTTGAGATCAAAATTTACAGTTTGATGTAAGATTGTATTTAAACATTCTGGTGGGTAACATACAGAGATCAGTGGGTGGCACCTCACTCTGAGCACTATGGTTAACAATACTGTCAGGTATTCTTCCTGAGACACCCATGTGGTTTAGTGGTTTGAGCATTGGATTTGGACATCAGGAGATTAGGGTTAAATCCTGATTAGACCATGGAAACCCACTGGGTGACTTTGGACAAGTCACACTCTCTCGGCCTCAAAGCAAGGCAAAAGGAAAAACCCTCTGAAGAAATCTTTCCAAGAAAACCCCATGATAGGTTCACCTTAGGGTTATCATAAGTCAGAAATATCTTGAAGGCACACAGCAACAATTCCTCCTATGCAAGTACAGTCCTCCCTCAACATTCGTGGCCTCCACACTCGTGGTTCCACATATTCGTGGTTTGCGAGGAGAGGCCGAGGAAAGTGGCAATGGGGCCTCTGAGGCCCCGTCACCACTTTCAGGAAAGAGGGGGGAGGCATGGGGAGGTGACTATGGGGCCTCCGGAGGGCCTCCGGAGGCCCTGTGGTGGCCTGGGGAGGGTGCAGGGAGGCTGGTTAAGGTGACTACGGAGGCCCCGTGATGGCCTGGGCGGGGCATGGGGAAGCCGGTTGAGGTGACTACGGGGCCTGCGGAGTCCCCGTGGTGGCCTGGGGAGGGCATGGAGAGGCCGGTTGAGGTGACTACAGGGCCTCTGGAGGGCCTCCGGAGGCCCTGTGGTGGCCTGGGAGGGAGGGGGGAGGCCGGTTGAGGTGACTACGGGGCCTTCAGAGGCCCCGTGGTTGCTTTGGGAGGGAGGGGGAGGGCAGTCTTTATTCATGGAATTTTCACATTTGCAGGGGCCTGTGGAACCTAACCCCCACCAATGTGAAGGGACGACTGTATATACAGCTTGACATATTACTTGAAGTGAAACTTGGTGACAAGCTCCATATAGTTTTAATTTACTACTTACAAAGCTGCCTTGGGTCCCACTTTGGGAGAAAGGTGGCATATAAATGAAATAAATAAATAAATAAATAAATGCCAGGGCTGGGCAGCTGCATGCGGGCCAGGGGCCAATTCTCCCCTCCCTCCAACCACCCTCAGGCCACAGACCCTGACATTGCACCGAAACACTCCTGTTTTCATCCATGTCCTTCCCAAAATGGTGACCAGGAGGGACCTCAGACAACTTATGGCTTTCATTTTGAAAAGGATTTGGGCAGTAAGGGAACTCTTGGGGGTCTGTGGGGGGGGTATGCATTTTCTTTTGTTCAGGAGGGTCTTTCCACAGTTTTCAGGGAGGTGGCAGCATTTAGAAGATGGGGGAGGCTTTGGGCAGCCACAGAAGTATGTTCTAGAATCATAGAATCATAGAATTGTAGAGTTGGAAGAGACCACGAGGGCCATCCAGTCCAACCCCCTGCCACGCAGGAAATCACAATCAAAGCATCACTGACAGATGGCCATCCAGCCTCTGTTTAAAGACCTCCAAGGAAGGAGACCCCACCACGCTCCGAGGGAGTGTGTTCCACTGCCGAACAGCTCTTACTGTCAAAAAGTTCCTCCTAACATTGAGGTGGAATCTCTGTTCCTGGAGCTTGCATCCATTGCTCCGTATTCCAGTCTCTGGAGCAGCAGAAAACAAGCCTGCCCCATCCTCAGCGTGACACCCCTTCAAATACTAAAACAGGGCTATCATATCGCCTCTTAACCATCTTTTTTCCAGGCTAAACATACCCAGCTCCCTAAGGACTTTTTCGGACAAGTAAAATGCAATGGAAGCAGCCTCGCCACGTTGCGAGACTGCTGCGCTGCAGGGCGTCCTTTTCGGATGACGCCCATCCCTGTCAGTACTGTTGCGGTACCGCAGGGACATTTGAGTGTAATATTTTGGCGATTTTTACTCACGATCAACTTTCGTGAGTAAAAATCCCCAAAATATTACACTCAAATGTCCCTGCGGTACCGCAACAGTACCAGAAGGGACAGGCGTCATCCGAAAGGGATGCCCTGCAGCGCAGCAGTCTCGCAACGTGGCGAGGCTGCTTCCGTTGCATTTTACTTATCCGAAAAAGTCCTAAGTCTCTCCTCGTAAGGCAAGGTTTCCAGACCTTTCACCATTTTAGTCGCCCTCCTCTGGACACGCTCCAATTTGTCAATATCTACGGCTCACAAGAGGCTTAGGGGACACAATTTCCTACCCTAATATGGACTATAAGTCAGAAATAACTTGAAGGCACACAACAACAACACTATAGACCTACTGTTATTTTTCTTTCTTTCTCCCATGTGTTGACATACAGAATTCCAGAGTATGCTGCAGAGATCTAACATTACATATAATCTTGTTTGGTTTTACACTGAAATTTGGCTATACTGTACCCTGGTTCCAGAATTTGTCGTGCTACCTAGTGTGTGAAGAACACTCCCTCCTGAGTTCTTCATTTGACGATTTGCCTATACGAGGCAAAATATCCCAGAGTGTCCTGCAGTAATGGCATTTTGCAGCAGCTGCAATTTGTCAATGTTTTGTTGTTGTTGTTTTTTCTTTTTGCATGCCCGCTGGTCAGGATGGCAGCCATGAGTGATTTACTCACGTTTTTACTTACCTTAATTTGCTGCTGCTGAACTCTTTATTTCTTTGTTTAAAAAAAAAAAACTATTTTCATTGTGTACTAGAGTGATATTTTACCTGTAGGAAAAAGAAGAAAAAAACACCCCATTTACTCACCTTATCACTCACTTGCTAATACAAAAATCCAACATGGCGGCATCAGGCGCCTGCCCTGCTAACAAGTCCCCCCCCCCCGCGCTCATCCAACCAATCATCTTTGTACTTCTCCTCTTATGGGGAAGTGAATCATATTGAATTGCTTGTCCCAACAGGTGGGAATGCCCATCCCCCCTCTGTTTTTTTTTTTTTAAAAAACTCCAGGAAAAGTCACAAAGGTTTTCCCCAATGTAATTTTTGATGTTTTGGCCTCCACTTCACAATATGGCAGAACAATGTGGAATGCCATTAAGACAAGTAGGATTCTCCTTGCATTCTGTGAGGAGTATTTTTGCCATTTAGACAACCCCTCTGTTGCAAGTGCCACTACTATTAAACATTAGGTACACAGCAATCAAGGCAACGTCTCTTCTTCAGTGGCACATAGGCTATGGAACATATTCCCTGGAAATATGTCCTCCCATCTCTTGTTCCAGTGGAAAGTGAATATTGTTGTATTTGTCACATATTTGGGGATGAAGAGGTGTATGTGAGAGGGAGGGGCTGTATTTTTAACTCCTTTTTTTCAGTTTTTAACTTTTTTAAAAATTTCTTTTGTTAGTTGCTTTGTATGCAATTATAGCAGGCGCATATGGGCACACACACAAATGTCCACAGCCCTGTACCAGAAACAAAACCTTGACCTAAATGGAGAAACTCTTTTGTTCCAGTGTGGCAACTTCTATTATCGAGTGAAAGTACAGATTTCATGGTGCAAGCTTAGTTCTGTCAGATTAAATCAAAAACCCAGAAATAGCTATAACCGTAGCCAACCACTTTCTAAAACAGACATTTCTCCCCCTGCCAATCCATGCACACCCACAAAAACCTGGGCAAACCAAATATTAATGATTATAATTAATAATATCATAATTCAAAGCCATATCAAATGAAATAAAATAACTTTTGCATGAGAAAAAGGCCAGAGGTCTATAAATGTGACTTTTGTGGTGAAAAGCAACCCAGAAAGGCTGTTTGGCATGATTTCAACAAGGAATTATTTACCTAAAACATGGAGAACGGTGGTCTCTTTTATGTAGAAACTTTTACTGGGTCTCCAATGTCAATGGAGCACCCAAGAGAAAAGGCCAAAATAACCCATACCAAGACCAAATGCAATTCTCTATAGGAAAAAGGCACCACAATCATCCAGGCTTTTGTGCATGGCAAGATTACTTCCTCATTAGGCTGTGGGGTTAGAACTTCCAGGAACCCATGGCATTCTGGGAGTGATAGTCCCAAAGAGTAATTGTTCTAAACTCTGATTGTGTTGTCTCTCTCACTAGCAGTTTATATATTTCCTTTAATTCATTGGTTGAGGTTTCCCTTAAGGTGGAACACATCCATGTTGCTATGACCATCTTTTGGAAATAGTGAAACATCTTCAAGTAGGATGCTCAAGGAAGGAAGCAGGAAAAGAGATGGAGAGACAAAGCCAAAAGAGGGAAGCTCCTCCACCTAAGCCACCTCCCCAACCATTCATTTCCTTCCATCAACAACTGGACAGCAGTACTTCAAATGCCATGCAACCTGTCTGGCCCCACCCTCTATTTTGATCAGACCTCACCTGGAATTAGGGTTGCCAGCTAAAAGTTGGAGAGAACTAAGTCTTTAATGGTTATGTAGAAAAGGAAATTTCAGCAGATGTTGCTTGTCACGCAACCAGGTAACAAGCAACACCTGCTGAAATTACTTCTTCCACGCAGCCATTAAAGGTACAGGAGCCCTCTTCAGTTTTCACTCTGGCAACCCTAAATGGACTATTGTGTCCAGTTCTGGGCACCACACTTTAAGAAGGACACTGACAAGCTGGAACATGTCCAGAGGAATGTAACCAAGATAGTAAATGATTTAGAAACCAAGCCCTATGAAAAGTATTTGAGGAAGCCGGGTATGTTTTGCCTGGAGTAGAAAAGACTGAGATAGCCATCTTTGAATATCTGGATGGTTGTCATGTAAAAGATGAAGAAAGCTTGGTTTCTGCTGCTGCAAAGGATAGGACCCAAACCAATGGAGTCAAATTAAAAGAAAGGATCCCCCCAAAAAAAAACTTTAAAAAAGGAAGAACGTCTTCATAATAACAGATGTTTAACAACAGAGTAGTAGACCATCATTCATTAAAAAAGTAGTTGATTCTTCCTCACTGAAGGTTTTAAAGCAGAGGTTAGATGACCATTTTTCAGGGGTGTTTTACCAGTAATTGCCTACACTGGCAGGTGGGTAGACTAGATTGCCTTTGGAATCCCTTCCAAGTCTCTGTTTCCATGATTCTGTCATCTGTCCTGATGATCCTCAGATGGGGGCGGGTGCGTAAAATTTTTAAAGGAGCTACATAACTTTATTTAATAATTTGACCACCCAGCTGGTCATTACTTATTACCATTGGGGGTGGGGGTTGGAGAAAACAAGTAATGTGCTGAGTTACTGTTTACTAACAAGTTACTCTTTCTGTCATTATGTGGCCATTGGAAAATACTCTTCAGTTCCCCTAAGAGGCCAATTCAGATATCCACCTTGGAAATTCTGAAAAAAAAAATGTAAAAGACAATTACAAAGTAACTAGCTGACCCAGCATAAAAATATACTGTTATAGCAGTTTTGAAAGGTTCACACAGTTCAGCTACATGCTATTATTTTAGAGAAACGATATTTCATTGTTTCACATGAGGGTGGTGAGTGGCTGAGGGAGTGAGAGGAAGGAAAGGTTCTTGTGAGGCTGGGGGTGTAGATGCAGATTGAGTGGCAAGAGTGGATTGTGAGGTGGAGAGGGAATTTGCATGTGGTTGGTGGTTGGCTGAGGGAGTGAGGGGAGGGAGAGGATTGGTTGGGTAAGCAGCCAATCAGCACACTGGGAAAGAAAACATACCTAAGAGATATATATATATGTGTGTGTGTGTGTGTGTGTCTGTGTCTGTGTCTGTGTCTGTGTGTGTGATGTGACCCTTCCTCCTTTCCCTTCTATTGTTTAGACTGTGCCAGTTATGAGGAACAGGCAGACCACCTGTTCTCATTCCATTGAAAAGTAGGAATCACAGCCATGGTCACTGCAGGCAAAAGTAACATTGTTCTAGCTCATCACTCCAAGATAAGGAGATAACACAGTAGTTTGTGTTAGACAAACAAGATACTTCCAAGCTGGCATGGAATACTGTCCTATCATCAGTATTGAAGGAAGATGGCTTTCCAGTTTTCTTCTGTACGTGGACATTCTTCACCTTCACATCAGGTACCACAATTAAATGGGCCAGCTCTGTGATAGAGGTTATGGTGGACTCAGTGTCCCACCTCTCTCAGGATTTTATCACATGAGGCTGAAATTGCAGGATAATGCTGAGATAGCAGCATGAATGGCTTCCTATTTTTGCATGACACCATCCTCCTCCTATGGTTCATCCATGCTCCAGCTGTTAATTGCGCATAACTTCATTGTTCATTGATAGCCAAAAGCTGTGACTAACTGTCAATAGCGCTCTTTTCGCAGTATTGACTAGCGTGTGATAATCCCAACCCACCCTTCCTGCCTCAGAAGAGCAAGGCAGACCAGCAGCTGCAGTGACAGGCCTGCCTGCCAGGACAGACTCCTGTGCACACATGGAGCCTAATCCATTCCTTCCTGGTGGGAATGATTTTTTAAAATACATGATAAAGGGTCCTACCCCATCTTTCTCTCAGTCTCAAAAGTGCTACAAGATCCCCTTGCATGTGAAATAGTTACACTGGTTTATGGAACTCTACACAACCATGAAAGGAATATAACCAATGCATAACGGCCAAAAACTGTAGCATAAGCTTTATAGATTTGGTCTACTTCCTCACTCCATGCACCTAAGGAAGTAGACCAAGTCTACGAAAGCTTATGCTACAATGTCTTTGTCAGTTAGTTTCAAAGGTGCTACAAGATCCACTTGGATTAATGGGAAATCCTGAGTATGGAGAAATTAAACATGGGTGCTCATGACACTAATGCACCAAAATAAAAATGAAGTGTTGTGCAATTCATAGAAGAAACAACACTCCTGCGCACTTGCTTAGAGTGAATCAATAACCAATAATAAATATGGTACACTAAAATGTTCTTCTTCCTTCCTCTCTTGCTCTTTTCTTATCACCTTTTGAATTACTGAGATCTCGTTTCAGATGAGCGTATTGAACACAAACTCCGTCGGGCATCAGCCCTTTTATTTCATTATTTCTTCCCAACATGGCGGTACGTGCTTCTGCCTGCTATCTGCATAAGTCTTTTGTGTATTGCTAATGGAGTGCTGGAATTGTGGCAGCTCTGAGCAGGGAATATGTGTGAGCAACAATATGCTGACAGACCCCTCTGTGGAATCTAATCCGTTCCAGCTCATGCACTCCTCAGAAACTATTTAACTTTCATTAAACTGTGTTTGATATCAGCTAAATAGAATGCATACGGCACCAATATCGCTCATATGGTCTCATTCATTCAATCATAGCAGTCTCCCCCCTCCCTTCTCTCCCCCCACCTTCCCGTGTCTCTGTACCCAGGATAGCAGGGTAAATAGGAGACCTTTGAAGATATAGTTAGTGCTCAGATTTCTTTATTCTTTTGTGCTGGTTTCCCAGTGTTGAAACATTGATTCATGTATGTCTCAGACAGCTTCCATTAATTTCATGTAATGCAGCTTTTATCTCATAGCTGGGACAACTCTCTCTAATACGGACTCCGTTTTTTTGCCCTCCCTCTCTTCACTGTATCCTTTTTTTATTCCTCCCCCCCCCTTTTTTTTTCCTTTTTGGTCTTCTGGTGCTGCTTCCCAGCTGTCCCTTATTAAGGGACACCCATTTACCCCAAAAAGAAGAAATCCCTTCCCTTTTCTCAGAAGATGGTAACCCAACAAAACCATGAGGGACTTCTCTTTCACAGCTCTACAGCCGTGCGTCATTTTCAAGACAAGAGAAACAGGAACAAAGAAAAGCATTATGTTAAGAGCACTCGAGAGCACAGGCCTCCATTTTCCCCATGCAATTATAGGATGCCATGTAATCAGATCACAAACCCATGGCCTGAACGTGTGCACATCCATGGGTGGCTAGACTTCAACTCCCATCAGACCTAGCAATCACAGTCAATGGTGAGGGATTATGGGAGTTGCAGTCCCACCACACCTAGAGACAAGCATTAGGATTTGGGAGCAGATATCCAGTGGAATGAGCAAGAAGGCCCCCAAATCCAGCATTTTGAAGTAAGTATGGCAAGGTACATCACAGTCTCAAGAGTGGGGAAGAGAGGAATTCGACCATTTCGTTTCAAATGTAATACTGCTTGGCTGTCGTCCCATGTCTCTCCTCACTTACTCTGGCTTGCGGCCCTTTTTGATATTCTACCAGGGCAAGGCCAGGGACTTGTCTGTACAAGGCAATAAATGTGAATTGGTGCACAGTAACACCAATTCACAGCAGCTTTCATTTGTCTCCACAATTTTTTTTTTTTGCACGATCACAGGTATGTGAAGCTATCTGTGTTTGAGGTTCAAACAGGCATACCTGTAAATCAAGATGATGAGTATGAGTGAATTACTCATGTTTTTATTCTCACCAGTTGCCTCTGTCAAACATTAGTTTTAAAAAAACCATATCCAAGGTGCAGGAGTGCAATCTTCCACTTAAATCAACAACAACAACAACAAAAGATAGGTTGTTTCATCACCTCAGCTATGATAGCTACAGCAAAAATCCAACATGGTGGTTCTGGGTGCTGCCTTGCTGGCAAGCTCCATCCCCCACGCCCATCCGGCCAATCAGCTATCCACTTCGGGAATGTGCAGCGAAGCGACTCAGTTGTCCTAACGAGCGGGAGTGCACATTTACCCTGCAGTTTTTAAAAAAAAAACTCTGGAAAAGCCGCAAAGGCTTTTCCTGTGTAGTTTTTGGAGTTTATTTCCCCTTCCTTCCGGATACCAAGATTCAACATGGGATCTCATAAGGACAAAAGGTATTCCCCTCGCATTCCATGAGTATTTTCGCCATTTAGACAACCCCCAGGGGGAAAAAAAAAAGGAACCTTATATTCTCATTGCTTTAAGAGTGAATCTTAATTGATGGCTGGAAAAGTGAGCTTTTTCAACTTCAAAGAGTTGGAAGAACAGGGTCTTTGAAGGGATACACAGAACTCCAGAAGATGCAAAGACCCTGATGCAAAGACAGACCACTTTTCTATTTTATTGTCATTTTCATTTCACTTGGGTTTGCCCCTGGTTGTGGGAACAAAATACTTGAAAATGTTATTTTTCTGGTCTACGGTTCACAAGCCGGAACACTGCTAGTATCCTGTACATGTGTTGAGAGTGATGTGAGAAAGATTTTCTTTGGTACAACTTTGGTGTTTCAGATGTTGGGCAAGATCAAATTAGGAGAAAGACAATGGTCAAAATCCTGTTGGTGTCAAACATGTGTAAGTTCCTTTCCACACATGGTTGTACTTTTTGGCAGTTGCACATTGGATGTAGTCAGTTCATGATTGTATAGGTAGATTTCCATAAGTGGAATGGCAGTGATGAAGGAACAAGTCAAGATACTGAAGTGTGAAGAAGATATATCACTGAATACTAAAGCTAGGACTGTCCATGCCATCATATTTCCTATTTTTATGTATGGTTGTGAAAACTGGACAGTGAAGAAAGTTGATAGGAAGAAAATGAACTCATTTGAAATGTGGTCATGGAGAAGAGGTCTACAGATACCGTGGACTGCTAAAAAGACCAATAAATGGGTCCTAAAACAAATCAAGCCTGAACTCTCCCTAGAAACCAAAATGACAAAATTAAGGCCTCATCTACAAAGGATAGAGTATACCAGCTCCCCACCGCTGTATTCCAGTCACAGATCTGGCATGTTCCTCCTCTGTTACCAGCACGAAACGAGATGGAGCCCAGACTGCCAAGCTATCTTGTCCCTGCAGCTGCCACCACCACTATCCATGTCCCACTGTCCAGATCCAGGAAGCAGGCCTGCAGCATGTGAGAAAGGCCCCCTGCCTGTGACCAGCCTGACCACATTTTGCGGGCCTGCTTCTTGGATCCAGAGAGTGTGACGTTGACAGCAACTGTAGCAATGGGCCAGTGTGGTAGAAGGGTCACCTGCTATCTGGTGGGGACCAATCCATTTCTTTCAAAAATAAATGTTTTTTCTCCAGATATTTTAATATAATGGTTTATCAGGTTTTACCCGGGCTTTATCTGGTCATGAGCACTACCTGGGGATAAAATGGGGCAAAAGCACTGCATCATTAGGACTGCAGGTCTCAAGGACAGGGCCAAGATGGGGTAAATAGCCCTTCTAGACAATGTCTAAAACTGTTGTTCTTTAGCCATATCATGAGAAGACATGACTTCCAGGAAAAGACAACAATGCTTGGTAAGATGGAGGGAAGTAGAAAAAAAGGAAGACCACATTCCAAATGAATAGACTTCATCAAGGATGCCACAGACCTGAATGATAGGGTGGCTTGGGGCCTCCTCATTCATGGGGTAGCCACAAGTTGAAGTAGGCTTGATGGGAGTTAACAACAAGCGCAATCATTTCACACAGAGCTAGTGTGGTGTAGTGATCTGAATGTTGGACTAAGAGTCTGGGAGTTGTTGTTGACTATTGTCAAGTCATTTTCAATTCATGATAACCCTACAAATGAGATACCTCCAAGTTAGAGTTTGGGAGACTAGGTTTCAAAACCCCACTCAACCATGGAAATCCATTGGGTGACCTTGGGCAAGTCACACACTCTCTGCCTCAGAGAAGGCAATGACAAACCTCTTCTGAACAGATCTTGTCAAGAAAACCCAATAATAGATTTGCCTTAAGGTTGCCATAAGTCAGAAACAATGTGAAGGCTCAAAACAACAACAAAGCATTACACATGAGCATAAACTTTTATGGTTAGTCCTGGTGATAATAGAACTACAGCCCCCCCCCCTTCAGTTTACATGGCATTGGTACCCATGGTTTCACTTACCCATGATCACGGAAAAGGGTCTTTGTAGGCATCTGGAGGACCATAGAGTCATGTTGGATGTGATCTCTCTAGGTATCGGGAGGTCCTCCAGTGCAACTCTATGGTCAACTTCCACTGGAGTCACATAGAGTAATGCCGGAATCTTCTCTAGACATTTTCTAGGTCCTCCAGTATAACTCTATGGTGGTTCACTATTATATTCAGTTTTGTGTTTCAATGGTAAGTCCAAAAATGTATCCCAAACTTAAAGGGGGTGGGGAGGCAACCTCTAGTGAAGAAATTGGATTTAACTAAATGTCATCTCTTCATTCAGCAGTAGATTCAAAATTTCTACTCTAGTAGGAACTAATTTATCAATGCCTTCACTGTATTGCTCTATTGCCTGTGATTGCAGAAACAACCAATGTGCATTTCCCATTGCACCATGAGACAATCAGTGGGCACATCAGTAGCTATGAATCAGTGGTACAATCTGCTATTGAGCACCACCATTGTGTAATTCTGTGATTATATATAGACATCTCATATACATGACGTAGATCTTTGCTCCAGACTACCTCAACTGGCACAGCTACTCTAACCCTAGGCTCCACTTGGGGAATTTTCCCTTCTTCCTTCCCCCCTCTCCACAGTCCCAAACCAGGTCAGATTTTGCAAGCCAGGGGCTCCATCACCATGTTGGTAACCTATTCACACTACGCTAATTTGACTGTGAATGAAGCACAGTGGGAGCCCTTGCTCTGTGGCAAGGATGAAGGCAGCAGATGCTGAAGGAAAGGCTGCTGTATAGTTTTCATGGTGAAATTCCATGAAAAGCACAGGCAAAAGGGGGAAAATACAAGCACAGGGCCTATTCATGACCCGAAGGATCATCACCACACCATTCGTTAAGTTCTCCCTTTTCCTAATGAAAATGGATTTTTGAAAAAGAAAGAAAGAAAAAACCAAGCAAATTCTTTTCTAAACCTTTTTGGTGTCACCTGAGCGCAGAAGAAGAGAGGAATATAAATTCCAAGAGGAAAACTCATAGTCATCCTTCTTCTTCTCAGTTATGTTTATTGAAATCCAAGGAACAATCATCTTCTTGATGGCTTAAGAGAAACACCAGGGGCCCCTTTTTAATAGAGAGAATCCAATAACTAGGGATATTGTTTTTGAAAACATGATGATGATGATGATGATGATGATGACAACTATATTTATTTCTATCCCACCTTTTCTCCAATTTAGGACTCAAAGCAGCTTACACCAAATTGAAAAACATATCATTAAATATCCACAAGGTACAAAAATTAAAAGTTAAAAAAGTATTTGCAGTGTAAATAATAATAATAATAATAATAATAAAATTTATTTATACCCCGCCCCTCTGCTAAAAACAATCGGGGCGGCTTCCAACAATTAAAACATTATAATAATGACTAAAAACACCACCCACCCCCACCCTCCCACATAAAAAGACATTAAACACAATAAGATTAAAACCTTCTAGCTAAAAAAACACATTAAAAACAAATATATACATAATTTTTTAAAAAGCCAGGAGACTGAGTTCCTGAGGCCGGGATCTAATCAGGAAAGGCCTGCCGAAAGAGATCCGTCTTTAGTGCTTTTTTAAAGCTACTCAAGCTCGTCAGCTGACGGATCTCATTCGGCAGGCCATTCCACAATTTGGGGGCGATTACTGAAAAGGCCCTCTGGGAGGTTGCAGACAGCCTAGATTTTTGTGGCTGAAGCAGATTCCTCCCAGAGGACTGGAGTATGCGGGGAGGATTGTATGGGAGGAGGCGGTTCCGGAGATAAGTTGGACCCAAGCCATTTAGGGCTTTAAAGGTAATAACCAACACCTTATACCCTTTAAAGGTAATAACCAACACCTTATATGTGTTAGTTGTTTTCCTCTTCTCCTTCTTTTCTCTTTGGAAGAAGTGTCTTTCAGGGACCATGTATTGTGAATATATGTGCACTGTGTATGGTGGCATGCTGCACATTGCACTTACTCATTTGGGAATGCATTTAGTTGCACATGGGATGTCTTGGTTCAATTGTTCAGAGTTGCCATTCAACACAATAATTGCATAGGACAATTAATGTATTAATATAATGCATGTAGGATTACAGCTTAGATTTGTTCTTTTTTCAGGAAGTAGGGATTCTGCCACTAAATGTTGCCATTTGAACATTTTTGCTTAAAGTTCCTGCCATCCCATCAGCCACACATACTTCCTTTCAGGATTTGTTATTCTCTTGTGCCTCTTGTCACTTTGTGTAGAGAAGGTTTGCCATTGCCTTCCTCTGAGGCTGAGAGAGTGTGACTTGATCAAGCAGAACCAGTGGGTTTCCATGGCTGAGTAGGGAGTTGCATCCTGTTCTCCCAAAGTTCTAGTCCAACAACCAAACCACTACACCACACTAGGGTCCTTTCAGGTTACATGGATGTAGCGTTATGATTCCACGTTCACCACCGTAGTTCCATCCTATGGAATCCTGGGATTTGCAGTTTGGTAAGGCTCTAGAGCTCTATGACTGAGAATTATAAATGCCCCTCCATAAACCACAAATCCCAGATTCCATAGGATGGAAGCATGGCACTGAAAGTAGAATCATAATGCTATATTTGCGTAGTGTGAAAGGGCCCAGACATTCTCCTTTGAGGATATTCCATTCAATGTCCTCCCTTTCTCCCCGCTCCAGGCCCACTCATTCCCCACAGAGCTGTTTTTGGAGTCCTCTGCTCTCAAGCTTCCCCCTACTTCAAAGATCTTTCTGCAAATTTTGGCAAAACTTATGGTCCCTCCTGCTTGTCTATTGATGGTGGTACATAAGCAGCAGCCCTTACTGCCTGATCAGAAATAGAGAAAATAAAATTTCCTTCAATAGCTGGGGAAATTTTTCCCAGACCCCCATGCAAATATATATATATATATATATATAGTCTCTCCTTTTTGTCTGACCCAGCTCACATTTTCCAACCCACACGTTCAAACTGCTTGTGTGTTGCCACTTGAATGGGTATCATAAAAATTATTTAGATAAATGCATTGACTTTTTTTACTATACATTATTAATCGCATTAATAGCATTAACAAAGGCTAATTGAAAACGCTTCACCTATAATTACCCTAGTTTTCATTTCAGTACATTTTTTTGTATGTCACAGTAAACCAGAAAGGAGTAATTAAGACTTGGCTGTTATTTGCCCCCTTTTATTTTTATTATTAAATCTGCAGGGTTGGAGGGTGGGGAGGGGGGAGATGGTTGTTAAAAAATGTTTTCATTCAAAACTACACGGCGATATTCAGAGGTAGTGGAATAAACAGCTGTGCATGCCCACATTTTTTTTAAAGTTGCTTTACTTATTGCACAATAAAAGGAAACAAGACTATCATTCAGGTAGGTTGCCTCCCCTCCCACCTGCATATTTCTATGATATTGACAGTCCAATACTATGACTGTCTACTCAGAGGTAAGTTGTCCTTAACCAATAGGCTCTTCTCTTTATGAATAAAACTGCACACTAGTTCTGACTACCAGCTCTTTCAGATATGCTCTTCTACATATAAGTAGTAGTAAGCTAATACAATTGTGAAAACCAGATAAGAGGAGGGGGGGGGACTCAATTGGGCTTTTTATTCCATGGCAGGCACGGAACAGGATCGAGAAAGGGTTTCCGTTTCAGACAACATCAACCCTGTCCCGTCTTGCTCCCGTGCTTCCCCCGTGATATTGTAATCATGGGGAAACATTGAAAATAGACCACCCATTCCATTTCTGTCATGAAATCATGCGTGGTCTGAGAGGCGTCCTGTTCCTCTCCCATTATGCTGGCATGATGCCAGACACGGGGAGATCTGGTTCTGAACACTTCTGGTCCAGATCGGGACATCATGGTAAGTAGCACCCTTTCCTCCCCTCCCCAGGATACTTGTGTGTTTTTTTTAAATGTGTGTTTGTTTGTTTGTTTGTTTTTTGCTTGGTGTACTTTTAAATTCTTTAAAAAAAACTTTTATCTTTAAATTCCCCTTGCAATCATTCTCTTGTGAGAATGGGCAGGACTTGCTTTCCGGGACATGACTACAGCTTTACAACAGCTGTGTTCACTTCCAGCCAGCCAAGGGGATGGGAAGGACGTTCCTGTCACAGAAAAAGGTAGGTGTCTGAAAAAAAAAAATGCCATGGCAGGAACGGGAGTGGGGTGGGAGAGTGTTTAGCGGGGCAGGAACAGGGTAAAAGTCCCCATCTAAAAATGTCCAGAGAGAGAGAGAGAGAGAGAAAGAGAGAGAGAGAGAGAGATGGATATGAGAGAGTTATTAACAGACAAAAGTTATGATACCTCATAATTGGAAATATTAGTCAAGTTGGCCAGGGTGAACCAAAAAGAGGTCAGTTAGAGGGCACATTGACCTGGGAGTGTCTTAGAAATATTTTCACAAAACAAGCCCATATTAGCATTGTGCGGAAGCCCTTTGGTAAATAAAGCCATTAAGAAGGTATGTGCTAATTCCGTCTTGGGCACCTCAGCAGTGAATCATCCAACCAAACAATCAAATGACCTTTCCCAACTTCAATCCCAAGGAAATCTCATCTCAGAACCCCCTCCTGTCCTGCGTTGGGAGGTTGCCGTAAACCCATCAATTCATATCTCCCAGCCATTAACACAATCAGTTAAGTTTCCATTTCCTTTGCTTACCAGGTGGGAAAAATGTCCAGGCTTTCTCCTAGCCAAAGTACCCCTTCAGGATATTAAGCAGGGTATAAATATTTGTCCCCCAACAATAGAAAGGTGTGCCACTGTGAACGAACCCAGCTACTCTCTTTCTCAGTGAGCCTCCAGATCAGAAACTCCAGTGCCACTCTCAAACTTTTGTCTGAGTGCTTGGCTCCCCAAACTCTGCCCTATTTTTCCAAATCTCTCCCTCTATCCAATCTTTCTGTCTTACTTCTTGATAGTATTGTGTAGTTCTTAGGAGCATGTGTTGTGTGTGTGTGAATGCAGTTTGTGTTATTTCCAATAAAAATACCTTATTTCACTTTAAGCTGGAGTTATCTGCATTTAGTACTGGTATACTCATACATAGGTGAAAAGGTCCCCACAGTTACCCTCCTCTCACAGGCATACTGTTTGAGCTAATAATTCCCCCATCTAGATTTTTATATCACAGGTGGATCTCTAAAGCCCCCTAACTTCTCAGGGTAGCAAAAGATCCTCTTGGGGACTTACATCTTCGTAAGTGGACTTATATCTGTGGGAATTAGAATTGGGCAGTTCCATAATGTCTGTATCCAGTAAAGGGCTGTGGTTATGTTACTTCATAGGGGAGGCAGCAAAGTGGCCGATGCATATTAGAACTGATGTACGTTGGAACTGCAGTGGGACTGATGCACACCAGTCCTGTTGTGCATTGGGACACTGGCTAGGGAGTGCTGAAATGCATTGGGACATTCTTCCCAGTGTGCATCTTCACAATTCACTAACAGCATTTCTTAGCACCTCCGCTATGTAACTACATAACATAAAGAGTGGTAGAGCATTCCAGCCCCTATTTGGATCCAGCTAACTTCTTTCAAATATACCATCATGTTTAACAGCCATGCAAGGCATGCTATTTATTGAGTTACATTTGCTAATCAGTTGTGTGTGTGTGTGTGTCTGTGTTTGACTAACTGCAGCCTTCTGCGATCCAGAACAAATTCATTAGCAGTGCTATGTTTTCTTTTGTTTTAAATGATCTAGGGCTTGTCTACACTGGCCAAATACTCCAGCTTTCCCCCACTCCAGAACCCTGCAGTCCAAACGATTCAGGGCATTTACCCTGATCTGACCCTGGGAAGTCCAAATGACCCCTGGGAAAGATATGGGGTTGGAACGGGGTCAAGCCAGAATAGGGTCCAATAAGTCTTTCTGAAAAAATACCCGGTTACCTCTGATTTACCTAGGAAAAACTGGATCGGGCCCCGCATGTCCAGAGAAGCCCATCTGGCATGTCACCCCTCACTGCCACCATCATCTACCTGGCTCTTCTGGAAGCCAGTCAGGGATCTATCAGCATGGGACCAAGGCTGGTCATATGCAAGGGGCCTGCAGTCACATGTTGTGGGACCCCTGCCTGGCTTCCACATTAGTGGAGAAAATGGCGGTTGCTTCAGTGATGGGCCAGCATCCTGTGTGGACTCCAGCCCATTTTCTCCAGGTAGCAGGGGTGGGAGAATGGGCCATCTCTGCAGCCACTATATGCCAGGAAACTATACAGTTAATTTATCCCAGTTCCATGACAGGCAAACTAAGGTCTGTACTTTTTCTCCAATAATGTTTACACCATTAAGCATGAACTAGAGCTAGAGAGCTTGTGGCAGCCTAAGTGTATGTGAAGAAGTTGCTCCCTCTTTTGACTTCCTGTCCATTTCCTGTAAGATGAGAATGTGGGCAAAATGATTGTACAGTCAAACAGGCTACCATTTTTTTTGTCACATACTTTGCATATTTAGACAGTTGTGCAAATACAGTCAGCCCTTCATAACCACAGATTCTGCATTCACAGATTCAACCATCCACGGCTTGAAAATATTCTAAAGGGGAAAAGCATTCCAAAAGGCAAACCTTGATTTTGCCATTTTATATAAGGGGCACCATTTTACTATGCAATTGTATATAGTGGGACTTAAGCATCCATGGTTTTTTGTATCCATGGGGGGAGGAGGCTGGAACCAACCCCCAGTGGATACTGAGGGCCCACTGTAATCACAACAGCAGCTCTGGAACCAAACAGCAGCTCTGGAACCAAACGGATCAGGAAGAGAGCTTCAGGCAAGGCTTTTGCAGTGAAACAGGAAGTAGAACAGAGAGATAGCTGCTATCATGTGATAATGTATTGCCTGATAATGGGGGTACTGTGAAGCTGCCTTTGTACTATGCCTTCATGTAATGCAGTTGTACAGCATGCGATATGTGATTGTTTAAGCACTTAACAGAGTTGTATGTACAACTGCTGGAGTGAACTGCCTCGTAGGGATGTTAAAAATACTCTCAAATTTGCTCATGCTGAGTTTGAAAGGTAGTTTGGACACATCAAGCCATCCTATCAAAATAAAAGTCAACCATCTTTTTTTTTTTCCATTTCAGGGTTTTCATTTTTAGTTTTGTGTGTGAAAAATGCCTTGTCCTCAAAATATTGCTTGGAGGAAAAAAGTACAAGGGCTGCTATAAGCTAGGTTATGGCCTCATACCTGTTTTGTATTCACATTTATGATCATGGCACTGCTGTCATGATCACAATGTTACCCCAAATCTACCTTAAAAATCCAAATCTCTGTATCAAGGGGCAGAGTTCTACAGCACTGGTGAGCAGAGCACTGAAGAATCACACATCCAGCCCTCTTCTGCCAATGAGATACAATGTGACTTGGAGTTGCAACATGACCTTGAGGGATGCCACTTCTGCTTATCACACTCTGTGCCCCACTTGGGTGGGAGGGAGCTGGATGTGCCATTCTTCAGTTCCCCACTTGTCAGTGTGACATAAATCCATCCCTCAATATGGTTGTGTGGATTTTAAGGCAGATTGGAGGTAGGGGTAGATTGGGAGACTGAGGGCTTGTCTACACTGGCCAGAATACTCCACATTCTGGCCTGAATATTCCAGCCCCAGGTTTTCCTTCTGTTACCTGCCCTTTTGTTGCGGCAACAGAGGGGGTGTCCTCACACCCATGTCCCCAGCATGAACCAGTGCTTCTCTTCCCCCACACCAGTCATGTCTTCCAAGCCAGGAAGGAGGTGCCTCACCATGGTCACATGGCTGGGAGCCTCGTGGTTACCTCAGCAGATATGACACATGTGACCTGGCTGGGAAATGGCTGCTCCAGACACCATGGGGGCCACATGTGTGGACACTCCCCCACTGAAGTAATAGAACTCACCATTTTCTCCAGAAAAACTATAGCAAATGGTGAGGGGTTTATTTTTTGTTTTGTTTTGTTTTTACCACATATCCACTCCATTTTAAAGGGTATTTTCCCCAGGTTCTCATCTAGACAATTCAGACTAGGATTGGGTCAAAAAACCTGTGTTGTTCAGACTGCTGGGTGTGGGAACAGAGGGAGGCAATTTCATTTGGCCCATCCAGACAAACCCTGAGCATAGCTTGATCATCATAGCTATGGAGATTATCACACCAGCCTTGTGTCCTGCTTCAACTACGTTACTACATACCAGTCCTACAACATTTATTATCACACCTCTCTTCCATTTCTGCGACTGTGTCAAGTTGGCAACACTTGCTGCTGCCCTTGGTGAGATAGTCTTTAGTTCATTCCCAGAATGAGTGCAGTCATGTGGCATGAGGGGGTCCTCATTTTCCTTTTCTCCCTTCTCCCAATCACTTTTCCAAAGCAGCACAAAGTCAGCCTGCTTTGGAACAGTCAGCAGGAGTGAGAAACGAGAAAAAGTAGGCCCCTTCATGTCACGTGACTGTACTCATTTGGGGAATGAACCAAAAGAGACCTATTGCACAGGCGTAGCAGCAGATCAATAGTGGAATTGGCAGTTATTGATGGGATGTCCCCATCAATGAAAACCTGCGCTCCAACAATGAGTTGAATGCAAATTGGCAACAGGACAGACGCAATATCATATGATAAGGTATGGCCATAGAAGTTGTTATACAGCGGTAATCATGCTGCACAACCCTCATGTGATAATGTCCTATGTGTCCAGTGCAGGATCTTGGCCAATGTTTCATACAGAATATCATAGAATCATAGAATTGTAGAGTTGGAAGAGACCACGAGGGCCTTCCAGTCCAATCCCCTGCCATGCAGGAATACACAATCAAAGCATCCCTGACAGATGGCCATCCAGCCTCTGTTTAAAGACCTCCAAGGAAGGAGACCCCACCACGCTCTGAGGGAGTGTGTTCCACTGCTGAACAGCTCTTACTGTCAAAAAGTTCCTCCTAATGTTGAGGTAGAATCTCTGTTCCTGGAGCTTGCATCCATTGTTCCATGTTCTAGTCTCTGGAGCAACAGAAAACAAGCTTGCTCCATCCTCAACGTGACACCCCTTCAAATACTTAAAGAGGGCTATCATATTGCCCCTTAACTGTCTTTTTTTCTAGGCTAAACATACCCAGCTCCCTAAGTCTTTCCTCATAAGGCATGGTTTCCAGACCTTTCACCATTTTAGTCGCCCTTCTCTGGACACGCTCCAATTTATCAGTATCCTATTTGAATTGTGGTGCCCAGAACTGGACACAGTATTCTAGGTGAGGTCTGACCAAGGCAGAATCTCTGGCTTTTCTTCGCAAACGAAGATTCAGGAAGGACTCATCCCGCGCTTTCTGCAAGCGCGCTGATGACTAAAAAGGCCAATCCGAGATAAACAAGTCCGGTTGCAAAAAGCACAGCAGAAGGTCTCCTTGGGTGATGTTTTTGGGTTGTGATTCTTTCTGCGTTGTCGTTTCTCTTCAAGACTTGTTCGTCGTGAGTTCTCAAATAAGGCTGCAGCATTGTGGATAGTGCGTCTCCATGCCTCCCGATGTGAGGCCAGGGCGGACCACTGTTGGTGATCAATTTGGCCAAGCCTGAGATGTTGTTTCAGGGAGTCTTTGTATCGCTTTTTTGGAGCGCCCCTCTTACGCTGACCCGTGGCGAGTTCACCGTAGAGTAGTATTTTTGGGAGGCGATGGTCCTCCATCCTAGAAACGTGCCCTGCCCAGCACAGCTGTGTTCTCAATATCATGGCCTCAATGCTGGTGATCCCTGCTTGCTCAAGGACTCTATTCTGCTTGAGCAAGGCAGAATAGAGCAGCACTATTAATTCCCTTGATCTAGACACTATACTTCTATTGATACAGCCCAAAATCGCATTGGCCTTTTTAGCTGCCACATCACACTGTTGACCATTGCTTGTGATCAATTTGGCCGAGCCTGAGATGTTGTTTCAGGGAGTTCTTGTATCGCTTTTTTGGAGTGCCCCTCTTACGCTGACCCGTGGCAAGTTCACCGTAGAGTACTATTTTGGGGAGGCGATGGTCCCCCATCCTAGGAACGTGCCCTGCCCAGTGCAGCTGTGTTCTCAATATCATGGCCTCAAAGCTGGTGATCCCTGCTTGCTTAAGGACAGCAACATTTGTCACATAGTCAGTCCAGTGTATATTTAGGATTGTGCATACACCGTGCTGATGAAAGCGTTCGTGGAGTCATAAGTGGTGGCGATAGGTGACCCATGTTTCAGACCCATAAAGGAGAATAAACAGTACAGTGGCTCTATACTCACTGATTTTTGTGCTTCACCTCAGGTGTTTATTACTCCAGACTAACTGGATGATAATTGTTGGGATCCTCTTTTTTTCCCTTTTTGAAGATGGGGATGTTTGCCCTCCTCCAGTCTGCTAGGACTTCTCCTGTTCTCCAGGAGTTCTCAAAGATTATTGCCAATGGCTCTGAGATTAAATTTGCCAGCTCTTTTAATACCCTTGGATGTAGTTCATCTGGTCCTGGAGATTTAAATTCATTTAGATTAAGAAGGTACTCCTCTACTACCTCTTTGCTTATTCTGTGCTGGAGTTCCCCTATTGTTTCCTCTGTTCCTTTATCCTCAGGTTGATCACCCTTTTGCTTTTCTGAAAACACTGAGGCAAAGAAGGTGTTGAGTAATTCTGCCTTTTCTCTGTCCCCTGTTAGCATTTTGCCATCTTCTCCGTGTAGTGGCCCTACCATTTCCTTCTTCCTTTTGCTGCGGACATACCCCCAAAACCCCTTTTTATTGTTCTTAACCTCTCTAGCGAGCCTGAGCTCATTCTGCACTTTAGCTTTTCTAACTTTACTCCTACACGTGGCCAGAAAATGATGGCCAGACAGAATCCTGTTTGTGTCATACACGTATGTAAATTGTTTTACGCACGCAGTTTTACTGTTTTTACTGTTGTGAAATAGATGTATTTACTTCATAGTTGTATGTGGAGTTCCACAAATGTAATGATTTCACACAGGCTTAAATCCTGTTAGTCCTGACTAGAGTAAAACCATTGAATCAGTTGGATTTTCCTACGCATTGACCGAACATTCAACAATTGGGTCAATGGGTCTATTCTACTTGGGAGTCACCAACAGAATTCCAGTCATCCATTTGCACATTATTATTTCTCAGTGACTTCAATTTAGTGCTTTCTTCATCAGGCTTGCAGAGATAACTTTAGTATGTGGGGGAATAATTATTGTAATGTAAAGCAATCTTGTGTACTCCATTCACATGCTAATATAAGTCTAGGAATTTTCCCCTGCATGCTTCTGTTCTCCCAATTTCCCTTTCTCTTATTTCACTAGGCAATTCCAGCCAACTGGAGAGATGGGTCATTCTATGATGTTCGCTTTCCAAGTCACCATGTAGTTCTCACCGCTAAAGGCTGGGTGAGTCATTCTACCCTAAATCCTCCTAGTTAGTTAGGAACCTCTTTTTAAAGTTTGTTTTAGTATGTAGATTAAGATTGATATACCTTCAGTAAACTTTTGATATGCATTTTTAAACTGACTCCTTTGTTTTTGTAATGAGTCTAATTCATTGGGTAATCAGACCTCAGAACACACTTTTAAATGTTAATTGAGCTTGTCTTAGCATTCTTAAGTGTCACTCTGCATGAATTTGAAAGTAAAAGATTTTTACTTTTTAAAGAAGATATTTTTATTTCTTTTTAAAAGGGCTAGATCCCTGGAATTTTTAACACATTTTTATTTTTAGACTCATACCTCCTACAATAGCTACTGGCATTCCCTGTTGCACCACGGCACAATAAGCAAGCACAGTGAAAAATATGCCATCGGTTGTACAATATGGGTATTCAGCAGAAGTGTGGTGGAGTCCAACCACGGTGTAACTACATACATGTATATTTACACTTCACAATCATGGTGTAGGATCTCAGGCAGTGTGTGTCTCTGTGCATGTTTGTTTGTATCATTTTTTAGTGTTGCCAAGTTTTCAAAACAGCAATAACAAACAGTCAAAATTCATTACAATGCAGGGTTGACAATCAGGAAGTTGCTATTAACTAAGTTTGTGTTCTACCTGAATACCAAATAAAACTATTTATTTCAGTTCACTTAGATATGTATTTCTCTGTAAAATTAACATACTGTTAACATTCATAAGTCACTTGATGCACACATTTCTGTTTTTATGGTGGGTCCACACCCCAAAATATGGCATTTTTTGACATCTTATTCACACTATATAAAAGGGAAACCTTTCTAATCCACAAAGAGGGAACAACCTTTATAATAAAGGGACACCTGTCAGCTCTATAAGGGACAAATTTTCTGGCCCTCAAATAAGAGACATCCCTTATAATAAGAGACAATTGGCAACCTTAAAATCTTTTCATACCTGAGAGCCAGGATGGCGGTGGTCCCTCAGCATGTGACCAAGGTTGGTCACATGTAGGGGGCCTTCAGTCACATGTTGTAGGCCCCCATCCTGGCTTCTGAGAGAGTGAGGAAGATGGTGGTGGTGGCAGCAGCTGCAGTGAAGGGGGGGCATTCCTGTTTGGACTTTGGCCTGTTTAATGATTGTAATGGGAGAAGGAAGGACTAGCTCCACAGCCAGAATACCCGGGCAGGGAGTTGGCATATCCTGGTTGGTGTAGATAAGCCCTATGACTCTGGAGACCAAGGTCTGAATCTCTGCTTGGCCATGGAAACCCACCGGGTGACTTTGTACAAGTGATACTCTCTCAGCCACTAAGCAAGGCAAAGGCAAACCCCCTCTGAATGAATCTTGCCAAAAACACCCACAATAGTTTTGCCTTAGTGTCACCATAAGTCAGAAACAACTTGAAGGCACACAACAATAAGCCTTAGTAAGGTTGAAGGCAATTTGAAAAGAGGAAGACTGCATACCAGGTAGATTGATCTTTTGAAGGTTGGTAAAATGAGTATCCGGCTTGTGGGGGCAATTAGCTAACACACATTGGAAACTGCTTAATGCAGTATAGATGTGTAAAGTGCTACTGCTTAATAATTTGTAAGCTGCTTTGAGAGCTTTTGTGGCTGAAGAGTAGGGTATAAATACCTAGATAAAATAAAATAAAATAAATTGACTCAATGAAGGGAGCGACAGCCCTGAGTTTTGATTTACTTAATTCACTGGGTTTGGAAAAACAATGACCCCATATGAGAATCACTGACAAGGGAGCAGGACAGAGTTCCCCATCACTGAGAGAAATTCTCCTGATTGGGTGTAACTACAGAAAAATCCATCTCTCCAGAAGTCACACAGTAAGCTTCATGAATATATTTCCAGAAAGTTCTCCAAAGAACAAAGGGTGAAGCAAGGAGGGAAACAGTACAGTCGGATCCCCTATTCATAGATGCAATATCAGCAGTTTCAGTTATCCACAGATGAAAAAATAGGGGCACATACTATAGAGTCATGCTGGAACACGCCTCGAGATGTGCCCTATCTAGGCATCTTCCAGGTCTTCTAGCACAACTCTATGGTATGTTTGTACCAAAAGTCCTTTATTTTAATATGGTTCACTATTATCCATGGTTTCAAAGTCAAAAACATTTATTTGCACATTGTGATCATTATGAGATAAAAAACTAAAAAAAAAAAAATCAAATTCCATGGTTTCTGGTATCAACAGTAAGTCCAGGAATCAAACTCCCATGGATATGTGGGACCAACTGTATATTTAAAACAAACAGACAAAACACAAAGGCAAATGAGTATTAGCTTGACTTGCCATCAGGTAGAGTTGAAAGTCAAGCTGCTTTGCTTCATAATTACTCTTCACAGTTTCTCTCTTGCTATATAATAATAATTTTAAAAAAAATCCTGGCATATTGGTCGCTCTAGCTGCCAAGTGATATAGCCATGGCCTCTCCACAGGATCGAAGTACAAACATGCCTGATCAGGCCTCTGGAGGGGCAACCCGTTCTTCACTGTTTCACCACTTAACATATGTAGGTGCAGCTGAAAGCTACAGGCTGCTGCTTCCCAAGGTTGTCACTTGGGTACCTTTGGCTCCTCCACCACCAAGGGTTAATTTTCTAATGGCTGTTTGCTGCTGATGCTGGCCAAGTTTTCTGTCGCCTGCAGAGTGCCACAAGCTGTGATTTGGAGCCAGAAAACACTATTAATTTTCTAAACACGAAGGATCACATATGTAAACTGTCTGGTTGTATAACCAATTGGGCAGGTGGAAAAAAAAGAGAGAAGAGGTCCTTCTCTCTGAGAAAAAAAAAAAAAACAGAAAGAGATTCTTTCGGTATTTCACTTGCCTTTCCTCCTCCTCCTCCTTCTCCTCCACAAATAGCTTAGTAGGTGCTCATGGGAGAAAAAAAAATCTGTATCTCCAAATAACTATTCAAAATGGCATTCAAAGGACATTTGTTTTTAATATTTAAGACTGTGTCATTGAATCCTTCGCTAGCATCCCCTCCTTAATTTTTTGGTCACTGCAGAAAGAGGAATTCATCACTTCCATCTCTCCGCAACCAGAACTTCTGAAGGACACGCCTTCTTTCTGCAATTTTGTGGCCAGTTGCAGGGGGGGGCAGTCAGACAAGCATGTGGCTATGTGCCCATAGCTAGTTGCAAAATGACAACATTATCCTTTGAAACTGTTTGAAGTTTCCTCTGGAAGTCCCAAATGATGATGCTGATGTTATGGACCTAGGGCCCAATCACACTATGGGCCTTATCACACTCCGAAGAAAAGTGGCAAGGGAGCAGGAATGTTTTGTTTTCCATGCTGCCTTACTGTATGCCATCGTCATTTTTTTCATTCCAGTCCTGTGGGGGACTGAGGTAAAGCAGTGTCTTTTTGCTAACTAGAAAAACCTGTTAGCAAAAGGATATAGTTTTACCTCAGTCCCCTATGGGACCAGAATGAAAGGAAGGATGACAACATCATGTGATGAGGCAATGTGGAAAATAGATTTTCTTCTTATCAGTTTTCACTACTGTACATAGAAATGGGAACTACGATGGCATGGACAATCCTAACTTTATTATTCAATTATATGTCTTTATGCTTCAGGCTCTTGTCTAGTTCCTTCATAGCTGCCCTTTTAAGTCCTAGTCTTCTGATTTCTTGACTGTAGCCTCCATTCTGATTAATGACTGAGCCAAGGTTTGGAAAATCTTGAGCAATTTCAATGTCATAGATTTTCCTTGGTTTCTTTTCTTTTTTTTTTTTCCGGGCTGTGAGGCTGTGTTCTGGAATAGTTTCTTTCTGACATTTCCCTGCATCTGTGGCTGGCATCCTCAGAGAAATGCCAGCCACAGATGCAGGCAAAATGTCAGAAAGAAATTATTCCAGAACATGGCCTCACAGCCCGGGAAAACAAACAAACAAACAAACAAGGAAAATCTATGGATGCCAGCCATGAAAGCCTTTGACTTTACAATTTCATGGTCTTCATCATCTGTTTTAAAGTGATGTAAATCATCTGTGGTCATTATTTTTGTTTTGTTATTATTTTGTTCAACTGTAAACCTGCATTTGCATGTTATTCCTTGACTTTCTTCAGCAATTCTTCCGAGTCTTCGCTATTTTCTGCCAGTGTTATGGTGTCATCTGTATATCTTAAATTGTTGATGTTCCTCCAATTTTCACAACTCCATGTTATAATAATAATAATAATAATAATAATAAAATTTATTTATATCCTACCCATCTACAAAATGCAATCTGGGCAGCTTACAACATTAAAATCTACATATAACCCCTCCATCCCACCCACCCCTTAAAATACAATTAAATAATTAAACATTTAAAACACAATAAATACTAAAAATACTCTCTGGATTTTCTTCGCAAACTAAGATTCAGGAAGGACTCATCCCATGCTTTCTGCAAGCGCGCTGATGACTAAAAAGGCCAATCTGAGATAAAAACAACACAATAAAAAGCTGGATGGGATTGGACTAATTAAGATGGCTGGGTTTCTATTCAGGAAAGGCCTGCCGGAAGAGATCCATCTTAAGAGCTTTTTTAAAGCTATTTAAGGTGGTAATGTGATTGATCTCATCTGGCAGGGTTTTCCATAATCTGGGAGCAATACCCGAAAAGGTCCTCTGGGCGGTCGAAGAGAGCCTAGTTTTTAAAGGTTGCAACAGATTCCTCCCACAGGACCTGAGCACACGGAGAGGAGTATATGGAAGGAGGCAGTCCTGAAGATAGGTTGGACCCAAGCCATTTAGGGCTTTAAAGATGATAACCAACACCTTGTACTGGGCCCAGAAACTAATGGGCAGCCAGTGAAATTATAGTAAGATCGGTGTTATATGGTCTCTTCTAGATGTACCCAAGACCAATCTGGCTGCCATATTCTGTACTAGCTGAAGTTTTCAGCCCAAGCACGAGGCACGAGGCCCATGTAGAGTGCATTACAGAAATCAAGACGGGAGGTTACCAGAGCATGGACCACGGTCTCAAGGTCCCCGACTTCCAGGAAAGGGCGCAACTGGCAGATCATCCGAAGCTGATAACAGGCACTCCTGACCATCGCATTTATCTGATTTGTCAGGGAATGTTCAGCATTCAGGTTAAACAGATAGGGTTATAACATGCAGCCTTGCTGACCCCTTCACAGTTGGAAACTATTCTGTTTCTCCATATTCTGTACTAACAGTAGACTTTTGTCCTGAGTACAGGTTATGCATCAGGACAATCAAATGCTTTGACACACCCATTTCTTTAAGCACGATCCATAGAATCCTAAATATACACTGGACTGACTATGTGACAAATGTTGCTGTCCTTGAGCAAGCAGGGATCACCAGCATTGAGGCCATGATATTGAGAACACAGCTGCACTGGGCAGGGCATGTTCCTAGGATGGAGGACCATAGCCTCCCAAAAATAGTACTCTACGGTGAACTTGCCACGGGTCAGCGTAAGAGGGGCGCTCCAAAAAAGCGATACAAGGATTCCCTGAAACAACATCTCAGGCTCAGCCAAATTGATCACAAACAATGGTCCGCTGTGGCCTCACATCGGGAGGCATGGAGACACACTATCCACAATGCTGCAGCCTTATTTGAGAACTCATGCCGAACAAGTCTTGAAGAGAAATGACAATGCAGAAAGAATCACAACCCAGAAACATCACCTAAGGACACCTTCTGCTGTGCTTTCTGCAACCAGACTTGTTTATCTTGGATTGGCCTTTTCAGTCATCAGCGCGCTTGCAGAAAGTGCAGGATTAGTCCTTCCTGAATCTTCGTTTGTGAAGAAAAGCCAGAGAGATAATCAAATGCTTTGCAGTAATCTATAAAGCACTGACAAATTTTCTTTTGAAATTATTTGGTGCACTCCATTATTCAACGTACGTTTGCAGTATGATCCCTAGTGCCCCTTCCTCTCCTGAATCCTTCTTGGACATCTGGCATTTCTTGTTCCATATATAGTAAAAGTCTTTGTTGTAGAATTTTGAGCATCATCTTGTCTGCATGGGAAAGTAATGCAGTGGTTCTGTGGATACTGCAATCCCTGGTGTCCCCTTTCTTGGGGACTGCAAAGTTTATTTAGTGTTTCCAATCTGTGGGCCATTGTTTTGTTTTCCATATTTGCTGACAGATTTTAGTTAGAACTAGAGTAGATTCTGCCTTTGTAGACTGAAGCAGCTCTATTGGTATGCCATCTGTTCCTGATGATTTATTTCTCCTAAGTACTCAGAGTGCAAATGGGGTGTATGTGCAATATATCACTGAGTTTATTTAGGTGTTCATTTTTTAGGCTGTATTTGGTCCTTTTCTTCCTTTTACTGTCCCATAGGATGGAACCATGACAACTGAAGTGAGATCAAATGGATAAAAATGTGTAGTATAGATGTACTTATCATCTAGGGAAGCTTTGGTGTCATGGTTGGAGTGGTGGTTACATAACAGGACTTTCCAACATGATGATTAAAATTTCCTCCACCCTAATATCACTGTTATAAGCTCACTTCATCATACACTGTACTACGGATGCAATTCCTCCCTGATTGTGTTCTTGAAGGAAGCAATGAGTAATTTTAGCAATGTTCTTCCCACTGCAAGAAAGTCTTTGAAAGCTGCACAGTTTTCAAGGCTACAGACAGTTTTTGTGCAGAAAAATGCATTTTTTTCTATGCAGAAAATAATATTTCTGCAGAGAAACAGCAAAAAAAATTGTCATTTGGGATTTATTCTGCAGAAAGTTCACACGTGGGTGGGTTTTGTGCTTAAAGCACCATTTTCTGCATACAAAACAGCTTTTTCAGTTTTACTGTGCAGAAATATGTGCAGAAATCTTACTTTCTGGCAGAAAATGTATAACTTTTATGCAGAAATTTTAAGCCTAAAGTTTCAAAGGTTCTCATCTGTCTAAGTTTCTTCTAGTCAGGGTTTCCCAACCAGCAACAAATGTGTTTTTCAACTATTTCTTGAATATTTTCAAATATTCTTTCCATCTGTCTGCTCTGTGTTTCCTTACAACACACACATTTTCTGGCTTCAAAGCTCTGTCTTATAGGGCAGCCCTACAAGTGCTCTTAAACACTAATGATAACTTGGGGTGCATAGGAGCCCAGGAAGAAGAGATGTTGGAATGCTTTGTAGCAACAGCATGTTTGCCCAGTTGAAGAAAACTGTTGATTTCCACAATCAGGACTCTGGGATGTAATTAGCAAAGAGCAAGTGTCCTCTGCCCTCTGAAACCACCATGGTAATTACAAAAATCACACTCTGTTTAAAAATGCAGTTAGGAGACTGTGAAGAACAGGAAGAGAAAAGAATCTAGGAACTTCTTTTTTGCTTTCTCAAGCCAGGTCATAATGCAACTTGCAAAAGACAAGATGAGACACTTTTACTCTATTGGGCTTTATATAAGAGCTTCCTGCTAGAATAAACTCTGGTGGAATTTGGCAAATCCTTCACAAAAAGCTTGTTTCTCTTGGAAAAGGAATGGGAGGAAAGGAAATGTTTCATGGACAGCCCAGCCCATGGAAGCAGAATTGCTTGTGGACATTACAACTAGTCTGAGCAGAGGCAACTTGCAACAGTTTAGGATGGCTTCTTCTTCATTCCAGTATTTCTCTGAGTGTGGGAGTTTGAAATTAGCAAACTAAAATGGATCCAGTAGCATCTTTCCTTGGGGAAAAAAAGAATCTATATGTTATATAGAATGCTGGCCAGAGCTAGAAGTTACCTTTTTGGACTCCATCGCTCAGCCTCTGCCAGTTGCTGATTTTGATCATAAAATCACACATAATAAATTCTTCTCCTTTTTGGGGGGGGGGCAATGGTCTTTGGACTAAGCAATAAATGATTTCTCTCCATTTAATTAATTCATAACCTATTTTTTTCAAGCAGTCTCCATATTGTGACCAGAGCCTGAGAAGAGGTTTTTCTGGGGATGTGGGGTGGTGATGCAAATTGCAGAGTCCTCCCACTAGCATGGCCATGAGCTTTCCAAAAGAACCTTCCAAAGGTCTGCTACTGACCACTTGTCATCCACCATGGCTTTCAGTCTCTTTAGACAGAGTTGGGTGAATGACAGAACAGCAAATGTTCCACCTGAATGGAAGGAACAGTTTCACTGCATCACTCCAGCATGCTTGAGTTTCTACTCTTTCTTCCAATGTCTTTGGGATGCACCAGGGTGCTTCCTTTGACCTATAAAGCCTAACTTGACTTATGCTGAACTGGAGAAGTGTAAGCCTTCTCTGCTGAAAGGATTGAGTTTCCTCATCACACTCCCCATGACCTTTACTGACTAACTAGGCATGAATCTATATATATAATTCTCTTGGATATGTTGCCATTCCCAGTGTGCTGATTGGCCACTTAGGAAACGTATCCAACCAATCATAGTGCTCTGTTGGCCAGCCAATCAGCAGCTTCAGTGTGTTTTTCAGCATCACCTCTGTGGTCTACAGCCACACCTTTGCCTGTTGAGCTGCAGTAACTAAATACTTACCCAGCTCCCCTTGCTGTCTTAATATGCATGCATGGGGGAAATAATGTTGCTTTCTATGCATCCCCCACCCTCTTCTTTCTTCTTTTTCCTCCTGTCCTACCTTGCAAGGTAGGTTTTTCCCCTTCCTCTGCTCTTCACCCCTTCTGCACCCAAAAACATGAGCCCTTTCACCCCTCCTTCTGTCTGGGTAATATTCCTTTCAGTGCAAAAGGAAAAATGTTGTAGCAACAGACCACAGACTAGCACAGCTGAAGTGGGTTTGTTCACATCTGTGTCTGGGTAGAGGGATGACTAGCAAACACTCCTATATAGCCAAAGCACACAATGCATTGTGTGTGGGTTGGTGTTGTGGACAAAGAGGAGTGTTACTCTTGAGTTTGTTAATGATGTTTGCTATGTATATACTGTGTTTGTTTATACTGAAACTGAAGATAAAGACCTCCATATATTTTTGGATGTACCTTGCTGTCTGTAAGTCTTTTTGTGTGTGAAAGTGGGTCAGAGCTGTGGAACAGCCTTTTCTGCTCTGCAGTTCTGTTGTTTTGGCTACTCCTGGGTTAGTTTGTCCCCGAGCTGTGCCAGGTGCCTCTCTTCCTAACATGTCTTCCATCTCACTCTTCTCTCATGATACTCCTCTGTCTACTCTTACTCCCCTCTTCTCTCAGCCATTCATCCACTCCTCTCACACACTGTGAGGTAGGCCTCCTTTCTTGTAAGCGAATAGAAATTAGCAGCCCAAAAAAAAAAAAAAAAAAGGTAATGCAATTCCGGGCTATATCAACAGGAGTATGGTGTCTAGATCAAAGGGAGTGGCAGTGCCGCTTTATTCTGCTTTGCTCAGACCTCAACTGGAATACTGTGTCCATTTCTGGGTATCACAGGTCAGGAAGGACATAGAGAAGCTAGAATGTGTCCAAAGAATGGCCAACGTGATCAAAGATCTGGAAGCCAAGCACTATGAGGGACAACTTAGGCAGATTAGAGAAGGGAAGACTGAGAGGTGACATGATAACTATCTTTAAATATCTAAAAGGATGCCATGTAGAGGATGGAGCAAGCTTGTTTTCTGCTTCTCCAGAGACTAGGACACAAACCAATGGATTCAAATTACAAGAAAAGAGATTCCACCTAAATATTAAGAACTTATTGATAGTACGAGCTGTTAGATTGTGGAATACGCTGCCTCAGTGTGTTGTGGAGTCTCCTTCTTTGAGGTTTTTCAACAGAGGCTGGATGGATTTCTTGTCAGGAGTGCTTTGACTGTGACTGTGTATTCGTGCATGGCAGGTGGTTGGACCAGATGGCCCTTGTGGAGTCTTCCAACTCTGTAATTCCAGGGGAACTTAAACAAGTCTTAGAGCTTGTCTGCATGGGCAATATACCCTGTCTTTCTCCATTCTTAGAGCCCAGAAGTCCTGATGATGCAGGCATTTTGCCCCATTCTGTCCCTGTGTAGTACTCATGTCCTCAAGGGCATAAATGAGGCTAAGATGAGGGAGACAGGGTAGGGCTGGATAAGCTCTTATAAGAAAATACCTGCTTTAATCTGTTCTCACCCGGAAGAAATGGAGCCTGCCCATCGCTGTAGATGCTGGTCTGCCTTGCTGTCTCTGAATCAAGAAGGAATCCTACAACATGTGACCAAGGCTGGTCACATGCAGGGGGACTTGGTCACATGTTATGGGCTGGCTTCCTAACTTTCAGGAGAGTGAGAGAGATGGCGGCTGCAGTAATGGGCTTGTGTGCCCACCTGGATCTCCTCCCATTTGGAAATGGTAACAGGGGAGGAACAGGCCTGATCTGTGGCCAGGATACATCAGCGGGAAGCCAGCATATCCTGGCTCATGTAGATGAGCCCTAAGACAGTGAAATAATCTGCCTTAGAGAATGGTCGACTCTCTGTCTTTAAGAGAGGTTAGATAGACATCTCCCAGGAGTGCTTTAGTGGTGTCTTCCTGCATGGAAGGGGGTCAGACTAGATGGTCCTTGAAGACCCTTCCTGTTATAAGATTCTATGATTGCCTTCCTGGGAAAATGCTCTAAAATTACATTGATTTTCCTGGTGAGTTTTTTTTTCTTCTTTTAATGTAGCCCCCTAACTATAATAACATCAATGTGCTGCCATTCTCTGGCTCTTCCTAGAGGATTGCTCCTGCTGAAGGCAGAACCATGGGCTAGGATAGACTTTGGAGATGATACAGGAAAGTCCTTCATTTTTTCCCCATCACTCAAAGATGGTATAAAGTCTATTACTTTTGTGTTCTAGCTAATCATTGCAACCTACTACCTCATTTCAATCTTCCACACATGCTCATTCCTTGCACCAACTACAGTGAAGCTGCAGATAAATGATTTGGCTTCCATAGTATATAGCTTTTATTTTTACAAAATATTTGCTTCCAGCAGAGTGTATCTTAATTTACAAATGCCGAAATCTGTCATTAGGAGTTGACCCAGCCGCGTGGCATTGTCAAATGCAATAACGTATCTTTTAATAGTTTTATATCAAGGAAGGATATAACATATCATTAGTTTAAATGTATTTGCAAGCAATTACCCCCACCAGGATATTTGTGAATGCTCATGAAAAATTGATGCAACCCTGGCATGCTTAAACATTGTTCATTTAGCCCAATTCCTTATGTATAGAAGAAATAACATAAATAATTTGTTGGCAACTTGGAAAACGTTTGTTCAGTATTCTTGTTCACTTTGCAGTTTCCATTTTGCCTTTTAAAGAATAGCCTTTGGTGTTCTTGTTTGTATGTTCATTTATTTATTTATTTGGTTGTTGTTGTTTTTTTCAGAAAACAGTGGGGCAGGAATACAGGTTTCATATATGTTCCATGTTAAATGGCTGTGCCCGATTATTCATTCTTCTTTTGTCTCATTCAGTGCTGTTGTTTCAACATGGACTGGGTTTACTGTTATGTCGGCTGCTTTTCCCTTACAAAATGGGATGAATTATTAAATGAGAAGAGGTTGTCTGACAACAGGTTTTCCAGTACTTCACAAAAGAAAGACCTTTGACATTCAGCTGTCTCTTGCAAAGAAGAAAGAGAAAATCAATTAAGCCACTGTGTTGCAGTTCAAAAAAAAAAAAGGCAAGCTGCTATGTTCCACAGTCTTGCTTACCTCTGGGCAGTTGGGCATGCTTTGCATTCTCTGTTGGATTTACACAAGAGTAAGAGACTGTTACCCCCAGAGGCAGTTGCCATCTGCTCTCTCTTTTCTTCTGGAGGCGGACATCTTCCCTATGCTTCATCTCCATCTTTATGGGAGATTATCAAATGCAGAGAAACACAGCAAAAAATATTTCTCCAACCATGTCAGAAGAACGCTATGAGAACAGAAAGGGCGGCATTATCAGACGCCTGCCTCCTCAGCCATTCCCAGGGTGTGGCACTGGCGCAGACGAGGATTTGCTTTTTCATTGACGGTGACAAGCCTTCAATAAAAAGGGACACCTTAGTTACACCCATGCTATGCCCCCCAGATGCTGAAGGATGACGTAATCTGATAATATCCCTCGTTCCTGTTCTCAACATGATCTTCTGATGTGGTTTTTGCTGTGTCTGATAATCTCCATGGACAGCCAAGTCATCTGTCCATTTGCATGCCATGTCCAGATAGCCTGGATGCTAGAAAATCATTCTTCATTACTATTAATTTTTCTTTTAGGAGTGATGAAAGAATGTTGCAATTGTTATTAATTTTTTTAAAAAAATAAAAATCTGTGACTGAGGAGTAGAGGTGGGGAAATCTATCTCTCTCCCACCTTTTAATTTTAATTTTAACCTCCAGTTCTTTCTAAATGAGATATGCAGCTTGTATGGTTGGTGTTATTTGCCATCAACTTCACTTCAACTTATGGTGACCCTATGAATAGAGACCTCCCAAGTCACCTTGTTATCAACAGGCCTGCTCAGTGCTTCCAAACTCAGGGTTGTGTCTTCCTTGACTGAATCTGTCCACCAATAATGGGATCTTCCTCTTCCTATTGTCTTCTATTTTTCTGAGCAGTATTGTCTGTTCTAATGAGTTATGTTTTCTATGACATGTCCAAAGCATGATCTCTCAGAACTTTATGAGACGCAGCAAATAAGGCGTCATAAGGACACCTAATGATTGCGAAAGGGCACGCATACCAGATGACATCACCCTTTCGTAATCATGTCAAGTGAAAAAACAGTCCTATTTTATTGGCAGCCCAAGCGATGTGTTGCCAGCATTGCCAGCATTTGAATCCTCACGCCTTGTACTCACGTGAATGCAGCGGTCAATGGACAAACACTTCCAGGTGTGATCGGGACTGCCAGGTAGGGTCCACTCTTTTTATGGATCATCCCAGGTACTCGGGACTTTAAAAATGTGTTTTAGTGCTTTGCTGAAATGTCTGTATTTTTTTTTTGTATTTTGTTTTTTAATTTCCCATGCAAGCATCTTCTCACAAGAATCCAGGAGATTTCAAAACTGGAAGTAAATGGAGCTCCATTTGTGCTCCGTTACTGCCAGGGAAACTTCATTGATGCAGCTGGAGGTAAGTGTGGTGGTGGGGGTTCTTTTGCTGACACAAAAACGCCACCATTTATGCCAGCAAAAGAACTGTCCTGGGGGATGGTCTGATAAAGTCCTCAGTCTCATCTTTGCTCCTAGGGAGAGTTCAGGCTTGATTAGTTCTTGGACTCATTTGTTTCTCTTTTCGGTGATTCAATGCAGTAAATTCTGCATTGTAAAATTCTTCAAAGAGGAAATGAAGTTATTTTTCCCCATTGGCACTGGACCACTTCTATAGATACACCTGTTTCCAAGGTGCAGAGGATTGTTTTCTACCTGCCTGTGATATAAAGGTTAAAGGTGAGGAGGCTCTGTGGTGGAGCGGGGGGAGAGAAAGAAGGTACTAAACCCAATTCTGTACTAATGTCGTTTAATACTTGTTGCTACTATTGTTGTGTGCCTTCAAGTTGTTTCTGAGTTATGGTAACCCTAAGGTGGACTTATCACAGGTGTATGTGTTTTTTGGCAAGATTAGGGGGGGTTGATTTGCCTTCCTCTAGAGCTGAGAAAGTGTGATTTGCCCAAGGTCACCCAATGGTTTCCATGGCTGAGTGGGAATTTGAACCCTGATCTCCAAACTCCTAGTCCAACTTTCAAACCACTACTCCATGCTGGCTCTCATGGTTTAATACATAGGGATTCAAGCTCAGAAACTGGAGAGCTAACATTCAAGTCTCTGGGTCTTGACAAGCAGCTCAATCGGTTTCATTGTCCCCCATATTCACATTTTTAAAATCTCAGCCAAGATCCTCCACTAGACATGTATAATATAAATTTGTATCCATGCAGTTAAATGATGGTTGTGCTACGCCACCTTTCTTTTGATTGCTGTGTTACCCGAAGAGGTGGGAGATCTATGGGGAACCCACCCATGATCTATTATTAGCTGGGGGAATTATTATTAGTTCAAATGGAATGCTGCAAAAAGCAGATAACTTCAGGACCTTTTCACTTATGTATACTAGTACTAACGGCAGAGAACTCCAGGTTAAAATAAAATAAAATGCTTTTATTAGAAATAACACAAGAAGCATTCACATATGCAACACATGCTCACAAGAACCACAAAAAGCTAATAAAGGGCTTAAGGCAGAAGGGTTTGATAGAGGAATAGATTTGGGACATTGAGCAATAGTTACCAGTCTGGAGAGGTGTGAAGTACTCAGATATATGTCTGAGGGTGGCACTAGAAGTCTGATCCAGGGGTGCATTGACAGAGAGTGGCCAGGTGTCATCCACAGTGGCACACCTTGCTATTGTTTGGGGGATAATATTTATACTATATTTCAGATCCTGAGAGGGTAATGGAGCTTAGAATAAAGCTTAGATGGGTTTCCTACTGTTTAAATAAAGGACACAGAAACTTAACTGATTGCTGTTAATAGCTGAGAGATAAGAATTGATTGGTATATGACAACATTGTATTGTAGGACAGGAGGGGTGCAGAGGGATATTTCCTGGTAATAAGAGTTATGTAGGTCACTTGTTTGTTTGGGATGTGTGACTTATTGTCAGGAGCCCAAGAAGGGATTAGCACATACCTCCATAATGGTATTGTTTAGTAGGGGCTCCACTTAATCCTATCTTGGGTGTGATTATTAAAATATTTCCAAGACACCTTCCCAGGTCCTTGTGACCTCCATTTTACCTCACTTTGGCTCACCCCAGTCTACTAGACCCCTTAAAGTGTCCAATTGCCAATTATGAGATATTATAGGGAGAGGGTAGTAAGGCATGGTAACAGCTGCCATTGTGCTACTGACCAAATCCATCAATGTGATTGCTTATTGTCTCACTGTGCAATGGGGAATGCACAGTGGTTGTTTCTTCATTTCCAGTAAATCAAGTGGTACACTGAAGGCATTGGCAAATAGTTATGCATCATCCACAAATGCACAACTGCATGTCAAATGGTTACATTTGCAGAACTTCACTTATCCACCCATGAATTGAATATGTCTGTTGCGTGACAGACAAAATAATACAACCACATATGTAATGAAACTTGTGTGGGCATATAACACTAACAAAATGTCAACCCTCATGTTCTTTCCATCCTGCATATCAATAAATGTATAAATTTTGGAAATTCACATTAGTTATAATTCCAAAAGTGAAGTTCAAAGTGGTTGTATTCTAACATCTTTATTTCATGCCTCATATTTTCAGGAACACCTCAGCAAAGTTTCTTCCCGGATAAACCTTCCTTGGAGGTCTTTAAACAGAGGCTGGATGGCCATCTGTCGGGGATGCTTTGATTGTGATTTCCTGCGTGGCAGGGGGTTCGGACTGGATGGCCCTCATGGTCTCTTCCAACTCTGCAATTCTATGATTCTATGAAACCCAAAACTAAACTTCAGACAAGCAGCATGAAGGCCATTTGCTGGCCTTCTTTCTTTAAACTCTGCAGTTATTGGCATGAGAGACAGGATTTTTAAAAGTGACCTTTTGGGAGTACAACTTTTCCAATCCTTCATCCATCCTGGCCCAATGGGCCAAGCTAGATGGGGGATTCTGGGATTTATATCCAAAAAGAATCCCACCATCTTTTCCAAATGATGGGTAGACATGCTGTGTTGGAACAGAGGCCAGGGGTTGGTGGCCTCTTTCCTCTTCCCTAAATGACATCCTTGGAGATATGGTCATTGTAAATCATGCAACTAGTCATCGTGCCTAAATAATGTGCTAGTTGGAGATGGGCGAATATAATGCTTGCATTCAGCTCTAGCTCTAGGGCTTGCCTACACTTTCAAAACCCCAAGCCCCCCCTATTCAAATGCCCCTGAATCTGGAGCAATCCAGCCACATGTTGCATGGCTCAAATTCACAGCAGTTCAGGGTATTTTACCTAGATGTGAGGTATGTGGGATATGGGGTTTTCTCTGCATTTTTGTCCATCGCTGCAGCTGCCTTAGCCACCACCACCACCACCCCTGCCATCAACACTGTGACCAATTTTAAAGCTCTAAAGGCAGTTCCTGGATGAAGGGAGAGGTTTTCTCCTTTCCTCTGACTCGGCAGTGCTGCCTCTGCCCACTCTCTGCTCGTCCATCACGTCCTTCAAGTGCCTCTTCCTGTGAGTGGAGAATAATAACGCACAAAGCCTTGGCGGGTTATGCCGGTGATGCGGGACCTGTGGGCAGAACTCCATTCAGAGTTTTTGCTCCACATGTAGACAAGCCCCCTAGTTTAGCTGCAATAGATTTGTTGTGTGTTTGTTTAGAGTATTTATATTCTGCCCTTCAACCACCAAGATTCCCAGGGTGGCTTACAAATCAATAATCTGACAGGCTTGTAAACTAAATAAGAAAAGACACACAATGAAAAGGAGCCAGCAGTGGGAGAGGGGAATCAAGTCCAACAAATGCTGGCTGCTCTTCTTTCCCTCAGAAGCCAGAGTAATGGCAGTTGGAACATGGCAGGGTGAGCTCTCACCAGCTCCTGGGCCAAGGAGCAATGGAGCTGCATTTGAGTGCTCTTCACTCCATATCAGGCCAAGGCAGTTGGCACATAGAGGGAGGGCCTTTCACCAGCCGCTCCAACAAAGCACTATCCACGATTCTGGGTGGAGGTTATAAAGGCCATGATGCATCATCAGGAGATGTTGTTGTTATTATTATTATTATTAATAATACCCCGCCCCTCTGTTAAAACAATCGGGGCAGCTTACAATAATTAAAATACAATACAGATAAAAATCCCAAAACACCACCCACCCCCACCCTCCCCCATAAAAAGATATTAAACAAATATAAATTAAAAGCGTCTATCTAAAATCACATTTAAAAACAATAAATACAATAAATAGCCAGGAGACTAAAAGAAGCCAGGAGTCCCTGAGGCTGGGATCTAATTAGGAAAGGCCTGCCGAAAGAGATCTGTCTTTAGTGCTTTTTTAAAGCTACTCAGGCTTGCCATCTGACGGATCTCGTTCAGCAGGTCATTCCACAATTTGGGGGCAATTACCGAAAAGGCCCTCTGGGAGGTTTCAGACAACCTAGATTTTTGTGGCTGAAGCAAATTCCTCCCAGAGGACCGGAGTGTGCGGGGAGGATTGTATGGGAGGATGCGGTTCTGGAGATAAGTTGGACCCAAGCCATTTAGGGCTTTAAAGGTAATAACCAACACCTTATACTGGGCCCAGAAACTGATAGGCAGCCAGTGGAGAGATTTTAATACTGGAGTTATATGGTCTCTCCGAGATGTTCCCGAGACCACTCTGGCTGCCATATTTTGTACCAACTGAAGTTTCCGGACCAAGCATGAGGGTAGCCCCATGTAGAGCGCATTGCAGAAATCTAGACAAGAGGTTACCAGTGTGTGCACCACAGTCTTGAGGTCTTTTACTTCCTTTTTTAAAAATTTATTTATTTATTTTTATTAATTTTATAATCATACATTATATTATCCAATCAATACTTAGTTAGTATAACACATAAAATTACTATAAACATCACAATTTTTCTATTAACTAATTTCAAAGGTTAGCATAGATTCTGTACTATAATTCTATTCAAAAATATTAATTCCCCTACCCCCCCCCACCTCAGTGCTCCCCTTCACCAGAGCCATTATCCCTTACCTAATCTTTCCAGAATCTCATTTCTTTTCCTGGAGGTAACCTCCCATCTTTTGTCTGTAATGCTTTTTTAACAAATACTTTCCAAATTTTATCAAAATCACTTTCTTTCCAACTTCCTCTTCTTACTTTAATTCTACATGTTAACTTATCATTTATTGCCATCTTCCAAATTTCTTTATACCACTCTCCACTTGTACATTTATTTGCATTTTCCAATGTCTTGCTATAATTAATCTTGCTGCCGTTAATAAATTTGTTATTAAATCCTTTTCTGCTTGATTCCCATTCTCTCCATTATAAATTGGCATCTATGCTATACTCGGTTTCCTTTCTATATTTCTATTCAGAATATTCTTTATTTCTATGAAAACCATTTCCCAAAACTGCTGTACAAATTTACAATTCCACCACATATGCATATATGTACCTATTTCTTGACAACCTCTTCAACAATATTTAGAGTTATTTTATATAATTCATTTGTAATACCTTTCATACTTTCATTATCATCCCTCTTTTAATCTTTTTTCACCAAATTTTCAAATTTTGTTAATTCCCTTGTTTCTTTATGATTCTTTTTTCCAATTTTTAATCCATTGTTCTAACTGTATACAATTACAGTTCTTCTTTCCCCTTCAGGGAAAAAATTGCTCATATTACCTGTTGCTGCCTTTGAGTATAAAATTAGCAAAGAATTACATCCCTGTGTTGCATCCAAAGAAAAGGTTAAATGAGGTTTAAGTGTTGGGCAATAAACTTCCACCATTCATAAAGCTTTGTGGTAAATGTACATTCACTTATTGTCTATAAAGATGGGGGGAGGCTTAAATGTCAGACATCAGGGAATTCAGGCTTGCATTTTGTGAAGGCAGGGGACTACTATATTTCAATACACACAGCACACACTTGCCCCAAATCGGGGCTTGTCAGTCAACCAACTGTTTGACCTGCTACAAATCACCAGAGAAGCACATTCTGAAATTCTGCTTAATCTTATGTCATAAACATTGACCATGTGTTGTACAATCTGTGATGACATGTAATTTGTTCAGTTCTGAGAAAGTAGGACAAGAGGTTTGAAAGGTTCACTGCATTGTAACAAAGATGGTCTGGTTGGTTGTGAGGATCTCTTCCCCCAAACCCTTATTTTGATAGAGGTAGACCTGAAGACCTTTAAGGGGGGGGGAAGTGGGGGGGGAGAAAGATGTATTTTACCTTGAAAAGGAAAACATATTGGATGGGAAAAGAAATGAATGAATGTTGTTTCTTCTGGCAACAATGCAATTTTACAAAAAAATAAAAATAAAAATGAAAAGCTGCTTTGTTAACTGCTACCCCTTGGGAAAACCCTACACACTACAGAAGGCAACTTGTTGTTAATTGCCATCAAGTTGACTTATGGCAACTCTGTAAATGAGAGACCTCCAATTCACCTTGTTATCAACAGCCCTGCTCAGGTCTTCCAAACTCAGGGCCATGGTTTCCTTGATTGAATCTAACCACCTGTAGTGTGATCTTCCTCTTTTCCTATTGCCTACTGAGTAGTTAATGCCTCACTTAAACAAAGCAGAGTTCCAGCTTGCCTAAAGGAGGCTGTTATAAAGCCATTATGAAAAAGAAAGCTATTCTTGGATCCCACCATTCTGGATAATTATTGGCTAGTCTCCAGCATTCCATTTTAGGTGAGGTTCTGGAGCATATAGTGTAGCCTTTTTGCTCCAGGGGCTTCTGAATGAGACAGATTATCTGGACCCATTTCAATCTGTTTTCAGGCCTGGTTATAGAACAGAGATGCCTTTGGTTGCCTCTCAGCCTCAGAGGAAAGCAAAGGCAATCCCTGTCTGAACAAATCTTGCCAAAAAACAACAACCCTGTAATAGGTTCACCTTTGGGTTGCCATAACTCAGAAATGACTGGAAGGCACAGAACAACAGCAACAACAAAACATAGAAACATATTTTATTAATTAATGGGAGGAACCATAGTAGACTCCACCTTTTCTGTGGGTTGGCTTCAGAAAATCAGTGAACACATGGTGGGAGCAGGTGGAGGTTATCACCTTTCAACAATTCATTAATCATGCATGTTATTCACACTGGACTGACTATGTGACGAATGTTGCTGTCCTTGAGCAAGCAGGGATCACCAGCATTGAGGCCATGATATTGAGAACACAGCTGCGCTGGGCAGGGCACGTTTCTAGGATGGAGGACCATCGCCTCCCAAAAATACTACTCTACGGTGAACTCGCCACGGGTCAGCGTAAGAGGGGCGCTCCAAAAAAGCGATACAAAGACTCCCTGAAACAACATCTCAGGCTTGGCCAAATTGATCACCAACAGTGGTCCGCCCTGGCCTCACATCGGGAGGCATGGAGACGCACTATCCACAATGCTGCAGCCTTATTTGAGAACTCACGACGAACAAGTCTTGAAGAGAAACGACAACGCAGAAAGAATCACAACCCAAAAACATCACCCAAGGAGACCTTCTGCTGTGCTTTTTGCAACCGGACTTGTTTATCTCGGATTGGCCTTTTTAGTCATCAGCGCGCTTGCAGAAAGCGCGGGATGAGTCCTTCCTGAATCTTCGTTTGCGAAGAAAAGCCAGAGAGTATTCATGACACATTAATCATGCAAGGAAGACACCCAAAGAGGCCAATTGTCACCTGTTAATGTCGGTATCACAAGATGCTGCTAAAAACACAAGACAGACTATAACAAAACTTAGCAACCTTAGGACACATGTTCAGTGGCGGCACTAGGGGGGTGCAGAGAGCCTGAACCTCACCAGGTGACACCATTGGCGGGAAGGGTGACAGCAGCCTTAGTGATGCCACAGCCTATGTTAAATGTTACATTCATTGTAACAAGCAATTCATCCAACACCATATCCACCTCTCATTACCCCAAAGGTATGGTTACCACTAGAGCTGTGTGAAGCTGCCCCATGTGGTGGATGACTGAACTGCAGGTGGCAGCTTCCCTGTGGCATTGACTCCACCCCCACACCCTACTGGCCATCAGATATTCTTGGGCTAGAATAATCCCAGGAGGACTACCTGTTCCAGTTGCTGTTTCCTTGAGCAAAAAGATCCCGATTCATATATTCTCCTTCCTTCCATGTAATTGTCACTCCATGAGTGCTCAGGAGGGGTTGAACCTTTTAACTTTACCCCATTCTATACATTACCATTATTATTGTCCAGAGGAGGCTGACCAAAATGGTGAAAGGTCTGGAAGCCAAGCCCTATGAGGAGCAGCTTAGGGAGCTGGTATGTTTCATATGGAGAAGAGAAAGTGAAGAGGTGATGTGATAGCAATGTTTAAATATTTGAAGGCATGTCATATCAAGGATGGAGCAAGCTTGTTTTCTACTGCTCCAGAGACTAGGACATGGAGCAATGGACTCAAGCTAGAAGAAAAGAGATTCCATCTAAACATTAGGAAGAACTTCCTGACAGTAAGAGCTGTTTGACAGTGGAACATGCTGCCTTGGAGTGTGATGGAGTCTCCTTTTTGGAGGTTTTAAAACAGAGGCTGGGTGACCATCTGTTGGGAGTGTTTTGATTATGTGTTCCTGAATGGCAGGGGTTTGGACTAGAAGGCCCTTGTGGTTTCTTCCAACTCTTTGATTCCTGCACCTGTCCTGTCATGCAGTTATGCATTCATGAATGGTATATAACTATTCTTGAGTGTCTTCAACGTAACACTTGGTTCACTTGGACTGCAGAAACAACCTGTATGCATTTCCCATTGCACAATGGGACACAAAGCAGGGACAATGGTAAATACACCTTTGGTTACACAATGTTGATATTCAGCAGAAATGAGGCATAGCACAACTACCCTGTAACCACATGAGTGTAGATTTACACCTCAAAACCACAATGTAGGATCTCAGCCAAACATATTCACGCAAACTACCCCACTGTTTTGGGTGGGATTGAGGTTGGTCAAATCTAGTTTTGCTCTCTATACTTTGACATTCTGTGTTACAAATATTAAAAGGAATTGAAAGGGTGAGGGAGAACAGTTTCATGGTCATTTATAAAATGAGATCCAATAGAGTAGATACGACAGAGAGCCATTTTTCTTCCTTTCTCATAATAATATTAGAATTCAAGATTGCCCTATCAAGTTGATTGGCAGTAGGCTGAGGACAGTCAGAAGAAAGTGCTTCCTCAGGCAAGGCATAATTAACTTGTGGAATTAACTGCCACAAGATGTGATGATGGCCACCAGCTTAGATGTCTTTTTTCTTCAAAGAATAAAAAAAAAAGTGTGACATATTTACAGAAGACAGATTTGTTTCCCTTCTACATTCTCTCTCATGATAGTTTCAGCCAAAGTAGAATGCAGTTGTTGTTTGAGAGATCTGTGGGTACGTGAGTCAGACAAGAGGCTTGTTGGCAGCTTTTCACCAGAATCATGGAAAAACTTCCTTTTCTCAACTACAACTCTCAGAATCCTCCTGCCACTATGGGCTCTTTCCCAATGCCTGCTTTTAGGAATATAGGAAACTGCCCTATACTGAATCAGATCATTGATTCATCTAGCTGGGGGGGGGGGAATGTGACCTGTGAGCCCCATGTGGCCCCAGGGCTATTTTGTGGTCCCCAGGGGCCCCGGGGCCATTTCCCCCTCCAAAAGGTCCCCTATTGCCCTCTAGGTGGCATGGGGGAAAATTTTCCACATTTTTGGCCAAGATAGGCTTTTTTGGAAACAGAAAGTGAACAGAAAGTCATTTCTACTAATTTCCTGTTTATATAACAAAAGTCTTCTCCTGGGCCTAAAGTGGTCTAGATGGACCACAAAACATGGCAAAATTCCCCCTTGACCCCAGAGGGCATTTGGGGTTAAAAAAAGGTGTGGGGGTTGCACTGGGGGATGTGGCCCTCCAAGATATCCTGTGGAACTGATTTAGCCCCTTGGCTTTCCAAGGTTGCTGCCCCTGACCTAGCCCAATATTGTCAGCTCTGACTGTGAGTGGCTCTCCAAGGTTTGGGACAGGATTCTTTCCTAGCTCCACCTGGAGATTCCTGGTATCCCCTGGTGGTCTTCCATCCAAGTGTTTAGTACATGTGACCTTACTTTGCTTACAAAATCAGACAATATTGGGCATGTTCATTTGCATGGGAGCTACATGCCAACACATTGCTCTCTAAATACAATTTTATTGGCAACATTTATTTTATTTATGTGTAAAAGTAAGCAAGAAAGAGGTGAGAGAGTATAATGGAGGCTGGTGGCTTCCACATCAGTGTGGTGATGAATCCACTGGGCTTCTAATTTGATCGTGCTGAAACCATTTCCCAAATAGTTGCACTATCTTAGATAGTTGCTTTACATACAAACATACAGGAACTTTAGTAAAGCTACAGAGAGTGCCTTTAAAGTTCAGACTAAAATCTGGAGCAAGTTCACCACCACTAGGAGAGAGGAAACCATGCTTCAGTGATGATCTCTGACTACTTGGATATCAACATTATAAGGTGCCAGAGTAGGAGCAGATTCTGGAAATCTAGCCATAGGTTCCCAAAGAACCTATTCCCTATTCAGAGGGGAATAGAATGGAAAGTGGATTCTACAGGGCAGTGCATCCTTCATAGAAGCATAGAGTTGGAAAGGGCCCTGTGGGCCATCAGTCCAACCTCTGCTCAAGGCAGGATCTCCAGCTAAAGCATCCCCAGCGCGTAGCTATTCAGACTCTTTTTGAAGGCCTCCTAAAAGAAACTCAAATGAAATGAAGCACTTCTGGACCAAACAGACCATAGAGTTACTCTGGAGGACCTAGGGATTCCTAGACAGAACACCTCTCTAGGTATTATCTAGGGCCTCCAGTGTGACTGTATGGTCAACTTCTGGCAAAAGCGTACCATAGAATCAGGCTTAGAAAATGCCCAGGGATAATATATTTTTTCAGACACAGGTGATTGAAACTGTGAGTACCAGTCCACTGGGGTCACACAATAGTCCCAAAAGGCAAGTTATCCAAGCATTGAATACAGTAATGGGGATTACATCTTGCCATAGAAAATGGCCTGGATGACCACAGTGTCCCTTTGTTATGGAAAATGCCATTGAGATGGATCATTTTTGGTATAGTAGCACCCCCGCATCCAAAGGGGATTGGTTCTAAGGCCTCCTGCGGGTGGTGAATTCCATGGATAATAGTGAACGCCATCCCAGGTGGACATCCCGAGGAAAAGGGGGAGGCACATTTGCTCCTCCCCCTTCCTTCCCCCTCCCCACCACCATGGCCCCATTGTGGTGGTAGATGCAGGGGTGAAGGGGAAGGTGGGAGGCCAGATCACTCCTCCACCCCCTTCACCCTTTGCCCATGGCCCCACCATAGTTGTGATCATGGGGAAGAAGGGGGAAGGGGGAAAGATCGCTCCTCCATCCCCTCCCCCTTTGCCCCCACCAATGCCCCACCGAGGCAGCAATTGTGGGTGTGAAGGGAGTGAGATGGCTCCTCTGTCCCTTTCTCCCTTCACCCCCGCCATGGCCCCGTGGCAGCAGCAATCACAGGGGTGAAGGAGAAGGGGAGGAGGTGATCTCGCTTCCTCCCCTTATCCCTTAGCCCCCACAATTGCCACCATAGTGACAGGATTCCTCCCAGGGGAAGGGACAGGGGAGGTGAGATCCCTCCTACCCCCTCCCTACCCCACCATTGCCAACTGAGGATAATTGAATCCGTGGTTGGCAAATTGGCAGATATGGGGGTGCTACTGTATTATTTTACACTGGGTGTTCTACTGTGATTGGAGACTGGCTAGTTAAAACAGTTTCAACATAAAACAGAACATTGTTTTGAAAAGTACTATTATTTCTCTTGATCTAGATATTACACTTTTGTTGATATATCCTAGAATTGCATTGAGTTCTTTCGCCACTGCATTATACCCTTGACCGAAATTCTTATATTAAAAACAACCAAATTGAATCCATGTAACCCTCTCTACCCATTCTACTCAAAGTGGCGGTCCATGGACCAGTGCTGATCCATGATACATCAGCTACTGGTCCCTGGGGAGTTTCCAAGAAAGAAACAGTGTAGCTGATGGGTACGATTATGGTATTTGTCCCTAGCACATTGGGAGGAAAACAAACCAAAAATCCCATGCCATATAACTTAAGAAGCACTCCTCCATACATCATTCTGGAATGTAAAATTGCATTGCCATGCAATTCTGGGCTACATCAATATGTGTATAGCATCCAAATCAAGGGAAGTAATAGTTCCATGCCATTATTCTTTGGCCAGATACTACCTGGAATTTTCAGTCCAATTCTGGGCACACAGTTCAAGAAAAAATATTAACAACTTGGGCCATATCTAGAGAAGGGTGACCAAGGGGTTGTCTAGATGGTGAAAACAATCCCAATAGAACTTGCAGAAAATACATTTTGTCCCAATGAGAACCTACTGAGATTTGTGGTTTTTGGAAGGAAAGGGGACAACTCCTTTTACTATGTGAGAAAAGCCTTTGTGTCTTTTCCTGTTTTTTTTTTTTTTTTTTTAAATAATGCATGAAAATGTGCATTAGCACTCTGGACATCCAATTCACATTGCAGCACATTCTCAGCAAGGGCAGAAATGGAAAGCTAGTTAGTCAGACATGAAATGGCCAGAAGCGCCATTTTGGAGTTCTGCATGATCGGTTGTGCTCTGTTTTTGCTGCCCTGAGGCGACCAAACAGCTTTTTTAAGTGGAAGACCACATTTGCTCACCTTTGATTTACAGTTTTTAAAAAACCCTATGCAGCATCAAAAACTTGTAGGGAATTATAATGCAAGTAATTTACAGTTGTCCCTCCATATCCACAGATTTGGTATTCATGGATTTAAATATTCACAGCTTGAAAATATTCTTTAAAAAATAATAATCCGAAAAGCAAACCTTGATTTTGCCATCTTATATAAGGGAAACCATTTTCTATGCCATTGCATATAATGGGACTTGAGTATTCACAGATTTTGGTATCCACGGGGGGTCCTGGAACCAAACACCAGTGCATATGAATGGACAACTGTACTCTTGGCCACCATCTTGATTCGCAGGCATGGCTGTGTGTTCACCTCAAACACAGATAGCTTAACACACCAGAGATTTTGCCAAAGGACTGTGGAGACAAATGAACACTGCTGCAAAGTTGCATTAATGTGCAGCAACCCACATTATATCTTCTCATCTAGACAAGCCCCAAGATGATCAGAGGTCTAAAAACAAGCCCTTTGAGGAATGCCTGAGGTAGCTAGGTATTATTAGACTGGAGATGAGAAGGCTGAGAGGTGACATGATGGCTATCTTTAAACATCTTGAATGTGTGTCTTGTAAGAGAAGGAACAAGCTTGTTTTCTGCTGCCCCAAAGATTAGAACATTGAACCAATGGATTAAAATTACAAAAAAGTGCTTACACCTAACCATTAGGAAGAACTTTGTTTTACTGTAAAAGCTGTTTGACAGTGGAATAGATTGTCTGAGAGGGTGGTAGATGTTCCAGCTTTGGAGGCCTTTAGAGGTTGGATGGCCATCTTTCAGGACTGTTTAAGTTGCATATTCCTACAAGCAAAGAATTTTGGGGGTTGGAGTAGATGGCCCTTGGGATCCCTTTGAACTCTATGATTCTCTGATTCAATGGAAAAGAAACTCTGGCATTACTGAAAATTGTTTTAACAAGCGGGATAGTGAATTCACAAAGCACGTGGCAAGTTTTTCTCCCCCTCCCTGCCCAATCTCTCTCTCACCCCCACAAGTGTTTGTTTTCAGAGCCTTTGTAATGCTTTGACATTCTAACCATTCATGTTCTGTACAGTAGAATATAAATATTAATTCAGGGAGGAGGCGTGGAACAATTTCAAATAACCATCTCCTGAAGGAGGGGGAAAGAAACTGTTGAAAACCACAGAATGGCAATAAGGTCTTCTCCCTAAATTCACAATCCCATTTTTTTTCTTTGTTTTATTCAGGGGCATAAAGGAAAAGCTCAGAAAGATTCTTTCCCCACCTCTGTTCATTAATTCATATAATGCTCGAGGAAAAATAAAAGAGTGCCTTGTTTACCAAAATGCATTCATAGAAAGCAAAAGGAATCCTTTGCGTTGCTTTTCCCCCCTACACACAAAATGCAAACCTACAGTTCTAATTAAAGCAATCTGCTTTAAAGAGTTCAGCAGCATTATGAGAGAGAGGAAAGATGTATCCCTCTCTTTTTTTTGGCCTGATGTTTGCCGTTTTCCTTCTTATGGATCCTGCTCAAAACAGAGTGTCAAATCCACCCCTGAAGGAAGAGCGTTGTGGGAGCTAGAGGTGTAACTCCAGGGATGAAATTGAGCCAATAATGTTATCGATCTGTTTTGTCTTATTTCAAAGCTTTGACTGGGATCAAGCCCAAAAGAAGACAGAATAGGGTTTTGTTTTGTTTTTTTGGTTTGTATCATCACTTGAAACTATGGGAACCAGGGATAAGGGGTTAAAAGACACAATCATTTGACATCATTTGTTGCATGTCAATGCCTGACATTAAGGTTCTGTGGCAGCAGGACAAATCTTTTCAGGGTTTAGAACATCAGCAAAGTCCTTCCTTTCTTAGTTTGAGTTCAAGGTGTTAGTGATGGCATTTAAAGTACTTAAACTGTTTGGGACTATGAGTAGGCAGGTAAAGAATATTCACTAATTTTCTCCTCCTCAACAAGAAAAGGTATTTCAGCACATTGAAACACGCTGTCAGAAAAGCAGGTCACCTAACAAAAGATTATTTATTTGTGCATTTGGAAGCATTTTTTCAAAAAATGATAATAATGTGCACATAAAAAAATAATGGCCAAAATCTTAACTCAGGGTTGCATGCATAAATCTCCATTTGTGGAATGTTGCCTTGGTTGTGCTACATGACTCCTGTGTTGAACTGCAATGGTAACCAATGGAATGAAAACCTGAACATTCAGTAAAATGCACAACAGAATGCTCATCTCACATACAATTAACTGTGCATCTCATGTACATCTTATGTGCCTGCATGTCACATGCTCATCACATATGAGTGCATGCTTGTGTATGCAACGGTACCACAGGCTCAGCTCCTGTTCTGCAATCTTGAAGTGAGTGGATCATAGAATCATAGAGTTGGAAGAGACCACAAGGGCCATCCAGTCCAACCCCCTGCCATGCAGAAACATACAATCAAAGCATTCCCAACAAATGACCACCCAGCCTCTGTTTAAAAACCTGCAAAGAAGGAGACTGCAAAGAAGGAGACTCCAACCATAGGCAAGTGCATACAGGGAGTGATGTTCCCTCATATACTTAAGTCCCAAACAGTATAAGTACTTTAAATGTCATCACTAACACCTTGAACTCAAACTGGAAGTTTGTCGGCAAGCTAACCACTGTATTCTGCACTAAATGGAGAATAAATAAATTTTTTTATTATTATTATTATTATTATTATTATTTGCATTCTTCTTCAAAGGCAATCCAACTTAGAGCCCATTATTATAGCCCAGAGGAAAAGGATACTGGAGAATGGATTATGGGTCACAGGAGCCTTTCCCTGGGAAAGTATTCTATCATCTTGCTGCCACTACCAAATAGACCCTGCCTGGAATACTGCATCAGATGTATGTCTGGCACATAGCTATGTCTCTACAACTATATTTCCCAGTGCTACCCCCCACAACCCACCATTTAAGCCATGCAGCCAACACTGCAATTTCTGTGTTGTTGGAGAGCAGCAGAAGTAACTGAAATGTGTCTACCTATTTTCCTGAACTGGGCCTGCTGCAGTAGGCATCCACAGGGAACTCCAGGGCTCCTCAGCAAGTCCCCCAGGATAATGTTGTCATAGCATGTCCAGGCAAAGGAAAACACCTGGGTGCCTCTCCACTGATTTCCCCACTCCCCAATGACAAGGAAATGAGCATGTTGGGATGAGGAGCTATTTTGCTTAAAAGGTGGCTTGGGGTGGAACTTAGGTTGCTGCATGGCCAGTAAAGAATTTTGTCCAAAAATGTGGGCTACAATAGCATAACTTGGACTCATGCTGTCATAGAATCATAGAATTGTAGAGTTGGAAGAGACCACAAGGGCCATCCAGTCCAACCCCCTGCCATGTAGGAAATCATAATCAAAGCATCCCTGACAAATGGCCATCCAGCCTCTGTTTAAAGACCTCCAAGGAAGGAGACCCTACCATGCTCCAAGGGACTGTGTTCCACTGCTAAACAGCTCTTACTGTCAGAAAGTTCTTCCTAATGTTGAGGTGAATCTCTGTTCCGGGAGCTTGCATCCATTGTTCTGTGTTCTAGTCTCTGGAGCAGCAGAAAACAAGCTTGCTCCATCCTCAATGTGACACCCCATCAAATACTTAAACAGGGCTATCATATTGCCCCTTAATGGTCTTTTTTCCAGGCTAACACACATATCGTAGCACGCAAACATAATGCTAGCCTCTGTCTCTTGTACATGGCCATTGAACATCTGATGGTGGTAAGGTGGAGGACAAGGGCCTAAATACTCTAAAGATATGAACAATTTTCAGTGTCTCACTCTCTGCAATCCTAGAAATTTGGAGAAGGGAGGGAAAATTTCACTGAGGAACAGCATTTTTATTTGGGGAGGAAATGTTTTGCACCCCTCCCTATGTGAGATGTCTCTGCACACCAAGGCAGAGATCCAATTCACCACTGGTGGAATGAAAGGTTCCACCAGGATAGTAACACCAGATTGCTCCCATCCAGGGCAGTGACTTCAAACTTCAGTTCAGCAGGATTGTATTCTCCCTTATGAACCTGCCCATTTTTTGAGGGTCTGTGCAGAGGGCCTTCCCTCTGTCCCACTATGGTCATAGGTACATCTAGTGGAAACATGAGAGAGTGTCTTCTGGGTAACTACTCCCAGGCTCTGGAACTCCAGTCCAGTAGAAGTTAGATTGGCACCCTCTCTGCTGTCTTTCCACAGGCAAATTAAGACTTTTTTTTTTCATTTCTGCAGGCTGCTCAAGGGGACTGGGCCTTGCAGAATTGTGCTGTTCTGTTTGTGTTTTGTTGATTTGTCCTTTCTAATTGTTGTTGCCAGAATCCTGTTTGGGAGATGTGTACACATAAGCACTGTCATGGTGCTACACAGTGAATCCCACCCTGCCCCGTCCCAATCCTCACTTACCAGGATGCAGCCACGGGCATCAGTGGGGGTCTATTTCCCTGTCACTTGGGAAGTAGCCAATTGCTATTTTCACCCCCTCCCATGACCGATCCCCAGTATGACAGGGAGAAGCAAAGTCCCTGTCACCATTCCCCCTCACTCCAGAGATCAGTCATCTGAGAGGGAGTGGGAATGTCAGTCAACTGCTTCCCCTTGATTGCAATGACTGCTGCCTGGCAAGGAGGGAGTGGAGAACTTCCATCATCCTTGCATAGCCCCTTAAATAAGGGCTACATAGGGATCATGGACACATAAAAGCCACGAGTGTGTAACTGTAGGTTACACATTTGTAACTGCTACAGAGGATTCCAACAATGTTTTTTTAAAAACTAGTTTTAATTTTATGGTTAGTTTAATTATATTTTAAACTTGTATATTTGGGGAAAACACAGCTGCACCGGGTAGGGCACGTTTCTAGGATGGAAGACCATCGCCTCCCCAAAGTAATACTCTACGGTGAACTCGCCATGGGTCAGCGTAAGAGGGTTGCTCCAAAAAAGCGATACAACGATTCCCTGAAACAACATTTCAGGCTTGGCCAAATTGATCACCAACAATGGTCCGCCCTGGCCTCACATCGGGAGGCATGGAGACTCACTATCCACAATGCTGCAGCTTTATTTAAGAACTCACGTTGAACAAGTCTTGAAGAGAAATGACAACACAGAAAGAATCACAACCCGGAAACATCACCCAAGGAGACCCTCTCCTGTGTTTTCTGCGACCAGACTTGTTTATTTTGGATTGGCCTTTTCAGTCATCAGCGCGCTTGCAGAAAGCGCAGGATGAGTCCTTCCTGAATGTTTGTTTGCGAAGAAAAGCCAGAGAGAGAGATATTTGGGTTTGGGGTTTTTTTTAGTCTAAAGGCACCAGATCCTATCTGATCTTGGAAGCTAAGCAAGGCCAGCCCTGGTTAGTATTTGGATGGGAGAGCACCAATGGATACCAGGAGCTCTAGGCTATACCTTAGAGGGAAGAACTGACAAAGCCATCTCTGAGGATTCCTTGACTAAGAAAACCCTATGAAATTCAGGGGGTCTCCATAAGGAAACAGGTGACTTGAAGATACACTTGTACACACAAAGTGGAGTACAAGACAACCTGTATTGATCTCAGAACCCAAGCAGATTCATAAGATTCAATTAAAATATCTTATTCAGCTTCTAAATGTAAATACCATGGGTCACAGACCTCCAACATATAGTACTGCCTGGAATTGAATTTGCTTCCTAACAATAAAAGGGATATTCAACAACCCAACAGGTCCCCAACCTGTGGCATCCCTAAGGCTGGTCCCACCTTTCCCCCCCAACCATGTCACCTATGGTTTGACTTCTCCACACCCCCACTGTCCCCAATATAAACATTTTGGGGGTTCATTTTGGTTCGGGGCATCACATAGTTGCAAGTCTGCCATAAAATAATTCCTAAACCAGGAACAAAGCCTTGCAGAATTATTCCCTTACCCATGAAAATCTTCTGTTTTCCTACCCATCTCCTGCAGCAGATCTAATTCTACATAGTGCCAATGTAACAATTCATTTATATCCCTGTCAGTGTTTCTACTGTAAAGGGAAAGGCATGACCAGGAGTTAACTACACAACTGCTATCTAATGATCCTAATTTCCATGATTTTAATAATAATGAGCCCAACCAAACTGTTAAGTTGCACTTTCTACCTCAGCAAAACCGAGCGATAATTGTATAGAGAATAATTTTATGGGTGAATTGCGCCCTATAATGTAAAAGATTAAAATAAAGTGCTCTAATATACAATGTCCTAACAGGTGCAGATACTTACCTGGGCAATTAAAATCTTTTTAATATACGAATCACAAGAAATGAGGCTATTGGCATGATAAACAGGATCTTTGAGGACACAAAAGGGGTTGTCAAAAAGAGGTGGGAAATATGTTTTGATTGCAATAAGGCACCTCTCCATTTGTTTCAGGAATGAGAAATGAATGTATGTGAGTTAACTTAAAGCAGATTCATAAAATGGCTGCATTTTCTCTTTGTGTTTCAATGGCCCTTGCTTTGGATACCGGGTGGGCATAGTGCAGCCCATGGGCTGTATGTAGCCAATTGGCCCCACTTTTGGGGTCCCCAAAGCCCTCCAACTCCCTTTTTTAAAGAAAAAAGTCTGATTTGGGGGCAGTTCTTGCCCCCTGCAAATATGCAAAAGCTCAACAAATGTATGAAAATGTGCACAAAAAAACCAACCCCTTCATTCCACCTCCACAAGCACTTCAAAACCCCACACTAACTTGTAAACCTCCATTTTCTTCTGCAGTCCCTCTCAAAATTGTGACAGGAAGTGATGCAGCATCACTTCCTGTCAGCATTTTGAGAGGAACAGAAAAGATAACATCTGTATTTGGACTCATTGTAGGGAGGTGTAGCCAATGGGGGAGGAGGCTTCAGTGGGAAATTGGACCCTGGCTTACACACAGCTTCCCACCCTTGCTTTATAATTTTTATTTCATGCCGATTGGTCTTGTGCCACTGCTTGTAATATACATAAAGCCCTAGGAAAAGAACTTCTGAAGCTAAATGGCCAGAGGCTTGGTCAACAAGCTAGATGAAATACCACCAGACATTCATGTTGAGCTTAAACAAGCAAGTATCCAGGAGCACTCACAAAGCTAAAAAGCTTTATTTGACAGAAGCTTACATAGTCCTGAACCCAATTGGTTACTCCCAGCTAGATCAGAGTTACTGAATCAATTGTTCAATGGTGGATCAACATATTGGCAGGTCTCATTGATTCCTGTACTCCTATTGATGCAGCCTAGAATTGCATTGGCTTTTTTAGCATCCCACTGCTGACTCATGTTCAGTTTGTGGTCCACTAGGACTCCTAGACCACTTTCACATGTACTGCCATCAAGCCAGGTGTCACCCAGCCTACATCGGTGTTTTTCATTTTTACTGTCCAAGTGTAGTATCCTACATTTCTCCCTGTTAAAATTCATTTTGTTAGTTTTGGCCCAGCTTTCTAATCTGTTCAGGTCATTTTAAATTCTGATCCTGTCCTCTGGGGTATTAGCTACCCCTCCTAATTTGGTGTCATCTGCAAAGTTGATAAGCATGTCCTCTATTCCCTCATCCAAGTCATTAATAAAGATGCTGAATAGCACTGGGCATAGGACAGAACCCTGTGGCATCCCGCTGGGCACTTCTCTCCAGGATGAACAGGAGCCATTGGTGACCACCCTTTGGGTTCGGTCAGTCAACCAATTACAAATCCACCTAAGAGTTGCATTGTCTAGCCCACAGGTTACTAAATTTTTGCAAGAATGTCATGGGGGACTTTGTCAAAGGCCGTTCGGATGCACATGAATGCAAAAGAGGGGGGCCGTATTTCCACCCTGAAATATGCACATGCGGCGTTCGGGAGGGAAAACGGATCACGAAGAGAAATCTGTACACCGTTTGGATGGCTGACGGGTCTGTACGGTCTGTTTGCACACATATGAACAGGCAGGGTAATCTGATTGGCTGGCCAAGTAGACGGGGTGGGGCTAGCATGGAGGGGAATTGGGAGCGGCCGCCATGTTGGTTTCCCGGCTAGCGAGTGTCCGGTAAGTCTGTGAATTTATATGTTTATTTATTTTTATTTTATATTGTAAATACGGAAAACCAACTGTCCGCAAACCAGGAACCTTTAAAAAAAAAAAAAAGCGGCGGGAGATTTAAAACTACCACTTGGTTTGCTTGCTCTAGCCAGCTTCGGGAAGAGGGAGTCATACGGAGTTTAGGGGGGTTAAAAATCATATAGCCAGTTCATATGCATATGAACGACAGGCTGTTCGTATTTTTTGCCCCCCATACGGATTTTTTTATGATCGTATAGCCGCATCCTGAAATCAAGATATACTACATCCACAGCATTTCCTTCATCTATTAATTATGTAACTCTATTAAAAAAAGAGATAAGATTAGTCTGGCAACATGGATTTTTTGAGAAATCCATGTTGACTGTTAGTGATCACAGCATTCCTTTCTAAGTTCTTACAGACTGTTTAAATATCTTCTCTAGAAATATTGTATAGTTTTTGAACATTTTCTTGCAACAGGAAGAAAATTGCTAAAATTACCCATTGCTTCCTCCAAGAATGAAAGAGAATGAAAGAAAAAGAGACTGAGGAGATTTTCGGATGCCTCTTTCAGCGTCTTGCCGCGCAAGCAGAAGTTGTCCGTGAGTAAAAAACAGCGCAGCCGCTTCCAATGCTAGCCACAACACTCACGGACGACGCCGAGAGAGAAACGGCGTCGTCCAAAATGGACCCCTTGCCGCGCAGCAGCCTCGTTACTGCTCCGGAGGCTGCTTGCGCAGCAAGACGCTGAAAGAGGCATCTGAAAATCTCCTGAGTCATGATTCTCAATCACTCTTCTTGCAGTTGGTGGTCCAGTCATATAGCCATGATAATGTTTTTGTTAAGCATTTAATTAATTTTTGCTTTTCTTTTTCATAGTTTCACCTGCCAACCCATCTTGGCCTCCCTTACTATGTTTGTACATTTGACTTTTTCCAGTCTATGCTCTCCTGGTGTTTCCTCATCTGGATCTCATTTTCACGTTTTTAAAGGATGCTGTTTTACCGTAATAGATTTCCAAATGCTGATATTTGACCAGGTGGATATTTCTACGAGTCAGTTTCTCCCTTTACACAAATTTTATCATAATAATAGTTAAGAATTGTTTCCATTGATATTGGCACCTTTTAAAATTATCTGCCTTTCTATTAATTTTGCACTCCTTGGGTAAAACTATTCCCATTGAAGTTTAATGTTTCATTTTGTGTTGTTATCAGGGGGTCATTTCACCAGGAATTTGATTTCATTATGGTTCCTATTCTCTAGGTACTTAGTAATATTGCTTTTTGGACCTGTTCCTGTATTCCATTTCAACCAAAAGCATTCAGATACCTCTCTCATGGACTCCAGAACTACCTGTTCCAGAAAAAAATCTCATTTATGTGACAAGGAGCTTTTTCTTTCTTTCTGCATGAGATCCTAAACATACATGTGTATATGTTCATCAATTGGCTGAAAACTGTAGCCACTGATTTTGTACACATACCTTATTCAATTAGGTTTTTAAAAATCTAACATTATCATGACAACTCAGTCACACTGCAGCATGGCATTTGTATTCCTTATTTATTTTAGTATACATTTAATAAAACATTTATATCCGGCCTTATATTATGAGATCTCAAGCTGTGTATAAATAAAACCAAATTAGCCAATTTAAAACAATTTTAAACTTCAAATAATAAAAATATGATTTAAACCGACTGAAAGCATATTAATTTAAAGGCATATTATAGTATGTAACAGGTTGAAACAGATTAAACAGGTTAAAACTACTTGAAACCATATGCATGTACATTTCAGAAGAAATCAGTTATGCTTTATAAGGTGCTTTGAGCCCTGACACAAGACAGTGTGCAAATAAATGGATTGATAAACATTTGTATTTGTGCAAGTGTGTTGTGCTTGCAGTTGCAATGCACCATGTCTTTGTAATCTTTACCCTCCACAAACAACCAAGCCCTTCCTAGGACAATAAAACATGGCTTTACTGAAAGTATTGTGGGGTTCATTTACCTTTGCACCTCCTGGTTACCAGCCCAGTTTCATTCCACTAGGAACTCCACAGGGCTGTTGATAACAGGGTGACATCTCTCAATCATAGGGTCACCTATGAATTCAAGTTGAAGTCAACTTGAAGGCAAAGAACAACAGTAAATGTACCACATGCAACCATTATCATCATCATCATCATCATCATCATCATCAAGTTTATTTGTCTGTGGCACAACGTCCATTGCAAAATATCACAAAAACACACCAGAAAAGTATCTACAGAATACAAGGAAAATACAGGAATAAAATCAATTAACATTACAGGGGGAAATGCTGGAGCAACAATAGGGCTACAACAACTGGTCCCCTTTGCAGTCCACTGTACTGTTTCTAGAAATTTGCAGCAGATCTTTTGGGTGGCTACTGCGAAGGTGGCCATCTTAAGTGTAATAGATTTAGAGTGGTCACAACAGATCACAAATAATATCAGGCAGCATCCAACCTGTCCTCGCTTTCAAAAGGTCTCCCAGGAAATGGTTCCTGGGGTCCCTATACAGTGGGCAGTGTAAAAAATAATGCACTAGGTCTTCCACCTCCCCAGAGCTACAAATACAATGACACTGTGTGTAAGGTATCACTTTATACCTTCCCTCTAAATGAGCTGAAGGCATTGTCTGAAAATGGAGGGCAACAAAGGCTTTTCTCAGAGCAACAAAAGTTAAATCTTGAAAATACTGCTGGAAATATTGTTCCCCCTTTATAAAGCTGTACCATGGAGAGAACACTTGCTGTTGGCTGGCAAGCATATTTTCAGAGGAACCCAACTCAAAAATCTTATCTTTAATAGAATATTTGTCCTTATGAATGATGGAGGTCTGGACATTTTCAAAATAGGAAAGGGACAATGTTGTCCAAAAGTGGGCCCATCCTCCCTTAGCAAGTTGTCCAGTAAAACATTGTTTTGCTAAATTACAGTCATCTAAGCTCATCAATCTTTTCCTGTAAAGTATAATTGCTTTGTGGGTTCTAGCCTTAATAGAAGGAAGATCCACCTCCAGCCTTAGTAAAGGAGAAGGTACTCCTGGAGGAAGAACTAACAGTTATTTCAAGAATCTGTTCTGGATGGTTTCGGCTACTGCAACATAGCTCTACTGTCCCCATAGCTCTACTCCATATAGTAATTGGGACAGGACTTTAGATATAAAGATTTTAAGAATGGGGCCTACCAGGGAATGTCTACTGACCCTTCAAAAAATTAGTATTGCTTTTAATGTCCTCCACGCCAAAAGTTTTGCTGCCTCTAAATGGCATTTCCAATTTTCATTATACAAGAAATGTACCCCCAAGTATTTGAAACTATAACATTGCTCTATCAGGTGACCATTTAAGTACCATTTGTGGGGGTGCAATCCATTATCACACTACACCAGTGATGTCCAACCTGTGACCCTCCAGGTGTTTTGGACTACAGCTCCCAGAATTCCTGACCATTGACCAGCTGGCTCATGCTTATGGGAGTTGGAGTCCAAAACACCTGGAGGGCCACAGGTTGGACACCACTACACTACACTGTTATAGTGCTATTATTCCACTTTAACTGCTATGGCTACCTCCTGTGGCATTCTGGGGTTTGTAGTTTAGAGAGGCCTAAGAGCTCTCTGGCTGAGAGTTCTAAATGCCTCTCCCTAAACTGCAAATCCCAGGATTCCACATAAGGCAGCCATAGGAGTTAAAGTGGAATAATAGTGCTACAAGAGTATAGTGTGATAATCTCCCAACTCTTTCCCATTTGCTATGTGTACCACCTATATTGCTCCCCTTTCAAGAGGGGGAAATGCTGGCATAAACCAGGAGCTAGTTTGGTATAGGGGTTTGAAACTATGACTCAGGAGACCAGGGTCCAAATCCCCACTCACCCATGGAAACCCACTGGGTGACCTTGGACAAGTCACACACACTCAGCCTCAGGAAACCCTGTGATATGTTCACCTTCAGGTCACCATAAGTCAGAAAAGACTTGAAGTCACCCAACAACAACATTTTGATTATATGTCTTTAAGAAGCTTGGGGAAAAATTCTTCTACCCTCATAACCTCCCACCAGCATGATCACTCTCCAGAAAAGGAACTTTCCCATTCTCCAGCTTTTGGGCAAATGCTTTTAGCTTTAGGAGGGATTTCAGGCTTACCAAAGCTGTGCTCCCCTGAGTGATGAAGAGACATGGGGTGTCTCCATTGATTTTGTGTGGGAAAATACACCTGACTTTCTCTGGTGTTCTTCTTTCTATGTACTTTGGGCTAGGGATTTAAATCTTCTCTCATGTTATCCCTACGTGCAAGATGAATATTTTCAACAATTTCCCCTGTTCCACAACAATACAATTTTCAACTGCTCAATTTTTGAGCACTTTTCCAACTTTGGGACATGATAAGGGGAAATTCATTAGTTCAAAAACACACATGAGTTTTCTGTGCTGTCATGATGGAATGACTTCTGCACCTCCATCATGGGGAAAGATTTCATCTGCAAAATCTACAGTTCACATCATCTGGAAATTTCCATTCTCTGCTTTCCAAGACAAAAAGGTAAGGTATGTCCTAAACATGATATCATATCACCTGACTGGAGAGCCAATCAGATCTGGCAATTCAGAACCAATCAGATCATGTTCCACGTGACCCTAGGAACATGCCGGCCCATCGCTGCAGTTGCCCTCTGCTTCACTTTTCCATAACCAGGAAGTGGGGTCTCAGCATGAAACCAAGGCTGGTCACATATACAGAGCCTTATGTTCTGTGGGCCTGCTTCCTAACATTAAAGAGTGTGACATAGAGGGCAGGAACAGGCCAGTGTGCTCATCTGGGCTCCAGCCCATTTCATGCCAGTAAAAGGGGAGGAATGGGCCAGATCTGTGGGCAGAATATATCAATGGATAGCCCGTGTATTCTGGCCCATTGTGCAGTATGGATACACTTTGATTATCCTTCATCCTGCAAGCTACTATACCCAATGTTTACAGGTGAAGGAGCCCTTCCTATTTTGCATATAGCTGCCTTACTGCCCAGTTCCTCACACTTATTATCAACACGACATGTTTCCAAACAGGTATCTGCTTCAGATCTTGCACTCCAAAGAGAGCATCATGACACTTAACAGAGAGAGGGGGGGGGGGAAGAGGGGAGGGGGCTTTGGCAAGTGACATTCTCCCTCTAAACATTTGTGAGACAGATGGGCATATTTGGGTCATGGATGTTGTTTACAGGAGTGCAGATTGCCATGGCAAGGTACCGGCGGAAGACCTGAGGGAACTGGGAAGAGGGCCCAGCCGAGGGAGATCTTGCAGTCTCTGTTTCTCTGGCTTTTCTTCGCAAACGAAGATTCAGGAAGGACTCATCCCACACTTTCTGCAAGCGCGCAGATGACTAAAAAGGCCAAGCTGAGATAAACAAGTCCGGTTGCAGAAAACACTGCAGAAGGTCTCCTTGAGTGATGTTTCTGGGTTGTGATTCTTTCTGCGTTGTTGTTTCTCTTCAAGACTTGTTCGGTGTGAGTTCTCAAATAAGGCTGCAGCATTGTGGATAGTGCATCTCCATGCCTCCCGATGTGAGGCAAGGTCGGACCATTGTTGGTGATCAATGTGGCCGAGCCTGAGATGTTGTTTCAGGGAATCCTTGTATCGCTTTTTTGGAGCACCCCTCTTACGCTGATCTGTGGCGAGTTCACCATAGAGTAGTATTTTTGGGAGGCGATGGTCCTCCATCCTAGAAACGTGCCCTGCCCAGCACAGCAGTGTTGTCAATATCATGGCCTCAATGCTGGTGATCCCTGCTTGCTCAAGGACAGCAACATTCATCACATAGTCCGTCCAATGTATATTTAGGATTGTGCGTATACACCACTGATGAAAGTGTTCGAGGAGTCATCAGTGTTGGCGATAGGTGAGCCTTGTTTCAGACCCATAAAGGAGAATAGACAGTACAATGGCTCAATACACACTGATTTTTGTGCTTAAGGCACTGATTAAAAAATTCTTAAAAAAACAATCTCAGTTCTTCAAGCAGTTAAAGGGTCATTTGCAGGAAAATCTGGTCTCTGCCTCGCAAATCTGTAGGGGAAAAAAGAAGAGGAAGCAAAGAGGGGAAAGAAGAGGAAAGAGATAGGGGAATTGTATTTTTCAGTCATTTGTGCCCAATTTTATCCCTACCAAAAAATTAGAAGTTAAAAAGTTGCTGTTGCTTTTCAATCAGTTTGAAGGGAAACTAAAGTTGGAATACAGTGAACACTGCGTAAGGAGTAGGTTTCATTGAAATGAGGAAGCTTAACTAGTACACTTAAGATGAAATCCTGTTAGTGGCTTACACTTATGTTAACTTCCCCTGGAATTAGAATCATAGAGTTGGAAGAGACCACAAGGGCCATCTAGTCCAACCTCTTGCCATGCAGGAATACACAATCAAATCATTCCCATCAGATGGGCATCCAGCCTCTGTTTAAAAACCTCTAAAGAAGGAGACTCCACCACACTCCAGGGTGGCACATTCCACACATTCCATCCTGAATATAGAATCATAGAGTTGGAAGAGATCACAAGGGCCATCTAGTCCAACCCCCTGTCATTCAGGAATACACAATCAAAGCATTCCCAACAGACAGACATCCAGCATCTGCTTAAAGACCTCCAAAGAAGGAGACTCCACCACACCCCGAGGCAGCAGCATATTCCACTGCCAAACAGCTCTTACAGTCAGAAAGTTCTTCCTAATGCTTAGGTGGAATCTCTTCTCCTGTAGTTTGAATCCATTTCTCCATGTCCTAGGACTTTATCAGACTAGCCCCTTAAAACATTCTTTTGCCAGCATAAAAAAACCCAACCAAAAATATTTTTATGCCAGCAAAAGAACATTCCCTCCCACATTTACCTTCCTGTCCCTGCAAAGGCAGCTCCAGCAATAAACAGCCCTGTTCACTTCCTCATTCGAAATCCTATAAGACATTGTCACACAGGAAATTTAAAAACAAAAACAAAAATAAAGCATTTTAAAAAAAAAGTACACACATGCTTTAAAAGTCCCAAGTAACCCAGGGAGGGCCACAAAAAAAGTGAAATATACCTGGATGTCCCAATCTCACCTGGAAGTGTTCATGCCAGACCGGCCACTCTCGCTGCAGTGCAAGAGTTAAATGGCCTGAGGTTTCCCACACCAGCAATGCCAGCACAAAAGCGGCAAGGAGGATCAATTGATGGCTTAAGCTATCAATTAAAAATTACAGGTTTGGGGCTGATTTCAACCACAAAAGGGCAATGTCATCTGATTTGCGTGCCCTTTTGCGGTTATGTGGCTCATTATGACACCTTATTTCATGTGTCTGAAAATGTCCCTAGTCTCTGGAGCAGCAAAGAACAAGTTTGCTCCCTCTTCAATATGACATTCTTTCAAATATTTAAACTTGGCTATCATGTCACCTCTTCACTTTCTCTTCTAGAGAAGTGGCTGACATTTTTGTCCAATGTGGAAAGACCTCAATTGGTTCTAGGTTACAGAGTGGAGTTGTTTGCATGCATGAACATTATTCATGAATGTGTAGGGATGCACATCTGCAATGGGTTGTGCACTCAGTTCCACATTTGGCTTAGTTGTGCAATGTTGACATTCAGCAAGAGGGCTGGGTGCAAAAATTTAAGTGTAACTCCATATGGAGAGACTAACATTATGCAAACCCAGTGGCTTTGATGAATTACTAATAATACATTCAGCCCTCTGTCTCCACAGATTCTTCATCCATGCATTCCATCATCCATGGCTTGAAAATATATTTTTTAAAAAATCCAAAAAGCAAATCTGATGTTGCCTTTTTATATGAGGTACACCATTTTACTATGCCATTATATATAATGAGACTTGATCATCCACATATTTTGGTATCCATGGAGGGTAGTACTGGTCATCCTGGAACCAAACCCCTGTAGATACTAATTCCTTTCCATTAATTGAGATCTAAGTAAATTGCAGTGCCATTGTAAATTTATAAGGGATAATATCACTCTTCTTGAGCAGCAACAGTAACTTTTTAAAGTTACTTTTGTACTTATAACAGTGTGTTTTCATTCATGCTAAAGGAACATTGCACAGTTCAAGTGCTGGCACATGCCCTGCCTCATGAAATATGTGAAATACATGTAGTTTTAGAAGTTTATTCTACTTTGGTCAGACCTCACCTGGAATACTGTGTCCAGTTCTTGGCACCACAACTGAAGAAGGATATTGAGAAGCTGGAACATGTCCAGAGGTGAAAAGCAATCAACATGGCGAAAGTTCTGGAAAACATGCCCTATGAGGAGCGGTTTAGGGAGCTTGGAATGTTAAGCCTGTAGAAGAGAATTTTAAGAGGTAACACAATAGCAATGTTTAAATATCTGGAGGGATGTAATGTAGAAGATGGGACCAACTTGTTTTCTGTTGCCCCAGAGACAGGAACACAAAATACAAGAAAAGAGATTCCACCTAAATATTGGGAAGCCCTTCTTCACTCTAAGAGCTATATGACGGGGAATAGAGTGACTGGGAAGGTAATGGACTCTCCATTTTTGGAGGTTATTAAACAGGGGCTGGGTGGGCATCTTTTAGGAGTGAATCATAGAATCATAGAGTTGGAAGAGACCACAAGGGCCATCTAGTCCAGCCCCATGCCCTGCAGAATACACTATCAAAGCATTCCCGAAATATGGCCATCCAGCCTCTGCTGAAAAACCTCAAAAGAAAGAGACTCCACCACACTCCAAGGTAGCACATTCCAGTGCTGAACAGCTCTTAATGTCAGGAAGGTCTTCCTAATGTTTAGGTCTGATCTCTTTTCCTGAAGTTTGTTATGATGTGCATGAAATACCTGTAGGCTACTGCCATGCATTTTTTTAGTGACAAATGCTTCATGTAAATGAAAGTTTTTATTGCACTTCATTATGTCCCTGGATATCTAAATATCTCCTTGACGTTTGTTATATATTCAGGAGCCAGCATGGTGTAGTTTGAATGTTAAACTGGGGACTTTATCAGACAATCTTTAAAACACTCTTTTGCCAGCATAAAAAAAATTAATTTTTGTGCTACAAAAGAACGCTTCACACAAACTTTCCTTCCCTCCTGGCAAAGACTTTCCCAGCAATAAAGAGGAAGTGAACGGAGCTCTGTTCACTTCCTCCTTTCAAATCCTGCATGATTTTATTGTGCAGGAAATTTAAAAATAAAATCAGAAATAAAATATCAAAAGTAACACCAAGCACCTAAACACAGTTAAAAACTTCCAAGTAACCTGGGGAGGGTCATAAAAAATTCATCACTTACCTGGATGTTGTGATCTCACCTGTAAGTGTTCATGCCAGTCTGGCCATTGACTCTGCATTGACAAGAGTTAAATAGACCAAGGCTTCACACGCTGGCAATGCCAGCAAAAAAGCAGCTTCAGCTATCAATAAGAAGGTACAGGTTTTGGCCAGGACATAAACATGAAAGGGCAAGATAGTCTGATCTGCTCACCCTTTCGCATTTATGTGGTGTTGTTATGACACCATATTTGACTCATCTGATAAATGCCTAGGATTTTTGGAGAGCAGGATTCAAATCCTTGCTCAGCCATGGAAACCTACTGAATGATCTCACCCTCTCTCATCCTAAGGGGAAATCAATGCCAAATTTCCTCTCAATAAATTTTGCCAAGAAAAAACTATACTGTAATAACTTGGAGTCAATTTGAAGGCATATAACAACAGCAACATTATATATACAAGATCAACAAAATAAAGACCTTCCTGACAAAACATGTAATTATGGAATTTGCTACTGCAAATGGTCAGTGACTTTAAAAAGGGATTAGAGAATTTGATAGAGGGTAGGTTCATCACCAGCTATTAGCCATGACTAGAGAATGGGTGAGAAATGAATTGTGGTCTAAATTCATATGGCAATGCCCATTTCACCCCTGCAAGACTGTTTACAGAATGGAGCACATCTTGTCTTGGAAATTTTTAGTGCTGCATTTGGGAGTGGGAAAATGCACACAGCTAAAAATGAGTATCATTCAAAAATTCAAAAAAGACGCTTTAAGCCATGGAAAAATGTACACAATAAGCATGTACAGTAGAAAAGGTATATGAAATGATTAAATTAAAAAAAAATAGAAAAAAATCATATTAATTTCCATGCTGGTACCCTCCCTCTCCCAACTCACAACTGGATTTGGAATAAATACAGGCTGAGTATGCAAGTGGAAAAAAAGAGAAACTCAACAAAACTAACACAGCACACATCCCTAGTCATTATAGTAAAATGGGACCTCCACATTCAGAGGCACTCTTTCTCTTGCTATGAAATTCTGGATGGGCAAAAAGTCAGGGGAGGGACAATTTCTGTGCCCCTCTCTCTCACACACACATGCTTCATGGAGAAGGAATGATGGGACACTGAAGAATACCATATGAGTGATGGATTTTAGAGTGTGTGGACAACACGGCATACCACAACATCAGTATGGTCCCTCTTCTCAAGGCAGGGGGATGACCAGCTCACATTACAGCTCCCTACTCGTATGCCATTGGGATTGCCAAACCCTGAGATTTTAGTGCTAGAACCTGAAATCTGAAGATGAGTCCATGTGAAGTCACAGGGGCAGGCCCTGGTGGTGTCACAAAGTTGATGTTACAAGGCCAACCATTGGTAATGTCATTAAACATCAACTACGGACTTTATCAGACCACCAACCCAAAGCCCGTTCTTTTGCTGACATAACTTTGCTGTTTTTATGCCAGCAAAAGAACTCCCTGTGTCACACTTACCTCCTATCCATGAAAAGGCTTCCCCGGCAATGAACTAGGAAGTCAATGGAGCTTCGTTCACTTCATTACTTCCTTGAAATTCCACGTATTATCATGAGAATACATAGCATGGGATTTAAAAATAATAATAATAACAAAATTAAAGTTACACAAAGCACCTAAACACAGTAAAAAAAGTCCCAAGTAAACTGGGGAGGGTCATAGAAAGTGTGTCACCAACCTGGAGGTCATGATCTCACCCAGCAGTGTTCTCACTGGACCAGCCATTGATGCTGCATTCATGTGAGTACAATGGCATGAAGTTTCAAAAGTGCCACAGGGATCAATTGACAGCTTAAGCTGTCAATAACAAAGAACTTTTTTGACAGGACATGATTGCAAAAGGGCTACATCGTGTGGTACACACACCCTTTCTGGTCATTAGGTGTCCTCATGATGCCTTATTTGCCTCGTCTGATAACATCCTATAACTGCACAATGCATGCCATTTGGATTTTAAAAAAACCCACCCACATCTAATAAATAAGGAATATATATATATATATACTTTCACATGCTTTTCAAGCCAGCACTTTCCTCCTGAGATTCCTCCCCCTTACCCTGAAGACCAGGGAAAAAGGGCTAGGTCTGAGATTTGGAAACCTTCTGTGTGATGTCAGGCCTGAATACACTGTTATTCTTGAAGTTAGAAGACCCTCCCAAAAATCACTCTTTTGAACTCTGTTCTGGAGCCCCTACAGCCACCCAAAAGTTCAGGTACTGACCCTGATGCCAAAGCAATGAGGTCCCACTGAGTTTAAGGTACCTTTGTATCTTCATGTTGATGGGGGTGGGGAACTCATGCTACCATGTGGTAAACAGTCCCAAATCCAGTTAGCAGACGCTGTTCATTTTAACACCAAGTGTACAAAGTGGAGAGTGTCTCCAAATTAACCACTCTGTGTTGGAAATTACTCCCTGGATTTTATTAACCTTTGGGAGAAGTTATTTCCTAAACCTTCTGCCAACTCTCAATTTCTAGCAAATGATAATATACTAGTTCTGGGACTTGGGATTGCTTTATGAGAAGAGGAAGGGAAATTATAAAAGAAGGGAGGGGAAAAGGGAAAAAAATCAATCAGAGATAGGGACAAAAGGATTGTCTCATGCTGTTTGAGAAGACCTGATACGTACATGTGTGTGTGTGTGTTTTCTAAAGAGTGAAAAAGAGACTTAGAAGAAAGAACTTGTCTCCATATCCAAGCAAGGTGCTTTATGTGCCAAATTAGAGCTTTGGCTGCTCATTTCGACTTCTTGAAATCCCACCCGCAACTTCCCAAGGAAAGGAACATATGTGGTGCATATTTGGAGGCGTTATTAGGAATCCATAAAGTACAGTATTAGTCAATTTTATATGCTCGGTTGCATGAAATCTGTGTGTTTAAAAAATATAATAATTTGCATTTCATGGCTCTCCGATAACCTCAGGAGTGCACTTGAAATTCAGCACATGCCCACAGCACCTCCCGGCTCACCCCATTTTTAACTGAAGACCAATGGTTTCTATTAAGGGATCAGGCAGGGAGGCTGACAACCCAGTCAATAACTATGTGAGGTTACTTCATTAATGCTATAATGGCTGATAGAGTGAGAGGCAAAAAACAGGTTCCTGACAGCAGCAAATGAAAATGATAGAGATTCCCGAAGCTACGTGCCTTTCCTTTGTCATTGTCTTGTGCTTGGCTTATTCAAAATGTGGCATTTATGTATTCAGGCTTGATGAATGTTGCCGGCGTTAAGTACTTTTTCCATCTCTAATGCAGTGCCGATTGCACATTGTTCTTTCTTCCCTTCTCTCTCTCTCTCTCTCTCTCTCTCTCTCCTATAACCTCTGCTGTCAAGGAACTAGAGGCTGAAGGGTTGTAGGCAATGGCTCAACAGTTCTTTTTGCCATTGCACAGGGGAGGCAATGAATCAGGACTACTGAAAGGAGCACAAGAGGAGGATTGTCAGGCTGCACAGTTAACATTGCAATAGGGGTTGATGAATGGATGGGTGGATCGGAGGTAGAGGCTGGTACTGGCTATGGACGTGGCACATGGATATCGTACCTTCCAACTCTCCTGACTTGGCAGGGACAATCCTGGAGAATCCCCATTTGGCAGGGACAGTCCTATTTAATCCTTTGCCATCTCACTTTTTCAGCTGCTTTTACAATGCCCCAGTTTCCATCTCCTCCTCCAACTCCCCCCACCTGCTTGTCCTCAGCTTACTTCCATTGGTATCAACTGAGTTTTAGGGCAAAAGTAGTTTGCAATCAATTAGCATAGTGGGGGGAGGGGAGATGAGAGGAAGGGGCTTTTCTCTTCCCAGTTGGCTCAGGCAAAAGCAAATGGCTGCAGCTACTGGTAGCTTGCATGTTCTTCCTCATTCATAACTGTTGCACTCTGAACATACTCTGATGTTGCTTAGTTACACGTGCCCCTATTTTCATCTCTGAAATGTTGAAAGGTATGGGATTATGTGGGTACATATCTCTGTACATACAGGCCAAGATCCTATATACTCTTAGTCACTTTGAGTGTCATTCAGGAGAAAAGCTGAAATAAATCGGATAGATAGATAGATGGATGGATGGATGGATCTTTTACTTGTAGGGTAAATAAGCATGAGCAACCTGGGCAGCTGAGTGACTAATGGATGGCAAGGCCTTGGGTTCATTTATCAAGTTCATCTTTCAAATTCATCTATCAATCAGTTCCCCAACCATCAAGTCAAAAGTGTATGGGAGAGATGGACGTCCTTGTGAGATGATGATTGGCTGTGCTATGGATTTCATGGACACAGTCTTCACAAGATTTGAGAAGCTATGTCCCCCTCCCCCCAAAAAATCATTTTCCCCAGCTGTGGGTTTAGCTGTTTTGTAGGCCTCTGTGTGCTGAGATTTTACACTGCCATCTCTGTTTTTGTTAGAAATCTAAGGTTGGGATTCTGTTGTGTATCCTTACTTGGAGCAGACCCATTGAATCAACTGTTGAATGGGGAATCAGAAGTTAGGTAAATCTAACTGATTCAGCATGCTCTAATGAACAACAGGATTTAGGTCTAAATGTTTTGTTCTTTTTTTATATTTTATACAAACTGGGGTGGGCAACTGTGGTTTTACTATGGTGGTACATTCCTTTTAGCATAGCTGAAGGATCGCCACAACATAGGGTTGGAAAGAATATTCAAAAATATTCAAACAAATGGTCAAAAACTAAGTTATAGTGGGTGCTTGGTATCTGCTGGGGTTTGGTTCCAGGACCCCCAGTGGATACCAAAATCTGTGGATGTTCAAGTCCCATTGTAAACAATGGCATATTGAAATGGCATCCCTTATATAAAATGGCAATATCAAGATTTGCTTCTTGGAATTTATTTATTTTTAAAAATATTTTCAAGCTGTGAATGGCAGAATCCATGGATGCCAAATCTGTGGATACAGAGAGCTGACCGTACTCAAGTGTCAGGAACCCTGACAAAGAGAATCATGGATTGACAAGAATCTTTGCAGTCCAGGACATATTCTACACAAAATTCACACTTTTTCCACCTAAAACAACACTTTCGACCCAGGAAACAATATTTTCTATATAGACAATAATATTATTTTCATTATAATATTGCTTTCCTGAGTAGGAAGTTCTGTTTCCTATGTAGAAAATGCTCTTTTCTTGTACAAAAGCCACATGTGAATTTTTTTTTCAGAATAAGTTCTCAACTACAGCATTTTCTCCAAAGAAAATGATATTTCTACACATACACAAAAAATATCTTTTGTGTGCAGAAAATTCTGATTCCTATGCAAAACACAATGTTGCCTGTGCAAAAAAAAAAAAAAAGGTGTGGATTTTGTGCAGAATAAGTACAATACTACGAACAGTCTTTGAAAACTGCAGTTTTTGACGACTTTCTCACAGCAGGAAAAAAATTGCTAAAATTAGTCATTGCTTTCAGTGCCACCCTAACATCTTGAAAGGCATTGCTAAGCATCTATCTAGCAGTTTCAGCATGGAAACTTCTTCATACCTGTTATCATGTAATCACATAATTCTTGTAAAGCCCTGTAAAGCAGGCCAGGTTAATTTTTCCCTGTGTTACAGATGAAGTGATGAAGCTGAGAGGCAGATTAAGATTATCACACACCCCAAGTATCCCACCACAGGGATGACAGGACATCGCGAAAGGGCTCCCCTTTCAGATGTCATCGTCCATGTGGCATTATGCTCCCATGCCCTTTCTGTGCTCCCCCCCATGCTCCTTTCTATTCACGGGCTAAGTCATGAACTGACCCATCATTCCATTTCCGTAATAGAATGACAGATGAGCGAAAAGGTGCCCCGTTATGCTGGCGCAATGCCAGCTGCAGTGGGAGGTCCTGCTGAATGTTTCCAGTCGAGATTGGGACATCGAGGTAAGTGACACACTTTTTTTTTACCTTCCCCAGGTTACTTGGGGTTTTTAAAATGTGCTTTGGTGCTTGGTTTTAATTTTTGACATTTCTTTTCCCTCTTTTTTTTTTTTTTTTTTGATATCCCATACAATCGTTCTCTCATGGCTGGGATATCCTTTCCAAGAAGTAAATGGGGCTCCGTGAAAACTCCCTTCACTCCTTGGCTGCCAGAGGGGAGGGGAGCATTCTTTAAAGCACAATTAATGTAGGTCTGAATTTTTTTTTAAAAAAAAAAAGTTACAGGGATGGGAATGGGGCAGGAGAGGAGGTTGCGAGATGGGAACGCTATATTTGTCCCCACCTGATAATCTCTTCAGTCAGCGCTGGGCAAAATATGGCCCTGGGACTTTACATGCCCCCCCCCCGGTGTTTCATACCCTTCCACATTTCAGAGATGAAAACTAGGACATGTGTAGCTAACTGACATCAGAGTGTGCTCAAGAGGGCCAAAGTAATGAATGAAGAAGAACAGACATGCTAGGAGAGGCTGCAGCAGTTTGCTTTTCCCTCAGCCTACTAGCAAGGGCAAGAATCTGCCCCCAACCTCTCCTCTTGCCTCCTCTGAGTGAACCGAGTACAAATGACTTTGACACTTTGAACTCAGTTCCCACCAATTGAAGAGGCCAAGGATAGCAGTGGAAAGTGGAGAAGGAGAGAGAAACTGTCTGAAAAAGTGGGATAACAGAGACGTGGGGACAGATGGAGGGTATGGTGCTTTTATGGCCCTCAATCTGTGCAGCCATCCATAACTGCCCCTTTTCAGGCCACCAAAAGGGAGTGGAAATTCACTGTTAAAATAGGCTGCACCCCCGCCCCCTGCACAGCGTAAAATAAAATAACCCCCTTTTCAAAACTAGAATGGACTTCGGGCAACTTCTGTTTTGTTGTTGTTGTTGATATTTTTATTTATTTATTTATTTATTTATTTATTTGGCATTCTGTGCGACCCCTGAAATGTCTCAGTGCCAGGAACCAGTGCTGCCTCAACCTGCAAGAGCTGCCACCTTGAGTTCCTACATTGGGAGAAAGGTGGGTTATTAATAAATATAACAACAACAACAACAACAACAGGTCTGAGACCACATAGGGCCCTCCCACACTACACATCTACAGCACTATGGTTTCACTTCAACTGCCATGGCTGCACCCTATAGGAACCTGGGAGTTGTAGTTTGGTGAGGCACTAGAATTCACTGACTGAGAATTCTAAATACCCCTCCCTAAACTGTCAATCCCAGGATTTGTAGCATGGAAGGGCCCCAATTCAACTGGGCCAGAGATAACCCTAAACTCTAAGCAAACCTGCGATGCACACAAATCAAAAGCATATGATTCTTCATGATAACAGAAGACTACTGTCAAAACGAGTGTCAAAGAAAACAGAAAAAGAAAGAGAGCAGTCCTATTCAGTCGTGCCCATGAAGTATCAGCAATAACAGAGCAGGAAGGTCTTCACCTGAAGGTAGGAGTAAGGCATTGGTAAAATGACTCTACAGCAAATTCTTCAGGGCTTGTGCCATGATCAAGTAAGTCTTGTCCCTTTTTCTGTAAAAGTGTCTCACCCCTTCATTTCAGGGGGCAAGAAGGTACATTGGAGAACAGACATTCCTCAAGGTATGCAAGATCTCTGCCACTGAAGGCGCTCAAGGTAATAAACAGCAGGTTGAATTAGACCTGGAAGCAAATTGGCTTGCCTTTTGCTTGCCAGTATTTTATCCCTTCCAGCAATCATTAAGGATGACTGGAAAGTCAGGAGTTATAGGTTTGTGGCCGTTAAGCCACTTGTTACCCTGCTCTCATCGAGCAAAGTGCTGTGGGCAACAGTGACATTTTGCAGATTTTATGAAACCAAAGTCACACTTATCATTCCACCCACAGCATGAAGGAAAAATGCATGTGAGCCGAGGTACTTCTCCCCCCCAACTCCACCACTCCCCTTTGGCTTAGTATCTGTATAATACCTGTTCGACATCAAATGGGTTTTTGTTCCATCAGGATGGTGACATTGACCTGGTTTTCACAAACAACAAAGGAAGTGGTCAACCAGGGTCTGAATCAGGGTCGTCAGGTCAGTAACATTACAAGCTCTGAGATTCCAAAGCCAAAATCTATGCAAATGTAGGCTTAGCAATGCCTCCTCTTGGTGACACAGAGGGTAGGCCTCTGTGATGTCATGAAGCACAATATATTAAGCACCAACGACAGTTGCTCAAAGCATGTGACTCAAACAAGAGACAAAAAAAGGCTAATATTTCTGTTTTCCATGACTTCCAAGCTCTGCATTAAACTGAGAGGACTTTTTCCAGCTCTGTTTTGAGCACCTCTGCAAACACTGCTTTTAAGAATATATGGGAGTTGTAGTCCGAGCAAAGAACCAAAGATTTTTTTTTCCAAATTCAAATTTGAACACACACACACACACACACACACACAGAGAGAGAGAGAGAGAGAGAATTTTTCAAGGTGATACTCTTGCCCTATGATTCTTCCTCTTTGCCCTGAGGACTGGTTAAGAAGTGTCTGGCCCTGAGACTCAGCACTTTATCACACAAAGCTGAAATTGCAGAATTACGACTGGATAGTAACACAAAGGGTTCCCGTGATCTCACCCAGTCATTGTCCTCCCATGATCTGTATGTACTCTACCTGTTAATTACTCATAAGTTTTCATTGGTGGGTAAAGCCCGTGCCTAGCCCTCCATATTGCTCTTTTCTTTTTTTTTAATTTTAATTTTTTATTAGTTACACATGTTTTCCATCAATTTTATAAACAAATCACAATCTTTGTAACAAAATTTTACATAATCAAAAAAAAAAAAGAAAGAAAGAAAAACTTACACATAGAGAAACTTCTGTTATCTATATATTCTTCACTTCTTTCAAATAAACTTTAAAGAAATTTTTAGGAATATTCCTCCATGTGACCCTTCCTCCTTTGCTTGTGTGTGATCTCTGTTCTTGTATTTTTCCTCCTGCCTGCTTGTTACATTCAACTTGTTTCATCTGGTTGTCACTACAATCTTACTTCTGAAACCTAAATCACGTCCCACTGTGATTACATCATGAATGGGCAGTTCTCTTTTTTCACCCTCCCCTTTCCCAACGAGAACACATAATTAAATTTCTGGGGAAGAATGTGAAAAGGACCAAAAGGGCGCTGTTTTAATGAACTGTCACCTTTGCCGGTACATTTTAATGTTTAAGTGTTTATTTGTGAAGTTCTTTCATTATGTATTTGGTTTTGGTGTTTTTAACTAAGGTCACATCTTCTCCAAGAACAGCTGAACTCTCACCCATGCAAAATCACAGAAGTAAGAGAAAATTTTTCTTAAAGATGCATGCATGGCCCAGCACAAAGTGTTAATACTCTGTCTTCACAATGTGAAGAGAAGTGTTACTATAGCATGAGCTGAAATCCTGTACTTAAACCACTAGTGGTGGTCGTGCAATAATTCTGTGATGGTAGTATTGTGCGATAACAGCAACGTGTGATAATTACTGTGATTATGCCACTAAGGAGATTATCAGATGGTAAAAATATCCCAGGACAGGGACGACAGGAGATCACTAAAAGGTTTACCTTTTAGATGACATCATTGCTGTCCTGGGATGCTCCCGTTCTGCTGCTGTTCCTCCACCGTTTCCTCTTATTCACGGAAAAATCCATGAATAAGAGACCCATTCCTTATTATAACAGAACGACGGGCAAGTGAACAGGAGCCCCATTCTCCTCCCAGATTCACAATGGGTCATGACATCACTGGGAGGTCCATGCCAGATACTTCTGGGTGAGATCAAGAGGAGAAGGTAAATAAAACCCTTTATTTTCCGTGCCCCAGACAGCTTTTTATTTTTAAAATGGGGTTTTCTTCTTGGTGAACTGTTTTGTCAGCTGGGGGGGGGGCGGGATTAAATTCGAATTTGCCGCCCGGTTGTTCTCTTGCAAGAATGGCCAGGATTTCAGTTTCCAGTAGTAAAAGCAGCCTTACGGTGGCTGCATTTACAACTGGGCAGCGAAGGGAGGGGGGGCCTATTTCTGTCATGGATTGAAGGTAGGTGTCTGAAAACTTTTACCTTATTCCATGGCAGGAGTGGGAGTGGAGTGGGGGGTGTAGCAAGACTGAAATGGGCTACAATGTCCCATCTGATAATCTCCCATGTTTCTGCTTTCCTTAATAGCGGAATTGCAGCATTTTTAGATACTCATCTGATAAAGTCCTCAGGCTTAGGCCCTGAGATCAAGGAATCCTAGATAAATCTTGCCACTTTGGTTGGCAAGTAATGGTTCAGATGCAGCATTTTTCCATGCCAAGCAATCAATCGATCCTACACAGCAAAAACTAGAAGTCGGGGGGGGGGGGACTCTGGTCTAGCTTTCCCCAGGACATGATTTCCCCTCCCTTGCTAGATGCATGTCATTGTTTTCTCCATAAGATAGACTTTTACCTCCAAGTCTGATGTGATAAAGTCATGGCACTGACCGTTTTATTTATTGCTTCTGAGAACAAGCTCATTTTATCACATAGAATAGTGTCAGACGTTGCCAACTGCCCCTGTACTTAGGGAAAGTGTGACACTAGGAATATAAAATGTGTTATCCTTCACTCTCACAAACATACTGTACGTTCTCCAACTGTCCTGATCTGGCAGGGACAGTCCCAATCAATCCTCTGCCATCCCATTTTTCAGCTGCTTTTAAAATGTCCCAGTTTCTTTCTCCTCTCCTCCTCTCCACCCTTTTTCCTCAGCTTACTTCAATTGCTGCAAACTGAATTCAAAGTGAACAAGTAGTTTGTACTCAGCAGGGGGGGTGAGGAGAGGAAGGGTGGCAGAATATTGCCCTTCCCAGTAGGCTCAGGCAAAAGTAAGTGGCTGCAGCCTCTCCTAGCTTGTGTGTTCTTCCTCAGTTGCCATCTTCATCATACCCTGAAGATTCCTGGCCACACATGTCCCAGTTTTCATCTGTGAACTGTTGGAGGGTACGCAAACAAGAATGAAGAATTCCCTATACTGTATACGTATGCCTGAGGACTGAGTTCTGCTAGAAGGGCCCTCTTTTGTCCTCCAACATTGTGAGCAATATGTAGTGGGAGGACATGGAAGAAAGCCTTCTCTGTTGTGGCACCACACTTGTGGAATGCCCTCTCCTTGGAGGTACAATTGGACTCATGTTGGCTTCTTCCAGCACCACATCAAAATGTGGCTTTTTATTAATGACTTTGGGCCCTGGTTTACTTTTCAAATGCACATGTGCATGCCTTTAACTGTTTCAACCTTTTAAAATTGTTTTAACTTGTCAAATTGTTCAGTATGTGCTAAACCTGTTCAATTTATTTTACTATTGTTTTAAATCTGAAATTATTATTACCTGTTCATATGGTTTTACTTGTACACTGCCCTGAAGTTCCATGATATAGAGTGGCTTCTAAGTACTACAAGTAAGTAAGAAGGTAAGTAAGTAAGTAATTTCCTCCAGTATTTCCCTCTTCTGGATGAGGATATGGAGATTTCTGTGCAATTCTCAATCACTTATTTGTGCTCCGTGGCTTCTCTACACTGGGCAGAATACTCTGACTTCCAGCCAGAGAATTCTACCTCCCAAGCTAACTGGGATCCCACCCGCCAGCCCTGTTACCACAATGAAATGGGCAGACATCTACATGCATAGTCCGGGCCCTGCTGTCTTACATCGCACTCTCTGAAGTTGGGAAGAGGCCCTTAGTATGTGATCAAGGCTGGTCACATGCAGGGAGCCTTGATCATCATGTGCTGGGAGCCTCCTTCCTGGCTTCAGAGCAACAGCAGCAGCGGTAGTGGATGTATCTGGCGATAAAGCCCAGCGTGCAGGTACGGACTCCTGTGTTCCTGCACTGGAACCATCTGGGTGTTCCTGCATGACACAGGTTATCCCAGAAGTTATTTTGAAATGTTTTAAAGGGGTTTACCCTGGCTTCCCCCTGGTTTTCCCTTGGATATGATCAAGACTGTCTAGAAGTGAACTGCGACAAGATCTCTGTATTGTTTTGAATGCAGGGCACCAACATGGGGGGAAGCTAGGGTAAATTGTCCATCCTGACAAACCCTCAGAGTGATGCTACTAGACAAGACTTCTAAGCATGACTTGACAGCCAGAGACACCTGAATATGAGATACTGGGGAGTCTCAAGATCAAAAAACCAGATTCTGAAAATAGGTTCAATAGGTTAGACAGCTCCTTTAAAGTTCAGACTTTAAATAGGAGTGGATTCATCATCCCACTTTCATGGAATCCACTAGCAACCCCTGTATGCATGTACACATAACTGTTGCATAGATACCTTTCACCTTAGCACCAAATGCAAGGCTGTCAAGGATATGGTCAGGGGAGATATGGTGATGGGGCACAACTAGTGTACTCAGTCTTCACACATTTATTGAATGTGTGGTAAATAGCTGAAGTGATCTGGAGCATAAAGCTACAGGTGATAGTAATATTAATTGATCTCTTTGCATACTGAAATCCTTTACCGCTTGACTTCTGTACCACATTAGATTGGAAGAATCATAGAATCATAAAGGACCACAAGGACCATCTAGTCCAACCCCTTGCCATGCTGGAAGACACAACTGAAGCACTCTTGAAAGATGCCCATCCAACCTCTGTTTAAAGACCTCCAAAGATGGAGAGTCCTCAGCCCTCTGAGGTAGTCTGTTCCATTCTTGAACAGCTCTAAGAGTAAAGAAGTTCTTCCTAATGTCTCTCTTTCCTTTTTATTTGAAACTGCTGGTTCTATTCCTGGGGGCCGTTTACACGATGAAAATGTCCTGGGAAGAATTCGTGTCGATCCCTGGCAGTTTACACGTACATCGGGTCGGGTACGTGATTTTCGGAAGGGGGTCCACCTTTTATCCCGCAGGTTGTGCCGGTTTTTAAAAAAGTCACTGGAGGATTCGGAAAATCGGAAATGTAAACAGCGTGGGACAAAAAGTCTCGGTACTGGGATGACCGGAAATGGTGACTGGGGGCGGGCTTAGAGCTCAGGGACCAGAAAAGGAGGGGTCAGTCACCCGTTCAACAGATCCAGCCTCACCAGCCGAAAACAAAGGCATCCCTTCCAGCTGCATGAAGGTTGATGTGTGTGTGCACGTGAATGTACTCAATCACCTTTTTAAATGGATTTCTACACTGCATGCTACAGAGAGATCGTGGTGGACGGGCACAGTAAAATATTCCAGCCTCTGAGCGAATGAACATCCCTTAAATTCCCCCTCTCTGTGTCTGTGTGTTTCAAAACAGCCTGTTTGTAGCTGGTTTGAAGCATGAACTCTGCAGCTAATCTGTTTTGTAAGGGTTAACATTTTACAGAGGCAAAGGGAATACGATGCCTCCCCTCCCCTCCCATCCCCCTCACTCGGCTTGATTTCAAATGGAAAGCACTCTTTCGTTCCTGCGTCTGAGCGAAAGATCTCAGTCTGGATCTTTAAAAATGCTTTCTGCCTCTTCTGAAGGGGTTAAAATGTTCAAGAAGCAAAGGGGGAATAACAAACCTCTTCCCCCCTCTCTCCCCCCCCCAGCCAGCCAATAGCATCGCTCGTGGCACGGAACTCTAAAGGAAGTGCATCACCAAGGTTGTGAAAACACGAGTAATCGCATCTTTGATTGACAGCCAAAAAAAAAAAATTAAAACCTAAACAAAACCGGAACTATGGACGTGTAACTATCAGTCACGGGACCACACGGGATATCCAGATCAGAGACATAAATCATATAAACAGCGAGGGACGGATTCGTGATCACTTTGTCACGGTAGGCAACGTGACAATTTCTGTCGTGTAACTGGCACCGTGGTCTCTGGAGCAGCGGAAAACAAGCTTCCTCCATCGTCTATGTGATATCCCTTCAAATATTTGGAGATGACTATCATGTCACTTCTCAACCTCTTCTCCTCCAAGCTAAACATACCCTGCTCCCTAAGTTATTCCTCATAAGGCTTGGTTTCCAGACCTTTGATTCATGACTGAAAGATTCATGCCTGAAACTTCATATATGCATGAAGAAAAAAAAATGTGCACATTAAAAGCTAGTACACTCCCTCTCACTCACATGCTATCTTTCTATGAGAAGGTTTTTGTTTTGTTTTGTTTTGTTTTGTTTTGTTTACAAAGAGAGAAAAAGGAAAAAGCATTCAGCCTGGGATCTAAACTGCAGTCAGGTTTACCACTTGATTCATCCTACATCTTCATGACAAAACACAGGACTCATTTTCTCTCCCCCTAACCTTCTCCTCTCTCTCCCACCGATAAACTTAAATCAGGTTGGTTTGAAATTCCCTACCCAAACTTGCTTCCTTTCCATGGGTTCCTTTGCAGGCTTTCACCCACATAACCTTTTCCTAAGTTTCAAACCATGCCCTTCACTCCCTACATTTCTGACAGAGCTTGGAAACATTTTGGAAGCACAACTCATGAAATTCTGGAAGTCATAGTCCAAAAAAAGCACTTTTCAAAGCTGTGGTTTGGGACTAATTAACTTTTTTTTAAAAAAATACACAAGTGCAATATAAGGTTGCCAGATTGAAAACTGGAGAGGACTCCTATACCTTTAGTCGTTGTGCAGAAAAGGGACTTTCAGCAGGTGCTACTCATTACACAAGCAAAGATTAACACCTGCTGAAATTCTCTCTTCTACACAACCATAAAAGGTTCAAGAGCACTCCTGAGTTTTCACTCTGGCAAATATATACAGCCTATATTTGCTCACTCCCCCTTTGGTGGCTGTATTTGTCAAGCACTGAGAAAAGCAAAACATGGCCCTTTCCACCTTAACATCTATTTGGTCCCCAGAACTGTCAGGAGATCCATCCCCCCTGCCTTCACAGATACAGAGAGGCCTTTACCAACAAGGCCACCTCATCCCAGCATATATTAGGCATGCAGAAGTGGTCTTTCTGCAGGACCCTTTGACTATGATTATTCAAGAGGATGTCTGGGCACATTGTATGAGGGCATCTCATTAGCATATATGCAGCCCAGCAGGGGCAATGCTTTACGAGGAATCAAGGCATACAGTTGCAGTGGCCACATCAATGGAACCGCTCTGCACACATCCCAACTAGTCTGGACTTCACCAGGAGCTACCATGACAGGGGGAAGCCTTCTCTCCCTCCTCCAACCACCTCTACACACCAGGATTTATTGCTATTGTGTACTGTTTGCCAGGTTAAAATAGCAAGCCTGGGAGAGGTCTTGGAAGGTCAGGAGACAGAGCAGCTATGCTCCAAGCAGCTCTTCCCACAACACCCTGCCTTAAACCATTTCTGACCATTCTCTTTAATCCATCAGATTGTTAAATCTTGTTATCATGCAGACATACATGGGGAAAAGGGAGGGTGGAAGATGCATTCCAGCAAATGAATCTGCTTTATATTATCCTCAAAATATTACCATAAAAACCAGAGAAGGTAGGCATGTCTGGCTCACCAGGGTCTAGTTTATCAAAAGGTGAATGGGTGTATGTGAAAGTGGGGGTGGGGAGCAAAGTCGTGTCAGGTTTGATTTAAGACAGACTGCTTGATTTGGAGGGGGGGCATTTTATAGAGATTCCTCCCCACTTCCCCCCTTGTTCTCTCTTTTAAGTATGGGGGAAGACTCACAATACCCAGATATATCAAAGAATGAAGCCACATCCCTGTCATCAGAACGGTCTGAAAACCTATCCCATTCAGAGCCACTGTTCATAGCAAGCAATTCCACAGATTCTTGGGCAGAGAACTTCAGTTCACACCCGTACATACAACCTGTTCATATAAAGAAATGAAAGCAAATCACTGGTTGTTGGGACATGGCTTTGGAAGCACTCAGGAGGCTTCATTAATAACCATGTGCATTGTTGTTGGTAGTAGTAGGGCATGCCTTCAGGTTGTTTCTGACTTATGGTGACTCTAAGGCAAACCTATTGCAGGTTTTTCTTGGCAAGACTGGTTCAGAGGGGGTTTCGTGTTGCCTTCCTCTGAGGCTGAAAAAGCATGACTTGCCCAAGGTCACCCAGGGGTTTTCCACTGGTGAGCAGAGATTCAAACCCTTTGTCTCCCAGAGTCCTAGTGCAACATTCAAACCATTCCCCCACACTGGCTACAAACCATGTGTGTGTATATCAGCAAGTAGTGAAAAAGAGTGAAAGTTGAGAGCAACTCTATGGTCAACTTCTGGTGGAGGCATACTGTAGAATCATGCTGGAGGACCTGCAAATGCCTAGAGAAGTGTTCTCTCAGGTAAAAAAAGAATAACGTCCTATATTTGTGGTTTTTCTGCCACTAACCCTCATGAAAGTTGAGGGCTGACTGTAATTACAGGTTGGCTGATTATACAACAGTTAATTCAATGGGTTCTGCTCTGGGTGGAAGTACCCAACAGGAAAGCAACCTACCTACCGACCTGTCTCTGTCTCCTTCTCCACCTATTCTCCTTGCTTGTTCTTTTTTTTTCCCCCTCTTTGTTTATTTTTATTTGTTTTCAAATCCTGTTTTACACCTCTCTCCCCACAACTACCATTTAGGGGGCTGCTGTCTTCTTTTGATCCATCCAGGCAGCTCCACATAAGAGCAGCCACTCAATATTGAATTAGGGAACTCCTCGTGTAATGCAGCTCGCCAATTACAAGGCCGGATTGCTGTTCCCTGATTTATAATACATTACTGTGTTAAGTAATATAACATTATAGATACAATTTGTACCTCTCTCACTCTCTGCAGATTAGAGAGGTGGCACATGAGGAGTGGATCATTAAACAGCCGCGCAAGGCTAGGGGCCAAGCTCTTCTGTTTAACAAGCTGCTCCAAACTCCACCTCTCTCATCCACAGAGACAGAGAAGAATAAATGGCTGCTGTAACTTATTATAAATCTTCTCTCTCTCTCTCTCTCTCTCTCTCTCTGTGTGTGTGTGTATGTGTGTGTGTTCAGTTTGTAGCTTTCAATATGACTATAAACACAAAAGTCTGCTATTGGCAATTCTGGGCTACGTCAACAGGAGTATAGTGTCCAGATTGAGGGAAGCAGTATGTTGCTGACATTATGTCTTGCAACAACTCTTAGCACTGAAAGAGTTAAGAATGCCTCAGAGTGGGCAATAGCATTAGAGTTAGATAGTGTGAGTGACCCACAGTCCTTCCTGCTTGTCTACCAATCCTGCTCCCTCTGTGCTATAAACTGTAACTCTTAGGACTATCAGACGCAGCCTCTTTAAAAGTTCTTTTGCAGGCATTAAAAACACACACACACACTTACCTTATAATCCCAGCAAAGGCTCCTCATGTGATTTCATCACATGGGAAAGTCAAACATAAAACCAAAAATAAAGCATTTTAAGTTACACCAAGCACCCAGACACACTGTAAAAGGTAACCCAGGGAAGGTCATAAAAAGAGTGAAATTTACCTAGACATTCCAATCTCACCCAGATGTTTTGGTGCCAGAGTGGCCATTGTCAGGATAAGTCTGAGATTTAAATGACCTGAAGTATCGCATGCCAGCAATGCCTGCAAAAAAGCAGCAGGGAGATCTATTGATGGCTTAAACTGTCAATTAAAAACAGCAAGATTTTTGCTCTTTATAATTGCGAAAGGGCGACATCGTCTGACCCCCTGTGCGTCCTTTCGCGATTATGTGGCATCATGATGATGCTGTATTTTCCGCGTCTGATAAAGTCCTTAGGGATGTTTCCATCTCTTCTCTTACCCAGAATACTCTCAGCACTCCTTAGAGATGTAGCTAGCTTAGGCTAGCACCCTGAGTAACTTTCCTATCTTAGAGTGGAGTTCCTACAATAAAAGCCTTAATCTGTTGCTCTAAAGCCATGGGTGTCTTTGCTCCTTAAGACAGAATCTCTTACTGACTGCTTCATGCACGCACCTATCATTGCCATCCCTCATAAACCTACCATTTCAATCTGGCAGCACCCCAGCCAAAGGATTTCCATGGGTTTGGGGTGCTGGGTAATGGCAGCTGTGGTGCTCTCCAGGGACCCATTCACACTACAGAATTATAGTGTTATAATTCCACTTTCACTGCCATGGTTCTATTCTATGGAATCCTGGGATTTGCCATTTAGGGAGGGGAATTTCAAATTCTCAGCCTTGACTTCTCATGCCTTGCTAGACTACACACCCCAGGATTCCATGGGACACAGCTGTGGAAGTTAAAGAGGAACAATAGCACTATAATTCTGTAATGTGACTGCCCCCCACCGGTCAGTGGGTGCATCGGAACAGGGAGAGGGGAAGACCCCTCGGTGCCTTACCACAACTGCTTGTTTTAGGGTTGTCTAAACAGTGAAAATACTCCTCAGTGGATCTGAGTAGAATACGATTTGTCTAAATCCTGCATCAATTCAGCATATTTGGAAAGAGGGGGGCCAAATCCACCAAAAACTCCACAGGAAAAACATTTGTGGCTTTCACCGTATTTTTTTTACAAAGCTCTGTGGGGAATACACTTTCCCTCTTATCAGGACAACTGATTCACATTCATTCACATTCCCGATATGAGCAGAAGTAGAAAGCTGGTTGGTTAGACGTGCACAGGGGGTGAAGCTTGCTAACAAGGCAAGCAGCCAAAACTGCCATGTTGATTTTTCACCTTAGCAATCGTGTGCAAGAAAACAAACTTTTATTTATTTATTTAGGCAGAATATTACATTTTCACACCTTAGATATGCTTTTTTTTTTAAAAAAAAAACCACTTGGAGGAGGCAACCAGTGGCAATAAAAATGTGAGTAATTCACTTGTGCCCGCCACCTTGATTCACAGGCATTCCCATTTGGACAACAAACACAGCTGGCTTCACATGCCTGTGATCTTGCAAACAACAACAGCATTAAGACAAATTGGACCAGCTTCGAATTGATGTTACTGTGCTCCAATCCACATTTCTCCCCCTTATATAGACAAGTCCTTTGACTGTGTTGCAGACATGATTTCCTGGTGCCCCTATCTACAGCACCTCAGAAACCTTTCAGTTGAGGTACAGGCTGAAACAGTAGGTTTGGGGGGGGGTCAAATTTGGTTGTTAAATGTGAATCCTCAGCAGCTACAAGATCTTAAGTCCAGCTTACAGTCTCACAATGACAACATTAGGAGGAACTTTTTGACAGTAAGAGCTGTTCGGCAGTGGAACACACTCCCTCAGAGCGTGGTGGGGTCTCCTTCCTTGGAGGTCTTTAAACAGAGGCTGGATGGCCATCTGTCGGGGATGCTTTGATCATGATTTCCTGCATGGCAGGGGGTTGGACTGGATGGCCCTCATGGTCTCTTCCAACTCTGCAATTCTATGATTCTATGACTGAACAGCATGTCAGTATGTATGATTCCATTAAATTTGTAGACTTCAGGGAAAACATTTTTCACCTCTGTTAACAAGCCATTATATTCTTTGTTTAGCTTATCAGTCAATGTAGTGTGACAAGGAAAAAGACCACACACCCTACCAGGGCTCAGCCAGCACCTGTAACTGCAGTGTGGAGCTCAAAATACCGCTTTCCCATATAAGCAGCATCAATGCTGTCTCCTTGGATAATTCCCTGAACTGCGCTGCCCTCAGCCTGGGTTTTATGAAGTGGCTCGCCTATCAATGGCCATCGCTTCATCAGCCAGCCTTGTCATATCGCAGCACACAATGGTGGTGTGTTCTGTGGCATTATAAAAAGGTGTTGCTGTACTTAAGGGGATTATAATAGAGTTTAATAAAGCTGGAAGCCCAGGTAGAACCATCCTAATATCACAGTGAATGAAGGTTACAAAGCTGCAGAATGTTTCCTGGAGCTAATGCTCATATTCACATTGTTTGACTTCAGAGATGAAATGTAGGCAAAAAGTAATAGGGGTCAAAGAGTCCATCTTCTTAGTAGTTACTACTCTCTTTCTAATAAAAAAAATCAGGGTGTCTTATGCTGTGTGTTGCATTCATTCTAATTAAACTTCTAGGCCTGGAGATTTGGGGCTGAAACATGAGACCAAGGTGCCTGAAAAAAAGGAGGGGGGAACCTCAAATGGGTCCACTGAGAGACAAGTGGACCCATTTGAGTCCTCTGCTCTGCAACTCCCCTGCTGAGTTAACTGAGCACACTTTGATTTCAGTTTACAGCAAATGAAATAAGCTGATGACAAAGGAGGAAGGTGCAAAGAGGAAAGATACACTGGGACATTTTAATAGCAGCTGAGGAAGTGGGATGGAAGAGGATTATCGAATCATAGAGCTGGAAGAAACCATGAGAACCATCCAGTCCAACCCACAGCCATTCAGGAATACACAATCAAAGCAGTCCCAACAGATGAATATCCATCCATTAAATGGCCCTGTCCCTGTTAAACTGGGGCAATTGAAGTGTGTGTCAGCATCAACTGCAGTTGCTCAAAGTATGTCAAATAAAAAGTATTGTTATTGTTGCATTTTTTGTGTACTTTCTGTTGGAAAGTAGGATCCAGAAGATAAAACAAGTACTGAAAATAATCTTTACCTATTCTATAAATGAGCAACAAACAATACAGTAGGACCCCCATATCCGCTGATTCATTATCCACACTGATTCAGTTATCCACAGGAGACAAAACGGTACACCTACCATAGAGTCTTCCTAGAAAATGCCTAGAGAGGCATCCTCTCTAGACATTTTCTAGGTCATCCAAGGCAACTCTATAATAATTGAAACCAGAAATCCCATTATTTTCAATGGTGTTCGCTATCATCCACAGTTTTCAGTATCCACAGGGCATCCCGGAACAAATCCCCTGCGGATATGGGCATCCTACTGTATATCTACATCAAAGCAATATACAAAACAAGTAGAGAAAAAGTATTTAAAATTAACAAGAGCAATGTGGCAAGCAAATAATACAAAATAACAAATATGCCAAACAGTAAAAGGTCACACTGAAACAGAATCAAACTGGATACAATGCAAAAGAGGAACAGCAGATCCTCCGTGAATAAAATCTGGCTGAATATGGCGCGGCAGGCTCCAACCCTAAATGGAAGAGAGACGGACGATTTCGCCGCAGGGATGGTGTCGTCCGAAATGGATGCCCTGCTGTGCTGCTGCTACAAACCTCTCCTGCTCTATCCTTGCACTGCAAGGATCCTCTGAAAATGTCCTGGGTCAGAGCAGTGGAATGGCTGCTAGCTGAAGCCTTTGTTCTTGTGCCTTTTCTGCTGCACAGTTCTGCTGTTTGGATACTCCTGGGTTAGTTCATCTCCAGGCTGTGCCAGGTGCCTCTAAATAAGCCTATACTGAGTGGACAATGTCAAGTGTTGCAGGTATCCCTATGTGTGCTCTGGGTAAGATCTTTTAGAATTTGAGCCTTGGTGCTGCAGCTACAGCATGCATTTTACTACCTGCCCCAAAATTATTTGGTGTGTTTTTCCATGCCTCTGGAAGGCCATAAAACAGAGGTGGGTAACAGGGGCTCACAGGCTGCATAGGGTCCTTTGTGGCTATTTGTGCGAACCCTCCCTCCCCCACAGGGTTCTTCAGAGTTCTTCAGTGTGTGTGCATGTGTGTCTGTGTGTTTACATTCAATTTTTGGCCCTCCATGCCCCCAGCAACCTCTAGGAGGTATGAGGGAGGGCAATTTAACCATGCCCACCCCCCACAATTGTAAACCCAGGAGAGGCCCTTTCTTTAAATCAGGAAGTGACCTAGAAGTGATTTACAGATCACTTCCTTTTGCAAAATGGGCTACTCCTCAGCATAAAACAGCCGGGAGAGGGGGAAAAATATTGTGGCATTTCACCTCATGGCCCCTGGAGGATTTTTGAGGGCACCTGGGGCCAGAAAACTGTTTTGTCCTTTTTTGGGGGGGTGCTGTGAGCAAATGCAGCCCACCAGGGACTCCTAGGGGAGCAATGCAACCCCATAACCTCTTAGGAATTGACTATCCCAGCCAGAAATTAATTTTATTTTAATTAAAATGATTAATAGGTTTGCCCCCAAATTCTATGCCCATTGGTGTGGATTGCCCTGATGTCTCTTTCAATAATCAGAGAACCCAGAAGCATTTCTGGCTCACCTGGCAACCCTTGCCTGCTCCCACCTCTGTGATAGCACAAAGAACCATCCCTATGACATCAAAAACCCTGCCCTCTGAGATCACAAGGAATTACCTCTTGGTCTCAGGTTTTGATCTTGAAATCTCTGAAACAGGCATGCTCCTGACTTGGCAACTCTAAGGGCCAGTCTAGATGAAGGAATAAAATGTGAATAGGGGTGCAGAAATGCCAATTTACAGCAGCTATCATGTCTCAACAATTTTTTGGCACAAGTGCTGGTGTGTGAATCTCTCCATTTCTTGTTCACATGGAGGCTTGTCAGAGAATCATGATGGTGGCCGCGAGTGAATTGCTCATGGTTATGTACTCCCCAACTTGTCCCTGCCAAAGAATATTAAAAAAACAACAACACCTAACTCCAAGGTGCCAAAGAGTGATCTTCTGCTTAAATAATTAAATAAAGGAAAGAAAGCCTGTTTCACCACCTCAATGCATTATTGTTACGGCAACAATCCAACATTGCAGTTCTGCAATCTGCTGTCTTACCAAGTTCTGCAACTTGTGCACGTCCAACCAATCAGCTGTACTCTTCAGGAATGCAATGTGATTCAGTTATCCTAACAGGCGAGGGTACACATTTCTGTTGGGGTTTTTTAAAAGCTCAGGGAAAATCCTGGAGGCTTCTGCCATGGACTTTCCCTGACTTTTGCTCCCCCTTCCTCTGAAAAGGATGGAATGCTACAGGGTCCCATTTTGACCTATGGGATTCCCTGTGGATTCTAAAAGGTTTTTTTGTTCCCACCGTCTGAACAACCCCTAAGCCTCAGTAACAATGCCCTGTGAGGTTCCTGGGACAAATCACTCATGGTAGTGGTAAATCTTTAAATTTAGGTGCTCATCTTAACAGTCTTCATTAAAGTTCCCAGATCTCAGGGCCAGGCCCTAAGTCTTAGATCCAGTAACATCTTCTCCAATCCTCAGGGTAAGGAGGAGGAATCCCATGATAAGAACTCAGCCTTGATACATGTGTGTATGTATATTTTGCACATTTGTAAGAGGCTATTTACCTCATCTTGCCCCTGCCTTGGAGCCCTGCAGTCCAAACGACTCAGGGCTCTAGCCCTGTTTTTTCCCCTGGCAGTCCAGATGATACCCAAGGCAAAGGTGGGGGAAAGCCCTTTGCAATGATGTAAAAAAAAAGCCCCAGGAAAGCCCACACCATGTGGGGAAACCCGGATCAGCCAACAGGAGAACGTAGGGTTCATACCTATATGCCAGCCCATATACCTGGATGATGATGGTGATTATGATGGTGTCCCTCTGAAGCCAGGAAGGGAGCCCCCAGCACATGATCAAAACCCCCTGCATGTGTCCAGCCTTGATCAAATGCTGCAGGCCTCCTTCCTGGCTTCAGAGGGACCAATGTAAAATGGCAGGGGAGGCTGCTGTGTCTGTGTGGACTTCCTCTTGCTTTGTGAAGGTAAAGTGGGGGAAAGGGGCCTGATCTGGGGCCAAGATATGCTGGTGGGAAGCTGACATATTCTGGCAGCTCTACACAAGTCACACGTGTCCTGTTTTTCCTTGGCACAATGTTGAAGAGTATGCAACATATAGTAATGATGATGTTTACAGTAAACATAATCCAGCCAAAATTAAGGGTCACAGTCCTATGCTTCATCCGTAGATGCAGGAGCAGATGTATAGATGGATGTACGGTTTAACTTAGCTTTACATTGTTATTTATATTTATGTATTGTTAAAATTCTGTATTCTCCTGGTATGATTTACACACATGCAAGCACCCTGGTGTGCTTTTTATGTATACCCTGTTTCTCTTAGTAAAGCCATCAAAATGGCTTCAAATATATATATATATATAAATGAATAAAACAAAGGAAGCCAGTTCATCCAATATAATAGGAAAATGCTATGAATGAAATGACTGAAAAACATTGTCAAAAAGCTGGAATTAAGACAGTACTAAGTGAGGAAAGAAAAATAACAGCATGAAAACTGAAAGCAATAAAAGTTTAAATGTTGTGGTGGTGGTGGCTCATTTATAACCTACCTTTCCCCCATTATGGGGACCCAAGGCAGCTTAGAAATTATTAAAACCAGCACAGATTAAAAACACACAAAACATCCATTATATATATATTTGTATGTGTTATTAAAAACAACCAAACAACTTATAGAGTTAAAATCAATTAAAATTCATTAAAAGGCAGATTTTTTTTAAAAAAAAAAAACCAATAAACCAGCATAGTCTTAAAAGCCCATCACAGTCAATTCCTAAAAACCTGACAGAATAAGGAAGTGTTCACTTGCCTGCAAAAGGAAATCAAGGAAGGACCACCCTAGTCTCCCTGGGGAGGGACTTCCAAAGTCTGGGAGCAGCCACCAAAAAGGCCCTCTCCTTTGTTCCCACCAAATGTTCCTGGGAAGATAACAAGATGGAGAGAAAAACCCATCTATAGAAAAGGATTTATTTGTTATCAAAAGTTAGGATAGGAGGAAGCCAGAAGTTCTCAGCTGGGTGAAAGTTCCACATTCTGGTTGTCACCTCCAAAGAAGTCATGCTTCTCCTAGCCATGCACATGAAGTATATCAACAAGGTGCACATGATCTCATGTGCAGAAGGGATGGACAGTAGCTATTCTACAGCCAACCTTAATGGGATAGATCAGCTTGGAAGTACTGTCAGTCCTTCGTATCCACATATTCTGCATACACAAATTCCCCTGTCCACAGCTTGAAAATATTCCCCCAGGATTTTTTTTCCCAAAAAGCAAACCTTGATTCTGCCATTTTATATATGAGACACCATTTTACTACACCATTGTATGTGATGGGACTTGAGCATCCACAGATTTGGGTATCCACGGCAGATCCTGGAACCAAACCCCAGTGGATACCAAGGGGCCACTGTAGTCTGGTCTGAAGCTTTTAAAGGTTTTTAAAGTAGACATCAAAACTTTGAAGTGGGATGTATTTTTCTGGCCATCTTTGGCTCATTTAACATTGGGTTCATTTCTTTGACTTTGCAAGGCTTGGAACTCTCAGAAGAACACAAAAAAAGAGATAGTCAGGTGACTAGAAGAAAATGACCAGGGCCTTTTCTAGCCTGTTGCCAAAATGAGGGGGGGGGTCACACTCAATAGAACCTACATCATGCCAAATGTATCCAGATCAAGGGAAGTAGGGGTCCCATTCTCTTTGATTTGGTCAGACTTCATCCCAAGTACTGTGTCCAGTTCTAGGCACCATAGCTCAAGAAGTATATCAACAAGGTGGAACATGTCCTGAAAAGGGAGATGAAAATGATCAAAGGTCTGCAAACCAAGCCCCGTGAGAAATGACTTAGGGACCTGGATATGTTCAACTTGGAGAAGAGAAGGCTGAGATGTGACATGATAGCTGGCTTACATGTCTGAAGAAATGCCATGCAGAAAATGGAGAAAGCTTCTTTTCAGCTGCTCCTGAGACTAGAACATGAGTCAATGAATTCATATTGCAAGAAAAGATCTTCCCCCTAAACCTTAGGAAGAATTCTTTACTGTAAGTGATGTTCAACAATGGAACAGAGTGCCTCAAAGGGTGGTGAACTCTCCTTCTTTGCAAGGTGTTCAGCAAAGGTTGGATGGGCATCTTTCAGGAGTGCTGTAGTTTTGTACTCCTGCATGGCAGGGTACTGGAATAGATGGCCCTCGTGGTCTCTTAAGGGCCTGCCAGAATTACCCGGTGGGGCGGTTGCAGTCCATCTGCCCCCCCCCGATCTTCACCCCCTCCCACATGGACGAGAGGGGGCAGCATGGCCACCATCATGCTGGTTTGTCTTCTTTCCGTTTGGCTTTGCTGGCTGGGAGGAAGACAAAGTAGCAACTAATCAGGGCAAAGCCAGCTTCACCCTGATTGATTCGTTCAAATAACTCCCAGCCAATCAGAAGCAGCCCTCAGCCCTGCAAACTAATTGGCTGGGGGGTGGGGCTATGCTGCCTTTGCAGCAAGTTTTCACTCCAGTCTGGTGGTTGGATATAAATTCCTGACTGCTGCACCAGACGAGGCAGTGGCTCTTCAGAAGCTGACCCACTCACCCTCTGTCATATTTGTTTCAAGGTATTCAGTATGTATGTATTTTATCATAGTCACAACTTTTGGGTGCGGTTGGGATGGGTTCTGATCCAAGGTCATCAGTAATGGGGTTTCCATCAAGTTCACAGTCAAGGTCAAAGTCAAGGTCACAGAAACCCTGGAAGCAAGGGTCAAAGGCATGCCAGCTGGGGCATGCAAGCATGGAATGCCCCCCTTTTTCTGGTATCTGGCTCATGGTGGAGGGAGTGGGAGAGTGATGGGAATGGCAAGCATTCAAGGGCCTGCCCAGCCTCCTCCTCCCTCCTGTTGATGTTTGTCAGCAAGTGGGCTGACAGCAGCAGCATCGACCAGCCAACAGGTTGGTTAATGTCTGGATTTGAACCCATGTGTGGGAACCAACCAATTGTAGCTATCATCAATAAAATTGTGGCCTTTATTGCCAATATATATTCTTCATGTATCCAATATATTCCTTAAAACATACTGTGTATTGTGTCTGTCTTTATTTGGGAGCAGGGTGAAGGGTGGCACATATTGCCTGGGCATGCAACCAGCTGTATGGTTCTATGAAATGCACAACCAGATGCCCATGTGAATGTGAAGAGCAGCCACACCTGTAACCACAATAGCACAAATATGCAACTCAGTTTCCACAAATTTGAACTGAATGTGGATGTTCCACATCATGTGTAATCACTTCCATAGGGAAATGTATGGATGCATAAGAGAGCATGAGGATTCAGGTCTATGCATGGTGTGGCAAAGGTGAAGGAGGGAGTTCTCCTTCCTTTTCTTAGTACAAGAACTCAAGAGCATATTCTGTAAGAAGATGTAGGTTTGATAAAAGGAAGTGCAGAGTTGCATGGCAGAACTCACTGCCACAAGGTGTAGCGGTGGCTGCTAACTTGGCTGAAGTTTGTTTTCTGCTGCTCCGGAGACTAGGACATGGAGCAATGGGTTCAAACTACAGGAAAAGAGATTCCACCTAAACATTAGGAAGAACTTCCTGACAGTAAGAGCTGTTCAGCGGTGGAATGCACTGCCTTGGAGTAGGGTGGAGTCTCCTTCTTTGGAGGTTTTTAAGCAGAGGCTGGATGGCCTTCTGTTGGGCATGCTTTGATGCATATTCCTGCATGGCAGAATGTGGTTGGACTAGATGGCCCTTGTGGCCTCTTCCAACACTATGATTCTGTGATTCTAAAAGGGATTTGGGTAGATCAGTGGTAGGGAAAAGCTATCAATGCCAGCTACTCAAATTGGCAGTCCCCTTCTAAAGATTTCAGTACATGCGCCTTCCAGCCACATATGGAAAATCAGTTCCCATTTGCGGGGGAAACTCTTGCGGAAAATTTCAGCCCAGCTTTACATATAGTGCATATAGGAATGAAGAAAAAAGAAACAGAAATGTCAAGTAAACCCCACCATCCAGGATTAAGTGGCTATAAAAATGCTCTTGGCATCTTCCAGGTTCCATGAGCTCTTTCCTGGGATAAATGGTGGTCAATAGTTCAACAAATTGTCATGCAGTCTGGTGCTGTGTTCAAACTGTGCTATTTCCAGCGAGTCTCCTGACACCGTATCTAATTTACAAAATGAATATGCTTTAATTTTCTTTCTTCATGCATTGTGCTTTTTCCTCATTTAAAACAGCAACAGCCTCTGGCAGAAAAGGACATCACATTTCTGGAGAAGATGAAGTTCCTCTCTTCCCTCTTCCATCCGCCTGCCTTCCTCTACCTCCTCTATGCAGGAGAATGGCATGGGTCAAGGGAGAAAAATGTGTATGCAAAACAACATCACACCCCACTGGCCTCCATATATTCGACATTACAATTTTGCCATTTCCGATCGGGGCTCATCTTCCAATGGACCATAGCAGCAGCCATATTTCATGGACTTACATGCTCACACACACACAAAAAGGAGGTGAGCGGAATGGAACTGAAGAGGAAATGAAAATGGCTTTGCATGTACTAACCCCAAAACCACTTGCAGATCTGTTATTTGTGTATCCTGATGCTAGGGAAATTTTTCCAAAAGGACAAGCTGACACTATGAAGGTTACATAGCAGAGACTGGGGAATGGACTGTATAGCAAGGACTAGGGGATGACTGCCTTATTAGATGCTACATGACCAACTGATGTCTAGAAGTTTTGACTTCTATTGAATTTGTTCACTTCATGCAATTTTCCCCTTGCACCACTTTGCACTGGTGACTTGGCAACCTTGGGAAACTATTTTAGAGTGTACAAGCTAATGGCTCAGGGCTCCCAGTCTCCTCAGATTCTGGCCTGTCAGGATGGGAGACAGAAATACATTTTTTCACATAAATAAAGTTGGCTCCTTAATTCATTGGGCCTGGTCTTCTAAATTCTCCTAGAGTTGCAGGAGAGGGGGGGGAAAGTCTCTTTCAGAACATCCTCTGCATGAAGTGGGAAGATATTTGCATAAAACCAGGCAGGGAATGATCTTGCAACTTTAGAAGCAAACCAAAAGAAGACACAAAGGTGGTCACAAAGGCTGCATCTGCACTGCATAAATAATCCAGTGTGATACTACTTCAACTGCCATGGCTCAGTGCTATGGAGTTCTGGAATTTGTAGCATTGTGAGATATTTAGTCTTCTCTGTCAGAGAGCTCTGGTGCCACATCAAACTACAAATCCCAGGATTCCATCTCCAACATGGTGGCTCTGGGCACTTACCTTATTAGCAAGCTCCAACCCCACACATGTCAGACCAATCATTTGCTTGTGTTGGGAAAGCGAGTCAATTCAGTCGCTTGTCCCAACAAGCAGGAATACGTATTTCCTGCACTGTTTTTAAAAAACTTTGGGGAAAGCCACGAGGGCTTTTACCACATATTTTTTTTGTGTTTTTGGCCCCTTCTTTCCAAATACAGCAGAGTGCTGCAGAATCCCATTGAGACAGGTCGTATTCTCGCAGTCTGTGAGGAGTATTTTTGCTATTTAGACAACCCATTTGATTCTATATTGCGGTCTATATCGGGTAACTTTATGCATACAATACTTAGCTACTTTAGCAGAGGCACTACGGAATCCTCCAAGTGAATTGAGAAGATGCATCTCAGATCACTAGCAAAAGTGTCCCAATGTGCACTGGGTCCTACCAATGCACATTGGCATTCTCTAGTCATTATCCTGATGCACATTGGTCTCGATGTGAAACAGTCATTTCATTGGCTCCCCTACTTAATAATGTCATAGCAGCACATTGATGACTATAGATGCTGCAAAACTGCTCAATTTGATTTCCAGCAGATGTAGGCCCACTTAGGTAGACACATGTCCCTGATTCAATTCTAGACAGAATGTCATGTAAAAGAATCAGCAAGAACTCTCGTTCTTTGGCATGCCGTTTTTCCATGTGTTGAGAACATAATACGTGCTCACGAAGAGAATGTATTGTCCTATTCTAATATAAAGATTTTCCTTCCTCCACTCAGCAGTGATGGTGCTACATCACAGGATTCTCCTGACTATGTGTTTCTGCTCTTATGAGGGCCCTTTCCTTTCACTACCAAGTGTTGAAATGCACCATTTTGTCATGCTATTAACACCTTAAAATGTCATCCAAGAACCTCGTGGGGAGTTATGGAGCTCTGGCTCCACAGGTTTTTCTTGCTGACTAGACCACCGGCATTTGCCCGAATTGGTTTTTAATAAAAGCCTGGAAGAAAAGAAATTGTCTGCCTGCGATGGCATGTTTGGAAGCCCGGAAAGGACTCATGAGGACCGTTGAGCTGTTTAGTGACAGTATTTTCTATGCCCAATAAATTCTGTTGCTTCATAATTGCAACTTGGAGTATGTTGAATTCCCACTTCTGTGCTCTGCTGCGATGCAGCGTTCGCTTATGCAGGCACTGGATTGGCGTCTTGTGGTAAGGTTCTGATCATGGAAGGTTAGATGCTGTGCAAAAAAATTGCTGTGTATTTTGTGGGCAAATTCATGATGGAGGAGAGCTTGCATCTTCTTAGAACAATAATGTGGCATTGATTAGATTGTAAGAAAAACCATCATGCTGAATCAAATCAAATCAAATCAAATCAAATCAAATGTTGATCTAGTTCAACACAGAGCTTGGGAAAGTTCCCTTTTCTTTATTTCTTTTTTCATTTAGCTCTCTGAATTCCCCCAGCTGGCAGAGGCCATATTAGCTAGGGGATCCTGGATGCTATGTGCCAATACTTAAATTTCACAAACTATGGTTCACTATTCTGTCTGCTAATTGTGACACAACGGTGGGTGATACCATCATGCAATTATTAAACTATATAAGAAGTGCATATCCATCTCCTGAACTGTTCATCCCAAGTATCTGGTAGTCCAAAGTATATCTATGAGACTATGCAACAGTGTGATGCAACAACAACAGAAACAGCCAGTGGAATTCTAGGTTGCATCAACAGAGCAAAGTGTCGAAGTCTAGGGATGTAAAAGGACCAGTGGCACCATAACGCGTGGGCACGCTGGGTAGTTGCCCAGGGGCCCCGCGAGCATAGACCAGAATTTAACACTAACAGAATTTTCCAATCACCTCCCCCACCCTTCAATATTCAAATCTCCCTCTAACTTGGTAGAAGGAGAAAATGTGTGACTTTTAGCAGAGAGTAGGCATGTTTGCATTTTGCAAGAATGTGGAATGGGGAAGATAAAGAGAACAGAGAGGAGGGATGGGTGAGGAGAAGGAGGGATGGGTGGTTGCAGGAGGAGTCCTGACTGAGGAGCAAAGCAAGGGAGGCACCAGGGAAACCCTGCCAGAAGAGGCAGAAAAGACAAGCAGCTGAGAAAGGGAGGCTTGATCTCGCTCCTCGGCTCTGCCTGGAGTGGCTGCCCGTACAGCCACAAGCCATCAAGCAACTCTTCCCTCTCTCACATACACACACACTCTCCAACAGCCCCACCAAGAGGGTGCCTCCTTCCAGCCCTCCAGTCTGTGCTCTTCTCTCCTTATCCAAGAGGCAGAGGCAGCCCACCCATATCCTGCCTCTCTTCCCCTTCCCGCCATTCCCATTGGCCCAAGGCGGAGATGCCAGCTTTCTGGGGAGACACCCCTCTGAGACATTGCTTTTGCTTCCTCCCCTTGTTTCCCACTTTGGAAGGTGCTTCTCTCTTCTTTTTCATTCTTATTTCTGCTGTTTTACACATCAGGGATTCTGAAGTCTAGATAGGAAGGGACTTTGCTCCCAATGAAGCTGTACACCAGGGAGAGGGTCAAAACACTGAGTTTGTTGGAGGTACCAATAAATATAAGTTGATTTTATTGATAATTTACATTTTATTCCTGTGAGTAGTTGTGTAGGCAGGGCCCAGTTCACTGCTTTGCCCTGGGGCCCATACTGCTGTTAAGACAGCCTGAAAAGGACTGCTCTAATCTGTCTGGGTCAGACCTCAACTGAAGTGCTATGCATAGGTTTTGGCACAACAGAGATGAATATCAAGAAGATGGAACATGTCCAGAGGTGGGTGACAAAGAGGGTACAAGTCCTGGAAACCACATCCTGTGAGGAATGGTTGAGAGCAATGGGCAAGTTTAACCTTAGGGGTTGTCTAGACTGTGGAAATAATCCTAATAGAATTTGCAGAGAATACCTTTTGTCCCAATGAGATCCCATGGTGATTCTCCTTATTCAGAAGGGGGGGGGGACAAAACTGCAGAGGGAGAAGCCTTTTCAGTTTTCCCTGAGGTTTTTAAGATAATGCATGGAAATGCACATTCTTCTTCATTTGGACATCCAAGTTGCATTGCAGTGCATTCTCATCAAGGCCGGAAGTGGAAAGCTGATTGGTCGGACGTGTGCAGGGAGCGGGCTTGCCAGCAATGAAGTGGCTGGAAGTGGCATTTTGGAGTTTTACATTGCTGATCATGCATGTTTTTGTGCGCTAAGACAACCAAACAGCTTTTCTCAGTGGAAGGTTGCACTTGCGCACCTTTGATTTGCAGTTTTAAAAAAATACTGTGCAGTGGCAACAACTTGTGGAAAATAATAATGTGAGTAATTCACTTTCAGCCACCATCTTGATTTGCAGGCATGGCTGCATGTGAACTTCAAACACAGATAGCTGTGCATGCCAGCAATTTTGCCAAAGGTCTGTGGAGACAAATTAATGCTGCTGCAAATTTACATTAATGCACAGCAATCCACATTATATCTTCTTGTCTAGATGAGGCACTAGAGAAGGCTGAGAGATGATATGATAGACATATTTAAATTGTCAGGCTCACCTCTGAATTCTGGGATTTGGAGTAGAATTCATGGAAGACCCTGACATGAGGCTGCCTCTGGCTTGTTTCCCTTGCCTAGGCCTCTGGATGTTTTGGAGAGAGGCCAGCCTGCCTTGTTGGCCTGGGAACGCAGCTCTCTACCACGGCTCAAGGTCAAATCTTCCAGGTGCAAGCCGGGCCGTTCCTCCTCCCTAAATGCCATTCTCACTCTGTGGGGTTTATCTGGGGGTTTGTTTTAGCTGCAGTCAGTTTCGGCTTTATTCCATGTTCCTGACACACGAATCCATGCCAATAAAGAAATTTATTGAGTGAATGCGAGTGTGTGTGCTTGGTATGTCACATAAATCTCTACAGGGCTTTAAAGTAAATGTTTTCTACTGCACCAGAGGATAGGACACAAAACAATGGGTTCAAATAACAAGAAAGAAGATCCTGATAAAACATCTGGAAAAACTTCCTGATAATAAGATCTCTTTGACACTGGAATTACTGTGTTGGAGGTCTGTCATCATTGGAAGTACAGAAATTGAGTGGCCACCTATCAGGGATGCTTTAACACTAGATTCCTGCACTGACAGAGGGTTTGTTTGTTTGTTTATTAGATTTATTATATCCCACCTTTCTCCCAAGATGGGATCCAAGGCAGCTTACAATCATTAAAAAATACAGCTAAAAACATCACAAGTACAAAAGTTAAAAAAGAATTAAATTAAACCATCATGGTTAAAATATAATTAAAACACATGAATTAAAAGCATAAAATAATAGAAATACAACAATAAAAGCAGCACACCAATTAAAATTTACATTTCAAATGCCTACCTAAATAAAAACATCTTCAAATGCCGACAAAAAGAGATCAGGAAGGTGGCTAACCAAACCTCCTGTGGAAGGGAGTTCCACACTCCGGGAGCAGCCACAGAGAATGCTCTCACCTGAGTCCTCATCAACCATGCCTGTGAAGGTAGTGGAACTGAGAGAAAGCCATCCCTGCCAGTCTTAACACTTGTATAGGGAGATGTAGTCCTTCAGATAGTCTGAACCCAAGCCATTTAGGTCTTTCAAGGTCAAGACCAGCACTTTGAATTCTGCCTGGAAATGGACTGGAAGCCAATACAGTTGTTTCAACAGGGGGGGGGGTCACATGATCCCTGTAGCCAGCCTCAGTTAACAGTCTGGCTGCAACATTTTGGACCCACTGAAGTTTCTGAACAGTTTCCAAAGGCAGCCCCATGTAGAGCAAGTTGCAGTAGTCCAAATGGGATGTAATCAAGGCATGTGTCATCGTAGCCAGATCTGACTTGTCAAGGAACAGCACAGCTGGCACACTAGTTTTAACTTTGCAAATGCACTCCTGGCCATAGCCGAAACCTGAGTACCCAGGCTCAGATCCAAGTCCAGAAGCACACCCAAACTGCGAGCCTGAGATTTCAGGAGGAGTGTGATCCCATCCAGCACAGGTTGAGTCCCTATTCCCTGATCTGCCTTTCAACTGACCAGAAGCACCTCTGTTTTGTGTGGATTGGACTGGATGGCCACCTGACCCATCCAACTCTGCCCATAATTCCTCAGTTAATCATTAAAAGATTTGAGCCCTGATCCTACAACCCATAAAGACTTGTTCCACTTCAGTTCTAGAAAGACTGGTTTTTAAGCAGTTGGTGGTACATTGCTGATTTTTTTTAAAAAAAAAAGCCAAAGTAAGATGTTTGAATAGGAGGGATGTAAAGAATATCCACACATATTCACTAATTAAGTAATTACCTGCTGAGAGATTTTTTTTTACCCCTGAGAGCAAAAAAGAGGCATTTTTATCACTAGAAGGAGTATTATTTTACTTTAAAATGTGCAAAAACATATTTTGCACAAAATATAGGCTGATATCCTATATCAGGGTTACATAGCATAAATCTTTGCATAGGATATTACACATTGATTGTGCTATGTAATCCTTGTGTTGAATGGTAATATTACACAACTGAATGGGCAACCCAATGCACAATCAACTGTGCAACTGAATGGACTTGCACATCCCAATGCACATCTGCATGATCAATAACACCACATGCACAACTCTGCTTGCACAATCTTGAACTGAAAGCAGACATTGTGCACTGGTCAAAAAAGTCGAACTACTTCCATAGCAGAAGTTTCACATGTGTTAGACAATAATAGGATTGCAGTCAGTGTGTTTTTGCACAAGAATCTTTGCAACACCTCCCCTCCTCCAAAAAAATCTGAAAATATTGTAAAAATCTTGGAAAACATGCTGAAAAACATTTGCTATGTCAGGATAATGGGACATGCTACCCGATAAATTATACTGTAAAGAGCAAGTGTAACATGTAATAGCCTGCAGAGACCAGTGATGAAAGGCTAAATGCAGTTGGCCTGTCTATCTTGATGAAGGCCTGGGAAACTAACCTTGAAAGGAACTCATCTCTATGGGAGAGTGAGTGCATCTGTGTGAGAACCAAAGTTTCTGTATCCTGTTACTCTATGCTACGTGACTGAAAGCAGTTCTGTCTGAGTTCTGCAGTGACAGGACTGTACTGTACTGTATGCTGTGTAATGTAGTCTTCAAGAGTGAGCCTTTGACTCACTGTAAATATTCCTATATTATGTTCTAGTAAAGTAAGGTAGTTTAGACACACACCTGTGTCTGTGTGCTCATTTCCTTGGCTGGAGAATGAAAGCTCGGCTACAACAACTTTACTCTCTGGACCTCTTGATATGCTCAGAGGTTCTAGTGTAATTCTGTGTCAGGTTATGGGCCCAGTCTGCACCGGTCTGTGCCAGTCTGCACCAGTCTGACCAGTAGCACCAGTCTGCACCAATTTGCTGTGACCAGTCGATCCCAGTAAGCTGAAGAGTGCTATCTGAGAGGTTCCTGGCCGGGAGTGTTGTTCTGTGAGTGAGGGCACAGCTGTAGAGGAGCTTGGTGGCTTGATAAATTGCTGAAATGTCATTGACACCAAATTTGAGCAGATTGCCTCTGGAGAGGCTTACTGAGTGCAACTATTTGGATTGAAGCATGAAAATGCAACATGGAGGGGGAAATGATCTTTTGCATTCTTTCATATAATAACGAAACAAGCAATGGTCTGCATCCCTATGTTTTAGTATCCTATGGCTCAGCCTAAAGATAAATTAATGCTTTGTGATATCCATCTCAAATATGCCCCCAGATACACACACCTCAAGCCTTCAAAGGTTTTCTCAAATTATTAAATATCAAATCTCAAAAAAGAAAAATTCAGCTACTGTTCCCTCTCTCTTTCAGTAACCCCTTTCTTAAGCTAAAAGGAAAATAGATCTGGATTCAGATAAAGTTAAGGGAATAACAAACAGTGAAAGCTTCTGTGGATAAAAAGCCTGATGTTCCCTCCTACTAGTAAATCATGTGCAGAGCATTATGTTGAGGGATCAGGCCTTTATTGGGAAATGTAATAGACAGAAGGGTATCTCATAAGCAGAATAATTAAAATTGCCAAGCAGATGAGCAACAACCAGTCCCACACACCACCACATAAATACAGGGAATAGAAAAGAAATAAAGCAAATTTACGCCAAATCCACACTACACAAATAATCTAGTTTGAAACTGGATTATTTGGCATGGTTCCTTCCTATTGAATCCTGGGATTTGTAGTTTGGTGAGGCACCAGCAATCTTTGGCAGAGAAGGCTAAAGACCTTCATATCCATTTGCATCAATTCGAATGGAGCGGCCCCACACTCTGATAAAGGGCAATAGAACGAAAATGTGCAAAAATGCGAATTTGGATGTCCACATGTGCAAAAAAGTGCATCTATATGCATATTCTGGGAAACTTTGGGGGAATCCATGATTCCTTTTACTGCACAGTTTGTGGAGTTTTTAACCCCCTCCTTTTGAATAATGTGCATCTCATTTGGATTGCATTGGGACACATTGTATTCTCTGTGAATTCTATGAGGAGTATTTTATTCTTCTGGACAACCCCTTTCACTTTCACCCAATCAATGTTTTTAATTGATGGAACTCCATGTGCCATCTTCTCCAAACCTAAAGGAACCATGAAAATAGGAAAGAGTTTACATATACCATGAGACCCCATATTATATTTATGCACATGCACACAGGGAGATGCATTCTCCCCATCTCTTTAACTGACACATTGAACTGCTGAATACCTCTTTAATATGGCCCCATTACCTTCCTAATAAAACCTCACAACATTCATAAAATGTCCAGTGAGACTTTCAGCCATTTTTGTGAGAAAAGGGAGAAAAAAAAATTCCAGCTAAATTGAGAAGATTACCACATCACGACATAAATCAGTGACAGGCTGTATGCTATTAGCGTTGATTTTTGTTGACAGTTGGCTGTAGGCAGTTGTGTTTTTCTGAAGCCTTCCCCCCTTTTTTTCTCCCCCCCCCTTTTTTTGGTGATGCTGAGAATTTTTTTTAAAAAAATCAATATAAAAATGCAGCTCTCCAGTTCAAAAAAAGGCAAATCCCCAAATTAGCACCTCCTACTTTAAAAGGTAGTCATGCACAGTTTCCCACTGAAAGATCTGTGGAGTTGTCACAGACTGGTGCTTTGTTCAGGACACTTTCTAAAAAAGCCACCTCTCTCTGATATTATATCCCTCCTCCTTCTCATCTGCATATACACTGGAGTTCTTCCCTATGGTAGACATGAGGAGGGGAGCTCAATCATTTATTTACCATATGCGTGTCTTTTGTGATCAACCACTGCAAACTGATAAGTTTGGACTGGGGAGGCAATGGATAGGATCTGTGGTGATGAGAAGAAAGGAATGATGGGCAATGGAAGTTTTATCCTTTACACATACACTCAAGTTCTTATATTTTAACCACAACCCAGGACAGTAAAAAGAATAGTATATTTATGAGGCAAAACCAGAAAAGGACAGAAATAATCTTCACACAGTGTTACTCAGAGGTATAGCTATGAGGGGGGAGGAATTTAGGGCATTGCTCCCACAATAATAATTCTGCCCCTCCCAGTGAAATGTTCCTTCAGTTTCTAAATTTCTAGCATTTTAGTAACTTAAAATGTAAGCAAAACATTTAGAAACACGGGGTTGTCTAAATGGTGAAAATACGCCTCATAGAATTTGAGGAGAATATGATTTGTCTAAATGTCATCCCACTTCAATTCACCATATTCAGAAGGGGGGGGCAAATCCAGCAAAGATGCCACAGGAAAAGTTTTCATGTCTTTTTTCCATTTTTTAAAAAAAAGCTCTGTGGGGAATGCTTATTCCTGCTTGTTGGGACAATCTGATTTGCATTCATTCACATTCCCAATAAGAGCAGAAGTTGAAAGCTGATTGGTTGGATGTGTGCAGGGGTGGATTTTGCTAACAAGGCAAGCACCTAGAACCACCATGTTGGAATTTTGCCTTAGCGATCATGTGGTGAGGCAACAAAACAGCCTTTTTCTCTTTTTTTATTTAAAAAAAATAAAAATAAAAGTAAATCAGTTTCTCACTCTTTGCAAGATAAGAAATTTGGGAACTGAAGGAAAATTTTATTTGTGGTGGTACAGAATTCTTATTTGGGGGACAATGCCTTCAACTTGCTCCCATAACCCCATGCCTGGTGTCATATAACTCTTCATATACTTCAGTCACTTACCCTAGTTAATGAAAATATTGTGCTATTTTTTAAAGTGCCTTGGATAAGGATTAATGCAAGCAAAAAATTCATTTCTCTTCCTTGAAACAGCTGGAGATAGATTTATGTATTAATAGTGTTTCACTTGAATTCTTGTGCTGGCCACAACAAGTCATTTGGACTAGAAAACCTGAAATGGCTTTCTTTACCCTTTCTTAGAATTGCAAGCAAAATCAGCCATAATGGCTGTGGGTGTCTTATTGATTTGTGCACATGGAGGGTCACCCGATGTTTTTTATATTCCAGAGGGGGAGCCGTGTTTGTCTGTTGTCACAAAACCAGCACGAGCACTACTGGCATCTTAACCACCTATGAGTTTATTACAGCCTCATGTTCTGTAGACTAGAGCTGGGAGCTGTTGCTTGTTAGATATCAAGTCTGAAAGATGGATCCTGTGGATGTTTGAATAGCAGAGAAAATTCTGCTAAAGTTGTGAATTTACAGGTTTCCTATCAAGGCAAAAAGATCTGAGGAAATCTGAGAAAGGCCAAACAAATGTTGATCAGATGGACCACATTTCTCATGGGGTTCTACACGCCTCCAATCTGCATGACTTTAGCACTCATTATTAGCAAGTTTGGCTTTCCTTCTGATTGCAGGTAGGTAACAAGTGAAAACCTTCTTGCTTTTTAAAAAAATTAATGATAGAAGGTTTATATCTAGAATAATTGCACATGAAGTCCATTTCCTCCTCTCTGTTCCATCCTGATCTATTGGATGAGGTTCAAAAGGCCAGACACACAGTTCTGACACCCCTTATGTTCTTGACTTATCCTCATAAAAAGTTATTAGTGTCAGTCATAAAATGGTTGTTGGTCTTATGGCCTTCTTTAATTACTTTCAACAGCCAGACTGTCTAATGAACAGCCAGGGAACTCTTTTCTCTGCCTTTCCAAGAACCACCATGAAAGTTTGGAAAACAAGTAAGGAGGTAACTCTTCACTGAGTTTTGTCTTGAAGGAAGCAATGAGTAATTTGAGCAATTTTCTTCCAGCTGACGGAAAGCCTTCAAAAACCACAGTTTGCAAAGTAAACAAAAAACACACCACAAAAACTGTTTCCTGCACAGAAAATGTTGTTTTTTATGCAAATCAACCACATGAGAAATTTGCACAGAATCAGTCTCTAGTTACCATATTTTCCGAACAGGAAATAGCCTTTTCTACACCGGAAATAATGTTTCTATACAGAAATAGTATTTCCTGCACACACAAAAAAATGCTGTTTTCTCTGCAAACCAACCAAGTGCAAATTTTGTGCAGAACAAGTCCTAAACCGAGATTCTTGTCTGTCCAGGATTCTTCTCATTCTTCTTGAAAAATGTGGGGTTTGACAATATTTCAAATATTTTTGAATATTATTTCCATGACTAAAAACAAATCCTTCACTAGAAAGAGAAGAAGGGAATTTTCCATTGCTTAGTAAACTGTCATGAGCCAGCATGGTGTAATGGTTTGAGTGTTAGACTAGGACACTGGGAGACCAGGGTTCGAATCTCTGCTCAGCCATGGAAACTCACTGAGTTTCCTCGGGCAAGTCACACTCTCTCAGGACTTTGTCAGACCACCTCACATTAATGTTCTTTTGCCGGCATAAATTGTGTTGTTTTTATACAGGCAAAAGACCGTCTCCCCCGCCACACTTACTTTGAGCGGTGTAAAAGAGGCTTCCCTGGCAGTAAGAGAGCACAAATGGAGCTCTGTTTACTTCTGGGTTCCTGATCTCAACAATTCTCACAAAAAGATACTAGCATGGGAAATTTTAAAATAAAAGCAAAAAAAGGCACACAAAAAGTACAGTAAAACACAAAAACACACTTTAAAAGTTCCAAGTGCATGGGGGGTGGGTCATAAAAAGAGTGTTCCCAACGTGGCTGTCACGATCTCACCTGGAGGTGTTGCTCATTGATTCTGCATTCACGTGAGCAGAATGGCACGAGGATTCAAATGCCGGCAATGCGGTAGAAAAGTGGGAGATCTATTGATGGCTAGGGCTGTCAATAAAAAAGTACACCTCATTTACATTATATGATCATGAAAGGATGACGTTGTCTGGTATGTGTGCCCTTTCACGATCATAAGGCATCCTTATGATGCCATATTTGCCTGGTCTGATAAAGTCCTTAATCTCTTTCTCCTCTTGCTAAAGTCTCATAAACAAAAGGCATGCTGTGATGTCATCATGCCATATGTTTCCCACATCCCTTCTCCCCGTTAATAGCTACAACAAAGTAGCATGATCCTAAGTCTCTGGTCCTAAGGCCAAGAGGTGGGAGGAAACTCAGGATGAGAATGCTGTCTTGAAAAATTTGCATTTGTTAGACATGTTTGCTTTTTGTACTTCAGGACTGACTATGTGATGAATGTTGCTGTCCTTGAACAAGCAGGGATCACCAGCATTGAGGTCATGATATTGAGAACACAGCTGCGCTGGGTAGGGCATGTTTCTAGGATGGAGGACCATCACCTCCCAAAAATATTACTCTACGGTGAACTCGCCACGGGTCAGCGTAAAAGGGGCACTCCAAAAAAGTGATACAAAGATTCCCTGAAACAACATCTCAGGCTCAGCCAAATTGATCACCAACAATGGTCTGCCCTGGCTTCACATCGGGAGGCATGGAGACACACTATCCACAATGCTGCAGCCTTATTTGAGAACTCACACTGAACAAGTCTTGAAGAGAAACAACAACGGAGAAAGACTCATAACCTGGAAAAATCAGCCAAGGAGACCCTCTGTTGTGCTTTCTGCAACCGGACTTGTTTATCTCGGATTGGCCTTTTCAGTCATCAGCGCGCTTGCAGAAAGCGCGGGATGAGTCCTTCCTTTATCTTTGTTTGCAAAGAAAAGCCAGAGAGAGAGAGAGAGAGAGGTGCAATCTGCACAGTTATGTCTGATGATTAATGTGTCTTGCTTAATCACATTACCAGAGGGTGCTTTCCTTTTAACATCAACCTTGTCTTCAGTGGCATCACAAGTAGTCATCCCTATGTCTTCAGGTTTGGGGCCTGAATTCTATACTCATATTTTCCCATTTCAACTCCTTTTAAATCTTCATCCTTTCTTATGGTCCTGAAAAGCACCTCCAAAACAAGAATGAACAAAAGTGGAGACAAAGGGCAACCCTGATGTGTTCCTTTTTTAATTTGAATTTTGTCCCTTAATTCTCCATTAACAATCAAGTGAGCTGCTTGCATTTCATATATTGCTTTTATTCATTCATGGAAGTTTCCCCCGAAATTCATACTCTCCAGTACTTTTCTTATAAAAAGCCAATTAATATTGCCAAAAGCCTTCTCCGCATCTCTGAAGATCACGCCACCTTTCCCCTGCTCCACTATGTTCTTTGCAGGACTCAGGAATGTTCAAAACTGCTCTAATGTTGTTTTGCATCTATTAGAATGCAAAGGAAGGAAGTGGAAGGAAACCCCTTTGGTCAGAATGGATATATTGATGCAGATCATTCTTTAGACAGTTTGTGAGAATAATAGCCAGCTGGTTTCTGCAGCCACTGCTGCTGCTGCCTGTGTCACACTCTCCATAGTCAGGAAGCTGCCCCCTGCATGTGACCAGCTTCAAAGAATACAAAATGAGCAGCAACTGCAGCAATGGCCTGGCATGCTGGTAAGGGTTCCTGCAGTCACAATGGGGCCCAATCCATTTATTTTAAATAAGCAGGCTTTGGTAGGTGATTTTATAATCTTCTGAATCTTGCAATTAGTGTCATGAGGGGTCATAAGGACTGTCTGGGGGCAAAACGAGGCAAAAGCCCTTCGTCGTCAGTACTTCAGGTCTCTAAGATGTGGGCAAGAAGGGGTAAATAGCCCAACTAGACAAGCCCTCAGTATTTGCAAAAGTTCTAACCTAAAAAAACCTACCACTGGAGGATGGGAAAATTAAAAAATGAAACACTTCCTTTGTGCCCAGAAAGTTTTGCAGGGATTCTCTAGGCGATTTGGAGAGCTGCTATCAAATATATATGTATATATATATATATATATATATATATATATTCAATGCGGAGGGAATGAGAAATCTGCATCACAAATTTCCAATACTAGGGGCTGGTCTAGACAAGGGAATAAAATGTAAATTGGTGAGAAGAAACACCAATTCGCAACAGCTCTCATCTGATCTGTCTCAACAACTTTTTCTCAAGATTGCTGGTGTGCAAAGCTCTCTGTGTTTCTTGTTCACATGATGGCGAATCAAGATGGCAGCCATGAGTCGTTTTGTACTTACCAAATTGCCCCCCAAAAACATTTTTAAAGAAACACTAGGAAAGAAGGAAAGAAAGCCTGTTTCATCACCTGAGTGTGGGATTGCTATGGCAACATTCCTAAATGGTGAATCTGAAATCTGCCGTCTAGATAAGCTCTGCCCCCTGCACATGTACAACCAATCAGCTATCCTGTTCAGCAATGCACCCCGATGCGATTTGGTTGCCTAACATGCAGGAGTGTGCATTCCCTCCGCAGTTGTCAAAAAACACAAGGAAAGTCCCGGAGGCTTTTGCTGCAGACTTTCCCCAACTTTTGCCATCCCCTCAAAAAGGACAGAATTCTGTGGGACCCCATTTGGACACACGGGATTCCATGAGGATTTATTTCACCATCTGAACTACCCCTAGATTTTTCCAGTGAGAGTTGAGGAAACAAAAATGGCTGCATGGCTGCATATTTGTTAATCAAAACTGGACTGACTATGTGACGAATGTTGCCGTCCTTGAGCAATAAGGGATCACCAACATTGAGGCCATGATATTGAGAACACAGCTGTGCTGGGCAGGGCATGTTTCTAGGATGGAGGACCATCGCCTCCCAAAAATAGTACTCTACGGTGAACTCGCCACTACTCAGCGTAAGAGGGGTGCTCCAAAAAAGCAATACAAGGACTCCCTGAAAAAACATCTCAGGCTCGGCCAAATTGATCACCAACAATGGTCTGCCCTGGCCTCACATAGGGAGGCATGGAGACACACTATCCACAATGCAGCTTGAAGAGAAACGACAACACAGAAAGAATCACAACCCAGAAACATCACCCAAGGAGATCTTCTGCTGTGCTTTCTGCAACCAGACTTGTTTATCCCAGATGGGCTCTTTTAGTCATCAGCGCACTTGCAGAAAGCGCGGGATGAGTCCTTCCTGAATCTTCATTTGAGAAGATAAGCCAGAGAGAGAGAGAGAGAGAGAATCCATAAATCAGTATTGCTTTCCACGATCCTCAGAATACACTGTATTATGACATCACAGGAGAACTGAGAATCCACAGGAGTTCTTCTCAGGGTGTTTGTATTTGTTTGTGCACCTAAGAAACCAACATGGATTTCTAAAACAAAACTTGCCAGGCTAATCTTATCTCTCTCTTTTTTAATACAATTACAAACTTGATAGATGAAGGGAATCTTTCTGTGGATGTGGATGTAGTGTATCTTGATTTCAGTAAGGCCTTTGACAAGGTCCCCCATGATATTCTTGCAATAAAGTTAATAACCTGGGGGCTAGACAAAGCAACTATTAGGTGGATTTGTAATTGGTTGACTGACTGAACCCAAGTGGTAGTCACCAATGGCTCCTCTTCATCCTGGAGAGAAGTGACCAGTGGGGTGTCACAGGGTTCTGTCCTGGGCCCAGTGCTAGTCAACATCTTTATCAATGACTTGGATGAGGGAGTAGAGGGCATGCTTATTAAGTTTGCAGGTGACACCAAATTAGGAGGGGTAGCTAATACTCCAGAGGACAGGATCAGAATCCAAAATGACCCCAACAGATTAGAAAGCTGGGCCAAAACTAACAAAATGAATTTCAACAGGGAGAAATGTAGGATAGTACATTTGGGCAGTAAAAATGAAATGGACAGATATAGTATAGGTGACACCTGGCTTGATGGCAGGACATGTGAAAAGGATCTAGGAGTCTTAGTGGACCACAAGCTGAACATGAGTCAGCGGTGTGATGAGGCAGCCCGAAAAGCCAAAGTGATTCTAGGCTGCATTAATAGGAGTATAGCGTCTAGATCAAGGGAAGTAATAGTGCCACTCGGTTCTGCTTTGGTCAGACCTTACCTGGAATACTATGTCCAGCACCACAATTCAGGAAGGATATTAAGAGGCTGGAACATGTCCAGAGGGAGGGCGGCCAGGATGGTGGGAGATCTGGAAACCATGCCCTATGAGAAGTGGCTTAGGGAGCTGGGCATGTTTAGCCTGGAGAAGAGAAGGTTGAGAGGGGACATGATAGCCATGTTTAAATATTTGAAGGGATGTCATGCTGAGGATGGAGCAAGCTTGTTTTCTGCTGCTTCAGAGACTAGGACACAGAGTAATGGGTTCAAACTACAGGAAAAGAGATTCCACCTAAACATTAGGAAGAACTTCCTGACAGTAAGAGCTGTTCAGAAGTGGAATGCACCACCTCGTAGTGTGGTGGAGTCTCCTTCTTTGGAGGTTTTTAATCAGAGGCTGGAATGCCATCTGTTTGGAATGCTTTGATTGTATATTCATGCAGGACAGGGGGTTGGACTGGATGGCCCTTGTGGTCTCTTCCAACTGTATGATTCTGTGATTCAATGAAGCAAGAAAGTGTGTGTGTGCGTGTGTGTGTGTGCGTGTCTTTATATGTTCCATCTCTATGAATAGTTCTTTTGATTTTTTCTCTCCCCCACCCCCTCCACCTTTGCTTTTTTCTGGCTAAAGCATCATGTTTATGCAAGTGGACAGAAGACTCTCTTATCTGGGTCACATGTTTGCTGGAGGTCATTCAAAGGGTACAAACTAGAGCATGCCTAATTCTGTGAGTTCAGAAGTTTCTCCCCCTCCCTCCTCACACATTCAATGATGACCATTAAATGAACTCATTAGATTATACAAATCCTGACAAACCAGAAAGTTTCTCTCCCACCGATCCTCATCCTGATGCCATCATAGAACAGCCAAAAAACTGAAGGCCTCAGTGAGAAATCAAAGTCCTGGATGCCACAATTGGCACTACATGTAGCCAGTTTTGTAGTTAGAAGAAAATATGGCTGGTATTGTGTATTGCAGTTATGGGTTTGTAACCTAGAGTTGCAGATCTGTAAGTACTCTGCATTTAGTAAGTGGTTGTCTAGACTGTGAAAATACTCCTCATAGAACTTGAGGAGAATACTTTTCATCGCAACCAAATCCTGTGGTGATTCGCCTTATTTGGGGGGGGGGGCAAAAAATCTTTAAAAAAAAAAAAGACACATGGCTTTTCCCGAAGTTTTTAAAAATAATGTGTGAGAATGTGCATTACCGCTATCTGCATTTGAAGTGCACACACCTGTGAATCAAGATGGCGGCTGAGTAAATTAGACAGTACGATGGCTCTATACACATTGATTTTTGTGCTTTGCCTCAGGTGTTTATTGCTCCAGACTCTTTTGTGAAGTCTTCCAAATGCACTATATGCCTTTGCCAATCTGTGATTGATCTCTTTGTCAATCTTGGCATCTGAGGAGATGATGCTTCCCAGGTAAGTGAACTGCTGAACGGACTTGAGCACAGATTTGCCGACGGCAATGTGGGGATGGTGGTGTTCGTCCTGTGGTGCAGGCTGGTAAAGAACTTCCATTTTCTTAAGGTTGACTTCCAGCCCAAACAGCTCTGCAGCTGTTGCAAAGCAGGACGTTAGGCACTGCAGAGCTGCTTCTGTGTGGGCAACAAGGGCAGCATCATCGGCGAAGAGCAGCTCACAGACTAGATAGTTTAGAGTCTTAGTGTGAGCCCTCAGACGGCTTAAGTTAAACAAGCTACCATCAGTACGGTAACGTATATAGATGCCGTCATCTTCTTCAAGCTCTGCCATAGCCCTTTGGAGCATCGTGCTAAAGAAGATTGTAAATAAAGTTGGTGCAAGAACACAACCTTGCTTCACTCCATTAGTTATTAGAAAGGGCTCTGAAAGAGCATCGCCATATCTGACTTGTCCACGCTGGCCCTCGTGTAGCAAGATAATCATTTTCAGGAATTTGGGGGGACATCCTAGTCTTTCCAGGATCTGCCACAGACCTTTTCTACTTACAGTGTTGAAGGCTTTGGTGAGGTCGACCAATAGAGACTCAATTGTCAGGGGCTCAAACCTGAGTTCCCTTCCCAGGAGCTCCAGGTTAGCCCTCTCTCTGTAGGGTTAGTCCTGAGTGTCCTCACCCCAGGATCCTCCTACAAACCCCAAAAACCATCGATCTGCCACCACCCACTAGGTTTCAACTGGGGGGGCTTATTTCCCCCTTGGGACCCCCCATTTTTCACGTACAACGCAGTGGGGAGTTGTGCGTAGTCTATGTTAATCAGTGGCACTCCTTGCCACTATAGAATCAACTAACTCCCTCCTCCTAACCCCAGAGGAGGTTCACAGTAGCATAGTCAAGAGTAAGGCACGTGGTCAGCATCAGCATAGGAAGATAGAAGTTTACTTTATTCAAGAGAAGTAGTCATGCAGTCTCACATGAGGCAGGATTCTCCTCTACCTCAGGCAGGCAGGCTTAAAGTGATAGCAATACAGAGTATCAAGCATTACATTACTCAGGTTACATTCAGTTACTAATTTAGCTACATTCAACCAAAGTAAAGAAATTAAAAAGAATTCCCTAACGCAACTAAACAGGCCCTAATCTCTACTAAATACTTGCAGTTTGTTGCCTTGAGATCTTGTCCAGGCAGCTGGGAGCAAAAGCCAGAGATGGAATGGCTGTGCTCTACCAGCATAGCAGTCTTTGTTCCTTCACATTTTCCAAAACCTCTTTCTCCAAATCCCAATCATCTCACTCACACTGTTCTCAAACAAAAGCAATTAAATCCTCTCCAGATTTCCCGGGCTTAAAGCTGTAATTGGTCAGTCCAGTCACATGGTGTTATGTTAATGATGTCCTCTCATTAGCTCTGTGAAGGTGGTGCTTGGGCCCCTTCCCATTAACCCTTTTCTTACCTGATACTATGCTGGCAAGACAATCTGTTTACAAACAAAGAGAGTTATAGTTCTCTAGCAGAATGATGGGAGTTGCACCTTGTGGCAACATGATGGAACTCCATCATGACACCTTTTTCTGCTCCCTACATTTTTCTTGCAGTTGCGCACATGAGTACTTCTTTAAAATTCAATTCAGTTCTCAAGGTTGAAAAGGTTCCCCGCCCTTATTTTGTCCTTGATTTTAGGAAGTATGTCTGGGAAAACGATAGAAGCGGTTGGATACTAAGTGATGCCATGCAGAGAACTGTATAAACGGGCTTATTGTCAGCTTCTTTGCATGAATCTCCAGCTCTGATTCCATGGATTCCCAGGACATTTGGCATCAACCCATTCCCATGGTGGACACTCTCCATGGCAATGAGGCCCAACTCTCAGACATTTCTATAAGAGCAAAACACATGTCTTGTCAAAACTACCACCACTGCTAGCATCACTGAACAAGCTCCCCTGCTTACCGGCCTAGCCGAATAGGCAGTAAGGCTGAAGCAATGTCTTCTCCAAATGAGGCGGGTGAAATGTGGTGGGATCCCACAGTCTCTTGAAGCAAATCTAAAACCATGTCTTCTCTTTTCCATGGGTACAAAACAGAGCCTGGGGGAGTGAACTGTCCTACTTCATTTCAGTCAGCATAGGCTGGGAAAATTTGATCATTGTGCAAGATGACTTCTATTCCTGAATCATAAATTCGTAGAGCTGGATAGGACCCCAGTCAGGATGTTCTTCCTAATGTTTAGTTGGAATTTCTTGTATTTTGAATCCATTGGTTCCAGTCCTACCCACTTGAGCAGAAGAAAATAAATGCACTCCATCTTCTACATGACAGTTCTTCAGATAAATATGTAAATAGTAATAAATATGGTTCAATATCAATCTGCAGTTTTCTCTTCTCCAGGCTAAACATACAAAGTTTCCTCAATCATTCCTTACTGCACTTGATTTTCAGATGTTTTATCATCTTTGTCACCCTCCTCCTTGGAAACATTCCTTCTTAGGACCCATCTATACGAAGTAATAAAATATGAGTTGATGCGGACAAACGCCAATTCGCAACAGCTTTCATTTGTCTCCATGTTTTTTTTTTACAAGATTGCAGGCTTGCAAAGCCATATGCATTTGATGTTTAAACAGGCGTGCCTGTGAATCAAGATGGTGGGCCAAGTGAATTACTCACATTTTTATTGTCACCAGTTGCCGCCACTGAACAATATTTTTTTAAAGTAAATCCAAGGTACAGATGTGCAATATTACATTTAAATAAACAGGAAAAAAGGCTGTTTTGTCACCCCAGTACATGATCGCTACAATGAAAATCCAACATGGCAGTTCCGGGCACTTGCCTTTTTATCAAGCTCCACCCCCTGCACACATCCAACCAATCAACTTTCTACTTCCACTCTTATTGGGAATGCACAGCAAACCAAATCAGTTGTCCCAATGAACAGGAATGTGAATTCCCTGCGGAGCTTTTTAAAAACTTCAGGGAAAGGCGCAAAGGCTTTTCCTGTGTAGTTTTTGGAGGTTTTGTCCACACTCCTACTGAATATGGTGAATTGATGTGGGATCCCATGAAGACAAAATGAATTCTCCTCAAATTCTATGAGGAGTATTTTTGTTATTTAGGTAATCCCTTAAATTGTGGAAGCCAGAACTGGGCACAATATTCCAGATGAGGTCTGACCACAACTGCCCCCCCCTTCTGCCCAAACATGTATTTAAATGCATATTACATGGGGCTAAGCATGTCAGGAGTTAGAGACTGAACTTCATTATAAAATGGCCAAATAACTGCAGACTTGTGCTTAGTCATAATGGCTGACTGCATGAACTACTAAGTCATGCTAATCAGGCCACTAGGGCAATGTCCTGTAGATGAATATTTGGGAGCGCTCAGAACAGAGATCACTTCCTCCTCTCTTCTCTTCCTGTGAATGCCAAGGCCTGGTGAAGCAGTTTCTCCTTCAGTTTTAAATATTTGTATATATTGCAACTGTTTGAGTTTGAAGATAAAAGTGCCTCCTGCTTATTTGGACATCAAACACTCTGTGTGTGAGTATTCTTGGGAAAGGTTGGCTACTGAGTCTGCTGGGATAGTTTTTTGGCTTCTGCTGGGCGTTAAGTGTCCTATCATCCCCTGACAGTGGTTATGGGCCCAGCTGATTGATCTCAGATTAGATAAAGGTGCACACAGAAAAAAATCCCAGAACTCTTTTGTTTTGAGGGTTTTTGGCTAGATGGCTGAGAAACAGTTAAGTTTCAGCCAAGCCCTGTAATATCTTCTGGTCACCTTGAAGTGCTGCTGGCTGCCAGCTGTGTCTGTTTTCATAGCTAGAGAACTGTTGACTCAATCAGCAGAATGGCAGATAATAGTCTCATCTGCTTTGAAAAGCTGACTGATGGAAATTATTCAGCCTGGTGTTTATACATGGATGCTTTATTAGTTAAGGACAATTTGTGGCATGTTTTAGAAAATGAAAGTATGATCCCAGAGGGTTCAGAAGATGAAATAGCAGCATTGAGACTGGCAGACCAGAAGGCTAGAGCTGCAATTCTCTTATCACTCAGCCCCTTCCAGTTAATACATGAGGCCCCAGCAAAGACAGCCTTTCAGCTTTGGACAGCGTTGAAAATAGTTCATCAGCGTATCTTCAGGTAAATGGATTTCATACAAAGATATTCTATGGGTAGAAGGAAAGAACTGTAGGATTAAAACCCAAGAAGAATTGGAGAAAGAAAACATCACATGTCACTGGTATCTATATAGGCAGCTAAAAGAGAGATACAGGATAGATACGGAGTTAGAAGGAATTGAAATGGAGAAGTCCGATTGGGAAAAAATCACTCAAACTGGAAATAAAAGCATGAACTCTAGATTTTATAAGTTACTATTGAAATGGGATACTGAAGAAGAAATAATTAAACAAAGCATGATAAACTGGGCACAAAACATTGGGCACTCAATAGAACTAAATCAGTGGGGGAAAATGTGGACAAAAAGAATGAAGTATACTCTGTCACAGAATATCAGGGAGAATGTAAACAAAATGTACTTTAGGTGGCATCTATCACCGGAGAAAGTAGCAAAAATCTACAAAAAGGTGAAGCCAAACTGTTGGAAATGTGTGAACAACAATGGAACATTCTTTCATCTCTGGTGGAGTTGTGAAGAGGCGAAGAAATACTGGAAAAGAATACAGAGGAAAATACAAGAAATCCTAGGGATAACGCTTCCTTTAAATCCAGAAATATTCTTATTGGGAATGATGGAAGAAGAATTAGAAAGACAACATGGGAAAATGATTTTTTACATGACAGCAGCTGCAAGAATAATCTATGCCAGCAAATGGAAGCAAAAAGAATTACCAACAATGGATCAATGGCTGGAGAAGCTGTTCAAAATGGTAGAAATGGATAAACTATCAATGCTACTCAAGGTTAAAAACATAGAGAAATTCGTGCTGGATTGGAGAATGCTTTCAGAATATATGAAAGTTAGAATGAATCATAATACAATTCAATGATGAATCAGATGTAAAGGGGAAAAAACAAAGAAGGTAAGGGAGCAGGAAAATATTAAATATAAACACACACACACACACAAATATAAAGAACACAAAGAAAACACTTTTAAGACTTCCACTGAATTAACAAAGATAGAGAAAGGAAGGCGGGGAAGGAGAAGGAAAGAAAAGGAGAAGAGAAGGGAAAAGAAAACAAACAAGGCACTAAATATACCTTGATGAAACAAAGTAATAGATAGTTCAGGGATATGGAATGTCAAAAAGTATAAACTTAACATTTATAATTTAATATAAATTTAACATTTAATTATTAAATATAACATTTAATAATAAACTCAAACCAATAAGAAGAACAGGAAGAAACAAAATAGGGTGAAAGAAAGGGGAAAAGATAAAGAGAAAAGCATCTAAAATAAATAATTGAAATGAACAATGATAATGAATGATGACAAAGGAGAAATAAATGGATTAAATACAATTGTTTGAATAACCATATCGGACGTGCAAATATAAAGACATAAAAGTTGGGAAAGCCAGATAGGAAGATTAGATTGGATGGAGAACGGAGAAGAAAGATGAGTAAAAGGATAGAATGAATGAAAGAATGAATGGTTTTTAGTTAAATGAGAATATAGATATATAAACATGTATAAGTGTAGATAATCAATGTAGATAAGTAGGTATGAATGTGTAAGTAAAACACATATAAAACACATACAACACATATACTCAAAGCAATGTTTAATATATACAATATATATCAACGTCTGTTTCAGAGGGAAATAATAATGATACAAAGGAAAAGAGATTACACATTGTTGTTTGTTTTGGTGTTTGATATGTTATTATCAATGATTGTTATATATTGAAACTGGCTAAGAATAAAAATAATTTTAAAAAGAAAAGAAAAGAAAAGAAAAGAAAAGAAAAGAAAAGAGTTCATCAGAAATTGTCCTGCCTCACAAAGATGATATGGACTCTCTCTCTGGCTTTTCTTCGCAAACGAAGATTCAGGAAGGACTCATCCCACGCTTTCTGCAAGCGCGCTGATGACTAAAAAGGCCAATCCGAGATAAACAAGTCCGGTTGCAAAAAGCACAGCAGAAGGTCTCCTTGGGTGATGTTTTTGGGTTGTGATTCTTTCTGCGTCGTCGTTTCTCTTCAAGACTTGTTCGTCGTGAGTTCTCAAATAAGGCTGCAGCATTGTGGATAGTGCGTCTCCATGCCTCCCGATGTGAGGCCAGGGCGGACCACTGTTGGTGATCAATTTGGCCAAGCCTGAGATGTTGTTTCAGGGAGTCCTTGTATCGCTTTTTTGGAGCGCCCCTCTTACGCTGACCCGTGGTGAGTTCACCGTAGAGTAGTATTTTTGGGAGGCGATGGTCCTCCATCCTAGAAACGTGCCCTGCCCAGCGCAGCTGTGTTCTCAATATCATGGCCTCAATGCTGGTGATCCCTGCTTGCTCAAGGACAGCAACATTCGTCACATAGTCAGTCCAGTGTATATTTAGGATTGTGCGTAGACAGCGCTGATGAAAGCGCTCGAGGAGTCGTAGGTGGTGGCGATAGGTGACCCATGTTTCAGATCCATAAAGGAGGATAGACAGTACGATGGCTCTATACACACTGATTTTTGTGCTTTGCCTCAGGTGTTTATTGCTCCAGACTCTTTTGTGAAGTCTTCCAAATGCACTATATGCCTTTGCTAATCTGTGATCGATCTCTTTGTCAATCTTGGCATCTGAGGAGATGATGCTTCCCAGGTAGGTGAACTGCTGAACGGACTTGAGCACTGATTTGCCGACGGCAATGTGGGGATGGTGGTGTTTGTCCTGTGGTGCAGGACTAAGAGACTTTATAACACAAAGCTGTCTACTGGAGGCTGTGTGAAAGCCCATTTGGAGGAAATAAGGCAGCTTTTTCAAGAGGTAGCCAATACAGGGGTGGACATTCCAGAAGCCCATAAGTGTTTTATTTTATTGGGCAGTTTGCCAAAGGAATGGGATTTCCTAATGTACAGTCTGCAGACCACCAGGGAGAGTGATTTGTCTGTAGACCTGGTAGCTGGGCGTGTTCTGGAAGAGGTCCAATGCAAGCAATTTGATTCCCAGATGGAGGGGAATAAACAGCTACAAATTACCAAATGAAATCAGAAGAGCACTGAAACATAGGCACCTGTGGAGGAGGGAGCCTGCAGCTATGTGAAATGCTGTTTGAGATGCAAAAAGCCTGGACATTTTCAGAAGGACTGTAAGATGCCTGCACCGGATAGGAGGGGTGCATCCTCTCAGGCTGCAAGCCATGCCTTTGTAGCACAGCGCAATCCTGATGGTACTGAAGAAAGAATTTGGTTACTTGATAGTGTGGCCATGCACAATATGGTTAATGATTTACAGTTGTTAAGCAATGTTAAAAATTCTTCCATAACCAATATTACACTTGCAGATGGTGCTCCCAGAAAGGTGCAGAAAATGGGAACTGCATATGTGCCATTTTTTGGTAAAGATTTTAAAATAAGTTATGTGTTAACAAACTGGAGAATTGTATATTAAGTGTGTCCCAAATGACTACTGATAGTTATAAAGTGATATTTGAGGAGGAACACTGTACAGTAATAGAAAGGTATAACATGAATAATGTCTGTGCAAAAGGGATAAAGAAACATGGGTTGTATTACATGTTGCCAACAGGGAAGGTGGCAAATGTGAGCCCTGTAGACAATGTACCTCTATGTGATTAAGTGTGTTCATTACTACTACAGGCTAATGGGCCATGCTAGTTACAAAGGGTTAAAGGAGCTAGCAAAAGTTTGCCCTGGTCTATGCATGAAACACTGCCCAAGATTCTTAGAATGTGCTGTGTGCAGGAAAGTAAAGGCGAAGGCTTTCCCTATTGCCAAAAAGACCCAATGTGTCACCAACAGACCCTTTGAAGTTGTCCATGCTTATTTGGCAGGCCCCTCTAATCCCACTGAAGGGGGTAACTGCTATTTATTTGTAATTGTGGACAGACACACTAGGTATACCTACATATACTTACTGAAGGAGAAAAGTCAGGCTGCAGACAGGTTTGGTGAGTGGGTGAATGCAGTAGAATGTGAATTTCCTTCTCATAAGGTTTCCAATCTAGTGACGGATAGGGGAGGGTAATTCTTATCCAACAGTCTGCAAACCTGGATACATAGGAGGGGCATTAGACACAAGACCACAAAACCAGCATCTTCAGGGGAGAATGGGCTTCTAGAAAGGAAAATTGAATGTTGAAGTGCATGATGGAGTGCATGATGGAAGAGGCACAAGCCCCAGCTGGGCTGTGCGGGGAGACAGTTAAGACTGCTGCTTACCATTTAAATATACTGTGGACATCTAGCATCAACCAGACCCCATATTGGTCTATTGTATGGTAGAGCACCAAACCTCAAGCTCCTGAGGATTTTTGGACAGTATGCAAATGTACTGATTCATCCAAGCCTGGGCAGCCTAAAACCAGGAGGCTGCGTTCCCTAGGCTATGAGGATAATAAGTACGTGTTTTCTCTCTATCCTGGAAAGGTGGTATTCTCCAGGAGTGCAAATTTTGAAATGCACTCAGGGTGGGACAGATAGCATTGCAATCATGAGGTGTTTCTTCCCTTGGGGAGGGATGTGCCAATAATTCCCAAAAGTCCCACAAATGGAGGGGTGGTTGTGCCTCATAATCACCTGTTTGTGGTGGTGTGTGTGCTGCAGTGGCATGTGAAGTGTCAGGGGATGCACAGGAAAAAAAGCCTGACACTTCACATGCCACTCCAGCACACACACCACCACAAACAAGCATTGAGCCGGATACAGGGAGAGATGGCAGCAGCAGTGCAAGTGAGGATAAGTCAGGCAGGACTAGGGTGCTCATTTCAGAAAGGCTCCTGGCAGATTTGTTGTTCAGGAAGCCAGGCTATGCAATGTCATGGCAGAGGAGCCTGCAAGTCTTCAGGATCTCCTAAAACTTCCCCAGGGAGAGCAGAAGAAGTGGAACTCAGTCATGCACTCTGAGTTCGAGTCACTAGTTGAAAGGAAAGAGTTCCAGGTAATTGAGAGGGCGAAAGACCAAAAGGTTGTGGTTGCAGGTGGGTGTACAAGCTTAAGGACATGCCTGATGGGACACAAAAGTTTAAGGCACGCTTAGTTACGGAAAGCTTTTCGCAGGAGCACTACACCAATTTTGACAAAACATTTTTGCCCACACCAAAGCCAGAAAGTCTTAGGTTAGTGTTAGCTGTAGCAGCCAAGAGGCAGATGGTTGTGCAACACTTTGACTTTGAAACAGCATACCTGAATGCTAATCTTGAAGCGACAGTGTTCATGGAACACGCCCCAGGGTACGACAGTGCAGGTGAAAGCAAGGTGTACTTGTTACGCAAAGTGCTCTATGTATTGAAACAAAGCGCACGTTGCTGGGACAAGTGCATAAACCAAGTTTTGGTGTCACTAGGTTAAACAAGGAGCATCACAGATGCCTGTGTGTACACCAAGGGGGCAGGTGATAGTGCTGTCATGCTAGTTATCTCTGTGGATGACCTTTGTGTGACAACAAAGAGTGCCAGTGATGTCAAGAAAGTGCAGGTGGAGTTAGAAAGCCAGTTCAAGTTAAAGGACTTAGGCAGCCTAGATATTATCTAGGAGTAGAGGTAGAAAGAACTGGTCTTGGAGAATTTTTCCTAAATCAGAAGAAGGAAATTGACAGTCTTGTGGCCAAGTGTGGGCTTAGTGAGGGTTATTGCAAACAACACAAGGCCTGACATCAATTTTGAAGTTGGGGTGCTCAGCGGAAGAGTCTCCAAGCCAAGGAGGGCAGATTAGGAAGCCCTGAAGAGGGTAGTTGGATTTCTCAAGGGGACCAGGGACATGCGTTTGAAGCTGACAGGAAGTCAGGTGACCCTGGAGTGCTATGTGGACAGCTTTTTTGCTGCTGAAACTTCAGACAGGAAGTCAGTGACCGGGTTGGTGGTCAGGTATGCAGAGAGCCTCATAGTGTGAAGATCAAGGAAACAGAATTGTGTAGCCATTAGTACCACTGAAGCTGAATTCGCAGCCTTGTCTGAGATGGCAAGTGAGGTACAAAGGGTTAGGCAGATGCTTGCAGACCTTAGGGAGCCATGCCAAATGCCTGTTGAGGTGCCCGAGGACTCACAAGCCTGCATAGCTATGGGAGAAGCAGAAAATCTGTAATGCAGGACAAAGTACATTGTAGTACTTATCCAAAATGTGAGGCAGTTAATACAAGAAGGTGTCTTGTGTCTGAGGTACTGTCCATCTGAGGACAATGTTGCAGACCTGTTCACAAAAGCCCTTCCAGCGGGAAGCCATGAGGAAATGGCAAAGAGGCTGGGCCTTGTAGTGTGTAATGTGAAAGGTGTCAAAAGGGAAGGTCAACCGACAGACAATTGATGTCCAACAATGTATGTTAATGATGTTACGTTGTGATGATAACATGTGTCCTGCATAGTAGTTTGACCATTTTGGAGGGGATTGTCAGGAGTTAGAGACTGAACTCCATTATGAAATGGCTGAACAACTGCAGAACCGTGCTGAGTCATAATGGCTGACTGCATAAGCTACCAAGTCATGCCTAGTCAGGCCACTAGAGTGCAATGTCCTGTAGATAGATATATATGGGAGATCTCAGAACAGAGCTCACTTCCTCCTCTCTTCTCTTTCTGTGAATGCTGAGGCCTGGTGAAGCAGTTTCTCCTTCAATTGTAAATATTTGTATACATATTGAAACTGTTTGACTTTGAAGATAAAAGTGCCTCCTGCTTATTTGGACGTCAAGCACTCTCTGTGTGAGTATTTTTGGGAACAGAGTTACTACTGAGTCTGCTGAGATAGTTTTTTGGCTTCTGCTGAGGATTGAGTGTCATATCTTCCCCCAACAAAGCAACCCCCCCCCAAATACTTTACATTAATAAGGGACAGATCGCAACAATATATTGTTGCTTAAAAACTCCATTTCCCCACCACAACAGTAAAGATATGATCAGAGGGATGAAGGATGCCTGCAGGGTCAAGGTCAGATGGTGGCCAAGTCCGTATTGGATGCTGGTAGAGTATAAATTTCTTCCAAGGATGGAAATGATATTCAAACATATTCATAGGACTACTCCCAAGCTAGGCACTTTCTCCTTCAGTGGGAGTGTAACCTCATTTGGATCAGGTTTCTTACCCTGTTTCAGACTTTAGAGACACCACTCTGCAGAGCCTCTGTCTTATCAGGCCTCATCTTCAGTTTCTTAGCCCTCATTGAACCCTGTTACCCAAATTGTGTGGGGCTCCATGGGGACCCTCTAATATCCTAATATTAATTTGGGGGATTTAATTAACTCAACTTGGCATGCAAGAGGCCGGGCAATGTGGGATCTTTTAATCTATGTATACTGGCAATAATGGATGAGACTCTAAGCCCAAACATACAGTTAAATGATCCTTATTGGGAATTAATGTCAACAGTAGTCACGCAAACACTCAGGCTTCAGGCACTCACAGAAGTCTATCAAAGATTGTTGAAAGTATTTGGGTAGAGAGATAGAGCAAGGTGATGGCAGGGTATACTATACTGATCCTGTAAAGCTGAGATCACGAAGTAAACTGACAGCAAAGAAATCCGGACGAGAGACTGGTGACACAAACTGACGTGAAGTCAGAAAGCAGGGGATTCATGCACACCTGACTATACAGTCTGATGTGGAGTCAAGAGGAAGATCAACTGTGCTCACTTGGGTGTGTTTTAGTCTGATATTTATATGAAATAATTTCCCTGAAGGGATAGGATTTTGAGTGCAATACAATGTTTCTTGGAGTTTCCCAGGACTAGACAATGGGTGCTCTGGAAGAGTTAACCATTGATAATGGGTGCTGTATTTGTTACTGAGTAGGAGCAGGCAAGGTCTTTTGTTGGATGGGGCTGAGGGAAGGAGCATGGTTTACAAGCATCAAGCACTCTGCTATCATTGAGTGGATTAGTGAATGACTCACCTCCAGGTGTTAATTTCTGACCTAAGTATTTGGTTTGCGGGAATTTCCTAAGGCCCCTCCCTTGGTTATATATGAATCAAGCCTTGGTATTGGGGGGTCCCTGGTTTACCTGCTCACCATGTGGATGGCCACATTAAGCCAAATTATTAAATATAGCCATTTCTTTGATATTCCAAGATGGAGGCTATCAGGGTAGGCAACAGCCTTTTATAGCATCCAGGCACTTACCCAGTACCTATACAGCTTCATCCAGTTCTGATGACCAGGAGGAATAGAGTTGAGTGTCATCAACATACTGATGCCATCCAAGTCCCAAGCTCCAAATGACCTTCCTCAGCAGTTTCGTATAGATGTTGAACAGCTTGGGAGACAAGATGGAACCATACGGCACTCTGCAACTTAATGGCCATGGTACTGAACAGGAATCCCCCAAAGCTACTCTCTAGAACCAGCTCCCACCGATAATAATTCTTTTCTCCCTAATATGGGCAAATCTGCTTAGACATACCTGATAGTATGGTTTTTCAAATCCTTACTATCCCTACATCTGAAATTTAGCATTTTGCTTTCCTCCATTCGACATATCCATGTGAGTCTATAAATAGTGACTCAGTGTTGTTCATTGTATAATACAATCTGTTCTTTTACAACTCATCATGAACTTCTATGTAATTTATTTTTTATTGAAGAATTCCAATTAATGGCTTCCTGGTGATTTTAAAGCCTCAAATTATCAGTCTCCAAAAACAAAGCAGAGAACATAATTATCATAAACTGAAAATTTTTCATTTTGAAGCTTATCTGTTTGTGCTAAGTATCTTGTCTATAAGTAATTAGTACCTTTATTTTTTCAGTGAAAAAATAATAATAATAATGCCCATTCTGCACTGCACATCCAAAACATATTTTTACTGCCAGATATTCAGTATATTTTTTTGAAAATGTACCACCTTGGACTCGTGAAGTGTTTCATCTAATGATAATGGGAAGAAAATACATCTGTTTTTCAGAATAAATTAAGGCATGCATTTCTTTTCCCACTGCCACCTTCCTACATTTACCAATTTTTGCCTTTTTTTCTTAGAATAAAAGCCTTACAAATACATCAGCTGATTGCTTACTTATGTTGCATCCTAAACCCCAAAGTCTACACATGTCTGTTGCATGGCCTTTTATAGGAATTTTTCTGAATATTGCTGCCACCTACAAAACCAAAGTCAATTAAAGGAAAGCAAATTAAAATAATATAACAGAAAGGTATTGCACCTGGCAGAAATACATTTCCCTTTTGGATTTTTCTTCAGTAACATGCTGAGACTCTGCTTCTTACAGGGGCCATGCTGTTTGAACTCATCCTGATTTCATGGGACTGCCAGTGGTAGATGTCAAACAGAGCTTGGAAAGGTTACATTTTGGACTACAGCTCCCAGAATCCCCCAGCAAACCTTGCAATGCTGACTAATTCTGGGAGCTGTGGTCTCAAAAGTAGTTTATCCATGTTCAAAAACCCCTGGCTCAGACCACTGACTAAGAAATCCCTATCACAGGATAGGAACTTTTATTACACATGACTGGTGAAATGTATTTGGCTTAATCACAAGTTATGTTGGTCTGTCTTATGAGCCACATCATTCATGCAGGTCTCAATGCATGATGAGCTCTTTTGGAGAGTCAATTCTTTTCCTTCCTGTCCCTTTGCCTGCCTCTAGACTATACATATGGCCAGCTTTTCAAACCAGGCAACCTGTTTATTACACTCACTTCCTTCCCACCACTTTAAAATTATATGGCTGTCTCAGTTTTGAGTTGGAAATTATTCCACCTAGATGTCTGACTTTTCTTTTTCTTTCCATCAAAGGCATGATGCCTAGTTGAAACAGGGGTGCTTTTCAATTTTCCTCGCTCTAAATTTCTCCATGAATTTAGCCAGTCCAAATTATTCTGTCCAGGTAGATTATGGAACAACACCAAGCTTTCTACCACCGCCACTGTCCAGAGTCCCAGCATTTTTCCACCAACATTGTCCAAAATTCCAGCATTCTTCTATCACTAATGTCCAGAAACGCATCAGTTTTCTACTATTGATGTCCAGGGGGTTGTTTACATGGCAAAAATAATCCTCAAAGAATTTGCCAAGAAGCCTTATAGTTCCCACGTGTTCCGCATCTCCAGAAACCTTTTCAGAAGGAGGGGGTCTAAAAAAAACCTAAGTGGTGCATTTAATGACACCGCTGATTTTCTGACTTTTTAAAAAAAGTGCCGCATATTTGCGCATTAACGCATTTGTGAACTATCCGACACTTTGAAGTTCGGAAGATCCACCATCCACACAAGTGGACAGTTCGGTAATGTGACGCCACAGAAACCCACCCACACATCCGTTGTACCTTTCTGGTAAACATCTGCTTTGAAGCATCCTCTTAAAACATATTTCGTTTTCCTAATGGAGGCAGTTCAGAGAACAAAGAAGGGTGGCAGGGGAATAGCTTGGAGCCACGCCGAGACTCTTGATTTACTGGATCTTTGTGGGGAAGAGAAAGTACAAGAGCAGTTACGTTTATGTCACCGGAATATTGATGTGTTTGAAAAAATTCCCACAGGATTCTAGCGTAGCTAACACCTCCATGGCTGCTACAAAGTTGAGTTACCACTATTGAAAGAACAAAGACCATAAATGATGACGAGAAGCCCAATCAGAACTCAATGAGGGGGGAAATAGCTGCCCAATGGGAGAACGAGTGGCAGGAATTCCTGAAGGAAGTACGTTGGAAAGGAATGACATACTTCGTTGATTGACAGGTAAGTTCATTAAAATATATAGAATATCGATGTTGTGGGAACTAGAATAGTTTGAGGTAAAGAACCTCACATCTTATTTAAATGCACATTATAATTACATCTGAACTACATCGCGGAACTAAGTAGGATCTGAAATAATATCGTGGGAACTTTGCTACACTACATCGAAACTGCGCTAATGCGATAAATACCGCAACAAAAATAGCTGTGGAACTGGCCCCCAGGATTCTAGTATTCTTCCAATGCTGATGGTCCAGAACCTGAATACTCTTCCACTGTTGATGTCTAGAATCTGAGCAGTCTTCTACTACTGATGTCTAGAATTCCAGCAGTTTTCTAGTATTAATATCCAGGATTCCAGCATTCTTCCATTGTTGATATTCAGAATCCCAGCATTCTTCTACCACTGACATACAGAATTTACAGCACACTTCCTCTAGTGATGTCTACAATCACAGCATTCCTCCTGTAGTGAAGTCACAATACTGTATATTCTTCTACTATTGTGTCCAGAACTCCAGCATTCTTCCAACACTGATATCCAGAACCCCAGCATTCTTCCACCACCAGACTCTTCTGGCCTATCCAAATGATTTTTAAATTATGGATTTTAAATTTTGAATTTTAAACTATGGATTGTTTTCATATGTATTAGTCTTATATATCCTTTAAAACTGATGTTATATGTTTTAACTGGTTTATGTATTTTAACTGATGTTATGTGTTGTATTTTAATCTGTTAATGTTCCCTGCCTTGATCCATGGGGAGAGGTGGATAAGAAATTGATGATGATGATGATGCATGAGCAAGCCAGTTAGGGGTTAAATGGAGGCATCTTGCCCATATAACCCATTTCTACTATATCCCCAGTACAATTCTTTAAAGGGAAAGATCTGTGCATTTCTATTTAAAACAAATAATTAAAAAGTCCTGAAGTGTTTATATGAATCCTAAGCAACATGCTCTTTAGCATCAGCACTAACTTGGAACAAATGGGATGAACCAGTCACCATAATTATGAAGGGAGATGAACCTGGATTTGCAGAACTTGCTGCTTTAGACTACAAGTCCCAGAACCCCCTAACAAGTTCTTCAGCAAAGCTCCTATTTGAAACCAGAAGAATGTAAAGGTTCACTAGCATAGTTATGTGGAGGTCTGGAGTGAGACAGGATAACAGTGAGGGACAGCTAGACAATGGTACAGGGGAACCTTCCAGGCACAGCCAAACAGTGGCCATTTGGACTGGGGCACTTAGACTGGCCCCTAATTTCCCAGTCAAAACTATGGTGTAAGGAGTTATTGGGTATCTCCTTATGCAACACTGAAAAAAGTAGTTCTGCTAGCTTAGCCTCAGTTTATACTAGTATAAAGCCAGCATGAAGACTCTGACATGTGAGATTCTAATGCCTTGTCTAGATGGGCTATTTATCCCATTTTGGCCCCATCTTTGAACCTTGCAGTCCTTACAATGCAGGGCTTTTGCCCCATTTTGCCCCTGAGCAGTCCTCACAATGCCTGCTATGGGGCCAAGACAGGGTAAAGCCTGATAAACTGTTATAGTAGGGCCTCCATATCTGCGGAACCAATATCTGCAGTTTCAGTTATCCACAAGACACACCAAAAAAAGCACACCTACCATAGAGTCTTGCTAGAAAATGCCCAGAGAGGCATCCTCTCTAGACGTTTTCTAGGTCCTCCAAGGTACCTCTATGGTATTTTAAATTGGAATTCCCATTATTTTCAATGGTGTTTGCTGTTATCTGCAGTTTTTGGTATCCACAGGGCTACCCAGGACCAATACCCCATGGGTCCTACTGTATATTAAAATATCTGAGTGGGTGGGTGGGGGAACCATTTGTCTTTGGAAGAAATTGCTTGGGCCCCATGAAAATGCAGGAAGCCCTACTGCCATGCTGGCCCATTGCTGCAGTTGCTGTCTGTGGTGCACTTTGATCCAGGAAGCAGGCCTGCAGCATAGGACCAGGCATGTGGAATGCAGGAGGCAGTGGTGGTGGTGGTTGCAGGGTTGAGCTGTCATGGCAGTCTGGACTCCATCCCTTTTTGTACCAGTAACAGGGGAGGAATGGGCCAGATCCATAGCCAGAATACATTCATGGGGAGCCACCGTATTCTAGCCTGTATGAATGATACCTAAGAGTTAGAGTCCCCCCCAAAAAGTAACTTTTACATAGTTTAGGGAAACAAACAAAAGCTGCTGTTTTAATGCATACAATGAATCAGGTGCCTTGTTTGCTTAAAGGACTTGCAAAGAAAAAGGTATGGAAAATATATCAAGAGTAAGCTCTGTTGGTGCGGAATTTAGCTATAGAAAATCTCCAAATAAAAGCAAAGAGCAGGTGGAGCAAGGGGAAGAGAAGTCCTATGGAAGATTCAGAATTACAAATAAGAACAAGAGAAAAACTCTCTCCATCTTAAGCTGGAGCATTCCGTGCCTAAATATCTGAGCTGCAGCAGCCACAGGAACCCCTGTTTTCAAGAACCCATAAAGTAAATGAAATGTTAATGAAAAGAACACACAAAACATTCCTCATTTACAGTCCAGCTTTGTGGTTGCTCTGGGAAAATAAAAATTGTTTAGAAATCTCTACTACAGGGCAAAATTGTTCTTTCAGGGCTGCTCTGTGAAGACGTTGAGAGATTTCCAGCCAGTTTATGCATGTCAGCCACAATCCTGAAGACTAGGATCTAGTGGCGAATTGGGAGGTCTACTCGGAGCTTGGAAAAGCTACTTTTGGAGACTAAAATTCCCAAAATCCTATGAGAAGCATGAGCAATGGGAACCATAGACCCAAAGTAATTTTTCAAATAGGGGATTTACCAATCAGATTTGGGAGAGGGATTTCCTGGGGCAAAAGACCAGAATCTGCCATGTTGTGTTTCTAAAAAGAATCACAGATTTTTAAAGTTACAAGGGAGATTAAAGATGTCCTCTATCTAGTGCAGGTGTGGGGAGCTACATGGGGGACAGGGACCAAGCCCCCATCAACAATCATAGGATGTATTCCCCAGCAGCACACCTATGTACCTCCAAAATACCTCTGGTTTTGTCCATATTGTTCCCCAAATGCCAACAGGAAGTAATGTTGCATCACTTCTAGTGACCATTCTGGGGAGGACAGAGACAAAATGGAGGTACTGGAAAGAGTTCTGTAGGGATTTGTGGGATGGGGGCTTTTGGAGGTGGTGGGAATTTAGAGAGCTTTGGGTGGTTTGGAGGATGAAAAAAACACTCCAAAATCATGCTGGGTTTGTTGTTGTTGTTGTTGTTGTTGTTGCTTAAAAATGGGAGTGGGTGTTTGGGGGACAGGCAGGGGATTTAGTGGTGGCAAAAGATGGATTGAGGGGTTGCATGCATCCAAGGACCACATTTTCTCTACCCCCAATTTGATGTAACTCATTGACCTATGCAGAAATTTACCACTACAACATCCCTGACAAGTGACTATCTAGTTTCTCCTAACATTTAGCTGCAATCTCCTTCCTTGCAACTTCCAGCTGCTAGTTTCAGCACCACTTTCTTCCATAGCCCGGCAGGTACTGAAAGGCAGCTATCATGTCTTTCTTTAGTCTTCTCTTCTCCATACTCTGCACAACTTCTTTCAGAAGACAGCTGAGATCCTACATAGTCATACAAGATCCGTCTATGAAATAGCGAGACTGATACAATAACCCATCTTTATTTACATGTATTACAATTGAAATATTTATCCCTTTCAATATACTCCCAGTTCACACTCACACACTGATGTAGTCTTGTTTTCCACTGGTCGGAGGTGTGGAGCAGATCAATTTCTCTCAGCTGTGTCAACACATCTGCCTTTTTCATTTTTACTGCATCAATTGACTCAAAACATGTTCCTTTAAGCACCAATTTCATTTTAGGGAAACAAAAAAAGTCACAAGGTGCCAAATCTGATGATTATGGAGGATGTTCAAGTGTAGTAATGTGTTTATCAGCCAAAAACTGCTTCACAGAAAGTGCTATGTGAGCAAGCACATTGTCATCATGAAGAACGAAACCATTTTTCCACAGTTCTGGACTTTTTTTTCCTGAGTCTTGCAGCTTTGTCAAAACTTCCTTATAATGATGCTGGTTCAATGTTCTGCCTTCTGGAACTCATTCTGCCAAAATTATGCCCTTGATGTCAAAAAACCAAACAAGCAATGAGCATGGCTTTGAATGTGGACTTGCTTTGATTGCTTTTTTCATTCTTGGTGATGATGGTGTTTCCCAGTGCATTGACTGTAGTTTTGTTTCAGGATCATACTGGAAGATCCAGGTTTCATTCAGAAGTGATGATTTTTTGAAAAAGGTTTGGGTCCACCTCAAGTTGCTGCAGAATGTCACATTGCTTGATTTTTAAACTAAGTATTTTTCTGGCACAAAACAGACAACACAGGTGCTTTAAAGATGACTGACAATTAACTGAATGGCCAAGAGTGTTTATATTTGTCATGAAGGTTTAGACATGTTCAAGGTCACCAGTCAAGCATTCACAATCAGTTCTCCCTGATTTGTCTGAAAGGTAGAAACACAGCCTTGTTATTTAATAGACAGACTTCGTATATAATGGAAGAGTTCTCCATGCAGAACTTCACTACGGTTCCCCTGTTATCATGTCAGGAGTTAGAGAGGGAACTCCATTATAAAATGGCCGAACAACTGCAGAATCATGCTGAGTCATAATGGCTAACTCCATGAACTACCAAGTCATGCCTTGTCTGGCCACTAGAGGGCAATGTCCTATATATATGTGTGTGTGTGTGTCTGTGTCTGTGTCTGTGTGAGCTAGTCCAAAGCTCACTCTCTTCTTGTGAATGCTGATGCCAGGTGAAGCAGTTTCTCATTCAATTGTAAATATTTGTATTTGTATTGCAACTGTTTGACTTTGAAGATAGAAGTGCCTCCTGCTTAATTGGACATCAAACACTCTCTGTGTGAGTATTCTTGGGAACAGGTTGCTACTAACTCTGCTGATATAGTTTTTGGCTTTTGCTGGGGATTGAGTGCCCTATCATCCCCTGAAAGTGGTTATGGGCCCAGCTGATTGATCTCAGATTTGATAAGGTGCACCCTGAAAGGTTCCCAGAATCTTTTTGTTTTGAGTGTTTTTGGCTAGTTGGCTGAGAAACAGTTAAGTTTCAGCCAGACTTTGCATTAGAGCTATCTTCAAGCAGCTTTGAAGTGCTGCCAGCTGCCAGCTGTTTGTGTTTCATAGCTGGAGAACTGTTGATTCAATCAGCAGAATGGCAGATAATAGTCTCATTCACTTTGAAAAGCTGGCTGATGAAAATTTTTCATTATGGCGTTTATACATGGACACTTTATTAGTTAAGGACAATTTGTGGCATGCTTTAGAAAATGAAAGTGTGATCCCAGAGGGTTCAGAAGATGAAATAGCAGCATTCAGACTAGCAGACCAGAAGACTGGAGCTGCAATTCTCTTATCGCTCAGCCCCTTCCAGTTAATACACATGGCCCCAGCAAAGACAGCCATTCAGCTTTGGACAGCTTTGAAAACAGTTCATCAGAAATTCATACTGCCTCTCAAAAATGATATGGACTAAGAGACTTTATAACACAAAGCTGTCTACTGGAGGCTGTGTGAAAGCCTATTTGGAGGAAATGAGGCAACTTTTTCAAGAGGTGGCCAATAGAGGGGTGGACATTCCAGAAGCCCATAAGTGTTTTATCTTATTGGGCAGTTTGCCAAAGGAATGGGATTTCCTAATGTACAGTCTGCAGACCACCAGGGAGAGTGATTTGTCTGTAGACCTGGTAGCTGGGCATATTCTGGAAGAGGTCCAATGCAAACAATTTGATCCCTGGACAGAGGGGAATAAACAGCCACAAATATCCAGATGCAATCAGGAGAGCACTGAAACATAGGCACCTGTGGAGGAGGGAGCCTGCAGCTACGTGAAATCCTGCTTCAGATGCAAAAAGCCCAAACATTTTCAGAAGGACTGTAAGATTCCTTTATCAGACAGGAGGGTGTGGCACAGCTACAGGGCAAAGGAAGGGTGTATCCTCTCAGGCTGCAAGCCATGCCTTGGTAGCAAAGCATCATCCTGATGGTACTGAGGGAAGAATTTGGTTAATTGATAGTTGAGCGAGACACAATATGGTAAATGATGTAAAGCTGTTAAGCAATGTTAAAAATGCTTCCATAACCAATATTACACTTGCAGATGGTGCTCCCAGAAAGGTGCAGAAAATGGGAACTGCATATGTCCCATCTTTTGGCAAAGATTTTGAAAATGTGTTATATGTAAGCAAACTGGAGAATTGAATATTAAGTGTGTCCCAAATGGCTACTGATGGTTATAAAGTGATATTTGAGGGGAAACAATGTAGAATAACAGAAAAGCATAACATGAATAATGTCTGTGCAAAAGGGATAAAGAAACATGGGTTGTATTACATGTTGCCTAAAGGGAAGGTAGCAAATGTGAACCCTGCAGACAATGTACCCCTACATGATAAGTGTGTTCATTACTACCACAGACTAATGGGCCATGCTAGTTACAAAGGGTTAAAGGAGCTAGCAAAAGTTTGACCTGGTCTAAGCATGAAACACAATCTTGTGATGCCCAAGATTCTTAGAATGTGCTGTGTGCAGGAAAGTAAAGGCAAAGGCTTTCCCTACTGCCTTAAAGACCCAATGTGTCACCGACAGACCCTTTGAAGTTGTCCATGCTTATTTGGCAGGACCCTATAAGCCCACTGAAGGGGGTAACTGCTATTTATTTGTAATTGTGGACAGACACACTAGGTACACCTACGTATACTTACTGAAGGAGAAGTCAGGCTGTACACAGGTTCCGTGAGTGGGTGAATGTGATGGAACGTGAATTCCCTTCTCATAAGGTTTCCAGTCTAGTGATGGATAGGGGAGAGGAATTCTTATCCAACAGTCTGCAGACCTGGATGTGTAGGAGGGGCATTAGACACACGACCACAAACCCAGCATCTCCAGGGGAGGATGGGCTTGCAGAAAGGAAAATTAGGATGTTGAAGTGCATGATGGAAGATGCACAAGCCCCAGCTTGGCTGTGGGGGGTAGCAGTGAAGACAGCTGCTTACCATTTAAACAGACTGTGGATGTCTGGTGTTAACCAGATCCCATACTGTCTATTGTATGGTAGAGCACCAAACCTCAAGCACCTGAAGATTTTTGAACAGTATGCAAATGTACTGATACACCCGGCCCTAAAGAAGCCTGGGCAGCCTAAAACCAGGAGGCTGTGTTTCCTTGGCTATGAGGGTAACAAGAACATGTTTTCTCTTCATCATGGAAAAGTGGTGTTCTCCAGGAGTGCAAATTTTGAAATGCACTCAGGGTGGGATAGATTGCACTGCAATCAGGAAGTTTTTGTTCCCTTGGGGAGAGATGTGCCAATAACTCCCCATACTCCCACAAATGGAGGGGTGGTTGAGCCTCATGATGATGAAGGAGAGGCACAGGAAGAAAAGCCTGACACTTCACATGCCACTCCAACACACACACCACCACAAACAAGCATTGAGCCTGATACAGGGAAAGAAAGCAGCAGAAGTGCAAGTGAGGATGAGTCAGGCAACAAATTTGTTGTTCAGGAAGCCAGGCTATGCAATGTCATGGCAGAGGAGCCTGCAAGTTTTCAGGATCTCCTAACACTTCCCCAGGAAGAGCAAGAGAAGAGGAACTCAGCCATGCACTCTGAGTTCGAGTCACTAGTTGAGAGGAAAGTGTTACAGGAGTTGACAGGCCTAAAGACCAAAAGGTTGTTGGTTGCAGGTGGGAGTACAAGCTTAATGACATGCCTGATGGGACACAAAAGTTTAAGGCATGCTTAGTTGTGAAAGGCTTTTCACAGGAGAACTACACCAATATTGACAAAACCTTTTTTCCCCACACCATAGCCAGAAAGTCTTAGGTTAGTGTTAGCTGTAGCAGCCAAGAGGCAGATGGTTGTGCAACACTTTGACTTTGAAACAGCATACCTGAATGCTGATCTTGAAGAGACAGTGTTCATGGAACAGGCCCCAGGGTATGACAGTGCAGGTGAGAGCAAGGTGTACTTGTTATGCAAAGCACTCTATGGTTTAAAACAAAGTACACGTTGCTGGGACAAGTGCATACACCAAGTTTTGGTGTCACTAGTTTACACAAGGAGTGTTGCAGACTCCTGTGTATACACCAAGGGGGCAGGTGATAGTGCTGTCATGCTAGTTATCTATGTGGATGACCTTTGTGTGGCAGCAAAGAGTGCCAGTGATGTCAAGAAAGTGCAGGTGGAGTTAGAAAGCCAGTTCAAGTTAAAGGACTTAGGCAGCCTGAGATGTTATCTAGGAGTAGAGGTAGAAAGAACCGGTCTTGGAGAATTTTTCCTAACTCAGAAGAAGAAAATTGACATTCTTGTGGCCAAGTGTGGGCTTAGTGAGGGAAAGGTGGTCAGGACACCAATGACCACTGATTTTGTGAACTGAGAGGCAGAACAGGAGTTTGAAAGACCAGATATGTACCACTCAGTGGTAGGCAGTCTGTTGTTTATTGCAAACAACACAAGGCCTGACATCAGTTTTGAAGTTGGGGTGCTCAGCAGAAGAGTCTCCAAGCCAAGGAGGGCAGATTAGGAAGCCCTGAAGAGGGTAGTTAGATTTCTCAAGGGGACCAAGGACATGCGTTTGAAGCTGACAGGAAGTCAGGTGACCCTGGAGTGCTATGTGGACAGCTTTTTTGCTGCTGAGACTTCAGACAGGAATCCAGTGTCCAGGTTGGTGGTCATCTATGCAGAGAGCCCCATAGTGTGGAGATCAAGGAAACAGAACTGTGTAGCCATTAGTACCACTGAAGCTGAATTCACAGCCTTGTCTGAGATGGTAAGTGTGGTACAAGGGGTTAGGCAGATGCTTGCAGACCTTAGGGAGCTGTGCCAAATGCCTGTTGAGGTGCCCGAGGACTCACAAGCCTGCATAGGTATGGCAGAAGCAGAAAATCTGAAATGCAGGACAAAGTACATTGTGGTACTCTACCAAAATGTGAGGCAGTTAATACAAGAAGGTGTCTTGTGTCTGAGGTACTGTCCATCTGAGGACAATGTTGCAGACCTGCTCACAAAAGCCCTTCCAGCAGGAAGCCATGAGGAAATGGCAAAGAGGCTGGGCCTTGTCACTAGTGTATAAAGTGAAAGGTGTCAAAACGGAAGGTCAACCGACAGATGATTGATGTCCAACAATGTACGTTAATGAGGTTACATTGTGATGATAACATGTGTCATGAGCAATAGTTTGACCATTTTGGAGGGGATTGTCAGGAGTTAGAGACTGAACTCCATTATGAAATGGCTGAACAAATGCAGAACCATGCTAAGTCATAATGGCTGATTGCATGAACTACCAAGTCATGTCTAGTCAGGCCACTAGAGGGTAATGTCATCTCTCTCTCTCTCTCTGGCTTTTCTTCACAAATGAAGATTCAGTAAGGACTCATCCCGTGCTTTCTGCAAGCACGCTGATGACTAAAAAGGCCAATCTGAGATAAACAAGTCCGGTTGCAGAAAGCACAGCAGAAGGTCTCCTTGGGTGATGTTTCCAGGTTGTGATTCTTTCTGCATTGTTGTTTCTCTTCAAGACTTGTTCGGCATGAGTTCTCAAATAAGGCTCAGCATTGTGGATAGTGCGTCTCCATGCCTCCCGATGTGAGGCCAGGGCGGACCATAGTTGGTGATCAATTTGGCCGATACTGACATGTTGTTTCAAGGAGTCCTTGTATCGCTTTTTTGGAGCGCCCCCCTTACACTGACCCGTGGCAAGTTCACCATAGAGTACTATATTTGGGAGGCGATGGTCCTCCATCCTAGAAACGTGCCCTGCCCAGCGCAGCTGTGTTCTCAATATCCTGGCCTCAATTCTGGTGATCCCTGCTTGCTCAAGGACAGAAACATTCGTCACATAGTCCAGTGTATATTTAGGATTGTGCGTAAACAGCGATGATGAAAGCGTTTGAGGAGTCGTAAGTGGTGGCAATAGGTGACCCATGTTTCAGACCCATAAAGGAGAATAGACAGTACAGTGGCTCTATACACACTGATTTTTGTGCGTTGCCTCAGGTGCTTATTACTCCAGACGCTTTTGTAAAATCTTCCACATGTGCTATATGCCTTTGCTAATCTGTGATCGATCTCTTTGTCAATCTTGGCATCTAAGGAGATGATGCTTCCCAGGCAGGTGAACTGCTAAACGGACTTGAGCACAGGTTTGCTGTCAGCAATGTAGGGATGGTGGTGTTCGTCCTGTGGTGCAGGCTGGTAAAGAACTTCCATTTTCTTAAGGTTGACTTCCAGCCCAAACAGCTGTGCAGCTGTTGCGAAGCAGGATGTTAGGCACTGCAGAGCTGCTTCTGTGTGGGCAACAAGGGCATCAGCATCAGCGAAGAGCAGCTCACGGACTAGATAGTTTAGAGTCTTAGTTTGAGACGGCTTAAGTTAAACAAGCTACCATCAGTACAGTAACATATATAGATGCCGTCATCTTCTTCAAGCTCTGCCGTAGTCCTTTGGAGCATCATGCTGAAGAAGATTGTAAATAAAGTTGGAGCAAGAACACAACCTTGCTTCATTCCATTAGTTATTAGAAAGGGCTCTGAAAGAGCATCGCCATATCTGACTTGACCGCGCTGGCCCTTGTGCTGCAAGATAATCGTTTTAAGGAATTTGGGGGGACATCCTAGTCTTTCCAGGATCTGCCACAGACCTTTTCTACATATGTATATATATGACCTTGTCCAAAGCTCACTCTCTTCTTGTGAGTGCTGAGGCCTGGTGAAGTAGTTTCTCGTTCAATTGTAAATATTTGTTTATATATTGCAACTGTTTGACTTTTAAGATAAAAGTGCCTCCTGCTTATTGGGACATCAAATACTGTGTGTGAGTATTCTTGGGAATGGGTTGCTACTAAGTCTGCTAAGATTTTTTTTGGCTTCTGCCAGGGATTGAGTGTCCTATCATCTCCTGACATACCATCTCCTAGGCACACCATGTCACTGTGAAACCCTCTCCATGGCCATTCCATGGCTGGTGGAGAGTGGGAGTGGGGTGTTGTAGAAGTGTCTGGCTATGTTCCCGTAGTCTGACACAGACTAAAGAAATCTTCCATCAAGTTCTACTAGGGCCCTCCAGAAGTCTCAGTAGATGATATCATCAATCTTCACCTGGCCATGGGAATATAGTCAGATATCTCTCTGATCCCCTCTGCTCTCTGGAGGAATAAAAGGAGACAAAGCTATACAATGGTCACAAACTTTTATTTCTTAAAAGTCCAATGTGTTTTTGCCTTAACACCAATTGGCCTTATTCGGGTGCTATTTTAAAAACCAAACAGAAATACATTTACTCTATTGTCAAAGGGCTTCATCAGACACAGCAAAATCCATGTCGTAAGGACGCCATGATAACACAAAAGGGCAAAATTATCTGATGACATCGTAGTTCAGCTGTTCCAGGGGTATAGTGTTTTGTTTTTTATTTATTGTTGGCTCAGCCCATCAATAAAAAAGTGATGCCTTGTCCGTGCCAGCGCTATGTCCCAGGAATGGTTGAATGATGAGGACATCTGATAGTTTCGCCCTTTGTGTTATTGTCACATCCTAGATGACGCGGTTTTCTCACACTACTTACCTCATCTGATAATGTCCTAAGACACCATTCAACAAATCTACTCTAATTGAGACTAACCAACAGAATGACAGCCTATTTGTTAAATCTCTCATAATATTTTGTGGGATGATTCCCCCACCACCAACTAAACAGGGCTTATCTATGCAGGCAATTTAGCATGTCTGGGCACCGTCTTGGAGCCTTGCAGTCCTGAAGATGCAGGACTTTTGCCCTGTTTTGCCCTCAGGCAGTCCTCATGACCCCCAGGGCAAAGACGTGGCTAAAACAGGGGAAGATGGCATAGGGCCCAATAACACATTATATTAAAATACCTGTTAAAATGCATTCCAGCAGTAAAAATAAACAGCAAAGTGTTGTTCCTTTAGGCATAAGAATAAAAGTACAGACACAGGCTGGTGTCTAAAAACAACTTCTCTTTACTTGGGCATAATAAAGAATATTTACAGTAATATACAGCATCAAGAGAAAAACATCTTCACACTGTGAGATCCTAAATAGGACATCTTTACACAGTGAGATCCAAGAGGGACTACAGATGTCCCTTCATATTTGCTGGGGTTTGGTTCCAGGACCCCCTGTGGATACCAAAATCCGTGAATACTCAAGTTCCATTATATGCAATGGCATAGCAAAATGGTGTCCCTTATATAAGATGGCAAAATCAAGGTTTGATTTTTGGATTATTATTTGTTTAAGAATATTTTCAAGCTGTGAATACTTAAATCCGTGGATATGGAGGGACAACTGTTCTTAGCTCTCAGTCCAGCCCAGCTCTGCAAAACTCTGCTCCAGGGCTGTGGGCTAATCAATATTGATACATTCTGTAAACTGCAGTTTGCTCACAGTGCTGCAAACTGCAGACTGCTTGTTACATCCCAGCTCTTTACAGAATAAATCTACTGCATGTCCCATTATCCTGACAGAAGTTCCTCAGTTGATTTACAAGACCAGAGCAAAATTTGGTCAGGAGTTGCAGAATGTTGGTGTTGCAGAATGTGGTGTAAGGGAGTATTGTACTTAGTTTTCCGTCTCCCAGAATTAGTAGCATCTGTAGAAGCCCCAACAATGTGTGTGTGCAAAAGATTGAATATTACCTGCTCTAACATCCCCACTCTTTTAAAAATTCATTAACTGGCTATGTTTCATAAATTGGCTTATTATTGGCACTCCACATGGTTGGTAGTAGACCAGGGTCTCCCAAATACAAGGATTCGAGGTTTGCTCAAAACACCTACGGAAGTAGCCAGCCAAAATTCCTAAAAGACATGTCCAGGTAAGGATTAAGTGATCCCACCTTGAACTGGTGAGTTAGGGAGGAAATGGGCTAATTCTCCTGGATGTACATAAAAAGAGTCATTCAATAATCCAATCAAGGTAGCTGGACACTCATTGTCTGGCAAAACTGGTCTTTCCTCTCACTGGTCCTAAAACAATAGAAAGTTGCCTGACACCCATCAGTTTTAATATTTCAACCATTAGCGATCATTAACACATCTGGAGAGTCCACTGTTTAATGCTGGGAAACTCTGGCAAACATTGTATTCCACTCAAAACACCACTTCAGGGGGAATATTGGGTAATAAATATCACCCTGAAACATCACCAAAGTGTGCACAGCTTCCCTTCCTCTCATCACTGTGGTTTGTGTCACCACAGATCGCAGCTTTGACACAAATCTCTGCACTTCGGATAGGTATAGTATAATCCATCACCCCGATCCCAATGCTTCCATCATCCCTATCCCAATACTTCCTACTTACTTTGATAGCCTTGTGTGTGTGCTTGAAGACTGAGTATATGTGTGTTCCCCTGATTAATTGTCAATAAAAACAATTTTTATTTCATCCCCTGGCTTGGAGTCTCATCAGTGAGTACCAGTATACACAGGTCAAAAGATCCCATAGTTACCCAGCCTCTCGCAGCCACTATTCAAGCTAATTAAAATTCCCCATAGAAATATTGATTTTTGGTAGACACGCGTGGTATTTCCACAGACCTCAGTAATTCGGGTAACATGAACACAAGATATTCTGTGTATAGTCATGGACCCAGAATTAGGATAGTGCTTTCTGCTCAGTATACTTTCCAGCTTTCCAACTCATGCCCCAGAGCAGGCAAACATGCCCTTCTAGAGATGCTCACAGTCCTTAACTAGGCCTAACAATCAGTGTAGAACTTCACATCTCTTTCTTTTTCTTTGCCCTGGAATTCCTCTGCCTTTCCTGTGTGACATGACTGAGTTCTGCTGTGCCAGGAGGCAAAGGTCTCAAGCTCACCAGGAAACCTGTAAAGCATTCTGTGCAGCTGGCATTGCTTAATACTCTGGCCCACCTGGAGATTTGCTTGTGCTGTTAGGAAACCGTTTCTGTGCACATTACAAGTCTGTGGTTGATGGGTATATTACGGAATGGATCCTAAGAGGGGGGCAGTGCATCTTTCTTAACGTTCTACCAGCTGAAAGTGTATGTGTCCACACACACATACGTGTGTGTGTTTGGCATGGGAAGTTGTATAGCATGCCAGTCAGATCAGACATTTTATAGTTTGTGTGTATAAATATAATATTATGCACACACACACACACACACACACACATCATGGTCAGAAACCTGCATGTGACAAACATACATATATGTTTTCTTTTGCTTGAAGTATAAGTGGCTATTCTTAAGCCTCTTGCACCCTGTTTAAATTTTTACCCCCAGGCAGTTGTCATGGTGTGTGGGGGCACTGCTGCTGCCATGTACTGGTGGGTCAGGAAAAGTGGTGGGAGCATCGGGTGATGAAGAAGCAGCTGGACTCAGCTGTAAAGGGAAGAGAAACAAAGAACTTGTCTACACCAGCCAGAATACCCCACCTTCCTGTCAGGTATCCTGGCTCCAGACCTTGCCCCTTCTGCCCCTGTTATCTCAACAAAATGAGCCACAGTCCCAACAGAACACTGGCCCATCGCTGCCACTGCTGTTGCTGCCATTGCTGTCACCATTTTCCCTGCTCATTTGGAAGCCAAGAAGGGGGCCCACAACATGTGACTGAAGTCCCCCTGCATGTGACCAGCTTTGTCACATGCTGAGGGCCGCCTGCCTGGCTTCCAGAAGAGCCAGGGAGCTGGTGGGGGCAGCAAGGGACAGTGTATTGGACAGGTTCCCATGGAAACGCAGGGCCCAATCCGTTCTATCCCGGCAGTAACAAGGTAAACTGAGTATTATTTTACAACACTGTAAAGGGCCTTACCCTGGTTTGCCCCTGTTCTAGCCCTGTATGTGCCCTGGGGGTGGTGAGGACTGCCCGAGGCAGATCAGGGCAAAAGCCCTGTGTCATATGGACTGTAGGGCTGTGGAACAGAGGGGGGGGGCAAGCCGGAGTATTTAGCCCATGTAGATAAGCCCAAAGACATGCTCCATCTGGGAGAACAGACACATTTCTTTTGATTTCACAACTGAAATCAGTTGTTTCTTCATTATTGGAGTTTCCTCTCCCTGGTTAAGCCAGAAAATAGTTGTAGTGGTGCCTGCCTCCCCCAGGCTTAACAACTGTAGATCAGGGAAAGACCATAAAATATTATATTTTTTATCATATCATATCTTTATAGATAAGTAACAAACAGAATGATTTTTAACAGAATGATAAAGCTCTCAGATCAGCTCAAAGTTGAAGGGAGATTGTCATATGAAGGTCACTGATGCAGGGAAGAGAAAAGTACCAGAACTTGGAAAAGTTCCTTTTGGGGGACTACAAACTGGGGTATTCCAGCAGTTGTAATCATAACAAAAAGGAACTTGGCAACCTCCAGAAAGCATAAAATATGACTATAAATAACATTGAACATTGCTTCTAAAAAGTAATCCATTACAGGTTCAGAACCCCCAAGTTAGTTAAAGATAACTATAGGTACATTTTTTTTTCATTTTTTATTTTTAAAAGTAATGTGTTACTTTTTCATAAAATAGTTACTTCTGTTACTTTTTTTTTTAAAAAAATTAAATGTTAGACACCACTGGTCTGTGGTACCAAATGCACCTGAGCAAGCTCAATAGTGAGGCCACATAGAACTATAAAAGTAACTAAAAACAGCTTTTGGAGGATTTTAAATAGAGGTGGGATGGCTGCATCCCAGGGGCACTTTCGCACTGGATTCTTGTACTGACAGTGGGTTGGACTAGATAGTCCTTGCACAGGATTGCCAGATCTCAGGATCTGGCGCTGAGTCTTCAGGGGTTTTTTTTTTATCATCTCCAGGCAGGAGACGACATTCTCCAGTTTTGCTGGGCTTAGCCCCAGGCAAAAAGAAAGAGCTCTGTGCAGATCTCCAGCTCAGGTAGTAAAGCAACAGCTTGCTACAGTTTACAAGGCCTCCTTCCCTTTCAGTTGTTGTAGTTCCAGGTCTTACCCTCCACTATGCTCTGCATCACTTTCTAGCTAGAAGCAAGTGTTTATAAGCTCATCTTCCTAAGTATGTGAGAAAGAATAATCCACGCATTTCACTTTCCTCTGGGAACAGCCCATTTAGCTAGGCTTTCTCTCTTAATTTCCAAACAGGAAAATATGTTCCCTCTATGTGTGTTTGAATGACAATCTGTGAGTGACTGTGGTTGGTACATAGTGAATAATACTTACTGACATCACTTAGGGGTTGTCTCTATGTCGCATATTTTGGTCTGGAAACCTCAGAGCCTGGGACGACCCTGAGCTGGCAACCCTACCCTTGCCCTCCCTTCCAAAACTTATGATTTTAAAATCCCACAACTGCAAATGGAAGTGAAATTATTGAGTTACCGTCATAACATAATTCTGTTATGCCTTAGTTATTGCAAAAAGGAAGTAATTACAAGCAATTGTGCACTATATACCTTTATAGGAGTGTCACATAAATGCAGAACACAATAACAACAGAAACAGTCATCACAGCATCTGGGAGGTCACCCACATAATATGGCTAATATTAACAGCCCCAAAGCACTATTGAGTGCTCATTTCCCCAGGGCTGGTTAATTGTTACTTGTTAATGCCATTAAACATAGTTTGTAGCCACTTTTAACACACTGCAGCAGAGTTTATATACCTTGTCTTGCATTTTGAGCATTGCCAGGAATAATCAAAAACAAACAGAACAGCTGGCAGGAACATTTTTCTTCTTCCTCTTCCTCCTCCTCCTCCAGAAACTGGGAAAAGAGCCTCAACCCTTTAAAAAAAGGTGCCTTTGTGAACTTTGCTGTCATCAAATGTTTCCCAAAATGCCTGTCAACAGTGGATTTTATAAGACATGGCAAATACGGCTTCATAATGATGCCTAATGAACATGAAAGGATGCGAATACCAGACAACATTGTGCTTTTGCAATGATGTATTGTAAAGAAGGGATCCTTTTTTATTGTCCAGCCAAGCTGTCAATAGATCGTTTGTTGTTGTTGTTGTTTTTTGGGGGGGAGGGTTGCCATGATTATGAGCATGTGAATCCATGTCCCATTCTGCTAGTGTGATGCCAGCATCAATGGGCAAGCCCTGCCAGAACACGTCCGGGTGGAAATGTGAAAATTAGCCATGGGACACTCTTTTTATGAACCTCCCCATGTTGCAGGCAAGTTTTTAAGTGTGTTTCAGTGCTTGTGTGTTCATTTTGTTTTTTAATTTAGCTTTTTAAAGACTTTTAAGCATGATCGCATCTTCTCGTGAGAACTGCCGAGATCACACTCAGCAGCGAATATGGAAGTACGAGGTTTCTTTTTCTTGTGATCACGGCAACATTTGATATTTTGGTTTCTTTTGCTGGTGCAAAACTGGTGTGAAATATAGTGCCAAAAGAACATCTTTAGAGGCTTGTCTGATAAAGTCCAGTGACTTAAATTTGTTCTTCAAGATTGGTCTCACACACACGCACACACACACACACACACACACACCATCTCTTCCCACATGCAAGGATGAGGGACTCCAGAAAGAGCCAGCAAGCCGGCTAGCTATTACTAATATTTATTAAAATCCCTTAGGCAGGCAAACACACAAGCCCGAAAGCAGCTTTAATAATAGGCAACATAGAGCACATTTTTCTTATATTGCCCTGTAATCAAATCTAAAGCTTCTGTTCAGATTCTTTGTTTTACCTAGAGGACCTGGCTTCCAATTTAGTTGTGGCCTGCCCTAAACTGATTTTTCATTGTAATTAATGCCTGTGTTTGGCCTCTGTCGCTTACACAACTTCCCATTAGAGAGCTACAGCCATCTAGAGAGAATGTTACCAAGTTAAGTTACCTTAGGAAAAGGGGAGAGGTGGGATGAAATGAGACCACTGCTAAATCTGCAGGTTTTGATTTCAACTGTTACTCTAGCATGATTTCAAAGGAGGCCTTTTTCAAGTGTGTAGGCCTCTAGTTTTTGAAAAAGACAGCTGGAATCTTTTTTGTTAAGAGATTATCAGATGAGCGTCTAAAAACATGAGAAGGTGCGAGTGCACTTAAAAGCCAAATAAAAGAGATAAATTAACAAAGAAAACAAACACACACACACTTAAACACGCTTGGAAACTTACAAGCAACATGGGGAGGTTCATATAAGAGTGCCCCATGCCCAGTTTTCACATTCCCACCCAGAAGTGTTCTGGCGGGGAACGCCCATTGATGCTGGACTCACACCAGCAGAACAGGGAACTTTTTTGCACACAAGGAATGCTGCGACAAAAATGCGACAGGAGATCAATTGGCAGCTTCTCCCCACTAATACAGAAGAACGCCCTCCTAACAGCAGCAGAATGCTTGCAGAACGCTGAGACACAACAATGTGCAGTAGGGAAGCCCTTTTGTGGTCTTGTTTCACCGTTATAACACTGTATTTGCTGCTTCTGATAATCTCCTTAGATCCAGCTAAAGAAGATCCATCGAATTACAGGTTTAGTATCCCTTAACCAAAATGCCTGAGACCAGAAGTGTTTTCTACTTCAGATTTTATTCTATTTTGTTTTTTGGATTTTGGAATACTTGCAGATACATAATGCGGTATGGAACCCAAAATTCATTTACGTTTCATATATACACACAGCCTGGAGGGAATTTTATACACAATATTTTTAAAATAATTTTGAGCATAAAACAATTCCAGATAAGAGAGACTCAACCTGTAACTGTTGAATGGTGAGTCAATAGGCCAGTATATTCAATCAATTGAACAGCTTTACTCTACGCATAACAGACATCACCATCATCATCATCATCTTCATCATTCTCCCAAAACACCAGAGCCCCTGAGATAGGGTTGTTAGATTGAAAATTGGAGAGTTAATAGTTGCATATGAGAGGGAAATTCAGACGGTGTTGTTTGTCATGCAACCAGGGGCAGATTGATTCTACACAATCATACCCTCCAACGTTTCACAGAGGAAAACCAGTACACAAGCAACATCAGAGTTTGGTCAAGGTGGCAAAAGTTATTAACGAAGAAGAACAGACAAGCTAGGAAAGGCTGCAGCAGTTGCTTTTGCCTCACTATTGGGAAGGACAAGATTCCACCTCCTCCTCTCCTTTCTCACCTGCACAGTTCAGTGAAAACTCCTTTTCCGATTTCAACTTAGGACCCATCTATACGTTCTCCTCCTCCGAAGAAACAGCAATTCACAGTGCTGGAGCCTGTCTTAATGGTTAAGAGAGCCCCCCTAAACTTCGCATACCACCTAGCCAAGATGGAGGCCATGAGTGAATTACTCACACTTTAAAATCTGATGCAGTTGGATTTTTTTTTAAAAAAAGAAACAATGGTTTAACATGGTGCGCACATGGAATATTTCGTATTTACAAAAGGAAGAAAAGGAGAAACAAGAGTAAAAGATTGCCATTTTATCAACTTACCGGACTCTCACTTAGATGAAAATCCAACATGGCAGCAGCAGGTGCTTTCCTTGTTTGCTAGCCTCCCCATGCTCGTCTGGCCACTCAGCTTATGGTGCCTCTTTGCAGCAATGCAAATGCAACTGTCCTAATGGTTGCACATTCGCATGTCCTATGGAGCTCCTATGGAGAAAAGCTCTGAAGGCTTCCCTTCGGAGCGTTATGGTGGATTTGGCCACCTTGCTTTTGAATGAGATGTATTGATGTGAATGTGCATATAAACAGACCACCTTCCAATCAAATTCCATTAGGATTATTTTAACCATATAGACAACCGCCAAGTTTGCAGCAACTAAAGTAAGCCAAGGAAAATGGTGGTAAGTGGGAAGAGGAGAGGGAGGACATGGGACATTTGAAAAACAACTGAATAAATGGGATAGCAGAGGATTAATTGGGACTGTCCCTGCCAAATGTCAGGATCATGATCCTGACATGGCTCTACCATGCTTGTTTGACATGCTTGGACATAGGTTTGGTAATGAAGGATGATGGGATATGTTATACCACAGGGGGGCTGGGAAGTAAAGATTGTTTATATTCACCACCTGGAATAATGAGCAGATGTGTAGGGAGGAATTCAGAGTTGCGAGTAGTCTAGGCCGATCTTGTGAGAAGCGTGTTATGGAGTGGGGGGAGGGCTAAGTGCTGGGAGGATGGAATGTTTTGAGTTGCTAACAAACAGGATGTAAGTTGTTGCAACGGTTAAACAATACAGGTTTTAGGTATACTGTGTAACTAGACAAACCTTCAGTCCTGACAACAATTTTGTACTGTGAACAACTCTGTTTCTTTAATGGAATTCTGAATTTGCTGAGAGCTTGTGTTGGCTGAAGTGGAGTTAGCCAGAACATTACACAAATTCCCAGCATGCCATTTCCATAGGGGGACTTAGGGGTACCGAAGACACCAACAAAATTCTGGCCTGCTCATGGAGGAACATTCCATTGTAATCCTCCCCAATGTACAGTAGTCTGAATTTGAGGAGGCACATTCCTGCCATTGATTTACCACCTCACGTGATCATAAGAACTAGGCCTGACAAAGTACCATAAATGATCCCCCAGAATCTTTTGCAACACGGGGGAAAGGCTGCGTACAGAATGAATGCAGAAAGGATTGCTAGCTTAGTCAAACTTGTAGCTTTCTCTTTTTCTCCCTTTCCTTTCCTTTTCTTTGGTTCCCCCTCACCCCTCCCTAACCTCCCCTTTCTTTTTGGCCTTCTGCTAACCTATTAAAAAGTTCAGGCAAGTGTCCAAATAAAGTGCACTTGATTCAAAAAAATAACTCTTGGAACAAATTTGGGCCCAGGGTCTGCTGTGGTTAATTTTCAGTCTGTGCTCCCCATTTCCTCTGAAATACTACCTGCGGTTTAAGGTTGCTCAGCACAGGATGTTACAGAAACCTCTGAAAACATTCCGAAAACTGCTTTTCCAACAACTAACCTCCAGAAAGACTGAAGGACTCATCCCAGTGTTTTAAAGACCAGAGAGAGGAGAAGGGGACCCTGGTATTTGTCTGCTCCTTTGACCTTTCTTCCTTGGTTTATCTGCCATTTTCAGGACATTTTCTCAGTTTCCAGACAAAATAATAAGCCCTTTCCTCTCCCCCCCCCTTCTCCAAACAGTAAGCAAGATCTAACTGCTCCCTCCCTAGGCAACTCCCACCACAGCTTGCAAGAGAGAACTCATGATGTACATCAACTTTTTGTAACAGTGCTAGTGGCAGGGATCAGTTTTTGCATGTGGGTTTCTCCCTGTGGGTCACATCTCCACATTCTGAGCAAACTAGGAATTAGGAATTTTGGGGAGATTAGGAATTTTTTATTGGAATAAGACCATTCTACTGAAAAATACACCCGACCACAAAAGGCCATAACAATAACACAATAATAATAATAATAATTTTCCTCTTTTCTTATTAATACAAAAATAAAACTATCTATCCTAACACTAATACATTTTTCTTTTTAATCTAAATGCACTATAATCACATTATATTTACACATTACAATTATACCTATTTGGAAAAGAAAAAAAATCAATAAAAGGTTAATACAAAAATAATACAAAATAATACAAAAATACAATAATAATAATAATAAAATATTTATTTAAAATATCCTTTTATGTTATTGCTGGGGTTGTCTCACTAAACCATGGCCAAAACTTTTTCCAACGACGGTTTGGCAATTTCTCTTTTTCACTCAGAGCTAAATTTTCAATTACGTTCTTCACATAATAAGCAGTGCCTTTTACATCCTGCAGATTTTGACTTTTCACCTCCCTTTGTCTTTGGAAAACTAACCCTAACATTACTTGGGGCTCGTTTACATGGCAGGTTTTATTACGTTAAGTTGCGCTTTAGCCCTTTCCCACATCAGTGGTGGGTAGTTTACACGGTATATGTTTACACAGCTATATTTTGTGGCTCTTTGATTTTTTCCGCTTTGAGATTCACACAGCCAAATGTGGTGGGGGCATAGCCAAGCATTGGAGAGGAGAAAAAGGAATGCTATAGGAATGTCTGCCCTGGCCCCAACTCCTGGTTAACAGCTTAGAGGCAGTTACCCTTTGCCTCTTCCCCCCGCCAGCTCCCTGCCCACAAATCAAACTCCAAATGGAAGTTTTTTTGTCCTTGCTGAACAGCATTTTCTAGCCAAATAAACAGTCTGTCAAAATAGCAGTGCAGCTCTGCTGCAGCCCTTAGTGAAATGGTTTCTCTCCCTCCCCCAAGCACAGGATCACAGCTGACGAGACCAGACGGAGTTTTACATACTTGCAAAATAGCAGAGAGGAGGAGAAGGAATGCTCCCTGACTGAAAATTGTTAGGAATCCTTTTTGCTTGCAAACTGGCTTGCAAAATAGCAGAGAGGATTTTTCAAAGTTTCCTAATCGCTACTGACTCTCCTCCCTCACTCCCCCTCTTTTAAGCCCACCCCTTCATCATAGCAACCAATCACAGTGAAGCTCTGCTGCAGCCTTTAGCAGAATGGTTGTTTACACTGCCAATAATGTGCTACATTGCAAATATACTGGCAAAAGTAGTGACATCCCTTGCCACGCTATATTTGGGTTTTTACCTTCCCCCCTTCTGAATGAGGCGATGCTGTGGTGTGATCCATGGGAACAATGAGCTATCTTTGCGGTATATTTAGAGGAATATTTGACCGTGTAAATGCACCCATAGAGGTTTACCAGGTGCACCGTGGACCAGGGCACTTTCCAAAAACTCTCAGCCACAGAACCAGATTCCTTCCTCTTCCTCTTTTGGCCCACTGACTTTCTGGGTCCCCTGACACCCTCCGGAGGTTCAGTCCCTGAAAGCACTGTCTCCCAAGCCTGTTGTGCCAAATCTGGCCAATCCAGGAGCCAGGCCACCTCCTCCCATGTTTCCCGGGCACTCGGGCAGTCCTGGACAAAATGTCTGATCATCTCCTTTTGTGCCACGCCACTCAAAATCTCAGCCTTTTTACATTTCAGATGAGGACAAGTCTGCTAACTCCTCAGTTTTTTAAAAACAGTGAGGGGAAGGCCCATTCCTGCTCACTGGGACAAGTGATTCAATAAGACTCATTTTCCCATAGGAAAGGAAGCGCAAAGCTGGTGGCGCAGTGGTTAAATGCCAGTACTGCAAGTCACCATGTTTCAAGTTCGATTCCAGCGGGCTCCAAGGTTCATTCAGCCTTCCATCCTTTCGTAGGTTGGTAAAATGAGTACCCAGCTTGTGGGGGCAATTAGCTAACACACATTGGAAACTGTTTAATGCAGTGTAGATGTGTAAACAGCTATTGCTTAAAACAATTTGTAAGCCACTCTGATAGCCTTGTGGTTGAAGAGCGGGGTATAAATAAATAAATAAATAAATAATAAACTAAAAAGCTGATTGCCTAGGCAAGCATGAGGTGGGGGCTTTCTAATAAGACCAGTGCCTGCTGCTGCCATATTGGGTTTTTGCCTTTCTGTTAAATAAAAAAATCACTCTATTTTTGGAATCCTTGGAAATCACTTTTTTAAACAAAGTTTGGTGTGGCAAATTGAAGTAAGTACAAATGCAAGTAAATCACTTGTGGCCATCATCTTGCATGTGAAGCTTATAGGGGTAAAAATGCCATTAAGAAAAGTTGCAGCTGCTGCAAAATGCCATTACTACAAGTCGCTCCATTTTGTTTTGTTTTTTGCCTTGTATAGACAAGCCCTAGAAATGATGTCGAAGTGGGAACCTCTAATGAGAGAAGCCCCCCCCCCACAAAAATGGTGGTCATTGATTGGATGTCAAACACAGAGATGTGGAGGATTGGTAACTGAGGTTTTATTGCATGCACGCTGGCAGAGCTTAGAGCAAGCAGCTATAAAGAGAGGAGCAATTGCAGGCTTCTAATATAATAATATAGCCATACACGGAGCTTTGCAGAACATTCCAGCAGAACCTTCCAGTAACTGTCAATCACAAATTAGTTAGATTAGGTGCAATTCCGCCCAGCAACAACATTTGCAACCTTAATTCAGGTTTACACATTATTGTTGTAATGTCCGTTCATATTGTTTCTGACTTGTCAGGACCCTGAGGAGAACCTATCACAGAGTTTTCTCAGAGCTGAGAGTGTGTGACTTGCCCAAGGTCACACAATGGGTTTTTATGGCTGAGCAGGGATTTGAACTGAACACTGCAATTTTTCATAAATGTATAACTAACTGTAACCCTTTTAAGCCTACCCCCCTTCAATGTCACATCATTTAAACATGAGTCAACAGTGTGATGCGGCAGCTGAAAAGACCAATGCAATTTTGGGCTGCATCAATAGAAGTATAGTGGCTAGATCAAGGGAAGTAATAGTGCCACTCTATTCTGCTTGGTCAGGCCTCACCTAGAATACTGTGTCCAGTTCTGGAATTGGAGCATGTCCAGAGGAGGGCGACTAAAATGGCGAAAGGTCTGGAAACCATGCTTTGTGAGGAAAGGCTTAGGTAGCTGGGTATGTTTAGCCTGGAAAAAAGATGGTTAAGGGGCGATATGATAGCCCTGTTTAAGTATTTGAAGGGGTGTCACATTGAGGATGAAGCAAGCTTGTTTTCTGCTGCTCCAGAGACTGGAATACGGAGCAATGGATGCAAGCTCCAGGAACAGAGATTCCACCTCACCATTACAAGGAACTTTCTGACAGTAAGAGCTGTTTGGCAGTGGAACTCACTCCCTCAAAGCGTGGTGGGGTCTCCTTCCTTGGAGTTCTTTAAACAGAGGCTGGATGGCCATCTGTCGGGGATGCTTTGATCGTGATTTCCTGCATGGCAGGGGGTTGGACTGGATGGCCCTTGTGGTTGTTTCCAACTTTACAATTCTATGATTCTATGATTTCCAGTTTTGCTTTGGGTTGGCCTCATTCCAGAGGTAGAGCCCCAGCACTACTCATTCTCTCTGAGGTCAGAGCAACTGGTCCATCTCACCATTGTAAGACTTGCCTCCCCTTCTGACTTCAGAGAGAGCCCCAACACTGGGGATTTACTTTTCTTGTGCACAATCACCTGCTGTGAGTCTATGAAAGCAGAGCCCTGGTGCTAGTTGCTCCCTCTAAAGTCAGAACAGGCCCCAAGCCTTGCAATGGCAGGGTGTGCCAGTAATTTTGACTTCAGAGTGGCTGTTTATGCACCAGAAAGGCAGAGCCCGGGAGGTAGCTGCATTCACATGAATTAAATGGTGTGAGGTTTCACACGCCAGCAGGGTCGGCACTAAAGCGCCATGGTGGGATCCATTGATGGCTTCAGCTGTCAATAAACTAGGATGGGTTTTGGCCAGGACATAAATGTGAAAGGGCGATGTCATCTGATATGTGCACCCTTTCACGTTTATGTGGTGTCGTTATGATGCTGTATTTTGTGCGTCTGAGGACTGGAGGATTGGAGAAGAGGGCTGAGTCCTGAGATCTGGTAACCCTGTCAGGAAAGCAGACAATATTCTAGCTGATGCATTTGTCCTTAGATTCCTCACCTTCTCCAGAGGACCGGAAGGTCCAAGCCCTGAGACCTGAGAACCCTGCCCCAGGACCAAGCCTAAAACCTGGCTACCCAAGTAATGACTTGGATTGCCTGGCTAGCCAGGTTTTGCCCTGATTTACCCTGTGACCATTTCTGTGAACAGCTAGCATAGAAGTGGTGTTGTCTCTCCTCTATTTCCCGCCAGGCCTCTGTGTCACATCCCAAGAACTGCTCCATGTTTTTTGGCCCTGATATCTCAGACAATGGACCCCTGAAGACCTCTTAGATCTACATTTGACACTTGTTGCTGCTCCTTCCGAAGCCCACATGGGTGCCATTTGCCCAGGGACTTGGGATTTGGAGCCAGGCCCTAAAATTGGCATCATGGGCCCACTCCTTCTCATTCCCACCCAGGGGCTATTGATATTGCAATAAGCATGTGTATTGAATGCAATAAACTATTTAAATTCAAATTCAGCTAAGCCCTAAAACTACAAACCATGGCCTTGTCCATTATCTAGACTGCACTGTGTGTCTGTGGACTAAGCTGATGTCAGTGGGCCACAAATTATATAGACCAGTGGTTCTTAACCTGTGGTCTGGGGACACCAAGGGCTTCACAGGGGTCTGCTTGGCCCACCTCCTCCCTGTAGTGGAGTGGCCATGTGACAAGATCCAAGGCAAATGCTGGCTGGCTGGCTTGGCCTGCACATTGCCATACAATCCGCTCCAGCCACAAACTTGCAGGAAGAAGCAGGAGAAAAGTCTTCCCTCCCCCTCAAGTGCCTCTGAGGGAAGGTTTAATGAACGGTGTAATTGTATTATGATCATCATCATCATCATGAGGTATTATTTGTATTATTCTTATTCGGATTTTAAATCTTGAATTAAGTCTTGGGTGTCTATGGCAACAAAATATATTTAAAGGGGTTCCCTCGTAAAGAAAAGGTTAAGAACCACTAGTATAGACCTCTCTTGAGAGGAGATAGATCGCTCAGAACATATCCAAGAGGATAGGAGGTGGAGAAGTGTAACCCACTTGTGCTCCCCAGGGCATTTGAGCCACCTAGCACCTCCCTTTTTCATTTTTTAAAAACTAAACATACCTCCACAACTCCTAGAGTTTCAGAGGATTTCAGTGTCAGGTTTGCCTCCTCAAATTGATGGTATAGCAGTGAGAATTTCTGGTAACAGCAACTGGAACAGCAAAATAGTACAACTTTAAAGAGTTTAGTACAAGTGTCTTTCCTTAGACCTGCGCCCCAAAAATGGTGGTGCTTCATAGACTCTAACATTTCACACTGGGGAAAAATGTTGTTGATGGCTTTTCTACATGGGCTATGTATCCCACCTTGCCCCTGTCTTAGAGCCCTGCAGTCCTAACAATGCAGGGCATTTTCCCCCTTCTGCCCCCAGACAGTCCTCAACCCCCCAGGGGCAGAAACGGGGCTGAGATGGAGGAAAGGAGGGGTAGGACTCGATACAATGTTTTTTAAAAATGCCTGGCTTACTCCATTACTTCTGGAAAAGAACAGATCGGGCCCCACATGTGTGTAGGAGCCTCTCCCGGCGGGTCAGCCCTCACTGCTGCTGCAGTCTCCCTGGCTCTGCCAGGAGGCAGGAAGGTGTCCCGCAACATGTGACCAAGGCTTGTCACATGCAGTGTGCCTTGGACATATGTTGCATTGGCTTTCTTGATGCTAGGAGAACACAGAAGATGGCAGTGGCAGCTGCAGTGATGGGACCAGCATGCCCACCAGGACTTCCTCCCATTTCATACAGGTAACGGGGGATCAATGGGCCTGATCCACAGCCAGGATAAGCTGATAGGATGCCAGTGTATCCTGGCTCATGTAGATGAACCCCAAGCAACAGCAGAGAGTGTTCAAGATGGCAAAAATTATTAATGAGGAAGAACAGACAAAGCTAGGAGAGGCTGCAGCAGTTTGCTTTTGCCTGAGCCTACTGGGAAGGGCAAGATTCTGCCCCCTTGCCTCCTCTCATCCCTGCTGAGTTAAATGTGTGAGAACTACTTTGGGGCCTTGAACCCATTTTGCAAGCCATTGAAGTAAGCAGAGGACAAAGGGGCAAAGTAGACGGAGGAGAGAAAGGGCACGGGACATTTTAAAAACAGCTGAAAAAATGGGATAGCAGAGGATTAATTGGGACGGTTCCTGCCAAATCAGGACCATTTCATTTAATGTATTTGTTTTTATTTATTTAATTTATATGTCACCTTTCTCCCGGCACAGGATTGAAAGCTGCTAATATTTTAAAACACAGTACAACAATATATTAATACAAAAGTTAAAGCAAATTAAGCCAAACGTCTATTTTAAAAACACAAGTTAAAGAATGGTTGTTGTTAACTGCTGCCAAGCCAACTTTGACTTGTTAGTGACCCTATGAATGAGAGACCTCCAAGTCATCCTGTCATCAACGGTGGTGCTCAGGTCTTACAGACTCAGGGCTGTAGTTTGGAGTATCCATCTGAAATGCATTCTTCCTCTTTTCCTACTGCCTTCTATCTTACCAAGCATTATTGTCTTTTTCTAGTAAATCACGTCTTCTCATGATACGATCAAAGTTCAACAGCCTCAGTTTGGTCATCTTGGCATCTAGGGAGAGTTCAGGCTTGATTTGCTCTAACACCCATTTCTTGGTCTTTTGAGCAGTCCACGGTATCTGTAGAACTCTTCTCCAGCACCACATTTAAAATGAGTGGATTTTCTTCCTATCAGATTTCTTCACTTATCCAGTTTTCATAACCATACATAGAAAAGGGGAATACAATGTCATGGGCAATCATTATTTTAGTATTCAATGAGATATCTTTGCCATTCAGGATCTTATCATAGCTACCCTTCCAAGTCCTAGTCTTTTTCTGATTTCTTGACTGCAGTCAAAGTTAAAAAATGCAAGTTAAAAAAAATTAAAAACACATTTAAACATAATAAAATAGAAAAACTATTGGAGGGTAAGGAGCTCTAACCTCCAGGCCTCTGCATATAAATCATATCCTCTGCCATATCAGGCTCTACCCCAGCCATCTGAGAAAAAGCAGAGTATTCTGGGACTTGAGAATCATCCTGAGGACACACTGACCCTGATATGTTATTAATTATCGCTCTTATATGATTTCAATGTGACATGAGCGTGGGACTGCAAATGTGTAAGAGTTTTGTGGAAGCTGCTCTGAAGTTCTCAAAAGAAGATCTGGCTATGAGTGTAATAATAATTAATGATGCATCGGTCTACCATTAATGCTTTCCATGACTGATTCATATTTTCATATATTTTAGTACTGCTCTTCTTATTTTCAAGTTGTGCCAGGAGGCTCAAGTTTGGAGCAACGGGGGGTAATAATCTTAATAAATAAATATAGAGCCATAGCAGCAGCTGCATCAATACGAGGCATTCTGTGTGCTTAGAGTAGCATTATAGGATCCATGTGCCAGGCAGTATATATTAAGATGGAAACCTTGTCCCATGTATTGGGTCTTTAATGTCACCACTCTTGTGACATTTCGATGTAATGTTGAATCGTTAAAAAAAATGCGACCACCTTTCACTGCCACACTGGTTACAGCAACATAATCCAGTGGGAAGATGGTTAACGACTTTCTTAATGTCAGCATAAACAACAGCAGTAATCACTGTTTGCGGTTTACTATTTAGAGTTATTTTACAAGACTGCTGGCTGAAAAGGTCCTTGATGTTGTTTTTCTTTGCTGTCCCTTTCTGCTTTATATCAATGTTTCTTCCATTTTGACATTTACATCCAAGAGCATGGCAGAAGATTGGACACCCAAGGTTGTCTGTACACTGTTTCATCACGACAAGATTAGCATCGATAATCCCATCTGGATAATGGCCTGCATCCTATTGGCAAGTCCAGGGGAGGCTGGAGAATATGTTGCCATTGGGACAGTGAATCGCCTCTTGGTTCTACAGTAACTTCTGTTGCAGCTGCTCCCAGGGTTATAGAAGCTGCCCCAGGGATGAATCCCTGTCAGGAATAAGGTACAGCACCCGAAGGACTCACCTACAATCCTATAGCAACTGTGAGAAGAGCAATGCATGAGGACTTCTACTTATCCCAATACTGCCACCCAATGCGAGGACTTCTACCTGTTCCACTATGACTTCCAAATGTGAGAAGCTTCTAGAAGCCTCTGGAATGTGTCCAGAGCAGGGTGACCAAAATAGTGAAAGGTCTAGAAGCCATGCCCTATGAGGAGTGGCTTAGGGAGTTGGGTATGCTTAGCCTGGAAAAGAGAAAGTTAAGATGGGACATGATAGCAATGTTTAAATATTTGAAGGGATGTCATACTGAGGATGGAGCAAGCTTGTTTTCTGCTGCTCAGAGACAAGGACACAGAGCAATGGACTCAAACCACAGGAAAAGAGATTCCATCTAAACATTAGGAAGAACTTCCGGATGGTAACAGCTTTTTGACAGTGCAATGTGCTAACTCATAGTGTGGTGGAGTCTCTTTCTTTAGAGGTTTTTAAATGGAGGCTGGATGGCCATCTGTCAGGAGTGCTTTGATTGGGTATTCCTGTAGGGCAGGGGGTTCTCTGTCTTCTCTTCTCTTGGTTAAACACACCCAGCTCCCTACGCAGTTTCTCATAGGGCATGGCTTCCAGAGTTTTTACCATTTTGTTTTTCCTCTGGACACACTCCTTGAATTGTGATGCCCAGAACTGGACATGGTATTCTAGGTGAGGTCTGACCAAAGCAGAATAAAGTGGCACTATTATTTCCCTCAATTCATTCATCCATTCAGCCAAAAGTCTCCCAGGGCAGTTTATAAATCAATAATTTAACAGTTCCTACCCCTGGGTTTTACAATCTAAATAACACAAGGAAAAGGAGATAGCACTGGCAGAGGGGATTAAATTCAACAGATGCTGGCTGCTCTTCTCTCCCTCAGAGGTCAGAGCAATGACAGAAGATGGAGCAAGGGCCTTTCACCAGCTGCTGGTCCAGGGAACGATGGAGCTACATCTGACTAATCTTTCCCTCAGAGGCCAGATTCATGGCAACTGGAATGGAGGGAGGACTTCTCATCAGCCACTGGGCCAAGGGATGATAAAGCTGTGCCTGGCTTCTCTTCTCTCCCTCAGAGGTCAAAGCAATAGCAGTTGTAAGATGGAGGGAAAGCCTCTAAATATCATAATATTCCCAATATTATAATATCCCCAATATTACAGCTACATATTCAACCTGACAACCCTACTCCTGAATTAATTCCAACTAGAACAGACAGGTTGATCAATTGTTAAACAGTGAGAACACATAAATATATCCATAGGTGCATTGGGTCCAATCTGTCTGGAACTAACTATGGGATTTAGGCCATTGTCTATATTTTCTGTCCCTCTGCTGTTGGGGGAACCAATATACGAAACAACTCCTCCTACATGGAACGAGCAACTCTTAGGTCCCATCTACACAATGAATAAAAAATCCATACAGGGGGTTACAAATCTGAAAAGGCAGACATTCGCAAGTGTACAATCTGCCTACAAGATTTTGTTGACTCCCTAAACTCCATACAACTGCTTAGCCAGCTGGCTGCAGCAAGCGATCTCTGTATTGCGTCTGCAGAGTCCTGTCCAGCAGAGCTGTTTAGGGTGGTAAGGGAGATGATGCAGATTAGTCCTGCACAGAACCCATTGCTTAACACAACAACAGTGTGCTGTGACGCATTTAACAACTTCTTTGCAGATAAAATCTCTCGGATAAGAGCCAACTTAGATGCCAGTATTTTGACAGAAACAACTGACAAGGTGTCCAGCAACTCCGTTGATGTAAGTTTACTGGATCAATTTCAATCCGTGGGTACCGAGGACGTGGACAAGCTACGTGGTAGGGTAAGGAAGACGACCTGCCCTCTCAATCCTTGCCCATCATGGCTGGCCATCCGGGGGGGATGCCTTGATGGTGTTCCTTAGGGACATCATCAATGCATCCCTCAGAGAAGGGTGTGTTCCATCCTGCTTAAAGGAAGCTCCGTTAGGCCGCTCCTGAAAAAAACTTCCCTTGACCCCCTGAACATGAACAACTATAGGCCAGTTTCTATGTTACCATTCTTTTTTTTTCTTTTTATTTCTTTTTTTTTTTGATAAACAAAACACAAAGATTGGTTTATTGCTTAAACAGTATAATAGAAATGCTTTGGACTTTGTCTTCAACTTGATTAACTTTAAATTATAATTTTTTATTATTATTGACAATATCTTAATATGCGACGTGTATATACAGAAAATACATCTCTTAATAAAATGTATAGCTCTATTTATAGTTAACATATATTCAAATTAGTGCAATGTTCATTCAATCTTTGATTTCCATCTTATCTTCCACTTTTTATCCATTGTCATTTCTGCCTGTCTCCTTCCCCCTTCCTCCTATCTTCTTCTTTTCTAACTTCCTTAAAAGTGTCACCTGATAGTTGTATTTCTTAAGTGTGTTTGTCTCTTCCTTCTGTCCTCTCTATCCCATTACCTATCATCATGTCTTCTTCGTCTTTTTCACTTTTTATCTATCTTTTGGCCCATTATTTCTATCTTATTTTCTCCTACTATTCATGCTTTTTGACCAGTTTCGTATCTTTCCTGAAATTTTGCTTAACTGTAGATCATACTAAAATGTTCAGTATCTTCCTCCTTGATTATGTTATTCGTATGTCAATTTCTCTACCTGCTTTGTTGGCCTTGTAGTTTCAGTTTAATTTATCTATCTTTCCCATCTATTCTCCAAGAATTCTCATATCGGAGACCATTCTTCTTCCAGTTTTGCCATATTTGCCATATTTGCCTAACCTGAAACTCTATAATATAGCGTGTGGACTTAATTGGATACTAACATGGATAAAATTAAATAATGACAGAACACTAACATTAGAAGGATATGGATTGCACTATGGTTGGCATGCTTATCTGGGATATGACAAAGTACAAGTCAATAAAGATTTTGAGAACCATATAATTTGAAAAGCTTTGTATAGGATATGGAACAAAATTAAAAAAACAATTTTATTTCAAACTTCCAATATGGTTATCCCCACACGAGGCATTTTTGGGAAGATGGGAGAATACAAAGAATTGGCTAAGTTATAAAGATTTGATTGATGAGGCTGCTTGGAAAAGAGGAGAAGGTATTATACTGCGACAACGAGAAGAGTTGGAAGGGAAAGGATTTGAGATGAACTGGTTTAAATACTTACAGATAAAAAACAGATTCCTAAGTGACAAAGAAAATTATGGGGTCGAAATTTCCGATACAGAAATAGATAAAATAATCTGGAATAAGGGAAATAAAAAAATATCAAAATTCTACAAATTATTATTGGAAAGAGAGTTGGAAGGAGAAAGGATTACGGAAGCAATGATAAAATGGACCCAGGAGGTAGGAGAGGCAATTACTATGGAAGAATGGGAAACAGCATGGAAAAATACAAATACCTTCACAGCATGTCTAGCATTAAAAGAAAATCATTTTAAGATAACGAACAGGTGGTACCTAACCCCGGCAAGAATTAGTAAGATGCACAAAACAAAGGAAAGTCAATGTTGGAGGTGTGGAAAAGATGTCGGTACGACACATCATATGTGGTGGGGGTGCCCAAAAATACGAAAATTTTGGTTGAAAATTCACAAAATAATCCAAAATATTTATAAAACTCAATTGATTATGACCCCGAAATTATATCTATTCAACATAACATCTGAACTGGAAACAAAAGTCAAACAAAAATACTGGAGAACAATACTATATGCAGTAACAGCAGCGAGATTATTGATAGCGGCAAAATGGAAGAGCAAAGAAACCCCAACTATAGAGGACTGGATGAGGAAATTAAGAGAAATGCAAGAAAACAACAAATTAACATACATGTTAATCTATGTTACCATTCTTGAGCAAAGTGATCGAGAGGGCATTTGCGCTTCAACTCCAAGTGGTCTTGGATGAAACTGGTTATCTAGACACATTTCAAACTGGCTTTAGGACGGGATTTGGAGTTGAGACTGCCATGGTTGCCTTGACAGATGACCTGTGTCTAAACATTGACAGGGGTAGTGTGACCTTGTTGGTGCTTTTGGACCTCTCAGTGGCTTTCGATACGATAGATCATAGGATCCTCTTGGATTGCCTGAGTGGGTTAGGAATTGGAGGCACTGCACTCCAGTGGTTCCTGTCCTTCCTCTCGGGCAGGTCCCAGAGGGTGCAGCTCGGGGACAGTTCCTCCAGCAGAAAGGAGCTTACTTGTGGCATTCCACAAGGCACCATCCTGTCCCCGATGTTGTTTAACATCTATATGAATCCGCTGGGTGAGATTATTCGGAGTTATGGGGCTGGGTGTTATCAGTATGCTGATGACACCCAGATCTATTTCTCCTTGTCCCGATCGTTGGTCTTGAATTCCGATGACGTCTCTCCTCTTAATGATTGTCTTAAAGCAGTAATGGGCTGGTTGAGGAAAAACAGATTGAATCTGGACAAAACGGAGGTGCTCACGGTAGCGGCCCCCAAACCAGGAGTTGGGTTGCAATCTCCAGTCCTGGATGGGGTCACACTCTTCGTTAAGGATTGTGTTCGCAGTCTAGGGGTGCTCCTTGAACCATCGCTTCAGATGACTAGTCAGGTGAATGTGACAATCAGGAACGCCTGTTATCAGCTTTGGCTGATACGCCAGCTGCGCCCTTTCCTGGAAGTAAGGGACCTCGAGACTGTGGTGCACGCGCAGGTAACCTCTCGTCTAGATTTCTGCAATGTGCTCTACATGGGGCTACCCTCATGCATGGTCCAGAAACTTCAGTTGGTACAAAATATGGCAGCCAGAGTGGTCTCGGGAACATCTTTGAGAGACCATATAATTCCAGTATTAAAAGCTGTTCAGCAGTGGACCACACTCCCTCGGAGGCTGTCTGCAACCTCCCAAAGGGCCTTTTCGGTAATCGCCCCTAAATTGTGGAATGGCCTACCTAACGAGATCTGTCAGATGACGAGCCTGAGTAGCTTTAAAAAAGCACTAAAGACGGATCTCTTTCGGCAGGCCTTTTCTGATTAGGTCCCGGCCTCAGGGGCTCCTGGCTCTTTTTAGTCTGCTGGCTATTTATTATTTATTATTTTAATGTGATTTTATATCAGTTGCTTTAATGTATTTGGTTTAATATCTTTTTATGGGGGAGGGTGGTGGTGGGTGGTGTTTGGGGATTTTAAATTGTATTGGTATTTTAATTTTTGTAAGCCGCCCCGATATTTTTAACAGAGGGGCAGGATAAAAATAAATTTTATTATTATTATAAATTCTTATATCGGGCAGCAATGCTACCCTGTAGTTATACCTCTTTGCTGGAGACAAATATGCTTGACCTCATGGCTTTTTTCCAGAAATCTAAACAATGACAGTAGAATTCAATAATAATAATAATAATAAAATTTATTTATACCCCGCCCCTCTGTTAAAACAATCGGGGCGGCTTACAGAATTTAAAATACAATACAAATAAAATCCCTAAACACCCCCACTCCCACCCTCCCCCATAAAAAAACATTAAACAAATATAAATTAAAAACAACTAATCTAAAATCACATTTAAAACTATAAATACAATAAAATATAATAAATAAATGAATGGCCAGCAGCCTAGAAGAGGCCAGGATCCCCTGAGGCCGGGATCTAATTAGGAAAGGCCTGCCGAAAGAGATCCGTCTTTAGTGCTTTTTTAAAGCCACTCAGGCTCGTTATCTGACGGATCTCATTCGGCAGGTCATTCCACAATTTGGGGGCGACTACCGAAAAGGCCCTCTGGGAGGTTGCAGACAGCCTAGATTTTTGTGGCTGAAGCAAATTCCTCCCAGAGGACCGGAGTGCGCGGGGAGGATTGTATGGGAGGAGGCGGTTCCGGAGATAAGTTGGACCCAAGCCATTTAGGGCTTTAAAGGTAATAACCAACACCTTATACTGGGCCCGGAAACTGATTGGCAGCCAGTGGAGAGATTTTAGTACTGGAGTTATATGGTCTCTCCGAGATGTTCCTGAGACCACTCTGGCTGCCATATTTTGTACCAACTGAAGTTTCCGGACCAAGCATGAGGGCAGCCCCATGTAGAGCGCATTGCAGAAATCTAGACGGGAGGTTACCAGCGCGTGCACCACAGTCTCGAGGTCCCTTACTTCCAGGAAATGGCGCAGCTGGCGTATCAGCCGAAGCTGATAACAGGCGCTCCTGACTGTCGCATTCACTTGACTCGTCATCTGAAGCGATGAATCAAGGAGCACCCCCAGACTGCGAACACAGTCCTTAACGGAGAGTGTGACCCCGTCCAGGACTGGAGGTTGCAACCCAACTCCTGGTTTGGGGGCCGTTACCGTGAGCACCTCCGTTTTATCTGGATTTAATCTCAATCTGTTTTTCCTCATCCAGCCCATTACTGCTTTAAGACAATCATTAAGAGGAGAGACGCCATCGGAATTCGAGGCCGATGATCGGGGCAAGGAGAAATAGATCTGGGTGTCATCAGCGTACTGATAACACCCAGCCCCATAACTGCGAATAATCTCACCCAGCGGCTTCATATAAATGTTAAACAGCATCGGGGACAGGATGGCACCCTGTGGAACACCACAAGTAAGCTCCTTTCTGCTGGAGCAGCTGTCCCCGAGCAACACCCTCTGGGACCTGCCCGAGAGGAAGGACCGGAACCACTGGAGCGCAGTGCCTCCGATTCCTAACCCCCTCAAGCGATCCAAGAGGATGCTATGATCTATTGTATCGAAAGCCGCTGAGAGGTCCAGAAGCACCAACAGGGTCACACTACCCCTGTCAATGCTTAGACGCAGGTCATCAGTCAAGGCAACCATGGCAGTCTCAACTCCAAATCCCGTCCTAAAGCCAGTTTGAAATGGGTCTAGATAATCGGTTTCATCCAAAACCACTTGGAGTTGAAGCGCAACTGCCCTCTCGATCACTTTGCTCAAGAATGGTAACATAGAAACCGGCCTATAGTTGTTCATGTCCAGGGGGTCAAGGGAAGATTTTTTCAGGAGCGGCCTAACGGCTGCTTCCTTTAAACAAGATGGAACACATCCTTCTCTGAGGGATGCATTGATGATGTCCTTAAGGAACATCATCAAGGCAGTCCCCCCCTGGATGGCCAGCCATGAAGGGCAAGGATCGAGAGGGCAGGTCGTCTTCCTAACCCTACCAAGTAGCTTGTCCACGTCCTCAGTACTCACAGATTGAAATTGATCCAGTAAACTGACATCAATGGAGTTGCTGGACACCTCGTCAATTGTTTCTGCCAAATTACTGGTATCTAAGTCGGCTCTTATCTGAGAGATTTTATCTGCAAAGAAATTGTTAAACGCGTCACAGCAGGCCGTCGTTGGGTTAAGCAACGGGTTCTGCGCAGGAATAACCTGCGTCATCTCCCTTACCACCCTAAACAGCTCTGCTGGACGGGACTCTGCAGACGCAATACGTGCAGAGGAGAAGGATCGCTGTGCTGCACGTATTGCCTCTCGATAGGACCAAAGAAAGTTCCTATGACGAGTCCTGTCGGATAAGAGTCGAGTTTTCCGCCAGTTGCGCTCTAGTCGTTGTCCAACCCGCTTCATTTTCCCAAGCTCTGCTGTATACCATGGCTTACGGTTTGAAGCGGGTTGGAAAGGACGCTTGGGAGCGATCGTGTCGATAGCCTTGGTAAGATCGTTGTTCCAGGTATTAACCAAAGTTTCGACAGGGTCACCGGCGTTACCAACCATTAAACCCTCCAAGGCTTTCTGGAATCCTATTGGTTCCATTAGCCTTCGAGGGCGGACCATTCTAATAGGTCCGCCACCCCCGGTGGGGCAGGAAGAGACTCTTAGTTCAGTCTTGACCAGGAAATGATCCGTCCATGACAATGCGGTGGTTTTTATAACCTCCGCCCACGGATATTCCTGTTCCGTGCTGAAGACCGCATCGAGGGTATGACCCGCACAATGTGTGGGCCCGATGACCATTTGGGATAGGCCCATGTTTGTCATGGTTTCCATGAACTCCCGAGCTGCACCAGTCAAATTTGTCAAGCTGTTCTCAAGTGGAATGTTGAAGTCCCCCAAAACTAAAAGTCTGGGAGACTCCAAGAGCAACTCTGAGACCAGCTGTGTCAGCTCGGTTAGGGAGTCTGCTAGACAACGGGGTGGTCGGTATACTAGCAGAATCCCCAAACTATCCCTGGTCCTCAGGCTAAGGTACATACACTCAAAGTGGACTGTGTTTCGGACAGGTATCCTGGTCAAGGTCAGATTGTTCTTATAAACCAGAGCCACTCCGCCCCCCCGCCCACTTCCCCTCACCTGCTCACTGACAGAATACCCGGCTGGGAGGGCCTGCGCCCATGTGACAGCGCTATCCTCTCCCAGCCAGGTTTCTGTGAAGCAAGCCAGGTCGGCATCCTCATCCAAAAGTAGATCGTAAATAATATGAGTTTTATTCTTAACCGACCTGGCATTGCAGAGGAGCAAAGTAAGGTTCTGTGGAATGTTTGGTACGCTCTCCAATCCATTCCGGGAAACAGGGTGAACTGAAGGTGGGATAGCTAACAAACAGCGATCCCGCCTTCTTTTGTACCATCTGTTCACTCTGTTCCGACCATACCTCCCTTTCCCCAGCACAACTCCAATTTCCGCCCCCACTCCATCCCCGGCCTCAGCTGACGCCAATTGCAAGCTTGGAGTCCCTCTGGCTGCTGGCTGGTGTTCCTGAGGGGTGTGGGAGTGGCTTAAAACGCCAGCCACTGCTGACCACGCCCCCTCCTGCTGCTGCTCTGCTTCCAGAAGTCCTCAGGGCCCTCCACAGCCCTCTGGCCCGGTGGAATGGGGAGAAGAGGCTGCTTCAGGCTTAGAGTCCCTCTGGCTGCTGGCTGGTGTTCCTGAGGGGTGTGGGAGTGGCTTAAAACGCCAGCCACTCCTGGCCACGCCCCCTCCTGCTGCTGCTCTGCTTCCAGAAGTCCTCAGGGCCCTCCACAGCCCTCTGGCCCGGTGGAATGGGGAGAAGAGGCTGCTTCAGGCTTAGAGTCCCTCTGGCTGCTGGCTGGTGTTCCTGAGGGGTGTGGGAGTGGCTTAAAACGCCAGCCACTCCTGGACACGCCCCCTCCTGCTGCTGCTCTGCTTCCAGAAGTCCTCAGGGCCCTCCACAGCCCTCTGGCCCGGTGGAATGGGGAGAAGAGGCTGCTTCAGGCTTAGAGTCCCTCTGGCTGCTGGCTGGTGTTCCTGAGGGGTGTGGGAGTGGCTTAAAACGCCAGCCACTCCTGGCCACGCCCCCTCCTGCTGCTGCTCTGCTTCCAGAAGTCCTCAGGGCCCTCCACAGCCCTCTGGCCCGGTGGAATGGGGAGAAGAGGCTGCTTCAGGCTTAGAGTCCCTCTGGCTGCTGGCTGGTGTTCCTGAGGGGTGTGGGAGTGGCTTAAAACACCAGCCACTCCTGGCCACGCCCCCTCCTGCTGCTGCTCTGCTTCCAGAAGTCCTCAGGGCCCTCCACAGCCCTCTGGCCCGGTGGAATGGGGAGAAGAGGCTGCTTCAGGCTTAGAGTCCCTCTGGCTGCTGGCTGGTGTTCCTGAGGGGTGTGGGAGTGGCTTAAAACGCCAGCCACTCCTGGCCACGCCCCCTCCTGCTGCTGCTCTGCTTCCAGAAGTCCTCAGGGCCCTCCACAGCCCTCTGGCCCGGTGGAATGGGGAGAAGAGGCTGCTTCAGGCTTAGAGTCCCTCTGGCTGCTGGCTGGTGTTCCTGAGGGGTGTGGGAGTGGCTTAAAACGCCAGCCACTCCTGGCCACGCCCCCTCCTGCTGCTGCTCTGCTTCCAGAAGTCCTCAGGGCCCTCCACAGCCCTCTGGCCCGGTGGAATGGGGAGAAGAGGCTGCTTCAGGCTTAGAGTCCCTCTGGCTGCTGGCTGGTGTTCCTGAGGGGTGTGGGAGTGGCTTAAAACGCCAGCCACTCCTGGCCACGCCCCCTCCTGCTGCTGCTCTGCTTCCAGAAGTCCTCAGGGCCCTCCACAGCCCTCTGGCCCGGTGGAATGGGGAGAAGAGGCTGCTTCAAGAGATAGCCGTATTAGTCTGGAATATCAGTTGCAAAGGAATCTTGTAATACCCGTGAGACTGAGAGAAAGAAGTTGTAGCATAAGCTTTCATAGAATCATAGAATCATAAAGTTGGAAGAGGCCACAAGGGCCATCTAGTCCAACCCCCTGCCATGCAGGAATGCCCAATCAAAGCTTTCCCAACAGATGACCATCCAGCCTCTGTTTAAAAACCTCCAAAGAAGGAGACTTCACAACACTCCAAGGCAGTGCATTCCACTGCCAAACAGTTCTTCCTAATGTTTAGGTGGAATATCTTTTCCTGTAGTTTGAACCCATTGCTCCATGTCCTAGTCTCTGGAGCAGCAGAAAACAAGCTTGCTCCATCCTCAGTATGACATTCCCTCAAATATTTAAACACGGTATCATGTCCCCTCTTAACCTTCTCTTCTCCAGGCTAAACATACCCAGCTGCTACATCACAGTGCTGACTCATGTTCAGTTTTTTGACCACTAAGACGCCTCGATCCCTTTTGAATGTACTGCCATCAAACCAGGTGTCACCCATCCAATATCTGTGCTTTTCATTTTTCATTACTGCCAAGTGTTGTATCCTACATTTCTCCTTATTGAAATTCATTTTGTTAGTATTGGCCCAGCATTCTAATCTGTTAAAGTCATTTTGGATTCTGGTCTTTGGGGTATTAGCTACCCCTCCTAATTTTGTGTCATCTGCAAACTTGATAAGCATATCCTCTATTGCCTCATGCAAGTCATTGATAAAAATGTTGAATAGCACTGGGCCCAGGACAGAACCCTGTGGCACCCCACTGGTCACTTTTCTCCAGGATGAAGAGGAGCCACTGGTGACTACCCTTTGGATTTGGCCCATCAACCAATTACAAATCCACCTAACAGTTGCATTGTCTAGCCCATATGTTACTAACTTTTTTGCAAGACTATCATGGGGGACTTTGTCAAAGGCCTTACTGAAATGAAGATACACTACATCCACAGCATTGCCTTCATCTACCAAGTATGTAACTATAAAAAAAAAAGCGATAAGATTAGTCTGGCATGACTTGTTTTTCAGAAACCCATGTTGACTTAGTGACCACAGCATTCCTTTCTAAGTGCTTATAGACTGTCTGTTAATGATCTACTCTAGAATCTTCCCTAATATTGATGTCAGGCTGACTGGGCGATAATTATTTTGGATCTTCTTTTTTCCCCTTAATGAGACAAAGGGTACATCTACTCTGTAGAAATAATGCAGTTTGACACCACTTTAAGTGTTATAGCTCTATCCTATGGAATCTTGGGATTTGTAGTTTTACAAGGTCTTTAGCCTTTGCTGCTAAAACGTGCTGGTGCCTTACAAAACTACAAATCCCAGAATTCTGTAGGATGTTGCTATAGCAGTTAAACTGGTGTCAAACTGCATTATTTCTATAGTGTAAATGTACCCAAAGTTAAAGACTCCAGTCACAAAAACCCTGAATTGATTCAGGCACCAGGTAAAACACAGCTGCATGTTAAAGTTTTGGGGCCATACTGATTACTCTCATAATGCCAACATGTATGGTTTTTAAGCTATTTTAATGTTTTAAATCTGTCTTAACTTGTTAATCATATTTGATATGTTTAGTCCATTTACGTTTTTTATTGCTTTGCATTGTTTTAACTTCTTTGTATTGATTTTACTTGTACACTGCCTTGAGTATTTTTTTTAAGTTATTGATTTTATATTATAACATCATCCCTGATCCCCACTGCCTGACAGCAGTACACAAAATTACTTTTCAATTAAGTTAATCAGCCACAATACCAAAATAAATGATGAACTCTTGAATGCCTTTGGAAGACCAACACTATCTTTCCCCCCACACCCATGTTTTGAGATCATTTGCTATATGGTGGGACAGAAAGATTAATGTAACATAACATAACATGAGCAGAAGGGCCCCCAAACACAACAGAGCTAACTTCACTTGCCCACATTTTAAAGAAAGTTAGTTAAAGTAACACTTTACCATCTAAAGAATTAAAATACCAGAGACTCTTTGGTGTAGATTAGTGCTGTAAGGCTCCACTCTTCATCCCTGTGTATAAGAATGAATAATTTCTAAAGTTTTCTCTGGATGAGTTTATGCATGCTTTTACACATTTGTTGTTGTTGTTGTGTGCCTTCAAGTTGTTTCCAACTTATGGCAACTCTAAAGTGAACATATGACCTTTCTTAGCAAGATTTGTTCATGGGGGAAGTTGCCTTTGCCTTCTTCTGGGGCTGGGAGAGTGTGACTTGCTCAAGGTCACCCAGTGAGTTTCCATGTCAGAGTGGGGATTCAAACCCTGGTCTTCAGAGTCATAGTCTACACCCCATCCCCTGAGTTTCAGTTTTTCTTAAAAATGGCCTTTTGCCGCCCAAACAAAAAAAATTGTGCCAATGTCTTCTGGACAAAACATAGACTCATATATATAGGACTTTATCAGATGTGGCAAATATGGCATCATAAAAACACCTAATGAACACGAAAGGGCACGCATATCAGATGATGTCGTCCTTTCACAATTCCGCCGTGTCAAAAAGCCATTCTATTTATTGACGGGCCAAGCTGTCAATAGATCTTCCGTGGCGCTTTGCTCGCGCCATTATCCTCTTGTGATTACATGGATTGTAAACTACTTAGGGAGAGCTTTTGCACTGATAAGCAGTATAGAAAAGTAGGTAATAAATAAGTAAGTAAATAAATAAATAAACAAACAATGTGACAGTCAGGTAGGGGATGCTCTTTCTATGAACTTCCCCAGTTTAATTTTAAGTGTTAAAGTGTGTTTCTGTGCTTGTGTATACATTTTTGGTCTTTTGTTGTATTTTTTAAGTTTACTGTGTTCGCATCTTCTCACGAGAATCTACTAGACCATGAGCATGGAAGTTAATGGCGCTATTCGGGTTCCATCAATTCAGGGACTGCCTTTTAACACTACAGAAGGTAAGGTCTGATAGAAAGGGTTATTTTGGTGGGACAGTTACACATAAAAATATGGTGGGAAAGAAATGTTAATGGAGGGTGGTCTGATAAAGTCGATAATGTTTGCTGGATAGAAACTAGTAAGTTATTGTGCACAAATGAATTATCACCGCAAAAATGGTCTCAGAATGAAATAATAATAATAATAATAATAATAATAATATTTTTATCCCACCCCTCTGTTAAAAACAATTGGGGTGGCTTACAAAAATTAAAATACCAATACAGATTAAAATCCCCAAACAACACCCACCCCACCCTGCCCCATAAAAAGACATTAAACCAAAATACATTAAAACAACTGATCTAAAATCACATTAAAATAATAAATAATAAATAGCCAGCAGACTAAAAAGGGCCACGAGCTCCTGAGGCCAGAAACTAATTAGGAAAGGCCTGCCGAAAGAGATCCGTCTTTAGTGCTTTTTTAAAGCTACTCAGGCTTGTCACCTGACAGATCTCATTCGGCAGGCCATTCCACAATTTGGGGATGATTACCAAAAAGGCCCTCTGGGAGGTTGCAGACAGCCTAGGTTTTTGTGGCTGATGCAAATTCCTCCCAGAGGACCAGAGTGTATGGGGAAGATTGTATGGGAGGAGGCGGTTCCAAAGATAAGTTGGACCCAAGCCATTTAGGGCTTTAAAGGTAAATAAAATGGCTGGTTATAATTTTCCCAAGAATGAGGAAATTTTCAAGTACTCTTTACATCCCTAACACACTGCCTTGAGATTTTTTTTTAAGTTATTGGTTTTACATCATCCCTGATCCCCACTGCCTGCCCAAAAAAGTATCATTTTTTTGTGCATTTTGGATTTTGTTTTGCTGCATGGCCTGTTGGGAAAATGCACCCAGCATGCATGCAGCCATGGTACTTAAAGAGTCAATTACATAAGGAATGCCATAGAGACTGATTTCCTGTTTAGCCTTTTTCTGTAACCACACCTTTTCCTGCCTGCAAAAATCCTTTGATCCTTTGTTTGAGCTCCTGACTAAGCCGCCATTATCCTTTTGAGTGCCATGAGGGCACACACACTTTTTAGGATAAAGCACTCACGTTTTCTAGAGGGTGCATACCATATAGAACTTAATATATTTTTACTTCTGTGTTTGCATGTCTTAAAAAGATGTACCCATGTAACTTCTTGCACAAGATTCTGTAAGTAAACTACTTTTTATATACTTCTAACGAAGTTGAGACTTGTTTCATTCTTTGCTAGACTGTGTGAAAGGGGTCTGGGAGCCTGGCTTGATTGTTGATCTATATAGAATAGCTTCCACTAAATGCGTGTGCATTTTATTCTGCTACTGGAATACCAATATTCCAGCTTGGCAAGCACAGCTACCCTGAATGTGTTCCCTAGATTTGAAGATAGCTCATTTTGCTGCAACAAAGGAAATTCCAAACAAGAGGGAAATATAGACTGAGACTAAGGAGATTATCAGACGCGGCTAATATGGTGCCAGCAGAACGCAAAAGGATACCAATATCAGATGACGTTATCCTTTTGTCTTCCACTGGTGTTATGCTGGCATTTCTTCTTATTGACGGCTAGATCCCCCAGTTCCATTTTGGTGCTGGCATTGCCGGCATGTGAAAACTTGGGCCATTTAACTCTTGTGAATGCAGCAAGAATGACCGGTCCAGATGGAACACTTTCAGGTGAGATTGGGACATCCAGGTAAGTTTTGCTCTTTTTATGATCCTTCCCATGTTACTTGGGACTTTTAAATTGTGTTTAGGTGCTTGGGGTAACTCTTTTGTGTTTAATTTTATTTTTGAATTTCTCACTCTTGCGTCTTTTCACGAGAATGGGCAGGATTTCAGTCCAGGAAGAACTGAGCTCTGTTTGAGTGCCGTTCATTCCTGGACTGTGTTTTCCACAGGAGAGAAGGTAAGTGTGAGGGGAAGGGTTATTGTGCTGGGACAAGGGCAGGATTGGAGATTGTGGGACAGGAACACTTTTTGCATTCCTGTCTGATAATCTCCTAACTCTCTGACATTTCTTCCTCTAACAATGGTAAAACTTTTTTTTTCAGACTGTAATTGGCTAGTTTTACCTATACAGAATCTAAAAGTTATTTCCAGATGCAGCAGTATAGAGACTTGTTGAGAAGTCCAATGATCTCTGCTTAAACAAAGGAACAAAGGAACAGGGGCATGCAGGATGCCAGAAAAGTTGCTGACTACCGCAAAAGGCTTTAAATTTTACTGTCCTTTATCTCAACTCCTGGTGGACAGGAAGTAGGAGTGGCCTCTGCCTGCATGAGATCTCTCACCTGAACAACACAAATAACATCTGAAACAGCATGTAGGCCTGTGACTCCAACATCATCACTTTTCTTTTCTTTTTTTTAAACATCTTTTGCCTGATGAAGAAGCCAGTAGGGTTTCAAATGCTTGCATCATGCATTTTGCATTTGGTTGGCCAATAAAGGTATCACTTTTTTGTGGATTTTGCATTTTGTTTTGCTGCATTGCCAACATGGCTACTCCCAAATGTGTTTCACAGACCGAAGACCTACATAACTGCACTACTGATTGAAAGTATGTTGTAAACCCCACACCATATAGAGGGGTGTAGATGGGGGAGAGCAAAATGAGGGCATGCCCCTCAATTCAGAATTCTACCCCTAATAAAATTTTCCTTCAATCCCCAAATTTCTAGTATTTGCAGTAACTTAAAAACTTTGATTGAACATTTAGACATATAGTTGAGACATCCAAATAAAAGGGGCTGGCATAGTTTGTCAGGATATTGGGACATGCAGTAGATTCCTTCTGTAAACAGCTGAGATGTAGCAAACAGTCTGCAGAGAGCTGCAGAGTGAGCTAGCAGCAGTTTTCAGAAGCTAGCTGGGTAAATGTATCAATATTGATTAGCTCACAGCCCTGGAGCAGAGCTGGGCTGGGCTGAGAGCTAAGCAGTCCTGTTTTGGATCTCACTGTGTGAAGATGTTTTTCTTCTGAATGTTGTATATAGCTGTAAATATACTTCATTATGCCCAAGTAAAGAGAAGCTTATTTTAGACACAAGCCGGTGTCTGTGCCTTTATTCTTATGCCTGAAGGAACACTGCTGTTTATTTTTGCTGCCTGTACCTGTTTAGGTACCCAGTGTGCACTAGCATCTGACATAGTTACCAAGAGAATGTGAACACAGCAAATGGAAGGAAATAGGTGTGGATGGTTTTCACTGCCACACTCCCTGGAGTGCTAGAAAATTGGGGACTGAAAAACAATTTCCTTGGAAGGAGGAGAGAATTCTTCTTTGGAGGCAGTAACACCCTAATTTTGCCCACCCATATCTACTCCCCTGGAATATCCTCTGTCCAACTCTTTACCAAAAGAAGCAAAAACTTGGGTGTACCCAATAAAATCTGCAGAAGAAGCAGGGGTCCTAAATGGATGGATGTTAAAAAAGAAAAAAAAATGCATTTTGGCCTGTATGTCTACTCAGTTGCCTTCTTCAGTGGCTATTTGAAATTTAACCCCAGAAATTTCAGGAGCTGAACCTTTCACACCATTACTCACCATTTATTCAGACCTTCTTCAAATAGCTCCTGAAGAAGTCCACAGAGAGTATATACAGGCCAAAATGTGTTTGGCTCTTTTTACTAATTAAACATCCTTCAATTGACACTTTATCAAGCACTTTATCTGTTTAAACGCCCAAATCAGAGTGCCATACTTGATGGCCATGTTTTAGGAACAAAAGGGAATTGTCTTCTAGCCCAGGCTGGCTAGTGATACTTACAGCTTGTCTACACTAGCAGGAAACCCTGCACCTAATTCACAGCCGTGGTGGATTTCTTAGATCCTCAGTGGCCCCGTAAATGCCAAATGCACCAGGCTTGTCCAATCAAAGATTGGAGTATCCTGCCATGCTGCATCAGAGTAAAAAGGCAGTCCTATTCTGATCACATGTCCTATACATCTACTATTTCTGGCCACACAGTGAGGGCTGCTCCATTTTTTCTTTCTGTTCACTCGTGCATGCAAATAAACAAATATATGTGGTCCCAGAGTACTATATTACTAGATAAGAGAAAATATGCTTATCCAGATATGTGTACAATAAAAAAAAAATTTAAAAGCACCAGGATGGAGTCCTGTCCACCAGAAATCCCACCCTGGCTTTGCTCTGAAGTCAATCCTCAGTCTCCACACAACCCAAAAGCCAGCTTTTCTCCTCAAATGCAGAGCAAACCGTGAATCTTGCAGATCTGGAGTTTCCTCCAGAAATCCCAGTGAAAATGTTTCAATTGTGCCATGACTATGGGGTGAGTATGGATTTTGTGGCCAGTGTAGACAAGCCCTTAGTGTTCTCTGCTGTCTTTTATAGGTGGTTTGCCTGAGAAAAGTGTGTGCCGCATTTGCGTCAGAAACTTGCAATGAGTCGTTCTGCCTGCATCTGTGCTTCTGTGCGTTCTGGTGTGAAAAATCACTCACAAGCAGCCCTGTGTTCTCATTTCAATTTACTTTCCATTTGAATTTCATTTGAATTTGTGCAGATTTATGCCAATGGTGGAAATTCTATCTTCTCTGGCTTCATTGGAAACACGGAAGATTTTCTTTAAAATTAAACAAACCCGAAGTACCAGAGGGCAAAGAAGAATGGCAGATGCAATGACAACCTCAACAACAACAACAAAAACCCCACAACTTTTTCTCAATGGTTTCAAAAGAACACTCTCTTTAGGATGGATTCGCCTGCATTAAACTGGTCACGACCTTCCAGGTGTCTGTAAGGTTGAAGTGTTTCCTGGACCATTTAAAGCTACTCTGGCTAGCTCATGTGACCCAGCTGACATCCAGAGATGGGGCTTTTAAGAACGGAGCCACCTTGTCAATGGAACAGAGGTCACTAATAGCCTGCCTTGGGCCTTCAAATGGGTCGCATTCAGATTGCCAGACCTGTACAAAGGAAGGGGTGCAGGGGGGAGGGATAGAGGAAGGCTGAAAAGAGGTGAAGAGGAGACAGGGTAATTATAATTCTTCCTGTCCCCCCACCCATCTTCTCTCCAGGCTCAGAGTTATGCTCCATGTCACTTTGTTAATGTGCTTGCATCCAGGGAGACACATAATGCTCCTCTCAGCCCTGTTTATTAGCAAGATCCATTTGCGCCAGGCCCTTCTCTTTTATGCCACAATGTGAATGCGCTTTGATAGCAAATAATTACTCTAGTCCTTTTGACATGGAGGATCCACAGGCTGCCCTAGTTAAGCCAGTAATTAGCTTGTCCTCCTTTTTTTATTATTATTATTGAGAAACTACAAATTACCCTTGTATGAGTACTGGCCATTCTTCCCCTCCCTCCTCCTTCTTTTTCTCTTCTCTTCTGTTCTCTCTCTTTCTTTCTTTCTTTCTTTCTTTCTTTCTTTCTTTCTTTCTCTCTCTTTCTCTCTCTCTCTCTCCTGTATCTCTCAGCACTTTGGATAACCGGAATGCAGCTGCACCCGACCAAGATAAAGCTCTTCCATCAAGATGATGAACAATTTGGATGAAGAGCTTTCGAGATGAAGACAAAAGCTGAAGAAGTGAAGCTGATACAGCCCCGGACAGCTAAAGAATGCCGCAGCCTGTAGATGAATAGCCCTCATTTGTGAATATACAGATTTTCCATGATGAATAAAAACGGAGTGTAGGTCACAATAAATAAACTTTCCCCCCTCTTATTCTCTCTCTCTCCCCCCCACCCCACCCCTCTTTAAATAATAATTCAGGTTGCTGGCACCAAGCAGCTGTAAATTGAAGGTTGTGCTTAGTTTTCGTAAGTCTCACAGGGAATAATTAAGCTAAGCTCATATTGTTTGATATATTAGGGTAATGATGAGCCGGTATAATCTCGCCTGTTCATTATTTTTGGGGTGTATATGTGTGTGTGTTGTCCCATTAGCTTTGTGGGTCTTTTTAGATTACACATTAACAGGAGAAATACAACATTTTGGAAATTAGCTCGATCTATGTGTTGATCTGCCTGACATGAATTTTTAGAATACTTAATTAAAGTAGGAGCTTCTCTATTTTGGTGGGAGGGGAGTATAGAAAGGTAAAAATATCCATATTATCTGATGTGGCCTGACACGATCACTTCAAACTTGCTGATCCTTTTTCCTCATTGGTGGAAGATAATTAGACTGGGATATCTTCATTATCAATCGAGTCTATCATTAACCTTCTGAAACTTCAGTGTCAGTATTTCTCAGCAGCATTTAAAAAAGAAGAAGCAAAGTATAATTCCCACATACACATAAAAATTACCAAAGATCAACATGGAAGTACAGTTTCTATTTATTCAGGAAACGATATCTTTTATAATAGTGATCTATTATTATTCTTTAAAATAGCTTTGTGTTGATGTTTATTATCTTTGGTATGGTGTTTATGGTGGATTGAGTCTTTTCTGCAATCTATGATACAAGGGGTGTATGTCCACTATAGAGTAACTACAGTCTGGTAACATTTTAACTGTCATGGCTCCACCCCAAAGCTACTGGTGGGTCTTTAAGTTAGTGAAAGACAGTTCAGGATCAGAGAATGGCCAGAATCCTACTAGTAGTCCTAGCTAGAGTAGAATGTTTGCACCAATGGGATTTACATTAACAATTGATTTAATGAGCCTACTCTAGTTGTTACATGCCTTCAACCTTCAAGTCAACTTCAACATATGGTAATCCTATCATATGGTTTTCTTGGCAAGACTGACTCAGAGGAGGTTCTCTATTGCCTTCCTTGGTGGCTGCTTCTAGACTTTAGAACTCCCTCCCTAGAGAGGCCAAGATGGCCCCATCTCTGCTCTCCTTTTGCCAACAGGTAAAAACATTCTGGTACCATCAGGCATTTACAATCTGATGGGGGGGGTCAGGATTGTAAATGCTGTGCGATTTGGATTTTAAGGTCCATGTATAGTTTTACAATATTTTAGTATTTTAAAAATATTTTAAATTTTATACATTGTTTACTTTGTCTTTTAAAATGCATTTTTCTACATCTAAAGCTTCTGTATTATTTTAATTTGCATCGTTTTAAACTTATTGTTAGCTGCTTTGAGTCCTTATATTGGGAGAAAGGTGTGATATAAATAAATAAATAAATAAATAAATATTCCTCTTTAAGCTGAGAGAGTGTGACTTGCCCAAAGTCACCTTTCCATAGCCAAGCAGGGATTCAAATTATGATCTCCTGGAGTCCTAGTCCAATACTCAAACCACTGCACCATGCTGGCTCTATAAAAGAAACTATAGAGAAAACAGTTCTGTCCCTTACTTCACTTTAAAAATCCCTTTTAAAACTTTGTTTTAACACTATTTAAACAATAATTGTAATTTGCTATCCCCAAATCTTTTGAGAGAGTTGGCTATCCCAGTCTGCCTCTTCTGGAGAGAGAGAGAGAGAAAGAGAGAGAGAGAGCGCTTAATGTAAAACTGTCCATACTTTTCTTTCCAGCTATTGATCATTCCTTTTGATGTGATCCCAATGAACACCTTGTTATAGATGAGGCCATTGAGTGAGAAGAGACTTAATAAATCCTCAACCTCTTACCACAATCAACAAATGGAAATCCATTCACATATGAAGTGGCAGCAATGGGGACAGAAAACATGGAGCAAAGAGGAAAATACAGAGGGAAGACATATTCGCAGGCTTCACTGTGAATGCACACCAATGCTTTAAGCAGTCCTGTTCTGCAGAGTTAATGCTACAGTCCCTGGTGAAGACACTTTTGGTCATAGGTATGCAGGCTTTAGCTGCTCCCCATTGAGGACTTTATCAGACACACTAAATAAGGCATCATAACGACACCACATAAACACAAAAGGGTGTGCATATCAAATGACATCACCTTTTCGCATTTATGTCCTGGCCAAAACCCATCCTATTTGATTGGCAGTTGAAGCTGTCAATTGATTCCCCGTGGCACTTTAGTGCTGGCATTGCCAGCATATGAAACCTCTCGCCATTTAACTCATGTGAATGCAGTGTGAATGGCTGGTCTGATACAAACACTTCTGGGTGAGATTGTGACATCCAGGTAAGTGACACACTTTTTATGAACCTCCCCAGGTTATTTGGAAGTTTTAAATTGTGTGTATGTGCTTTTAAAAAACTTTTTGTGTGTTATTTTTTGTTTTATTTCTGAATTTCCCATGCAATTAAGTCTCGCAAGAATCCACGGGATTTTGAATGAGGAAGTGAATGGAGCTCCGTTCACTTCCTCTTCATTGCTGCGGTAAGGCTTTGCCAGGAGACAAAGGTAAGTGTGGTGGCAACCGTTCTTTTGCCAGTATAAAAATGTTTTTAGAGGGTAGTCTAATAAAGTTTTTAGAGTTCTGCAATACACTTCAGACAGGGGTGCCCTCAATAAGTGCTCAGAGACTTTGAACTTTCATCTGTTGCAACAAAAACAACTACGCATCTTTTGGCTATGTTATTTATCATAAGCTTCTGTGGACTCCAGCCTACTTCATCAGACACATCACTCACATATGATGAAGTGGGTGCGAGTCTGAAAAACTTTCAACCCAATCAGATATGACTCTTTAAGGTACCCCAAGATTCTCTGCTGTTGAGCAACTGCAGCAGACGGAAAATGCTGCAACCTGATTGCTTTCTGGTATGTGGTTAATAGATTGTGTTGCATTCATCTTACCAAACTGCACTGGCTTTGGGTTTGTTAGATCTCCTGGTCTAATTACAAAAATGGTATCAAGCTGTTCAAAGATCTGGGGACAAGTGATCAAATGGGGGGTGGGTATCCAAACTGCATAATTAGAAAAGTTTGGCACCGCTTTATCTGCCACAGCTCCATCCTAGGATGTCTTGGGATTTGTCTCTTGTTGAAGCCTTTAGAATTCAAAACTCCTTGCCTCTGAACTACACTATCAAAGCTCTATGGCAGAGAATTCTAAGTACAAAACTACAACTCCTAGGATTCCATAGGATGGCCCCATGGCAATTAGAGTAGTATCAGATTGCTATAATTGTGCACTGTGGGTACAACCTGAGTTACTTTTAAAAATTAAAGTCTGGACTTAGTTCTAGAGCAGAACCAGTGAAATCATTAAGTTCAAGTTTACCGTACTTCGGTTAATTAAAATCTGACCAATTAAATCTGGGTCTAATAGTAAAGCTACCTGCCTCTACACTTGTGTGAGAAAAGCCCTATGAGAGTCTCTTTTTGGTTTCAAAACATGTGTTGTCATTTCTGGAAGTCAAGCAATCCTTCATGGCACTCTTTTACTGTAAGGTTTGTTCATTGCTCAGAGACTATATGTGTAAGAAGTGCTTTGATGGACTTGAACCAGGTCCATCTAATCTAGTACTATTTCCAACAATGTTCAGCCAGATTTCTTTGAAACACTAACTAATGGGGAGTCCAGGTAATGGATGTTCTCTGTTCCCTCTCTATGGAGGCATCAGATGAATCAGGGAGCCAACACTGAGCTATCTTGTGCTAAGGGACAGTTGGTGTCTTCTCTGTCAACAGGCTGGTGATCTGCTTCAGGTGTTAGTCTAAAATTTTGAAGAAACTGTACAAAGTGCTGAACCTTGTTTGGGGATAGGATTAAGCATCAAGAACCTTGCATAATTCCTTTTAAATTCACACTACAAATCAGAGTAGATCCAACACTCCACTGACATGGAAGCCACAGAAAGAAAAAAAGAAAGAAAGAAAGGAAGGAAGGAAGGAAAAAACCAGAGAGAGAGAGAGAGAGAGAGAGAGAGAGAGAGAGATTGAAAACTTGATCTTGGTCTTTCAGCTGAAGGACACTGAAATAATACCAGGTACAGATGTTGGGTTAAAATAAGGGCCTTTATTTGACCTAAAACCTCATTTTAAACAATCTGAAGATGAGCAAGAGGGGGGGGAGCAACCTGGTGCATGTCCAGCAAGAGGTCAGGTGTCATCCCAGGTGACTACCAGATGACAACCTCCCCAGCCTTCCCTTGGGCAAAACACCTGACCCCAGGGTCAATCCCAAATTAATGGGGTTGCTCCCTAGATAGCCTTTTTCTGGAAGGCCAACCCAGGTTGCTCCTTTCCAAGACTTTATAAGAGAGTGCAAGGACCCAGGCCAGTCCCAAGGCCAGATTCCTTCCCCACCTCCTAGGTTCCAGAACCTCTGTAGATCCAGAGCCCAACCCTTCACCAAAAGGGAACCAAGGTGTACACCAAACTATAGAAATCTGCCCAGTTTACCTGCTGGGGGCCAACCATTTAGTGACCCTACCCCAGCCAATCTTCCCAATCCCAAAGATATAGTGTTGGGTTGGCAACACACCCTCTGGCAAAAAGGGGAAAAAATCCCCGAAATGACCAGATCAACTCACACAGCGCAAAGTGCAGGTGGGCGGGATGCACTGAGATGAATGGACACATGAAGGAGGGTTGGAGAGGCCTTTAACTCCTCTGCCTCCATGCTTACAGGGAGTCATTGTGTGCAAATAACCTCTAAATACTCTATCTTATTTTCTATACCGGGAAATAGAGGGCTATTTGACCACACTTCTCCAGAACATCAAACGTTCTCCAATGGTTTCTCATGGGTGGGAGTAGCCCACCAGTAGCAGAAGCTGTCACAGTCTGTCAGTCATGCTACACAGGTGGAATGAATTATTAACCATAGGGCAGCAGGCTTGTTCTGCTGATAGCAACAGAAACAGGGTTGCGCATATGACAAAATTGTGCATCCTGCTTGTGCATTGTCCATGGCTCCCACTTTGGAAGAGACCCTTAAGGCCATACAGCAGTTGAAAAATGGCAAGGCAGCTGGGATTGATGGAATCCCACCTGAAGTTTGGAAACACGGAGGTCATATACTCCATGATAAATTCCATGAACTCCTTGTGAATTGCTGGGAAAAGGGGGGACTGCCATCAGATCTCCGAGATGCAGTCTTCATCACCATGTACAAGAAAAAAGGAGCAAAATCCGATTGCTCAAACTATCGAAGCATAACACTGCTCTCTATTGCTGGAAAAATCCTTGCAAGGATACTCCTGAACAGATTAGTTCCTGCTATTGCAGAACTTCTCCCGGAAAGCCAATGTGCCTTCAGAGCCAATAGGAGTACTACAGACATGGTATTTGCCCTTAGACAACTGCAAGAGAAATTTAGAGACCAGAACAAGGGTCTCTATGTAACATTTGTTGACCTCACCAAAGCCTTCAACACCGTGAGTAGGAAAGGTCTGTGGCAGATCCTGGAAAGATTAGGATGTCCCCCCAAATTCCTTAAAATGATTTTCTTGCTACACGAGGGTCAGCGCGGTCAAGTCAGATATGGCGACGGTCTTTCAGAGCCCTTTCTAATAACTAATGGAGTGAAGCAAGGTTGTGTTCTTGCACCAACTTTATTTACAATCTTCTTCAGCATGATGCTCCAAAGGGTTACGGCAGAGCTTGAAGAAGACGATGGCATCTATATACGTTACTGTACTGATGGTAGCTTGTTTAACTTAAGCCATCTGAGGGCTCGCACTAAGACTCTAAAAGTCTGTGAGCTGCTCTTCACTGATGATGCTGCCCTTGTTGCCCACACAGAAGCAGCTCTGCAGCGCCTAACATCCTGCTTCACAACAGCTGCAGAGCTGTTTGGGCTGGAATTCAACCTGAAGAAAACAGAAGTTCTTTACCAGCCTGCACCACAGGACGAACACCACCATCCCCACATTGCCGTCGGCAAATCTGTGCTTAAGTCCACTCAGCAGTTCCCCTACCTGGGAAGAATCATCTCTCAGATGCCAAGATTGACAAAGAGATCGATCACAGATTAGCAAAGGCTTACAGCGCATTTGGAAGACTTCACAAAAGAGTCTGGAGTAATAAACACCTGAGGCAAAGCACAAAAATCAGTGTGTATAGAGCCATTGTACTGTATATTCTTCTTTATGGGTCTGAAACATGGGTCACCTATTGCCACCACTTACGACTCCACGAATGCTTCCATCAGCGCTGTTTACACACAATCCTAAATATACACTGGACTGACTATGTGACGAATGTTGCTGTCCTTGAGCAAGCAGGGATCACCAGCATTGAGGCCATGATATTGAGAACACAGCTGCGCTGGGCAGGGCATGTTTCTAGGCTGGAGGACCATCGCCTCCCCAAATTAGTATTCTATGGTGAACTCGCCATGGGTCAGCGTAAGAGGGGCGCTCCAAAAAAGCGATACAAGGACTCCCTGAAACAACACCTCAGCCTCAGCGAAATTGATCACCAACAATGGTCCGCCCTGGCCTCACATCTGGAGGCATGGAGACACACTATCCACAATGCTGCAGCTTTATTTGAGAACTCACGACGAACAAGTCTTGAAGAGAAACGACAACGCAGAAAAAATCACAAACCGGAAACATCACCCAAGGAAACCTTCTGCTGTGCTTTCTGCAACCGGACTTGTTTATCTCGGATTGGCCTTTTTAGTCATCAGCATGCTTGCAGAAAGCGCGGGATGAGTCCTTCCTGAATCTTCATTTGCGAAGAGAAGCCAGAGATAGTTGTGCATTATACACTGCACAACAGTGCTCAATCATTGACATAGTGCTGCTACTCTGCATGGTGGTTGTGTGGTTCTGTATCTCTGTGTCTGAATATTTACACTACAGTTGTCCCTTCACATTCACTGGGGGTTGGTTCCAGGACCCACCGTCAACCCAAATCCATGAATACTCAAGTCCCATTATATGCAATGGCATAGCAAAATGGTGTCCTTTATATAAGATGGCAAAATCAAGGTTTGCTTTTTGGATTATTATTTTTTAAAGAATATTTTCAATCCATGAATACTTAAATCTGTGAATGCCAAATCAGTGAATGTGGAGGGACAACTGTACAATGAGGGAATTTAGACTACAGCCATACTTTCATATTGATTGATTGATTCATTTTGCTAGGGATTGGGGTAGGGTGGGGTGATTTCCTTTTGCTCTCACTGCAAGTAGCAGCTTCCTTGACATTTACAGTATCACTCTAAGGAACTATGGTGAGAAAATGGCAGCTATTTCACTAAATCCAATGTTCCTCCCTACCTAAGACCTGAACCATTGAAATCAGGGGGAGTTACATTAGTGTGGAAAAACAAGTCCCATTCATTTCAGTGGAACTACTTTGGCTGATACTAAAGTGTCCTAGGAGTCCTAGGAGTAGTCCTAGGAGATATTTCTGCAAAGCAACCATCTTTTTTGGAGGGTACTAAGGAAGAAAGACAAATCTCAAAAGTAAGACATGTTGATCCTTCTCTGTGTGGGCTGTGAATGGGGAAAATGTTACTCCCCCCATGTTATTGGACTACAACTCCTAGCACTCCTTGCCACTGTCTATACTGGCTAGGACTAACATGAGCAGTAGTTCAAGAACAACTGGAGGGCCACATGGCTCCCACACTAGTGTAGTCCAGGATTTTGCTAGAATTATAGAGTTGGAAGAGACCATGAGGGCCATCTAGTCCAACCCACTGCCATGAAGGAATACACAAAGCACTCCTGACAGATGGCCATCCAGCCTCTGTTTAAAAACTTCCAAAGAAGGAGGCTCCACCATACTCTGAGGCAGCATGTTCCACTGTTGAGCAGCTCTTACCATCAGGAAGTTCTTCCTAATGTTTAGGTGGGATCTTTTTTCATGTAGTTTGAGTCCATTGCTCCATGTCCTATCTCTGGAGCAGCAGAAAACAGCAGAAAACAAGCAATATGACAAGCTTGATTGTCATATTGAATGAAAATTCAATATGACATCCTTTCAAATATTGAAACATGGCTATCATGTCACTTCTGAACCTTCTATTCCCCAGGCTGTCTCCCAGGACAGAAGAGACCATCCTGTCTGCAAAGGCGAGTCTAGCCACCCAGTGTCAGGCTCATCCCTGAATTCTGGACTTTGGAGTAGAATTCATGGAGGACCCTGACATGAGGCTGCCTCTGGCTTGTTTCCCTTGCCTAGGCCTCTAGAAGTTCTGGAGGGAAGCCAGCCCACCTTGTTGGTCTGGGAACACTGCTCTCCACTGCAACTCAAGGTCAGTTCTTCCATGTGCAATCCAGGCCGTTGTTCCTTCCCAAATGCCTTTCCCATGCTGGGGGGTTTATCTGGGGTTTTGTTTCATTTGTATTCAGTTTGTTCCATGTTCCTGACACACAAATCCTTGCCAATAAAGAAATTTATTGATTGAATTTGAGTGTGTGTGCTTGGTGTACATCACAGTAAGCCAAAACTCCTCTTCAATACCTAATCCTTTTTGGGAGGTTCTACCCAGTTTCCTGCCAGAGAGAAGGAGAGCAGCTTCTGGACAGCAAGTTTCCTGCCAGTTTCCTGCCAGGGAGAAGAAGGAAGCAACTTCTGGAAAAGCCATTCTGACTGGGGAGATTGAATTTTTTTAAAAAACTGTTGGGAGAGGCTGCTTGTTGCTGAGGGGCTTGAACTTCTGACCTTCCCCTTTTACCCTCAGGAGCCTTCCTGTGAGTCACACCTGTGAGTCACACCTGTGAGTCATTAGGGGGTGGAGCTGGGAGCCTAGCTCTATATAAGTCCTTGCAGAGGCTTTCCAGGCCAGTTTCCTGCCAGAGAGAAGGAGAGCAGCTTCTGGACAGCAAGTTTCCTGCCAGTTTCCTGCCAGGGAGAAGAAGGAAGCAACTTCTGGAAAAGCCATTCTGACTGGGGAGATTGAATTTTTTTAAAAAACTGTTGGGAGAGGCTGCTTGTTGCTGAGGGGCTTGAACTTCTGACCTTCCCCTTTTACCCTCAAGAGCCAGAGGCGCAAGCCTAACGGCGTGCGAATTTCAGTAACCAAACAAAAATACAGCAGACCTAAAAGTACAGCTTAGCATTTTCAGCGTTAACTAAAAGTTCTTAGATTACCTAAAAGCTCTCATCATGGACACTGAGGGGACTGCAGCAGTCACTTGCAACACTTGTGCGATGTTTGTATTCTTGTCTACAGACGTGGAAAACTTCACATGCACCAAATGCAAGCTGGTAGCCCTCTTGGAGGAGAAAGTACAGCAGCTGGAGACACGGGTAGCTACACTCCAACAGATTCGTGAGCAAGAGGTTTTCCTGGACAGAACAGAACAAACAGTCTTGGATGGGGACCGCACAGAGGAAGTGGCTGTGGAGGAGAGGGTCACTTCACGGACACAGGAAGTAGACAGCTGGAGGAATGTCACACACAGAACAAGAAAATCCAGGGATTCTTCCAGCAGCTTGCAGCTACAGAATCGATTCGAAGCCCTTTCCCTTATCAAGGACAACGAGGAAGAACAGCATGGACAGACTTCAGGGTTAGAGCAGGGGACCTTGAGAGGACCACCGCAAGGAACAGCAGCTGCGAAGCCTCGGCGGAGGCGTGTGGTGGTGGGGGGGGACTCCTTGCTGAGGGGTACAGAAGCAGTGGTATGTGGGCCTGACAAGATGACTCGGGAGGTGTGTTGTCTCCCTGGGGCAAAGATCTGTGATGTGACCGAGAGGCTGACAAGACTCGTCAAGCCTACGGATCATTACCCCTTCCTTTTGGTCCATGTGGGAACCAATGATACTGCAAGGCACAGCTTTCCCAAGATCAGAAGAGATTATGAGGCCCTGGGGAGGAAGCTGAAAGAAATGAACGCACAGGTGGTCATCTCGTCTCTTCTGCCAGTTGAAGGGCATGGTCCAAGAAGGGAGAGGAAAATAGCCGACGTAAACAACTGGCTCCGTAGATGGTGTTGCCGAGAACAAATTGGATTCTTGGATCATGGACTGCGCTTCCATGCGGGGGGACTTCTGGCAAGAGATGGGGTGCATCTTACAACAGTTGGAAGAAACATTTTTGCCAACAGTCTCAAGAATTTGATCAGGAGGGCTTTAAACTGAGTCAAATGGGGGAGGGAGACAGTATTCTGGAAGGCAAAAGGGCTGGAGAAAATAGTCAAACTGTCATAGAGGGAACAAGGCAAACAGCGCAAGGACCCAACAGTGGGAGGCAAAAAAACTTGCACACGAAGCAAGTAAAGGGAACACATGGTCTCAGATGTCTCTACACTAATGCACAGAGCATGGGAAATAAGCAAGATGAACTTGAACTCCTTGCACTACAAAACAAATATGATATAATAGGCGTTACTGAAACCTGGTGGGACGAGTCTCATGATTGGACTGTAGGAATAGAGGGGTATAACCTTTATAGGAGAAACAGGCCAAACAGGAAAGGAGGAGGAATAGCATTATATGTCAGGGATATTTACACCAGTGAAGTGATCCACGACATCAAAACTGGAAGCCAGGTGGAGAGCATCTGGATAAAAATTAAAGGGGAGGGAAACAATAGGGATGTTATTGTGGGACTCTACTACAGACCCCCAAATCAGACGGAGGAATTGGATGTTGCCTTTCTAGAACAGATGAACATACATGCAGAAAGGAGAGATGTAGTAGTGATGGGTGACTTCAACTATCCTGATATTTGCTGGCAATCTAACTCAGCCAAAACTACAAGGTCTAGCAAATTCCTTACATGCCTGGAAGACAATTTCATGGTCCAAAAGGTGGAAGAGGCAACAAGGGGGTCAGCTATTTTAGATCTGATCCTAACCAACAGAGACGACCTGGTTAATGGGGTGCAAGTGGTGGGATCCTTAGGTGAGAGTGATCATGTTCTCCTGGAGTTTGTTATACAATGGAAAGGAGAAGCCAGGCATAGTCAGACACGCATTCTTGACTTTAGGAGAGCTGATTTCAGTAAACTCAGGGAAATACTGGGGATGATCCCATGGTCAAGAATACTAAAAGAGAAGAGACCTCAAGACGGATGGGACTTTCTCAAAAGGGAGATACTGACGGCACAATTTCAAACAGTACCATTGAGGAAGAAAAATGGGAGGTGTCTTAAGAAACCAGGATGGATGACTAAAGAACTTTCAATGGAGCTAAGTTTTAAACGGAACACGTATAGGAAATGGAAAAGGGCGGAAATCACCAAAGAAGAATTCAAACAGATAGCGAACACGTGTAGGAGTAAAGTCAGAAAAGCTAAAGCGCAGAATGAGCTCAGGCTTGCTAGGGAGGTTAAGAACAATAAAAAGGGTTTTTTTGGGTATGTCCGCAGCAAAAGGAGGAAGAAGGAAATGATAGGGCCGCTACGTGGAGAAGATGGCAAAATGCTAACAGGGGACAGAGAAAAGGCAGTATTACTCAACACCTTCTTTGCCTCAGTGTTTTCAGAAAAGGAAAAGGAGGACCAACCTGAGGAGAATGGAACAGAGGACACAATAGGGGAAATCCAGCTCAAAATAAGTAAAGAGGTAGTACAGGAATACCTTCTTAATCTAAATGAATTTAAATCTCCAGGACCAGATGAACTACATCCAAGAGTATTAAAAGAGCTGGCAAATATAATCTCAGAGCCATTGGCTATAATCTTTGAGAACTCCTGGAGAACAGGAGAAGTCCCAGCAGACTGGAGGAGGGCAAACGTTGTTCCCATCTTCAAAAAGGGGAAAAAAGAGCATCCCAACAACTATCGTCCAGTTAGTCTGACATCAATACCAGGGAAGATTCTAGAACAGATCATTAAACAGAGAGTCTGTGAACATTTAGAAGGCAATGCCATAATCACAAAAAGTCAACATGGGTTTCAGAGAAACAAGTCATGCCAGACTAATCTGATCTCTTTTTTTGATAAAGTTACCAGCTTGGTAGATGAAGGGAATGCTGTGGACATTGCATACCTTGATTTCAGCAAGGCCTTTGACAAGGTTCCCCATGACAATCTTGCAAACAAGCTTGCAGAATGTGGGCTAGACAAGTTAACTGTTCAATGGATTTGTAATTGGTTGACCGGCCGAACCCAAAGGGTGCTCAGCAGTGGCTCCTCTTCGTCTTGGAAAGATGTGACCAGTGGGGTGCCACAGGGTTCTGTCCTGGGCCCAGTGCTATTCAACATCTTTATCAATGACTTAGATGAGGGAATTAGGGGCATACTTATCAAATTTGCAGATGACACCAAATTGGGAGGAGTAGCTAATACCCTAGAGGACAGGATCAAAATTCAGAATGACCTGGATAGACTGGAGAGCTGGGCCAAAGCTAACAAAATGAAATTCAATACGGAGAAATATAAAGTACTGCATTTAGGGCGGAAAAATGAAATGCATAAATATAGGATGGGAGAGACCTGGCTGAATGAGACTACGTGCGAAAGGGATCTAGGAGTCCTAGTAGACCACAAGTTGAACATGAGCCAACAGTGTGATGCGGCAGCTAAAAAGGCCAATGCAATTTTGGGCTGTATCAATAGAAGTATAGTGTCTAGATCAAGGGAAGTAATAGTGCCACTCTATTCTGCCTTGGTCAGACCTCACTTAGAATACTGTGTCCAGTTCTGGGCACCACAATTCAGAAAGGATATTGACAAATTGGAGCGTGTCCAGAGAAGGGCAACTAAAATGGTGAAAGGTCTGGAAACAATGCCTTATGAGGAGAGACTTAGGGAGCTGGGTATGTTTAGCCTGGAAAAAAGACGGTTTAGAGGTGATATGATAGCCCTGTTTAAGTATTTGAAGGGATGTCATGCTGAGGATGGAGCAGGCTTGTTTTCTGCTGCTCCAGAGACTGGAACACGGAGCAATGGGTGCAAGCTCCAGGAACAGAGATTCCACCTCAACATGAGGAGGAACTTTTTGACAGTAAGAGCTGTTCGGCAGTGGAACACACTCCCTCGGAGCGTGGTGGGGTCTCCTTCCTTGGAGGTCTTTAAACAGAGGCTGGATGGCCATCTGTCGGGGATGCTTTGATTGTGATTTCCTGTGTGGCAGGGGGGTTGGACTGGATGGCCCTCGTGGTCTCTTCCAACTCTGCAATTCTATGATTCTATGATTCTATGATTCTACCCGCAATGTCGGAAGATGCGGAGGCTGGAACCCAGATGGAGAAAGACCTGGCTGCAAGCAGCGACCAGGGAGCCGGGGCCCCGGGGGAGGAGGCTGGTGCGTCGGGGGATGTTGCAGGAGCTTCTGAAGAAGACGCGAGCCAGGCCCTCCAGAGGGCTGAGAGGTTTACTCATCCCTTCGACTGATGGAGCTGGGAGCCAAGCAAGCCCTGGGGAGGGGCAGCCTGCCACTCTCTGGCACTCCAGAGCGAGGAGCTGGAACGGCCCTGGGAGCCAGCTGGCCCTGGCCAGGCGACCGAAGCTGGGAGGCACCCTGGTCCCGTCGGTGGAACACGCCCCTGGCCGAGGGGCACCGAGAGCCGGGGGTGTGGTTTTCGCTGGCAGAAGTAGGAGCTGAGGTCCAGCAGTTGAAGCAGCAAACGGGAGTGATGCAAACGAGCCTCCTAGAGATCCTGCAGAGGTTGCCACAGCCACCGTCTGCCCCTGGAGGGGCCAAGCCTCCCCAAGTTCAGCCAGCGGCTGCCCCGGCACCCAGGGCAGGGGGCCCTGGCATGCCTGCTGAGGTTCCTGGCCCGCCGGCTCCTGGACCAGCCCCCCTGGAGGAGCTGGACCGGTCGAGCCACGGGAAAGACCCCAGGGCCTAAAGCACCGAGACTTAAAGGTGACATTTGATGGAGATGTGGTGAAGCTGCCATACTTCCTGACCCAGGTGGTGGGGTTTATGTCCCAGTGGGATGAGGAGTTCCAGACGGAGGCTGAGAAGGTGCAGTATGTGTCCAACCAGCTAGAGGGAGAGGCGGTGCAGTAGTTGGTGGGGCTTTATGATATGGGAGACCCAGAACTAGGAAACTTCCATGAGTTCCTGCTAGCTTTGCGGGCCCAATTTGAAGGCCCCCTGAGAGTGCGAATGGCCCGTGTGGACCTCAGGCAACTGAAGCAAGGTTCGAAGACCGTGGGGGAGTACGCCACTGAATTCCGCCACCTGGCCAGTCAGGTGCCTGACTGGACAGAGGCCATAAAGGTACAGTTCTTCCAGGATGGCCTGAACGCAGACATCCTCGAATGGGTGTTGTTCCAGGGGAACCCCGAGACCCTCTTGGGTGGGTACGGCTTGCCGGAGAAGTGGAGACACTGAGACGGAGCGTCAAACTGGCTCAGCGCCAGCAAGGATCCAAGGGGAAGACCACCAGGTCTACCAGAAAGAAAGGTAAAGCGGCCCGCCCATGTGGAACCACGACAGGGGAGTTGGAGAGGGAGCGAAGGATGAGAAAAGGCTTGTGCCTGCACTGTGGAAAAGGGGGCCATCGCATAGCTGAATGCCCGGAGAGGAGCCCTCGGGAACCAGCTGCAGCTGAGAAGCCCCAGAGGAGCGAGGGGAAGTCGTTAACATCGAGGACCCCACTCAAGCCCAAGCCTAAAGCAGCAGTACGGGCCTTGATACCAGGCCACGCGTCAGGGGAGTCTTTGGAAGAACCAGATGACAGCGAATCATACTCTTCCGATGCGGAGCTGGCATGAAATGGCTCCAGCCCGCCCTACTAAGCACCCGAGGGCAAGCTAACCCCGAAGGGTGCCTGGATGCTGTGATGAGTGGAGTAAAAGGCCCTTTCTTCATAAAAGCCAAATTAGGGGTTGGAAAAGGGGGGGCACCCGAAAAGTAATGTTAATGGTTGATTGCGGGTGTACCCAAGTCCTAATGCACCCCTTAGTCAGTGAGCTGGACATTAGCACTATCAAGCTGGACAAGCCAGCGTGGCTATCACAGATGGATGGGGGGATGATGAAGGGTGGCCCTGCAAGGCGAATGACTGGTCCAATATGCATGAGAATGGGGAATCATCAGGAGGAACTTCAATTTGTGATTGCCCCAGGGTTAGTCCCCGCTGCAGTAGTCGGATTAAACTGGCTAAAGTTCCACAACCCCATCATAGACTGGGTAAAAGAGACAATGACTTTCACAGATCCTGTGTGTGTGCAGGAGCATGGGGTGGGGAAAGTTTTCCCAGGGTAAGGAGCCCCTCTAGAGGACAGGTCATGGAACTACACAACCGCTTTAGTCCAAGGGGAGCTAAAAGGATTGCCAGTGGAATATAAGGCATGGCAATATGTTTTTGAGGAGAGCGAGTGCGACATTTTCCCCCCTCACAGACCTTTTGACTGTGCCATTGAAATACTTTCTGAGACTAAGCTACCAAAACCCAGGATTTATTCCATGACGCCGGCTGAGATGGATGCCCTCCGGGAGTTCATAGACAAAAATCTGGCTTGGGGGTTCATCAGGCCCTCAACCTCGCCATTGGGAGCCCCTGTTTTGTTCAGGCGCAAGGCAGATGGGGGTCTTTGTCTGATCCAGGACTACCGGGGGTTGAATGCAATCAGCGTTTTGAATCAGTACCCCCTTCCCTTGATGAAGGATATACTAGCCCATTTGTCCAAGGGGAAGATATTTACCAAACTGGACCAGAGGGAGGCTTATTACAGGGTACGAATCAAGGAGGGGGACGAATGGAAAACTGCTTTCAATTGCCCCCTGGGGGCTTTTGAATTCCTAGTAATGCCTTTTCAGTTAAGCGGAGCTCCAGGCATTTTTCAGAACCTAATCAATGATGTATTGAGAGAATTTTTGTACAAGGGGGTCTTGGTATATTTGGATGATGTACTGATTTATTCTGAAGACTATACGTCCCATGTGAAACTGGTGAAAAAAGTGCTTGCTAGATTGGGGGAGAACCATCTGTATGCTAAGATGTCAGTGTGAATTTCACCAAAGCCTCTTAGACTACTTGGGGTACCGCATCTCAAATAAGGGGATAGAAATGGACCCGGAAAAAGTCAAAGGGGTGTTGGCATGGGAGGCCCCTAGAAGCGGGAAGCAGCTGCAGAGTTTCCTTGGATTTGCTAACTTTTACCAGTCCTTCATCCCTGACTGCGACGTTAGCCCTTCCACTGACTGATCTGTTAAAAACTAAAGAGGTGGGGAAGAAAACCAAAAAGGGAATGGGGAAGGCAGAGAAACCTCCCCAAAAGATAATGTGGTCTGACCAATGCCAACAGGCCTTTGATAAGCTGAAGAAACTCTTCACATCTGAACCAATTCTCAAACACCCCGACCCCTCCCAACCTTTTGTAGTCCAAGTTGACGCTTCAGATGTAGAGATGGGAGGGGTGCTGTTGCAATGGGGTGAGGAGGGAGAGCTCAGGCCTTGTGCATACCTGTCCAATAAATCCAATGAGACTGAGTGAAATTGGCCTGTGTGGGAAAAGGAGGCGGGTGCAATCAAACTGGCTTTAGAAACTTGGCGCCACCTATTGGAGGGATCTTCCAAACCCTTTGAAGTTTGGACAGATCACAAAAATTTGGAAGTTTTGGCCACCCCAAGGCAGTTGAGCCCCCAAAAGTTTCGGTGAGCCAGTTTCTTCTACCGGTTCAAATTCACCCTGAAGTTTATCCCAGGAAAAAAGAATTTCCTAGCTGACGCTTTGGCCAGACTTCCCCAACATGACAGCAAACGAAAAGAGGTCATTGACACAGTCCTCTCCCCCTCCCACTTGGGACTAGCAGTTCTAACACACAGCAAGGCCAACCTCCAAGAAGCCCCAGCCAGCCCCTCTTTGGGGCCAGGGGTTGATCCCAAAGCAACTGAAAATGCAGTCTCACCAGTGGTGGGCACAGATTCCAATGAGGCACCAGTCACGCTGGTGTTGGCCCCTTATTCCCCTCCCTCCCAGAGTGATGGGGCCAGGTGGCAAACCCAAATGGCATTGGCCCTTCCCAAGGACCTGTGGTTTTTGGCTGACCCGGGGGAGGTGGCCCTCCGGGAGGGTCTGGCTTGGAAGGGGGAGCGCCTATATGTCCCTGAGGCCATGCGGTCCTCCATTCTAAAACAATGCCATGATGTCAAAAGTGCTGGGCATTTTGGGTATGTTAAAACCTTGCATTTGGCCAAGAGGCAGTTGTGGTGGCCAAAGATAAGGAGGGAGGTGGAGGAGTATGTCAAGGGGTGTTCCACGTGTGCAATGGCGAAAAGGGAGACGGGAAAGCAAAAAGGCTTGCTGAAGCCTTTGCCTACCTGGACCAAGCCTTGGGAAGTCATCAGCATGGATTTTATAGTGGAATTGCCAGAAAGTAGGAAGAAGACTGTCATTTGGGTGGTGACTGACATGTTCTCGAAACAAGTGCATTTTGTAGCCTGCAAAAAACTCCCAACTTCCCCCCCAGTTAGCCAGGATGTTCATTCAGCACATTTACAGATTACATGGGATTCCTACTAAGATCATGTCTGACCGGGGGGCTCAGTTCACCTCCCAGTTTTAAAAGGCATTCACAAACCTTCTGGGAGTTGAATTCGGTCTTAGCAGTTCCCATCATCCCCAGAGTGATGGACAGAGCGAACATAATAATCAGATTCTGGAACAATATTTGAGGTGTTATGTGAACTTCCAGCAATCTGACTGGGTGGACCTCTTGCCTTTTGCGGAGGTCCCCTACAACAACACCACTCACCAGAGGACCGGTCTCTCCCCATTTAAGATAGTTTCCGGGCAAGACTTCAATCCTCTACCCCTAGGGGAGGGGACCTCCAAGGACCCGGTCTCAGTAACCTAGTGGAGTCAAAGTGTTACAGATGCCTGGCCAAAAGTTGTTTCGGCCTTGGACTTTGCAAAAGCACATTACAAACATCATGCAGACCAGAAACGGGACCCCACCCTGGAGTACGATGTAGGGGACTTGGTATTTTTGTCCACCAAGTTTCTTAAATGCCCCCAACCTTCGAAGAAGTTGGGGCCCAAGTATATAGGTCCTTTTCCTGTAGCATTCAAACTAGAGCTACCCAAACTGTACCGTAATGTTCATCCTGTGTTTCATTCTAGCTTGCTCAAGCCAGCGTGCCCTGCGGACCGTCATCATCCTGACCCGGGACCTGTACCCCATCCTATCCTGGTCGACGACCATCAGCATTTTGAAATTTCTGAAGTATTGGACTCTTGTGTTCACAGGGGGGCCTTGCAATATTTAGTGAAATGGAAACATTTGCCTTTAGGGCATGCCGAATGGGTCAATAGCGAACATCTGAGTGCCCCGCACTTATTGCAAAAGTTCCAGGCCCGCTTTCCTGATAAGCCGGGTTGAGAAGGGGGGAATTATGTTCGGGTGGGCGTTATGTCAGGCTCATCCCTGAATTCTGGACTTTGGAGTAGAATTCATGGAGGACCCTGACATGAGGCTGTCTCTGGCTTGTCTCCCTTGCCTAGACCTCTAGAGGTTCTGGAGGGAAGCCAGCCCACCTTGTTGGCCTGGGAACACTGCTCTCCACTGTGACTCAAGGTCAGTTCTTCCAGGTGCAATCTGGGCCGTTATTCCTCCTCAAATGCCTTTCCCACGCTGGGGGGTTTGTCTGGGGTTTTGTTTCAGTTGTATTCAGTTTCGGCTTTGTTCCATGTTCCTGACACATAAATCGTTGCCAATAAAGAAATTTATTGATTGAATGTGAGCGCGTGTGCTTGTTACATCACACCCAGCCTCTGAAGCTGTGGTCACCCCAGTGTCTATTTTCCCCTGGAGTCTTTTGCTTTGCCTCCAACTTCTTCTTTGCAGACTTAGGAGATTTTCAGACAGCGTTTAACAGTGCTTACCACGGGATGAGGTCCCGTGCTTAAAATATGGCACGGCCACTTCCAAAGCTTCACGGACGTGCAACGAAGGATCCCGGAAGAGGGACGGCGGCATCCGAAAATGACCCCCTGCCGTGCAAGAGCGCCGTTCCTCTCCCGGGACCTCATCCCGTGGTAGGCATTGTTAAACGCTGTCTGAAAATCTCCTTAGACCCAGGAGCTGCCTTTCCTCACCCAGCTGTGTTTCCTTTGGGTATAAAGGCAGGGCAGAACTGCTTCAACAGCCTCTCCCAGGACAGAAGCAACCATCCTGTCTGCAAAGGCAAGTTTAGCCACCCAGCCTCTGAAGCTGCAGTCACCCCAGTGTCTGTTTTTGCTGATCTAGCAACAGTGGTGTTCAGGTAATGTCATTGAGTATTATCTGTTGTTATCTTTCTGTTGTTATTATTGTCACTTTTTCATCTATTGATCATTGGGCACCTAACCCTTATTTTTCCATGGCTCCACATATTTCCCCTAATCTAATTCCTATTCAACCCCTTCCCATCTCTCAGCTCCCATTTTTCTGTTCACTCTGGAAAGGTCATTCTGCAGTCTCAAAAGCAACTGCAATCCATGATATTTTTATTTCCAGTTCATTTCACCTCCTTGCTCTAACTGAAACCTGGCTCCAGCCCATGACACTGCTACCTCTGCTGCCATTTCTTTTGGCGGTCTCTCTTTTACCCGCACTAGCCGCCCTGAGGGTTGAGGAGGTGGGGTTGGTATCTTACTGTCCAAATCTTCCCAGTTTCAAGTTCTTTCCTTCCCTCCTAGTTATTGTTTCTCCTCATTTGAATTTCATTGCATCAGACTCTTTTTTTCCTTTGCAACTTCAGGTTGCAGTCATCTATCGCCCTCCTGGTTCTGCTACTCAATTCCTGTCAGACTTTGAGTCTTGGCTGACAGTTTTTCTATCTGATGCAGTACCAACATTGATTTTAGGCGACTTTAACATCCACCTGGACGACACCAGTAATCCTTCAGCGTCTCGTTTTAGTTCTCTTCTAGCTTCTTTTGGCCTTCAACCTCATTCTACCTCTTCAACTCATTCTCTTGGTCACTGCCTTGATTTATTTCTGGCTGCCAAGTGCGTCATTTCCGACTACTTGGCATCTGATTTTCCATTATCTGATTATCATTTAAGTTCTTTACTCTTACATATACGCCACCTCCTCGTCATACTGCTCAATGCCATTTTCGTGATCTTCAGTCTATTAACTGTGATCTTCTTAGTCAGGCTTTGGATTCTTCCCTCTTTTCCCTCTCTCTTGGGGACTCCGCTGATTCGGCAATGTCTTTATTTAACTCCACTCTTTCTTCAATTCTTGACAGTTTTGCCCCTGTTTCTGTTCGTGTGTCCTCCTCTACGAACAGGCCTGAGCCCTGGCTTACACCCATAGTTAGGTTCCTCCAGTCGTGCTCTCGAGCAGCCGAACATCATTGGAAAAATTCCAGGGAGTGGGCTGATTTTATTCATTATAAGTTCGTTCTTTTATCTTTCACATCCGCCTTGTCCATGGCAAAACAGGACTACTTTAAATAATTGATCTGCACCAACGAGAGGTACCTGCAGCAGCTGTTTTCCTGCTTCAACACCTTGCTAAAACCTTCTCTCCCCCCCATGTTTCTTCATAATTTACCCCTACCGACTTTGCCAATTACTTTATCACTAAGATCACTACTATTAGATCTGAAATAGTTCATCTTAACATGTCTTCCCCCATTAATCTTTTGGAACCATCGACTAATCAATTATCTGTGTTTCCTCCTGTTTCTCTGGACGAACTTTCTACCTTGCTGCACTCTTCCAAACCTACAACTTGTTCTCTTGATCCAGTTCCCCCTCATCTCTTAATCTCTATAGCGCCCTCCTTCCTTTCTTCGCTTCTTTCTATCTTTAATCTTTCTTTTTCTACTGGTTCTTTTCCCTCTGTCTTTAAACATGCTCTTGTTTCCCCTATTTTGAAAAAAAATCTTCTCTTGATCCCTCTTCTTTGTCTAGTTATCGCCCAATCTCTCTTCTCCCTTTTCTTTCTAATGTTTTGGAATGGGTCGTTTATTCCCACTGCCTTGAGTTTCTCAAAGCCAACTTCATCCTCAATCCTATCCAGTCTGGTTTCCGCCCATGGCATTCCACTGAGATGGCCCTCACAAAGATCTCTAAGGATATTTTATGGGCCAAGGCTAATGGTCTCTATTCTGTGCTTATCCTCCTCGATTTATCTGCAGCATTTGACAATGTGGATCACTGTCTTTTAGTTGATATACTTTCTGACACTGGGTCCTCAAATTCAGTTTTTAACTGGTTTAAATCTTATCTGTCAGACCGATCTTTTGCTGTGGTCACTGGTGGTCAGATCTCTTCCCCCGTACCCTCATCTGTTGGAGTTCCCCAGGGCTCTGTTTTGGGTCCCCTATTGTTCTCTCTTTACACCTTGTCTTTAGGAAAACATTAGTTCTTTTGGTTTTTCCTATCATTTGTATGCTGATGACACCCAACTGTATCTTTCCACCCCTGATCTTTCCTCAGGGCTTGAACAGCAAGTTTCTTCATGTCTTTCAGCTATCTCTCTCTGGATGCATCATTGGCAGTTGAAGCTCAGTATGTCCAAGATGGAGCTTCTTGTTTTTCCACCTAAGTCCTCCTTTCAATCCTCTTTTTCTGTTCTTGTTGACAACACTTCTATTCACCTGGTTCAGGAAGCCCACAGTCTCAGTTTTATTTTTGATTCTTCGCTGTCTTTTATTCCTCATATTCAGGCCACAGCCAAAGCCTGCAGATTTTTCCTTTACAACATCACCAAAATACATCCTTTTCTTTCAGCCTCCACTGCCAAGACTTTGATCCATGGTTTGGTGGTCTCTAAATTAGATTATTGTAATCTCATTTTAGCTGGGCTTCCCCTTTCTCATCTTCATCCTTTAATTTCTGTTCAACATTCAGCCGCCCGCATCATTACCTCCGCTCGCCACTTTGACCATGTTTCCCCTTTGCTGTTCTCTCTTCACTGGCTTCCCTTCCCTTTCCATATCCAATATAAGCTTTTGTTGCTAACTTTCAAAGCCCAGCATGGGCTACCGCCTCTTTATTTATCTGACTTTCTTTCTCCTTAAATTCCCACCCGTACCCTTCATTCTAGTACTCAAGGCCTATTGTCCCAACCTAGGTTCTCCACTGCTCCATCCCAGATTCATTCCTTCGTGCTTGCCACCCCTCACTTCTGGAACCTTCTTCACCCTCAAATATGGGCCGTTACTTCTTTGTCCACTTTTAAGTCCGAGTTAAAGACCACCTTGCTCAGGGAAGCATTCCCTGGCTTTGTCTGATTTACATTTATTTTTTCTGTCACTTGGGTTTACTGTGATGTTGTTATTAATTGTAATTATCCTTGTGTTAATTGATTTTATTATTTTGCCTATTGTTTTACTTAGATTGTACGCCTTCGGCAGGTTTCATTCTGTTTTATCCTTGATTGTTTTTGTACCGCGCTGTGTACATTGACAGCGCTCTAGAAATAAACTTTAATAATAATAATAAACCTACCCATCTCCCTAAGTCACTCCTCATAGGGCATGGCTTCCAGGCCTTTCAACATCTTCTTCACCCTCCTCTGGACACATTCCAGTTTATCAATATCCTTCGTGAATTGTGGTGGCCAGAACTGGAAACAGTATTCCAGGTGAGGTCTGACCAAAGCAGAATAGAGTGGCACTATTATTTCCCTTGATCTCTAAACACTATACCCTTATTGATGCAGCCTAGAATTGCATTGGCTTTTTTAGCTGCTGCATCACACTGCTGACTCATGTTCAGCTTGTGGTCTCGAGGACCAGTGTTTCCCCTTCCTGACTGCCCTTTTTGTGTGATCGTTTACCCCTTGAATGAGCAAACATAACTTTGCTTACTTTGCATTCCCACGTGAACCTTTGATGTTGTGTTTCATTAAACCTCAAACCCAACCACTACCAGATGGAACTGGCTGCCCATCCTCCTCTATGCCCCAAGTCTCTTTGAGCTTAGGAACTAGCTGCTCATCAAATCATCTGTTTGCCCCAGCCGCCCCCCTTCAAAGTGTTCAGGTACAGGTTGTAGTATCAGGATCTACCAAAAGGGATTGATGGAACTTTTAACTATCATGACAGTGACACAAAGTTTGGTTGGAGAGCTGGCATAAATACATATGAATAAGGTGGAATGAATGATAGAAACCTATCATTCATAAGTTCTTTCCCTGTATGGGTGAAATTATCAGCAAAGCACATATACCCACAGAAAAAAAACACACACACCAATGCTACTTGAAACATTTCCATTTCCAATACCAAAATGAATAACCTGATACACTGCTCTGAATAATAGGCCTTTTAAATAAAAGTATTAGAAGAATATATCAGTAACATGATATAAAACCCAAGACTACTACCACGCAATGGATATTTTTTAAAAACTTTCACTGTAAAATGACTGGATGATAAGACAGTACAATATATATGTTGGATACAAAGAGAGGGGAGGTTTTTTTTAATATAAGTGTTTTATGATGTACTCATACATCATTTCCAACCCAAATGCTAAACAAAACAGTCTCTTTTTTTTCTTCTCTGAGAGATGCATAATGATAGATTTTCATTATTCTGTGTGATTTTTGTGAGCTAATTTTTCAGCCCAAACTTTTGTGTCATTCTTTGATTCCAGTGTATCTGATTTCTTATTGTAAATACCTTCCATAAAATGGCAGATGTAAATCACACCTCACCATGAAGTCAAACATAGGGGCACCTAATGAAAATTGCACTGGTGCCGTTTGGGTGCTGATATTCTAGATACTTGAAATCTTCCTCGCTCCTCAATATTGATATTTGTGATAGACCATTCATAGCCCTCATCATTGAAAAATAATGTGGCTGGAATCCTGTGGGGGTTTTACACCTGTAGAATCATGGGATCATAGAGTTGGAAGAGACAACAAGGGCCATCTAGTCCAACCCCCTGCCTCTGTAGGATTTTTCTGAGGAATGAGCTGCCAGTGAGGGTCCAGGAACAGCACACTTCCAACACCCCCCTCCCCAAAGATTTAGGCAGTCTGCCCTGCCCCACTTCAAAAACAATTGAGAATGGCTGTTTGGTTAAAGGGTATTTGGAGTTTATCCCAAGGTGGCATAAAAGACTTTAAATGCTCAATTACATTTCTTGGAAGCTGCAGACACAAGACATTTCTTAGCCTGGAAAAAAAAAAAATCAGAGAGGCAGTCCAGGAGAGGGAGGTGTTGACCACCTTGGGAGCTGCTAGGGCCTATGCAAACAAACCACAAACTCTACCATTTCCAACCCCCTGATCTCTCTAATCCAGAATACACTGACAAAAGTGGTGATCCACAATGTTCCAGGAAGCCTTCTGTGTACCAAAAAAGAAACAGGGTGGACAAGTTTCCAATTTTCTTCTGTACTATAGATTTTCCTTGGTTTTATTCCGGGCTATGAGGCCGTGTTCTGGAATAGCTTCTTTCTGACGTTTCGCCTGCATCTGTGGCTGGCATCTTCAGAGAATGGTTGGGTGGGAGTGTGGGGAGTTTATATATTGTAAATCCCTGTTGGAGAGTACATGTAAATTTGTGTAATTGACTGGTTAGTTTCTGGGTATAGAAATGCAAGGTTGATTAGTGTCTGTTTGGCTAATGGTTGGTTGATGGGCCATTATCTGCTGGAAATCCCCTTGTCCCTGGGTGGAATTCCTTTGTAAGCGTTGGGTTTTTATTCCATTAGGTTTTATTCTATTGGGTTGGGTTTATCGCATACCATGCAGCTGTGGACAAGTTTACATAGGGACCACTAAACACAGTGTACAAACATGAATCAAGGAACATGAGAAACACTGCAGACTGGGCCAGCAAGAAAAAATCAGCAGTAGCAGAACATGTTATAAACCAACCTGGACACAAAATTCTGTTTAAAAACACAGAAATGCTCAACCAGGCCAACAACTATAATATCAGAATGTACAGAGAATCTATTAAAATCCACAAACACCTGGACAACTTCAACAGAAAAGAAGAAACCATAAAAGTAAACAAAATCTGACTACCAGTTTTGAAAAACAATTGAATAAAAACCCAACACTTACAAAGGCATTCCACCCAAGGACAAGGGGATTTCCAGCAAATAATGGCCCATCAACCAACCATTAGCCAAACAGACACTAATCCACCTTGCATTTCTATACCCAGAAACTAACCAGTCAATTACACAAATTTACATACACTACCCTACAGGGGTTCACAGCATATAAACTCCACACACTCCCACCCAACCATTCTCTGAAGATGCCAGCCACAGATGCAGGTGAAACGTCAGAAAGAAACTATTCCAGAACATGACCTCACAGCCTGGAAAAAACCAAGGAAAATCTATGGATGCCCGTCGTGAAAGCCTTCGACTTCACATTTCTACTGTACTGTTTGCTGGAGTTTCCATGACACCCTGAGTTGGATCCAGACTAGACAGAGTAGTGCCAGCATCTGCATTTGCTTTTAGCCCTAGCACCCTCTTAAACTCCTAGCCTTGGGGACAAGAAAGCACATGGAAAAGAAGAAAATGCTTTGCAACATTTCACGTTAGCAGGAGTGGAAACAATTCTTTTGTAAAGTGTAGCCTTTCTTTCCTGCTTTATCCTCTGTGGCTGAATCTATAGAAAAATAATGTGTCCTTACCTCAATCCCAGTCCTGTTGGAACATACAACGTTCTTCTCATCCTGATGTGAAAAAAACTTCTTTTTTATGCCTGGGGGCTTTAAGGCAATTTTTTTAAAAACTTCTGGTTTGCTCTGCTGTTTTGGGGAAGAACTGGTTTTTTTTAATGATATTTGACCCCCAAATTAGGATTGTGGTGGAATTGGGGTGGGGAGATGGGGGCCAGGTTGGTGGGTGGTCATCTAGGTCACCTGATTATTCCTGCCACGGAAGGGTAGCTTCTTTGTTTGTATTGGCATCCAGAAAAGGCAATGTCACTTTTTTTTTTTTTTCATTTTTGAGATTTGGTGTTTGCAAGAAAATCTTTACATACATACCATTTGTCAGCATTTCACCTCCTCAGCTCTACCAGCTTCACTTTACAGAATGATAGAGTCATAGAGTAGGAAGACACCACGAGGTCCATCCACTCCTGCAGGAATACATAATCAAAGCATTCCCAACAGATGGCCATCCAGCCTTTGTTTAAAAACCTCCAAAAAGGAGACTCCAACACACTCCAAGACAGATGGAATCACTTTTCCTGTAGCTTGAGTCCATTGCTCTGTGTCCTAGTCTCTGGAGTAGCACCCTCTTCTATATGACATCCTTTTAAGTATTTAAACATGGCATCATATAACCTCTTAACCTTCTCTTTTCCAGGCTAAACTTACGCAGCTCTGTTACCGTAAACACTCAGGGGGCTTTGGAGGGACCCTCAAAATATTTATATTAATATGGGGAATTAATATTCAGCTTGGCTATGTGACATGGGGCAACAGATAACAGGACCTTTTAACCTATGTTTACTGGTATGAAGGAGCAGATGTAAACTAGATAGTACAATTAAATTATCTTTATTGGCAAATAATATTAACGGCATTGATGCAAAACATTCAGGCTTCAAGCAGTAAGAAGTATTGTGTTAGAGAATATAGTGAGGGGAATTTCAAGTCAGGCCTCACCTAGAATACTGTGTCCAGTTCTGGGCACCACAATTCAAAAAGGATATTGACAAATTGGAGCGTCTCCAGAGAAGGGCAACTAAAATGATGAAAGGTCTGGAAACCATGCCTTATGAGGAAAGACTTAGGGAGCTGGGTATGTTTAGCCTGGAAAAAAGATGGTTAAGGGGTGATATGATAGTCCTGTTTAAGTATTTGAAGGGGTGTCACATTGAGGATGGAACAAGCTTGTTTTCTGCTGCTCCAGAGACTAGAAAATGGAACAATGGATGCAAGTTCCATGAACAGAGATTCCACCTCAACATTAGGAGGAACTTTCTGACAGTAAGAGCTGTTCAGCAGTGGAACACACTCCCTCGGAGCATGGTGGGGTCTCCTTCCTTGGAGGTCTTTAAACAGAGGCTGGATGACCATCTGTCAGAGATGCTTTGATCATGATTTCCTGCATGGCAGGGGGTTGGACTGGATGGCCCTTGTGGTCTCTTCCAACTCTAAAATTCTATGATTCTATGATTCTAAGTGGGGGGGAGGGTACAACACCTGTCCTGTAGAGCAGAAAATGCAACAAAAAGCAGCAGAGTGACAGTCTGGAGGCAGGAATGGCTACACAGTCTGTTGTGGTGTCCAGAGGAAAATGAACTGTGTGCACTTGAGTGAGGTTTTGGAAGGGTTTTTACAGTCAATAACTTCCTTCAGGGGGTGGAATTTAGAGTGAAAGGCAATGTTTCTCATAGGTTCTCAAAGTAAGACAATGGACAGTCAGGATATGCCAGCAACCCTTAATGTGCTGGTACTCTGTAAGTGAATAGAGGAAGCAACTTTCTTTGTTTGTGGAAAGGTAGAAAGTATGAGGGCACTTAACAAATTGAATATCTCAGCTTAGGCTGATAGGATTAGCCAGGTGTTCAGGCACATAGTTGCCTTTCAGATGATCATTCTTTGGAATTTGGGTTGGCCCCTCTTTAAGTGCATACCTGACTGAATCTGAATGTTAGTCTTTGGGACTCCTGGGTTTTTAGAATTTTCCAGCTTTAATGGCCGCACTGTGTGGAAGGCCACAGTTGACCTAATTATTAAATTTTGCTAATTTATTATAGATATGGGGCAGGGGGTGAGAGCTGCTCCTCATATGGCATGGCTTCCAGACATTTTACCATGTTGGTCTCTCTCTTCTGGGCATGTTCCAGCTTGTCAATAATCTATAGAAGAGAAGGTGGGCAATTAGAATGCCAGGAAAACACAGAAAGTCTATTTGATTAAGCAAATATATGAATATGCACTTGTGTGGCTGGGATTTAAAAAATGTAGCTGCTGAAGTTGTGTGAATCAGTACGATGAATGCATGAACACAGTAGAAACACCCCCTTGCAATAATGTGGCTATGTAATGGGGATCCTGTGTGGTTGTCTAAACGGATTTCAGTTTGGGTTAAAACAAGTGTGTGCGGCAGTGAAAGCCTCAAACCAGGGCTGAGGTACTATCCACTGGAGCTGGGATATAGCCCTTGTGTAGAGACAGTCTTCTATGGTTATCCTTAACCCAGAACTCTCCAGGCTGGCCATATTATCTGGAAATGATGGAAACTCTAATCCAGTCCACCTTGAGGGCTCCTCCACTGGATGATGTTGCAACCCACCTTTTAAGAACTGGTTACCTCACCTCTTTTGGAACAGCAATAGCCTTATTCTCCTTAGCCTATCATTGTAGCAAAGACCCTCCACATCTTGGATCAATCTAGTAGCTTAACATTTCCAATTTCATTGTCACCAGCAAATTTTGGCCCTCTGCAGGCAAAGCCCAGCTCAAACGTCATTAATGAACACATTGAAAAACAATAGGTCCAACTTTGACCTCCACTTAGCCTAACAGTTATTTCTTTCCCTCAAACCAGTGGGAAATCTATATGGAATTTGCTGTTCTTTCTACTGAATCGTTTTTGTGTACATATGTGAAGGGCCAATGGCATCTTTACTATCAGTACTCTACCATAAGTCTCACTAGGTCATCTAACAAAAAAAAAAAGGCCAAAAAAGGTTACATTCTTTGCCATTTTTAGCCATTAGTACAGCCCCTAAAGGTCCCTCTTTCTCTTGCTTTGGGCTCCATTCAGACTGGGGGCCCCATGGTTGCTACTTAACAAAGAAAAAAACAATTATACAAGGACTGATTGCATGGCTGACACATTGACTGACATCCTATTTATGAAACACATCAATATAACCTTTGGTTAAAGTGTGTATCACTTTAGGAAATTTGCAGAAGGAAGCATTCACTACCTTCTTCTGTTAGCTGAATTGCTGAGGTCTGTTGAATTTCCATGCATGTCTGAATCTTAGTTTGGGGTATTTTAATTAGCTCAATTTGGCATGCAAGAGGTGGGGCGTGTAGGGGTGTATGAGCATTAGAGTTAAAAATGTATTAAAGATCCCAGGGAGCAAGCCCTTTGGGAATATCTTCTTGAGAAAAGTAAGTTTAATAAGCAGAGTTAGGCAGAGACACACAGCAGAGCAGACTCAATTAGCAATGGTAAGTACTCTAAATCACCCAGTCATTAAAGCCACTCAAACAAAATAAAGACAAGGAAAAACTTTGCTTTAAAGAGAATATCAAAGCATTTACTAACAAGTCTTGCAATCTACATATTCAAAAGACAACAGGTAGCATATTTAACTAACTAAAGGACTTCCAGGTAAAACTCACCCAATCCAATGGGATTCAGATTAGGATAGGATAAACAAATCAGGATTCCCTAGTATTACAGTACTTGCAATAGTATCCATATTTCTTTATTCTTCAGAGACAGCTTATCTTTCTTCTTCATGCATGCTCAGTGAGGTGCATAGAAAGAGAGAAGATAGGGGAAGTGGAAGTGAACATTGTGTTGCGCCTTCTCTAAAAAGAGAACAGCACACAAAGAGTAATAAAACATTTAAATCATGAGGTCTTCTGATGAATGACTGAATGGTCACCCCATAGCTACAAAATGGCTAAGATGGATTTTCCTTGGGGTTTTTTTCTGGGCTTTGAGGCCATGTTCTGGAATAGTTTCTTTCTGACATTTCGCCTGCATCTGTGGCTGGCATCTTCAGAGAATGGTTGGGTAGGAGTGTGTGTGGAGTTTATATATTGTGAACCCCTGTTGGGGAGTATATGTAAATTTGTGTAATTGAATGGTTAGTTTCTGGGTATAGAAATGCAAAGATTGTTAGTGTCTGGCTAATGGTTGGTTGATGGGCCATTATCTGCTGGAAATAAATCCCCTTGTCCCTGGGTGGAATTCCTGTGTAAGTGTTGAGTTTTGATTATTATTATTATTTGGCTAAGATATTTTTTTTTTTTTTTGGCTAAGATGGCTTTGAGGAAAAGAGAAGAAATTTAAACATGTAATGAGTTCCCTAAACTTACTAAGTGGAGGGGGGTGCAGGAAGAATGCTATATTTCCAACAGGGAAACTGTGGGGATCTTTTGACCAATGCATACCAGTATTTACTGAACAGACTCGAGCCAGAACATACAATTTTTTATTAGAATTTAATCTTAACAGCAATCATGCTAATATTCAGGCTTCAAGCAATCACTCAAAGCTACTGAAGAAAGTAGGAAGCATTTGTACAGAGCAATAGAGTGAGGGTTCATGGGTTATATTATACCAACCTGAAGAGCAGAGGTTTGTGTAGAAGTTGCATGATGACACAGGCTGATGGAGTGATGGGAGGATGGGGATCTGGGCACCTGGGCACACAGACTGTTGTGGAGGCAAGAGGAAAAGAATCTGTGCACACTTTGGTGGCATTTTGGGATGGTATTTATATCCAATATTTCCCTTGAAGGTATGGGATTTGGAGTGGAAGACAATGTCTACCAGAGATTCCCAGGATTGGACAAAGGATTCTCAGGATGTGTTAACAATCATTGATGGGTAAAACATTTGGGACTGAACGGGCACAGGCAACCTTCTATTGTGGATGGAGAGAAAAAAAGGAAAAATCAATTTTGCAATCACTGAATGCTTCACTATCCTTGATTGGATTAGTGGATGACTGACCACCAGATGCTCCCAGGAAGAACTCTGATGTGGGTATGATCTGTTTAGGGCATTTGGATGGTTCCTCCCTAGGCTTGCATGACTCCAGCCTTGGCATTTGGGGAGTCCCTGGTTTACTTGCCAACTATGTGGCAGGCCACAGTCAGCCAAATTATTAAATATTGCCAATTATGTGCTGTTGAAATGTAGGGACTGTCAAGGCAGATAACATTTCCATTACCATCCAGCAAGGAAAGACAGTGTCCACAACAGAAGAGTGTGTCCCCTCCCACAGTCATTTAGTGGTCTGGGGGATGCAGGGGCAGGGTTATGTAGCTTCTGTCTGCAGGTTTGTACCTGGGCAATGAGAGGGACACTGCTTTCCCACTTCTTGTGGGAAAGTGATATCTCTCTCATTGCTCAGCTGGAACCAGTCATGGCTCAGTTGCCCCCAATACTAAATGACTGTTGGGGAATGCTCCCCTGCCATGCACACTGCCTTCTTCAAGACCAGAACTTAGCCTAACAGAACTGTGGTTGAAGAGTGCCAGCTACCATGTATGATTGCAACCATCGCCTAATCTAGCTAGCTAGCATGATTTCCATTTTTTATTTGTGCATAATGCTTACATATGTCTAGTGTTCACCTTGATTTCTGTTTCTGGATGGAGATAGATAGATAGATAGATAGACCAGACACCGTTATAAACCATTACAATTGCCTTTTTCCACATCATATGAAATTAGAAATTGGTGCACATAAAGTTACTCAGAAAAATGTTGTTGGATAATATGATAACCTTTGTAACAGTTTCTAATTTAAAAAAAGCATTTTGAAAGTGCCAATATTTGTCTTGAGCATAACAATCCCCCCCCCAGATATGCAAACCACTCTTTCTACAGGTACCCCCTTCCCCAGAGTTTCCAGAATCTTCACCCCTCTACTCCCCACTGTCTTCCTGAATCCACATAAGTTAGGACTCCTTCTCACTCACCTCCCCCTTTCCTCTATCCCCCTCTTTCCCGTTTTGCTCAGAGTCCTCTGGATTCCATGCCACTCTGTCTTTCTGTCTTCCACTGCCTCTTTCCTCTCCTTTCGAATCCAGCTCCCTCACTGCTCATCCCTCTGCTTCCAAACTGCCCCTTTTTCTCTCACCCTAACCAGTTGCCTCTTGTCATTGCAATGCTTGCTCACAAGTAATTTACATACAAATTGCTACTCCCAAGCAGCTTCTCTTTACAGGATTCATATAGTATCACCTCAAAAGCATCAGTCTAATCCACCTTTTAGATTCCTCCTGCTTTTTGTTGATAGTTCTTGTGAATGTGCTGGATGGATGTGTGTGGTGTGAATGCAGTTTTTGTTTCTTACTAATAAAATTTTCAAAGGTTATTTTGGTTTGTCTGCTCTTTCTCCATTAGTACATGTATACATAGGGTTAAAAGATCCTGCCCAGTTATGCAACCTCTTGCTGCCAATTTGAAGTACTTTAAAATTCCCCACCGTAAGCTCATTGACATGTGTGGATTTTCACAAAGGATAGCAATTTGCACAAGAGGTATTTCATACCCTCCAACATTTCACAGTTGAAAAGTGGGATGCATGTGGCCAAACAACATCACTGTGTAGTCAAGGTGGCATAAGTTATCAATTAGGAACATCACACAGACTAGGAGAGCATGCAGCACTTTTCTTTTGCCTGAGCCTACTGGGAAGGGCAAACCTCTATTCCTTCCTCTCCCCCCTCCCTGAGTTGGAATACAAACTCCTTGTACACTTTGAGTTAAATTTGCAGCAATAGAAGTAATCTGAGGAGAAAGGGGGAAAGTAGGCAGAAGAGAGAGAACCCAGGGCATTTTAAAAGCAGTGAAAAAAGTGGATGGCACAGGATTAATTGGGACCATCCCTGAAAAATCAGGACATTTGAAGGGAATGGGATTCCATAACTGGGATGCCAACACAAGGAAGGTCCTCTCCTGTGTTCTCAACAGATGTTGTCCTGACTGATGGGACACCGAAGGCCCCTCCATCCAACCTAAAACCTCAGGCTTACGTAGGGGAGGTGTTCCTTCACTTTGCCTCAAATTTATTTCTCCCCACCACCAAGAGTGATCCACACTCTGTCTCCTTCTGATGTTTTCAACAAAATGTATTTCTGTTTGGGGCTTCACTGCTCCCATTTAATGGTTGAAGGTGGAGAACGCTGAAAGGTGGAAGTTTGTAATGGAAATGCTGAGAGACCTTTAAGGTTTGTGGTGAGGGAACAGGCCCCACTTTAATAGCCACTTAAGCACCTTGTCCCTCAGAAACAGTGACTTGAACCAATAAGAGCTGAATAAACAGGGCTGGTATCTTAATGACCTTTGAGCATTAGCAGATGGCCTTTTCCTGAGCACAGATTAGCAGTGCATGGCCTCTTTTTAATGGCCACTAACAGGTGGCAGGGACACTTTTCATTTCTATGCCATCTGAAGTCTGCTGGGGGAAGGGAAGTAAGAATAGTAAACCCCAACCAGAGCCTCCATTGCTTTTAAATTTCCATCCACGCTCCCTGCTGCCATGGATTTAAAAGAGTGGTTTTAAATCAGAGCTCAGGGGGTAATTTTGTTATAAGTAATTACTTAGGATGGAATCCTGTTTTTGTCTTATGCTTATACAAATTCCTCTAGGGTTGGGCATTTTTGTCCAATGTGGAAGGTCTGCATCCAGTTCCTGTTTGTGGAAGCAGAGTTGAACAGGTGGTGCCATAGAATCATAGAGTTGGAAGAGACCTTAACGGCCATCTAGTCCAACCCCTGCAATGCAGGAATACCCAATCAAAGCACTCCCGACAGATGGCCATCCAGCCTCTGTTTAAAAACCCCCAAAGAAGGAGAGATTCCACTTCTGAACAGCTCTTACTGTCAGGAAGTTCTTCCTAAGGTTTAGGTGGAATCTCTTTTCCTGTAGTTTGAACCCATTGCTCCATGTCCTAGTCTCTGGAGCAGCAGAAAATAAGCTTGCTCCATCTTCAGTATGACTTCCCTTCAAATATTTAAACAAGGCTATCATGTCACCTCTGAACCTTCTCTTCTCCAAGCTAAACATACCCAGCTCCCTAAGCCACTCCTCACAGGGCATGGCTTCCAGACCTCCCACCATTTTGACTGCCCTCCTCTGGGCACGCTCCAGCATGCACATGCACATTCAGTTGTGCAGTCAGTTGCAAATGCTGGTGTGTGTTCAGTTACCTGGTGTTGTCATTCAACACAAGGACTGCATAGCACAACCAGTGTATAACTCCACATACTGTATATTCCTCCTTATGTGGTTTAGGTCCAGGCTATCTGGCAGATCATATCTCTCCCTCTGAGCCTGTCCAGACCCTCAGATCAGCAGTAGAAGTTCTTATTTCAGTCCCACCACTTTCACAGGTATGGTTGGTGGGGTCAAAAGATAGGACCTTTTCAGTGGCTGCCCCTAAACTTTGGGACTCACTCCTTAGGGAGACTAGAATGGCTCTCTCCTTGCTGTCCTTCCTTTGTCAGATAAAGAATTTTTTTAATCGGTCAAATCTTTCACAAAATCCTTGTTAAAAAAATATTGAGATGTGAAAATGTTGGTTGCTGTTTTCTTTTCTTTTCTTTTTTTTCCCATTTGGGTGTCTTGACAAAATGGACATCCTTTTATTATCAAGAATGCATCATCATCATCATCATGATCATCTAATATTTTTTGCATCCCTACTGAGACGTAATGGTAGAAGCAGCCCTTTGTTCTTCTTTGAAAGCTGCCATTCCATCTTTATTTCCTTCTTTTTTTGGATTATGAGACCTCAACAGGCTCCTATGAGAAGCCTACCATCAGTAACCCAGGCTGTTAAATTAAACTGCTCTAAATTTATTTTAAAGTTCCCAGCCAGGCAGAAGCACCCATGGCTGTGGCTTCACTGACCTTTCCCTTGGAGTCTTGCTCCATCTTGATTGCAGCTTTTGTTAACCAATTGGCTGGGTACCATGACTTCCCTGACAGCTATTCCCTCTCTGATGCTTCCAGACCTGAAGGATTTGTGTTGATGAGTCCCTCACCCCACATAATGATTTTAAAAATTCCTGAAGTCCATGCCTCCAAATGGAGCTGGGAATTCAATGTAATGCCAATTAACAAGCTGGGGCTCAAAAGCACAGAAGGAATTTGCTGCCTTTCCTCTATGGAATACCATCAAAAGTGGATATCAGAAGCTTGACATCTCATCTCTGGAGCTTGGTTTCTTCGCTCTCACATTGTACACATATAAGCCCTAAGTGGCAGCATATGTTTATTTATTATGGCTGCAATTCTGTATTGTGGTCTATGTTTTGTAACTTTATGCATACCGGTCACCTCCCAATATCCACTGTTGGAAGTGAGGAAGCATCAACACTTATTTACAGTACAGGTAGTTGGGGAGAGAGGGAGAGTCTAAAGTTCCATGCCTATCCCTTTGTCTGATGTGTGTGTGTGTCACTGATCTGTGTTTTTCAAGGTTTTATTTCCTAGTTGCATGCAGAGGTCACTCCCCCCCCCCTGCTCCAAGTTTTATTGTTTTACAACTCTTTGTCTCAGAAGCCAGAAATTAGAAGCTAAGAAGCTAGCAGACATGATCAGGGCAGATTTAAGGAATTTGGGGGGACCCTCCAATGCTTTATTTTGGGGAGCCCGTATGTTCATCTCATGTCAATGAAAACTAGCCTATTAATAGTACAGGATGTTTAGATTACAGTAGGACCCCCGTACCCATGGATTCATTATCCACGGGACACAAAACAGCACACCTACCATAGATTCTTCCTAGAAAATGTGTCCTCTCTAGACGTTTTCTAGGTCCTCCACGGTAACTGTATGGTATTTTAAACCAGAAGTCCCATTATTTTCAATGGTGTTCACTATTATCCACAGTTTTCAGTATCCACGCCGCCCCCCGAAACAATCCTCAGTGGATAATGGGGGCCTACTGTATTAGTTTAAAAACTATATTATAGGCACTAACATAATATTTTTTGTTTATTAACAATTAAAGTAATGGTGTCGATTTCCTCAAAGAAAAGAAAGAGTGGACTACCAGCTGAACATGAGTTGAGTTAGCAGTGGGATGCAGCAGCAAAAAAAGCCAATGCAATTCTAGGCTGCATTAATAGGAATATAGTGTCTAGATCAAGGGAATTAATAGTACCACTCCATTCTGCTTTGTTCAGACTTCACCTGGAATACTGTTTCCAGTTCTGGGCACCATAATTCAGGAAGGATATTGAGAAGGATGGTGAAAGGTCTGGAAGCCATACCCTATGATGAGCGGTTTAGGGAGCTGGGTATGTTTAGCCTGTAGAAGATAAGGTTGAGAGGTGACATGATACCCATGTTTAAATATTTGAAGGGATGCCATACTGAGGATGGAGCAAGCTTGCTTTCTGCTGCTCCAGAGACTAGGACACAGAGCAATGGGTTCAAACTACAGGAAAAGAGATTCCACCTAAACATTAGGAAGAACTTCCTGACAGTAAGAGCTGCTCAGAAGTGGAATATGCTGCTTCGGAGTGTGGTAGAGTCTCCTTCTTTGGAGATTTTTAAGCAGAGGCTGGATGGCCATCTGTCATGAGGGCTTTGATTATGTGTTCCTGCAGGGCAGAAGCAAATTGGATGGGATGGCTCTTGGGGGTTTCTTCCAGCCCTATGATCCTGGGCTGCATTCAGAGCCTGGGAAAGTTATTTTTCGATTAGACCTCCCAGAATTCCCCTGCCAGAACTCTTCTCAAAGTCTGGTTGCATTGTTCTTTTTTCAGCATTCTCTAGCCCAATGTTTCTTAACCTGGGGTGCACTATGTCCTCACAGGGGGTCCACAAAGGCTTGAAGGCTGCTTGGCCCACCTCCTCCCAGCAGTGGAGTGGCCACGTGACAGGAACCAAGGCAAAAGCTGGCTGGTTTGGCCTGTACATTGCCATTCAATCCAGCCCAGCAACAAACTTGCAAGAAGAAGGAAGAGTGCCTCTGAGGGAGAGTTTAATGGATGGTGTAATTGTATTGTTTTTGTTGTTGTTGTTGTTGTTGTCATTAGCTATTATTATTAGCTATTATTATAAGGGTTTTAAATCTTGAATTAAGTCTTGGGGAAACAAAAGATATTTAAAGGAGATCCCTGGTAAAGAAAAGGTTAAGAATCACTGCTCTAGACCAATGGCTCTCACATAACACTAATGGGACACTGGTGTTTTAGTGACAACAATAAAACCATTGTTCCCAGTAATATTATTCCACATTTTTATTTATATTCTTTATCCTCCTCCTCCTTTCTCCTCCTCTGGCTTTTCTTCGCAAACGAAGATTCAGGAAGGACTCATCCCACGCTTTCTGCAAGCACGCTGATGACTAAAAAGGCCAATCCGAGATAAACAAGTCCGGTTGCAAAAAGCACAGCAGAAGATCTCCTTGGGTGATGTTTTTGGGTTGTGATTCTTTCTGCGTTATCGTTTCTCTTCAAGACGGTGAACTCGCCACGGGTCAGCGTAAGAGGGGCGCTCCAAAAAAGCGATAGAAAGACTCCCTGAAACAACATCTCAAGCTCGGCCAAATTGATCACCAACAGTGATCCGCCCTGGCCTCACATCGGGAGGCATGGACACGCACTATCCACAATGCTGCAGCCTTATTTGAGAACACACACCGAACAAGTATTCTTCTGTTAAAAGAGCAAGAGTGTTGTAGAAGTTTCAGCATTGCACTATGACTGTGGAGACCAGGATTTGAATCCTTACTCAGCCATGAATACCCACTGGGTGACTTTGGACAAATCACACTCTCTCAGCCTCAAAGGAAGGCAAAGGCACACCCCCATTGAACAAATCTTGCCTAGAAAATCCAATGATAGGTTTGCCTTAGTCAGAAATGACTTGAAGGCACATAGGCAAACACACAAATTCATTTTGCAGGTTGAACTCAGTTGGCAGCAAGGGGACGAAGGTGAAGACAAAGGGGGGGAGGGAGGTGGAGAGAGAAACCAGGACATTTTAAGAGCAGCTGGAAATATTGTGTGGAGGGGATATATGTGGAGTGTGGCTTCCCAATGGGGACCGTTGGAGGACAGAAGAGGGGGGCACCCTTCTTCCCAGTAGAGGCAGGAGGAGAGAAGAGAGATCAGACAAGAACGAAAGAATGAAAGAACGAAAGAAAGAAAGAAAGAAAGAAAGAAAGAAAGAAAGAAAGAGAAGCCCTTTCTGAAGGAGGAAGGGACCACCCTTTCCCTGAGAGAGCAGGGGAGAAAGAGAGGGAAAGAGATGACCCTCACACTTTCTTCCCTCCTCTCTCTCTCACACACACTCAGCCCTCTCTGACACAAATAGGAACACACCCCTGGCTTGCATTTTGACAATCCCCTGGGAGCAGGGGGTGAGGGATCATAGAATCATAGAATTGCAGAGTTGGAAGAGACCACGAGGGCCATCCAGTCCAACCCCCCTGCCACGCAGGAAATCTTGATCAAAGCATCCCCGACAGATGGCCATCCAGCCTCTGTTTAAAGACCTCCAAGGAAGGAGACCCCACCACGCTCCGAGGGAGTGTGTTCCACTGCCGAACAGCTCTTACTGTCAAAAAGTTCCTCCTCATGTTGAGGTGGAATCTCTGTTCCTGGAGCTTGCACCCATTGCTCCATGTTCCAGTCTCTGGAGCAGCAGAAAACAAGCTTGCTCCATCCTCAGCGTGACATCCCTTCAAATACTTAAACAGGGCTATCATATCGCCTCTTAACCGTCTTTTTTCCAGGCTAAACATACCCAGCTCCCTAAGTCTCTCCTCATAAGGCATCAAACTCTTCCCAGCTTTAGCCACTCGGAGGGCAGTTTGTCCTGTTCAGCGGGGGTGGAGGAAGGAAGAAGGAAGGAGACACTGCTTTTTTAAAAAAGGCCCTATATTCACTTCTACCTGCCTCAAGCCGGCAGGAGGTTTTTGGCTTGCTCTCTTGCTCGCTCTTCCTTTATCTCTCTCCTGTTTTTGCAGGAGACGGGTTAGGAGGGGGCCCCCTGCAGCTTGCCCTGCTGGTGGGGGCAGAGGGAAGAAGGGCAAAGGAGGCAGGGCATGCTGCTTTTTTTTAAAAAAAAAGCAGGAGGTTTTTGGCATGCTCTCGCTCTCTCTCGCTCTCTCTCTCTCTCTCTCTCTCTCTCTCTCTCATTTTTGGAGGAGGAGGGTTAGGACGGAGCTCCCTGTGGCTGTGGGGCCCACCACAGCTGCAGATTCTACAGTACCCTTAAACTGGCCCTGGGCATGATCCAGCTCTGCCTCAAGATGCCTTACGTCCACTCATGAGAGTCAGCTTTAGGGACGCTTCTACCCAAGTTAGATAAATCTATGTATTTTATTTATTTTATCTATATGCCACCTTTCTCCCAGAAGGAACTCTCATCTATCTATCTATCTATCTATCTATCTATCTATCTATCTTATCTCAGATGTATTCTCTGCCACAATAAACGTAAGTTTGTTTTTTAACCTTATTGGAGCATCATGCGTATTTCTATCCTGTTTTATACCAGGAGCTCATATTGCGCTGGGGCTACACTGCACTCTGCTTAATATAAATACTAATAGTTTCCTACATGTACAGAGAATATGTTCCTTAACATATATACATCAAATCACGGATACTAGCAAGCCCTATTAAAATAAAGGACTTCCAGTACAAACATACCATAGAGTTGCATTGGATGACTTATTGATTCCTAGAGAAGACACCTCTCTAGGCATTTTACAGCACAACCCTATGGTACATGTCCCTGTTTTTTCAGCCATGGATAACTGAAACTGTGGATATTGGTTCTGTGGATATGGGGGGTAAGTTGTACTTAGCTACATAGCAGAGACACTAAGGAACCCTCCTAGCAAATTGCAAAGATGTGGATTCAGGGACTCCCAAGAGTGTCCTGGTGCACATCAACACTCCATAGCTGTTGTCCCAATGTGCATTGGTCCCATTGTGCATTGGTTACTTTGCTGCTGTCCTATGTAAGAGCATCATGGTAGACCCTTGCTGAATAAGAAGGGCATTGCAAAGCTGCTCAGTTCCATTTCCCACAGAGGTTAGACCACTTACAAAGACCGAAGTCCACTTACAAAGACCAAAGCCTATGTTTTTATCCCACCTTTCTTCCATGATAGTGTTTAAGCACTGTACATAGGGCCTTGAAAGTCATAAAAGAACAAAAGAATAACCCTGTTGGATCAGACCAGGACTGACCCGAGACAATTTGCTTCCTAAAGTAAAGGATAAGAAGGTGACCGTCTCCAATGCCATATTCACAAGCTGATAGGGTGTGTGTGGCAGTTCCAATCCCATTACAGGAGCTCTCACTCCAGTGTTAGGGCAGAGGAACTTACCATATTAGATGGTACCGATTTATTCTGAACCAGCATGGAGTAATGGTTTGAGTGTTGGACTAGGAATCCAGAAGACCAGGGTTTGAATCCCTGCTCAGCCATTGAAACCCACTGGGTGAATTTGGGCAAACTGCACTTTCTCAGCCTCAGAGGAAAGCAATGTTGAACATTGCCTGAATAAATCTTGCCAGAAAAACCCTAGAATAGGGTCATCGTAAGTCACAGTGGACGCGGAGGCACCAAACAATCACCACCCATTTATTATTTGATTTACATTGTACTTTTCTCCCCAAGTTGGATCTCAGAGACTATGATTGTCTTTGGAGCTGGTGAGAAATATCAGTCCACCAGCCTACGTATGTGTAGGGAAGCAGAGGTCCTAGGAAATCAAAGGTGGCCAACTGGGCAGCAACTCAAAAGGTTCTCCTGGCACATCCCCCATGCATCCCCATAGTGAATCAGTGGCCCTTGGGAGTTAAGGCCAAGCTGAACCCGGAGCTGTCTGGAAGGTCTTGCACATCCAGGGCAAAACCATTGTGCAAGGAGTTACAAAATACCTCCTTCCTCAATGTAGAAAGAAGTACATAAGCATTAGCCACCAATTCTAGCTGAAGTGGCTAATGCAGTAAGCGCTGCTTCAGGGCAGAGAATCTGCCAGAAATAAATTCTGGTTTTGCCAGCTGGCCAACTTAGAAAGTCACACACACAAACCTTCCTAATCTCCATCTACAGCCTAATCAGCTGATGACTACTGTGTGCGGATTTGAACCAAAGGTTCAAACATGTTTAAATAAAGGTCCAAATGTATCCCAGAAGGTAAACCGTGGACAAGGCTGCCTCTAGCATCCCTCTTTCTCTCTGTGTTTCAGGATTTCTTTTCTTTTTTAAAAAAGATAACTGAAGAGGGATTATTTGGAAGCTGGAAGCTGCACATTGAGTTTCTGGCAACCCCGGTTCTTGTTCTTGCTGTAGTTCCTAATTGACTGAATGAAGCCTTTTCAACAAAGGTGTGAATGTCACTCCCTTTGTGGCTTGGCAGTGGCCTACAAACAGCCCATTGCTAAGCAACACTTGGCAGCATCCGCACCGGGGGCTGAGGAGCTCTCTTTTCGAGGTTGCACGGAAGCCTCGCCTCACCAATATCCATCGCTGGCACTGGTGAGGTTGAAAACCATCACAGAGATGAGGTTGATTGAACTGTCAGGTGGTAAATGATTGACACAAAGCACAAGCACTTCTTCTGTTAGTGCGCTGGCATGCTGGCATTGGATTATTTCCTGGGAAATGCCATCCAATTATGCCAGATGTAGTACTGAGAAATATGCCAAGCTGTTTTTAAAAAAACAACCCACCAGAAACAGTAACTACTGGTAGAGATATTTCGTGCCTGTTGATATTGATACATGCATAGATTTAGATTTATAGATATAAATTTATAGATATATATACACGTGCACACACAAAGTGCCCAATGTTTTTGGATCTCAGAATAATGCATAGAGCTGATCATATTTATTAGGTTTTATGTATACTTATTAGATTTTAATTTTTTTCTGAACATTTATTTATATCCTGCCTTTCATCCATTGAGCTCCAGGCAATGTACATGGCTCTCTACATTATTTTCCACACTGCTCCTGTGAGTTTATGTCAGGCAAAGGGAGGGCAAGGGTATTTGAACACAGATCTCTCAAGCTTCCATTTCAGCTTTAACCACTGCACTGTACTGGCTGTCTGCACCTTACTTGCTATATGTCAAAGGAGTCACAGTTCTTCAGACAGGTGCATGGACATACAATGCCAGTCTTCAAAGAATGGTGCAGGCTGCCAACACATTTCTGGTCTATATTAAAGGTGCTTGTGATAACAATTAAAACCCTACACAGCTTAGGGCCTTGATATTTCAGGGAGTGCCTCTCCCCACACAGTTTCTGTAGAAACTGTCCTATAGAAAAATGCTGGGTTTTATAGAAAATCTCTGGGCCTGTCAAAATGGTGAAATACCCCTCATGGAGTTCGCTGGGAATCCTAGCTGTCTAAATGGGATCCCATGCCAATCCACACGATGCAGAAGGAGGGGGGCCCAAAATGGCAAAAACAACAGCATATAAGCCTTCACAGATTTCCCTGTACTTTTTCAAAAACTGCTAGGGGGTGCACATTTTTGCTCATTTGGACTTTCAAACAATAAAATATTAGAAGGGAAGCACAAAGCTCATTGCCTGAGTGAGAGTGGGGGTAGGGCTTCCCAGCAGAGCAAGCGCCCGTGGCCGCCATGTTATATTTTTACCTTAGTGATTGCTTGCTAAGGCAATAAAACAGGATGAATATTTTCTGTTTTGCTTTTCTATAAAGTTGGGAAATCGCTCTATCGCACCAGCACACCTTGGTATGAATTTTAAAAAAACAAAAACAAAACAAAACAGTGGTAATGAAGAACTAACACGAGGCTAATGGGGCTTCCGAGGGCAGAAGCACAATGTAGACATATTGCTGCTGCTGCGAAATGCCAATACTACAAGGTACTTTGGATTTTTTTCCTCCATGTAGATGGGTCCCAAGTTTGTCCCAAGAACTGCTTACCAGCTGAGAGTCAAGTCCTTGACTGGGGAGGATGAGCTTTTGCTTGGGAGCCACGCCCCTTCTTCCACCCTGGAACTACAAGAACTGCTCACTAGCTAAGAGTCAAGACCTGGCTGGGAAGGGTGAGCTTTCAACTGGAAGCCACTCTCTCTTCTTCCAACCTGAAGCTACAAGAACTGCTTACAATGATTATTTATCATTACCACCGTATAATGGAGCCGGGAACGGTCTGGGTGCAGGAACTGAGGTCATGTGGGGGAAGGGAAGGTATGGCGGCAATAGAGTGAAGAAATGTTACAAATGTCATAATGGCTGGTCATCTACTTGATGGGGTGTCCTGATGTGCTGAGAGAACCTTTCATGTCAATGATAAGAAATTTTGAAAGCATTCTTTGCATCACTCCTTAAGAAAACTGGGTCTCCCCTCTGAGGGAGATTTATTGCCATGGTCTTCACAAATGATGCTATACCAGCCCTCCATTTTCCTCTTCCCACACATCAGGCCCTGCCCTTCCATTGCTATGCATACATGTACAATGGCACTGCATAAGCAACTTCTCTTCTGCCATTTTAAACTAAATGCAGACACTCTTCAGACAAAGTTATCCAACTGCTTCTATAGTGAAACATACACATGTGTAACACATCAATAAGATTCTAGCCTTAGCCCAGAAAGTAACTTTTCTCTCTAGCTCCCCGGAGGGAGAAATGGATGCTTCAGGGGCTAGTCAACAGTCATATCCTTTCAAGAAATAGCCACAACATGTTCAGGGTTTTTGTTTCTTTCTTTGATTGTTTGTTTGTTTGTTTTTTAAGATGTGGAATACAGAGATGACCCTGTTATATCAAAGACGTGAGTTCTGGTGAAGCAAACTGGATAAGAGATTGAATTATTCAAATCAACAGGTTGAAAGCATTGTCTTTTCAAGGTGTGTTCTAATCTCTCATGGGAATATAGGGAGCTGTTTCATACTGAATCAGACAGTATTTTATCTAGTTTAGTGATTCTATGCCATAGTATTTCTGATTCTGTCTCAAAGTACAGTTGGACCCCCATATTAGTGGGGGGTTGGTTCCCAGATTTACTGTGGACTCAAGAAATTGTGGATAAAAGTGAACCCTTTTAAAATAAAAGACTTCTGGTACAAACATACCATAGAGTTGCACTGGAGGACCTAGAAGATGGCTAGAGAAGACATCTCTCTAGGCATTTTCCAGCATGACGCTATGGTATATGTACCTATTTTTTCAGCTGCAGATAACTGAAACCGTGGATACAGCAGTCTGACTGTATTTCCAACAGTGAAGAAAGCTGATAGGAAGAGAAACAATCCATTTGAAATGTGTTACGAGAGGAAGGTTCTATAGATACTAACGTCTTGTAAAAAGATAAATCAATGAATCCTCGAGCTTGTCTGTACTAGTCACAAACCCCAAATCTGTCCAAATCTAGCTGAATAATGCCCCACCAATGTGTGGCCTTTCCCCCAATGTATGGCCCTATTCACACTAGATTCAGAGAATATCTCTTGATTTGGGTTTTAGAAAACTCGCAATTTTATCCAGATTTTGCAGTTTAAAGACTTCATCTAATGCCAATTCCCCATAGTCTTGCAGCATCATTGTAGGACTGGTGAACCCCTCTCCAGAAATGGGGGGGGGGTCAAACTGTTCAAAGTAACCAGCCAGAGCTTACACTGAACTGCAGGTGGGTGGGTAGGCCAAGCGCCATTGCTGGAAAAAAGGAGGAGAGTAAGGCAGAGCATTAAACCTTCTCACTCTGCTCCCTCAGCTCTGATTTGGCACACAGCACAATGCCAGAAGTTTACTTGCTGGCCTCCTTTCCTTCCAGGAACAGCAAGTTTAGTCCCTCTGCTGCAATGCACACATACTGGCAGATCTGACTGCATAGGCCGTATGTCATTTATGCAGTCAGCCCAGAATATTGTAAGGCCTGTGACAAACCATTTATCCATATATCTCAGTGTTGTCAGTTCTGGCCGGCAGTAGCTCGCTCTTTGGGGTTTCAAGGCTCAGGTGTGTTCCATATGCTGATGGAAGGAACTCACACTATGATAGTGTCAAGCATCTCTCTGTTCTCATCCTCCCCTCTCCTTTTCTCTCCCATCTGGAAGGTGGTAATAATTTATCCCAGCCCACATTACAGGGATGTCTGAAGGACTGCAACAAAATAATGAGTTTGAACACTATCAAGAACTCTGCACTTGCTAGGTATTCTCTGTTATTCCTATTCAACAAATGTCTCTGCCTAGAATCATAAGGGGTGATTCCTGGTTACAGCTGTATATGCATTTTATTTTAATTTTTGGACATTGTAAAAAGAAGTGCCATGGTGTAGACCCCAAACAAGGGGTGGCATTCTGGTGCAGATGTGATACAGGGAAAAGTTTCTATCTCCAAATACCAGTTTCTAGCAAAAATCTCTCTCTCTCCTTTACCTCCACCTCCCCCCCCCTGCACTGTTTCATCAGCAAGAGCCAGATTCCTATTTTAATTGACCTAGCAGTGATATGGAGAACAGATCTGTTGCTTTATCTCTTGCCATGCATGCAAAAAGAAAAAAAAATAATAAAACTCCTTCTACTCAATCTCATCAGTGTGAGTGAATAATGCTTCATAATCAGTCACCTTTACCCACTATCTCCGACATCTGAGTCCAGCAAGCCATAAGAACTGTCTGAAACTAGAGCTTCATTTCCATATTCCGCGCAGAACAAATTTGGTTCTTTGTTCTACTTGGAAGACAAAAGAATCGTCATCATTGTCCTAACTTGCCTTCCCTCCACCCCTCCGCCCTCAAGCTGCCCCATGCAGTCTCTCTCTGGGATTCATTTGTGCTCTTGCTAGCTAAAAGAGAGATAGTTCCAGTAAAGATGTTCAGGATCAGCTGGGAGAAAAGAAATGTAACTGCCAGAATCAAAGCATTATAGTTCTTTCATCCATGTGGCCAAAGAGGGTTGCCAGTTCAGGATCATCCCAGGCCCTGAGGTTTGTGGCCTCAAACCTATCACCCCAGTGATGTCATTAAGCAGTACAATTAAGTACATTGTTCAAACCTTCTCGTTTAAACACACACACACACACACACAGAACATATTTTCCTGTTTGAAATTTGAGAAAGAAATCTGAACTAAAGGGGCTGTTTCCAAATCAAGGTGAAATGAGAGGATTGTTCCTTCTCACTTATTTAGAGAGACAGGATAAGGAACATTTAATCTAGCCTCCTTGGTTCTAGCCAGAAAGTGGATTCAGAGCAGAGTGGAGGGTGAGCGCTGGCACCACGATGACCACAGTGGACTTTTTCAAATGGGGGGGCACCCTGAGGAGGTCAGGAGAAGAACGGTGCTGTCGCACTTACAGTGCTCCATTTCAGATGCTGCTGTCCTCCTTCCAACCTTCCCCCATGCTTCCTCCATGCTGCAGGCATGAGAAACGCGCCACTTTTATTGACGGAAAACCCCATCACTAAAAAGTGGCACCTGGAGCACTGTAAGTGCGACAGTGCCGTTCTCCCGACCACCTCGGGTTCCCCCCCCCCATTTGAAAAAGTCCAGTGAGGAAACAAAGAAGCTAATAAAATAAATGCATAGACCTACTGGATAATCTTTGCGAGTTGCAGCAACAAAGAATTAAGCCTTGCAAATTGTAGCGAGGTGTTGCTCTACTAGGTTTTGCACAGAGTCCTTTCATCTTGCCTGGAGCTGAGCCCACCAGAATGGGAGAATTTGCACTTTTGTCTTCTAGCTATAAATGACCCAGGAAAACTGGAGACTTCAGACCAGGCCCTGAGATCTGGCAACCCTACTCCCAATAAAGGCTGGACTGAAACACTCCACACAGAGAGAGAGATTTCCTGGTTGGGGTGTGTGTGTGTTCTGTTTTTGTTTGTGTGTGTGTGGTTTTTGTTTGTTTGTTTTTGCTGCTTTTCTAAGAGAGTCAATCCTGATTTGATTTATTTTCATGCACTAAAAAAATTCTCAGTGCAACCTGTCATGCAATGGCACATTTTCTTTTGTTGTTGCTGGTCTCAGAGAAAAGGTGTGCATTTTCACAAGAGTTTGTGTGTTTTTCTGTAAAATTGGCAGTATTGAAATGCTGCATTATAGTACAAGTAATAGGATTGGGTGGTACTTTGTAACTTTGATTAATCAACCTGAGCTGTTGTGCTTCTGTGTGTGTGTTCATGTTAAGGTTTACATTGTGCAGAAGCAGGAGTTTTATGCAAAATATATTTTGAGCAAATTGAAGAAACCTCAGTGGGGTGGGGGAAACCCCCAAGAGATGAGATCATAGGGTTGGAGAATCTTTCAGGTGTCTCACCATGCTGAGACTGCCACACTGAACTAAAATCTTACCAATTATGAGATTTCTTCATATACATCTATGTTTTAAAGAGGGGAGAGAAATAGCCCTATACCTCCCTTGTAGGGAGAAGGGTTACACTTATCTTGTTTAACCGTGTTAAATGTGGGTGGGTGGGTGGGTGTGCTTTCAAGTCGCCTGTCAACTTACGGCAACCCCATGAATTTAATAGGGCTTTCTTAGGCAAGGAATACTCAAGGTGGTTTTGCCAGTTCCCTCCTCTGAAATATTACAAGGTGGCAAAAAAAAAAATCCACTTACCTCTCTGGATTTTTTAACTGGAGGAAAAGCAGAAAGTCACAGGCTGCTCACACATTGCCACCAATTCCACATGCAGAAACATTTTCAAAGAAGTATCCATGTTAGTCTCTTACAGCATTTCCAGATTTCCTGAGGAAAATACAGTCCATCCACAACCTCCCAGCAAACACTATCCTAGCCACTACGGGGGTTGAATCCCTATACACCAACATCTCACACCAGGATGGGCTACAAGCCATCAAGAATACCAGCCTGAATGAGGCTACAGCATACCTTGCCACCAAACTCTGCCACTTTGTCCTTGCTCATAGCTGCTTCATTTTTGGGAATGATCTGTACCTCCAAGTCAGTGGCACTGCCATGGACATCCGCCCATTTCCTCAGTATATGTGCCCAAAAACCTCTCCTCTACCTACAATTTCTTGATGGCATCTTTGTAATTTTGGGCACATAGAAAGCAATCCCGTGAGAAGTTCCACCAGGATTTCAACAACTTCCACCCTACCACCAACCAGAGCATGGAAGAATCCACACAGCAAATTCACTTTCTTCACACCACTGTGCAACTGCACAATGGACTTCTATACACCATGCTCTATTAAAAGCCCTCTAATTGCTACACGCAATTACATGTCTCCAGTTTCCACCCAGAACTCACTCCCAAATTGGTTGTTTACAGCCAAGCCCTCCGATACAACCACATCTACTCAGACGCACAAGACAGAGACTCAAAACTCTTAGATTTACAAAAGGCATTTCTCAAACTACAGTACCTACATAAGGAGGCAAAGAAACAAATTGACAAGGCAAGATTAATACACAGGAAATGTTACCCTAAGAGGTGAGGGGTGTTTTGAGACCCATTCATGACACCAAAAAAATAGATAGGGGGAATTATTAGCTCAAACAGTATGCCTGCAAGAGGAGGGTAACTGGGGGGATCTTTTCACCTATGTATACCAGTATTTATTGCAGAGAACTCCAGGTTAAAGTAAAACAAAGTGATTTTACTGGCAATAACACAAAATGCATTCACATATACAACACACATTTCTAAGAACCACACAAGGTTATTGAGGAGTAAGGCAGAAAGACTGGATAAAGGGAGAGATTCTGGAAAATAGGGCGATAGTTACCAGTCTTGAAGAGCGAAATATTCAGACAGAGTTCCGATTCAGAGGCACACCAAGAAAGAGAGTGGCCAGGTTCATCCACAGTGGCACACACTTCTATTGTTGGGGGACTAATATTTATACCATGCTTCATATTCTGAAGGGATACTCTGGCTAGGACAAAGCCTGGATGTCTTTCCCACTGGATAGACAAAGAAAACCAAAACTTAACTGATTGTGTTAATGGCTGGGAGATAGAAATTGATGTTTTTATGACAACTTTGCAAGGCTGGGCAGGAGGGTAGGTTTAGGAGTGACTTCCATAGGACTAAGTCTGGGAATGGTCACTTAATTGTTTGATCGAATGAATCATTTCTTATTGCATATATAATTTTTATTATTTTTCATCTCTTATATGACAATAGAACATTATACATTATACTTACTAACATATATTATTTACATTCACATACATTCACATTACTTCTACACATTTACAACAATCACATTTAACATATCCAACACTGACTTCTCCCTCTGTAGACCAAAGTCATTATTTTACAATATTTTAAACTTCCTTGGTAATTACATAGAATCTTAAAAACTTATCCTTACAGCTGTAATGTTTCTAAGAATCTTGTATATTTAAACCTCCAACATATTTATACCTTCCTTCTTACTTATATAGTCTAATAAAGGTTTCCAATCATTTATAAAATGTTCTATTGATTTTTCCTTTACTAGTAATGAGAGTTTTTCCATCTCCGCTATTTTAAGCACTTTTAAAATTCAGCTTTCTTTAGTTGGTATCTCTGAAGTCTTCCATTTTTGTACATAAAGCACCCTTGCAGTGATAATCATGTTGTGTAGCATTTTACTATTTTGAATTTTTAGATGATCATCAAAAATTCCTAGAATGATTAACTCTGGGTCTAGATGTATTTTCAGTTTTAAAATTTCTTGTATCCAATTTGAAATTCATGCCAAAAAGTCATTGCTTTGATACATGTCCACCAGATGTGGAAGAATGTACCATCCTCTTTCTCACATTTCCAACAGAATTTACTCTGTTGGGCAATGATAGGACACTCAATCCCTGGCAGAAGCCAAAAATATCTCAGCAGATTCAGCAGCAACCCATTCCCAAGAATACTCACACACACAGTGTTGTCATCCAAACAAACAGGAGGCACTTTATCTTCAAACTGCTATATGTACATATATAAACAGCAGACAGACAAACTGCTTCACCAGACATCAAGGTATTTCAAGAGAAAGAATGCTCTGCACTGAGCCTTCTTTTATACTGATTTACAGGGCATTGGCTCCCTCAACCACATGGGTGCATTACATCAGATTTTGCACTCCAGACTCTATCCTGATGCCATGCCCTCCAGTAACCTTCTTGTGCAGCTGTGGCTTCAAGGCTATCATGACTTCGCAGTTCCTTGGCCTCGACTATTATGACTTAGCAGATATTTGGCCATTTTCTATGGAGTTCAGTCTCTGACTCCTGACATACTCAATTGTTTATAGATCTTGAATAATTTAGTTGGTGTAAAATACCATCCAAATATCATTTCATAAGTGTTTTCTTGAGATCATAACATGATATCCGAACCCAAAGGGTAGTCACCAATGGTTCCTCTTCTTTGGACAGAAGTGACCAGCGCGGTGCCACAGGGTTCTGTCCTGGGCCCAGTGTTATTCAACATTTTTATCAATGACTTGGATGAAGGAATAGAAGGTTTGCATATCAAGTTTCAGATGACACCAAATTAGGATGGGTAGCTAATACCCCAGAGGATAGGATCAGAATCCAAAATGACCTCAACAGGTTAGAAAACTGGGCCAGTGCTAACAAAATGAATTTCAACAGGGAGAAATGTAGGATACTACACTTGGACAGTAAAAATAAAATGCATAGATATAGGATGGGGGACACATGGCTTGAGGGCAGTACTTGTGAAAAGGATCTCGGAGTCTTAGTAGACCACAAGCTGAACATGAGTCAGCAGTGTGATGCAGCAGCTAAAAAAACCAATGTGATCCTAGGGTGCATTAATAGGAGTATAGTGTCTAGACCAAGGGGAAAAAATAGTGCCATCCTATTCTGCTTTGGTCAGACCTCACCTGTAATACTGTGTCCAGTTCTGGGCACCACAATTCAGGAAGGATATTGAGAAGTTGGAACGTGTCCAGAGGAAGGTGACCAAGATGGTGGGTGGTCTGGAAGCCATGCCCTATGAGGAGTGGCTTAGGGAGCTGGGTATGTTTAGCCTGGAGAAGAAAAGGCTGAGAGGGGACATGATAGCCATGTTTAAATATTTGAAGGATGTCATACTGAGGATGGAGCAAGCTTGTTTTCTACTGATCCAGAGACTAGGACATGGAGCAATGGGTTCAAACTACAGGAAAAGATATTCCACCTAAACCTCAGGAAGAACTTCCTGACAGTAAGAGCTGTTCGGAAGTGGAATACACTGCCTGGGAGTGTGGTGGAGTCTCCTTCTATGGAGGTTTTTAAACAGAGGGTGAATGGCTATCTGTTGGGAATGATTTGATTGTGTATTCCAGCATGGCAGGGGTTGGACTGGATGGCCCTTGCTGTCTCTTCCAACTGTATGATTCTATGATTCTATGATATTTCTTTTAACCCTTTTATCCATAACTTTCCCCATTTATCTAAATCTATGTTGTGTCCTATATCCTGCACCCATCTAATCATAAAAGGGGAGGGAAACAACAGGGATCTTATTGTGGGACTCTACTACAGACCCCCAAGTCAGACGGAGGAATTGGATGATGTCTTTCTAGAACAGATGAACACACACGCAGAAAGGAGAGATGTAGTAGTGATGGGTGACTTCAACTAACCTGATATTTGCTGGAAATCTAACTCAATCAAAACTTCAAGGTCTAGCAAATTCCTTACTTGCCTGGAACACAATTTCGTGGTCCAAAAGGTGGAAGAGGCAACAAGGGGGTCAGCTATTTTAGATCTGATCCTAACCAACAGGGATGACCTGGTTAATGGGGTGCAAGTGGTGGGATCCTTAGGTGAGAGTGATCATGTTCTCCTGGAATTTGTTATAGAATGGAAAGGAGAAGCCAGGCATAGTCAGACAGGCATTCTCGACTTTAGGAGAGCTGATTTCAATAAACTCAGGGAAATACTGGGGGTGATCCCATGGTCAGGAATACTAAAAGAGAAGAGACCTCAAGATGCATGGGACTTTCTCAAAAGGGAGATACTGAAGGCACAATTTCAAACAGTACCATTGAGGAAACAAAATGGGAGGTGTCTCAAGAATCCAGGATGGATGACTAAAGAAATTTCAGCAGAACTAAGTTTTAAACGGAACAAGTATAAGAAATGGAAAAAGGGGGAAATCGCCAAAGAAGAATTCAAACAGATAGTGAACACGTGTAGGAGTAAAGTCAGAAAAGCTAAAGCACAGAATGAGCTCAGGCTTGCTAGAGAGGTTAGGAACAATAAAAAAGGGGTTTTTGGGGGGTATGTCCGCAGCAAAAGGAGGAAGAAGGAAATGGTAGGGCCACTGTGCAGAGAAGATGGCAAAATGCTAACGGGACAAAGAAAAGGCAGAATTACTCAACACCTTCTTTGCCTCAGTGTTTTCAGAAAAGGAAAAGGGTGACCAACCTGAGGATAAAGAAACAGAGGACACAATAGGGGAAATCCAGCACAGAATAAGCAAAGAGGTAGTACAGGAATACCTTCTTAATCTAAATGAATTTAAATCTCCAGGACCAGATGAACTACATCCAACAGTATTAAAAGAGCTGGCAAATATAATCTCAGAGCCATTGGCAATAATCTTTGAGAACTCCTGGAGAACAGGAGAAGTTCCAGCAGACTGGAAGAGGATCCTAACAATTATCGTCCAGTTAGTCTGACATCAATGCCAGAGAAGATTCCAGAGCAGATTATTAAACAGAGAGTCTGTGAACATTGAGAAGGCAATGCCATAATCACAGAAAGTCAACATGGGTTTCAGAGAAACAAGTCATGCCAGACTAATCTGATCTTTTTTTCTTTTTTTTTTATAAAATTACCAGCTTGGTAGATGAAGGGAACACTGTGGATATCGCATACCTTGATTTCAGTAAGGCCTTTGACAAAGCCTTTGACAAGGGCTGCATCAATAGAAGTATAGTGTCCAGATCAATGGAAGTAATAGTGCCGCTCTATTCTGCCTTGGTCAGACCTCACCTAGAATACTGTGTCCAGTTCTGGGCACCACAATTCAAAAAGGATATTGACAAATTGGAGCGTGTCCAGAGGAGGGCGACTAAAATGGTGAAAGGTCTGGAAACCATGACTTATGAGGAGAGACTTAGGGAGCTAGGTATGTTTAGCCTGTAAAGAGATGGTTAAGAGGCGATGTGATAGCCCTGTTTAAGTATTTGAAGGTGTGTCACTTTGAGGATGGAGCAAGCTTGTTTTCTGCTGCTCCAGAGATTGGACCACGGAGCAATGGGTGTAGTTGCAGGAACAGAGATTCCACCTCAACATTAGGAGGAACTTTTTGACAGTAAGAGCTGTTCGGCAGTGGAACGCACTCCCTCGGAGCGTGGTGGGGTCTCCTTCCTTGGAGGTCTTTAAACAGAGGCTGGATGGCCATCTGTTGGGGATGTTTTGATCGTGATTTCCTGCGTGGCAGGGGATTGGACTGGATGGCCCTCATGGTCTCTTCCAACTCTGCAATTCTATGATTCTATGATTCTAAGGTTCCCCATGACATTCTTGCAAACAAGCTTGTAAAATGTGGGCTAGACAAGTTAACTGTTCAATGGATTTGTAATTAGTTGACTGGCTGAACCCAAACGGTGCTCAGCAATAGCTCCTCTTCATCTTGGAAAGATGTGACCAGTGGGGTGCCACAGGGTTCTGTCCTGGGCCCAGTGCTATTCAACATCTTTATCAATGACTTGGATGAGGGAATTAGGGGCATACTTACCAAATTTGCAGATGACACCAAATTAGGAGGAGTAGCTAATACCCTGGAGGACAGGATCAACATTCAAAATGACCTGGATAAACTGGAGAGCTGGGCCAAAGCTAACAAAATGAAATTCAATATGGAGAAATGTAAGGTATTTGCTGTCTGTTGGTTGTAAATTGCCTTTGTCCGTGTCAATAAGCCACTATGAAATTCCATTTTTTCCAAAACCCCAATAATGAAGTCCCAGTTTGTGTACAGGAAGGGGAGCAAGGAGGATGTCTTTTCCAGGCTGCCCCCACTAACGAGTGCTGCTGCAACAATCAGAGGTAGGACCTTCATCACTAGTCCTTGTCACAGCCTTGCACGCTGGTAGGAGGAGGTTGGAAATGTCATCTTCCCTGTGAGTCCCAATAAGTGTGTCCCAATCAGAAGCTGAACGGACCTTCCTCACCCAGTCTGACCACTGGAGCTTAAGATGGGCTGAGGTGACCAGGCTAGGATGTATTGCTTATTTATGCATACATAACTAAGTAGCCAGTGTAGAATATTGGCACACAGAGAATCATAGAATCCTAGAGTTGGAAGAGGCCATAAGGGTCATTCAGTCCTACCCCTTGCCCTGCAAGATAACACAATTAAAACACTCCTGACAGATGGCCATCCAGCCTCTGTTTAAACACCTTCAAAGAAGGAGACTCCTCCATTCTGAGGCAATGTAATTTCACTGTCAAACAGCTCTTACTGACAGGAAGTTCTTCATAATGTTTAGGTGGAATCTCTTTTCCTGTAGTTTGAGTCCATTGCTCCGTGTCCTATAGTCTCTGGAGCAGCAGAAAACTAGCTTGCTCCATCCTCACTATGACATCCTTTCAAGTATTTAAACATGGCTATCATGTCACTTTTTAACCTTCTCTTCTCCAGACTAAGCACAGCCAGCTCCCTAAGCCACTCATCATAGGGCATGGCTTCAAGACCTTTCACTATTTTGGTTGCCTTCCTTTGGACATGTTCCAGCTTCTCAATATTCTTTTTGAATTAAGGTGCCCAGAACTGGACACTGTATTCCAGCTGAGGTCTGACCAAAGTAGAACAGAGTGTCACTATTACTTCCCTCAATCGAAAGACTATACTCCTGTTGATGCAGCCTAGAATCACATTGGCTTTTTTAGCTGCTGCATCACACTGCTGACTCATGTTCAGCTTGTTGTCCACTAAGAATCCTAGATCCCTTTTGCATGAACTGCTATCAAGCCAGGTGCCAGCCATCCTATATCTGTGCATTTCTCTGCACACTGAAGTGTAGTACTGTACATTTCTCCCTGTTGAAATTCATTTTGTTATATCTACCCATTCCTCTGCCCAACACCCCACTGTCACCACTTTGCAACCTTGCTCAGCCACTTTTCTCCCCACTGAACTTTCCTAGAGGTATGTGCAATTGTGCCCATTTGAATGTATTTGCTTATTTTGTCTAATCTGTTCAGCTATTGCTCTCTATTGGTTGGAACAAAAAGCCTGACTGGGCACCAGTCTCCTACATCTTCAGGTTTCCCCCAACTGGTGTCCAAACTTTCACAAGCCCCTGTCTAGTTGCTATTCAGCTCATCTCTAATAAGATCTAGGAACTTGAGGTTTTAAAAAATGATTTAAAGCCAACTTCTGAATACTCTCCCTCCAAACACATATCATTTTGGGGTATGCTGCGATTGTGGATGCACACAGGGCTGACTCTGTCTTTTTTTTTCTACAGAGACAAAGTCTGCGAATAACATTCCGACAGTCTTGAAAACTTTAGGATTTTCTTGAAGGCCTAACTTTAACGCAGTCCTTTTCTGGCATCAGTTTTTTCATCCCATTATGTCAAGAAATGTATTATCCCTCCATTTGTCTGTCAGAACTATTCCCGCCGGGCCCATAGACTACAGGCTCCTGTACTTGAAACTTCCCGAGAACATCTCACTATCAAGAGTTGCAGTTTCCAGCGAATGTCTCTGGTGACTTTTGACAATGTTTTACAGAGAACCAGAGCAGGAAGCTGCAGAGTTAAAGGAAGTCTTCCGTCCTAGCAATGAATATGTAATAGGCTTTTTTCACTGTTCAGCATTCCAAAATATGTAAGGTTCATTAAGTCTTTCAGAGACGGGAGCCTGGATGTCACTTCTGAATGAACCTGTCTTCAGGACGGCATTAGCAAATGACACGTTGAGGTAGGAAATATTAATATCCTACATTAAGGAATAAATTTTTTTAAATGCCCCTTGCAGAAACAGATGATGTGGGGTGTGGGGATGCGGGGGAGGACTGTGAATTCTCTCCAAACTTTATATGTAAATTGCCTTTTGCTTATATGCATAAGAATGCTCTTTTGCTATTCACTTCCTTCATATTAGCAAGCAAGAGTGTAACTAATATATAAAATAAAAGTCATTCTCTTTAATGAGAATGCTAAATATTTTAAAGAAACACACGGCTGTGAAATATTGTCAAGGGCATTTTTATACTTAAGTTTAAGAACACTTATGACTTAAGTACTGAATTATTTAACACGCTCAGCCTTGAAGTTCTATTTATGTATGGGGGTTTAATGTTCGCATGCTTTTTGTTGGCTTTTCCCATGCTAAGGATTTAGGACCTTTGATTTTCTGTTTATAAAATTTACATTTTTAATCTCTTATTTCTGTGTATTTCCCTTGTTTGGCTCCTAGGGGCAAAATAGAGCAGAGGGAAGAGAGTTGTTTCGGCGGGGGGGGGGTGTTTTTAAAAAACAAAAGGGAAAAGGGAAGGGAGGGAAAGGGGTTACTATCTAGGAATAGAAAGGAAACTTTAATTTCCAGCTCTGAAAAGAACAGGAAGGAAAGGAGTTCTATGCAGAGAGATGTTCTACAAACATCTTTGTAAACAAAGCCTCTGAGAAAGAAACTCCTTTTCACAAGCTCTTTTTATGCCTGCCCAGCATCCCTTTCCTCCTTGTCCTCTGTCTATCTAGAAGATTGTTTAGCAGCATCAGCATTGGGAAAAAGGGCTGGAGAAACACAAACTTTCCGAACTTTTTCAAATGGGGGGAAAAAATCTCAAGGAGGTTGGGAGAAGAAGAGGGCTGTTGCACTTACAGAGCCCCGTTTCAGATGATGCCGTCCTCCTCTGTCCTCCCCCCCACCTCCTCCTGTCCTTCCCCCATGCTGCGGGCACCACTTTTTATTGACAGAAAACCTCCGTCAATAAAAAGCGGCACCCGCAGCATGGAGGAACCACAGGGGAAGGCTGGGAGGAGGACAGAGAAGGATGGTGTCGTCTGAAGCAGGACTCTGTGAGTGCAATAGCCCCATTCTTCTCCTGACCTCTTTGGGGGTTTTTTCCCTCCCATCTGAAAAAAGTCCTCAGTGTTGGGTGTCAGAAGCATGCCTGTAATAAGCAATGCAATAAAGCATAAGCAAGTAAAGAGCAGAGTTGTATTCTAGCCAATCCAGCTATAGCCATGTGTGTATCCTTACAACAGACAAGGTAAATAGCAGCTGCCTTTGAAATCCCTTGCTGAGCAAGACAGAGGACTTTATCACACCACCCCCTTAAACCCCTTCTTTTACCAGTGTAACTTCTGCTGTTTTTATGCCATCAAAAGAGCTGCCCCTGCCACACTTACCTTGCATCCAAGCAAAAGGCTTCCATGGCAATGAACAAGGGAGTGAAGGGAGTTCTCCATTCATTTCCTTGTCTGAAATCCCACGGATTCGCGTGAGAATACCTAGCGTGGGAAATTAAAAAACAAAACAAAAAGAACGCTCAAAAAGTTTCAAAAAGCACACAAACACATTTAAGAACTTACAAGTAAACAGGGGAGGGTCATAAAAAGTGTGTCACCTACCTGGATGCTGTGATCTCACATGGAGGTGTTCTGGCCGGTTTGGCCATTCATGCTGCATTCACATGAGTACAATGGTGCATGGATTCAAATGCCCATGCTGGCAATGCTGGCACGAAAGCACCACAAGGGATCAATTGACGGCTTGGGACATCAATAAAATAGGATGGTTATTAAACTGGACATGATTGTGAAAGGGCAACATCGTCTGGTACATGTGCCCTTTCGCAATCATTAGGCATCCTTATAACACTTTATTTGCATTGTCTGATAAAGTCCAGAGTGACAAGGAGAGAGCAGATATTGTAAGTGCCACCAGCTTCCCACAATATGTTTTTAAAAAGAAGAAAAATAATAGATCTAGTTGTTCGGCCACCAAAATGAAAATAATTGGTTTGCTGTTACCCATGGTTTCTGGTATCTGTGGTAAGTCTGGGAACCGAACCCCCATGGATACAGGGGTCTGATTGTATGCTTCTGCAAACTAGACAGTGAAGAAAGTTGATAGGAACAGAATCAACTCACTTGAAATGTGATACTGGAGGATTGCTTTGCAGATACCATGAACTGCTAAAAAGAAATCAATGGGTCCTTGAGCAAATTAGACCTGGACTCTCCCTAGAAGCCAAGATAACTACATTATGGCCATTGTTCTTTGGACATATCATGAGAAACATTGGGAAAGATGAAAGCACTGAGAAGAGGGGAAAGCTGTAGGAAGAGTGGAAGACCACATTACAGATGAATTGATTCAATCAAGGAAGCCATAGCCCTTAGTTTGCAAGACCTGAGCAGGGCTGCTGATGACTAGGACTCTTCGAGGTCTCTCATTCATAGGACTGTCATAAGTCAAAGTTAACTTGACAGGAAATAACAACAGCACACTCTGAATAAATGGAATGACTCTCCAGAGATTGCTTTGATAATCCCAGGCAAGCAGCATCACGGGTGCTTGGAGGGAGGGATTTCTAATTCAAAATACCCTTTGGGATAAACAGCCAAAGGAAGGGGGATTCAACAGCATACAGCTAACCTTGTCATCTTTTATTTTGTTGTTCTGCATTGCAGTGACACTTCATGACATAAAGCAGAGGTAACCTGACATGTCATATACTGAGCAATGATGTGACTTTTACAAACCCTAGTCTATGTGTCTTTCCAAAACTCCAGTACATACACTACAGCTGTGCAGGTCAAATAATGGAAAAGAGATGGCTTCAGTGCAAGACCTTTATTCATATTTAATTGCAGCTGCAGTAAATATAATAAATCCAGGCTGGAATGGGGGTGGGGAGGAAGAGGGAATTTGATCAAAAACCAAAAGGAAAGGAATATTTTCTATCCCGTTTCAACAGAAGAGATTGAAGCCAATCTAAACAGCTGGTCTGCTTTGCCTTTGTAACCCAGAAAGGCCCAACAAAAATATAAGGGTCTCCTTAGGAGGCATTTGACTCAATCAAGTAAAGGGTGATGGGCTGGTGGAGAGAGTTTTCTGTAGGCTCATCTATATGGGCCAGGATATGCCAGCTTCCCACCAGCATATCCTGGCCATGGCTCTGGCCTGTTCTTCCTCCATTCCTTTCACTGAACAGGAGGAGGTCCTGATGGGCTCATCTTTGCAGCTGTCACCACCACCATTTCCCTTGCTGTCTTGGAAGGGAGAAAGGAGACCCGCAACATGTAGCCAAGGCCCCCTGCACGTAACCAGCCTTGGTCACATGCTGCAGGACTCCCTCCTGCCTTCTGGAAGAGCCGGGGAGACTGCACCAGCAGCAAGAGCCAGCCTGCAGGGAAATGTTCCTTCCAACACACAGAGGCCAATCCATCATTTGCTGGTGGTAATGGAGTAAACCAGGCATTATTATAAACCATTGTATCAGGCCCTACATGGCCTTCCCCATGTCTCAGCCCTATTTATGCCCTGGGGGTAGTGAGGACTGTCCAGGGGCAGAACAGGGCAAATGACTCCACAGCTCTGAGACAGGGGCAAGATGGGGTATTTAGCCCGTGTAGACAAGACCTGTGTCTTGATGATCCCCATTGTGGTGATATAGCTTACATCTTGGAAAGAGGATTCTACGAAGTCAGCTTAATGGGGTGGAACCAGGAGGCAATGCCTTTGTATGCATAGACATAGATGCATATTTGTATGCGTAGTCTTTGGACTTTATCAGACACACAAATTATACAGCGTTATAACGATGCCACAAAAACCATGAAAGGGCGCGTGAATCAGATGATGTCACCCTTTCATGGTTAGAAACAGCCCAAAACCTGTATCTTTTAATTGATGGCTTAAGCCATCAATAGATCCCCCTGCCGCTTTTTAGCCGGCATTACCAGCATGCGAAACCTCAGGCCATTTAAATCTCATACTTACCCTGACAATGGCCAGTCCAGGAAGAACACTTCTGGGTCAGGTTGAAACATCCAGGTAAGTGACAAACTTTTTTTGACCTTCCCTGGGTTACTTGGAGGGACCTTCCCTGGGTTTTGTGTGTGTGTGTGTGTGTGTGTGTGTGTGCTTGGTGTGACTTTTTGATGTTTATTTTTGTTTTTATTTTTGAATTTCCCATGAGATGAAATCATGTGGGATTTCAAAAGAGGAAGTGAATGGAGCTCCATTCATTTCCTCTTTATTCACAGAGCTCCCTTTGCCAGGAAAGCAAGGTAAGTGCAGGGGAAGCATTCGTTTGCCAGAGCAAAAATGGGTTGTTGTTGTTTTTTATGCCAGCAAAAGAACATTAACAAGGGGATGTCTGATAAAGTCCTTAGACTCTCTGTCCCACCATCCTCCCAGGTACATCTGGTGGGAACTTGGGAGAGGACCTGCTCAGTGGCTGCCCCTAGGCTCTGGAATGCTCTGCCCAGAGAAGTCAGATTGGCACCCTCCCTGTCTTCCTTCCAGAGCCAAGTAAAAACTTTCTTGTTTCAGCAGGTGTTTACTGGTCTCTGCTAATGGCTGTGCTGGTGTGTGTGTATGTGTGCGTGTGTGTGCGCACTCGCATATGTGTGTCTGGTTTTACATTTTTAGCTGTTTTTAACTTTTTCGTTATTGAATTGTGTTTTAACTTTCGTATTTTCCTGATTGTTCACAATGTCTTTGAGACAGTGTTATGCTTTGGGACATTGGGACGCTTTGAGTCCCAAGTTGGGAAAAAACGTGAAATAGAAATAAATAAATAAATAAATAATAGATGGGCACTGATCTGTTCAAATTAGCATGAGAGAACTATCTCCTCACAGTGGACAATTATTATAGCTACCCCAAAATAATCAATTTAGACCATATGACATCCAGTCATATGATCATCCATATTTATTTATTGAGGTATTTATAACCCGCTCTTCGGCCACAAAGGCTCTCAGAGTGGCTTAAAAATTGTTTTAAGCAATAGCACTTTACACATCTACACTGCTGTATAGCGCACTAGGCACTAAGTTTTTTCCAATGTGGGTTTGCTAACTGCCACCACAAGCCATTTTGCCAACCTATGAAAGGATGGAAGACTGAGTGAACCTTGGAGGCCTTGGGATTGAACTTGCAACATTGTGGCTGCAGTACTGGCATTTAACCACTGCGCCACCACAGCTCTCTTGCACCACCAGCTGATTTGTGCACAGCATGTCCTAACTGTCATAGTTACAACAGGTAATGTGCACCAGTTTGATTGCCATACATTTCTAGACTTTACAAGATGCTAGGGGTTTATTCATAAAACATCCAGCCCATAGTCTCCTCAGCCCAATGATCTTGTTGAGAAAGATGCACAGATAGTTAAGAGCCTTTTAAAGAAAGGTGTGGCCTCTAATGAGGATACTTGTTTAATTGCAGAGTTTGTGGAATGCAACATCATCTGTCCCTGCAGAATACTATCCTGGCTAGTGTAGATAAACCCTTAGTATCACAGGAAGTGGCTGAAAAATCTGTGATTATGTCATAAAGATGTATTCTTAGAAAAAGCAGGAGACACCCACAACTTGTTCCAAAGGGACAACCAGAAACAATAACAGGTAAGCCACATCAGTCAACACTAGGGATGGAAAGGGATGGCAGGAAGTTCTTCCTAATGTTTTTTTTCAAAATTGTCTGTCTTGTAATTTGAATTCATTGTCCTCTGACGCAACAGAAAAGAATATAATTCTTTTTATGTTATCACCTTAATAACATTATTGGCTATATACCATTCTTCCTTTTAACTTGAAAAACAAAATCCCATAATCCTCTGTTTTGTAGGCCAACTCTGAAGGGAGTCCACTTTTTAACAGGCCCATAGGAGGGTATGCCTATGTCACATCCAGTGATGGGCACACCAACCAGCCAACGCTGTTGATGTTTCCAGTCCCCTCCACCCATGATCTCTAGTGGGACAACCAGGAGGAGGACTCCTGTTGCAACTCCTCATCCCATTGCAGATCACTGGAAGGAGTGGTTGGAAACGTCATCCTGCTGTGCCCTGATCACCAGCAAAACACTACCATCGCTTGTTGTGACTGCTGGCTGTTAAGGTATGTTTGGGGACTCAGGTTGGGGGATGACCCATTGGACTTTATCAGATGAGGTAAATACCACCAAAAAAAAAACAAAAAAACACACCCCAAAACACATCATTTAGGACATGACATAACACAAAGGGCAAAATTATCAAAAACTGTTAATAAAAAATGATGCCTCATTTATGCCCCTTCTACACAGCAGGAATGGCTGAATGACAACAATGTCTGATAATTTCAGCCCTTTGTGTTATTGTTGTGTCCTTATGACATGGTTTTTGCCGCATCTGATAAAGTCCATAGTTATGCATTCATAACTACATCTGTAATGTAGGATCTTGACAAACTATAATAGTAAGCAAGATTCTAGCCCATCTGTGTGTTTGAAAGTATGTGATAACTCCTACTGAAATCTCAAATTCCAGAAAGGTCGATGAATAAAACTTCCAGGTTTTGATACCTTGCCCAGTTCCATGTTCCTTACCACAAAATTAAATAATGCAAATGAGACAAATTCATAAGCATTTATACAAAATAAATGTCAGCATGCACATCTCCTTAATGTACACAAGCCACAGCCTCCAGCTTTTTCCAACCACAGAATTTACTCTTCCTAGATTTTCCATTTGTATTTAGCAAAATATAGCACCTTGTGGCCACAGGCAACATTGTAGACTTCCAGATTCTCAGTCTCGTTAATGGGAAATATTTTTGGACAAATGCTGTTGTAGACGCATTGACTTCTGTAGGGACCAAATTGGCTTAACGTCAATTTCCTTCACTGGAACTGGGTTAAAGATGTTGGCCTGCAAAATGGGAAAAGTTACATGAGATGCTTAGTTCTCCAGAGAATTAGGGTTAAATGCAGCAACCACCAGTTTGCACAGGGTTTCTTCCCGGAGTTTGCCAATCTGAGGATTCTGCAGTCGGGGCCACCAAAAGGTTAAGCAAAGGTGTAATTCAGTAGAATAGTTTTATGCTCAGGAGAGAAGGGATTCCCAAGCAGTAATCATGGGGGACCACTCTGGTAGAGTCTTTCTCGCCACCGACCTTGACGGAAACAGAAGGTGCATAAAATCAACCATGTCGAATGAGAGCGAGAACTTTCCCAAGGGAGACACCAAGCTCTAATCTTGCAAAAGCACATCTCAAAGGATCAAACCCTTGTTGACTACATATTGCTCTGCTGGGATTAGCCCACCGTTACATACCTAGAGGAAGGTTTGTCTTCCTGTCAACAAGGGCATCACCGTGTGTGTTGCAGGAAGTCACAGAATAATACAGATATCATGAGCAGTGGAGCCTGATTCACAGGATACTCTGTGAGTAAATATTCAAAAGAGGTGCTTTAAAAGAGCTTTTTAAAAAGAGCATGAACTAGGCATAAGTTTGGATAGGCCAGGAAGCTACATTTGTTAACCCTAACATGGGTCCCCTTTAAATTCCATTTCCCAGTGGTGTTCAACACCAGCTAGTTGGTCTTGAAACCACCAATTTAACCTTGTACAATGCATCTGCTCGAATGTTATGCTGATACAGGGGTATGTTGGGGGCATTGTAGGAAATCAACATGGCTCACCCTGGGAGGAACAATACTGCTCCTTCTCTTTGCAATGAATAGAGCTCCCCTCCCCCATGGCTGGGGGAAACTGCAGAGCTTGAAAATGTTGCTTTTGGACCATAATGGACTACAATTCCCCAAACTCAAAGACTATAATGGACTGTGACTCCCAGGATTCCTCAGACTAAGATATGATGGGAGTTGACATCCAAGAGGATTTTTTCCCCTAGTAGTGATCAACTGATATAGGAGGGGCTCACAGCAGGGTTGTTGGGCAAGTCCACCCTCAAATCCAGAGACATAAGGATATGGTGCAACACATAACTTTATCAGACAAGTCAAATATAGCACCATAGCATCACCACATAATCGCGAAAGGGCACGCAGATCAGATGACGTTGCTCTTTTGCAGTTATATTCTGCCCCAAACCCATAACTTTTTATTGATGGCTTAAGCCATCAATAGATCCCCCATGGTGCTTTTGTGCCAGCATTGTCGGCATATGGAACATTAGGGCTTTTCCCCTTGTACTTATACTGACAATGGCTGGATTGGCCAGAAGACTTTGGGGTGAGATCACAACATCTAGATAGGTGACAAACTTTTTAAAACTTTCCCTGATTTACTTGTAAGTTTTAAAGTGTGTTCAGGTGCTTGGTGTAACTTTTTTGATGTTTATTTTTTGTTTTACTTTTGAATTTCCTGTGCGATGATGTCACACAGGATTTCAAAGGAGGAAGTGAATGGGGCTTCATTCACTTCCTCCTTCAATTCCGGGGAAGCTTTTGCCAGGAGAGGAAGAAAAGTGTGGTGGTGGATGTTCTTTTGCCAGCATAAGAATAGATTCTTTTATACCGACAAATTGATGTCTTTAAAGGGTAGTCTGATAAAGACCACACTCTCTCTCCTCAAATGCCTTGCAAGGTAGAAACCATGGAAAGAAAGGATGCAAAAAGCTCTCAATTGCACTTTTGTTGAGTTTCACCAAATGCCATCCTTCTTTTGGCACTATATTTTACAGTGTAAGTATCCTGGCATAACAACACTTATTTTTGCACACAGCCATAATCACGAGACATAGACACCCCTTAATTATTGGAACATGACCACTCGTGCCGCTCACTTCTGCGTTTTTGCATGGGCGAGATTTTGGTGGTTCTCACAAGAAGAGTACACTTAAAAACCTAAAAATACCTAAAAGAACAAACATAACATACCTAAAATACCTAAAAATACCTAAAAGAACAAAAATAACAAACACACAAGCACTGAAACACACTTGGAAACTTGCCAGCAAAATGGGGAGGTTCATAAAAAGAGTATCCTGTACCTAGTTTTTGTGTTCTCTCCCAGAAGTGTTCTGGTGGAGACCACCCATTGATGCTGGAATCACGCCAGCAGAATGGGGCATGGTTTTGCACACAAGCAATGCTGCCCCCCCAAAAAAAAAAAAAGCCATGGGATGTCAATTGGCCACTTCTGCTCACTAATACAAAAGTTCGCCTTCTTAACAGCAGCAGAATGCTTGCATAATACTGGAGCATGACATTGTGTGATAGAGGAGCCCTTTTGTGGTATTGTTTCAACGTAAAGCCATATTTGCCACATCTGATAATCTCCTGAATCAAGCAGATAGAATATAACAATCCACCCATGCAATGCTGTGTGTGCCTCCCACCTGGACAGCTGGCAAGCCCCATTGGAGCACTTCTTTGGCTGTTTACTGGCCTGGCCAGGGAAGAAACATAGACGTGACTACTGCCCAGCACATGACCACCCCTCTGAGCTCCTGGAAAAGCAAAACACCAGTGGTAGTTGCCCTCTCTGAAGCCAGAATGGGCAAGTCTAGCCACCTGTTCAGGCTTCAGAGGGGATGACTACCACTGGGTTTAATTTTCTGGTGTACAATTGCCCCTCTGAGTTCCAGGAAAAGCAAAGTGCCAGTGGTAGTCACCCTCTCTGAAGCCAGAATGGGCACCTGTCCCACCATCGTGAGTCTAGCTGCCTGTTCTGGCTTTAGAGGGTGACTACCACTGGCGCTTTGCTTTTCCCGGAGCTCAGAGTCAAGCATGAGTAACAACTTTGAAGGGAAGCCAAGTAAAAAACCCAATGCAGATTTGGGCTTTGGCAGATGTGACACTTAAATCCAGGCCAGAGTATGTGTCACAACTCTAGCCCAAAGTAGTCCACATCCCATCCAGATCCCCCCCCCCATGTAGTCAACCCCTCAGAGGAGAAGGTTGAAGATGTTCTGGCCTCCATAGGGACAAAAATGTATGGTTTCAAATCACTAATAAGAATCTGCCCCCTATTGGTTGACATGGAATGATGAGGGGCCACCATCGTATTTTCTGTACATGGAATGGTGGGAGGCTAACATCTTGTCTTTCCCCCCAGGCAGTAAAATGTCTCAGGGAGCCCTTCTGCTATCATTATTCCTGCATTGCAGATGCAGAGCCTGAGGCTGAAAGAACAAATGGCCTTGTTGTGACTATGGACTTTTTCGGACGGCGATTTGTAACGCAAGCAGGCTGGTCCCTGTTGCGAGGCTGCTGCGTGACAGGGGAGCTGTTTCGGATGACCGTGATTAGGAAATGGCCAAATATGGCACTACAGCCTCCCAGCTCTTCTGGAACAGTATCAGCAGCGGGGACAGCGTCATCTGAAATGCCCCCCCCCCCTGCCACGCAGCAGCCTCGCAACAGGGACAAGCCTGCTTGCATTACAAATCACTGTCCGAAAAAGTCCTATGTGGCTGAGGTGGGATCTGAATGGAGAACTTCCTGAGTCATAATATGTATTAACTACCTCAGTTTTCAAACCATTCTGGTTAGGAACCCCATGTCTTCTATAGTCTGTCAAGTCGCTAGCAAAAGAGTTGTGATACACAGTCAAAAACACAGATGTACTTGTGTGTTATTTCTTCAGTATTTCTCCTCCTCTTCTCCTTCTTGGCCTCCTGGAAAGCATCATTTCCTCTCAGTTGCCTGCCTTGCTTTATTTCCCATCCAAAAATGGGTGTGGGGGGAATGTTTTCAGATACAAAGTGGCCTTTTTATGTCCAGAAAACAGCCCAGGCAATCTGTCAGTCTACCCCCCTAAAACCACTCACTAGACAAAGGGTTACCGTAGTAAGCGCCACAATAATGTCGAAACAGAAATATTACAAAGTAAAGGCTTATAAAATAATAAAAATTCTACTTAGTTCAGATACCTCCCAGTGCCTTTGGCAAAACACCTTAAGCATTCCACATAAGGCGGGCATTGTCTTCATAAGATGGCACCTCATAAAATGGTATTAAATATCACCGACGGGGCTTCATATTTCATCCAGCAGGGTTTAGGCTAGACATGTTCTATATCACACATTATTAGAATGACATCTGCTTTGCAAGTTCTGTACCCAGGAGCATACCTTGATAACTCATTTCAGCGCTCTTTCTCGGAGGGCTTCTGTGCCTTCATAATACCTAATATGTTTAACTCATTTTGAACAGAAGTCTCAGGCTCATCCTGGCCCTCTGGCCACAACTGTAGCTGTCAGGCAAAGGAGTCAGCTATCAAACATTACTCATTTATCATTAGCAGGGATGCAGCTGTACAAAAGAATCCAGCCACTGCTATGAAGAGCTGTCAACTCATTCCCTGTTATAATATTCTCCACTCTCAGCGGGGCATTTTACAGTGTACAGGCATGGGCCATTCTCCCTCCTGTGAGGAGATCTAGAATACATGGACAAGTTCCCTCTCTTACTCTGTTTTCACCCCTTGTTTTGGTTGCTTTGCCATCTAGCAAATTTGTTTGTTTGTTTCATAGAATCCTAGAATTGGAAGAGACCGCAAGGGCCATCCAGTCCAACCCTATGCCCTACAGGAATACACAATCAAAGCATTGTTTGTTTGTTTGTTTGTTTGTTTGTTTGTTCAGGCTCACCACCCACAAGCTGAGTGAGGAATGAGAGCTGAAAACTGCCTCTGTGCTCATCACTGTATAGTCTCCTATCCCCCTCAGGGGTATTTAGAAAAGTGTAACACCTTTCCCCCAGAACATCTGCCATGTTTATAGTTCATGGCCAGGGTCCAATGCATATATCTCATGAGTCAGTTGCAATTGTGCCTGTGACTGCATGGATGGGGTGGGAGGTTCATATTCCTATCTGTAAGTCATCCTTTAGCACTTGAAAGGCTCTGATTTTATGGGGCAGGAGTGCTGCTGCTGAAATTGAGGACTACCTAGAAGTGGAAAAGTAATTGTCCCAAATCCCCCAGCATCCCAATCTGTTTGGGGGACTCTGAAATTCATAGTCCAAGAAATAATGGCTGGAATGAACAACTGTAGTTACAAATGCATAACCTAGAGTTACATGTTCATTACTGATTCATATTCATGATCCCTATGTATTAAATAGCATAGGGAATATGTAGGGATTGTAAACATCCCCAATCCTGACTTACCAGGCAGTAGCTACTGCAAGCAATGGAGGTCTATTCACCTGTATTCACCTGTGGACACAACAGACTTTTCCAACCTCCCTCCTGAAAGTGATCTCTGGTGCAAGGAGGAATTGTAACAGGGATCCTGCTTCTGAATGTTACTTTAGTGATGACTAGGGCATGGGAACTGTCTGCTGTGTCCAGATTGAAGGAGAGCAGGCTCCCGTTCCTTACAGCAAGTGCTGAGTGGGTAGATCAGGATGAAGTGGAGTCAGGCTAGAAGACTAAGGGCTCATCTACACCAGCCAGGATACACCAGCTCCCAGCCTGCATATCCTGGCTGTGGAGCTGGCCCGTTCTACTCCTGTTACCTGAAGAAAATGGGCCAGAGTCCACACAGGAATGCCAGCCCATTGCTGCAGCTGCTGCTGCCATTTTCCTTGCTCTGCTGGGGCAGGGCAGCCAGCTACACCATGTGACAATCCCCATGCATGTGACATGCTGCAGGCCTGACCCCTGGACCTGGCAGAGCAAGGGTGACTGCCGGAAACAGCAAGAGCTCATCTGCCAGGATGGGCTCCTGTAGACACATGGGGCCCAATCCATCCCATCCCAGCAGGAAGATATAAAACTGGGTATTTTTTTAAAAAAATGTGGTAAATGACCCTATCCCAGCTTGCCCCCCATTCCAGCCCTGTATCTGACCCAGGTGTGGTAAGGGCTGCCTGGGGACAGAACAGGGCAAAAGTGCCACATCATCGGACTGCAGGACTCTAAGACGAGGGCAAGATGGGGATTTGGCCCATGTAGATAAGCCCTAAGTAGCTGATCTAGAGTCCTGGTCAATGTTTTCAAATTCTGGGGTTGTCTCTGCTCTGTGGTGTGAGAAGGGGGTCACGGCATGTGGCAGTTTTGAATCTTGCTGACTCCCACCCCATGAATTTGGTTTTTTAAAAAATAAAAAAACTGTTGAGCTCAGCCTTTTAGTAAACAATGGAGAGCCTCTAATCTTAGGAAGGCAAGCCAGTTTTCAGACTACATATAACTCTGTCCATGGGAGAAAAGAGTATTCAATAGGAGGGAAGTGGAAACATGTTTTAAGAGCGCTGTTTTTGTTTGTTTGTTTGTTTTTTGTTTGTTTGTTTTGTTTTTTTGGAATTGTTCAAGGATTAGTCTAGCTCCATTAAATGCTCTAAGTAAATGTTTAATTAACACCACCTTTCTTGTCACCTACCCTGCCTTTTACATAACTGACTGGTATGTGTTTATATGCTTGTTATGTGCTTGTCTTATCTACATACACATGCATGTGTGAATGAACAGTATGTTGTAAAGGTAGTAGTAGTTAGGTATTGTATGTAGAGTTTTCAGGGTAGGTGAGAGACAGCAATGTCAGGGAGATGAGGATGTCTAGGCTGATGATTAACCTATTTCTGTTGTACTAAAAACCAATAAAACCCTTAAATATAGAAACAATCTCACTGGTGCAGAGAGCAAATGCAAGTGAATAACTGCATCTAAAGTGTCCCACAGTTCTTGAAGGAAAGGTGGGTTTTATAAACATGATTGATAACCAACCAAGCAAAGAATAAGCAAATATAGGAGGAGAAACCACAGGTCCAGTCAAGACCACTCAAGTATGAATCTAACATACCATGCAACAAATTTCAAAACAATGTTCCAATCAGCTTTGATGTCCCTATTTTGACCACTTTCTCTGTTGATTCTGTTTCCTCCTTTTGAACCACAGCTCTTCCTCTTCCTGCTCAGCCCTGAAGCCTCTGCTGGGTCCATCTGTTTCCTTAGGCAGATGTTTCCCTTCATTACCCAAACCTTCTTCAGTATCGTTGAGCCACAGAGCTTCCAGTTTTCTTCAGCATGTCCCTCAAAAACCCTTTGTGGCAGAGAGACCACCATGAGAAACTGCCCTCTCTCCCACAAATGCCCGTTGCTGGTCAGAACATAGTCCCATTCAGTGTGTAGCTGCTTCCCACTCTCTTCCCCACTAGAAAACCAACCTGTTGCTACTACATTCTCATCCCCTTAACCCCATGTGAAGAGATACAAAGAGACCCAGAAAGGGCCACAGGTTATGGCCCATCATATTAGCCATTTCTCATTGTCATGGTAAAAGATACCAGCAATGCCCATATTGAGGTTGGGAAGCCTCAGGCCTTGGGACAAAATCAGGCCCTCCTGGAACCCCAGTCCAGTCCTCTGGGGTTCTCCAGGTGGCTATTTTTTATTTATTTATTTATACCCCGCTCTTCAGCCACAAGGCTATCAGAGCGGCTTACAAATTGTTTTAAGCAATAGCTATTTACACATCTACACTGCATTAAGCAGTTTCCAATGTGTGTTAGCTAATTGCCCCCACAAGTTTTGTACAGTTTCTTTCTCATGCAAAAAGGTTGAAATGCATCTCCTAAGGCTTAGGGTGCATCTACAGTGTAGAAATAATGCACTTTGACACCACATTAACTGCCATGGCTCCATCCTATAGAACTGTGAGATTTGTAGATTTGTGAGCCACCAGCACTCTTTGGCAGAGAAAGCAAAAGACCTTCTAAAACTACAAATCCCAGGATACCATAAGATGGCGCTACAGCACGTAAAGTGGTGTCAACCTGCATTATTTCTACACCCTTGGGAGTTGTCAAGATGGGCAATTTACTCTATCTTTCCCCCATCTTGGAGGGAACAACGCAGGGCATTTGCCCCATTTTTGCCACTGGGCAGTCCTCGTGACCGCTGGGGCAAGGACAGGGCCAAGACAGGGGGAAGACAGGGTAAGGACCATTGCACCATTGACTGCAGGAGCCCATTTTAGCATGCCAGCATGTTGATGCAGCTGCTGTCTGCCTCACTCTTCCATAGCTAGGAAGCAGGCCCACAGCATGTGACCAGGCTGGTCATAGGCAGGGGGCCTTGCTCACATGCTGTGGGCCAGCTTCCTGGCTTCCGAGGGTGGGACTCGAGCAATGGCAGTAGTGGCTGCAGAGACCAACCAGTGTACCAGTCTACACTCCATTCCATTCTGTGCAGGTAATAGGGGAGCAATAGGCTAGATCCACAGGCGGAGTATGCCAGTGGGGAACGAGCATATTCTGCCCATGTAGATGAGCCCTTCATTACAGTTAGTAAGAACTTTCAGGTAAAAAAGGTTGGAGCTTTTGTTCAATTAATTTGCTTTTGATGCATTTAACCACCCTCCAAATGTCTTTAAAACTGAATTTGGCCATTGTACTGAGATTCCTCACCTATGGCCAATATAGACCTCTCCAGTGGTGGCACTAGGGGATGCAAAGAGGCTGAACCGCACCAGATAACACTGTTGGAGGGAGGGGTGACAACCTTAGTGATGCTGCAGGTCATCCTGGACACAGTTTCCAAATAACTGTTACAGCTATTTTTACTTTATTCTTTTTTCAGTTAAAACGAAAAAAACTGTGCAACTAGAGCGCAGACAGAAAATCTTAATAATTTGTGAAACTACAAATCCCAGGATTCCATAGGATGGAAACCTAGCCATGAAAGTAGCATCAGAGTTCTTGCTTAAGGATGTGCTTAGTGGCTGTGTTGTCCATCTTTTCCCATCAGTCTGATGTATGTGAGATCTCTTTTTGTTAGGTCTTTCAAAATCAACTATTAGTGAAATGTATAAAACAAGTATAATTGGTGTCTGATACTCTTAAACTAACCTGTTGGTATGTGGTAGTATCATTTTTTTTAAAGCATTTGAAATATTTTCAATGAATTGTCATCAGGTTGATGATGTAGTATGAATGTAATTCAAATGTAGTTCAAACCTAAGAGGGGTGGCATCTTAAAGAGGAGACTCCAAGTCAACAATCTTAAACAAGCTACCATGAGAGACAACTTCCAGGCAAATCTGCAAACAAAACTTGAAGACCATCCTACAGATCCTTCTCCTACAGTGCTTTGGTAATATATCAAAAATAGTATCCTCCAGTCTGCAGAAGAATCCCTCGGGTTCTCCCACAGGAAAAATCAAGACTGCTTTGATGAAAACAACCAAGAGATCCAGGAGCTGTTGGCAAAGAAGACAACTGCTCACCAGGCATACCTTGCCCACCCAACTTGCCATGTAAGAAAAGAAGTTTTCCGCCTCACATGTAGCAAACTACAACAAAAACTCCGAGACATGCAGAACAAGTGGTGGATCAATATAGCAGAAAAGACGCAACGCTGTGCAGATCTGGGCGATCATAGAGGATTTTATGAAGCTTTTAAAGCAGTGTTTGGACCTACTTATCAGGTCCAAAGCTCCTTATACAGTACAGATGGTCAAACATTAATTACTGATAAAGCCTCCATCCTGAATTGATGGGCTGAACATTTTCAAAGTCTCTTTAGTGCCAACCGAGTAGTCCAAGGTTCAGCTATCCAACATATGATACAAAAACCGATGAAAAATGAATTTGGACATAGCTCCCACTCTGGAAGAGACCCTTAAGGCCATACAGCAGATGAAAAACGGCAAGGCAGCTGGGATTGATGGAATCCCACCTGATATTTGGAAACATGGAGGTCATGCACTCCACGATAAATTACACGAACTCCTTGTGAATTGCTGGGGAAAAGGGGAACTGCCATCAGACCTCCAAGATGCAGTCATCATCACCCTGTACAAGAACAAAGGAGCAAAATCCGATTGCTCAAACTATTGAGGCATAACACTGCTCTCTATTGCTGGAAAAATCCTTGCAAGGATACTCCTGAACAGATTAGTTCCTAATATTGCAGAACTTCTTCCTGAAAGCCAATGTGGCTTCACAGCCAATAGGAATACTACAGATATCGTATTTGCCCTTAGATAACTGCAAGAAAAATGTAGGGAGCAGAAGAAGGATCTCTATATAACGTTTGTCGACCTCACCAAAGCCTTCGACACTGTGAGTAGAAAAGGTCTGTGGCAGATCCTGGAAAGACTACGATGTCCCCCCAAATTCCTTAAAATAATTATCTTGCTACACGAGGGCCAGTACGGTCAAGTCAGAAATGGTGATGCTCTTTCAGAGCCCTTTCTAATAACTAATGGAGTGAAACAAGGTTGTGTTCTTGCTTCAACTTTATTTACAATGTTCTTCAGCATGATGCTCCAAAGGGCTACAGCAGAGCTTGAAGAAGACAGCATCTATATACGTTACCATACTAATGGTAGCTTGTTTAACTTAAGCCGTCTGAGGGCTCACACTAAGACTCTAAACTATCTAGTCCATGAGCTGCTCTTCACTGATGCTGCTGCCCTTGTTGCCCACACAGAAGCAGCTCTGCAGCGCCTAACATCCTGCTTCACAACAGCTGCAGAGCTGTTTGGGCTGGAAGTCAACCTGAAGAAAACGGAAGTTCTTTACCAACCTGCACTACAGGACGAACACCATCATCCCCACATTGCCGTCAGCAAATCTGTGCTTAAGTCCATTCAGCAGTTCACCTACCTGGGAAGCATCATCTCCTCAGATGCCAAGATTGACAAAGAAATCGATCACAGACTAGCAAAGGCATATAGCGCATTTGGAAGACTGCCTATACACCTGAGGCAGTACACACCTAAGGCGAACACCTGACACCCGAGTAAACACCTGAGGCGAAGCACAAAAATCAGTGTGTATAGAGCCATTGTACTGTCTATTCTCCTTTATGGGTCTGAAACATGGGTCACCTATTGCCACCACTTATGACTACTCGAACTCTTTCATCAGTGCTGTATACGCACAGTCCTAAATATGCACTTGACTGACTATGTGATTAATGTTGCTGTCCTTGAGCAAGCAGGGATCATCAGCATTGAGGCCATGATATTGAGAACATATCTGCGCTGGGCAGGGCACATTTCTAGCATGGAGGACCATCACCTACCAAAAATAGTACTCTATGGTGAACTCACCACGGATCAGCGTAAGAGGGAGGCTCCAAAAAAGCGATACAAGGACTCTCTGAAACAACATCTCAGGCTTGGCCAAATTGATCAACAACAATGGTCTGCCCTGGCCTCACATCGGGAGGCATGGAGACGCACTATCCACAATGCTGCAGCCTTATTTGAGAACTCACGCCAAACAAGTCTTGAAGAGAAACAACAACACAGAAAGAATCACAACCCTGAAACATCACCCAAGGAGACCTTCTGCTGTGCTTTCTGCAACTGGACTTGTTTATCTTGGATTGGCCTTTTTAGTCATCTGTGCGCTTGCAGAAAGCGTGGGATGAGTCCTTCCTGAATCTTCGTTTGCGAAGAAAAGCCAGAGAGATAAATATAATTATTGTTATTGTGTGTGGTTTTTGGTTTTTGTGAACTGTTTGTAGTGTGTTGTATTATGAGACATACAGTATGCAAACATGCCAACTATGATGGATATCCATGTCTGTTCAGGGAAGTGATTGGGTTTCTTTGTGGCATAAAGGGATGTAAACAGCATCATTTTCCTATGAAGAATGTTGGAAAAGGACACTAATCCCATGCCAGAATAGAAATAATGGAATAATGGAATCTTAGAGTTGGGAAAGACCATGAGGACCATCTAGTCTAACCCCTTGCCAGGTTGGGAATATACAACTAAAGTACTCCTGAACGGAGGGCATACAACCTCTGTTTAAAGTTCTCCAAAGAAAGAGAGCCCATCACCGTAATCCATTCCACTGTTGAACAGCTCTTACAGTCAAAAGGGTCTTCCTAAAGTTTAGGTGGAATCTCTTCTCTTGTAACTTGAATCCATTGTTTTTTTTGTTCTGGAGCTGTAGAAAACAAGTTGTCTCCATCTTCTACATGACATCCCTTCATATATTTAAACATACCTTGTCTGCGTTGGCCAGAATACTCCACCTTCCAGGCTTCCACTGCTGTTGCTTGTCACACTCTCTGAAGCCAGGAAGGAGGCTCTCAGCATGTGATCATGGCTGATCACATGCTGGGGGCCTTGATCACATGCTGGAGGCCTCCTTCCTCGTTTCATAGTGATACCAGCAGAGGCAGAGGAGGCGTCCAACGATACAGCTTGACATGCGGGTACAGACTCCTGAGTTCATGCACCAGACCCACCCATGTTTTCCCATGTGACATAGGTTTTCCTGCGGGTTATTTTGAAATGTTTTAAAAGGCTTCATCCTGGCTTCTCCCCGGCCTTGCCTCAGACACAATCAAGACTGTCCGAAGGCAAATTGGGGCAAAAGCCCTGTGTTGATTGGACTGCAGGGATCCAACACTGGGGAAGCCAGGGTAAATGGGCCATCTAGACAGGCCCTCAGTCTTCTCTTCTCCAAGCTAAACATACCCAGCTCCTGAAATCATTTTTCATAATAAATAAAATGGAACAAGTGTATTTATTCATAAAATAAAATAAAATGCCCCATCCCCATGAAGGTAAGTGGCACTTTGAAACACAGAATCTTAGATTTGGCAGGAATTCCAAGGATCACCTAATCCAAACCCCTGCTAATGGAGGCACCCATTGTTAAAGTACCTCTGAGAGGTAGACACCCAACCTCTGTTGAACAGACCTCCCACAAAGGAGAACCCACTCCCTTCCAAGGGTGTCTATTCCATTGACAAACAACTCTAACCCTTCAACAGCACTTCCTAATGTTTTCTCAGAATCCTCTTTCTTGTAGTTAGGATACACTGGTTTGGATCCTCCCCACCCACCCGCCAGAGCAGCAGAAAACAGGCTCACTTCATCTTCCACATGACAGCCCTTCAGATAGTTAAAGAGACCTGTCATGTAACTTCTTAGTCTTCTCTTCTCATAGAATCATAATTGGAAGGGGGGCTGTGAAGTTTCTCTCATGGGGTGTGTCCCTTCTTCTTGCTTCTGCTGAGCACAAGGGACCCTCCGGAGACCGTTTATACTAGCTGGCACCACCCATTGACTTTAACCCTTTCTGTGTAACCCAATGGGAGCCCTAGTGGTGCAGTAGTTAAATGCTGGTACTGGAGCCACAACGTTGCAAGTTCTATCATAAGAGCTCCAAAGTTCACTCAACCTTCCATCCTTTTGTAGGAGAGTAAAATGCGTAGCCAGCTTGTGGTGACAACTAGCTAGCACACATTGGAAACCGCTTAGAGAGTTCCTAGTGCGCTACAGAGCGGTGTAGATGTGTAAGTGCTATTGCTTAACCATTTGTAAGTCACTCTAAGAGCCTTTGTGGCTGAAGAGAGTGCTATAAATACCTAAATAAATAAATAAATACAGGGTTCAGTTTGTGTTTCCAACTCTGACTCTGCAGAGCTTCAACTAACCCCACACACACGTTCCTGTGGAAAGAAAGAATGTAAAAAAGAAGTGTGCAGAAGGGAGAGATGTAAAGGAAGTTTATTCCAAACAGACATTACATAGCAAGAAAAGGTATATCTTTCATGAAAAGCTCCTTCCTTCCAGGTTCACTTAGTCAGAAGTTACAAATTACAGATATGTTTAGTCATTCCAGCCAAGTTTATAAAGTAAACATAAGCCCTAATGCAACTAAACTAGACAGTTCCCTATTCTACTTACAAGGGTGCAGTCCAGATGTGCTAGATGTTCATGGGGATCAGGAGTCTAGGCCTTACAGCTCAGCCTCTACTAAGCATCCCACATAATTGGTACAAGAGTTCCCCTGGCTCAGGCCTCTCTTTGTTCTTCTCTCTGCCTCGTGGCCCTAAGGTCTTATTTATCACCTCTTCTCAGAAGCATCTTGAAGATTGCTGCTGCTGGACATCTTCATTGGCCAGTTATCCCTCATGACCTGTGACTCCTTCATGATACTGACCCCCAATAAACTGTAACTTTACTTTCAATATGTAGTTAACCTCTTGTTTACCTGGTTGGCTGTGCTGCCCAGATAATGGGAAAGCCCATTATCACAGCCCCATAGGCTGTTGAGTCTAATCCCCCACTGAGTGCAGGGAATCCAGGTATAGCATCCTCAGAAGGTAGCTGTCTTCCTCTTTCTGAAGATGTTCCGCGAAAGAAACCCCCACCACCTCTATAGGCAATTGGTTCCATTGTTAATCCACTCTTACTGTCATGAAGTTCGTCCTAACATTCAATTGAAATCTACCCTTCCGTAACTTAAAACCATGAGACCAGGTCCTACTGTCTCAGAGAGCAGAGAACTAGTCCTCCCCATCTTCTCTGTGACAGCCCTTTTAGGTATTTATAGATTGCAAAATGTCACCCCTCTGTCTTTTCCTCACCAGGCTGAACATGTCCAGCTCCCTCGGCTTTTCATCATACTTTTGGTTCTCCATAACCATTATCATTCTTGTTGCCCTTCTTTGAACTTGGTCGAATTTGTCTATATCCTTCATAAAATGGGGTGCCCAGAACTGAACACAGTACTCCAGATGAGGCTTGCCTAGGGCAGAATATAGCTGGACTATTACTTCCCTTGTTTTGGAAGCTACAGTTCTATTAATGCAGGCTAAAATATTATTTTCCTTCTTTGCTGCAGCTTCATACTTCTGGGTCATGTTCAACTTATGATCAACAATAATCCCATGGTCCTTTTTATATATGCTGCTGCTAAGCCAAGTATCCCCCACCCTATAAGTGTGCATTTGGTATATTTATATTTATATTTATATTTATATTTATATTTATTTCTAGCATGCTTTTTTGTCAAGGCTGGGACCCAAAGTGGCTCATACTTTTAAAAAACACACAATTAAAACATACAAAAAGTGTTCATTGAAACAGAATAGCCTAAATACAATAGTCTAAAAAGTCTGTTTTGTGGCCTAAATTTAGAATTCGGCATTTTTCTCTGTTTCATTCTATTAGTTTTAGCCCAGTTTTCTACTTTGCTGAGGTCCTTTCGAATTCTGTTCCTATCTTCCAATGTGTTAAATTTACGCAGTTCCCTCAACCATTCCTCAACTAGAGTAGATACATTGAGTCAATGGAATTTCCATGCATCAGGTTCCCATGAATTCAATGGATCTACTCCATTTGGAACTAGCAATTGGTTTTAGGCCTGAGCAAGCACACCAGCCACCTAGCCCTAGTTTTCTCTTGGTGAAATGCATTTCTTTTAAATTATCATTGTTAGGCCTAAATTTCCACCTATATCTCTCATTGAGTATGTGCAACAGTTCTGAAAATCTGGATCAATCTTGTGTTTGTGTGTTTGTGTGTGTGTGTGTGTGTGTGTGTGTATGTGAATTGCACTTGCACTCATACATGCCTTCAAGTCCTCTGTTGATTTATGGCAACCCCATGAATTTCAGAAGGTTTTCTTAGGCAAGAAATACTGAGAGGTGGTTTTTGCCAGTTCCTTCCTCTGAAATGTAGCCTACAGCATTGGTACTCCTTGGCAGTCTCCCATCCATGTACTAACCAGAGCTGAATTTGCTTAGCTTCCAAGACCAGACAGGATTTGGTTCCTTTATGGCATTTAGGCCCTGTAGGGGTCGTTATTATGACCTCTTTTTTTTGGTCATTCATTTCCTCTCTTTTGGTGACACATCCATCAAATCTCTGGCCCTTTCCATTTCTTCAAAAGCTAGCTCCTCGGGGAAATTTCCACTATTTGTGGCAATGTAGGCTTGCAAGACAATGAATCCATCTGCCTGCTCTGCTCAAAACAAGTTAAACATATAGGGCATTATGATGCCTTTTCTCCTCCTCATCCTTATATTGAAAGTCTGAAGGTAATGCTAGCACAATTAAATATAGATGAGCTGACTCTCTTGATTGACTTGAAGTCTGCATGAAGGAGCTGGAAACGTAAACCCCCTCCGAGGGCCACACCCCTTGCTAAGCCCAAGGCTATGCTTTTCAAGGCAGGACAATTATAATTAATTGAGTGATCTGACAGAAAGCATAACTTCCAGAGGTAGCAGCCGCAAGTGACACATGGCATATATCAAGAGCAGGATGGGCCACATGAAGGGTTAATCTGGCTGGCTGGAACAAGGACACAAAATCATGCCTGTGGCTACTACCAGGTTGATTTGTTAGAAAACTCTAGAAAGGACCTTTTTATTCCACTCCTTTCTTTTCCCTTTATCATTATTATATTAATATTATTATTATTTTCTTTTCTGTCTTTATGAAAGCAGATTGGCAGGAGAGGAGAATACCTTTCTTTGCATCATCACCTTCCAAAGTGCTCCTTCTAATTAGGGAACCATTTTTCCAAGGAAGAACAGTAAAACAGTGTGGGAAAGTATGGCTTGTAACTCTTAACACCGTTCTAACACCATTCATAAGCACCATTCAGAAGGGCACTGAACAACTTTTCCAATCAGGACTGGGGTAGTATTTATGCCTCAAGATGGAGTTTCTGAGTTTTGGCTTGAATGCATATTTCAAATAGGACTGCCACAAGAAATACAAGGCAAGACTCTTCTCCCTTCAATAGGTGGAAGAGGAAATTTCAGTAGGCACTGTGTTTGATCCAAGCAACACCTGCTGAATGTTGGAAACAAAGAGGTATAAACACTTGACTAAAGTGATTAGAGAGAGAGGAAAGTCTAGATAATGTCTGCTCTTTGTGTCACCTCCCTCTATGGAGATTATCAGATAGAAACGCAAAAAGTGTTTCTGTCCACAATCTCCAGACCCGTCCCTGTCCTGGCACATTAACCCTCCCCATCAGACTTACCTTTTCATCCATCAACAGGCAGCCCAGGAATTAACAGAGCTCTAAAAGAGCTCTGTTCACTTTCTGGACTGAAATCCTGCCCATTCTCATGAGAAGATGCAAGTGTGGGAAATTCAAAAATAAAAAGTAAAATAACAAGAAAAAAGTTACACCAAGCACAGAAACACACTAAAAAAATAACAAGTAACCTGGGGAGGTTCCTAAAAAGAGGGTAGCCTACCTTGTTTTTGTGATCCCACCTGGAAGTGTTCTGGCAGGACCGCCCATTGACGCTGCATTCATGTGAGTTAAATGGCAAGAGGTTTCACACACCAGCAATGCGGGCACCAAAACAATCTGTTCAAAGCAATCTATTCATGGCTCAGCCTGACCAGAGAAGGGTGACCAGGATGGTGGGTGGTCTGGAAGCCATGCCCTATGAGGAGCAGCTTAGGGAGCTGGGCATGTTTAGTCTGGAGAAGAGAAGGTTGAGAGGGGACATGATAGCCATGTTTAAATATTTGAAGGGATGTCATACGGAGGATGGAGCAAGCTTGTTTTCTGCTGCTCCAGAGACTAGGATACGGAGCAATGGGTTCAAACTACAGGAAAAGAGATTCCACCTAAACATTAGGAAGAACTTCCTGACAGTAAGAGCTGTTCGGAAGTGGAATACATTATACATTGCCTTGGAGTGTGGTGGAGTCTCCTTCTTTGGAGGTTTTAAACAGAGACTAGATGGCCATCTGTTGGGAATGATTTGATTGTGTATTCCTGCATGGCAGGGGGTTGGACTAGATGGCCCTTGAGGTCTCTTCCAACTCTATGATTCTATGATTCTATGAATAATGACAGCAGAATTCAAAAGGATGATGTCATGTGATTTTGGCATCATTTTGCGTTCTGATGTCATTATTCTGGTGCCAGATTAGCCGCATCTGATAATCTCCTATATCTTTCTTTGGCTTGTGTACCAAAGCCTTTTGTTTCCTTTTTTATTTGTTGAGGTCCCACTCCTTCTTTGAGAAGTTAAGTCTCTTTGTTCCTTTTGTCTGGGGAGGGAGCATCTATGGGACTCCAACCCAAATAATGGCTGCTAGCTTACCCCCACATATGAGAACCAGCTTTTAGGAGCTCTTTTAACCAACTATAGGTCACCTTCTTTTGCCTTTCTCCTTTCCTATGCTAAGATGGATTTCCTGAGAGCATAAACATGTTATCTTTTTTGACTGTACAAGAGCATCCAGAGTACAAGAGCATCCTGCTTCTGCCACCACCTCATATTGCACTAGCCCTGCTTAACTCTGCTTAATATAGGGCTTGTCTAGATGGGTTATTTACCCAAGCTTCCCTCCATCTTGGAACCCTGCAGTCCAAATGACACAAGGCTCTTGCTACAGTTCACCTCTAGGCAGTCCTGACAACACACAAGGCAAAGCCAGGGGGAAGCTGGCGTAAAGCCTTCTAAAGCATTTTAATAGAACAGTTGGGAAAACCTGCATTATGCAGGAAAACCTGGACAGCTCTGCATGCTGGCCTGTATAGCTGGACAACGACAATGCTGGAGTTGTTCTGCAGCCAGGATGGAGGGCCCCAGCACATGATCAATGCCCTCTGCATGTGACCATCCTTGATCACGTGCTGAGGGTCTCCTTCCTGGCTTCAGAGAGTTCAATGTGCAATAGCAGGGGAGATGCCTGCTGATACCAGCCAGTGTGTCCGTGCAGACTCCTGTCGGTTTTGTCATTGTAGTGGGGGGTGGGGAACAGGCCATATCCAGGGTGAGAATATGCTGGCCAGCAGGCAGCATATTATGGCCGGTCTAGACAAGACCACAGATACCGAATATTCCTAGACTGAAACTCCCTCTTCTGAAATTAAAGTTACTGAAGCCCGATCCCTTATTTCATGTGGCAAGCCTAGTTTTGAAGCAAATTCAGGCGCACCTGCTAATGCAAAGTATCCACAGAATTACAAGGGAAGTGAAAAGAGATTTCTTAAGTTTTTTGTGGTTTTTTTCCAGGCTGTGAGGCCGTGTTCTGGAAGCGTTTATTCCTGACGAGTTTATTCTCTGGAGATGCCAGCCACAGATGCAGGCGAAACATCAGGAATAAACTCTTCCAGAACATGACTTCACAGCCTGGGCGGGGGGGGGGACATGAAAAACCTGTGGATACCGGCCGTGAAAGCCTTTGACTTCAGCTTTGCTTAAAATAGCAAATTTCTTCAGCCAAGGGTTCATCATTTCTTGTTGCCCCTTTGTTAGGCACAGTGTTAGGCACAGAAAAAAAAGTTGGCAAGCAAAGGGGCATGTGTAAAATGGTATGCTAGAGGTGTGTAAACTTCTATGATAAGTGCTAAAAAAATGAATCAGGATACATTTTCTCATTCTCTCATAATATTGATTATTTGAATTGATTTGATTTGTATCCCACCTTTCTCCCAATATGGGTGTCATGCCCTGTGAGCCTCATGAGGCTATAGAGTCAGAGGAGGAGGAGGAGGACATGGCAGGGAATGGCCCTACAGACTCTGGCACAGGTTTATCTACACCTGTGCCAGCTGGGACCCCTGCCAACCTCAAGGCTCGAGCAGAGGAAGAGCCTGGTCTGAGTGGGTTGGGATCAGTCCCAGCAGAGAGAGTCCTGCCCATTTAGATAAGGAAGAAGAGAGGGTCTTACCTCCACCATCATATATCCAGCAGCGAGCTCAAAAGGAAGCTCAAAGGAAGTCTCTGAGACTTTATGAGAAAAACCTGCTTGTTAAGAAACACCTGACAAAGCCTTAATTGCTTTATATATGCTAGGAGAGGTGATGGAGGCTTTGTTAGAGATCACCTGATCTTCCTCGTGAAAGCTTCCTGCTTACTGGTGCCTGGATTCCAATTATCTTGACTTCTGTTACCTTGACTCATGCTTAGACCTTGGACTGTCCCTGAGTACTCTGCTGCCTGCTCCTGTTGATCCTCAGACTGCTTTGGACTATGGCTGGACTGATTGCCATAAACCTCTGCCCTTTTGGACTGTGTTTGCATTACTGTGGGCTAATTAACAGTTGGCTCCCTTTACAGACTAGTGCTGTTTATACTTTGGTGGTACCTAGTTGCTTTCAGGACAATGGGACCCAAAGTGGCTAATACTAGAATCAAGATCATCAAATGGAACCAAATGGTGGGAGATTCAGATCCAGAAGAAGGAAGAGCTCTGGTGGAGCACTGGTTAAATGCCAGTACTGCAAGCCAAAACCGAGTTTGATCCCAGAGGGCTCCTACGTTGACTCAGCCTTCCATCCTTCCGTAAGCTGGTAAAATGAGTACCCAGCTTGCTCAGGGCAATTAGCTAACACAGTATAAAACCACTTAGGGGCTGCTTTGGCACTGATAAGTGGTATATACTCTCTGGCTTTTTCTTCGCAAATGAAGATTCAGGAAGGACTCATCCTACACTTTCTGCAAGCGCACTGATGACTGAAAAGGCCAGTCCGAGATAACCACATCCGGTTGCAGAAAGCACAGCAGAGGGTCTCCTTGGGTGATGTTTTTGGGTTGTGATTCTTTCTACGTTGTCGTTTCTCTTCAAGACTTGTTCAGAATGAGTTCTCAAATAAGGCTGCATCAATGTGGATAGTGCGTCTCCCTGCCTCCCGATGTGAAGCCAGGGCGGACTATTGTTGGTGATCAAATTGGCCAAGCCTGAGATGTTTTTTCAGAGAATCATTGTACCGCTTTTTTTGGAGCACCCCTCTTACGCTGATCTGTGGCAAGTTCACCATAGAGTACTATTTTTGGGAGGCAATGGTCCTCCATCCTAGAAACAAGCCCTGCCCAGCGCAGCTGTGTTCTCAATATCATGACCTCAATGCTGGTGATCCCTGCTCGCTCAAGGACAGCAACATTTGTCACATAGTCAGTCCAGTGTATATTTAGAATTGTACGTATACAGCACTGATGAAAACGTTCGAGGAGTCGTAAGTGTTGGCAATAGGTGACCCATGTTTGCTATTGCTATTCTTCATACAGCAAATGGGGAAACTATGTGCTGGAATTCAATGCTACAAGATTTAGTTACATCCATGAACTTGGATGGTATTAATAGGAGATTGGAGAAGTTAATGGAGGGTAAAGGTATTGGTGGCTACAATTTCTGATGGCTATATATCATCTGCATTATCAAAATCAGTAGATTTCTCGATATCAGTTTCTGGGGAACACAACTGGAAGCATGCTATTCCATTTATGTCTTACTTGTGGGATTCCCACAGATAATTAGGCTACATCAACAGGAGCATAGTGTCCAGATCAACAAAATTAGTGGTGCCACTGTATTCTGCTTTGGTTGAAACTTACTCAGAATACTGTGTCCAATTCTGGGCACCACAATTCAAGGATATTGAGAAGCTGGAACATATCTAGAGGAGGGCAACCAAGATGATCAAAGGTCTGGAGACCAAGCTTCATGAGGAACAACCAAGAGAGCTGGGCAAGTTTAGCTTGAGGAAAAGAAGACAGAGAGGTGACATGATAGCTATCTTTAAATATCTGAAGGAAAGTCATGTAGAAGATGAAGCCAGCTTGTTTTCTGCTTCTCCAGAGACTAGAACATGAACCAATAGTCTTAAATTACAAGGAAAAGGATTCCACCTAAACATTAGGAGGAACTTCTTTACTGTAAAAGTTGTCTGACAGTGGGATAAACAGCCTCAGAGTGTGGTGGACTCTCTGGAGTTCTTTAAATAGAGGTTGGATGTGCCTCTTTCAGGAATACTTTAATTGTGTATACCTGGATGGCAGAAGGTTGGACTAGATGACCCTTACAGTCACTTCCAATTCTAAGATTCTATGATTCTGTGACTCCATAACTGCCAGACAAAACTGAACTTTGGTCCAATTAGAACACCTCTTCTAATACTCTGATTTTTAGATGAAAATGTTTTCCTATATGCAATAATCTTCTGCAATCAAAAATATTTTTCCTCCATTAAAAAAATAATATTGGCAGGTTCCTCACTTATTTGAGATGGTCAGAGCTACATAAGAGTGAAAGAAGTCCACCCCATGGATCAGGCCAATGCTTGATCTAATCCAGCTCTGGTTATTCTAGAGCACGGATCATTTCACTTTCTGTGGGATTATGGGATTTGCAGTTTGGGAAAGGATACTTAGAATTGTCCACCAGAGAGCTCTAGTACCTCACCAAAGAACAAACCCCAGGATTCCATAGGATGTTTCCAGGGCAGTTAAAATGGGACATATGTGCTCTAATTGTGTAACGCCAATGGCATTCAAATCCCATTTCCTAACCCTGAAGCTCATCAGGTAACCTTGGTCCAGTTATTCAACCAGATTTTATGAAGAACAAAGGGGAAGAACCATGGATACCACCATGAGTTTCTTGGATGAAGAATTGGACAGACTGCTGTAAAAATCTTAGTTTTAAGATATGTTGTTCAGTTTCTTGGAAACCTGAGATTTGTAAGTGAGCGACAAATGCTGCAAACAAACAAACACATTTCTGAGTTCTTATAAAGTTTTAATGAAAGCAAATGATGAGCAAATTTGGAGCTCCTCCTGGGAGATTAGAGCAAGTAAAAGATTTTCAGGAAGAGTGGCTGCAATTCCCTCTGCCCCCATGTGTTGGGATATAAAAAATGCTATTATATTTTCATTTTTCAGAAAATAAGGAGCAATGCTTTGATGTTCCCTGAAAATCTATCATTGTATTCAACGCTTATAAACTTTCCACCTTTTCATATCTAATACAGCTTAAGTCCAGACTATCTGAAATACTCTGTTCCCCCCCACATGCAAACACAAACAAATGAGCATATCTGTGTTTTAAGATCATAGGTTCATAGAGTTGGAAGACCACAAGGGCCACCTAGTCCAACTCCTGGCCTGCAGGAATGCACAATCAAAACATTCCTGACAGATGGCTGTCCAACCTCTATTTAAAAAGCTCCAAAGAAGGTGACTCCTCCACACTCTATGGCAGTGATCTTCAGGCAAGGGCTTTCTCTTGGTCCCACTACCATCATAGGTATGTCTGATGAGGAATGAGAGAAAGCCTTCTCGGTGGCTGCTCCCAAATTGTGGAACACCCTTCCATGTGCAGCTCAGTCGGCCCCCTCCCTGCTCTCTCTGTCCACCAGCAAGCAAAGGCCTTTATATTTAAATTACTTTAGCCTTTAACTCTAGAAGGATGTGCAACAGGGATGCTATTTCCTAATATGTAATATGTAATATGTTTCTAATGTTTCTTTAAGTCTTTTAAATTAATTTTTAATTGGATTCTTATTTAATTTTTTAAAAAGTGCTGCAGATTGTTTTAACTACAGTTGGACCCCCATATCCATGGAACCAATATATGCAGTTTCAGTTATCCACAGGATAACTGACATCTTTTTTTTTTTTAATGCTGTGCAAATATTACCTTAACTTGCTTTGTGTCTATCATCCCCCAAGAAATGTATCCATGTATTTTTAAGTGAGTTGCTTGACTGTGAAATTTGCTTATTTTACCGGCAGGGAAGAAATGAGAAACCCTGGTAATAAATAAGGGAGTCAAATGGTCAATAACCAAAGAGACCAAGGACTTAGCATTTCCAGTTTGTCTTAGTGACAAGTAAGATTTTATTGCCAACTTGCAAGTTCAGAAGGTGTCAAGCACAGCGGAGGGCCAAGTCCACCTTGTTGTTGCTCTTTCCTTGTTATCGACCACATTGTATTGTTCTCCACATTCTTTGTTCTTCACTAGACTCCTATGTCTTCTTTTGTCCTTTTGCAACCTCTCATCCCATTCCTTCTCAGGTAAGAATGTAGATCCTCAAATATTTCATGCTTAGTGCTTACCTCTGAGGACAAATAATTATGATTGTTTTCTCCCCACTGCAAGAGATAATGCATGTGCACCCTGAATAATCTCCCTGTATTGAAATGTCCTGAACTGTTGTGGAGCGATTATTGTCAGAGAAAAACACATGTGGCTTTTTTTTTTTTTGCAAAAACAAAACAGAGTCTGTTTTCAGTATAAAAAACAGGTTTCCTGTGCAGAAATAGATTTTTACACACACACACACACTATGGTTGGCATACTGTTGGGAACTTAGATAATCATAAACCGACTTACGATTGTGCAAAGTTGAATTGTGCCATTGTAGCAACGTTTATATCCTCTGGAGAGAAGCAGAGATGTAGCTGTGTCATTAGGACCATTGGGTAAGCAAAGCTAACAGCAGAGGCACAGTCCCAATGCATGTGTCCCATTGCACCACAAAAGCCCTGTTGTGCAATGGAACATCTTGCACGGTGCCCCACTGTGCATTGTCACAATTCACTAGCATGGTTGTGTATTATGTCAGTGACAGAGCTCTATCATCATAACATTATGTATCTTAACCTCTCATGCAGGATCACAGCCCATGTGTTTTTCTCCATAGAATAATTCCTACACAAACCTTCAGGATATTTAATAACTGGGAGAAAATTCCACAAAATCCTCATGGGTCTATTATTCTTCCCAAAAGTGTTTTCCAACTGTAGATTTATCCTTGGGTGTGTTTTTTTTCCCCCGGGGTGCGAGGCCGTGTTCTGGAATAGTTACTTTCAGACGTTTTGCCTGCATCTGTGGCTGGCATCTTCAGAGAATGGTTGGGTAGGAGTATGTGTGGAGTTTATATACTGTGAATTCCTGCTGGGGAGTATATGTCAATTTGTGTAATTGAATGGTTAGTTTCTGGGTATAAAAATGCAAAGCTGATTAGTGTCTGTTTGGCTAATGGTTGCTTGATGGCCCATTATCTGCTGGAAATCCCCCTGTCCCTGGGTGGAATTCCTTTGTAACTGCTGAGTTTTGATTCTATTGTTTTTCAAAACTGGAAGCCAGATTTTGTTTACTTTTAAGGTTTCTTCTTTCCTGTTGATGTTGTCCAGATGGATTTCAATAGCTTCTCTGTGCATTCTTTTTATGGGGGAGGGTGGGGGTGGGTGGTGTTTAGGGATTTTAATCTGTATTTGTATTTTAATTTTTGTAAGGTGCCCCGATTTTTTTTAACAGAGGGGCAGGGTATAAATAAAATTTATTATTATCATCATTATTATTATTACATGATACTTGTTGGCCTGGTCCAGAATTTCTGTGCTTTTAAATAACATTTTGTGTCCAGGTTGGTTTTCCAACTATTAGAACCTTCCCTCCCCCAACTTTTTTTTAAACTTGGGAATGAATAATTACAAATATTCTTCCCATCCCTATACTGTGGTAGCATTAGTTCTATGTCTGGGATAGAACTGATGATTGCCTATCATATTACAATTCCATTATAAAGGATGACCTCTTGACAAATCCTGAGGGAATGCTGAGTCTAGGCTCCTGAGATGTTCAACCTGGGTCTTCTTCAGTGACAATTCAGTTTGTTATTATGTGTCTTCAAGTCATTTCTGACTTATGATGACCCTAAGGTGAATCTATCTAATGTGGGGTTTTCTTCACAAGAGTTGTTCAGTGGAGGTTTGCCCTTGCCTTCCTCTGAGGCTGAGAGAGTGTGGCTTGTCCAGTGGGCTTCCATGGCCAAGTAGGGATTTGAACCTTGGTCTCAACAGTCATAGGACTTTATCAGACACAGCAAATATGGCTTTATAACAATGCTTAATGTACACGAAAGGGCTTGCATACCAACGTCGTGCTTTAGCTTTCCACAGCTGTGAATCAGGTGTTCTTTTTTATTGATGGGCCAAGCCATCAATAGATCTGCCATGGTATTTTTGTGCCACTATTGAGAGCATTTGAAACTGCACACCATTGTCCTCTTGTGATTACAGAGTCAATGGGGAGAACACTTCCAGTTGAGAACAAGAAAGTCAGGAATGGGATGCTGTTTTTATGAACCTCCCCAGTTTACTTGGGAGTTTGTGAGTGTGTTTCTGTGCTTGTATGTACGTTTTCTCTTTTGATTTTACTGTGTGTGTGTGTGTGTGTTTTTTTTTTTTACCAGCAAGATCATGAACACGGAAGTAAAAAGAACTAGTGTTCATGCTCCAGTAATGCTGGGGCTGTTTTTTAATGCAATTACAGCTATGTATGGTAAAAAGGGGTTATGTTGGTGGGACAATTACACTGCAAAATATGGTGCTAAAGAGATGTTTTTGGAGTTTTGTCTGATAAAGTCCATAGTCCATCACTCAAATCACTGCAGCTCACTGGTGTGCAAAATGGATGCAGTACATTGGATGGCTTGTTTAAAGTTCAGATTAAAAGCAAAAGCAAATTCCCCATCCCGCTGTCATGGAAGCCACTAGTGACCACTGTGATCTTATCACAGTCTCCCCCATTGTGGTAAGATTGTTGTATTTAAATGATGAATTATACTATTTAAATTATAGGCATTTCCCCCCTAAATCTGCATCTCCTGCATACAGCAATTGCATGTAGATCTCAGTCCTTTGTTTTCTGATCTTTTTTGATGAGCTGGGTCATGCTATGGGTCATCACCTAAAAGTGACTCTGTAAAGTTACACAAACCTCATCATGTAATAGAACACAAATGGAGATTGTCTTTCTCTCACCTTTGTCTCAAAATTGGGACTCGGGGTGGCTTGCAATTTCAAATGAGTACAGTATAGATAAAAACATGCACAAGATCAACATTAAAATAAAATTAAACTAATAACAATAGTAAAGCATCTCAAAGCATGGTCTTAAAAATGACAAAAGGCTGTGAAAACAGTACAATTAAAATAGCATAACCCTGTAAAAGCCCTTTTTTAAAAACCTTCAGTTCTAAAGCCTGCTGGGATTTAAAAAAAAAAAAAAGTATTTGCTTGCTGACAGAAAAACAGCCAGGAAGGATCCATTCTAGCCTTTCTAGGGAGGAAGTTCCAGAGCCTAGGGGTAGCCACTGAGAAGACCTTGTCTTGTATCTGCACCAACCATACGTGTGAAGGTGATGGGGCTGAGAAAAAGGGCTCTCCTGAGGAGCTCAGCACCCAGGCAGACACATATAAGGAGATATGGCTAAATCTACACTACATGATTAATCCACCTGGAAACTGAATTATTTCAGTTCATGGCTCCTTCCTATTGAATCCTTGGATTTGTGGTTTTACAAGGTCTTTAGCCTTCTTTACCAAACAGTGCTGGTGCCTCACCAATCTACAAATCCCAGGATTCCATAGGAAGGAGCCAGAGCAAATAATTCAGTTTCAAACTGGATTATTTGTATCGTGTGGATTTGGCTTAAATAGTTTGTCAGGTAACCTGGACCTAAGCCACATAGGGCTTTATAGATTGCAACCAACAGTTTGAATTCTGTGTGAAATCGAAGGCTTTCGTGACCAGCATCCATAGATTTTCCTTGGTTTTTTTCTGGGCTGTTTGGCCGTGTTCTGGAAGAGTTTATTTCTGACGTTCCGCCTGCATCTGTGGCTGGCATCTTCAGAGAATGGAATTCTGCTTGGGGGGAAAAAGCTTTGCAAAGTGCTGAGGAACTCTGCAGAAATTTTGATTTGCTTTCATGCCAAGAAAAATTCTCTGGAAATGATTTGTTTTGCATGTGAGGCTAAAGAACGTAAAGATTTACAGCTCTATTCTCACCCATTTGGCCCCTTTACCTCCACAGGTATCTCACTGTGGGGTGGGTGAGGCACCCTGAAACTAAGATCGATACGAATGTACAAAAAAACTGATGACAGTTTTGGTAAGCGCTGAAATCCTTGACACTGACCTAGCATCCAGTGTAGGTGTCTTTCATATTTTATAGTTTCATATTGTTCAAAGAATTCTTATGTATCTTACAGAATCAAGATAATGAACAGCCTTAAATACGTAAACAGAGCCAGAAATGTTGGGCTCGTTGCAAAGCTCTCCTCCATCCTTCACCTTTTTACAAAGGAAATGCTATTAAAATACAGTGGGATAACGAAGACAGAAGAGCACCCAGCCTTTCCCATCATGCACTGGGAGGCTGCCTGTACAGCCAGATAGCAGGCCTTTGGAACTGCCTGAAATTGCACAACCCCCGATGGCGTGGAAGAAAGTGTAACGGGTTCATAATTGCAACCCTTTCATTACCGTCTCCTCAGTTCTCGGCCCACTAATGTCAAGAGCGTCGTCTTTGTAGCGTTATTGGCATTTTTCATCATATTCATGAAGTGCGGGTCAATTTTCTTCAAAAGGCTCCCTTCGCCAAGTTGCCACAAAGACAGACAGTAATAAATTCTACTAGTGCACTTGTGAAGGCTCCGTAGCTGGGAGCGACAATAAAAAGCAATGAGGCGGGTGTCACTAAGTAACTCCAGTTTACACTGCATTTTCTCTCTTTTATTGAAAACTCAGGATATGAATTTATTAATGAATACATAGGCATATACTTTGAAGGGCTGGTTGCGGAGGGAGGGGGCAGGGTAAAAAGGGGAGGGGGCAGTGAGGTGTGTGTGTGTATGTGTGTGTGTGAAGGGGGAGAAGAGAAGGAAAGAGACCAAGTCAATTTATTTGATATTCACACAGTGAGTGCCTACATTGTATTGTTTCATCATTTATGGCCCAGCTTTCCTTGTTAGGCTGTGGCCCTCCAGGAAAAAAAGACAGAAGGAGGGAGGGAGGGAGAGAAAGAGAGAGAGAGAGGAAGCAAGGCTTATATAGCAACACCTTGACGTAGATGTACAGCTGCTCTCCCTGTGCTTGTCTCACCTTTAGCCCTGTCTGTCTACAGCAGGCTTTCATTTTCCGCATTCATACATCAATAAGCTTTGCATGCTGACACCTAATTTTGCAGGCTACTTTGGTTATGGAGGCCTGGTTTTTGCATATCACTACCCACCCCCTTCTGACATCTCCTGGCTTTAAAGAGGGAGAGAATAGAGGGAGAATAAGGAGCAAGGGGGGGGGGAGGTGGAAAGAGGAAGAAAATAAGAAGGAAAAGAAGAAGAGGTTTTTTCTTCTTTTCTTCTTGGGCCTAATCAGAAATTTCTTTCTATTTGTCAGAAGCCGATCTGCCAAATCAAGTTTAATTGATTCGGCTGTTGTTTTCTTGCACGGTTCTCTACCCCCCCCCTCCAACCACAGCCCCTCATTCCCCTTATTGTTATTTTTAAGGACTCGACTAGTTGCGATGCACTTCAAACAAATGGGAGATCTGTCCTGAAAGATAAATATGGGTGCCAATTAGTGAGCATTTCCATTCCTCTTCAACCTTCTGATTTGGGAAGAATTCCTAGGTATGTTTTTTGAGCGAGGCAGATGGATGGCTAGATGGGATCATTCAGGTGCCTAGGACTGAGAACCATCTAAGAAACTGAGGTCTTGAGACTGGCGCTCAGGGCTCCCGAAGAGCTCATGGGGTATGTATCACCTTCTACTTGACATTCAGAAAAACTCATTTGTTCCTAAACGTTGCCAAATATATATATATATATATATTCAATTGCATCCCTATCTGTGTGTATGTAGACACGTGTGCAAAGACAAACACCCACACAATTAAAGAAACCTTAACTGATTCCTTCCATGAGTTTTAATTGATTTGACAATTAAATTGGCATGAATTTACATATGAAAAGCAACTGTGCCTGTGAAGGGTAGCAGGGAAATGTTATTTCGTCAATTTTTACTTGATGTACGCCCAATACCATGCCAAATACAGTTTTGGAAGGATTCTAGCATCGTGAAAAGAGGCTGGAATGCCTTGTCAATGGTAGTGCCTGTAGTTTTGGGTTTTGTAATTTTCTCATTAAAATCTACAATTTTATTTAAAAAAGAAACACCAAACAACCCATCATCTACTTGATTAAATCAATATGCACAGTTTTGATCAGACTGCTTTTAAACAGAGCTTGGCAAAGTTACTTTGTGGACTACAACCCCCAGAATTGGGTTTTGTAGCCCAAACAAGCAACTTCTCCAACCTCCATTTTTTAGTACATAAATATATCTGAATAAGCAACTAAACACTGCAGCCCAGATATCAGCCCTAAGCAGATACATAACACTAATGCAAACACATTTTGTGAAATTTAGGAGCTAGGGAAAAGCAGTGTTAATGTTTTCATGATAAGAAAAGACATGGATCTATAAGCAGGTAAATGTGTGTGTGTGTGATCTCAGGCAAGCCCCACTCTCAGCTTTAAAGGAAAACAATGGCAACACACACACACACACACACACAGAATGTATATGGGGGTGGGATGTATGCACACATACATACATATACATACATGAATGATGGTAGGAACAAAATAATATGGTTGCATTGAGGGAAGCAGTTCAGCAAAACACCAAATAAGAAATACTAACCTAGAGTAACTACACACACACACACACACACACACACACACACACTTAGACTTAAGACCCTTTGTTGAACATTCCAGTCTTCCACTGTAACATTCAGAGTTTTCAGTAGCTAATATTACAACTGCCAGAATACTCTGGTCTCTCACATGTGCCTAACTTCTCCTGTGTAAGCAGTTGTAAGCAGATTGTCCAATGTGGAACATCTGAATTCAATGGAAGGTTGTGGAAGTAATTTGTGTGTGCAATGCCATTGCACATGCAGATAAAGATTGAACATACAGAGTGCATTGAGTATGTAGATGTGCCTGTCCATTTGGCTGCATATTCAGTGAATCAATATTGCAGTTCATTAATGAGACAGCATTCTGCAATTGCCACATAATTCCATAAGCATCAAAATATGCTTCCTTTCCTTTATGTATGACTTCAACCACAGGATTGAATCCAGACATAGGACTTTATCAGACAGACAAAAGACAGATTCATAACAATGCCACATAACTGCAAAAGGGGGTGCAGATCAGACGCCTTCTCCCTTATAATCCTCCCCGCGCTCTCCAGTCCTCTGGGAGGAATTTGTTGCAGCCACAAAGACCTAGGCTGGCGACCACCTCCCAGAGGGCTTTCTCGGCTGTCGCCCCCAAATTGTGGAACGGCCTGCCGGATGAGATCCGCCTATTGACATCATTAGACAGCTTTAAAAAGGCTGTCAAGATGGTTCTCTTCAGGCAGGCTTTTCCAGAATAGCTAACCCCAACCTCAGGAACCCCCTCTGGAGGTTGCTTCTGGACCTCCAAACTGATGCTGCTTGCTCGAAAGGGTTTTTAATAAATTGTATTATATACTGATTTTAATTTGTATTAATGTAATAATGTTTTAAGGGGGGGAAGGGATTTTGAGTTGTTTTATACTGTGTACTATTTTATTGTTGTAAGCCGCCCCGATTGCTCGCAGAGGGGTGGGATATAAATAAATATTATTATTATTATTATTATTATTATTAACATCGCCCTTTTGCAGTTATGTACTGGCCAAACCCGTACTTTTTAATTGACAGCTTAAGCCATCAATAGATCCCACATTCTGTTTTGGTGCCGACATTGCCAGCGTGCAAAATCTCGAGCCATTTAAATCTCCTAATTGCAGCGAGAATAGCCGGTCAGGCACGAACACGTCCCGGTGAGATCAGGACATCCAGGTAAATGTTGCTCTTTTTATGATCCTCCCTGGGTTACTTGAGACTTTTAAAGTGTGTGTGTGGGGGGGTGCTTTGTATAAATTTTTTATGTCTTATTTTTGTTTTTGAATTTCCTGTGCAACAAAGTCTTGCAGGATTTCAAACGAGGAAGTGAACGGGCTCCATTCACTTCCTCTTTATTGCTGGGGATGCCTTAGCCAGGAGAGGAAGGTAAGTGCAGAGAGGGAGCCTTATTTTGACAGCATAGAAATGTGTTGTTGTTGTTTTATGCCAGCAAAATAACACTGTAAGGGCAGAATGGATAAAGTCCATAGTCATACTTATAACCATAGAAAATAATGATACTTAAAGCAGTCATGGAGAGCCAAAACAGTGTAGTGGTTTGAGTGTTAGACACTGGGAGACCAGGGTTAGAATCCCCACCTGGCCATGGAAACCCACTGGTGACCTTAGGCAAGTCATACTCTCTCAGCCTCAGAGGAAGGCAAGGGTAAATCTGCCCCTAAACAAATTCTGCCAAGAAAATCTCATGCTAGGTTAACCTTAGGGTCACCACTAGTCAGAAATGACTTGAAGGCACAGAATAACACAACAAAGGCAGTGTATTTGGAATGGCAGAGTTACATTCCATAACATCTCAGGAGGAAGGCCAATGATTTGTAAAGTCTCATTTTGAAATCTTTACAGCCAATAGTAACTACAGTTTGAAAAAGTGCATTCTGTATTTATTGAGACTGAATTAAAAGAGTGGGACCTTTCATGAATATTTTCAGCACTGTCAGCATGTGCACGTGTGTATGTGTGTGTGATTTGTTTGTTTTTTTCCAGTTCAAAAATAGTTGAAAATGCCTTCCTCTTCCAGGGCATTTTCATTTTTGAACTGGTATTGTTTGCCTTCAGCCAAATCATTAGTCAAATGGCTATGCAGCATTGTAAAGTCATGTCATTCACTACCATGTTCCTTGATTGGTTGGGATCACTCTGGTAACTCATCCAAGAAACATTGCCCTCACTCATGGCTGGTTTCCTTTGACCTTCTGCAAATTCACTGTATTATCCCAGTTTAGCTAGAATAAACTATATGACTATCTGAGGAAGCAAAAGCAGAGTAATGAGGAGAAAAACATAGTACCCAGGTAGCAGTGGAGGAGGTAGAGATGGACAACACTAGTGAGTGAGATCAAAAAAAGTGGACAATCTTGAGAGCCGGGTAGGTTTTTGCCTTCCAAAAGCACTAATTTCACCTTGTCAATAAAAAATGGTCAAACATGGGACATAACTGAAGCTTCAGGCCTGTAACCAGAAAATGACATGCTGTGGTAAGAAGGCCCAAGTGGATTATTCAAAGCAATCAGAATTTAATTACAGGTAGCCTAACACGTTTAAGGTTACTTAACTGCACTATTTCTGAGTGAGCAATTGAATGGACTCCAGTCCTGCCTTCACACTTCACCATACATTTTCTCTACAAGTAAAGAGGATCAAGAGTTGTGACTGGCATTTTAAATCAAGATCGATCACTTAGAGGAGGTCCTGGGATAGCCCAACAAGGGTATGAACTTACAGCTCCCTCACAGTGTCTTTCAACCCCCACTGTTTGTGTATGACTAGAGTTAGTAAGAATGTGTGGCAACATGGCTCACTGAACCTGCAGGGCTTTTGCAAATGAACATGTTTGCACTGCTGTCTCCCCACAGGTGCATCCTCCATGTCCCACCAGTGAGGTCAATACACTGTGTTGGGACACAGGAGAGGCCCTTCTCAGAATTGGCACCACAACTGCGGAATGCCCTGCCCTTAGAAGCCCAATTGGTGCCAACACTCATCTCATTTAGGTGCCAAGTTAAAATTTGGCTGTTCATCAAGGCTTTTGATGAACCCCAAATCCTGTTGTTCACCCCAAATCCTGTTGTTCCTAGTTTTAAAAATGTTTAGATCTTTTAAATCTGTTTTTAACCATTATGGTGTTGAATATGTTTTTAGCTTGTTTAAATTATTTTATGGTTTTAAACTGTTTAATCAGTTTTAATGCTTTTTGTAAGGTACCCTGATGTTTGGCCTCCATCTGTGGCTAGCATCTTCAGAGAATGGTGGTGTAGGGGGTGGGGGGTGATATACTGTGAGTCCCTGTTGGGGAAGGGACTGTTGAGTCCCTGTCAAGTCCCTGTTGTGAATTTGGATGGCTAGTTCCTGGGGAGAGATATGCAAGGAGGATTAGTGTCTATTTAGCTAATGGTCCATTGCCTGCTGGGAATCCCCCTGTCCCTGGGTGGAGTTCATTTGCATGTGTCGAGTTTTGATTTTGGTGTTTTTCAGGGCTGGTAGCCAAATTTTGTTTACTTTTGGGGTTTCCTCCTTCCTGTTAAAGTTGTCCAGGTTTTTGTGGATTTCAATAGCTTCTCTGTGCATTCTGATATGATAGTTGTTGACCTGGCCCAGAATTTTGGTGTTTTCAAATAACATTTTGTGTCCAGGATGGTTTATCACGTGTTCTACTACTTCTGATTTTTCTAGCTGGCCCAGTCTGCAGTGTCTCTCATGTTCCTTGATCCATGTTTGCACACTGCCTTCTACTTCATAAATCCTACAATAGCTCACCAGTATTCAAAAGGAGCCCTATTTCTCAAAAAGACCTTCATCTAGCCTTGCCTTTGTTAACAGCTGTTTTTCATCTACAGTAGAGATAGAAAGAATGTTTGAAAATATTCAAAAATGGCTTTAAAAACATATTTTTGAGTGTTGAGAAACCATAACGAGAAGAATCCAGGACAGACAAGAATCTTCGCAGTTTGAGATTTATTCTGTACAAAATTCACATGGGTTGCTTTGTACAGAAAACAACAGGAAACAGCATTTTCTGCAGGGAAAATAATATTTCAATACAGAATCATTAATTCTTGTATGGAAAATGTTGCTATCTGCACAGAAAAAACTGTAATTGGGGATTTGTTCTGCATAAAATTTGTGCATGGTTGATTTAAACAGAAGCAACATTAATATTAAACAGGAAGAATTAATATTTCTGCATTGAAATGTTATTTTCCATGCAGAAAATTATGTTTCCTGCACAACAAATGCTATCTTCTATGCAAATGAACCATGCGCAAATTTTTACACAGAACAAATCCCAAATTACAGCTTTTCTTCCTATGCAGTAAACAATACTTTCTGTACAAAACTTACTATTTCTGCATTGAAATATTATTTTACATGCAGAAAATGTTGTTTCCTGTGCAGAAACAACCACTTCTGAATTTTGTGTAGAATAAATCTTGAATTGTAAATAGCTTTTGAAAACTGCATAATTTACATAGTTCAAACTGCAATCCTATGTATTTGCAAGAGGCTTTCCTGGTATCCATTAGGACTCAATTGCTTGGCCCAAGGAAGTACATTTAGGATGTTTTAGAAAGCATACTTAAGGGCACAGTTGGTGTGCTTTGATCCCAGAGTGTCTGCTCCAAAGTCTGCCAGACATTTGCCAACAGGGCAGCAATAAGGAGGGAACAGTTTGATGGGAGGGGGAGGGAAATCCTCCCTTAAGTTTTCTTTTTCTTCTCAGAAAAAAAAAATAGCAGATTTTTAGACTTTGAAAGTATAGCCTGTGGGATGTGTTTTCCCCAAAGAAGAACTGCCATACCATCAGGTTAGTCAGGTTTGACCCAGTTTCTAGACAGGCCACCTGGTGCCCATTTGGACCATCATCAAGCCCCGATTCCAAGTGCACTTTCTAAAAAGCAAAAGTCTATTGCCCCTCTAGGAACAGAGGTCTGGGGCAAAATGTGCAGTCACTCTTCTGTTCAATATCATGAGAATACAGATCTCATTAGAAAAGACAATCTACAGTAGGACACCTGTATCCACTGATTCATTACCGACTGATTCAATTATCCACAGGACACAAAACAGCACACCTAGCATACAGCCTTCCTAGAAAATGTGTCCTCTCTAGCATTTTCTGGGTCTTCTGAGGCAACTCTATGGTATTTTAAACTAGATGTCTCATTATTTTCAATGGTGTTCACTAATATCCACAGTTTCCGTTATCCACGGGGGAGGGCAGAACCAATCCCCAGTGGATATGGGAGTCCTACTATACTTGGTAAAGATGGTAATGGGGGAAAAGGAAGACTATGGTCTTGTCTGCACTGGCCGGAATACTTGACGTTCTGACCAGAGTATTCTGGCTCCAGATCTGCCCTGGATTCTACCCTCCCCCCCCCCCGGTTACCTTGCATTCCATGGTGCGAATAGGCAGCTGTCTGCATGCACATCCTGTGCTTTCTTGGTGGGCACCCACCACCACTGCTGATGTCACATACCATGATCTCTGAGGCCAGAAACGAGGCACTCAGCCTTGATCACATGCTGGGGGCCTTGTTGTGACCTTAGAGAGCATGATGCATAACACCAGCAGTGGCAGCAGAGGTACCCGATGATACAGTGCAGCATGTACCCGATGATACAGTGCAGGCATTACTGAAACCTGGTGGGACGAATCTCATGATTGGAATGTAGGAATAGAGGGGTATAACCTTTATAAGAGAAACAGGCCAAAAAGGAAAGGAGGAGGAACAGCATTATATGTCAAGGATATTTACACCAGTGAAGAGATCCATGGCATCAATACTGGAAGCCAGGTGGAGAGCATCTGGATAAAAATTAAAGGGGAGGGAAACAACACGGATGTTATTGTGGGACTCTACTACAGACCCCCAAGTCAGACGGAGGAATTGGATGATGTCTTTCTAGAACAGATGAACACACACACAGAAAGGAGAGATGTAGTAGTGATGGGTGACTTCAACTATCCTGATATTTGCTGGAAATCTAACTCAACCAAAACTTCAAGGTCTAGCAAATTCCTTACTTGCCTGGAAGATAATTTCATGGTCCAAAAGGTGGAAGAGGCAACAAGGGGGTCAGCTATTTTAGATCTGATCCTATCCAACAGGGATGACCTGGTAAATGGGGTGCAAGTGGTGGGATCCTTAGGTGAGAGTGATCATGTTCTCCTGGAGTTTGTTATACAATGGAAAGGAGAAGCCAGGCATAGTCAGACACGCATTCTTGGCTTTAGGAGAGCTGATTTCAATAAATTCAGGGAAATACTGGGGGTGATCCCATGGTCAGGAATACTAAAAGAGAAGAGACCTCAAGACTGATGGGATTTTCTCAAAAGGGAGATACTGAAGGGACAAAGTACCATTGAGGAAGAAAAATGGGAGGTGTCTCAAGAAGCCAGGATGGATTACTAAAGAAATTTCAACGGAGCTAAGTTTTAAATGGAACATGTATAAGAAATGGAAAAAGGGTGAAATCACCAAAGAAGAATTCAAACAGATAGCGAACACATGTAGGAGTAAAGTCAGAAAAGCTAAAGCACAGAATGAGCTCAGGCTTGCTAGAGAGGTTAAGAACAATAAAAAGGTTTTTTGGGGGTATGTCCGCAGCAAAAGGAGGAAGAAGGAAATGGTAGGGCCACTATGCGGAGAAGATGGCAAAATGCTAACAGGGGACAGAGAAAAGACAGAATTACTCAATACCTTCTTTGCCTCAGTGTTTTCAGAAAAGGTAAAGGAGGACCAACCTGAGGATAAAGGTACAGAAGACACAACAGGGGAAATCCAGCACAGAATAAGCAAAGAGGTAGTACAGGAATACCTTCTTAATCTAAATGAATTTAAATCTCCAGGACCAGATGAACTACATCCAAGAGTATTAAAAGAGCTGGCAAATATAATCTCAGAGCCATTGGCAATAATCTTTGAGAACTCCTGGAGAACAGGAGAAGTCCCAGCAGACTGGAGGAGGGCAAACGTTGTCCCCATCTTCAAAAAGGGGGAAAAAGAGGATCCCAACAATTATCCTCCAGTTAGTCTGACATCAATACCAGGGAAGATTCTAGAGCAGATCATTAAACAGAGAGTCTGTGAACATTTAGAAGGCAATGCCATAATCACAAAAAGTCAACATGGGTTTCAGAGAAACAAGTCATGCCAGACTAATCTGATCTCTTTTTTTGATAAAATTACCAGCTTGGTAGATGAAGGGAACGCTGTGGACATCGCATACCTTGATTTCAGTAAAGCCTTTGACAAGGTTCCCCATGACATTCTTGCAAACAAGCTTGTAAAATGTGGGCTAGACAAGTTAACTGTTCAATGGATTTGTAATTGGTTGACCGGCCGAACCCAAAGGGTGCTCAGCAATGGCTCCTCTTCATCTTGGAAAGATGTGACCAGTGGGGTGCCACAGGGTTCTGTCCTGGGCCCAGTGCTATTCAACATCTTTATCAATGACTTGGATGAGGGAATTAGGGGCATACTTATCAAATTTGCAGATGACGCCAAATTAGGAGGAGTAGCTAATACCCTGGAGGACAGGATCAAAATTCAAGATGACCTGGATAAACTGGAGAGCTGGGCCAAAGCTAACAAAATGAAATTCAATACGGAGAAATGTAAGGTACTGCACTTAGGGCAAAAAAATGAAATGCATAGATATAGGATGGGGGAGACCCGGCTGAATGAGACTACGTGCGAAAGGGATCTAGGAGTCCTAGTAGACCACAATTTGAACATGAGTCAACAGTGTGATGCGGCAGCTAAAAAGGCCAATGCGATTTTGGGCTGTATCAATAGATGTATAGTGGCTAGATCAAGGGAAGTAATAGTGCCGCTCTATTCTGCCTTGGTCAGACCTCACCTAGAATACTGTGTCCAGTTCTGGGCACCACAATTCAAAAAGGATATTGACAAATTGGAGCGTGTCCAGAGGAGGGTGACTAATGGTGAAAGGTCTGGAAACCATGCCTTATGAGGAGAGACTTAGGGAGCTGGGTATGTTTAGCCTGGAAAAAAAAACGGTTAAGAGGCGATATGATAGCCCTGTTTAAGTATTTGAAGGGGTGTCACGTTGAGGATGGAGCAGGCTTGTTTTCTGCTGCTCCAGAGATTGGAACACGGAGCAATGGATGCAAGCTCCAGGAACAGAGATTCCACCTCAACATGAGGAGGAACTTTTTGACAGTAAGAGCTGTTCGGCAGTGGAACGCACTCCCTCGGAGCGTAGTGGGGTCTCAGATGCAGCAAATGTGGTGACAACATAATGACAGCAGAATGCAAAAGGACACCAATATCAGACCACGACGTCCTTCCACATTCTACTGGCGTTATGGTGTCATTTCTTTCTATTGACAGCTGAAGCCACCAATAGATCGCCCCATTCCATTTTGGTACCAGCATTGCCTCAGGCCATTTAAATCCCATGATTGCAGTGAGAATGGCTGGTCTAGCACAAATACTTCCGGGTGAGATCAAGACTTCCAGTTAATTTTCGCTCTTTTTATGACCCTGCCCAAGTTACTTGGGACTTTTAAAGTTTGTGTATGTGCTTTGTGCAACTTTTTGTGTGTTGTTTTTCTTTTCTTTTTTGAATTTCCCACATGACAAAGTATCATGAGAATCTGCGAGATTTCAAAGGAGGAAGTGAATGGAGCTGTGTTCACTTCCTCTTTATAGCGGGGGCTGCCTTTGCCAGGAGAGTAAGGTAAGTGTGGGGGAGCATTCTTTTGCCAGCATAAAAATGTGGGTTTTTTTAATGCTGGCAAAAGAACATTTTAAAGGGGGGGTCATCTGATAATCACCATAGTTAAGACCAGTGTTTCTTAATCCCCCAAGAGGCTGCTAGGGTTACTCAAGATATTGTGATTGTTGGGGGGAAGCAATAGCAGTAAATAGAATAATGTTTATACAGGGGTTCCCTGAGACCTGAAAATTATTTCAATTATTTATCCTCCAGGATAAAAAGGTTGAGAAATGCTGGTTAAGACCAATGGGCTCAATGGCTCTGCTCTAGTCAAGATGCATAATAGCATTTTCTCTCTCTCTGGCTTTTCTTCGCAAACAAAGATTCAGGAAGGAATGATCCCACACTTTCTGCAAGCGTGCTGATGACTAAAAAGGCCAATCCAAGATAAACAAGTCCGGTTGCAGAAAGCACAGCAGAAGGTCTCCTTGGGTGATGTTTCCGGGTTGTGATCTTTCTGCGTTGTCGTTTCTCTTCAAGACTTGTTCGGTGTGAGTTCTCAAATAAGGCTGCAGCATTGTGGATAGTGCATCTCCATGCCTCCCGATGTGAATCCAGGGCAGACCATTGTTGGTGATCAATTTGGCCAAGCCTGAGTTATTGTTTCAGGGAATCCTTGTATCGCTTTTTTGGAGCACCCCTCTTATGCTGACCCATGGCGAGTTCACCGTAGAGTACTGTTTTTGGGAGGCAATGGTCCTCCATCCTAGAAACGTGCCCTGCCCAGCGCAGCTGTGGTCTCAATATCATGGCCTCAATGCTGGTGATCCCTGCTTGCTCAAGGACAGCAACATTCGTCACATAGTCAGTCCAGTGTATATTTAGGATTGTGCGTACACAGCACTGATGAAAGCGTTCGAGGAGTCGTAAGTGGTGGCATTAGGTGACCCATGTTTCAGACCCGTAAAGGAGAATAGACAGTACAATGGCTCTATACACATTGATTTTTGTGCTTTGCCTCAGGTGTTTGTTACTCCAGACTGGCTCATGTGAAATGGCCACACTTGTAGAATTTCACTCAGGCAAATGTGAACCAAATATGTCTATAGCACAACACCCAAAATGGACACCCACATGTGTAATGGAACTTAGGACTTTTTCAAACAGGTTAGGGTTAGAGTTAGGTTACAGCGCGACAGCCCCGTTCTTCTCCCGACCTCGGGAATTTTTCCCCCGTTTGATAATGTCCTGACTCAGGTGTATGATACCTATAGAATTCCTACCATAGGCTTCCACATGTGAGTAGAGATTTTGGCCAATCATAGGGCAAAATGTGTTTCCTTTTGCACATTTAAAAGGCTTCAATCCTACAGGCACCCAACACTGGAGTCACTATGCCAGGTAGCAGCAAATGAAGGGGAAAAATACCATGGGCATGACAGCCATGGAATAAGGCACTGCAGATACAGGATGCTCAGAATCAACAGATTTTCACTGCATTCTCTCACCACTTTAGAAAAAGTGCAACCACACTAGCATGGTAAGCCAACTGGACTCAGGACATTCTCCTGCCAATCTGCCCTTTCCATGCTCTGCTCACATCGGTGGACATTTTGCTAGTAAATCAACAGGTAATAATACCCAGCACATTTTTATTTGTCAAAAAGAGCTTTTGCAAAAGCAAAACACTCTGTTTCTACCCAAGTCCTTTCTATTTGCATTTTTTTTTCTTTTGACCAACAAAAAGACAAAGTTTGTCAAGCAACACGAACCAAAATGAAGCCATTTGATGACAGGATATGTTGATTTATTTCACTGTCACACCGGGTTCTAAAAACCATGGCTGCTCAGAGTTGTTTGCTGAAAGGCATTGTGGGAGATGTTGTCTACTTTTGACAAGTGGCGTCTCTCTGAAGACAGACATTTATTAGGATACATAATGCGGATAAAGATGAAAAGTACCTTGGCATGCTGATTTGCCGTAACTGTCACATGCAATGATAGCATCAAGTTTTTCACCTCAGGGATTCTCCCTCCCCATGGAAAAGTGCCCTAGAAGGAACTATATGGAAAACACCAAGTATTGCAATGAAAGTCTGAAAGAGTGGAACAAAAGCTGTTGGGCCAGGCATTGAAGTGCATGACATTTTAAAACACAAAAATCTGTTATTGTGATGTTAGCGAGAAAAGAACAAGGGAGGGAAGACACTTTCAAGTGTAGTTCGGTGCTCTCTTAATGAGGGACGGGGTCTTCTTAAGAGCCAGCCAACAACTGTGGTGGAGCACATCTCCTTAGTACTTGATGTCCTCAAAACAGCTGACATTCTCAGATAAATCAGCTTGCATACTGCCTCTCCTCTTCACATCACCTGGAGTGACAGAATAGTGCTAATTTCATGGGCGGGAGGGAAAGGAGCAGAGGAAACAAGAGAAAGAGCGAAAAATGCATATATATATCCTTAGTCTTCTGACTCCTCAGGGTAAAATTAACCCAACCAGAAACTGTTGAGATAGACGATAAGGAAGATGTTTTTTTCCCAGACAAAATATTTTTTTAAAAAACCTTAATTTTATTTCTAAGGTGGTGCTCTTGTTTTCCCTTCTAGGTAGACTAACATTTCTTTTTGCCAATCACAATTTTCATTAGACCATGCATGTTTACTGCTCCAAATCAACATGAGACATGAAAGAGCTACCTACGAAACACAGGAATGGATGCCATATGCAAAAGTATTTTACTTTCAGATCATCTTCCATTACACTTATTTTCAAACTCTGATCTTTAATATTGAGTCTCCAACTCTGGTCCTCCAGATGCTTTGGGCTGGAATCTTCCCATTGTAGGTGATGTTTAACTATTTGTCAATGTCTTCAATGTACCACTTGATTCACTGGGATCTATCTGCATCATGAGAAATTGGACCTATAGGGAGGGGACAAACTAAGGACATGGCTACTCCAATGCCTCTGGAGAAAGAAAACAATGGTTGTTCCAGTAGAGATAGGTGCTTTGGGAGTAATTTCAAGTGGACTGACAAAACATGTAAATGAAATGGCCAAATATAGGATCACAACAGCACAATTACAAAAAGTGACGCAGCATGGAATGTGCCACATTATCCAATGATACCTACGAATTTCTAGAAAATTGGTCTCATGTACTATCATTCCCAGACTCAATGTGCAGCACTTTCAGAGTTCATCCAAAAACTTTATTGTCACAGAAATCCAAGAAGCATACCATACAAGGTTGTTGCTCAGAACTGAAACTTAATGAACACACACTATAATAAAGGCATATTAAAATCTACAAAATCTGGCAGGCTTCAATGCCATTGGCTATCCATCATCCCCTGACATTACATTTCCATACACTGCCCAGCCTCCTTTTCTCAGGATTCGCAGCTATCATTTCTTACCTCACTCCAAACCAGCTGTTACCAACACCCCCACAGTTGGCAGAAAACACATGTTAACAAGTACAGAGAATCATAGAATCATAGAGTTGGAAAAGACCAAGAAATGAAAGCACAATTAATAGCAAGGCTAGAGAAAAATAACTGAAAATGGCAGGAACATGCACTAGCAGGGGCCGATCCTGACACTTGGATAGATTGCAAATCATTGATCATCTAAAACACCACTCAGTAAATCTTGGAGCCGTTTCACACTACACCGCTGTAGTACTAAGGATTCCACTTTATGTCATGCTGTGCTACTCTGACTCTGAAGATGAACCAGGGGAGAATAGACCTTTAGAGCAGGATTTATAGCTGGGAGTAGTTTTATCAGCAGAGATTCCTGACCATTCTGGAGCAGATTTATCAGCACTCACCCCAGTAGAGCTTCCTGGCCCCTCAGGTATAGCAGAGTGGGACAGAGCAGATAACCTAGACACAGCAGAAAAGCCTGGCCCCTCAGACAGAGAAATATAGTTGTCCCTCCATAGCCACGGATTTAGTATCCACGGATTTAAGTATTCACAGCTTGAAAATATTCTTTAAAAAATAATAATCCAAAAAGCAAACCTTGATTTTGCCATCTTATATAAGCGACACTATTTTGCTATGCCATTGCATATAATGGGACTTGAGTATTCACAGATTTTGGTATCCATGGGGGGTCCTGGAACCAAACCCCAGCAAATATGAAGGGAGAGCTATAATAGATAACCTGGACCTAGTCTTACCCACCTTTCAAGAACTCAGGCACCAAAAGGAGGAAGTGTAATGATCACAGTGTATTTGTGAGAAATACAGAACAATCAGGGAACAGCTGTGTAAACACTGAAGAGGTATAAATCAGTGACAGCTAGTCTGCAAACTTGTTGGAGATTATCTGAAGGCTTGGTGGAAAACCTCTGCTGCTGTAAAGACTATTGCTGCCATGTTTAGACCTTGACTTTTGGATTGTACTGGACACCCAGCTAGCTGTGACCCTTGTGTTTTGGACTGGTAAATTGGAGTAATCTCTTGCTCTTGTGGACTGGACTTGTTACCTAGAAATTTTGCCCTGCAATTATTATTTTGTGCTGCTGCATGTTCCTTGGCAAACTGCTAGTCAGCTATCTATTGGCTGTGTTTCACCTTGGCTGGTTTCCCAGACACTTTAACTGCCATGGTTCCATCCTATGGGATCCTAGGATTTGGAGTTTCAGGAGCAGTATTTAGAATTTTCAACCAGAATCTCACTTCAGCTTCATCAAACTACCAATCCCAGGATTCCATAGGATGCAGCCATGGGAGTTGAAGTGGAACCATACCACTTTAAAGTGGGATCATACCACTTTAAAGTGGGATCATACCACATAATTTTGAAGTATGAAAGAGTACCAGGTAGGCTATGAAACCAAGAACACAATGAAGAAGAGGGGGAAGAAGAATAGAAATCCTGACTAAAAAGGAAATGTGCATCAAACTCACATTGCCCAGGTTGTTACTACTGCTGATGAAGACAGAGGCAATAATTGTAGATGAGCTACATCATTAAATATAATTCACTAGGTTGTGTTTCCTGGTTTTTTGCCCTTACCAGACATCAGCCACTGTGAAAGACAGAAGTCTGTTCTTCTGTCAGTCGGAGTGCAGCATGCTGATGTTTTCATTCCCTCCCTCCAGTAAACTCCAGTGAAATAATCAGAAGCAGGAACCCTGTCCCAATTTCTCCTTGCACAGGTGACAGCTCATGGGAGGGGGTGGAAACATTTGTCTCCTATACCCTGGTCCAAAGGAGAATAGACTTCCACCACTTGCATAGGCTGATGCCCAGGAAGGCAGAGCTGGGGGACTTTTACAATCCCTACATACTCCTTACACCGCAGTCATGATTGTGAATCCATCGGGATCATGAATATGAATCAATTACAGATGTGTAACTTTAGGTTGCACCTTCGTCACTGCGACTGGGAATTCCAGCCAGCATCATAAAACAGCAACCTACTCCTTACAAAGAATCTTCTGCAAAGAGGACACTGCCTGACCGCAGATATAGCTTCACTGAGTGATTGCATGACTAGTTTACAATGCAAAAGCTGGCAGTGTGTCACCATAACTTACGCATCCTTTCTTTCTCATTCACTGAACGCCATCCTTGGATTTAATTGAGGCCTCTGGTCCCTGGGAGACAGCGACAGCCCTCACTCTAGGCCAAGTTTAGCATTTCATTATTTAGTAATCTGAGCTGGAGTCGTGCTATTATTGACTCTCCAGCAATCCTCTTTGCTTTTTCTAACAATAAGAGGATGCCCATAGAAATAATTGATACCACATTCGGCTTTGGAGGGAGTGTTCCCTTGGTGGATTGTGCACGGAAAGCTTTTTGATTTAGGCTTAAGAATAACAAAAGTTGGGGATATTTTTCACCGATGACCCCCATATGACATGTCTGTAACCCCTTTCACAGCAGGAATGTTGGCCTCCAGGCATCTCTTAGCAGCTCAAATGAGTGACTAGAGGCTTTCCTTCTTTTATTATAGATCTGCTGGTTAAAAGTGGAAGCCTCTTAAAGGGAAGTCATTTCCCCCCTTCTTTTTCTTCTATAAAGAGATATACTGCATATGGCCAAGATTCTATATCAAGGGGACAAAGTGGAACTTGACACCCATGGAGTTATACTGCAGTAGTGCAACACTGCCTTGTTTGTGCATTGTGATGCTACACAACTGCACACACAACCAAAGGCCCATGACCAATGACCAACACACATCTGCATGTACAGTGCACAATAAACAAGGTGCAAGGATTCTTTTCCCCCAATGAAATTTTCCTTCAAACCCCACATTTCTACCATTTCAGCAACTTAAAACTTGAGTTGAGCATTTAGAAATACATTGTAGGCATCCAAAGAAAAAGGGCAAGCGACGTTATCAAGGCAATACATATGCAGCAAATATAAGAGTTCTAAGTGTGAATGATTTTCACTCTTTCATTCTTTTCAATTCTAGAAAATTTGGAGACTGAATGAAAGTTTCATTGGGGGAGAAATTGTTATGGGGGGCACACACACACACCCGTTACATCCCTGTGCTGCACTGAATACAGCTCTGAAGGTAGCAAAATAGAGGCATGTATGCCCAGAAGCAATTCCTGGGGGCAAATCCATAAGTATCTGTCATCCCAAGGACAGATAGAGGAAGGAAACAGTAGCTTAGTAGTACAGCAAATCACGGGCATATGGAAGTTCCCAGATTAAATCCTGGCATCTCCACACACACACACACACACAAAATACTAGGTGATTAAAAAAACTCTCCTTGAAACCTAGAAGATCCACAACCATTATTCATGGAGTGGAAAAAGTAGAGGGAAAAGCTTTTGAAATCCTTATCTCTTTATACTAGAATTTGTGGTTACTCACTGAAATAGCAAAGTGGGAGATTTCTGACAGATAAAAGGAAGTTATTCCTCACAAAGTACATAGTTATACTGGGGAGTGCACCCTATGGTCACCAGTTTGGATGGATATGTAAGAAGACTGGAGAAAGTCATGGAGGATAAGGCAGTGGAACCTGGTCATGATGGCTATACATTAAGGATATAATGTTTTGCTAACTTTGTTCTAATTGCTAATTTATGGAGGGAAAGTCTTCAAAAACAGTGTAGTTTTTAAAGACTATTTCGCAGTTCAGGACTACTTCTACACAAAATTTGCACATGGCATTTTTGTGCAGAAAACAATGTTTCTACACAGAAATGTTATTTCTGTCAGGAGTTAGAGACTGAACTCCATTTTAAAATGGCCAAACAACTGCATAAACCATGTTGAGTCATGATGACTGACTCCATGAACTGCCAAGTCATGCCTAGTCATGTCACAGCTGCAAAAGAAGGGTTATCAGAGGGCAAGCCATGTAGTACAAGATCTGATGCAATGTACCCATGTGGTTAAGTAAGCCAATGCTCTGCTGATGTGTATATAAGCTAGACCAGAGATCATTCTCTTCTTGCGATTCATGAGTGTCTGGCATAGCATTTTGACTAAGGAGATTGTAAATATTGCAAATGTCTGCAACTACTTGAAGATAAAGTACCTCCTGTTTTCTGGACATCAAAACACTGTGTGTGAGAGTATTCTTGTGAACGGTTGCTACTGAGTCTGCTGAGACAGTTTTTGGCTTCTGCTGGGGATTGAATGTCCTGTCATCCCCTGACAGTTTTGTGTGCAGAAAAGACTTGTTTTCTGAGCAAAAATACCACATGCAAATTTTGCACAGAATAAGTCCCAAACAGAGGATCTCCCAAGTCCAAGATTCTTCTCATGAGGGTTTACGAAAATTCAAGAAGCACTTTTTGACAATGTTTTGCATATTTCATAGAATCATAGAATTGCAGAGTTGGAAGAGACCACGAGGGCCATCCAGTCCAACCCCCTGCCATGCAGGAAATCACGATCAAAGCATCCCTGACAGATGGCCATCCAGCCTCTGTTTAAAGACCTCCAATGAAGGAGACCCCACCACACTCCGAGGGAGTGCGTTCCACTGCCGAACAGCTCTTACTGTCAAAAAGTTCCTCCTAATGTTGAGGTGGAATCTCTGTTCCTGGAGCTTGCACCCATTGCTCCGTGTTCCAGTCTCTGGAGCAGCAGAAAACAAGCCTGCTCCATCCTCAGCGTGACATCCCTTCAAATACTTAAACAGGGCTATCATATCGCCTCTTAACCGTCTTTTTTCCAGGCTAAACATACCCAGCTCCCTAAGTCTCTCCTCATAAGGCATCGTTTCCAGACCTTTCACCATTTTAGTTGCCCTTCTCTGGACACGCTCCAATTTGTCAATATCCTTTTTTAATTGTGGTGCCCAGAACTGGACACAGTATTCTAAGTGAGGTCTGACCAAGGCAGAATAGAGTGGCACTATTACTTCCCTTGATCTAGACACTATACTTCTATTGATCTATTCATAAAGCTTGACAACACAAAAATGTATATTCTTTTAAGTACTAGAGGCAATACATATATTTATATTAGTTGAGGGAAAATATAGAGGAGGGGGAGTGATGGAAATGTTGTTACACTTAGGTCCTGCTTGTGGGGACCAACTGATTGGTCAACTGGGAAGAGAGTACTAGACTAGATAGGTTTTTCATGAGATCAATAAAGGATCTTTTCTTCTGTTCTTTGAGAATTCAATGCTGGGATACACTAAGTAATCTCTCACATCACTCTCTCTCTTACACACACACACACACACCAATGTGCACTCACCCTATAATTTGACAGTGGGTTTAAAAAAAATCCTCCCTTGCCATGGCCCAAAATAGCAGGGAACATAAAATATTGCACAAGTGCCACTTCTGTGAACCTTGGTATGGCTTTGCTGGCTTTCCATTTTGTTTAATACTAGTTGCTAGTCTTTGGATAGCTGAGCATCTGAGCATCACAGAAACGGAAGACAGGAGTGTGGGACTGGCCATATGACACAAGCCTTCTTGTATCTTCCCAGGAATTCTGTAGAAAACTAACCAGAGTGTGTGCATGTGTCTGTAGGTGTGCACTCCACTATTCATTTCTACAGATTTACTGTTCCCTTCCTAGAATCATATGCCCCACAAAAAACTCTCATGTTGAAATTAGGCTTAAAAAAAACCAATGGATCCTTTTAAAAAAGTCTTACCACCCTGTGGCAGTGTGGAAAGGAAATCCTTTATCTTTTATCACCTGATATCAGGAGTCAGCCCTGTTGGGGTCAGAGGCCCAGGGGTTGTCTAGACAATGAAGAAACGCCTCACAAAAGTGAGGAGGGGAATTGTTTAGTCTGGAGAAGAGAAGGTTGAGAGGTGACATGATAGCCATGTTTAAATATTTGAAGGGATGTCATACTGAGGATGGGGCAAGCTTGTTTTCTGCTGCTCCAGAGACTAGAACATGGAGTAATGGGTTCAAACTACAGGAAAAGAGATTCCACCTAAATATTAGGAAGAACTTCCTGACAGTGAGAGCTGTTCAGAAGTGGAATACACTGCCTTGGAGTGTGATGGAGTCTCCTCCCTTGAAGGTTCTTAAACAGAGGCTGGATAGCCATCTGTTGGGAATTATCTGATTGTGTATTTCTGCATGGTAGGGGGTTGGACGGGATGGCCCTTGTCTATTCCAACTATATGATTCTATGATTCTATTAATACTTTTTGTCCTGATGAGATCCCATGGCATTTGCCGTATTAGGAAGGAGGTGGCCCCAAACTCCATGTACTCCATGATAACAGTCTTCACTGTTTCTTGTGAAGCATTTTTTTAAAAAAACACAGAAATGTGCATTACCACCCATTTGAACAATCAATTCAAATCATGGCACATTCCGGAAGTTGAAACATGATTGGACGGATGTGCTTGGGGGCAGGCTTGCCAGCAACGAAGTATCTGGGGCTGCCATTGTTGATTTTCACAGACGTAATCATGTGTGATTTTTGAGCGGTAAAGCAAAAAAGCAAACAAAATTTAAGCAGAAGATCATTCTTCCACATCTTGGATTTAATAAGGGAGGAAATGTGCAATGGTGGGATCTTTTGGACAACAATAATGCGAGTAATTCGCTCGTGGTCACCATCTTTATTCATGGGCATATACTGTTTGAACTTAAACATGGATGATGATGATGATGATGATGATGATTTCTTACTCACCTCTCCGTATGGATTGAGCTGGGGAACAACTAATTAACACATAAACATAGCATTCGTTAAAAGCACATATCAATTAAAAACATATATCCATTTTAAAAAACAAGTAAAACTAAGACATTTTAAAACAATCAAAACACAATTTAAAATTCACTCTTTAAAATCATCTGGATGGGCCTGCCAGAAGCTTCCCATACCAGCGATCTTGACAGAAAATCGTGAAGACAAATGAATGCTGCTGCAATTGTAAGTTAATATGCAATTATCTGCTGTTAATTTTCCCATCTAGCTGATCCCCTATTTTTTAACTTAATTCTCGCACCCAGCTGCTCACAGGCCAAAACACCCAGGTGCCCAAATACCTCCATTTCTCTCCTAGTTTCATGCCCTGTGAGTCCGATGAGGGTAGGGAATCAGAGAAGGAGGAGGACATGTCGGGGAACGGCCCTATGAAACCAGGCACAGGTTTATCTACACCTGTGCCAGCAGCGAGCCCTGCCAATCTGGAGGCTCAAGCAGAAGAAGATCCTGGTTCTAGTGGGTTGGCAGCAGTCCTAGCCAAGAGCCCTGCCAATTGAGATAAGGATAAGGAAAAGGAGACAGACTTACCTCTACCATCATGCAGCCAGCAATCCCAAAAGGAAGCTCAAAGAAGATGTTTGAGGCTTTATCGGAAACAGGTACTCACCAAGGAGCGCCTGACAAAGCCTTGATTACTTTATATATGCTTTGGGGAGCTATGGAGGCTTTGTCAGAGATCAACTGTTTTTTTCCTGGAGAAAGCTTCGTGTCTGCTATCTCTGACTCTGTGTTCCTTTTACTTTGATTCCTGTTGCCTTGACTTGTGTTTAGTCCTTGGACTGTTCCTGACTATGCTGCTGCCTGATCCTATTGACCCACGGACTTGTTTGGACCCACACTGAATTCTGTAAGCCCCGACTCTTTGGATTGTTTTGCTGGACTAATCTTTGCAAGACTGTGTTTCCATTCCTTTGTGCTAATTACCAGTTGGCTACCTTCCCAGATTCTTGCTATTTGTATATACTTTGGTGGCAACTAGCTGTTTAACTAGACAGCTATGTGCCTCCCAAGTGACAACCGTAAGTTATGGTATGGCATGTCTTCTCCCCATTTTGGAAGGGAAACAGAGGAGAAATGGAAGCATTTGAGTGGGTGGGGTTCTGTGGTTGCTTAGGGGAATGGAGAAGATTTTTGTGCATTTTCACACATGGGGGCTTTTGGTGCTATTTTCAGAAATCATAACAGAAAATAATATGCATTTTAAGGGGTTGGGGACACTTTTGAGAACTGGACAGGGCTCAGGGGGTACAAAACTGGGGTCCAGGGACCATATGTGGCTCAGGACCTTCCCCACTTTTCCTTTATCTCCTCCCTGTCTATCCTGCACCCCTTAAACTAGACTGGTGTCCTCAGGTATGCTGGATGTCATCCTATCATCAGTGTTTAGGTGGTATTTATGTATTTTTAATTTTAATAATAATAATAATAATAAAATTTATTTATACCCCGCCCCTCTGTTAAAACAATCGGGGCGGCTTACAGAATTTAAAATACAATACAAATAAAATCCCTAAACACCCCCACTCCCACCCTCCCCCATAAAAAAACATTAAACAAATATAAATTAAAAACAACTAATCTAAAATCACATTTAAAACTATAAATACAATAAAATATAATAAATAAATGAATGGCCAGCAGCCTAGAAGAGGCCAGGATCCCCTGAGGCCGGGATCTAATTAGGAAAGGCCTGCCGAAAGAGATCCGTCTTTAGTGCTTTTTTAAAGCCACTCAGGCTCGTTATCTGACGGATCTCATTCGGCAGGTCATTCCACAATTTGGGGGCGACTACCGAAAAGGCCCTCTGGGAGGTTGCAGACAGCCTAGATTTTTGTGGCTGAAGCAAATTCCTCCCAGAGGACCGGAGTGCGCGGGGAGGATTGTATGGGAGGAGGCGGTTCCGGAGATAAGTTGGACCCAAGCCATTTAGGGCTTTAAAGGTACTGGGCCCGGAAACTGATTGGCAGCCAGTGGAGAGATTTTAGTACTGGAGTTATATGGTCTCTCCGAGATGTTCCTGAGACCACTCTGGCTGCCATATTTTGTACCAACTGAAGTTTCCGGACCAAGCATGAGGGCAGCCCCATGTAGAGCGCATTGCAGAAATCTAGACGGGAGGTTACCAGCGCGTGCACCACAGTCTCGAGGTCCCTTACTTCCAGGAAATGGCGCAGCTGGCGTATCAGCCGAATTTTTGTCAGCTTCTGTATGTAGAATAGAAAAGGTCACCATTTTGTTCTTTGCCTCAGGCAGTAAGGCATCTTGGATCTGGCCCTGTCTCCTGGTTCATGATGAAAAGGAAAGAAATGAAAAATACTGCAAAGATCTTGTCTTCTTTGGGATCAAGAAATAGTTCTGGATGAAGAAACCCTTGACAATTGATGGCAAAACACATCTGCGTTTCCCAGAACAGTGGCCGAATTGATCACCAACAATGGTCCACCTTGGCCTCACATTGGGAGGCATGGAGATGCACTATCCACAATGCTGCAGCCTTATTTGAGAACTCATGCCGAACAAGTCTTGAAGAGAAACGACAATGCAGAAGGAATCACAACCCAGAATCATCACCCAAGCAGACCTTCTGCTGTGCTTTCTGCAACCGGACTTGTTTATCTCGGATTGGCCTTTTCAGTCATCAGCGCGCTTGCAGAAAGTGTGGGGTGAGTCCTTCCTGAATCTTTGTTTGCAAAGAAAAGCCAGAGAGAGGGGGTCTAAACCCTATTGTTTAGCCCTCCTGTTTAGGATAACCACTGAATCAATTGGTTTTACCTTTGTGTTGACTCATTTATTCAAGAACTGATTCATTTAGTCTATTCTAGTTGGGACTCTGCAACAAAAGAAAGCAACTGACTGTAGGGATGAAAAAGTCATCAAGTTCATTTCGGTTGTGTTGTTTCGCTGCCGTGAGGACAAGATCCTTGCATATGAGGTCTGTCTATTAAATAATGAGACTGATACAATAACCCATTTTTAGTTATATGTATTACAATTCTAATGTTTGTCCCCTTCAATATACTTCCAATTCACACTCACACACCAATGTAGTCTTGTTTTCCACTGGTCGAAGGCATGGAGCAGATCAGTCTCTGTCAGCTGTGTCAACACATCTGTCTTTTTCTGTGTACTGCATCCATTGACTCAAAATGTGTTCCTTTAAGCAACAATTTCACTTTAGGGAAAAGAAAAAAGTTGCAAGGTGCCAAATCCAGCAAATATGGAGGATTTTCAAGGGTAGTAATGTGTTTATCAGCCAAAAACTGCTTCTTATAAAGTGCTGTGTGATCAGGCACATTGTCCTAATGAAGAATGAAGCCATTTTCCCACAATTCTAGCCTTCTTCTTCTTCTTCTTCTTCTTTTCCTTTTTGTACTCTTTCTCTCAGTTTTATCAAAACATCCTTATGATACTGCTGGTTCACAGTTCTGCCTTCTGGAACCCATTCCGCCAAAATTATTCCCTTGATGTAATAAATAAATAAATAAATAAATAAATGAGCATGGCTTTGAATGTGGACTTGCTTTGATTTCCTTTTTCATTCTTGGCGATGGTGGTGTTTTCCAGTGTATTGACTGTCATTTTGTCTGAGGGTCATGCTGGAAGATCCAGGTTTCATCACAAGTGATGATTTTTTGAAAAGGTTTGGATCAGCCTCAAGTTGTTGCAGAATGTCACATTGTTTGACTTTTAAACTTAGCATTTTTCTGGCACACAAGAGACAACACAGCTGCTTTAAATGACTGACAATTAACTGAACGGCCAAGAGTGTTTATGTTTATCATGCAGGTTCAGACATGTTCAAGGTCACCACTCAAGCATTCACAATCAGTTCTCCCTGATTTGTCTGAAAGGTAGAAATGCGGTCTTGTTATTTAATAGAGAGACCTTGTATTCATTTTCAAATTAAGATGGCATTTTCATGAGCAATTCTGTAATGGTTGTGAGCCAGTATTGTACACCTGTAACTTCAAAGAATATACAAAACTCTGGCCATAGCTGGAAATATGCATGAAAATGTATCAACAGCTCCAGAAAGATTCACCAATTCATGCAGTAATGGAATAGAACAAACTCGTGCTGGAAACAGGGATGTAATGCTTCACTATTTTTCTCCTCAAATGAAGCAACGAGTAGTTTTAGCATTTTTTTTTCTCCCACTGCAAGAAAGTCTTCAAAAGCCACACAGTTTTTGAAGCCTATTTCAAATTAGGACTTCTTCTGTGCAAAATTTCCACATGGTCATTTTGCATGGACAACAGCATTATTCCTGCACAGAAAATAATACTTTTGAGCAGAAATATTATTCTCTGTGCAGAAAATGCTGTTTTCTTCACAGAAAATGCTGCATTCTGCACAAAACAACCCCATGTTAATTTTGTGCAGAATAAATCCCAAACTGTGAAGATTCTCAACAATCCAGGATTCTTTTCATCAGAGTTCCTCACCATTTGAAAAATATGTCTTTCAATTATTTTTTGACCATTGTTGAATACAGGTCAACCCCCATATCTGTGGATCCCATATCCATCGTTTCACTTATCCACTGTTTATTTCAGGGAATGGAAGCAGGAAGAATTGTTTCCACCACCATTGCTTCATCATCAGGGAGAAGCTGCCCAACCTTCTGGATGAATAAGCACAGAGAGCACTTCCTTGCCAGGGAGAATCTTTGCACAGCAAGCATAGCTCCCTCACCAGGGAGAGGGGAAGAAGCCTCCGCCTTCTTCTGGGTGAACACTCTATTTTTGATCTAAGTGTAAAAATAAAGCATTTGCTATCACCCACGGTTTCACATATCCGCAGGAACTTTTGGAATATCTCCCTCAGATATGGGGGTCAACTTGTATTCTTTCCACCTCTGTCTGGCAATATTGTAAATTTTAAAGAAAGGGAAACAGGCTAGCTTATTTGACTGATTGATTAGATCAGTCCTGAAGGAACAAGTCTAGGAAATATCTTGGCATGTACACAATCCCTTACAAATGCTGGTAACATGGCTGTATTTTGAGAGAGCCCCTTCTTCTTTACAGAGCCAGGCAATCCTTGAACTTATCTGGCATAGGGCACCCAAAGTATTCTAGATCTAATATCCATCTCAGTCTTCTGATTCAAAGCAGTGGCCATCACTTGTCTCAAGTCAGCTACATGTCATGTTAACATCTGCACTCTACGTTCATTAAACACGCTACATTTTCCTTAACTGTAAACCAGGAGCATCTATTTGCTTATCTATCCATACACTTGAGGAGGGTAGTGGCTTGAATGTTCAATATCACATCATTTCAAATATTTAAACATGGCTATCATATCACTTCTCAACCTTCTCTTCCCCAGGCTAAGTACACCCAGCTCCCTAAGCCCCTCCTCCTAGGGTATGGCTTCCAGACCTACCACCATTTTGGTCACCCTCTTCTGGACACGTTCCAGCTTGTCAATATCCTTCTTGAATTGTGGTTCTGTGCCCAGAACTGGACACAGTATTCCAGGTGAGGTCTGATCAAAGCAGAATGGAGTGACACTATTCTTTCCCTTGATCTAGACAGTATACTCTTATTGAAGCAGACAGACTTGGAACAAAAGGGCCTAAACCAGGGCTGGGCAACTGTGGAAGACTAGGGGCTGCACTAGCCTTCCAGGAGATTTAGGAGGGTCACAGCCACACTGCACCTACTCCCATCAAGAAAAAAACATTTTTTGCCCACAAATGCCCTCTAGGGGACATGGACTTTACTGAGCCGCTAGAGGACATTTTGTGGCAAGTGTGTGTGTGTGTTTGAAAAACAATTACAAAATTTTATTTGGACCACTGAGGGACTACCAATGTGGTGTAAATTCCCTCCACATCCCATAGAGATCCCCACCCCATTTTGGAGCAAATAAAATATTAAAAATCACAATGTGTTTTTTTAACCACGGGGATACCCCTAAATGGGCCTTGGGTGCATGTGACCCATGGACCACACTTAGCCCACCCCTGGTCCAAACACTACAGTAACAAAAAATACTTGGCTATGAATGGCCATGTCAAAACTGCCTAAAAATAGGAGCTGCAAAGAGTAATACAAATCAAGTGAGTTGGGTTGACTCTGCCTTAATAATTTCCAATTGGTTAATCAATGTAATAAGAACAGATGCCTAGGCAAATGAAGTGTTGGCTCTCATACCTTTTGTACATGCCTCAACAGGAAGTGATGTCATCTGTGTCAACCAAATGCCATCAGTTTTGTTTTACACATCATGATTAATACTGAGGGACAACTAGGAAGAGAACCCTTTCATCATCCAAGAAACTTTCACTCTCTCCTTCCTTCCTTCCTTTCTTTCTTTCTTTCTTTCTTGTTCTTTGCATCCCCCATTTCTTCTAACCTTACTCAAATGCTGTATAGTATTCTCTCCCTACCCACTCCTATCACATCAACATCTTTCCCAGGTAGTGTTTGAAATGGAATTAAAACACACAGAGACACACACATACCAGAATGGACCTTTTTGTCCCCCCTCCTAAGACAGATGGCCCACAATGAGGTTAAAAAAAGGTATCTTGAGATCCAACCTGCAAGAACAAAAAAAAATGCTTGCATTGTTGTTTTCATTATCTTGCTTCTGTCATTTCATGAGCTTTGTATCTCACAAGGAAAGAAAGAAGGGAAAAAAGGGGGTGGAGGGGGGGACTGAGAAATTAATCTTTTGTGCATTGCCAGATAAAGACGAGACATGCTCAGACAAAAGATAGACTGGGAGAAGCTACTGTGATTGATGACTAAAGTAAAGGTGTCAGAAGAGTATTATGTAAATTACTGGAGGCACAGACCATTTCAGAGAGAATGAGAGGGAGAGGGGAAGGAGGGAAGAAAAGGCTGCAGAGGCAATGTCACCAAGGCAGTGGTCCCCAAGCACCAATTTCTTGCCATCTTTCATCTGCCGAGACAAGCTCACCTCACATTCTGTTTGGCGCGCACAATGCAACAAAGGCTGGACAGAGTGTGCCTGTCTGCATGTGAGCATGTAGGGAGGGGGAACAGCCTGTCAACATTAGCATGAATATTGTTTTTTAAAAAATAATAATGGGGGGGTGTCACTGGCAAGAAAAAAATGTCTGAAAGGAACCAATGGAGAGGCCTAAGGAAGGTGGCAGAAGTGTCCATCTTAAGGAGTATGACACCAATACTGAAGCTGAGGGGAAATCACCTCACAAGATCTTCCAGTATGTTGAGCATATTGTTCCCATATCTCACAACCTGACCCTCTTCCCTGTATCTTAGAGCAGGGGGAAGGAATCTCAGAGTAAGAAGACTACCTTGAAAAGTGTGTGTGTGTGTGCGCGCGCACGCGTGTATTCCTCATTACTTAGACTTGGTGTGTTTTTCAAAAATTTGTATGGCATACTGTGATCGAAGCTTAATGTATCCTGATTAACAGCATTACCAGGGATTGCCCCTTGTTGACATCACTACAGGTTACCTCCTACGATAGCACAAAAGTTTATCCCCAGATCTCAGATTTTGGCCCTGAAATCTCAGGGCCCAGGGTAGTCCTAACCCTGACAACTTTACTGAGTTTCTGAATCAAAGATATGAAAGTATCTGTGTATGGGGGCCAAGGGATTGTATATGGAAAGATAGTAATATAGACATTGTTAAGTGCATTCTTCAATGTGATTCAACAGGTGTCCCTGAAAGACAAGAAGTTGCCCTAACCCAAGCCATTCATTAATTCATATTTTCCTCTATTGTCCTTTTTGACAGGCCATCTGCTCTTCAGTATCACAAGAAGAGGCTTGTTAGATTTCAGACACCATAACAAGACTGTGCCATGTCTTGGTCTTCCTTTCTCTCAGTTCCACCACATTCAGACATCTATTTAGTGCAGTACAAGAGAGGGTCTTCTTGGTGGCTGATCCTATTCTAGGTAACTCCCTTCTAAAGAAGGTTAAGCAAGTCCCTTCCATGTCGACCTTCCACCAGCAGGCATAGCTTTCTGTTTAGGCAGGCCTTCAGCACTGACCCAACTGTTGCAGCTTTTAACGGGATGTGTTGAACATTTTGATATTCTACTGCTTATCTCTTATTAGTCTGTTTTTTTTAAAAAAAAAACTGTTTGAATTTATGTTTTAATAGCAGAATTGGTTTACTGTATATTTATTATGTGCAATTGATTGTGAATTTATTGAAAACTTTTAATTTATGGGGTAAGTCCACTTGCAATCCAACTAGGGGAAGGAAACAATATTAGAAAATGTTCAGAAAATAGTTTTTAAAAAATGTTTCTTTGAGCATTGGGAAACCTTGAAGAGAAGAATCCGGAACTAATGAGAATCTTCACAGTTCAGGTGTTTTTTTAAAAAATGTGCAAAATTCACATATGGGGTTTTTGCACATGAAACAACATTTTCTGTTAAGAGAACAGCACATTCTGTCAGAAAATGATATCTTTATGTGCATAAAATGCTGTTTTCTGTACAAAAAACACAAGTGAATTTTACACAGAAGGAGTTCAGGACTTATTCTGCACAAGATTCACATGTGTTTTTTTTATATAGAAAATAGCATTTTATGCACAGAAAAATATTATTTTCCTAAATACCCTAAAGGCACCAGATCCCATCTGATTTTGGAAACTAAGCAGAGTCAGCCCTGGTTAGTACTCAGATAGGAGACCACCAACAAATACATAGGCTAAATTTCAGAGGAAGGGTTTCACAAAACCACCTCTGAGTATTCCTTGCTTAAGAAAACCCTATGAAATTCATGGGAGTCACCATAAGTTGACAGGTGACTTGAAGGAACATACACACATGTCGTGAACTGTAAACAGTCTTTCAAAATTGCAATTTTTAAAGACTTTCTCACAGCAGGAAAAATGTTGCTAAAATTATACATTGGTCCCATTGAGAACAAAAATGAGCAAAGAAATAGATCCCTAATCCCAGCCTGGCCTGAGATAAAGTCTGGATATGGATCAAATAAATAACTAAACAAATAATGATCTCAAGGTATGTAAGGACAAAAGAAGAACCATAGCAAATGAGACCAAAGGCTCACCTGATGCAGCAATGTGTTCCCACAGTGGCTAATCAGAGTCCACATGCAGGATATGAGGCCAACACCACCCTTCTACTTGTGTCCCCTAGAAACTGATATTCAGCAGTGGTTCCTGGAATCCTGTTGGTGACAGAGGTGGCGGCTGGCATCCTGTTGGTGACAGTCATGTTCTTTTCATGCATTCATGTCCTCATCTGAACAGGGGGAAAGTGGATATTCTCAGGCCCCTAGCACCCAATGCAAAACTCCATCTCCTTCCACAGACAACCTCTAGGGCTCATGGAGTCACTATTATGTTCAGCAGGTAGGAGAGGAAAGAGAGAGTTTACCACACCAGTGGCAAGGGCTGCCTCTCATCTCTTTGAGTTCTCTAGAGGGAGAGGGGCAGAGGAATGTGGTCATTGTTCCTCTGCTTCTCTCTGCAGTGAACTACAGAAGGGATGGGAGTCAGTCCCTACTGCCTCGTCATTTCCCTACCTCCTTCCCTCCCCTTCTATAGCTTGGCAGCAACCTGGAGGGGGAAGGCACAGAACTGTGTGTGTTGAGCAGTCAATATTCTGCACATGCCATGAAGGGTCTTGACCCCACTGTCGCTGACAATGAATGCAATATATAGCTTTCCTGATTAAGAACCATCAATGGCTTTATCTTCCATGACTTTGAAGTCTGGTTCCATTCTGAGGTCAACCAATATGGTAGTCAACCCTACCTCTTGTGAACAGTAATTCCATAGTTTCATTACACACTGTGGGATGGACAACTTGCTAAAGCCAGCCAGGCCAGGTCCTAGATGGCTGTCCAAAACCACCACAAACACCATCTTGAGTTCCATTATAAAAAGAAAGACAGGCTGTAACTAAGGGCTTGTATAGATGGGCAATTTACCCCCTCTTCACCCCATCTTAGAGCAGTGAATTCCAAACAACAAAAGGCTTTTGCCCTGTTTTGCCCCCGAGCAGTCCTCATGACCCCCACTATACCATGTTGGCTCAGGATTCAAAGCATGCAACGATTTAAACAGCTTTAATCTTACAATGGCTTAAACATGTCAGGTCCTTTTCTAGGCATGTAGCACAGATAGATAGATAGATAGATAGATAGATAGATACTCTACATGCCTAGAAATGGACTTATATATACTTGAGATCCTTGAGAGTATCTGCCACACCACATAAAAGTTATCTCTTTACTACAGCTCATAGAATTCCCAAGCTAGTAGATGGTTTGGGGATTCTGGGAAGTGTAGTCTAAAAACTTTGACCCACCACAAGAATGGGTTGCTGTCAATCACAGTAGGAAGTTTTGGGCCTAGATGGGCAAAAATTTCAATCTGGTATTAGCCCTCCGCTTAAGTTTCGTATGTATCTATTTCCCACTCTTCTGACTATATGATTAACAAGCCTTCTACTTTCAAACCAATTATTACCTATCGTCTTTTGAATTTTACTTGTGACCCACCTTTGCTCTTCTTTAATTCTATGTCTGGCTTTTATTCAAAAATGTTATTTGGCTGAAGGCTAAACCCCTCCTGGCAGCCACCTCTCACCTTAGCACTTTACAAGTGAAAAGAGTGTTCTGCTATTAATATGCTCTCAGTCAGGTGGTATTTCATATAATGGCCTGATTTCAGAATAAGGACCAAAATTGGCTGGAGAGATGAATACATTTCCATTAGCAGAAGAAAAGTAGACTTGCTTTGACCCTTCAGCAAGGCCTTCAACCTGCATTCAGGAAAACACCATCCAACAACCTGCAGCCTAGGATATGCTTTGATTTCTTGAGAATCTTTGCAGACAACACATTGCAACATAAATAACATGCAACCTTTGTTCCATTGTTGGTAGAGGATGCCTTCAAGATAGCAGCTCAATTATGGGGAAATTACATATTCTCAGGATCCCAAGTACAATATGATGCTTCTGGGGGGGGAAGCAATTCTCACCTTCCAGCGGAATATCTTTGTTATAGTCATATGTGTTTTGGGAAGAGCTCAACAATACGCTCAGTGGTACACCCTCTACACTAGTGGGCACTGACTGGCATACTGGTGGCAACAACAGGTGACGGCATCAGTAACAGCAGGGCTCTCAACAGTTCTGAAAGTCTTGGCCCACCATTTTAATTTCACAGAATCATAGAGTTGGAAAGAACCCTGAGTATATAGTAGCTCCCATTCAGTACAGGAACCCAATGCTAAGGCACCCTGAGGGATGCCCATCCAACTTCTTTATAAAAATCACTGACAAAGAGTTGACCACCTTCGTAGGTCATCAATTCCACTGTGGGATAGCTCTTACCACCAGGAAGTTCTTTCTAATGTTTAGTTAGAATCTTCTTCCCTATAATTTGAAACCAGCAGAAAGCAAGCTTCTTCCACATATCAGCTATTCAGATATTCAAAGATGTCTATCATATCCACTCTTAGCACTTGTCTGCACAGGCAGTTTACCCTGTCTTTCCCCTGTCTTGGAACCCTGCACTCCTGATGAAGCAGGACTTTTGCCCCATTTTGCCCCTGGGCAGTCCTCATGACCTCCAGGGCAAAGACGGGGCTAAGATGGGTGGAAGTCAGGGCAGGGCCTGTCACCAAGGCCCCCTGCATGTAACCAGCCTTGGAATGGGCATGATCCATTGGCAAGATACACCAGTGGGAAGCTGGCATGTCATGTCCTGTGTAGTCTTCTCCAGGTAAACATACTCAGCTCTCTCAACTAGTCATCATAGTGCTTGGCTTCCAGACCTATTGCCATCTTGGACAGTCTCTTCTGGACACTCTCCAGCTTGTCAATGTTCTTCCTAAACTATGGTTCCCCACACTGGATCCAACATTGCAGCATTTAACACAATGCTTCAAATGCAGCATTATTATAATAATAAAAATAATAATAATAAAATTTATTTATGCCCCGCCCCTCTGCTAAAAACAATCGGGGCGGCTTCCAACAATTAAAACATTATAATAATGACTAAAAACACCACCCACCCCCACCCTCCCACATAAAAAGACATTAAACACAATAAGATTAAAACCTTCTAGCTAAAAAACACATTAAAACAAATATATACATAATTTTTAAAAAGCCAGGAGACTGAGTTCCTGAGGTGTGGGTGAGAATCTTGGAGCCAACGCTCCACATGTGGGCCACTTCTGTGGTCCCCACACTACTCCAAGACTTCCCCAGCCTTCCCAACCCCCCATCACAACCCCCCAGCAAGCATTGTGTCTCCAGAAGCCACCACAGTACACAAATATTTTCAAAAACAAAGTGCAGAGGCCCCACAGCTTGTCTAGGAAACAACCATTCTGGGAATGGCTTAGGCCAGAGATTTGGGCCCACACCATTCTGGGCAAACCAGAGGTGATCTTACATTCATTATCAGTTTTTCCAAATTGGGCAGGTGTGGGCTTTGGGAACTGGAGGTGGGTGGGTGGGAGGGGTAGTGAAGTGGTTAGTATCCTTCCATGGCTGCCCATCCCCACTATAAGGTGTTGAGGCATGTTTAAAGGGCATCTCCCAACCCTAGCCACCAAGAGATGACTGAAGACAAAGAAAAAGAATTGAAAATGGAGAAATAATGTAGAATGTTTGTCATGTTCAAATTGTATTTGTAGTTATGTGTAGGTGTTATATGTATGTTTGTAAAGTAATATGTTTAATATGTAATATAATGCTGTATTGTTATATTGTAGTGTTATGTAAGAATTATGAAAACTAATAAAAATATTTTTAAAAAAGAAAAGAAAGGAAGCAGGAAGGTGCCAACAGCAGACCCTGCCAAAGTACCAAACTGCTTTGTCAAAGTGCTTGAGAGTTAGTTGTTGTTCTGGAAGGCTTTTTTGTATCTTCATGTTGACTCTGAGGTATGATGACCCTATCTGAGGTGAGATTTATTCAGAGGATTTTTGCCATTATCTTCCTATAAGACTGAATGAGTGTGACTCACCCAAGGTCATCCAGTGAGTTTCCATGACTGAGCAGAGATTCAGACTCTGGTGTCCTGGAGTCCTGATCCAGCAATCAAACCACTACGGCATGTGGCTGCTTGAGGGTACCACATGCTAATGCCAGAACTGTCTTAGGGGCTAGCGCCCCAGTAATATCAGCAAAAGCCAAAGGACTTTATCAGACAAGCCTCTAAAAATGTTCTTTTGGCACCATATTTTACATTGTTTTTGTGCTGGCAAAAGAACCCAAAATATCAAACATTACTGTAATCATGTGAAAAAGAAGCTTTGTACTTCGCTGCTGAGCATGATCTCAGCAGTTGTTGTGAGAAGATGTGAGTGCACTTAAAAGTGTAAAAATAGCTAAATAAAAAAACAAAACAAACACATAAGCACTGATACACACTTAAAAACTTGCCTGCAAGATGGGGAGGTTCATAAAAAGAGATTCCCATGGCTAGTTTTCACATTCCCACCTGGAAGTGTTCTGGTAGGGATCACCCATTGATGCTGGAATTGCGCCAGCAGAATGGGACACAGTCACACACTCACAATGACGGGGGGGGGGGAAACACCACTGCCAAGCTATTGACAGCTTGGCCCAACAATAAAAAAGGACACATTATTTACAATACATTATCATGAAATCACAATGTCTGGTATTATCACTCTTTCACTTTCATTAGGTGTCGTTATGACACCGTATTTGCTGCATCTGACAAAGTCCTCAGTCTCACAGAATGCCTGAGAAGCAGAAAAGTATAATTCTGAGTGCATGTATTGTGCATTATCTTACTCAATAAATTATACAAGTTTGGATCAGCTACTATATTAATCTGGCATTCATTCACAGATGAGATGGAAAAACAGTAAATCTTTAAGGGGAAAAAAAAGCATACTTCTTTTATTTTTAGATGAGATGCATGTGGCACAGCAGATGCTGTCTTAGCAGAGACATCTCCCTGATCACACAGGAGGGAACATCTCTTTTAAGCTAGTGCTTGTTACCTGTGCTTTTCACCAGTACTTCTATTTTTTTAAAAAAAATGTAATATATTTTAATATATGCTAACCAAATCAAGGTGAAGAACATGTTAAGTCAATTAATATGGTATAAACAATACATTTAACCAATAAAACAGCTAAATGGTGCAGCCCTCATTTCTACATATTTTGCTGTCCTTGAGCAAGCAGGGATCACCAGCATTGAGGCCATGATATTGAGAACACAACTGCGCTGGGCAGGGCACATTTCTAGGATGGAGGACCATTGCCTCCCAAAAATAGTACTCTACAGTGAACTCGCCATGGGTCAGCGTAAGAGGGGCACTCCAAAAAAACAACATCTCAGGCTCGGCCAAATTGATCACCAACAATGGTCCGCCCTGGCCTCACATCGGGAGGCATGGAGACGCACTATCCACAATGCTGCAGCCTTATTTGAGAACTCACGCTGAACAAGTCTTGAAGAGAAATGACAACACAGAAAGAATCACAACCCAGAATCATCACCCAAGGGACCTTCTGCTGTGCTTTCTGCAACCGGACTTGTCTATCTCGGATTGGCCTTTTTAATCTTCAGTGCGCTTGAAGAAAGCACAGGATGTGTCCTTCCTGAATCTTCATTTGTGAAGGAAAGCCAGAGAGAGACTTACAGTTGAGCTGCATTATGGGTTTTATACTGTTACTACCATATGCTGTTAAAAATCTTCCCCAAAAAATGCCTAGTAGACTCACGCAACCTTGTAAGGTAGGGCGGTGGATTTAAATTCCTCTTCCCCCTTCTCAGAATTCCACATTTTCCCCAGAATTACTGAGGGTGACTCTCTCTATTGCCCGGCTGCTGCCGTCACCAGTTGACTATCTGGGTCTCATTGCAGTGGCAGCAGCGGCATCCCACCTCCGCCACCAGTTGACTTTCTTGGTTCCATTGAAGCAGCAGCAGGGGCATCCTGCCCTGCTGCTGCCATCACCATTTGACTGCCTGGGTCCCACCCAGCAGCAACAGTGGCATCCCACTGCCACTGCTGTTGCCAGTTGACTGCCTCGGTCCCATCACAACCTGTGACTGGTGAGGGGCTGAAATGAGGGAGGGGCTCTTGTGAGTCGGGGTGTGTGGCTGCAGATTGAGTGGATTGTGAGATGGAGAGGGAATTTGCATGTGGGTGGTGATTGATTGGGTGTTTCCTGAGCAGCCAATCAGCACACTGGGAGAAGAAACATACCCAAGAGTTGGAAACATACCCAGGCCTATTGTATCTACCCAAGCCTTTCATATATATTTAGATGTCTGCATAAAATGATTTCCCCCACACTCATGGTGACACTGTATATCACATGTTGTGTATCACGTGCACATCAACTGATTATATCCTACAAGAGTATAAAAGCCAGAGGTGGATCTAGAGACCATGGGGAGATCTGGATGGGACCCAGTGGGTCTTTAATGGAACTTTGGGGATTCTAGAGACTAATTCATAAGCTAAAAAAACCACATATAACCTTGGTTATATATCAGAATGTATTGAGCCACTAAAATAATGGATTGCGGATACTAGGAAAATCTGATCTTAAAAAGAGGGTATGATATCTAAAGGCCATCTGCATGATTTTGTGGACAAGAAAAAAGAAAGCAAAACATAAAACCAAATGACATGGTGACTTTCCCGACAAATGCCACTGACCTCTTCATAAAGAAAACACCTGGAGTGGGCTAGAAAGATGCTGGATTCAGACTGAGTTGTACTTAAATTGCATTGAAATCATTGTGAAGGTGTAGTCATGTCTAAAGTCCCATGAACCACAACAGGAACTAGTTGTAACTAAATTAGAGCGGAACCCTATTCTTTCTTTTTAGAACTAAGTCCTGCTTAGTTAAATGGGCCTTTACCCCCACGTAAGTGTGTATTGCAGCAATGGCCTTCAGAAGTTATTCAATTATATTTCCTAGAATCCCCTACCATTGGCTATGCCAGCTAGGGTGGACGGAGCTGAAATCCAACATCCAAAGGGCCAGATGTTCACTGATATGTAATGTGCCCTTCTGCCTCTGCTCCAGAACCATAGATCTGATGGAAGGAACTTTGCACCAATTTGGATAAGGGAATGCAACAACAGCACCCAAAGCTTGTCATCTTGTCCATCATGGAAGTATTGGTGTGGGGGGAATCAGGATTAACATAACTACCAAAAAGTCCACATTTGGGCCAGAGATTACCCAGCCTAAGATTAGATCAATTTAGCAAGAATCTTTATGCTGTCCTGAGTGCAATATTGAAGTTCATCAAACCAGTGGTGGCTGTTGCCTATAAGGACTAGAATGGCAAGGTGGCCAATAAAAGGGAAGGGAAAGTCAATAGAATGCAACTGTTTTGAGGGGGAATCATGAGGTCCATTTACACCACACAGTTATAACACTACATAGTTATAACACTACATTTAACTATCACGGAAACATTGTATGGAATCATGAGGTTTGTAGTCTAGTGAGCCACACAAGCTCTCTAGCTGACAGTTCCAAATATCTATCCCTAAATTGCAAATCCCAAGACTCCATAGGACATTGCCATGGCAGTCATAGAATCATAAAATCTTACAGGTGGAAGAGGTTGCAAAGGCCTTCTGCTAGGCAAGAATACACCGCTACAGAACTCTTAAAAAACATTCCCCAAACCTCTGCTTAAAGACCTTCAGAGAAGATGTGTCTGAGGGGCAGGGGAGATCAGACACATCTTCTCTGAAGGTCTTTAAGCAGAGGTTTGGGGAATGTTTTTTAAGAGTGTTTTTTAAGAATGTCACCCCCCACCTTTCAATAATACATAATTGGCAATATTTAATAATTTGGCTGGTTATGGCCTACCATGTGGTTGTCAAGTAAACCTGGGACTCCCCAGTTACTAAGGCTGGAGTTATGCACAACCTAGGACGGGCCTTCTAAATCCTTTAAACAACTCATACCCAGGTCAAAGTTTGTCCTGAAGAACACCTGGCAATCATCCACTAATCAAATCAAGGATATCTGAGCACTCAGTTCCTGCAAAATGGGTTTTTCCTTAGATCACAATGGAAGGTTGCCTGTGCCCATTCAGTTCCAAATGACTATCCCATCAAAGATCATTAACACATCTGGAGAACCCTTTGTCCAGTCCTGGGAAACTCCAAGAGACATTGTATTCTACTCAAAATCTTATCCCTTCAGGGGAATTATTGAATATAAATATCATCCAAAAAGACAGCCAAAGTATGCACAGCTTCCCTGCATCCATCCATTCTGCTGCTCTGCTGTGTGATGCTCAGAACGCAAATCTAAGTAACCTCTGCTGCACAAATCTCTGCTCCTCTGATCGGTATAGTATATCCCACAACCCCCTTACTCTATTCCTCTGTACCAATACTGTACTTCCTACTTTCTTTGATATCCTTGTGTGATTGCTTGAAGCCTGAGTGTTAGAGTGAATGATGTTAAGGTTAATTTCCAATTTAAAAAACCTTTAATTGTATGTTCTGGCTTGGAGTCTCCTCAGTTACTACTGATATACATGGGTGAAAAAATCGTGTCATTACCTGGCCCCTCACTGCCATTTTGAGCTAATTATATATTCACCGTATTAGAATTCAAACATTAGTGGGATCCTCATGGATCCCATGCAATATGGGTAATAATAGACCAAACTATTTTCCCAAACAAACATTTGTTTCCAACAGTTATTATCAACAAGTTTCTAAGACTCTCATCAGCAGGAGAACAAATTTTGTTGTGCCATCAGTTTATCCCTCAGAGGACAAGATGTCCTTTCTCTCCTAACCAATATATATGATGTGCTGGATGTCCTGTAAATTCCATATCAACATCAACATCAATAGAGATTTTACATTGTTTAAACAACTATTTAAACAATGGTTTCATTCTCTCCACCGGCATGTCCTGGCTGTGGATCAGACCCATGGCTCCCCCATTACCTGTATAGAATCAGCCTGAGTCCAAAAAAGCACACCAGCCCATCCCTGCACCCACTGCTGCTACCATTTTCCTCACTGTCTCTGAAGTCAGGGAGGGGGCCCATAACATGAGACCAAGGACCCCTGCATGTGACCAGGCTTGGTCACAAGCTGTGGGACTCCTTCCTGGCTTCCAGGAGCAGCAGTGAGGGCTGGCCTGCATGGATGGGCTTCTGTGGACACATGGGGCCTGATCCATTGTTTGCTGGCCATGGATAATAGAATCATAGAATTGTAGAGTTGGAAGAGACCACGAGGGCCATCCAGTCCAACCCCATGGATGGAGCCATGGTAGTTAAAGTGGTGTGAAACTCCATTATTCCTACAGTGTAGATGCACCCTTAGTGAGATCAAGGCTGAGAGTAACACAGCCCCTCAGATGTTTTCAGGCTGCAACTTCCAGCATTCCTCACATTGCTTATACTCACTAGGGCTGCTGGGACTTGCAGTAACAGAGTAAACTAGGTATTTTCATAAACCATGTTATTGGGCCCTATCCTACCTTCTCTCCATTCCAGCCCCATATCTGCCCCAGGGCTGGTGAGGACTGCCTGAGGGCACAACAGGGCAAGAACCCTGCAGTGTATGGACTGCAGGGCTCTGAGACGGGAGCAAGATGGGGTATGTCACCCATCTAGACCAGCCCTAAATATCTTCTTATATGACATTTTCCAAAGAAGATGTCATTGTCAGTGGTGCATATTGAAAGCTGGGGTCGGTGGCAGGGGAGAGAAAAAGAAAGAGGAGGGGGGGAACCCTTACAAAATCAAGGTGGTTAAGAGGAAAAAAGTTAAAGTACTTGAATCATTTAAATTGCTCTCCCTTTTTTGCACATGCTCAGAACTCTCAAACTCTTTTCCAACTGAAGTGCTTATATAAAAATTTGACAGCTCTTATAATTTTAAATTGCTCAGCACTGAGTATGCCCAGAACTTTGATCACTTCCAAATTCAAGGGCTTATAAAAATTTGAAGCACTCCAATAATTCTAAATTGCAACGCGCCGTGTAGAGTCATTTAAAATTATTGAACAGCTCCATCCCCCCCCAGTGCTCCCCCTTTTTAAAGAGGAAAAAAGGTCTTTTATTTGGAAGTGAGTCAAGCTGCATTCTAATATAGTTATTTAACATATATAGCACAGGGCTAAAATTTAGTGCTGAAAAATAATGACAAAATAATACAACTGGGGGAGAACAAAAGTATGACCATAGTCACTTAACACATAAAATGGAGAAATAGTAGAACATATAGAAGAAATGCCCCAGAGAATGAGACATAAAGGTAATCTAACCCAGTGTTCTGCTTCCAGCAGTGGTTAGTCTGAGGGCTTATCTACTGTGCTGGCATATCCTAGCCGCAGGTATGGCTCATTCCTCCCCTGTTATTGCCTCCAAAGGGACCAGAATCCAGACAAGCACACTGGCCTATCACTGTAGCCTCCACTGCCACCATCTTGTGCACTGTCTCGGAAGGCAGGAAGCCAGCCCAAAACATATGACCAAGGCCACTGCATGTAACCTCCTTTCCAAAAAAATCCCAGTAAATAAAACAGCAAGGCTTCAAGAAATCAGTGTGTCCAGTTGAAAAGTAGTGCCTTATTTTCATGCAAATATTGGATGATTTGAGATTTCTGGACTTTCTCGACTACTTTTCCTAGAACTTTCTCCTGCTACCATAAACCCTCCAGTTTCATGAATGAAGGATGCCATTAAAAAAAAAATCTAACAGACTACCACCATTTGTTCTATCCTTGAGAGTAGCTTCAGAGACAGATTCAACTATATCTTATAAAAATATAGCATCTTTTTTAAAGAAAAGGACTGATGGCATGGGATATGAAGCAGACAAACAAATGGATGTAATAGCATTTTCGATGCAATTTTGAGAATATCTCTAATGCAAAAAATAGCTTGATAATGTGGAATAGAGAGCATTTCACTTATTTTATTCCCTCGGTGGGACATAATCTTGTGTCTTATCTCCAAATTCAGTGCATTTCTAGTTTACGTACAGTTTACCTGATGCCTTTCAATGTGATATTGCAGCTGCTGCTAAAAATAACTATTCATATCATTAATACAGACAGTGCCATCTTTATTGTTACTACTGCTACTCCTGTTGCTATTACTATTGCTGGTACTCTTACTGATTTTGCTGTTGCTGCTAGAATCATAGAATCATATAGTTGGAAGAGACCACAAGGGCCATCCAGTCCAACCCCTCACCATACAGGGATACACAATCAAAGCATTCTGGACAGATGGCCATCCAGCCTCTGTTTAAAAACCTCCAAAGGAGACTCCACCTCACTCCCAAGCAGGGTATTCCACTGTTGAATAGCTCTTACTACCAGGAAGTTCTTCCTAATGTTTAGGTGGAAGTACTATATAATTACTTTTACTGCAGCTTGTGGCTGCTATGCCTAGTTCATTTAGCAGGGTTACTACTGGTACTACTATGCTGAGTATTATTCTGGTTGAAACTAGACCAAGGACTTTATCAGACACAGAAAATACAGCATCGTCACAACACCACATAACCATGAAAGGATACATGGATCAGACAACATTGCCCTTTTGAGTTTATAAAGAGCCCCAAACCTGTGGTTTTTAATTGACGGCTTAAGCCATCAATAGATCTCCCTGCCACTTTTTTGTCAGCATTGCCAGCATGCGAAATCTCTGCCCCTTTAAAATTGTACTTACCCCAACAATGGCCGGTCTGGCGTGAACACTTCCAGGTCCGATCAGGACATCTAGGTAAGCTTTGCTCTTTTTGTGACCCTCCCCTGGTTACTTGCAAGTTTGTGTGTGTGTGTGTGTGCTTGCTGTAACTTTTTATGCTTTATTTTTGTTTTAAAGTTTGAATTCCCTGTGAACAGGGCTCCGCTCACTTCCTCTTCATTCACAGAGGAGCCTTTGCTGAGAAAGGAGGTGAGTGCAGGGCAGAACGTTCTTTTGCTGGCATAATTTTTTTTTATGCCAGTAAAAGAATGTCTAAAAGGCTGCTTCTGATGAAGTCCCAAGAAAAGATCCCTAACTAGTGAGACCATGATTTTAACTAGTTGAGTGTCCACCCCCCCCCTCCCCCGGCCACACATACAAAATACTTTGTTGAGAGCCAGCATGGTATAGTGGTTTATGTGTGTTGGATGGACTCTGGATGACCAGTGGTCAAATCCCTGTTCATTCATGAAGACCCACTGGGTGACCTTGGATAAGTCACACACTCTCAGCCTAAGAGGAAGGCAATGGCAAGCCACCTCTGAATAAATCTTGCCAAGAAAAGCCTAGGGTAGGGCCACCACCATAAGTCAAAGGCAACTTGAAGAAACAGAAGAATAGCAAGCCAATACTTCTGGGAAGCACAGAAACAGGAGATGAAACTATCAGGTCTCTTCTGTTGTTGTTCCTCAGTAAGGTGGTCCAAGATATTTCACAGCCAGAGAACAAGGGCAAGATCTGTGGTGTTACTAATGCCAGTGTCACCCCTCCCTCCAATGGTGTTATCTAGTGCAGTTCGGCCTCTCTACAAACCCCTAGTGCTGTTCCTGGGCAAGATGGTGCCTTGCCGTCTACAAACAGAAGTTCAATTTTATTTATTTATTTATTTATTTATTTATACCCTGCTCTTTAGCCACAAGGCTATCAGAGTGGCTTACAAATTGTTTTAAGCAACAGCAATTTACACATCTACACTGCATTAAGCAGTTTCCAATGTGTTAGCACACATGAAGACTTTTTTACATGAAGACTGGTGACAAGATAGTGTCTTCAGTGATACATGAGGGCATTTGGCCAGTGCAACAAGTTCTGGCCAAGCTATGTGGCATACACAGCTTTAAACCGGATGTGCCATTTTGTCACCCACTTAACCCAGGGCCCATTCAGACTACACAAGTAGAGCTTTATGATTCCACTTTAACTGCCATGTTTCCATCCTACAGTATTCTGGGATTTGCATTTTAGAAGGGGGAATGTTTAGAATTCTCAGCCACAGCACTCTAGTGCCACACCAGACTCCAAAGCCCAGGACTCCATAGAATGGAACTATGGCAGTTAAAGTGGAATAATACCACTATAATGAGGTGGTGTGAATGGGCCACCAGTCTGGAGTGAGGACAGAAGAATGTGTCAAGTTTTTTTTTCTCCCATTTTCTGCTTTGCTCTGTTTTCAGTCTTGAGTGCTATCTTCAAATTAATGAAGGAAACTGAATTTTGGGAAAGTTCTTATAAAAAATAATCAAAATTCTCATCATTCTTTACAATACTGTTCCCCTCTCTTTGTTCACTGAACACTTGAGTTCTACCCACAGTCTTCCTGTCAGATCCAACTGGTAAAGGATATTTTTCTATCATTTTCAAGGACTTAGGGAAATGTAGTGAAGATTTCAGGGAGGTATTGTAGGATTTTTGCTTTATGCTTATTAGTTATATTATGAGGTGGCCAAGTGGATTTTCCTTTCAAGTATTTCCCTCCCTACATTTTGAGTGGATTTCTGACATCTCTGAAGCTTTCAATACATTCTGGAATGCCCATTACAGGATGTAACCTCAAGGCATCCTCCCATGAGCTTTTTTTAAAAAAAAAATTGACTAGCTTGAGAGCCAGCCTGTGGAACAGACCCATATGTGATTTTGTTCTTCAGATTAAAAGGCAGAATATTATTTAGCCATCTCATAAGAACAGTGAACATGTTTGCTGCTGTTTGAGAGGGCAGAACCCAAACCAACAGGTTCAAATTGCATTGATGAAGATTCTAACTAACCTTTAGGAATGACTTTTTGATGATGAAAGCAATTCAACACTGCAATAAACTACCATGGATGATAGGTGATACACCTTCATTGGAAGTATTTAAACAAAGGTTAGATAGCTACCTGCCAGGGATGCTTTAGCCATGGATGCCTGCACTGGAAGCAGGTTGGACTAGGGGCTTATATACATTGGCAATGACACCTGTATTCACCCTGTATTCACAACACAGTTGACACACGACATTTTCAGTGATGTGCATTTTCACCAGGGTTTCTGCAGGAAGCCCTGGATCTGTAAGATTCAAGGTTTGCTCTGCATTTGAGGGGGGAACCCCCATTTTTGGCCTTATGGCAGCCAAGGATTGGCTTTAGTGCAAAACCAGAGTAGGACTTCTAGTAGATGGGACTCCATTCTGGAGCTTTTTTAAAACTTTTTTTTTTAAAAAAAATGCATTTGTGCACATGTCTGTATAAGCGTATCTCTACTTATCCAGTAACACAATACTCTGGGACCACATATATTTGTTAATTCACATGTACAAGTGAACAGGGGGGAAACAGAGCAGCCCCAGCCAGGTGACAGGAAATAGTACAGTGTATAAGACACATAGAATCATAGAATCATAGAATTGCAGAGTTGGAAGAGACCACGAGGGCCATCCAGTCCAACCCCCCTGCCACGCAGGAAATCACAATCAAAGCATCCCCGACAGATGGCCATCCAGCCTCTGTTTAAAGACCTCCAAGGAAGGAGACCCCACCACGCTCCGAGGGAGTGTGTTCCACTGCCGAACAGCTCTTACTGTCAAAAAGTTCCTCCTCATGTTGAGGTGGAATCTCTGTTCCTGGAGCTTGCACCCATTGCTCCGTGTTCCAGTCTCTGGAGCAGCAGAAAACAAGCCTGCTCCATCCTCAGCGTGACATCCCTTCAAATACTTAAACAGGGCTATCATATCACCTCTAAACCGTCTTTTTTCCAGGCTAAACATACCCAGCTCCCTAAGTCTCTCCTCATAAGGCATCGTTTCCAGACCTTTCACCATTTTAGTCGCCCTTCTCTGGACACGCTCCAATTTGTCAATATCCTTTCTGAATTGTGGTGCCCAGAACTGGACACAGTATTCTAAGTGAGGTCTGACCAAGGCAGAATAGAGTGGCACTATTACTTCCCTTGATCTAGATACTATACTTCTATTGATACAGCCCAAAATTGCATTGGCCTTTTTAGCTGCCGCATCACACTGTTGGCTCATGTTCAACTTGTGGTCTACTAGGACTCCTAGATCCCTTTCGCACGTAGTCTCATTCAGCCAGGTCTCTCCCATCCTATATTTATGCATTTCATTTTTCCGCCCTAAATGCAGTACTTTACATTTCTCCGTATTGAATTTCATTTTGTTAGCTTTGGCCCAGCTCTCCAGTCTATCCAGGTCATTCTGAATTTTGATCCTGTCCTCTAGGGTATTAGCTACTCCTCCCAATTTGGTGTCATCTGCAAATTTGATAAGTATGCCCCTAATTCCCTCATCTAAGTCATTGATAAAGATGTTGAATAGCACTGGGCCAAGGACAGAACCCTGTGGCACCCAACTGGTCACATCTTTCCAAGACGAAGAGGAGCCACTGCTGAGCACCCTTTGGGTTCGGCCGGTCAACCAATTACAAATCCATTGAACAGTTAACTTGTCTAGCCCACATTCTACAAGCTTGTTTGCAAGAATGTCATGGGGAACCTTGTCAAAGGCCTTACTGAAATCAAGGTATGCAATGTCCACAGCATTCCCTTCATCTACCAAGCTGGTAACTTTATCAAAAAAAAGAGATCAGATTAGTCTGGCATGACTTCTTTCTCTGAAACCCATGTTGACTTTTTGTGATTATGGCATTGCCTTCTAAATGTTCACAGACTCTCTGTTTAATGATCTGCTCTAGAATCTTCCCTGGTATTGATGTCAGACTAACTGGACGATAGTTGTTGGAATCCTCTTTTTTCCCCTTTTTGAAGATGGGAACAACGTTTGCCCTCCTCCAGTCTGCTGGGACTTCTCCTGTTCTCCAGGAGTTCCAAAAGATTATTGCCAATGGCTCTGAGATTATATTTGCCAGCTCTTTTAATACTCTTGGATGTAGTTCATCTGGTCCTGGAGATTTAAATTCATTTAGATTAAGAAGGTATTCCTGTACTACCTGTTTACTTATTTTGAGCTGGATTTCTCCTATTGTGTCCTCTGTTCCATTCTCCTCAGGTTGGTCCTCCTTTTCCTTTTCTGAAAACACTGAGGCAAAGAAGGTGTTGAGTAATTCTGCCTTTTCTCTGTCTCCTGTTAGCATTTTGCCATCTTCTCCACGTAGCGGCCCTATCATTTCCTTCTTCCTCCTTTTGCTGCGGACATACCCAAAAAAACCCTTTTTATTGTTCTTAACCTCCCTAGCAAGCCTGAGCTCATTCTGCGCTTTAGCTTTTCTGACTTTACTCCTACACGTGTTCGCTATCTGTTTGAATTCTTCTTTGGTGATTTCCCCCCTTTTCCATTTCCTATACATGTTCCGTTTAAAACTTAGCTCCATTGAAAGTTCTTTAGTCATCCATCCTGGTTTCTTGAGACACCTCCCATTTCTCTTCCTCAATGGTACTCTTTGAAATTGTGCCTTCAGTATCTCCCTTTTGAGAAAGTCCCATCCGTCTTGAGGTCTCTTCTCTTTTAGTATTCTTGACCATGGGATCATCCCCAGTATTTCCCTGAGTTTACTGAAATCAGCTCTCCTAAAGTCAAGAATGCGTGTCTGACTATGCCTGGCTTCTCCTTTCCATTGTATAACAAACTCCAGGAGAACATGATCACTCTCACCTAAGGATCCCACCACTTGCACCCCATTAACCAGGTCGTCTCTGTTGGTTAGGATCAGATCTAAAACAGCTGACCCCCTTGTTGCCTCTTCCACCTTTTGGACCATGAAATTGTCTTCCAGGCATGTAAGGAATTTGCTAGACCTTGTAGTTTTGGCTGAGTTAGATTGCCAGCAAATGTCAGGATAGTTGAAGTCCCCCATCACTACTACATCTCTCCTTTCTGCATGTGTGGTCATCTGTTCTAGAAAGGCATCATCCAATTCCTCCATCTGACTTGGGGGTCTGTAGTAGAGTCCCACAATAACATCCCTGTTGTTTCCCTCCCCTTTAATTTTTATCCAGATGCTCTCCACCTGGCTTCCAGCATTGATTTCATGGATCACTTCACTGGTGTAAATATCCCTGACATATAATGCTATTCCTCCTCCTTTCCTGTTTGGCCTGTTTCTCCTATAAAGGTTATACCCCTCTATTCCTACATTCCAATCATGAGACTCGTCCCACCAGGTTTCAGTAACGCCTATTATATCATATTTGTTTTGTAGTGCAAGGAGTTCAAGTTCATCTTGCTTATTTCCCATGCTCTGTGCATTAGTGTAGAGACATCTGAGACCATGTGTTCCCTTTACTTGCTCCCTGTGCAAGTTTTTTTGCCTCCCACTGTTGGGTCCTTGCGCTGTTTGCCTTGTTCCCTCTATGACAGTTTGACTATTTTCTCCAGCCCTTTTGCCATCCAGAATACTGTCTCCCTCCCCCATTTGACTCAGTTTAAAGCCCTCCTGATCAAATTCTTGAGACTGTTGGCAAAAATGTTTCTTCCAACTGTTGTAAGATGCACCCCATCTCTTGCCAGAAGTCTCCCCGCATGGAAGCGCAGTCCGTGATCCAAGAATCCAATTTGTTCTCGGCGACACCATCTACGGAGCCAGTTGTTTACGTCGGCTATTTTCCTCTCCCTTCTTGGACCATGCCCTTCAACTGGCAGAAGAGACGAGATTACCACCTGTGCGTTCATTTCTTTCAGCTTCCTCCCCAGGGCCTCATAATCTCTTCTGATCTTGGGAAAGCTGTGCCTTGCAGTATCATTGGTTCCCACATGGACCAAAAGAAGGGGTAATGATCCGTAGGCTTGACGAGTCTTGTCAGCCTCTCGGTCACATCACAGATCTTTGCCCCAGGGAGACAACACACCTCCCGAGTCATCTTGTCAGGCCCACATACCACTGCTTCTGTACCCCTCAGCAAGGAGTCCCCCACCACCACCACACGCCTCCGCTGAGGCTTCGCAGCTGCTGTTCCTTGCGGTGGTCCTCTCAAGGTCCCCTGCTCTAACCCTGAAGTCTGTCCATGCTGTTCTTCCTCGTTGTCCTTGATAAGGGAAAGGGCTTCGAATCGATTCTGTAGCTGCAAGCTGCTGGAAGAATCCCTGGATTTTCTTGTTCTGTGTGTGACATTCCTCCAGCTGTCTACTTCCTGTGTCCGTGAAGTGACCCTCTCCTCCACAGCCACTTCCTCTGTGCGTTCCCCTTCCAAGACTGTTCGTTCTGTTCTGTCCAGGAAAACCTCTTGCTCACGAATCTGTTGAAGTGTAGCTACCCGTGTCTCCAGCTGCTGTACTTTCTCCTCCAAGAGGGCTACCAGCTTGCATTTGGTGCATGTGAAGTTCTCCACGTCTGTAGACAAGAATACAAACATCGCACAAGTGTTGCAAGTGACTGCTGCAGTCCCCTCAGTGTCCATGATGAGAGCTTTTAGGTAATCTAAGAACTCTTAGTTAATGCTGAGAATGCTAAGCTGTACTTTTAGGTCTGCTGTATTTTTGTTGGTTACTGAAATTTGCGCGCCGTTAGGCTTGCGCCTCTGGCTCTTGAGGGTAAAAGGGCAAGGTCCGAAGTTCAAGCCCCTCAGCAACAAGCAGCCTCTCCCAACAGTTTTTTAAAAAAATTCAATCTCCCCAGTCAGAATGGCTGTCCAGAAGTTGCTTCCTTCTTCTCCCTGGCAGGAAACTGGCAGGAAACTTGCTGTCCAGAAGCTGCTCTCCTTCTCTCTGGCAGGAAACTGGCCTGGAAAGCCTCTGCAAGGACTTATATAGAGCTAGGCTCCCAGCTCCACCCCCTAATGACTCACAGGTGTGACTCACAGGTGTGACTCACAGGAAGGCTCTTGAGGGTAAAAGGGCAAGGTCCGAAGTTCAAGCCCCTCAGCAACAAGCAGCCTCTCCCAACAGTTTTTAAAAAAAATTCAATCTCCCCAGTCAGAATGGCTGTCCAGAAGTTGCTTCCTTCTTCTCCCTGGCAGGAAACTGGCAGGAAACTTGCTGTCCAGAAGCTGCTCTCCTTCTCTCTGGCAGGTTAGGGCTGCCCATTTACTCCGAAGCAATTGGACAGGCCTCAGTGCATGGGGGGCTTATGGAGGTGCTGAGGACCAAAGAAATCCACTATGGTTACAAGGTAGGTACAGCCTTTGTGGCCTTTGAGATGGCTCCAAATGTATGTTTCCATGAGTCTATGAAATTTGAAATGTGGTGCTGGAGAAGAGTTCCATAGGTATCATGAACTGCCACTTGCTGTGGAATGGCAAGAGGAACAAGTTGTTGCCTACAAAGCTGCAAAACTTTTGAGGGGTGGGATAGAATCAGTTTTCATTGAGAGTCATGGGAGCGGCACAGAAAGACAAATCAATGGGTCCTAGAGCAAACCAAGCCTGAACTCTCCCTAGAAGCCAAGATGACTAAACTGAGACTGTCATACTTTGGCCATATCATGAGAAGACATGACTCCCATGGTAAGGTAGAAGGCAATAGGCAAGAAGGAAGACTGCATTCCAGGGCTGTTGAGGACAGAGTGACTTGGAGGTCTCTCATTCATGAGGTTGCCATAAGTGGAAGTCGATTTGATGGCAGTTAAAAACAACAAATGATTCTAAGGGCCGGGCCACATCAGATCAAAGGTGTATCAAGCCCAGACTTCTTTCCACACAGTGACCAAACATTGGTGCTTGGAAAGCCAACAAGCAGGACCTAAAGGCCTAAATCCATTTTCTAGTTCCAATTAGATAGAGCCATTCAATCAATAGCTAAATGGTAAGTCAACACTTCTGTCAACCCCACAGTTGACTTATCATTCAGCAATAGATTCAGTGGGACTTACTTTAGGCCATGAGCAAGAGTAGCTTCCTGCTTATGCATAAAAACAGGAGAAAAAGAAAGGGAAAAATAAACCACTCTCATGACTCAAGGGCATATTCGCTTCTCAAATGGATCTTGCACATAGTCACCATCCCCTAACACAGGAATGGGCAAAGTGCAACTCCAAAGGCCATTTTTGTGGGGTCAAATATATAGATTCAGTGGTAAAAAAATTCTGCTACATAATGCCCCCAGATGCACTCTATGGGGCATGAAGGGCATTTTTACCATGTTTGGAGCCCATAGGGCTCCCAAAGAGATCAAAAACATTTTTTGCAAAAAAAATTCCACTTTTTTGTCCTGAAATGCCCCACAATTGCCACTAGGGGTCATGGGTTGCATTTCCAACACATTTTGTAGACCCCCTAGGCCAATTTTGGTCCAGAGAGTCCCTAAACATGGTGAAAATGCCCCCATACCTCCTAGAGGTGTTGGGTGGGGAATTTTTTTTTATTTATTTTGTTGGAACAGGCGCGGCCCTCCAAGGTCTCCTAGGGAGCTAATGCAGCCCCCTAACCTTCAACAGTTGCCTACCCCTGCCCCAACAGGCCTCGAGTGCAATGTTTAAAATAGTCCCATAATCCTTTGCAGCTATGAAAGTTGGAAAATGTTTAGGTGATTTTTGTGCAGAAAGGGCTTCTGAAAGATAAAGTGTTTGCAGTGGTGTATACAATTCTTCTGAGTGTACCTTCCAGCTATAGGATACATCTCCAGCCAAGAAGATGACAGCATGTACCCTCCAACATTTCAGACAGGAAAGCCGGGCACATGTGGCCAAGTAAAATCAGAGTATGGTCAAGATGCCAGGGTTATTAATGGGGAAGAACACACAAGCTAGGAGAGGCAAGTATCTGCCCCTTCCTTTCCTCCCCCTCCTCCTGAATTAATCGAGTGTAAACTACTTTTGCCTCTTGAGCTCTGTTTGCAGCAATTGAAGTAAGCTGAGGGCAAAGGGGTAAAGGAGAGAGAAACCAGGACATTTTAAAAACAGCTGGAAAAGTGGGATGACAGAGGATTAATCGGGACTCTCCCTGCCAAATCAAGACAGCTGAAAGGTGTGGATGGCATGATTTCTTTACTGCAATGACAAACCAGAAATACTTGTGAATGGTTTGAAGCCCAGTTACTAAAAATCTTGCTTTCCCCCTGCCTATTATGTCTTCTTCCTCATTTTAAATGTCTCAAGCCTGCAGTGCTGGGCTTATTATTCATCATTTGGGCTCCTTTAAAACTTTATTGTCAGCACTTTGGACCTCCACATCTGCTTTTACTCATTCTTTTCAACAGCAGTAACCTCTCTTATTGGGCAAATTAAGGAATAATTGCAAATAATCGGACATCTTTTCTTCAGCGATACAATAGAGCATTATACATGTGAAGATGGCACAATAAGGAAAATGGGGAGGAAAGAAGGAGAGGAGAAATATCAGAGAATGATACATGAGATGAGATGATCCTCTCAGTGGCTGTCTTCCCACAGAAGAAAAGGATGGTGTTGATAGTTTTGCTGTGTTACATTAGAATCATAGAATCATAGAGTTGGAAGAGACCTCAAGGGCCATCCAGTCCAACCCCCTGCCATGCAGGAATACACAATCAAATCATTTCCGACGGATGGCCATCCAGCCTCTGTTGAAAAGCCTCCAAAGAAGAAGACTCCACCACACTACGAGGCAGTGCATTCCACTTTCAAACAGCTCTTATTGTCAGAATGTTCTTCCTAATGTTTAGGTGGGATCTCTTTTCCTGTAGTTTGAACCCATTGCTCCATGTCCTAGTCTCTGAAACAGCAGAAAACAAGCTTGCCCCATCCTCAGTACAACAGCCCTTCAAATATTTAAACATGGCTATCATGTCCCCTCTCAACCGTCTCTTCTCCAGACTAAACATGCTAAACAGGAGTCTACAGGAAAGGATGAGATTCTACACCCTCCTTTCCTCTTCCCCCCTGTTCAGTTAATTGTGCAGAAATTCCTTTTGCACTTTGAACTCAGTCTGTAGCAATGGAAGTATGCTGAAGACAAAGATGGGGAAGTTGGAGGGGGAGGGGAAACTGGGACATTTTAAAAGCAGCTGAGAAATGGGATGACAGAAGATTAATCAGGATTGTCCCTATCAAATCAGGACAGTTGGAGGGTATGTGAGAACTGCCTATCTCTGATGTGTACATACAGCAGTCAATTATATAGTTTCATTCTGGTTTTATGGAGCTAGACAGAGACATTAAGGCAGTGAAGATCCCTAGTTTCCAACACCTTTTAGTGTGGGGGGGATATGGGCAACAACCCTGAATATAATGCCGTATGATGCCATATTTGCTGCATCTGATAAAGTCCTTAGTAACACAATTACAGTAATTATCTCATGTCGCCATGATTGTGCTATACTACACTGTAATTGCATGTTACTACCACTACAGAACCACTGCACAACCACCACTATTTTTATTTAGGCAGACATTTGAAATATGAATTTTAATTGATGTACCACTTTTAATGTTGTATTTTTATCAATATTATGTTTTTAATCCATGCTGTGTTTTTAGCTATCATATATTCATAATGATGGTAGCTTGTTTACCGTCGGGGTAAGTACATGATTTAAAGGGACAGAGGTATCGCATGCCGTCAATGCCGACAAAAAAGTGGCAGGGGGAATCTATTGATTGCTTAAGCTGTCAATTAACAAGTATGTGATTTTGCATTTTTAAAACCGTGAAAAGGCAATGTCATCTGATCCGCACACCCTTTTGCAGTTATGTGGCATCCTTATGACACCATATTATGCATTTCTGAATACCTTTCTCAGATGTTTTAATTTATTTTTTAATTTAAATACATTTTTGTCTGTCAAAATTGTTCTATTATTGTTGTAAATCTGTATATAGTTTTATTTGTATGCCACAACAAAAACCACAAGATATAAAGGGTGGGATAGAAATATTTTAATATATAAATACAACAAATAGTTTGGGCCACATTAACACTGGTGTTGCTGCATTCTTGCCAACTCTATAAACAGAATTAAAAAATATGCATCCCAAAAGAGCCTCAAAATAACATTTTTGTCCAAGTGTCTCAATGTTTTTCAAAGGCCTTGGAAGCAGGCCCCAAGTCATGCCTCTTGGATGGAAGCAAAAGTGTGTCTCAGTCAACATGCCCTCTAATCCTGAAGGCATCCTCTTACCCTCAGGGATAGCAAAGTGTGTTGCCCACAGAAGTAAGATTTGACTGCCAATCTATTGTGGAATGGTAGCACACACGCACACACACACACAGACACAGAGTGTTGTTGGAGGACAACACCATCTCATTCTTCTCCTCAGGAAGCAAAATGGATTTGGCAGGCCCCTACCCACACCCCTATATTTCCATGCAAGTTAATATGCTTTCATCGAGAAGAGGAGAAGCTGGATTGGCTTGCTTCCATCACCATGAAAAGTTTCATTCACTTCCAAACTCCATACCAGTGGATGGGGTGTCAGTAGAGTTGCCAACTAGGCAGATTTGAGATAAAGGTATAAACTGCAAAATTTCCCAAAAAAGCCCTGGCCAAAGAGCAGGAGGGGAACTTCGTTCTGGGTTTCTAGTGGGCGTACCCATTTGAGCAACCAATTTCTTCCAAACAAGTTCTGAAGTCATTTGTTCAGGACTTCATTTCCATTTGTGGCTGAATTACCTGTGTTGACACAGACAGTTTGCACTTTGTGATAGGTATGATTGATGGATTTATTATTGCACCAGGCTTCTTGGTATTGTTGAAGGGGCAGCTTTCAACACTCAGGTTTTACATGGCATTATTGGAAGACAGGAAATTGCCTTGTACTCCCAGACCATCAGTCCATTTAGCTCCATATTGTCTACACTGATTGGCAGCACCTCTCCTGGGTTTCGCAAAGTGATGTTTTCTCCCTACGCCTTCCTGGAAAAATGCCAGAGATTTAGCATAGGAGCATGTGCTCTACCACAGAGGTATGGCCAGTGATTGGAAGAGGTTCTTTGTGGACTAAGTTCCAGAATCCCTTGACCAGTGTGGCCTGCCTGGCACTTTCTTTAGGCTGCAGCAAGAGTGGTATAGTGGTTTGAGTCTTGGACTAGGGCTTCAAGAGTCCAGGATTCATATCCTTGCTCATCCACGGAAACCCACTGGGTGACCCTGGGCAAGCTGTACTCTCTCCATCTTAGAAGAAGACAGTGACAAACCTCATCTAAGGAGTCATCTATACGGGCCAGGATCTGGCAGCTCCCTGCCAGCATATCCTGCCTGTGGATCATGCCCATTCCTCACCCGTTACCTCCATGAAGTGGGCTGGAGTCCAGACAGGCGTGCCCATCCCTACAGCTGCTGCCATTGCCACCCCCATCCCACTCTCTGACATCAGGAAGCAAACCTGCAACATGTGAGCAATGCCTCCTGCATGTGACCAGCCTTGGTCACAAGTTGTGGATCCCCTTCCCAGCTACAAAGAGTAAGGCAGAGGGCAGCTGCAGTGATGGGCCAGCTTGCTGGAACAGGCTGCTGTGGTCAAGCAGGGCCCTATCTGATTTTTCCTGGCTGGAACGAATTTAAACAGGTATTAATTTAAAATGTTTTATTGGGCCCTACCCCTTCTTCACCCCATTTTGCCCTAAGAGTTGTGAGGACTGCCTGGGGGAAAAAATGGGGCAAAAGCCCTGTGTTGTCAGGATTGCAGGGCTCCAAGATGGGGGCAAGTCACGGTAAATTGCCCATGTAGATAAGCCCTAAATCTTACCATGGGCTTGTCTATACAAGGCAAATAAACTCAGAGTGATTCACAGTATGGCATTTGCAGCAGATGCGACTGGTCTTAATGGGGTTTTTTGCCCCCATAAGTGTTGCATGCAAGATGGTGGCCACAAGTGATTTACTTGCATTTCTACTTACCTCAATTTGCTGCTGCCAAACTTTTTTTAAAAATCAATGTCCAAGTTGTGATTGAGTGATTTTTCAATTTAATAGAAAAGCAAAAAAGAAAAGAAAAGAAACCCAAAAACCCATCCTGTTTTTTTGTTTTTTGTTTTTTTGCTTTTTTGCCTTAGCACTCACTTGCTAAGGTGAAAATCCAACATGGTGGCAGCAGGTCCTTGTCTTGTTAGCAAGCCCTGCTTCCTGTGCTCGCCTGGCCAATCAGCTTTCTGCTTCCTCTCCTATGAGAAAGCAATTCATATTGAATTGCTTGTCCCAATGAGCAGGAATGTGCGTTCCCCTCGCTGTTTTTAAAAAAAACTCTGGTGTTTTGACATTTTGCCCCCACCACCTTCACAATATGATGAAACAATGTGGGATGCCATTAAGACAGGTAGGATTCTCCTTGCATTCTGTGAGTATTTTTGCCATTTAGACAACCCCAAGAAGAAATCTTGCAAACATAACCCTACAATAGAGTCATCATAAGTCAGAGTCAGCTTGAAAGAACATAACAACATAGTCCAAAAAAGTAATTGTTCTAGTCTCTTGTTCTAGCTCCTTCCTTCTTTTGTGAAAATCCTCCTGTCTTCATATTCTGATCCCACCCATGGCCTTGCCTCCCCTTCCTTTTCCCATTCTGATACCCCAGAAGTTGATAAACTACAGCCCTGAGACCTCAGAGTCCTCAGACTGTTTTTATGAACTTTAACCCAGAGCACCTGACTTCCTGGACTGCCCTTTATTCTGCACCCCGAAAAACGGTTTTTTTTCCTTTTAATTTGTTCATTTATCAAAATATTTATATATTGTGAGGTCTGAGTCCAGATCTCAGCACCACAATTCAAGAAGGATATTGAGAAGCTGGAGTGACCAGAGGAGGGCATCCAAAATGGTGGGAGATCTGGAAGCCATGCCCTATGAGGAGCGGCTTATGGGTCTGGGTATGTTTAGCCTGGCGAAGAAAAAGTTAAGAGGGGACTTGATAGCCATGTTTAAATATTTGAAGGGATGTCATACTGAGGATTGAGCGAGCTTGCTTTCTGCAGCTCCAGAGACTAGGAGATGGAGCAATGGACTCAAACTACAAAAAAGAGAGATCCCATCTAAACATTAGGAAGAACTTCCGTACAGTAAGAGCTGTTGGGCAGTGGAATGTGCAGCCTCAGAGTGTAGTGGAGTTTCCTTTTTTGGAGGTTTTAAAACAGAGGCTGGATGGCCATCTGTCAGGAATGCTTTGATTGTATATTCCTGCATGTCAGGGGGTTGGACTAGAAGGAGACTCCACCACACTCCAAGGCAGTGCATTCCACTGCCAAACAGCTATCACTGTCAGGAAGTTCTTCCTAATGTTTAGGTGTAATCTCTCCAGGGTCACCATATGTTGAATTTTGACTTCATGGCAAATAACAACAAAAAAACAACAACAATAAGATTGAGAACATACTGTTTAACTCAACAGTACTTGGAAATTACTTTTTGGAACTACCATTCCAAATTTCCCCCCAGTAGTATAGTCCATAGCCAGACTGGTTGGGGGATTCCAAACTGAAGTTATAAAAAAGTTTCTTTTCCAAAAAAAAAAACCTTCATTTTCCAAGTTCTGCAAACCACAGAGCAATGGAATCAAACTACAGGAAAAGAGATTCTACCTAAACATTAGGAAGAACTTCCTGGTGGTAAGAGCTCTTCAACAGAGGAATGGACTGCCTTGGAGTGTGGTGGAGTCTCCTTCTTTGGAGGTTTTTAAACAGAGGGTGGATGGCCATCTGTTGGGAATGCTTTGATTGTGTGTTTCTGCAAGGCATGGGGTTGGACCTGATCAGGGCTTTTAAAACTTTTCTACTCGAGACCCCTTTTCACCCAAGAAATTTTTATGTGACCTGGGGTAGATAGTAAAATAGGTATACAAATCAAATTTACTGTTGTTAAATTTTTCACAAACCCCAACATGTGACCCGATATGGGGTTGTGACCCACAGTTTAGGAAGCTTTGGACTAGATGGCCCTTGTGATCTCTTCCAACTCTATGATTCTATCATGGAAATTGCTGTTACTGTATTACTGATGATTTCACTACAGTATTTTTTCTCTTCAGCTCAACAAAACAGAAGGATATGTATGTGCTTTTTCTGAACACATAGATCTGCCCTCAAATACTATAACATTTATTCAATAGCTGTCGCTCAATGCCACACCTTGGCACTGGAAGTCTACTGCCATCCCCTGCTCATGTGGCATTTTCAGGAAATGAAGAAGACTATTAATACAGCTAAGGAAAGATGATTAAAATATACTTTGCTTAGAAGGAGGAGAAAACCCTCCACACTTTTTAGTCACATGACAAGGGAGATGTCACCATTTAATAAACTGACAAAATCTATCTATCACCTACGCGTGAACACCAAACAGTTATAGAGAGGTTAACAGGAATTGATGGCATCCGGGCATTCATTTTACACTGAATCGGAGTCTTTGGTGATTGAAATAGACAAAGACATATAGGGTTATCTTGTTGAAGAGGCTTTGTTAATTACTGGCACTTGTCATTTCTCTGTAGCTTTATCTAAGTCATGGAAGGCTAACTAGATCTTTTCCCCCAGTGAGCATTGTTTGTTGAGGAAACACAGGGCTGCAGTCGTTTCCTTTTTCTTTCTCCCCCTCCCCCATAACTGCACTTCATTATCAATTTCTTCATACATTAATGAGTCCTAATGTATTTTTTCCACTTTAACAGTTATTTATCTAAAGCATTTTAACCCTCTACTCCAGCCAAAATGGCTCTCAGAGAGCCCAGCCTGCAGGCTTACAACCTAAAAGCCAGCAGAAGAGGAAACAGAGATGAGGAGGGAAGAGGAAAATAAGCCAACACAAGCAGTCATTCCTAAAGGTACAGCAAGAATGGAAAAAAAACTGTTAGGATCATGGGATCTCACAGCTGGAAGGGATCAACTAGTCCAGCCTCCAGCTATGGAAGAGCCATCTAGTCCAACCCCTGTCATGCAGGAACACACAATTACAGAACTATTGACAGATGCCCATCCAACTTCTGTTTAAAGACCTCCAACAATGGAGACTCTGCCACCCTGCAAGGCAATCTATTCCATTATTGCACAGCTCTTACAGTAGTTCTTCTTAATATTTAGGTGGTATTTCTTTTCTTGCAATTTGAATCCATAGGTTCATGTTCTAGGGTGCATCTACACTGTAGAAATAATGCGGTTTGATGCCACTTGAAGTGCTGTAGCTCCAGCCTATGGAATCCTGGGATTTATAGTTTTACAAGGTCTCTGCCAAAGTGGGCTGGCACCCCACAAAACTACAAATCCCAGGATTCTGTAGGATGGAACCATGGCAGTTAAAGTAGTTTCAAACTCTATAATTTCTACAGTGTAGATGTGCCCCTAGTCTCTGGAGCAGTAGAGAAGAACCTTGCTCCATCTTGTATATGACATCCCTTTAGAGATTCAAAGATAATTATCATGTCACCTCTCGGTCAACAAAGACTCAGTTTTCTTTCCCCCACAGTAAATATATCCAGCTCCGTAAGTTGTTCCAGATAATGTTTGGTTTCCAGATCTTTGCTCATCTTTTGCCCTCCTCTGAACACATACAAGCTTGTCAATATCCTTCTGGCACCATGGTGCCCAGAACTGGGCACAGTGTTGCAAATGAGGTCTGGCCAAAGCAGAACAGAGTGAAATTGATTAAATCTGTGAATGTAGAATCTGTGGATATGGAGGACCAACTGTATATCTTACATTGCTTATCTGAAATTGCTTTGATTGGTTTTAAATTGTCTCATTTTGAGTGTTAGATAGTTCAATATGCCTTGAATCTTTTAAAACTATTTTTATTGTTTTTTAAACTTTTCTAAATTGATTTTGTTACATGCTGTCCTGAACTACTCAGATATAAGGTAAGATACAAATAGTTTAAATAAATAAAGAAGAAAGAAAGAAAGCTCTTTTCTAAGGGACTACTGCAGAAGGAGAAATGGGAGCTTCGTGACTTTAAGAACTGGTGCCTGGGTTTGCTTTTTTTCCTCTTCCCTCCTCCTACCATTTTCCCTTTGTGTTGCATTTAAAAAAAAAATAATCACTGTAAGTTCTTGACAGGGACTGTCTTCCCCCCCCCCCCGATTTTTTCTGTCCAGTCCTACACAAACCATTCTAGAAGCTGTTACTGCTAAACAGGAGAGTGAAAAAAAAAAGAAGCTTAGTATAAACAGAATCAATATCCGCGAAAGAGGAACCTGAGAGAATGGTACCTAAAAGAAATAGAAACTCATAGGGGGAAACATGGGAGGCAGGAAATTTGTCAAAAGTGGATAATGAGAGATGGGATTTCTTCTTCTTTGAAGAAATGTCAGGCTTAAAATAGGAGTCAGGAGCGCGAGGGACCAGTGCTTGGAAAATCATGTTTATTGGACTGCAGTTCCCATAATCCCCCAGCTACCATTGTCTCAGGTATAGAAAAGACTGGGACCAGCTCTTCCCATGAAGGTCATTGCGTAAGGGAGAGTAAGAGAGTCTAGGGTAGGCATTTTGATCTCTTGTGCTCTATAACTGACTCCCAGCCATTCTAATTGCAGTCCAAATCTGTCTTGCAATGTACCAGAAATTCCAAAGAGGGGATGGGGGACAATAACCACAGATATTTCTGAAGATCTCCAAAATGGGAGAGGCAACATCTTATGCAGACGGAATACATTAGCACTGCACACGAAGATGATCTTTAATGTACTTATCTTGGCAATATGGGTAATGGGAACTTTCAGGAGCACTTTACTTTAAGTGTCCTCTGAGAAATGCTAATTTGCATTGAAACACCTATGGAGCTACATATGACATCTACATGAATACCTGATGAATTCATTTTGATCAATTCTATTACGGTGAACACGATGGGAATTTGCAATGATAGGCCTCTTAAAATATTATTAAGTTTTCTATTAATATTACATATGTTAGGAGGGAGATTAGCACATGTTAAGGACTGCACTAAGTGATCCTCCTTATTAGCTGTGCTCATTACGATGTTAACAGGTTCAGTGCTTGCACCGGCAACTTGATGTTTGTGCTGCTTAGACAATATGTGCAGCTGAACAGAAGGAATGGGTCCTGTTTCCCTGAGAAACATGCAATTTGGTTTTATATATACATGCCATTTCATGTCTCATGGCTTCTCTGCAAAGTGCTACGGGAACTGAGTTCAGGACAGTGGTGGCTGAAGGATTCCATGTCAGTGGAGTGAAGATTCCATTGCAGGTTTAGTGTGAAGTTGAAAAGACCCTTCCAATGGGCTGAATCTATTCAGGGAATGATAGAATTCAACACCATGGATAGCTCCTTTGAAGTTATAATCAAAACCAGGAGCTCTCCTATAACCAAGATGTACCAGCCAACTGAAATGGAAACCACTGGTGGTTTGGAGTAAAGCTCCAAGTCCTTAGTTAGAAGACTTTGTCAATCCCTTAAACTCACTGTCCCTGTGGTATATTTCCTTTTGGAAAGACTTGAGGAGTTGCTTTCAAAGCAAGCTGGTCAAACTACCATTTTTCAGCCAGAGCCTGATATGTGACACACATCTGAGGACCAATGGGATATTAGATGACAGAAGTACACATCAGTATTTTTACCAGGAGAAGCTGCTGAGGAAGGCTGTTGCCAGTTTAAACAGCGAAGCAGTGGTGTAAGGAAACAGGCTGTTTCGCTCCCCACAATTGTTACATGCCCTTACACCCCTCCCTTCTAATAGATTGGCAATAATACATAAATTGGCAGTAACTGATAGTTCACGTAGGCCCGTGGTAGACCAAGCCATCCACAGAAGGTTCAAGCAAAGGTCACCCAGAGACCTACCAAAGTTGTCTCAGAAATTTCTCCAAAACAGACATGTCCAGGACTGATTAAGGAAAGCCCCCTCAGACAGCCATTAGGGAGAAATGTCCTAGTCTCCCCTGGACACACCTGGCAGTGAGTCATGCTCTAAAACAAACTAGTGACCAGAACACCCATTGTCCTGCAAAGGTCTTCCTTCACACCTCTGCCTACCCACAATGCAAAGGTTACCTCAAACCCATCAGGATGAATGTTCCAACCATTAACAGCAATTAATGAGGCTGGAGCTTCCACAGTCTTACTCTGAGAAACTCACTCAAGCATTGTTCTACACTCAAAACACCCCCTTATGGGTATGGGTATGATATTGGGTATAAATATTGCCCTCAAATCATAACCATGTGTGCACAGCCCCTCATATCTCATCACTCTTCCAGCCTGCTGTGTGAACCACAGATCCAAATCTGAGTCTTTCTATGCTACATGAATCTCTGCTCTCTAGGCAGACCCATCATCCACCAAATCTATTCCTCTATCCAAATACTTCCTCCTAATTCTTTGCTAGCCTTGTGTGATTGCTTGAAGTGTGAGTACCTGTGTGAGTGAACCTGTAATTATTTTCCAATAAAACCATTTTTATTTTATTCTGGCTTGGAGTCTCCTCAGTTAGTACTAGGGTAAAGTCTCCGAAGTTACCCAACTTCTTGCAACCATACCTTTGAGCTAATTAAAATTACCCAATGTAATAGGATAGGTGAGGTCATGAGTGAATCATAGAATCATAGAATCATAGAATTGCAGAGTTGGAAGAGACCACGAGGGCCATCCAGTCCAACCCCCTGCCACGCAGGAAATCACAATCAAAGCATCCCCGACAGATGGCCATCCAGCCTCTGTTTAAAGACCTCCAAGGAAGGAGACCCCACCACGCTCCGAGGGAGTGTGTTCCACTGCCGAACAGCTCTGACTGTCAAAAAGTTCCTCCTCATGTTGAGGTGGAATCTCTGTTCCTGGAGCTTGCACCCATTGCTCCGTGTTCCAGTCTCTGGAGCAGCAGAAAACAAGCCTGCTCCATCCTCAGCGTGACATCCCTTCAAATACTTAAACAGGGCTATCATATCGCCTCTAAACCGTCTTTTTTCCAGGCTAAACATACCCAGCTCCCTAAGTCTCTCCTCATAAGGCATTGTTTCCAGACCTTTCACCATTTTAGTTGCCCTTCTCTGGACACGCTCCAATTTGTCAATATCCTTTCTGAATTGTGGTGCCCAGAACTGGACACAGTATTCTAAGTGAGGTCTGACCAAGGCAGAATAGAGTGGCACTATTACTTCCCTTGATCTAGACACTATACTTCTATTGATACAGCCCAAAATTGCATTGGCCTTTTTAGCTGCCGCATCACACTGTTGGCTCATGTTCAACTTGTGGTCTACTAGGACTCCTAGATCCCTTTCGCACCCCACACAATTCAGGTAACACCACCAAAAACTGTTTTGCCTGTTCGAAATGGCATTATTTGCAGTGTTTTTCTCTCTAGAAGGAAAAAAATACAGAAAGACCTGTACCAAGAGACATGTGAGCTATAAGCAAAACAAATAAATACAATAAATATTGTCCCACCACCCTCCTAGGTACCTTTGGTGGGAACACAAGGACTATTCATGTGCTCTTGTATGTTTGTTGCTCTTTTTCCAATGGCTATGCTTTTATCTCGTTTTAATTTCATTGATAGTGTCATGCTCATCTCTGGGTTCTGGGTATTAGAGTAGACTCCATGGAAGAGCCTGACATGAGTTTGTTTCCTGGCCTGCTTTCCCTGCCTGGGCCTCTCTATCTCTGGACGGCAGCCAACCCGCCTTTAGGGTCTGGGAACGCTGTTCCTCGGGAAGCTTCAAGGTCACAGCACCTGAAGGGAGCTGCACTCCTACAGCCCTCGCTACATGCCATTCTCATGCCATTCTCATGCTATTATCTGGAGTCTGTACTAGATTGGTTTTAGTTCTTGCTTTGCCTGTGTTACTGGGCTACATTTCCTTGCTGAATAAAGAAATCTTATTGAGTAAATGTGAACGTGTGTCTGGTACATCACAGATAGTTTAATTATATATTTTTTTAACTTTTGTATGTTCTAAATTAGCTGTATTTGTCTTAACTTTTGTAAGCTGCCTTGAGTCTTAGGGATCATCTACACAAGCCAGAATATGCCAGCTCCGTGCTGGTATATCCTGGCCATGGATCAGGTCCATTGTTCCCCTATTTCCTCCATGGAATGGAAGTCCTTACAGGCACACTGGCCTGTCACGGCAGCTACTGCCATTTCCCTTGCTATCTTGGAAGGCAGAAAGGGGGGCCACAACATGTTACCAAGGCCCCATGTATGTGACCAGCCTTGGTCACATGCTGTGAGATTACTTTCTGCCTCCTGGAAGAACCAGGAGTGACGGCCAGCCTGCAGGGACAGGTTTCTGAGGACATGCAGGGCCCAATCCATTTCTTCCTGGCAGAAATGGAACAAACGAGGTATTATTTTAGAATACTGTATCAGCCCCTACCTCCCCTCCCCCTGTCTCACCCCCATATCTGCCCCAGGGGTGGTGAGGACTGTCTGGGGGCAGAATGAGGCAAATGTCCTGTATCATATGGACTGCAGGGCTCTGAGATGGGGGCAAGATGGGATATATTGCCCATGTTAGACAAACCCTTTGACTACCTAAAAGGTGAGTTATAAATGATGATGATGATGATGATGATGATGTTTTCCCATGCAGACACAAACATACAGGCTCCAGTAATGGCCTCTCTGAAATTCAAGATCTTCAGTCGAGGCCCTGTTGTTCAGCTGGTGATCAAAGAAGACAGGGCTTTCTTTGTAGCAACATCTCAATTATGGAACTCCCTCCCAAGGGAAGTCAGCTTGGCTCCATGTTTGCCAAGTTTCTGGCAGGTGGTCAAAACTGTGTTGTTGCATCTGGCCTTCAGTTTGTAAAATTGGCTTTTCCACTTAGCCTCTTGAATTGCTTTTATTCTGTTTTTCAGAAATACAGCTGCTGAATGTGTGTCATGCAGAAAAGGAGAAGAAGTTCATTAGGTTCTTTTTTAACGTGATCATACATAATATTTGACTTTTGAATCAATATGTGAATTGGAATACATTTAACATTTCTCCCAATTTTGCATTCATGTTACCAAATAGTAAAATATATAGGAAATTGTGTGTGTTTGTGTATTAGGAAAAAGTATGGACAAAAATGTGTATGTAGGTTGTCCCCTGTATACATGGGGGGTATGTTCAAAGACACACACACCCTGTGGATACCTGAAACTGTGGATAATAGGGAACTGTATTATTTTCAATGAGACAAATGCCAGAGGCTGACCATAGAATCATATTGGAGGACCTAGAAATGCTTAGAGAGAACATATTGTTTTGGATGTGGATAAGTGAACCAAGGAGACAAAATCAGTGGATATGGGGCTTGACCTGTATTCCACAAAATAAATTTCTATCTATTTATTGTGCTAAGAAAATTCCTTGGCAAAATATATATTTGGCAAAAAAAAAGGCACAAAAAATCAGTTATTAGGAAAATGTGCCCACAAATACTTGTCATTTTTCACACAAACTTTAAACATTCTTCAACACTGAAAATGAGCTCAATTTAAGATTAGAACATTGACACATAGAGCTACATACAAAATGAATCTGACATTAAAACATTTCCCAGAGTTTGAGATGAACTGAACTGCATGTTGGAAAAATGAGAATCTGAGAGGAATTGAAAGGGTCAAATTTGTCCATCCCTTGTGTCATGTGGAACATAGTAAGGTTGCTAGGTCTCCGGACAACAGCGAAGTCTCAGGGAATTAGGAATTATAGTTTTGCAAGATTACAAACAGAGAGGCAAATATCAGGAAAAGCAGCTATAAAGAGGAGAAAAAATATTATATTGTGGAAGGTGGATTTAAAGCCCCAGTGACCAACACTTCTTGTAATAAAAATAAAGAAATAAAATGTCACTTAAACTAGCTAGATACTAAGACATGTTTACCGTAATTATTTTCATGTGACAATATAGCAGAAATGACTATATGTCTTATGCACAGCTCTATGGGCATGCTATGAAGACACTGTTAGTAATAGTATCATAGGACAGGGCACTCTGGCCATCTGTATGTTACACCTAATATTTGTTTAGTAGTTAGTGCAGGAAATCCACATTGTCTCTCTCATTCTTTAATGCACACACAAACATGCACAAGTTCACATTGTCAAGAATCCAGTTGGTATCTTTTGCATGTGTAAATTCCCTGGGATGGAAGTGGATGGGCATGTTTGTGTAATGCAGAATATATGCACTCATTTCCAAGTTGTGGAAGCAGAGTTGCTTACAAAGCGCCATCATGAATTCAGGTGTGCATAGAGTGAGCATGGGATGTGCACATGAACACAGGCACCGCGATAAACATGACCATTTGATTATATATTTTATGGCAACTTTGGATGTGCATTCAATTGTATACTATGACCATTCAACATAAAGTTTTTATAGCACAATCAATGTGTAACTCTGCAAGTGGAGATTAATGGAACACAACCTTATTGCTGAATCTCAGGCATTATTTAGACATTTTTATGCACAGGCCTACATTCTAATTTAGGTTTTGTCTTTCAAATTTCAGAGGGAAGAAAGCTGCCTACCTCGTAACTCCAAGCATAAGCTGATAGTCATACATGATAGATAGCATGATTCTATAACAGGGGTTGGCATCAGCGTGGGGACCAGGGACTAAATCCTCTCCAAAGCCCCCTGCAGACCAAACCCCTACAAGTAAGTCCAAAAACCTTTTATTTTCTGATACAGTGTCTCTCAAAATGGCAAAAGGAAGTAGCATCCCATCATTTCCTGTCCCCATTTAGAGAGGGGCTGCAGGGAAAAACAGACACCTATCACTGCTCTATGTGTATACAAAATCCAACTATTTTCTTCACAGTAAGCCTGTGAAATTCAAGAGGATGGGCAAGGCATCAGTGTCTCTTAAAAGCAATGGCTTGTCCACCTGAAGATGGCCTTCCTTCAACACAAAGCCATGCTGTCCAGAATTTTCCAACAAACTTGGGGGCAGGGGGAAGAGATGAGCCTCCATGTCAACTCTTATGACTTTTTAATATGCTGACTCCAAGCTGCTTCACATTTGGTTCATAACTGGGATCGAATTAAAAGAAGTAGACTTCTTGTTGACAACTCATGACTAATGCAAAATTGCTCTTTTACACAGCCAGCTGTGACTGTTCCAAGCTGAGACTTCTATTATTTGGTTGCATTTTAGTGCTGATGGAGTGGGGGGGGGGAGTGTTTCAGATTTTCTTTAAAAAAAAACTAACATGCAAATCTTGCAAATTTTATTCTCTCTTGTCCAATTAAATATAGGGTGGGGTAAATGCATTCAGAATGGAGAAGGAGGTGGGTGTAAATTTTGTGGCACTGAGAATGTGTGAAGAGGAGATTCGCTTAGTGACTGAGAGGAGATGAATAATCCTCTGCTCATTTAAACACCAATGAAACTGGCTTTTTTTTTTTTTTTGGCAAACCCACAATTAATGTGAATACCAAGTGGGATTGCAGCTTTGTTTCATCTAGGGAGACACTGAGCCATACAGCAGCTTTCTCCCCCCCCAACCCCACCCATTCACACACACCCCAGCTGAAAATGTGTGTGCCACTTTCTCAACTTCCAAGGAATAGCTGGCAATTCTTTGCCACCATTCACTCTATCATTATGATGCATTATACTGTGTAATGATGTAATACGCTGGAAGGCTGGGAAAGCGAGCTTCTTTGCCAAAAATAATAATACCAAAAGCACACAATTATTTTCATCTGTGAAAGCCTCTCCCGCTATCATCTCATAACACCACAGCCCAAAGAGAAAGATGCTCTAATGGTGGAGGCTCTTTATGTTTGCGAAGGTCATCAGACTATCAAGAAGGAGATGGAAATTCCCAAGGAAGTAAACAGAATATTCCCTTGAGCACAACAACAAGACTGGACTATAGCTCTCTGGATGCAAGCCATTTTTAAAGATGTGTGTTATTAGCATCAACATCATCAATGGCTTGAATCTTCTTGGTAACTTTACTTGCATAATCATGGGTTATAAAAGTACAAGGTCTTTTGACTATATTGCACCAGAAGGTATTCATTTACTCCTTGTGCAATACTCTCACCCCATCTGTGCAACTGAGCCAGGCAATAACACAGTGGCACTCAAATGGTGCAAGGGTACAGATCCATCTTTTCCAATCCTTCATCTTCCAACTGCCATTGTTTTGACCTCTGAGGGATTGAAGAGCAGCCAGGCACAGTTCCACCACTCTTTGGCCCAGCAGTTGGTGTGAGGCCCTTCCTTCCTCCCTGTTCCAACTGCCATTGTTTTGACCTTTCAGGGAGAGAAGAGCAGCTGGTATCTGCTGAACTTAATCCCTGTCCCACTGCCATTCTCTTTCTTATGGGTCATGTCTTATTTAGATTGTAAGCCTGAGGGAAGGGAACCGTTAAATTAATGATTTCTAAGCTGCCCTGGGAGCTTTTTTGGCTGAAGGGTAAGGCATAAAGAGTTCAAATAAGCCAGTGGTTCTCAACCTGTGGGTCCCCAGATGTTGTTGGACTACAGTTCCCAGGAGCCCTCTGAGGTCTCACCTTGACAGCCAGATAGCCCTCCCAGAGTAGTGAGGCTGTGAGTTCAATCCTACAGCCTCATTAATGACTGGGAGGGCCACCTGGCTGTCAAGGTGAGACCTCAGAGGGCTCCTGGGAACTGTAGTCCAACAACATCTGGGAACCCACAGGTTGAGAACCACTGAAATAAGCAAACAAATAAGCCCAAATGGCTACTGATTGGCCACTTGCTGGGAGAGCTCCCTCAGGCTGATTGTCCTGGCTGGTTGCCATTTTTTTTTTGCCACATTAAGCATCCCATCGCTGGACTCAGAGAATAACTCTACAACATCCAAAGAAGGATCTTGACCCAAACGTTGCACCGAGGAAAGCTCCAGTTAAGCCATGCCCTATTCCAGGAAATATTGGCCAAAATCCAAGATTGTACAGGCGCTGTAGCTGCTTCCCCACCACCACCAAGATGTTTAAAATAGTTATCGTTTTAAATTCTGCATTGTTTTAAACTGTTTACATTGTGCAGGTTTTTTAAAATATGCTGCCCAGAGATGTCAAAAGATGGGTCCTTGATTGATTGATTGATTGATTGATTGCATGATAGAATTTCCTTCCCTTACTGACCCTTTGAGATGCTGGAAAACAAGCTCTGCAGCCTTTCCCATACCTCTGAAGCAGAATTCTGGGATTTGTACTTTTTTGAGATAGTTAGCCTTCTCTGTCAGAGAGCTCTGGTGCCACAACAAACTACAAACCCCAGGATTCCATAGGATGGAGCCATGATAGTTAAAGCGGTGTCAAACTGCATTATTTCTGCAATGTGGCAGCAGCCCCAGTTTTCAAAGACTATTCAGAATTCTGCACTTATTCTGCATAAAATTTGCATGTGGTTGTTTTTCACTGAAAATGGCATTTTCTTCATAGGAAACATCATTTTCTGGGCCGACAATAATATTCCTGCATAGAAACATTATTCTCTTTGCAGAAAATGCTATTTTCCTGCACAGAAATTGTTTTCCTCCACTATGCAAATCAGCCACTTGGGAGTTTTACACAGAATAGATCCTGAACTGGAAAGGTTTTCATCAGTCCAGGATTCTTCCTATCAAGTTTCCCTGACACTCAAAAAAAAAAAAAAAGTTCCTCAATCATTTTTCAGATGTTTTAAATATTCTTTATATCACTAAACATCTCTAACATCTCTAAAGCTGTTTCAGTTTGTTTTTTTGCCAATACTATGAGGGACCCAGGGCTTATCTACACAAGCTAGGATATACCAACTCCCTGCTGATGTATTATAGCCATGGATCAGGCCTGTTGTTCCTCTGTTAGCCCTATGAAATGGGCTGGAGTCCAGACAGGCACACTGGCTCATCACTGCAGCTGCCACCACCATCTCCCTCGTTTATCAAGTTTGCAGATAACACCAAATTAGGAGTGGTAGCTAATACCCCAGAGGACAGGATCAGAATCCAAAATGACCTGAACAGATTAGAAAGTTGGGCCAAAACTAACAAAATTAATGTCAACAGAGTGAAATGTAGGATACTGCACTTGGACAGTAAAAATTAAATGCACAGATACAGGTTGGGTGACATCTGGCTTGACGGCAGTCCATGCGAAAGGGACCTAGGAGTCTTAGTGGACCAAAAGCTGAACATGAGTCAGTGGTGTGATGAGGCAGCCTGAAAAGCCAGTGTGATTCTACACTACATGAATAGGAGTACAGTATCTAGATCAAGTAAGGAAGTAATAGTGCCTCTCTAATCTGCTTTGGTCAGACCTCACCTGGAATAACTGTGTCCAGTTCTGGGCACCACAATTCAGGAAGGGTATTGAGAAGCTGGAATGTGTCCAGAGGACAGTGACCAGGATGGTGGGAGGTCTGGAAGCCACACCCTATGAGGAGTGACTTAGGGAGCTGGGCATGTTTAGTCTGGAGAAGAAAAGGTTGAGAGGTGACATGATAACCATGTTTAAATATTTGATGGGATGTAATACTCAGGATGGGGCAAGCTTGTTTTCTGCTGCTCCAGAGACTAGGACACCGAGCAATGGATTCAAACTACAGGAAAAGAGATTCTACCTAAACATTAAGAAGAACATTCTGACAGTAAGAGCTGTTCAGAAGTGGAATACACTGCCTGGGAGTGTGGTGGAGCCCCATATCTGCCCTGGGGGTGGTGAGGACTGCCCAGGGTCAGAATGGGGCAAAAGCCCTGCCTCATCAGGATTGCAGGGTTCTAAGATGGGGGGGGGAGAGAGACTGGGTAAACTGCTCACCTTGACAAACCCACAGAATGTGGTCATTGTGGTCAGGCCATTGCTTGGACAAGACCTGGCTGGCTGGTGGACCAGCCATGTATGCCTCTTTAGGCCACTGTGGGTGTCCTTTCTCCATACATTAATCTCACAGAAAATAGGGAAGTATGCTATTTCTTGTTCATGTTGTTATATGCCTTCAAGCAAATTCTGATTTATGGAGACCATATTCTAGAGGGGTTTTTGGCAGGATGTATTCAGAGGAGGTTTGCCAACACTTTCCTATGAAAATATTATAGCTGATGCTTGAGCTTCCTTATTTTTCCTTATATATTTTCAAAGTACCTGTGTTAGTCTCTTGCAGCATAAAAACAAGGGAGGGTTGAGGAAGGGGGAAAGAGGGGCGAGGAATGTAGCAGCACCTTGAAAACTAACTGGTTTTTATTTCAGCGTGAGCTTTCGTGGGTATCAGTCCACTTCACTCTGTACTGCATCTGAAGAAGTAGCTTTATATCCTTGGCTGCTGAAACACTGCAGAAACAATGGAATCCTGGGATTTGTAGTTTGTTGTGGCAGCAGAGCTCTCACAAAACTACAAATACCAGGATTCTGTAGGATGGAGCCATGGCAGTTAAAGCGGTGTCAAACTGCATTATTTCTGTAGTGTGTCAGCAGCCCATGAATGCTCATGCTCATGCTAAAATGATAATAATTTTTTTAAAAAAAAACCAGATAGGGTGCATCTACACTGTAGAAATAATACAGTTTGACACCGCTTTAACTGCCACGGCTCCATCCTACAGAATCCTGGTGTTTGTAGTTCGATGAGGCACCAGCATTCTTCGGCAGAGAAGGAGAAAGCCCTTGTAAAATTACAAACCCCAGGATTCTATAGGAGGGAGTTACAGCACTTAAAGTGGTGTCAAACTGCATTATTTCTACTGTGTAGATGCACCCTTGAGCCTGAGATGTTGTTTCAGGGAGTTCTTGTATAGCGTTTTTGGAGCGTCCCTCTTATGCTGACCTGTGGTGAGTTCACCGTACAGTACTATTTTTGGGAGGCGATGGTCCTCCATCCTAGAAAACAAGTCTTGAAGAGAAATGACAACGCAGAAAGAATCACAACCTGGAAACATCACCCAAGGAGACCTTCTGCTATGCTTTCTGCAACCAGACTTGCTTATTTAGAATTGGCCTTTTTAGTCATCAGCCTGCTTGCAAAAAGTGCGGGATGAGTCCTTCCTGAATCTTCGGTTGCAAAGAAAAGCCAGAGAGAGATGCACCCTTAATCATTAAGGAGCACCTACGTTCCTTCCCCCAATTTCCCCCTCCCTTCCTCCTTTTTATACTTTTATAGTTATATCATCTTTGCTCTGAGCGATCCTATGTTGGCTTGTAACTGATGATTTAAGATGGGCAAGCTGCTTTCCAGAAGCATCTTGCTCCATCCCTTTTTTCTGGTTGCCTCCCTCTTGCAACAGCACTAATCATAAAATCACTGAGTTGGAAGGAACCACAAGGACCTTCTAGTCCACCCCCTGCGAGGCACAAATGCAGAACTAAAACACTCCTGAAAGATGCCTATCCAATCTCTGTTTAAAGTCCTTCAAAGAAGAAGAGCCATGCACCCTCTGGGGCAATCTATTCCATTGCCAAACAGCTCTTACAGTGAAAACTTTATTTCCTAAAATTCAGATCGAACCTCTTTTCTTGTCATTTGAATCCCTTCGTTTGTGTTCAAAGGCTATCACATGAGACTGAAATCGCACAATTACAACAGGATAGTAGTACGAATGGGTTCCCATTATTGCACAACATCCTCCTCCTCCCATGGTCCATATGTGCTCCACCCATTAATTATGTGTAACTTTTCATTGCTGGGAAAATAGCCCTCAATATCACTCTTTTCACAGTATTGACGAGTATGCAAAATCACAACCCATTGTAATCACCCAATTTCCCAATGAAAACACATAATTAAACTTCTGGAGGAGAATGTGAAGAGGACCAACAGGCCACTGTTTTAATGAAGTTTTGCCTTTGTTTGGTACCTTTTTATGTTTAAGTGTCAATTTTGTGAAGTTCTTTTGTTAAGTATTTGTTTTTGGTGTTTTTAACTGAAGTCACACCTTCTCGCAAGAATAGCTAAAATCTCACCCATGCAAAATCACAGAAGTAAGAGAAATGTTTTCTTAAAGGCGCATTTGCTGGCCAGCATGAAGCGTTAATACTATGGACATTTTCAGACGTGATTTTTGGCAGCAAATATCCCAAAACAGCTCTGTTACTGCCACGTGGCAGGGGAGCGGTTTCAAATGACGCCGTCCCTCTGCCGAAACCCTCCATGTCATTTCCATGACAGAATGGAGGAAGCCGCATCATATTTCATTCACAAATGTTGCCCGTGAGTGAAATATGACGCAGCTTCCTCCATTCTGTCACACAAGTGACACAGAGGATTTCGGCAGAGGGACGGCATCATCCAAAACTGCTCCCCTGCCGCACGGCAGCAACGGAGCTGTTTCGGGATATTTGCTGCCGAAAATCATGTCTGAAAACGTCCTCTGTCATGAGAAGGCAATGTGAGGAGAAGTGTTATTATAGCACAAGCTGAAATCCCATTTTTAAACCCTAGTGGTGGTCAGGCAATAATTTCATGGCGGTATCACGGGTTTATAGCAACATGTGATAATTACTGTGATCATGCCACTATGTTTCTGCTTTCATCAATCATGGAATTGCAGCATTTTTAGATGCTTGTCTGATAAAGTCCCAAGTCTCTGGAGCAACAGAAAACAAGTTGGTTCTATCTTCCACTTGAAACCCCTTCCTAAACTCATCCACCCCACTTTTGTTAAATTGTTTAAAATTTCAATGACAGACACCAACAGGATTACAGCCATAGTGTAAAAGGCACTTTCCTACAGACTCCCCCCCCCCCTCATTTAAAGGCATCAGGTCTATTTGGTCAGAGGAGATTTCAGTATATCTCACTTTAGGAAGAAACGACTGAAGATGATACAAACAAAAGCCCCACCTCACTCACTTCTGCAAACAATGTGTACTGTGCACTCTATAGACAGAGAGTTGCAACAACATTTCAACTCACAAGACACAGAAGCGATGCCGTCTCCTCCTCTGATTCCAGGAAGTGCATCACACAATGAAACGTTATCGCTGATTAGAAGCGAAAAGATGAATCCTCCTGCTAAAGCACGGTAACCCTAAAAGCATGTTAACATGAAATACTAAATAAAATGCTACTCATCTATAATAAATCTTATTATGCATTGTGGCAATTTTACCCCAGTGTTGAGTGTGAAGGGTTTTCTTTTCTTCTTTTTTTTGTGTGTGTGTGTGTCATCGTCTTCTTTTCCCGAGCAATGTTTGAAAATAGAAATCTTAAATTGAATCATTGTTGCATGAATATATGCAAAATATTCATTTCTAGCAGTGTGAGGGTTGAGTGCTTTTAAATTGGAGAAATCAGTCATGACTTCACCTTTTCATGCAAGATAAAGCTGTATGTGGTAACATCATTACAGTGTCATGAAAGGAGTGGAAATCATGCCACAGTCTAGCCTTAAGCTAATATTAAAAAAAAAGTAGGGGGACTTCCATATTTTTCCATATTGTTCAATATTTAAAGGCACAGCAAATGGCTTTCAGGGAGGAAACGGAAATGGGGGGAGCATTAGGTGTGTCCTTTTTATTTAAGAAAAATGTTAAGGAAGGCATCTGGAATGCCATGATTTGTTTAAGGACAAACAGAGAGATCTGTTGCCTATTCCAAAGGATCCATGCCCTGTGTTCAAATGAATTAAATGCCCCTTGCGACGTAGATATTCCATTCCTTGGCTTAGTAATTCATCAGAATGGAGACTGCAGTCAAGAAAACAGATGAAGGCTAGGGACTTTATCAGACCACCCCCCAGAAAAGTTATCTTGCCAGCATAAATTGTGGCATTTTTATACCAGCAAAAGAACCCCACCACCACCACACTTACCTACAGCAGCATCCATGAGGCTTCCCTGGCAGTAACAGAGCACAGACAGAGCTCTAGCTCTATTTACTTCAGAGGTTGAAATCTCCCAGAAGACACTCATGCAGGAAATTTAAAAATAAAACAAAACACACCAAAAAAAAAGTTCAGGAAAGCACAAAAACACAATTTAAACATCCCAAGTACCCACGGCGGGTGTCATATAAAGAGTGCACCATACCTGGCAATCACGATTTCACCTGGCTTTGATGTTTGCCATACAGGTTCAGACACATTCAAGGTCACCACTCAAGTGTTCACAATCAGTTCTCCCTGATTTGTCTGAAAGGTAGAAACGCAATCCCATTATTTAATAGACAGACCTAGTATGTGTTAATTTTGAATAAAATATATAATATTTTTTAAAAAAAAAGTAAAAAGAGAGAGTCATCAGATAACAAGCAGTTGAAAGGTGGGGGCTTTTTGCAGTTCCTTCATTGTTTATAGCAAACCTCAAAGCAGCTTCACCACCGCACTGACGTCAGAGCCATGAGCTTCCGCTGCTCATCAATGAAGTACATTTCTTATGAAAGCATTCACACTGTAAATCAGTGGCTTTCAAATGTTCTCCACTCAGACAATCTACCTAACTCCTCCTTCTTAACATTATTTGTAGTCCACCCCCCAAGAAAAGAACAACCCCACATCTACGTGTCTACCACTGGCCCATGTTCCATATGCAAGAGGAATGAAGCAGGATAATTTGTTTGAGGTAGCAACCTTAGTATGCTCGTTTGCATCTCTCTCTAAAAGTTTAGACATAGCTTGCATCATGTTGTTCCCTGTTTGTGGCATCCTCTCTCTTCCTATATCAGTTAGTCTGTTGTTGTATGCCTTCATGTAGTTTCTGACTTATGGCAACCCTAAGGGGAACCTATCACAAGGCTTTTTTTTTTTTTTGCAAGATTTATTCAGAGGCGGTTTACCTTTGCCTTCCTCTGAGGCTGAGACAGTAGGACTCATCCAAGGTCACCCAGTGGGTTTCCATGGCTGAGCGGGCATTCGAACCCTGGTCTCAGTCATTGTCCAACACTTGAGAATACTCCACTACGCTGGCTCCCACTTCGTCTGTTACTCTGAATTTGTTCATTCTCCATTTTGTTGTCTATAGTTCTCTCTCTCTCTCTCCCACCCACTCTCCTCCATATTTAAAGATCATATAATACAGAGTCTCTGACCATGGGATGTTGTTGTGTGGGGTGTGTGTGCATGTGGTGGTGGGGGGTATGCACCTCCAAGTCATTTCTGAACCTATCACAGGATTTTCTTGGTAAGATTTGTTCGCGGGGGGGGGTTGCCTTTTCCTTCCTCTGAAGGTGAGAGAGTATGACTTGCCCAAGGTCACCCAGTGAGTTTCCATGGCCAAGCAGTGATTTGAACCCTGGACTCCAGGATTCTAGACCAGCACCCAAAACACTGCTCTCATAGGTTGTTAGGAAACCATTAGTATTTGTAAGTCAATCAAAGAAGAATAAACCTGCTTTGTTTTCTGACAACCCATTATGTAATACCAATGTTGTTGTTGTGTGCCTTCAAGTCATTTTCAACTTATGGAGACCCTAAGGCAAACCTATCCCAGGGTTTTCTTGGCAAGGTTTGTTCAGAGATGGTTTGCCCTTGCCCTCCTCTGAGGCTAAGGGAGTGTGATTTGCCCATGGTTACCAAGTGAGTTTTCATGGAAAAGCAGGGATTCAAATTCCAGTCTCCCAGAGTCCTAGTCCAACACTCAAACCACTACACCATGCTGGCTAATCATGCTTGTAAGGTGCAAATATACACCCAGGTAGTTACACTGTGATTGAACTATGCCACCCCTCTGTACTAGTCCAACACCCAAACCACTACAACATGCTAGCTTTCTAAAAGCAACATGCAATGTGCAAAGGCAATGTATAGAGGCAATGTGCATACACACCTTACTCTGTATTTTAATGTGCTACCACATGTGCAATGTCCCACATGAACAACTCTGTTTATGCCATCAGTTGGATATAAGCATTATGCATTGTCCATAGAATCATAAAATCATAGAGTTGGAAGAGACCACAAGGGCGATCTAGTTCACCCCCCCTGCTCTGCAGGAATACACATTCCTGACAGGTGGCCATCCAGCCTCTGTTAAAAAACTTCCAAAGCAGGACATTCCACCACACTCTGAGGCTTGCTTTTGCCTTCTCTGAGGCTGTGAGAGTGTGATTTCCCCTTGTCTAAGGTCACACAGTGGGTTTGCATGGCCAAGCAGGGATTCTAACCCTGGTCTCCAGAGACATAGTCCAATGTTCAAACCACTACATCATGCTGACTCTTGTCTAGACAGGCATTAAAGGGATATTTCACCTTGCAACCTAATATCTGACTGGACTTAATACTTTCAAATTTCTGATACACAATGTAGAACAGTGCTGCTTTTGAATTCTAGCTCTACAAGGCAAATGTTCTAATTAATTTTGTATTATTATATTATATCATAATAACCTATGTTTTAATACAAGAGGGCATTCTAAGAAAAAAAAAGGCATCCCCCTAGTCACATGGGGAAATGCCTTCACTTTAACTGGCTGCTGCTAGGCTACTGAGAAGTGAAATAGACCATTGCCATTGATAAATTAACTGATGAGCTTGGGTGACAGTAATCTTTGTCACTCGATGTGGTAGCTGTCAGAGGCCTGTCATTTTGAGCCACTCCATGTTAAACAGATGTTCCAGGATTATAAAACAATACAAAGGAGAGGCAGCTTCAGGAAGAAGAGACTTTGACAACTGGTATGTCTCTATCTTCTAGGGGAACTTCACCAAAAACCATTCTGGATGTTTTCCATTTTTAGAGACAAATGAAATGCTACATTATTAAATCTGTGCATGCATTTAAGAAGAACCAACATGGTGTAGTGGCTAAAGTGTTAAGACTAAGACTTCAGGAGACCAAATCCCTACTTGGTCATGGAAAACCACTGGGAGGTCTTTGGCAAGTCATACTTTACAGAACCTGATAGACAACAGGACCCACTGAATGGGAAGTTATGGTGTTCAATCATCATCATCATCATCATCCCTGGAGGGAGTTTTGTGAGATTTCCTGATCATTTAAATTGAAAATAAATAATATGGAATGATGAGGAAAGCTGAAGGGAGGAAGAAAAGAGGACATCCACATTTTGGAGACTAAGGTTCAAATCCCTGCATGGCTATGGAAACCCACTGGGTGATCTTGGGTAAGTCACATTCTCTCACCCTCAAAGGAGAGCCATGGCAAACCCCGTCTGAAAAAATCTTGCCAAGAAATCCCCATCATCAGCTCACCTGAAGGTTGCCATAAGTGGGAAATGACTTGAAGGCAAACAACAACTGTGGATTTAACATGCCTTGGTGATTTTTTTTTAAAAAAAACTTAAGCTTATTTAAAATAATTTAGAAGAATTTCTTAAACTTATTTTTAAACCTTTTTAAAAAGAAGAAGAAAAGAAAAGGATGGCCCATGGATTCACTGCCACAGGGACAGTTAAATCACTCTTGATTTTATTGCTGCTTCTCCGACAACTGATCCAAGCTATCATGGTATCCTGTCCCTTCAGAGGCTTAGCACTGGCAAAGTTCCTGCACAACTTATTACAACTGGAAGAGGAGTTGCCATAAAATGATTTCACTGCCTCATAGCAGCAGGTTTACTGCCTCCTGTGGTTTGAAAACAATTGTTTGGGGGATGGATCTAGGTCTTGGCCCATGGTAGACACAAAGAAGAAGTATCTCTGTACCTTTGTATCATTGGCCTAATAATAACTCCCATCCTGTTACCTACCCTGACAGCCTCCATCTTGTAAGATCACACAAATGGCAACATTTAATAATTTGGCTTGATGTAGCCTTCCATGTGGTTGGCAGCTAAACCTGGGACTCCCAGACACCAAAGCTAGAATCATGTACAACCTAAGGAGGGTCCTTTGGGAAATCCCTCAACCAGGTCACACCCAGGTCAAAGTTAACACCTGGAGATGGGTCATTCACTAATCCACTCAACAATAGCAGAGCCCTTGATGGTTGCAAAACAGGTTTTTCCTTTTCTCCTTCCCTCAACAACAGAAGTTGCCTGCTCTTATTCAATTCCATATGTATTGCCCATTAACAATTATTAACTCTTCTGGAGAACCCTTTGTCCAATCCTGGGAAACTTCAAGATTCATTGCATTCCATGCTAAATCTCATCCTTGAGGGGAATTATTATATATAAATATCAACCTAAAACACCACCCAAGTATGCACAAATCTTCTGCTTTCTGACTCAACGTCAGTCAGTATTACCATTCTGCCTTCCAGACCTCCTCACTACCAGTTTACTTCACAATTTCAGCTCTTCAGGATTGGTATAGTATAACCCACAATCCCCTTATCCTATTCCTCTATTCAAATATTTCCTACTCTTTCTGTTAGCCTTGTATGCTTGCTTGAAGCCTGAGTGTTTGAGTGAATGCCATTAAGAGTACAGTAATTTCCAATAATGATCATTTAATTGTACATTCTGGCTTAGAGTCTCCTCAGTTACTACCAGTATACATATGTCAAAAGATCTTTCCATTACCCAGCCTCTCACAGCCATTTTGAGCTAATTAAATACTCCCCACATTAAGATTTGTACACTAGTGGGATCCTCGTGGACCCAACGTAATTTGGGTAACAATACTCATCCCAGAAAATAATAATAATAAATAAACTGCTATCTGCTCTGAGAGGGAAGATGGCATTGATGCCACCAGTGGTGGTTTGTGCACCAAGCAGGTGGAGAACCTCCCCCCCCAAAAAAAATGGTGGGGGAGATGCCCCTCAGCTCAGATCACCAGCCACTCATGGATACCAGTGGGGAGATCAAGATAGGCTTTTGTTCATGAGAGTAATGAATGGATGTAACTTCTATGCTTTTTTTTGTTGCTGTTGTTCATCACTTTCTCATTCATAAAGTCATGTGGGGGGAAACCATCTTAGTTTAGAGGAAAATCACACTTCTAGGAGACTTTTTAGTACACAGTTTTCCTTTAAAAGAAGCTAATGACAAGCTTTTGTACCACCATTACTGCCACACTGCCAACTTGTGGCAGTAGCAAGAAGCTTCCGGTGGCTGCCACAGACTGCAAAAATATGACTGTGGACTGTATGTTATACACCTGGTCTGCTTCCACACTGCACAGTTATAGCACTATCATTCCATTTCAGCTGCAATGACAATGTTCTATGGGATCCTAAGGTTTATAGTTTGGTGAGGCACTACAGCTCTCTGGCTGAGAACTTAACTACAAATCTCAGGATTCCATTGGATGTTGTAATGGCAGTTATAGTGGAATCCTACTGCTATGTGTAAAGTCAAGGGGCCCCAGGTTTAGTGGGACACAGATTAGAAATGGCTTCACTTTCTAGACCTTTGGCCTGATTTATTTAAGTGTTTGTTTTCTATGGTCACTGCATTTTAATATCCCCCTCTAATTTTGATGTGAATGTGAGACTATTCCAATGCATGATGAGACCACAACTCATCGAGTCTGTGTTAGACCTGCAATGAATTCTAGCAAAAGCCTGCATAGAGCAAACTCTCACACCTTACAACTTTTACAGGTCAAAAAGAGGGCACATACAGTCAAGAGGGTGTTCAAGATGGCAAAAGTTATTAATGGGCTTATCTCCACTAGCCAGGATAAGTTGGCCCCACTGGTGTATCTGGCTGCAGAGGTACCTTTTTCTTCCCCCATTACCTGAAGAAAATGGGCCAGAGTCCACACATTACCTACCTTGACATCCTCAAGCCCCATAATTTTATTTAATAATTTACAATATTTAATAATTAGGTCTACATGTGGCCTTCCATGTAGCGTTCCATTAACATAAACCTGGGGGAACTAGAAAATCCTAAGACAAAGGAATGCACTTAAGGGGAGGCCATCTAAATTCTTTTAAAAATTGCTAATTTGCAAAGCAACTGAAGGCATGTTCCTCTAGCTAATCCCATTTGCCAGGCTGGCAACTCAAAAACTGTAAATGACCCACATTAGTTTTCTGTCACCTAAACAAAGGAAGTTGCATCCTCTCTTTTATTCACAAAGTATTCAGCCATTAAAATGCTCTCAACATATCCAGAATGCCTTTGTCGCTCTCAGAGCAAGATCACAAAGTATTGTTTTCTACTCAAAATCCCATCCCCAGAAGGCAAACATTTACTATAAAAAAACTCTTGAAAACTGTCCTTCAGCTCCTCCTCCATGCTGCCGGTTTGCTGACTGACTCTAACACCCCCACTGTGCTGGTTTCTTCCATGACCTCATCTCTAGAGGAAAAAGTGTCAAGTTACCAATCGGAAACTTCTGTCACTATTCTCTGTCTCAATTTCTCCCACTTTATCCCACTCCACTAGTCTTGCTTCAGTGTTTAATACCTGAATGTGAGCATCAATGTGGTTATTATTGCTTTTCCAAAGAAAGATTATTGTTATCCTATCTAGCTTATGTCTCCTTCTTAGTACTGGTATAGTTGATCACAAGATCCTGTCGTTACCCACCTCTTGCATTGCCAAGTCAAGTATATTAATTCCCCAAATTAGTATCAGTATTTGAGGGTCTTTCAGATCCTAGAGCACTTAGAGTAACATGCACAGGAACACTGGTCAGTTGCTGCAGCCGCTGCCACCATGTTCTCTGCTCTGCCAGGTCTGGGCAGCTGGCCACACCATGTAACAAGCACACTGTATGTGACCAGCCTAAGCCACATGCTGCAAGCCTGCTGCCCAGACCTGGCAGAGCAAGGGCAACCACCACCACCACCAGCACCACCAGCAGCAGCAGCAGCAGCAAGGAATGGCATTCAGGGATGGGCTTCCGGAGACATGCAGGGCCCAATCCAGTGGTACCAGATTAAACCAGGTACTACCTTATATCATTGTAAAGGGCCCTATCCTAGTTTGCCCCTATTACAGCTCCATATCTGCCCTGAGGGTCATTTGGACTCTCCAGGGGCAGATCGAGGTAAAAACCTTGCATCGTTTGGACTCAAATATTGGATATTGGAATATTGGATATTGAGAAGCTGGAACATGTCCAAAGGAGGGCAACGAAAATAGTGGGAGGTCTGGAAGCCATGCTGTATGAGGAGCGGCTTAGGGAGCTAAGTATGTTTAGACTGAGGAAGAGAAGGTTAAGAGGTGACATGACAGCCATATTTAAATATTTGGATGTCATACTGAGAATGGAGCAAGCTTGTTTTCTGCTGCTCCAGAGACTAGGACATGGAGAAATGGCCTCAAACTACAGGAAAAGAGATCCCACCTAAACATTAGGAAGCACTTCCCGACAGTAAGAGCTGTTTGGCGGTGGAATGCACTGCCTCAGAGTATGGTGGAATCTCTTTCTTTGGAAGTTTTTAAACAGAGGCTGGATGGCTATCTGTCAGGAATGCTTTGATTGGGTATTCCTGCATGGTAGGGGGGTTGGACTGGATGGCCCTTCCAACTCTATGATTCTATGGCTTCTGGGCTCTCGAAAAGGGGCAAGACCAGGTACATGGACCATGTAGATAAGCTGAATGAGGAAGAACTCCTCATTCTTCCTGTCCCCAATGCTATTTAACATCTATATGAAGCCGCTGGGAGAGATCATTTGGAGGCATGGAGTGCGTTGTCATCAGTATGCTGATGACACCCAGATATACTTCTCCATGTCTCGGTCATCAGCTTCGACTTCAGATGGCATCCCTCCTCTCAGTGATTGTCTTAAAGCAGTAATGGACTGGATGAGGAAAAACAAATTGAGACTGAATCCAGACAAAATGGAGGTACTAACAGTTACAGGCCCGAAACCAGGTCTGGGAATACAACTTCCAGTCCTGGATGGAACTACACTCTCCTCCAAAGACTGTGTTTGCAGTCTGGGGGTGCTCCTGGACCCGACGCTCCAGATGTCTAATCAGGTAAATGTGACGGTCAGGAGTGCCTGTTATCAACTTCGGCTGATACGCCAGCTGTGCCATTTCCTGGAAACCAGAGACCTCGAAACTGTGGTACATGCACTGGTAACCTCCCATCTGGATTTCTGTAATGCGCTCTACATGGGGCTACCCTTGTGCTTGACTCAGAAACTTCAACTAGTTCAGAATGTGGCAACCAGGTTGATTTCTGGTGTTTCCAGAAGAGAGCATATAACACCTGTGCTAAAAGCTCTCCACTGGCTGCCTATTCGTTTCCGGGCACAGTACAAGGTGTTGGTTATAACCTTTAAAGCCCTGTATGGTTTGGGTCCAACTTATCTCCGGGACCGCCTCCTTCCGTACGACCCTCCCCACGCACTTCGGTCCTCTGGGAGGAATCTGTTACAGCCTATGAAAACAAGGATGTCGGTGACGTCCCAGAGGGCCTTCTCCACTGCTGCTCCCAGATTATGGAATGGCCTGACGGACGAGATCCGTCTTATTAACACCTTAGACAGCTTTTAAAAAGCTGTCAAGACAGATCTTTTCCGGCAGGCCTTTCCTGAATAACTATCCCGGCCCAAGACTCGGCTGTCCTCCCTGAGCTGTAATCATATTTTTTAAAAAAACTATTGTATGTTTTAATCTTTTTCTAATCTATATATTTTTAATTTACTGTATGTTTTTAATCTTTTATAATTTAATATTATTTTAAGGGGGGTGGGCTAGGGTACTGTGTCTATGGAGTTTTTATATTGTAAGCCGCCCCAATTGCGTTGCAGAGGGGCGGGATAGAAATAAAATATTATTATTATTATTATTATTATTATTATTATTATTACTCACAAGCTAGGACAGGCTGCAGCAGTTTGCTTTTGCCTGAGACTACTGCGAAGGGCAAAATGCTGTACCTTCCTCTCCTCTCTCCTCTACTGAGTTGAGTGCAAACTACCTTTGAACTTTGGACTCTGTTTGCTCCAAAGGAAGTAAGCTGGAGACACAGGGAGAAAGTGGAAGTAGGAGTGAGAAACTGAGACATTTAAAAAACAATTGAAAAAAATGGGATGACCAAAAATTAATCAGGACTGTCCCTGACACTTTAGGACAACTTAACAGATCACCAAGTAGGATGTACCACAAACTCCCTCAAGTGGATGATGGCACCTGTCCCCACCACTCACTACCTTCCAAAAGTCCCAACATTCAGCTACAGCCGTTCCCTTCCAAAATGGCTACTGCCTCACTGGAAGAGGGTTGGTGTGTAGGATCACAGTTAAGAGCTTCTCCATGTCCCCTTTCCTGGCCTCCACCAATGATGCAATAGCTGTGTTGGGAGGTGAAATCTGAAAGTTGAGGACAGGCAATTTTCTCCCTCTTGATGGAGCTTTATGGTACATCCTCCTGCTCAAAGTTCTGTTAAACATTGAAGTTACAGTAGTCTTGTCCTGGATTCAATTTGGCAGCAATCCTATGTAGGCTGGAACCATGACAGCTGAAATGGAATTGCGCTGCTATAATTGTAAAAGGACTCCTGATCAAAGGTGTCCAGTGGGCAACTAGACTGGGAAAGAGGCTAGGGGCCAATTTTTGCTCTCACCATCCCACCCATGGGTGATACCAGTACATCTGGATAATCTAGAAATTATACCATGTCACTTTCTGTTGCTATTTTTGCCTAGAACCTCACCAAAACCAAAAGGCTTTGGGGGATTGGGGTTCTGAGTGTGGGAAGAGAGGCAAACTGCCATGGTTGCATGCAATTGGCATGGTTTTCCAGTGGAAAATTGCCTGGGAATCATGCCAAAATGTTATCAATTTGGGGAGGGGGCTTGGGGGAGAGGCTTTGGAGAACTGCCAGGAAAGCTTCGGGGGCCACAAAAGTCTGGTTCTGGGCCTACACTTTCCCCAGCCCTGGTCTAGAAAGAGGCAGAGAGTGCTAGTCTGATTGGTGCCACAAAGTCTTTTCCAAGTGTCTCCTTTGCCAGCATCATTTCAAACATGGAAAAATAGTATTTTCTTTTAACTACAGCTCCCAGAATCCTTTAGAGTAGTGCTTTACAGGCTACCTCAAGCCAGCACTTTACACACACACCCCGTTGTGCTAGGGTCTGGTACCATATTTATGCCCATTGGCTACAACTATGTTACTTATCCTGAGAGCCCCCATCTTGGAATATCACATAATTTGCAATACCAGTATTTAATAGTTAGGCTTGATGTGGCACTCCACATGGTTAGCAGGTAAACCAGGGACCCCCAGATACCAAGGCTGGAGACACATATAACCATGGGAGGGGCCTTTTTGGAAATTCCCCTAAACCAAATATTCAGGTCAGAGTTAACACCAGGAGATGAGTCATCCACTAAGACACTCAAAGACAGCAGAGCACTTTATGCTTGCAAAATGGGTTCTTCTGCTCTCCTTCTCTTCCAACAATAGACCTTGCCTGCTCCTATTCAATTGCAAATGCATCACGCATTAATGATTGTTAACTCTTCCAGAGAACCCTTTGTTTAGTCCTAGGAAACTCCAAGAGACATTATGTTCCACTCTAAATCCCATCCCTTCAGGGGAATATCACATATAAACATCAACCTAAAACACCACCAGAGTGTGCACAGATCCTCTTCCTCTTAACTCCACTTCAGACTGTTTAGCCACAGGTGCACAAACCTCCTGCTGTTACCATTCTGCCTTCAGGACCTCCCCTCTGCCAGTTTACTTTGCAATCACAGCTCTACAGTATCGGTATAATATAACCCACAATTCCCTTACTCTATTCCTCTACCCAAATACTTCCTACTATATTTGATAGCTTTGTATGATTGCTTGAAGCCTGAGTGTTTGCATAATGTTGTTAAGATTAATTTCCAATAAAGATCATTTAATTATATGTTCTGGTTTGGAGTCTCCTCGGCTATTACTGGTATACATAGGTTAAAAGATCCTGCTGTTACCCAGCCTCTCACAGCCATTTTGAGTTGATTAAATATTCCCCATATTAAAATTCAGACACTAGTTCGATCCTTGTGGACCCCACATAATTTGGGGGACAACTGTTTCTTTTTTTTCCTGGAAACTTATGATGGATTAGTAGCTAATAGCCCACGGAATGGCACCAGTTAATGGACCACCCCTTTGAATGACAACTCTGCTGTCTGAAGGATTCTGGGAGTTGCAGTCCAAAAAAAAATGGGTAACATTTCCAAGCTCTGCATCCATCCAGGCCCAGTTTCCACCAGGAAAATGACTTGGGCCCAGGCCTGAGTACCATTTGGGAAATTAAACATGGCTTGTTGGTTGGTTTTTTAACATTGTTTTCTCACCGCAGCTTTCCCTGACATACAACTTTGAAATGTATCTTCTGTGAATTAATTTCTTGCTTAATAAAATGCCATGAGACTGAGGCAGACAAAAGAAAACCTGGTCTGCAGATTATTGACAAGATGAACGAGACTCTTTGGACCCTAATGCCTCTTGCTCTTCAAGGGCTAGTGGAGCCTTTGCCTCTAATGTGTGGGTTTTGGAATGATAGATCATAATAACAGGCCCTGTGTCTGTGGGGGGAATGGCAAACACTTAATATTTCAGCTGGAATGCATGTAGCGCAAACACAATCCCTCTGAAAAATGGACAGCATCAAAACATAGCAAGGAAGCATTGGGTATAAACAAACAAACAGTATTGAAAGACAGACTGATAAACAACTGCCAGCATTAGGCAAATGTATAACAGGTTGCATTTGAATAATCTCACCTATACAGCAATAAGGTATGGATATATGAATGCATGGAAATATCTAACTTTTCCACAATTAAAATGCCCTTCCCCCAAAATGATGAACCCTTTTTTAATGAACTTGAAGTGGATGCAGACTTTCTGCTCTGGACAAAAATGTTCAGCTGCTTCCGCAGGGAAACTGTCACATGCACAAACCACCAACAGGATTCCAGCCAATGTACTAGAGATGGGGGCAGGGAATATTTGAATACTCAAAGTGGAAAAAATATAATGGGCTTTGTGAGCATCTGATAACCCCAACACGGAGAATCCCCCTCAAGCTGCTTTCTTGGTCTCCCCCCCCCCTTATTCCTTGAATAGACTTGCCTCGTGATGTCACCTAACATCATGTCATCTCTCAAGACTGCTTTAGTGTGTTCCTAATGAATGTTGTATATTCCTGCATGGCAGCTGGTTGAATGAAATGACCCTTGTGCTCCCTTCTAACTATATGATTCTACAATTCTATGATTCCAAATCTATTTTTTAAAAATAATTTATTAACATTTAATAAACATTACACTACACAACAAACGAAGACAAAACACAACTTATCTAACAAAACATACCTATTATGTTTATAAACAACACAAACAACACTCCTCTATAAAATAAAATTTATCTTAAACAATTCATCCTAAACAATTCTACATATCACTTAACAAATAACACTAAAATATAATTGCTATATACAGTTGTCCCTCCACATTCATGGGGATTAGGGGTGCAAGACCCCTGCAAATGTCAAAAAAATATGAATAAGGGCTGGGGGTTGGAGGGGCTGGAAAAGCCCCTCTGCCACTTCAGAAGGGTGGGGGTGGCAATCGGGCGGCAGAGGGGCTGGAAAAGCCCCTCCGCCGCTTGGGAAGGGTGGGGTGGCGATTGGGCAGTGGAGGGGCTGGAAGAGCCCCTCCACTGCTTGGGAAGGGCTGGGGGAATGGCGATCGGGCAGCAGAGGGGGTCTTGAGCAAGGGGGAAAGGGGTGGACAGGCAAAGTCTCTTCACCGCCGCCCCCATGCCTTTTAAAATGAGGCTTCTTGGCGGCAATAGAGGTGGCTTTCATGGGCTTTGGTTCCCCCCTCCCCCAGGGAATGAAGGCGCGTGTTCCTGGGAGGAGGAGGAGGAAATTCCGCAAATAAACGGAACCGCAAAAGTCAAAGCCGCGAATGTGGAGGGGCAACAGTATATTAAATATAACTGAACACCATATGGCCTATAACATATACATTAAAAAGACTTTCCATTAACTTCCCAGAGAATATATATAATTTATCAGTATAACCAATGCCTATTATTAATTTACTTTAAGTTATCTTACCTATCAATTACTTACATTGATGCCACTATTATCATATATTGAAAATAATTCTATTTCTATATCTAATTTAAACATCTTACTTAATAAATATAAAAACCAATGGGCATTCCTTTTTTAGTTTCTTTAATATACATTAAAAATGGATGCCAATTTTTTATTTTTAAAAATGCCTATATACCGTATATTCCGGCGTATAGGATTACTTTTGAGCACTCAAAAGTGCCCTCCAAAATCGACAGTCATCTTATACGCCGGATATACTGTACTTTGCTTCACCTGCCTGCCTATCTCCTCCCTCTTCGCAAACAGAGGGAAGAGGCAGGAGATGGGGCCGGGGGGTGAAGAAAAGTGCTTTTCCAGTTCATTCGCCCCCCTCTTCTGCCTTCTCCCCCTTTGGGGAGCAACGGAGACAGAGGAGGGGGGATGAACGTTGCAGTTTGCCGCCGCTTGATCGCCTCTGCAGCGGCCGAGGCAAACCGCTAGATTCGCACTTTTCCCCCACCTTGCTTGAAGGTGGAGGAAAAGGGCGAAAATGCCCCCTCCCCCCAGCCACCCTCCGCCCATCCACCCCACTTCCCCAAAGCCACGGTTCCATTGGAATCACGGCTTTGGAGAGAGGGGGTGGCTGCGAAGCCCCCTCCCCGCAGCCACCCATCCACCCCCCGCCCATCCACCCCCCTTCCCCAAAGCCGCGGTTCCATTGGAATCACAACTTTGGAGAGGGGGGGTGGCTGGGAAGCCCCCTCGCCCCAGCCACCCCCGCCCATCCACCCCCCTTCCCCAAAGCCACGATTCCATTGGAATCGCGGCTTTGGAGAGGGGGGTGGCTGCGAAGCCCCCTCCCCGCAGCCACCCATCCACCCCCCACCCATCCACCCCCCTTCCCCAAAGCCATGCTTTGGAGAGGGGGGGTGGCTGCAAAGCCCCCTCCCCCCAGCCACCCAGCCACCCTCCGCCCAGCCACCCCCCTTCCCCAAAGCCACACTTTGGAGAGAGGGGGTGGCTGTGAAGACCCCTCCCCCCAGCCACCGAGCCACCCTCTGCCCAGCCATCCCCCTTCCCGAAAGCCGTGCTTTGGAGAGGGGGATGGCTGCGAACCCCCCTCCCCCCAGGCACCCATCCACCCTCCGCCCAGCCACCCCCCTTCCTGAAAGCCACGCTTTGGAGAGGGGGGTGGCAGCGAAGCCCCCTCCCTCCAACCATCCTTCCAACTTCCCCGAAGCCCCCTCCCTCCACCCCCCCAGCCAGCTGGCCATCCCACATTCCCCAACCCACCAGGAGGCTGGGCAGCCTCCTCATGGGTTGGGGAATCGCGGGAGGAGGAAGAACCCCCCTTAGCCAGCTGGCCATCCCGCATTCCCCAACCCAAAAGGGGGCTGGGTAGCCTCCTTGTGGGTTGGAGAATCGCAGGAGGGCGGAGCCCAGAAGGAAGGATCGGGGCTGTGGAGTTAAATACCTAGATTCGCTCCCTCTCCCTTGACGGTGGGGAGAGGGGGTGAATCCCGGGGTTTGGCTCCACTGCCCCATGTCCTCCCTATGGAGCCAAACGGGGCATGTTCGCCCCTTCTCCCCACCTTCCTTGAAGGTTGGGAGAGGGGGCGAATCTAGGGGTTTGCCGCGTCCGCCCCTGCTTCCCTCGCCTTGGTCCCCTTCGGAAGAGCCAAGATGGAGGGAAGGGGGCTGCTGAGGCAAACTGGGCATTTTCGCCCCTTTCCTCCACCTTCAAGTCCAGTTTGACTGGAAGGTTGAAGAGATGGGCGAATGTTGCCCTGCCAGCTGATCCTGTTCGCTTTCCCAACTCACAAGGAGATCCTCATGAGTTGGGAAACAAAGAGGATCAGCTGGCAAGGCTCCCCCAGCCAGCCAAATTGGGGTGGTGGTGGTCTTATCTGGCAAATATATGCCTAAGCCTAGATTTTTGGCTGGAAATTGGGGGGGGGTCTTATATGCCCAGTCGTCTTATACGCCGGAATATACGGTACTCCCCTTTCAACAATATGGTCAATTTGTCCATCTCAGACATTTCATAAACTCTATGATTCTACAAGGGCTACATAGCACAATCAATACAAAACTCAGTGCACAGAAATTTACAGTGAGCAACCCCAATGGAGGATCTCAGCCTAAGCCTCTCACACTCTGAATCTGGCTCTGGCATCCAAAAATGAAGCAAAAGAAATGTGGAATAAGGGGGTTCTAGTCCCTTTCATCACCTTTTCCAGCAGCCTGTACACCTGGAAGACAATGGCTTTCCAGGCAAATTTAAACATTGGACAAACAATGCTCAGAATTGCTGTACTGCATTGTGGATTGGACAAAGGGGGAACATGCTGTCCTGGTTTTTTTGGGGGGGTCCCTTTCTCCTACTTCTGCCTGAGTAAGATGAGTCTCGGAGAACTCACATAGACTGCAACCACCCATTGAATTTAATTTCCATGCACTGCAACACAATGGGATATTGCCTCCGTTTCTTAATCTACTCATGAGGAGCTGCAGTCTAGATGCTGTGGATGTTTTGGGGGCTGCAAGTCTGGGCTTTTCGGCTCAGCCTCTACCAAGCACCCCCATAGCCCAGACCCCTAACTTAGGTCTCTGTTTGTTCTTCTCCCTTCACCCTAAGGCAGTATAGTTGGCCCTCTGTATCCATGAATTTGGCATCCACAGATTCCACCATATCCATGGCTTGCAAATATTAAAAAAAAAAATTCCAAGAAGCAAATCTTGATTTTGCATTTTATATAAGAAACACCATTTTCCTGTGCGACTGTATACAATGGAACTTGAGCATCCAAGGATTTTGCTATCCATGGGAGGTCCTGGAACCAAAACCCAGCAGATACCAAGGGCCCTTGTATTTATCACCTCTTCTCAGAGGCATCTCAAAGCTCCCTCCAGATGGTCATCTTCATTGGTCAGTTATCTCCTGACAGCTGAACCCCATAAAATGTGGAACTTTACTCTCAGCTCCTAGTTAACTCTTTGTTTACCTGATTGGCTGTGCTACCCAGATAATGGGAGTGAACATTATCATACCGGCCTTGGATGAATATTGGGAAAGAGGTGTATAACCAACACATTAACACAGACATAACATTGGTTAAAAGCACATATCAATTTAAAAGGTTATCAGGTTAAAAACACAGTAAAACCAAGGCATTTTAAAGTAGTCAACACAATTCATACTTTAAAATTATTTGGATAGGCCTGCCAGAAGAGGCTAGTCTTTAATGTTGATTTCGTTCTGACAGCGTATTTAGCTATCATATCTCTTCCGGCAGGCCATTCCAGAGCCTAGGGGCAGCTAAAGAAAAAGTCCTCTAGGTGAGGACTTTTGGCATGAGGGTGGGCAAAGTGCAGCCTGTGGGCTACATGTGACCCCCCCAAACCATTTTGTGGCTTCAAGAAGCCCCCAAGAATTTTATTCTAAAAATTCAACAACAGTCATTGCCTTCTGCAACAAAATTTCAGCAGCAAACAACTTGATGCACTATACTCACAAGACAGTCAATATAACAGTCAGCTGAGTTCCATTTAGTTCGATAACAGTAGTCAATAACATGTTAATTAAAGTCAATGTAAGGTTCGTTTATAACTATAAATGGAATAATAGCTGAGTGAAAGGGATTTTATTTGTTATTAAAAAGTAGGGGAGTTTTAAGGAACTTAACATCTGGTGGGGAGCCATCATGATGTCATGGTTTGAGTGTTGGGTTAGGACTTTGAGAGACCAGGGTTCAAATCCCAACTCAGCCATGGAAAGTGTTTGGTTTGCCAAGTTACACTCTCTCAGCCTCTGAGAAAGACAATGGCAAACCTCCTCTGAACATATCTTTTTCTGAGAAAAACTCTAGAATAGGGTTACCAATAGGTCAGAGTCTACTTGAAGGCATATGACAACATCTAGTGATGAACTTATCTAACTGAAGTTAATTTTTAATCTGTTTTACATATATGTGGTTAAATTTTATGTACTTTAACTGAAAAGAAGAAAACCCACAGAAGTCCTGCCTTGGTTGGCCTAAAAAATGGCTCCAAGTGAGTTGCCCAGCATGTCTTTGGATTATTTATGGATCAAGGGTGTGTTTAGCAATGACTGAAATAGAATAGAAGCCAGACATCAGCTTGCTCAGAGGCTTAGTAAGGGCAGCAGGTCAGGCAGCGTGTCCCATCCACCCACCCCCACATACTTCAGTTTCTTTTTGGTTCTGTGCTTGCAGAAGAACATTAGAATATATAAATAGAATATGTAGAATATGTATTTGTGAACTGCCCCAATGGCATTTATCAGTACATAAACATGTTAAGTAAATAATGAAGTATGCAATAAAAGTTGTTCTTGAATCACTCTGTTTTGACCCTTGGTGAGTGGGGTGTAAATGGGATGCTATGTAAAAAGAAATTTAAGTAAGTCTGGCTAAGCAAGGTCAGCCATGGTTAGTACGTGGATGGAAGACTGCCAACGAATACCAGGTGCTGTAGGCTATATTTCAGAGGAAGGAACTGGCAAAACCTCCTCTGAGTATTCCTTGCTTAAGAAAACCCCATAAATCAGCAGGCAACTTGATGGCACAGAGAGAGAGAGAGCTGGGAGATGTACAGTTCTCCAAGAGCTCTGTGCCATGATGGGCCCAGGAGCAGGAAAAGATCGCACAGGTGATAACATCATCAACAACACCAATGCACAGGCATTCCAAAGTATAAGAATAGCCTACTTAAGCTATTTCTTGGTCAGGACAGGTGTTGGGGAGATGATGCCACATGACTGTTCGGGAGAGAGGAATCCTGACAGATCAGCTAAGGGTGCAACTACAAAAGAATGCAGTTTGATGCCACTTTAAGGACTGTAGCACCATCCTTTGCAATCCTAGGATTTGTAGCTTTACAAGATCTTTAGCCTTCTTTGACAAAGAGTGCTGGTGCCTCACAAAACTACAAATCCCAGGATTCTGTAGGATGGAGCCATGGCAGTTAAAACAGTGTCAAATTGCATCATTTTTACTATATAGTTGGACCCTGCAACCTAACACATCTTCTGTAATGCTAAAGCTAGGTTATTATACAGCCTTTCTGTCACTCCCACCACCTTCACAGGCACAGCTGCTGGGGACATCACACACAGGACTTTTTCAGATGATACTTACCGCACAAGGAGGTCTCAAGAGAGGCATGGCGCTGTCACATGGCAGGGTGTCCTTTTCGGATGCCGCCATCCCTCTTCTGAAATCATTGGTATCACTTCTGTGAAGGATTGGAAGTGGCTGTGCCATATTTTAATCACAGAAGTTACCCATGAGTAAAAAATGGCCAAATATGGCACGGCTGCTTCCAATCCTTCACGGAAGTGACACCGATGATTTCGGAAGAGGGACGGCAGTGTCCAAAAAAGGCCCCCCTGCCACGCGACAGCGCCATGCCTCTCCTGAGACCTCCTTGAACGGTAAGTATCATCTGAAAAAGTCCAGTCTTCTCAGTGGCTGCCTTGAGGCTCTGAAACTTTCTAGTGAGATTAGAATGGCTCCCCTCCTTGCTGTCCTTAGGTCAGCAACTAAAGACTTATTCTTTCTTATTCCAGCAGACTTCCAGTCTCAAGTCTTTGATAATTCACCACTAGATATTGTTGTATGTCACCAAGATTTTTGATTTGGAATTTTGAGCCCAACTCCTGTTTGAATTTATTCACCTGTATCTCAGTTTTTGTAATTAATCATAAGTCATCTACAAAAGCTATCAGGATTTCATAACTTTGGTTTGTTCCTCTAGTATACAAACATGAATCAGCAACACTGGGCTCAGTTACATGGCAGTTTTCATTGCAATAGTTTGCGCCTTATAGCTTCTTTGCAACAGCGCTGGGGAGTTTAGATTATTTATTGGGAAATCAGTTGCTCTGTTTATTTTTCCGCTTTCTGGTTCAGACAGGCAAAGGTGAGGGAAGTATGGCCTCCCAAGCACATCTGGGGGAAGATGAGACAGAGGGAGGGAAAGAGAGAGAGAGAAAAAAGTGCTCGGATCTTTCCCTCCTCTAAGGAATGCCTGCTAGTTTTCATGCCTTAACAAAGGTTAAGGGATGCCTTAGGAATGCCTGCTAGTTTTCATGCCTCTTCCTCCGAGGAGCTATCCCCCCATCAAGCCCCCCTTCACACAAATGCAATCAGAGGGGTGCGAGTGACCGAACAGCTGGAGGAGCCCATCACTATTCAATCTCCCTCCCTCCCCCCTCTCTCTCACACACACAGCCAAGCAAGCTGCAGACAGCTTGCTGAACTTTTTCCGTGGCTGAAAACAACAGGGGCTGGATCTTTTCATTTCAGGCTCCTCCATCTCTTGCAAGCCCACTCCCTCCTTGGACAGCCCAACCAATCACAGCACAGCTCTGCTGTGACTGTATTGGAAAGATTGCTGGTAGTTCACACAGACTTTTCCGAAATGGTAATTCACACAGTCAATAATGCGCTAAGTAACGCTACTTTTCAAAAAAAGTCGGGAAAAGTAGTGAAACCTACTTTTGAGTTTTTGAGCTCCCCCTTTCTGAATGAGGCAATACTGTGGCACGATATGTGGGAACGATTAGGAATCTTAGCAATTTATTTAAGGGAATATTTTGCCATGTAAACGGGGCCACTGTTTTCAAAACCAATACTTTTCAGCATTTCATTTAAACACAGGTACCAGCCGCAACCACTTTTTTTTAACCCATAGAGAGCCTTGTGTAATTTATACACATAATTAGGAGCACCACTATGAAAACTTGGTGCTTGTTCCATATATATTGTCTCTGAAAATGGTGCATTAAGATAGGCTGTACCTATGTCAAAATGATTTACTTTAAAATTGTGTAAACTGGCAACAGACAGAGCAATTTTAACACTGTACTTTTGCTATTGGTACAAAAACTTTGTCGTAGTTCTGGTATTTAATCTGTGAGAAACCTTGTGCCACAAGTTTTGCTTTATATTTCACTTTATCATCACACATTTGTTTCTTTTTAAATACCCATCTACAACCAACAGCCTTCTGTTGTTCTGGAAGTTTTACTACATCAAAAACTCCATGTTCACAAATTGCCTGTATTTCCTGTTCCATTGCAGATCTCCACTTTTGTTGCTCATCAGTTGGCAACTTTAACATTTCATCAAAACTTTCAGGCTCAAAAAACACTTGATAGACCTTTATGTTTTGAACTGAAAACCTCTGTGGAGGAATTCTTTTGTCTCTCTACTTGAGCATCTGGATGTAAAAAATTGCACCTCAGATTCACTCTCAAAGTCATTGTTTTCAACCTTTGTGATCTCCACTGCTGCCACTCTGGCCTCTGTGGCACATCAGGGGATTTGGGGCCTTTTGGTCCCTGAGAGGTAGATGGCCGCTGAGAGCTCTGAGCAGCTAGAGCAGCACCAGGGACAGTGTTAGGCTGACTCTGCCCAGACAATTGCTGCTGATGCTCTTGTGCTTCATCATCCAAGGGCAGAAGCACTTCAGGATTGGAATGAACTTGGTGCCAATTTGAATGTTCCTCAAAATCAGCATTTCAAGAGATTAAAATTGTGCCATTTGGCAAAGCAAATCTAGCAGCTTTACTGCCAATTTCATATCCAAGAAACCTTAGCTTGCGTGCCTTTGAATCACCCTTTTTCCTAGACACTTTGGGAATGTGTACCCATGCATAGCTTCCAAAAATTCTAATATGCTATACTGATGGTTTTTTACCATACAGCATAAAATATGGCGTTTTTAATACAACAGTATTCCAAATTCTGTTATGCAAATAATTTGCTACGCCCCAATACCTTTGATCAATAACAGCATCTATCATCAGACTATCTTTCATAGTCTGCAATACTCCAAAATGACATTCTGCAATGCCATTGTGAGCGGTGGAAAAAGGAGCATTATGTCTATGAAAAATGCCTCTCTATTTTAACCACCTTTGAAAATTTTTAGCCATTAATTCTTCTCCACAATCACTCTGCAGAGAAGAAACCTGAACTTGGAATTTTCTTTCAACATACGCACACCATTGCCGGAAAGTTTCACTTTTGTTTTTAAGCAAAAACAGATAGGAATATCTTGACAAATCATCTACGATTACCATGGCAAACCTTGCTCCTCCGAACAATGGCTGGAATGCGTTGTGATTTACAATCACTAACTGTCAGGATTGGCTTAACAGAACTTTTGCTCTGTTTGCACACTTTGCAATCCAGAAACACATCACATTCCTTAACTGTTCTATCACGACACATCTGTGGCATTTGCTGTAATACATTATAGCTGGTATAGCTGGGTGCCCCATCCTCCTATGCATCAAATGAATTCAATTATCATGGGATGGGGAATTTGCCATCACTGACTGCATCAGCATGTGTTATCTCAGATTTACATTTCATATAATACAGCTGATCCTTTAAAACACCCTCAGCTATAATTTTCCCAGATTTCATAACACAACATTTATGCCCAGTGAAATCGGTCTCATGCCCCTCTTGTGCAAGAATGGTAACAAAGAGGAAACAGAGATTTGTTTTTGGGACATATTGTACATTTTTTACATTTTCCCCAAGACATGAACCATAACAGGTTCCCTCCCCCAGACAATTTTGTTTTGACCCATTAGCCAAACTAAATGTACATGATTCATCTTTATTGACAGAAACAAAATGTTCACTGCAGTTTGAGTTAAGATTACTGGACCCTGAATCCAGAATCCAATTTTTTAATACACAGTCCTCATCTGGTTTTCATAGAATCATAGAATCATAGAATCATAGAATTGCAGAGTTGGAAGAGACCACGAGGGCCATCCAGTCCAACCCCCCTGCCACGCAGGAAATCACAATCAAAGCATCCCCAACAGATGGCCATCCAGCCTCTGTTTAAAGACCTCCAAGGAAGGAGACCCCACCACGCTCCGAGGGAGTGTGTTCCACTGCCGAACAGCTCTTACTGTCAAAAAGTTCCTCCTCATGTTGAGGTGGAATCTCTGTTCCTGGAGCTTGCACCCATTGCTCCGTGTTCCAGTCTCTGGAGCAGCAGAAAATAAGCCTGCTCCATCCTCAGCATGACATCCCTTCAAATACTTAAACAGGGCTATCATATCGCCTCTAAACCGTCTTTTTTCCACGCTAAACATACCCAGCTCCCTAAGTCTCTCCTCATAAGGCATCATTTCCAGACCTTTCACCATTTTAGTTGCCCTTCTCTGGACACGCTCCAATTTGTCAATATCCTTTCTGAATTGTGGTGCCCAGAACTGGACACAGTATTCTAAGTGAGGTCTGACCAAGGCAGAATAGAGTGGCACTATTACTTCCCTTGATCTAGACACTATACTTCTATTGATACAGCCCAAAATTGCATTGGCCTTTTTAGCTGCCGCATCACACTGTTGGCTCATGTTCAACTTGTGGTCTACTAGGATTCCTAGATCCCTTTCGCACGTAGTCTCATTCAGCCAGGTCTCTCCCATCCTATATTTATGCATTTCATTTTTCCGCCCTAAATGCAGTACTTTACATTTCTCCGTATTGAATTTCATTTTGTTAGCTTTGGCCCAGCTCTCCAGTCTATCCAGGTCATTCTGAATTTTGATCCTGTCCTCTAGGGTATTAGCTACTCCTCCCAATTTGGTGTCATCTGCAAATTTGATAAGTATGCCCCTAATTCCCTCATCTAAGTCATTGATAAAGATGTTGAATAGCACTGGGCCCAGGACAGAACCCTGTGGCACCCCACTGGTCACATCTTTCCAAGACGAAGAGGAGCCACTGCTGAGCACCCTTTGGGTTCGGCCGGTCAACCAATTACAAATCCATTGAACAGTTAACTTGTCTAGCCCACATTCTACAAGCTTGTTTGCAAGAATGTCATGGGGAACCTTGTCAAAGGCCTTACTGAAATCCAGGTATGCAATGTCCACAGCATTCCCTTCATCTACCAAGCTGGTAACTTTATCAAAAAAAGAGATCAGATTAGTCTGGCATGACTTGTTTCTCTGAAACCCATGTTGACTTTTTGTGATTATGGCATTGCCTTCTAAATGTTCACAGACTCTCTGTTTAATGATCTGTTCTAGAATCTTCCCTGGTATTGATGTCAGACTAACTGGACGATAGTTGTTGGGATCCTCTTTTTTCCCCTTTTTGAAGATGGGAACAACGTTTGCCCTCCTCCAGTCTGCTGGGACTTCTCCTGTTCTCCAGGAGTTCTCAAAGATTATAGCCAATGGCTCTGAGATTATATTTGCCAGCTCTTTTAATACTCTTGGATGTAGTTCATCTGGTCCTGGAGATTTAAATTCATTTAGATTAAGAAGGTATTCCTGTACTACCTCTTTACTTATTTTGAGCTGGATTTCCCCTATTGTGTCCTCTGTTCCATTCTCCTCAGGTTGGTCCTCCTTTTCCTTTTCTGAAAACACTGAGGCAAAGAAGGTGTTGAGTAATTCTGCCTTTTCTCTGTCCCCTGTTAGCATTTTGCCATCTTCTCCACGTAGCGGCCCTATCATTTCCTTCTTCTTCCTTTTGCTGCGGACATACCCAAAAAAACCCTTTTTATTGTTCTTAACCTCCCTAGCAAGCCTGAGCTCATTCTGCGCTTTAGCTTTTCTGACTTTACTCCTACACGTGTTCGCTATCTGTTTGAATTCTTCTTTGGTGATTTCCCCCCTTTTCCATTTCCTATACATGTTCCGTTTAAAACTTAGCTCCATTGAAAGTTCTTTAGTCATCCATCCTGGTTTCTTGAGACACCTCCCATTTCTCTTCCTCAATGGTACTCTTTGAAATTGTGCCTTCAGTATCTCCCTTTTGAGAAAGTCCCATCCGTCTTGAGGTCTCTTCTCTTTTAGTATTCCTGACCATGGGATCATCCCCAGTATTTCCCTGAGTTTACTGAAATCAGCTCTCCTAAAGTCAAGAATGTGTGTCTGACTATGCCTGGCTTCTCCTTTCCATTGTATAACAAACTCCAGGAGAACATGATCACTCTCACCTAAGGATCCCACCACTTGCACCCCATTAACCAGGTCGTCTCTGTTGGTTAGGATCAGATCTAAAATAGCTGACCCCCTTGTTGCCTCTTCCACCTTTTGGACCATGAAGTTGTCTTCCAGGCATGTAAGGAATTTGCTAGACCTTGTAGTTTTGGCTGAGTTAGATTGCCAGCAAATATCAGGATAGTTGAAGTCACCCATCACTACTACATCTCTCCTTTCTGCATGTATGTTCATCTGTTCTAGACAGGCAACATCCAATTCCTCCATCTGATTTGGGGGTCTGTAGTAGAGTCCCACAATAACATCCCTGTTGTTTCCCTCCCCTTTAATTTTTATCCAGATGCTCTCCACCTGGCTTCCAGTATTGATGTCGTGGATCACTTCACTGGTGTAAATATCCTTGACATATAATGCTATTCCTCCTCCTTTCCTGTTTGGCCTGTTTCTCCTATAAAGGTTATACCCCTCTATTCCTACATTCCAATCATGAGACTCGTCCCACCAGGTTTCAGTAACGCCTATTATATCATATTTGTTTTGTAGTGCAAGGAGTTCAAGTTCATCTTGCTTATTTCCCATGCTCTGTGCATTAGTGTAGAGACATCTGAGACCATGTGTTCCCTTTACTTGCTCCCTGTGCAAGTTTTTTTGCCTCCCACTGTTGGGTCCTTGCGCTGTTTGCCTTGTTCCCTCTATGACAGTTTGACTATTTTCTCCAGCCCTTTTGCCTTCCAGAATACTGTCTCCCTCCCCCATTTGACTCAGTTTAAATCCCTCCTGATCAAATTCTTGAGACTGTTGGCAAAAATGTTTCTTCCAACTGTTGTAAGATGCACCCCATCTCTTGCCAGAAGTCCCCCCGCATGGAAGCGCAGTCCATGATCCAAGAATCCAATTTGTTCTCGGCGACACCATCTACGGAGCCAGTTGTTTACGTCGTCTATTTTCCTCTCCCTTCTTGGACCATGCCCTTCAACTGGCAGAAGAGACGGGATGACCACCTGTGCATTCATTTCTTTCAGCTTCCTCCCCAGGGCCTCATAATCTCTTCTGATCTTGGGAAAGCTGTGCCTTGCAGTATCATTGGTTCCCACATGGACCAAAAGGAAGGGGTAATGATCCGTAAGCTTGACGAGTCTTGTCAGCCTCTCGGTCACATCACAGATCTTTGCCCCAGGGAGACAACACACCTCCTGAGTCATCTTGTCAGGCCCACATACCACTGCTTCGGTACCCCTCAGCAAGGAGTCCACCACCACCACCACCACACGCCTCCGCTGAGGCTTCGCAGCTGCTGTTCCTTGCGGTGGTCCTCTCAAGGTCCCCTGCTCTACCCCTGAAGTCTGTCCATGCTGTTCTTCCTCGTTGTCCTTGATAAGGGAAAGGGCTTCGAATCGATTCTGTAGCTGCAAGCTGCTGGAAGAATCCCTGGATTTTCTTGTTCTGTGTGTGACATTCCTCCAGCTGTCTACTTCCTGTGTCCGTGAAGTGACCCTCTCCTCCACAGCCACTTCCTCTGTGCGGTCCCCATCCAAGACTGTTCGTTCTGTTCTGTCCAGGAAAACCTCTTGCTCACGAATCTGTTGAAGTGTAGCTACCCGTGTCTCCAGCTGCTGTACTTTCTCCTCCAAGAGGGCTACCAGCTTGCACTTGGTGCATGTGAAGTTCTCCACGTCTGTAGACAAGAATACAAACATCGCACAAGTGTTGCAAGTGACTGCTGCAGTCTCCTCAGTGTCCATGATGAGAGCTTTTAGGTAATCTAAGAACTCTTAGTTAACGCTGAGAATGCTGAGCTGTACTTTTAGGTCTGCTGTATTTTTGTTTGGTTACTGAAATTCGCGCGCCGTTAGGCGTGCACCTCTGGCTCTTGAGGGTAAAAGGGCAAGGTCAGAAGTTCAAGCCCCTCAGCAACAAGCAGCCTCTCCCAACAGTTTTTTAAAAAAATTCAATCTCCCCAGTCAGAATGGCTGTCCAGAAGTTGCTTCCTTCTTCTCCCTGGCAGGAAACTGGCAGGAAACGTGCTGTCCAGAAGCTGCTCTCCTTCTCTCTGGCAGGAAACTGGCCTGGAAAGCCTCTGCAATGACTTATATAGAGCTAGGCTCCCAGCTCCACCCCCTAATGACTCACAGGTGTGACTCACAGGTGTGACTCACAGGAAGGCTCTTGAGGGTAAACGGGCAAGGTCAGAAGTTCAAACCCCTCAGCAACAAGCAGCCTCTCCCAACAGTTTTTTTAAAAAAATCAATCTCCCCAGTCAGAATGGCTGTCCAGAAGTTGCTTCCTTCTTCTCCCTGGCAGGAAACTGGCAGGAAACTTGCTGTCCAGAAGCTGCTCTCCTTCTCTCTGGCAGGAAACTGCTCACAGTTTTCATCTGCTCACAGTCACTGTCATCACCTCATTAGCACGGCTCAGCTTTTTAGTCTTTTTCTTACATGATTTATTATCACAGTTTCTGGCAATGTGCTTTTTGGAGCCACATAGCCAGCAAGATCTTATAGTGTAAGCAGTCTCAATTTTCTTCACTTTGAGCTTTGGCATCTTTAAAATTTTGGGCAGAAGAGCTTCCTCTGACCTTTGGCTTTACCTCTGTGTCACACTGGTGACGTTTTTCTTCTTCCTCAAGATGACCCCCAGCAATGAAATTGAAACTTAAATCAACTTCTGGGATCACTTTAACAGAGTTAATCAGAGAATCAAAACTTGGATCAAGGGTTGACGGAACTAGATAGACCTTATCAGGTTCAGAATAATGAGTGCCAACCTCAGACAGTCTTGCAAACAGCTCATGAAGATTAGCCAGGTGGGTATTCATGTCCCCACCAGGCTGCAGCTTTGCTTTATACAGCCTTCTGGTTAGCAGGGTTTTTGACCCAGTGGTTTCTCTCACATACACTTCCTTTAGGGCCTCCCAGCATTCCTGAGCAATTTGCAACTCTCTAATGTATATCAGCTGGGAGTCTTCCACCCCTAGGATAACTGATGATCTATCCTTGTCTTCAGCTTTAATCTGGGCATTTGAAGGAGCCTGTACTGTTTGGAGTACAGGATCTCAACATTGTTCACATTTCAGATTAGCCTCAACATGCAAAGCCCAATTAAGATAGTTCCTGTCATTTAGTCTCTCAAAAGGCAAACCTCCTCCTGGTACAAATGCCATTTCTGAAACCTATTGAATTATCAAGCCCATCTCAGCTAGTTACCCCCACACACAGAACAGCTACCAGCAAGGACCTTCAGACAACTCTAAGCTTTTAGCAGAATGGAAGCATCTTCAGCACACAGGATTCAACTCAGCCACCTAAGTTGAGAGGTGCAGAGTGGAACTCACTGGAACTTTACTGAACAGGTAACACCTTTGGACAGCTAGACATTGCTTCTGGACAGCTGGGCCCATAACCAGTCACACTACAGCTTGCTGGAGTCTGTCTATGCTCAGGAGTCCACCAGCAATCAGGTTAGCAAAGTAGCAAAAGCTTGATCCAGATGCTTCCAGCATGTTCAGTGTTCAATGAGTAGATGGACACACTTAGAGTCTAAAAACTAACAGTCTTTATTGTTTACATCCTAAACTACAAACAAAATCATTGCTCTAATAGCTAAGCTTACAGTTAGCAGTCAGTCAAAAGAAATCAGTTGAGGAAGAGAAGTGGACTGACTTGCACCATGGCTTATATAGGGTTTCCTGGCTGTTCTAGCAAGTTCTAGCAACTCCCCTTCATTAATTGGTGACTGGTGACATCATCTGACATCACCCCTAGCATGTTATCTCCCTTCTATTTGTCATACTGAGATAGGAGGGCAGAAAAACATCAGCTGTCTACTCTACTGCGTAGCTATTTAACCTTCAGCTTTGTTCTCTACAGATAAATGGAATATATGGTATCTCTTCATGACATAAATTTCCAAGGGTTACACATTCAAACCCCTAACACTTCCTAATGTTTAGATGGAATCTCTTTTCCAGTAGTTTGAGTCCATTGCTCCATGTCCTTGTCTCTGGAACAGTAGAAAACAAGCTTGCCCCATCCTCAGTATGACATCCCTTCAAATATTTAAACATGGCTATCATCTCCCCTCTCAACCTTCTTGAATGTTCAATATCACATCCTTTCAAATATTTAAACATCACTATCATATCACTTCTCAACCTTCTCTTCCCCAGGCTAAATACAACCAGCTCCCTAAGCTGCTCCTCATAGGGCATGGCTTCCAGACCTCCCACCATTTTGGTTGCACTCCTTTGGACACATTCCAGCTTGTCCATATCCTTCTGGAATTATGGTGTCCAGAACTGGACACAGTATTCCAGGTGAGGTCTGACCAAAGCAGAATAGCATGATCTAGACACTGTACTATACTATACTACTATTGATTTAGCCTAGAATTGCATTGGCTTTTTTAGCTGCTACGTCACACTGCTGACTCATGTTCAGCTTGTGCTCCACTAAGACTCCTAGATCCCTTTCACATGTACTGCCATCAAGCCTAGATCTGTGTTTTTCATTTTTACTGCCCAAGTGTAGTATCCTACATTTCTCCCTGTTGAAATTCATTTTATTAGTTTTGGCCCAGATTTACAATCTGTTAAGGCCATTTTGAATTCTGATCCTGTCCTCTAGGGTATTAGCTACCTCTCCTAATTTGGTTTCATCTGCAAACTTGATAAGAATGTCCTCTATTCCCTCATCCAAGTCATTGATAAAGATGTTGAATAGCACTGTTGTGTACCTTCAAGCCATTTCTGATTGATGGCAACCCTAACGCAAACCTATCATGGGGTTTTCTGAGACTGAGAGTGTACGACTTGCCGAAGGTTACCCAGTGAGTTTCCATGGCTGGGTGGGGATTTGAACCCTAGTCTCCAGAGACATAGTCCAGCACTCAAACCACTATGCCACACTGGCTTTTAAATACCTTATTCAAAATGAAAAGGGCCTGCTCCTTAATCCTGCCAACCGCAGCCCCTCTCCACCTCCAATTCTTCCTCTCAAGTTTAATTCAGCCAGTAAATATAGCCTCTTCCTTAGGGCTCCACCACCCAGTGGACCAAACCAATAACCCATAAGCATTAGTGTAGCACTGGAAGGAAAGCTTCACCAATGATGAAATGGGTCTTTTGGAGCATGAGCAATAGGGAGGAGAGACTCAACACTTGTCCAGTCTGTATTTTTGTTCTGGGAAATTGCTTCCCATCCAGTCTTTTGTCCTGTCTAAACAGTGAAAATAATCCTAATAGAATTCGAATAGAAGGTGATCTGTCTATGTGGATATTTGCACCAATATGTCTTATTTGGAAGGGGGGGGAAGCCAAATCCACCATAAACTCTGTCTGGGAAGCCTTCAGGGCTTTTCCTGGAGTTTTAAAAAGCTCCATACGGGATGAGAATGTCCGATCATTAAGACTATCACATTCTGCTGCAACAAGGCAGTGCAAGCTGATTGGTCAGATGAGCACAGGGCAGGGCTTGCAAACAGGAAAAGTGCCTGCTGCTGCCATATTGGATTTTCAGTTAAATGAAAGATTAGTAAGGCGATAAAACAGTGATCTTTCTCTCTTTTTTTCTTTCGGAAAGGCGAAATATCACTTGTGTGCACCATAGTAAACTTTTTTTTTAAAAAAAAAGGTCAGCAGTGGCAGATTTAAAATGGTGAGTAATTTCCTCATGGCCGCCATCTTATCTGGGGGTCATGCAAACTTTATGGGGGCTGTAAAACCATTAAGATAGTTCAAAGCTGCTGCAAACTGCTGCTACTCCAGAGCAATCCATTTTTCCCCTTGAATAGATGGGACCTTAGATTCCTCAGAGATAAACTGTTATGATGGCTATTCTAAAGCTGGTCATGATCATTGTAGGGATCATGCACCCTACCTGTTTATCTATATTCATACGTAAAAGGATGAATACAAATCAAAGCAATCATAGCTGGTTAATTCTGTGTGTCTTAGCACTACATAGTAGTAGCGGTTTGATAATGGTTTAAAGTTTAGGGCTTCATCATGTGGAATCTTGTGATCCATAGTTTAGGGACTTAGAATTTTCTGCTAGGTAGTTCTTGTTCTGTAGCTCAATGGAGTAGACTAGAGCTTTATTTCCAAGTGCCTTGACAAACTATAAATCCCAGGATGCCACAGGATCTAGCTATGACACTCAAAGTGGTATTAACTGTGCATTCTACATTAACTGTGCATTCTGAGTAAATAAGTCATTGGAGAGGAAAAGTGGAATGCTTCTTTTAAGACAGTACTTCCCTCTGATCCACCATCTACACTTTTATTAAAACTTATACTAAAATAAAGATTGATTTATTAAATCACTGACTGATTAGTTTCTTTAAAGTAAGTATTAATCATTTTTCTGCCCACCTGGGCCCCTTAAGTGATGTTCAATAAAATTTATATTTCCCAATGCATCTGGCATTTAAGAATAATGAAAGAAAATCCTATTTTCCCCTTTTAACAAATTGAATGTTGAGTAGGAGTGTTGGAAATCAGGTGGTCCAACCCTTCTGTCCTAGTTTGTTTTCTGGTTATTATATACACACAAGTTCAAACCTCTTCATGCATTTGATGGATCACTTCACAAGGGGTGCCAGTTTTGAACTGCTGCCTTGTTCCTCCTAGGAATGTAATTCTTCCCTAATTTTGTCCCTGAAGGAAGCAATGGGTAATTTTAGCAATTTTCTTTCCTACTGTAAGAAAGTCTTTCAAAACTGTGCAGTTTTCAAACACTATTCACAGTTCAGGACTTATTCTGTGCAAAATTTGTTACCTACGGGGACTGCACAGAAAACAGCATTTTCTATGCAGGAAAAAATATTTTAAATGCAGAAAATGCTGTTTTCTGTGCAAACCTCCCCTCCCCCTCCAAAAAAACCTCCATGTGTCAATTTGGCACAGAACAAACTGCAAAGATTCTTATCAATCCTTGTCAAGGTTTGCCAACACACAAGAAACTTATTTTTGACCATTTCCCAGATATTTTTGCACATTCTTTCCATCCTTAGTTCTTTTCCACATCAAGTCATGAATGCTTCCACTGCAGCATGTCCTAACCCTGTGGCCCAAATCTGTGGCTTAAACAAAGTAACAACTCCCTGTACTGGGGCTAGCATCACACTGCTTGTCGGAATGACTGAAAATGTTCGTGAATGTCTGTATCGAGGGAGTGGAAGGATAAAGATATAATAGGGCTCTTCCTTATATAATTTCTGGGTATGAAGTCTGTCTGGGGGAAAATGATGTGAAATTATATGATGTCAGAAAATCATGTCTCAAAATGATTGACAACATTGGAGTGTTTTGCATGGTGAAACGAGGTGGAAAATTTTAATTGCATGATGGGAGGACATAATATTTATTACACTCTTGTAACCTCCGATCAAAAGCAAGAGGCCTTCAGTTGTATATTTTGCATTAATACGGTGGGCAAAAAAAAAAAAAAACTTAAATGAGCATGTAACTGTAAAATTCTCTATCCCAAACTGCTTCCCTTTATGGCGCATGATTAAGTTTTCACTTGCTGATAAGTCAAACAGTGTCAGAGTGACTGACACATCATCATAATGATAAAGAGATTCACCGATACATTTTGCTATTCTGATTTGAGCAATCTTCAAAGACAGCTTTCCTAGGTCAAAGAAAGATTAAAACAGACTTGCTAAAAAGTCTAGCTGTATGATACAGAGCACACAGGGGCTAAACACTGAAAGCTGGGATCTTCGTGGCAGAACCTTCCAGGGCTGAGCAAAAATGGACCATTTGTTGAAATCTGCAACTCCATCCATAGGTAGAGAATCTAGGGGCAGGATTTTCAGGGATTTCAACAAGTTTAACATTTGTGGCAGAATGCCTTCCTCGTCCTATGTCCTAGCTGGCTGTCATGTAAAGGACGGAGTGAGCTTGTTTTCTACTACTCTATAGCAGAGGTGGACAACTGTATATGGGGCAGGAGCCAATTTTCACCTTCCCAAAGCATTCAGGTATACCAGCATTGATTGCTGAAAATGGTTAACTTGTTTTCTGCCTGGGCTGTTGCTTTGATTATCTTTTGAAATTTTACTAGCATCCATGGACTGCATTGAGGTGGATTTGAGTTACTGAGGCTTCCTTAGATGAGGGGAGGGAAGGGTGAGCCCAGATAACAAGTTCCAGTCAGGGACACATAAGGCTGTCAGTCCTGCCCTACCAGCAGAGCATAGACCATCACAGAGGGAGTTGGAGCAACTTCGTCCTTTGGAGCATCGTAGACTAAAATGATAGCAACAAAAGCACAGGCAAGCACATGACCTGCCTTAAATGGAAAATGATGGGATAATGTGGCCAGCTGTGCTGAATTACATCTGGCCATAAATTGTTGTAGCCCAGGTGGTGTATGTATTGCAGAACAACAGTTCCACTATCTTTGGCATTGTGGTGGGCCCTGCTCTCTAGTTTCCTGAAACTTGGCTTGCTGTTTAGACTCTTCTCTCAGGTTACTCCTTGACTGGCTTTTCATAGAATCACAGAGTTGTAAGAGACCACAAGGGCCATCTAGTCCAACCCACTGCCATGCAGGAATACACAATCAAATCATTCCTGACAGATGGCCATCCAGCCTCTGTTTAAAAACCTCCAAAGAAAGAGACTCCATCACACTCCTAGGCAGTGCATCCCACTGCCGAACAGCATTTACTGTGAGAAAGTTCTTCCTAATGTTTAGGTGGAATATGTTTTCCTGTAGTTTGAGTCCATTGTTCCATGTCCTAGTCTCTGGAGCAGCAGAAAACAAGCTTGCTCCATCTTCAGTATTTAAACATGGCTATTGTGTCCTCTCTTAATCTTCTCTTCTCCTGGCTAAACATGCCCAGCTCCCAAAGCTGCTCCTCATAGGGCATGGCTTCCAGACCTCCCACCATTTTGGTCACCCTTCTCTGGACACACTCCAGTTTGTCAATATCCTTCTTGAATTGCGGTGCCCTGAACTGGACCCAGTTTTGACCCTGCATGCACTGCATTTTGTACTTTAGACCCTGGACTGCTTTGACCACTCATCCTCTTTTTCAGATGCTCAGGACTGTCTTTGTTCCTCCTTTTTCTTTTCCTTCAGCACTCCTGGGCACTTGTCACCCTGAAACAGGACATTTGCCATACATTCCCACAGGTTATTCTCTTTGTGTTTCTTCAGTTTGTGTTATGGGTGTGCTACTATAGACCTGTCATCATCTGATGGTTTGCCATTTTTATATCCATTTCTATGTACTTCATACTAGCAAAGTGGGTTGTTGTTTTTTCATAAATGGCAAACATATTACATATTGTTTAAATTATCTTTATTTAGATATTTTCATTAGCTGTGGTCTTGTTTGGCATGAGCATCAGAAATGATGTTAGTCACTTTTGGCTGCCATAATGACCCATTTTGGGCCCATTTTGTTTCCAGGAGAGGGAAACCAAAACAATGATATTCACAAGTGGTTTGGGGGGCTTTGTACTGGGTCTGAGACCAAAAAATTACCCCCAAATTTGTATATTTAAAAAACTCCAGGAGAATTGGGGGGGGGTGTTGACAGCCTGCAGAAATAGAGTTCAGTGGCTACAGGTGGCCCACAGACTACATTTTCCACAATCCTGCCCTAGAGGGTTGGATAAGAACCGCTGGGTTCAAATTACAACAAAGAGGATCCTGACTAAAAGTTAGGAAGAACTTCTTGAGGGTCAGAGCTCTTTGACTCCCTTTGGAGGTGGTGGACTCTCCTTTGTTGGAAGAGTTTAAACAAAAGTAAGATGGCCCACCTCTGAGGGGTGGTTTAGCAGAGAATTTAGCACTGCCAGAGGACTGGGCTAGATGGCCCTTGGGATCTCTTCCAACATACGGAACAGTTACAGATGAGTAGGTTTAGGTAACTGTTCCATATTCATGGAAACACATTCAGAGGTAGCCAAGTCAGCCATGCAGCACAATGCAACACAATCCAAAATGCACAAAATAGTGATACCATTATTGGCTAATGGAAAAGCACAAAATACATCATGCAAGCTTTTGAACTCCATGGGGTTCTTCATCAGCCAAAAGATGTTAAAAAGCATACAGAAGAAAAAAAAGTGACAATGTCAGAGTCAGAGGCCTACATTGTATATCAGATGTTGTTTCTGTTGTAGTTCAGTTCATATTCATAATTGCTACTTAATCACCAGTGTGATGCTATTGCCATGAACTCTCCCCATCCCACTACTTTACCGGGCATCGGCTGCATGGGGAGAAGAAGGTTCATTCTCCTGGAAACTGGAGCACAAGTGAATGGCATTTCCATCAGGTTTGTGAAGGGCTCAGGCCAGGAGAGGTTACTTACAAGTTAAGTATACTTAGTAAGTAGTTAAGTATACTACTTAATTCAAGGACATAGCCGTGTTAGTCTGGAATATCAGTAAGCAATGGGATCCTGTAGTTTCCATGCATGTGAGGGAGTAGACCAAGTCTACAAAAGCTTATGCTACAATATACACCCTAAGTAGCTCACAGAGAATACTGGCCATTGTTTTTGTTTTAAGATTAAGTTCCAGAATCTCCCAGTCAGTGGAGCAGGCCCCCTGGAACGGACTCTGGATCATCTGTCAATATTTATTTTATTTTATTTTATTTTATTTTATTTTATTTTATTTTATTTTATTTGTGTATTGTGTATTGACTGTATGTTGCAATGTATGCACTCCACCTGGATCCTGAGGGGAGAGGCAGATAATAAATAATTAAGTATTAATTGTACAATTTCTATGCCACTTTTCCCCCAAAGTGGGACCCAACATGGCTCACAGAACAATATGAAGCAAGAGAGGGGATATAAAATCAACAAAGGCAGAGACTAATATGAAATGAATGCCTCATGGTTAAAAGGGGGAGAGGGAGAGAGCAAGAGAGAGAAAGAGCAGGTATTTGTGACTCCTGAAGAGATGATTGTGTTTAGCATGCCTACAATGGAATCTGTAATCTGCCCCATATCTTGGACAGACAGGATTCCCACAGGTTCCGATTCTAGAAGTCTGTCCACTTTTGTGTGGAAGACTATTGAAAATCTGGAAGTTTTAAGATTTTCCTGGCCATAATCCAAAGGTTGGGCACACATCTTTGTCTGGATACTGGTGGATTGGAACAGAACTCTGTGTCTGGATGAGAAATTTGTAGCATGACCGATCTTATGGAAGGCGTCATGTAAATTTACAGTGCCATAGAAATGTTTTATGGTAATAATAACCCTGTCTCGATTGAAAGTAGCATGGGGTTTGTTTGAGAATGGATTTTTATTTTGTAATGCTCACGCCTATTAAGGAAGAGGCTTGAAGGACAGCTGAGCAAATATTGTAATTACGAATGAAGAATTGATCTAATGAATTTCCTCTCTTTGTTTCCCCTTGTGGATTAGAAACGAGCAGGCTGTGATTTGTTTGGCATTCGACACCTTTCCTGCAAGTTTTCAAGGGGTGGGAGGAACACAGGAAAGGTTGATATTCACAGATGTGGAAGGGGATCACTAGAGCTAGTCATCTCTTAGGACAGCAATTGTTGATGGACCAAATGACTGTCAGATAGGGTTGTCCGATCAGCAGCGTCCCATTTCTTGAGATTTCAGAGCTAAAACCTAAAGCTCAGAGGGATGGCCCTTTGTGTAACAATGACAAAATAGTGGCCCAACTCCTAAATTAGGATTGTGTGGTGTAAATCTCTGCACGCAGAGTTAAACAATGAGTATAACACATGGCAGTTAAAGGAGCATCCTGTTTCTGACATACACAGGCATGCATTGCACTACACGTGAGGAGTGACTTTTTTTGGACAATGTGCAGGTGTATCCAGTTGATGATCACATGTAGCTGATGAAATTGCACATGTGGGACCATTGTACATGCAGAAACCAATTCAAGTAACACAGAGTAGATTGTGAATGAGGATAGCCTCTGTGCACATTAGGCGTTGTACCTGCACAGTCAGTTGCCAGTCATGTGCATTGACCATTGATCCACATACATTGCACTGCTTTGGTATTCACTGTAGGGGTTGCATAATGCAACTTCTCTGGCTAATATTTATGCTACACTGAAGCAAAGTAGGGTCTCGGCCTCACTGTGTTACACAATGTTCATTCTTATGCTGAATGACCTCATTGTGCAACTGAATGCACAACTGAATGTGAGACTCAAAGTGCATGTGGATGCACATCTGCATAGGCATCCACATCTGTATGTGCATGGGCATGCTCACCTCATGTCCGATGGCACCACATGTGCAACTTTGCTTCACAGCCTTGAACTCAATATGGATGCTCTGCATCAGAAAAAAAAATGGCCAAACACTTCTGTAGGAGAACTTAATGCATGCATATGACACAAGCAGGAAGACTCCAGCCATTGCATTATGGGTGCATGTGTGTTTCAAAGATTAAGAGAGACAGTGTGTGTTTCATGCACTATCTCCTAAACAAATATTAGATACAACATGCAGTTGGGTAGGGAAAATAGTTCTCTATAGGCTAATATTATTATAGCTGATACAAATATATTAATTTGACTGTGGCCAAAGAGCTGTATATCAGAACTGTGGTCATTTCTCTGATATTGTCAGCTGAAACTAGTTAAGCAGGACTTAGGACTTTATCAGGCGAGATTATAATTGCATGATTATGATGTCATGGTAGCATGAATGGTTCCCGCTATTGCTTGACATTTTCATCCTGCTGTGATTACTGTGTGCTCTAGCCGCCAATAACGCATCACATTTAATTGATGGGACAAGTTGTCAATAGCTCTCAATATTGCTATTTTTGCGGTATTGGAGAGCGTGCAAAAACACATCCTGTTGTAATCAAGAGATTACAGTGTGAATGGGCTATCCTCTTTCCTCCCTCCCTGTTCCCAAAGAGAACACTTCCAGATGAGAACGCGAAAATGATCTACAGGATGCTCTTTTAATGAACTGTCCCATTTTGTTTGCATTGTTTTGAGCTTTATTTAAGTAATTGTGTGTTGATTTCATTTGTAAATTAAGGGGCTTTTGGAGTTTTTAAGCGCATTTGCATCTTCTCACGAGAACAGCCAAAATCTCATCCATGCTTAATCATGGAAGTAAAATCCTGTTCTTAAAGTGCTAGTGGTGGTTGTGCAATAATTCTGTGGTGGTAGTATCATGCGATTACAGCGACGTGTGATAAAAAGTGTATGTTTGCACTTTCCTCAATAGTGGAATTAGTGTTTTTAGACTCTAGTCTTATAAAGTCATTAGAAACTGTCTAGTTTAACTGAGTATTATATCTCTTAATCTGAGTTGCCAAGACACAGAGGCTTTAAAACCACTTCTAATAATAAAATAGTAATTTTTTCTTCTTCCTTCCCCCCTCACTCTAATATTTACATCTCCACCTCAGGGGTGGGCAAAGTGTAGCCCATGGGCTACTGTAGTCCCTGGAACACATTTTTGAAGCTACTAAGTCTTTCACCAGTGGCCCAAATACCCTCAACCCCCCATCCCCAAATAATTTGGTGTCAGGAACAGTACCAGGCATGACCTGTTCCTGCCCATTTCTGTGTTTTCTTGTAACTTTGCTGTAAACGGTATTTTCATTTCTTGCTGCTTGCTAACGAGTGTTCTGTGGTGACTATAGAAGGGGAGTATAATGGTGGTAATGGGAATGGAGAGATAAGCCTGTAGCTGGAGAACCAGCTTAGGAAAAATGGGATGGATGTTACATCGGAAGAGTTACATTGGGGCAGGGGATAGTGGTCAGAAGAATGGTACTGAAGCCCACCAGATTTCATAGACTGAAATATGCTTTTAGCATACTGTCTGCTTTCTAAGTTTCAATTCTGAGCAACAACTTGTATGATATGCTTTCTGTGCCAATAAAGTTTTCTGTTTAACTCTGAAACTGCTGGTTACTGCATCTGGAATGCAAGTACATGACATTTGGAGTAACCCCAAATACCTTCATTTTCATCTACAGTCCTTCTCAAAATGTAGCATCACTTCCTGTCACCATTTTGAGAGTGACTGAAGGAGAAAATTGAGATTTGGGGTCTTGCTGTGAGGATGCAGCTCATGAGGACTCTGTGGGAGGAAATTGTACCCTAGGCCCCATGCACCTGCCCACCTCTGTTCTACTTGAAAAGACCCCCTGAGACTTCAGCTAGTGCCTGGACATCTGGTATGCCTGCTGTAAGAAGTGATGCTCCTTCCTTCAGTATCACGCAGAATCCTGGCCCCTGATATTTACATAGACAACACATCCTCTGGAGAAAGTGCAGGTCTTCTGTCCCACTCATTCCATCATACAGAGCTTTATGTTTTGGCAAGAAAGGCTTATCTACATATATACATAAACACAATACAGTACAACCCCTGTATTGGATCCATATCTACAGATTCACTTATCCATGGGGCCGGTTCCACAGCTATTTTTGTTGCAGTATTTATCACATTAGCGCACTTTTGATTTAGCGCCGCACAGTTTCCACGACTTTATTTCAGTTCCTCATTAGTTCTGCGATGTAGTTCAGATGCGATTATAATGTGCATTAAAATTAGCTGTGAAGTGCTTTATTTTGAACTTTCCAAGTTTCCACAGCATCAATATTCCGCTTATTAAAATATTCTTATCTGTCAATCAACGATGCACGTCATTACTTTGCCAACATGCTTCCTTCAGGAATTCCCGCCACTCATGCTCCCATTGGTCATCCAGTTTCCCCCTCATTGTGTTCTTATTCGGCTTCTCAACATCATTTCAAGGTCTTTGTTCTTTCTATGGTGCTAACTCTAATTCTGATCTTTTGTAGCAGCCATGGAGGTGTTAGCTACGCTCAATTCCTGTTTATATTTGGCTATTAGAGTAATTTCTACAGTGGTTTCATTTGCTGAGAACTGTCGCTCCTACCGACGAAGAATCAACATAAGGAAAAATAAAAGACTTCGACAAAAACAACACTCCAGCATTACTCTATGGTATGCCTGGGCCAGTTTCTGGTATCCACAGTAAGTTTGGGAATGTATCCCCTGTGGATATAGGGGTTGTACTGAAAGTATTTGCTTTCCTCCAGAGATGCCAGGGAACTGTGTTTCTCACCTGTGACTAGAAGAAAAAGGTTGCAAAATGCATGGATGTGTCATGTTTCAGCTAGTTGCAGGAGGCCATGGGGCATCAGGAGAGTTCAGAGGGTACACCATGCAGAAAAGCTCCAAGTGAGGACAGACTTTATTTTTAAGCATGGGCAGGAACATGCATAATCTGTACTCTACCCTTTTGACAAGGGATAAGAAACACATGAGGCCCCCAAGACTCTTTTTTATGGTTCACATTCTCCTCACTGACTCCACTGGACTACTTTTTTCCCCTGGAAAACAGCCCATAAAAATATCCATTTTTCCCCCCAAAATCATAAGTAAGATTCTGGCTACTGAACTGCAGCACTAGAGCACTCTAGAAGATAATTCCAAGGACCCCTTCAAACTACAAATCCCAAGACTGCATAAGATGGAAGCTTTGGAGGATTTTAAACAGAGGCTGGATGGCCATGTGTCAGGAGTGCTTTGATTCTGTTTTCCTGCATGGCAGGGGGTTGGACTGAATGCTCCTTGTGGTCTCTTCCAGCTCTATGATTCTATGAACCATGACAGTTAAAGTGACATCAAACTGCTATAATTATACAATGTGGACACACACACCCCTGAATCTCAGCTGATAGGGTTCATCCACCACCCAAAATAACCCCAAATTCAGTGAGTCAAACTGACAAAATCAAGAGATTCTGAAAACAAAATCAAGAGATTTTCAGTTTTTTCCCCCTTCCTGTATCTGTTTGACTCAAAACATTTCAACTTCCAAGCATTAATGAAAAGACTGAGTGGTTGTTAATGCTTAATAAGGAAAGCACCAAGCTATAAACCATCTGTGAGTGTGTGCAGAGAGGGGCCTGTCATCATAAAATTAAGGGAAAAGGTTGGGGTTCCTCAAATAGTGAGCCACCAAAGACCGATCGGCCGCTCTCCACCTGCAAACGCTGTTCATTACAGTTTGGTCAGAATGGAAATGAGGATCTCTAAACAAGGCAGCAGAAGAGTGCCTTGGAAGCCACACAAAGTAATTATGAGTTTATGACATCATCTTAATATTACAAAGGAGAGAGGGAGATGCTCCAGGGAAACACTCGATTTCCCTTCTGGGAAGGCATAAATGGAGACTTCCAATCTGTTTTCTTTTGTTTGGAGGTTACAACCAATAACATAGTTTTATGTTGACAAATAAAGAGGAAAGTTAAATAAATCCAACAGGCTCCCAAGCCTGTACTTTCCTCCGACTTGATTCACATCCGTGGCTCAAGATTTATGAGCCGTTCACACAGAATAAGTTGAAGCAGCAAGTTTTTAGGACTGAAATTATTCAAAACAGTGATTAGTTTGGGAAGTGATTATGCACACAAACCTGATGAGGTGTCACTGGGGCCATCATGGAGGAACATGATGAAACAGGACAATTTCCTGCATCCTACTTTGCTTCCAAGCAGGAAGAAGAAGCAGCTCAAACCTCTGTATGCATGTGCGTCTTTTAGGGATGGGAAAACTATTCAACTTTTTTTTCGGGGGGGGGGGACATGGTTAAAAATCTTGAGATCAGGAAACCCTGGCAGGGAAAATCTTGGATGTATGAGAACCTTCACAGTTCACATAATCATAGAATCATAGAGTTGGAAGAGACCACAAGGGCCATCTAGTCAAACCCCCTGCCATGCAGGAGTACACAATCAAAGCATTCCCAACAGATGGCCTCCAGCCTCTGTTTAAAAACTTCCAAAGAAGGAGACTCCAACATACTCCAAGACAGTGTATTTCACTGCTGAACAGCATTTACCGTATGAAAGTTCTTCCTAATGTTTAGATAGAATCTCTTTTCCTATAGTCCTGTAGTTTCCAGGACTTACTCATTGGAAAATATGCACATGGATTTTTTCTGTGGAGAAAACACCTTTTTTTCTGCACAGGAAATATTATTTGCTATACACAAATACAATTTCTGTGCAGCAATTTTCTCCCTGCAGCAAAAGCCTTCAAAAATGGCGATTTTTGAAGAATATTCACAGTTTGGGACTTACTCTGTGCAAAATTTGCATATGGAATTTTGCAGAGAAAATGGTGTTATCTGCACAAAAAGTCCTCAGTTGTGGAGATTCTTGTCAGTCAAGTATTCTCACCTAGTTTTTCCAGCACTTAAGAAACACATTTTTGACCATTTTTGAAAGTTTAGCTAATATTCTTCCCATCCTTACATGATAATTATAGAAGACCAGAGTGAAATTTAAGATTCATCTTGACACTTCTAAACTTTAGCTGATTTTACCCATGGTGAGATCAACTTTGTCCAAATTTGGGGACTGAAATTGTAATGGTGTCATCTCACTGCATAATCCCTGATTGGCCGAATGACTAGCCCACAGGAAAAACACCCTTTTGGCTCCTATGAATGTCTAAACTCAGTTCAAAGGGCTGGTGTTCACTGGACTGACCGAACACAAAGGGTGCTCACATAGAATCATAGAATTGTAGAGTTGGAAGAGACCACGAGGGCCATCGAGTCCAACCCCCAGCCACGCAGGAAATCACGATCAAAGCATCCCCGACAGATGGCCATCCAGCCTCTGTTTAAAGACCTCCAAGGAAGGAGACCCCACCATGCTCCGAGGGAGTGTGTTCCACTGCCAAACAGCTCTTACTGTCAAAAAGTTCCTCCTAATATTGAGGTGGAATTTCTGTTCCTGGAGCTTGCACCATTGCTCCGTGTTCCAGTCTCTGGAGCAGCAGAAAACAAGCCTGCTCCATCTTCAACGTGACACCCCTTCAAATACTTAAACAGGGCTATCATATCACCTCTTAACCATCTTTTTTCCAGGCTAAACATACCCAGCTCCCTAAGTCTCTCCTCATAAGTCATGGTTTCCAGACCTTCCACCATTTTAGTCGCCCTCCTCTGGACACGCTCTAATTTCTCAATATCCTTTTTGAATTGTGGTGCTCAGAACTGGACACAGTATTCTAGGTGAGGTCTGACCATGGCAGAATAGAGCGACACTATTATTTCCCTTGATCTAGAAACTCTGCTTCTATTAATGCAACCCAAAATCGCATTGGCCTTTTTAGCTGCCGCATCACACTGTTGACTCATGTTCAACTTGTGGTCTACTAGGACTCCTAGATCCCTTTCGCATGTAGTCTCATTCAGTTGGGTCTCCCCCATTATATATCTATGCATTTAATTTTTCTGCCCTAAGTGCAGTACCTTACATTTCTCCATATTGAATTTCATTTTGTTAGCTTTGGCCCAACTCTCCAGCCTATCCAGGTCATTTTGAATGTTGATCCTGTCCTCTAGGGTATTAGCTAGTCCTCCTAATTTGGTGTCATCTGCTAATTTGATAAGTATGCCCTAATTCCATCATCCAAGTAATTGATAAAGATGTTGAATAGCACTGGGCCCAGGACAGAACCCTGTGGCACCCCACTTGTCACATCTTTCCAAGACGAAGAGGAGCCACTGCTGAGCACCCTTTGGGTTCGGCCAGCCAACCAATTACAAATCCATTGAACAGTTAACTTGTCTAGCCCACATTTTACAAGCTTCTTTGCAAGAATGTCATGGGGAACCTTGTCAAAGGCCTTACTGAAATCCAGGTATGCGATATCCACAGCGTTCCCTTCATCCACCAAGCTGGTAATTTTATCAAAAAAAGAGATCAGATTAGTCTGGCATGACTTGTTTCTCTGAAACCCATGTTGACTTTTTGTGATTATGGCATTGCCTTCTAAGTGGTTACAGACTCTCTGTTTCATGATCTGCTCTAGAATCTTCCCTGGTATTGATGTCAGACTAACTGGAGGATAATTGTTGGGATCCTCTTTTTTCCCCTTTTTGAACATGGGGACAACATTTGCCCTCCTGCAGTCTGCTGGGCCTTCTGTTCTCCAGGAGTTCTCAAAGATTATTGCCAATGCCTCTGGGATTACATTTGCGAGCTCTTTTAATACTCTTGGATGTACAGTTGCCCCTCCACATTCGCTACTTTCACATTTGTGGGTTTGATTATTAGCAGAAAGCTGCCTGCCCCCCCTTGCTGCTCAACACCCCGTCCCCTTCCCAAGGCAGCGAAGGGCTTAGTCCATCGCTGACCTGGGAAGGCAGGGTGGGAAGCAACTGGTGCACTCGCACTGCACCCCACTTCCTTCCCAAGGCAGTGAGGGGCTTCTCACGAAGCCCATCATTGTCCTGGGAAGGTGGGGTGGGAACCAGCTGGCACCCTCCCGCTTCACCCCACTCCCTTCCCAAGGCAGCAAGGGGCTTCTCAGGAAGCCCGTCACTGCCTTGGGAAGGCAGGGTGGGAAGCAGCTTGCATGCTCACTATCCACCCCACTCCCTTCCCATGGCAGCGAGGGGCTTCTCACAAAGCCCATCACTGCCCTGGCAAGGGGGGGTAGGAACCAGCTGGTGTGCTCGCGTTACCCCCTCCCTTCCCAAGGCAGTGAGGGGCTTCTCAGAAAGTGCGTTGTTGCCCTGGGAAGGTGCGGTGGGAACCAGCTGGTGCCCTCCCACTTCACCCCACTCCCTTCCCAAGGCAGTGAGGGGTTTCTGCCCCTAACCCCCACGAATGTGAAGGGATGACTGTAGTTCATCTGGTCCTGGAGATTTACATTCATTTAGATTAAGAAGGTATTCCTGTACTACTTCTTTGCTTATTCTGTGCTGAATTTCCCCTATTGTGTCCTCTGTAGCATTATCCTCAGCTTACTCACCCTTTTCCTTTTCTGAAAACACTGAGGCAAAGAAGGTGTTGAGTAATTCTGCCTTTTCTCTGTCCACTGTCAGCATTTTGCCATCTTCTCTGCATAGTGACCCTACCATTTCCTTCTTCCTTCTTTTGCTGCGGCCATAGCAAAAAACCACCCCTTTTTATTGTTCTTAACCTCTCTAAAAAGCCTTAGCTCATTCTGTGCTTTAGCTTTTCTGACTTTACTCCTACACGTGTTCGCTATCTGTTTAAATTCTTCTTTGGTGGTTTCCCCCTTTTCCCATTTCCTATACATGTTCCGTTGAAAGTTCTTTAGTCATCCATCCTGGTTTCTTGAGACACCTCCCATTTCTCTTCCTCAATGGTACTCTTTGAAATTGTGCCTTCAGTATCTCCCTTTTGAGAAAGTCCCATCCGTCTTGAGGTCTCTTCTCTTTTAGTATTCCTGACCATGGGATCACCCCCAGTATTTCCCTGAGTTTATTGAAATCAGCTCTCCTAAAGTCAAGAATGTGTGTCTGACTATGCCTGGCTTCTCCTTTCCATTGTATAACAAACTCCAGGTGAACATGATCACTCTCACCTAAGGATCCCACCACTTACACCGCATTAACCAGGTCATCCCTGTTGGTTAGGATCAGATCTAAAATAGCTGACCCCCTTGTTGCCTCTTCCACCTTTTGGACCATGAAGTTGTCTTCCAGGCAAGTAAGGAATTTGCTAGACATTGAAGTTTTGGTTGAGTTAGATTGCCAGCAAATATCGAGATAGTTGAAGTCACCCATCACTACTACATCTCTCCTTTCTGCGTGTATGTTCATCTCTTCTAGAAAGGCGTCATCCAATTCCTCCGTCTGACTTGGGGGTCTGTAGTAGAGTCCCACAATAACATCCCTGTTGTTTCCCTCCCCTTTAATTTTTATCCAGATGCTCTCCACCTGGCTAAAAGTATTGATGTCATGGATCTCTTCACTGGTATAAATATCACTGACATATAATGCTATTCCTTCTCCTTTCCTATTTGGCCTGTTTCTCTTAAAAAGGTTATACCCCTCTATTCCTACATTCCAATCATGAGACTCGTCCCACCAGGTTTCAGTAATGCCTATTATATCATATTTGTTTTTTAGTGCTAGGAGTTCAAGTTCATCTTGCTTATTTCCCATGCTTTGTGCATTAGTGTAGAGACATCTAGGACCATGTGTTCCCTTTACTTGCTGCATGTACAAGTTTTTTTTTGCCTCCCACTGTTGGGTCCTTGCGCTGTTTGCCTTGTTCCCTCTGTGAGAGTTAGACTATTTTCTCCAGCCCTTTTGCCTTCTAGAATACTGTCTCCCTCCCCCATATGACTCAGTTTAAAGCCCTCCTGATCAAATTCTTGAGACTCTAGGCAAAAATGTTTCTGCCAACTGTCGTGAGATGCACCCCATCTCTTGCCAGAAGTCCCCCCTCATGGAAGCGCAGCCCATGGTCCAAGAATCCAAATTGTTCTTGGCGACACCATCTACGGAGCCTGTTGTTTATGTCGGCTATTTTCCTCTCCCTTCCTGGACCATGCCCTTCAACTGGCAGAATTGACAAGATGACAACCTGTGCATCCATTTCTTTCAGCTTCCTCCCAAGAGCCTCATAATCTCTTCTGATCTTCGGAAAGCTGTTCCTTGCAGTATCATTGGTTCCCACATGGACCAAAAGGAAGGGGTAATGATCCGTAGGCTTGGCGAGTCTTGTCAGCCTCTCCGTCACATCACGGATCTTTTCCCCAGGGAGACAACACACCTCCCGAGACATCTTGTCAGGCCCACAAACCACTGCTTCTGTACCCCACAGCAAGGAGTCCTCCACCACCACCACACGCCTCCCCCGAGGCTTCGCAACTGCTGTTCCTTGCAGTGGTACTCACAAGATCCCCTGCTCTGCCGCCGAAGTCTGTCCATGCTGTTCTTCCTCATTGTACTTGATAAGGGAGAGGGCTTCAAATTGATTCTGTAGCTGCAAGCTGCTTGAAGAATCCCTGGATTTTCTTTGTCTGTGTGTGACATTCCTCCAGCTGTCTACCTCCTGTGTCTGTGAAGTGACCCTCTCCTCTGCAGCCACTTCCTCTATGAGGTCCCTGTCCAAGACTGTTCATTCTGTTCTGTCCAGGAAAACCTCTTGCTCATGAATCTGTTGAAGTGTAGCTACCCGTGTCTCCAGCTGCTGGACTTTCTCCTCCAAGAGGGCTACCAACTTGCCCTTGGTGCATGTAAAGTTCCCCATGTCTGTAGACAAGAAGACAAACATCGCACAAGTGTTGCAGGTGACTGCAGCAGTCCCCTCAGTGTCCATGGTGAGAGCTTTTAGGTAATCTAAGAACTCTTAGATAATGCTGAGAACACTAAACTGTACTTTTAGGTATAAAAGCAGCCTCTCCCAACAGTTTTTTAAAAATTCAATCTCACCCACTCAAAATGGCTGTCCAGAAACTGCTCTCCTTCTTCTTCCTGGCAGGAATCTGGCCTTGAAAGCCTCTGCAAGGCGTTATATAGAGCAAAGGCTCCCAGCTCCACCCCCTAGTGACTCACAGATGTGACTCACAGAAGCCCCACCCCCTCAACAACAAGCACACTCTCCCAACAGTTTTAAAAAATTCAAACAAATCCACTCAAAATTGCTGTCCAGAAGCTGCTCTCCTTCTTCTTCCTGGCAGGAATCTGTCCTGGAAAGCCTCCACTAAAAATGGCTGTCCAGAAGCTGCTCTCCTTCTTCTTCCTAGCAGGAATCACTAATGGCTTCTCTTCATCCTTGAAAGAAGTGATTACTTGGGTGCAACAGGGTTCCGTCCTGGGTACAATGCAATTAAACCTTTTTATCAATTACTTGGATGATGGAATAGAGGGAATGCTTATCAAATTTGCAGATGACACCAAATTAGGAGGGGTAGCAAATACCCCAGAAGACAGGTACAGAATTCAAAATGACCTTAACAGATTGGAGAACCGGACCAAAACTAACAAAACTAATTTTAACAGGGAGAAATGTAGATACTACATTTAGGCAGAGAAAAATGAAATGCACATATATAGAATGGGTGATACCTGGACTGACAAAAGTACATGTGAAAGAGATCAAGAAATCTTAGTAGACCACAAGCTGACCATGAACAGTGTGATGCAGTAGCTAAAAAAGCCAATGCAATTCCAGGCTGCATCAATAGGTGTATAGTGTCTAAGGCTTTATTAGACACGGCAAAAATGGTGTCATTAGGATGCCAAATTTACTGGAAAGGGTGTATATACTAGATAACTGCATGCTTTCACATTTTCATTTGGTCTAAAAGGCGTTCTTTTTTATTGATGGGCCAAGCTGTCAACAGATCTCCCATGGCATTTTTTTTTATTATTTTTTTTTGCCTCTATTGTGGGCACTTGAAAACGTGCACCATTGTCCTCTCATGATTACATCGTCAATGGGCGGTCCTGGCAGAACACTTCTGGGTGAGAACGTGGAAGCCAAGTAGGAGACACTATTTTTATTAACCTCCCCAGTTTATTTTGAAGTTTTTATGTGTGTTTCTGTGCTTTTGTGTGTGTTTTGTGTGTTTATTTTGCTGTATTTTTAATTCAAACCATGCTTCTGTCTTCTCATGAGAATCGCTGAGATCACAAACGTCGAAGTAAACAGAGCTAGCATTCATGCTCCGGTAATGCTGGGGCTGCTTTTTCTTGCTATTAAAGGTAGGTATGATGAAAAGGGTTATTGTGCCAGGACAAGTACATTGTAAAATATGGTGGGACAGAAACATTTATGGAAGTTCATCTGATAAAGTCCTAAACTGAGAGAAGAAATAGTACAACTCTATTCTGCTTTGGTCAGGCCTCACCTGGAATACTGTGTCCAATTCTGGACACCACAACTCAAGAAGGATATTGACAAGCTAGAACGTGTCCACAGGAGGGCAACCAAGATGGTGAAAGGTCTGGAAGCCATGCCCTATAAGGAGCAGCTATGGCAGCTGGGTATGTTTAGACTGGAGGAGAGATGCTTAAGAGGTGACATGATAGCCATGTTTAAATATTTGAAATGCTGTCATATTGAGGAGGGAGCAATCTTGTTTTCTGTAGCTCCAGAGACTAGGACATGGAGCTATGGATTAAAACTACAGGAAAAGAGCTTCCACCTAAATATTAGGAAGAACTTCCTGATGGGTAAGAGCTGTTTGACAGTGGAATATGCTGCCTTGGAGTGTGGTGGAGTTTCCTTCTTTGGAGGTTTTTAAACAGAGGCTGGATGTTCATCTGTTGGGAATGCTTTGATTGTGTATTTCTGCATGGCAGAGGATTGGACTAGATGGCCTTTGTGGTCTCTTCCAGCTCTATGATTCTAACTTAGTAAACCTCTTTGTGCCCCAGGAGCAGAGTATCAGGACTGCCCGATTCCCTACAAATACACCTCCTCTTTGAGATAATATTGAGAGACTTGTCTATAATTGGGTCAGGTCATAAACAGAAGACGCTTCTGTGTGAGCCTTCCTGGGATTTGAGATCTTCAAGAAAGACCCTCCTCATGCTCCTGACACCTCACAGGTACACAGAAAAGGTCCTTCTTGGTGGCTGCTTCCAGGCTTTGGAACTCCCTTCAGCAGGATGTTCATTAGATTCTTTCCTTCTTTGTCTTCTCATCAGCAAGTTACTTTTAAAAAAAAAATTCTGGGAGTAACTGGCTTTCTATAAGGAAAGGGCTATTAATCATGTGCTCTACTGTTTGTATTTCTTGCAATGGATAAGGTTTAAATTGTTTTTAATAGTTGTATAGATAGTTTAATTCCATTCCATGAATGCCTGAGACCTAGTCTCTCTTTCTAGAGACTAGGACACAGAGCAATGGACTCAAACTACAGGAACAGAGATTCCACCTAAACATTTGCAAGAACTTCCTGATGGTAAGAGCTGTTTAACAGTGAAATATGCTGCCTCAGAGTGTGGTGGAGTCTCCTTCTTTGGAAAGTTTTAAACAGAGACTGGATGGACATCTGTCGGGAGTGCTTTGATTGTATATTCCTGCAGGGGGTTTGACTAGATGGCCCTTGTGGTCTATTCCAACTTTGTGATTCTATGATTCTATGAATAGCCTGAATCCAAGTATTAGTCCCAAGATAAAAGAAACCCACTGAATCAATGAGATTTACGTGGGTGTCATCACATCATTTGACACTTGATTCTACTCTAGGGGGGACAAATCAATAGATTCCAGCCTTTGTATGTTTTTATCTGTATGTATTACACATAGAACCAATATGATGTAGTGGTTTGAGTGTCTGACTAGGACTCTGGGAGACCAGGGTTCAAATCTCCACTTAACCATGGAAAACTACTGGGCGACCTTGGCCAAGTCACACTCTCATGGCAAATTTCCTTAGAATAAATCTTGCCATGATATCAGGCATCAGTTTTAGCTGTCAAGTGAAAACAATTCTAGTTACCCAGTGCTTTTAAGATGGGATGGGATCCTGCTGTTTTATGTGCTTGTAGATTTCTGTACCATTTTCACCTGCCAGCTTGACTTTCATGCTTCTGAAAAGTGTGGAACTCCAAAGTAGGGACTGTCCAACCTTCATCATGCTGTTGGACTGCAGTTCCCATGAGTCCTAGCCAGCATAGCCAATGGTTCGGATTGAGTTGTCTGACCTTGTAGTAATTGTTCTTACCTTGTAATATCAGGGCTTTTGCAACATCTGCCAGCTTGGACCTTGAGGAGATTTACGGGGATGCTGTCTTAGGTACTCCTGCTGAATAAGGTCATAGAATAAGATAACAGGCTTCAGGGAGTGCCTAACCTGTTGTGCCAGCCCATCAGCTGAATGCTAACCCCGGGTGGACTCACCTGGCACCTCCTTATTTTTTTAAAAAAATAAACAAACCCCAGGCCTTTTCAGTGATGGTAGTTTCACACTGTATTTTTTTTCTCCTGTTCTTCCTCTTTAGTTGTATGTTGGAATGATTTCATACTTTTAGGATTTTCAGCTGCCTCAGAAACACAAAGTTATAAAATAAGTAAAGAAGCAAGCAAATCAAAACATTTTTCTTGTTTTGATACTGTTATATTTTTATTGTTGTTTATATCTTGGAATGATATGTCATACGCTGGAAGAGAAATATATTCAATAAAAAAGACATATGAGAGCCAACCAGGAATATACAGAGCACTGAGTGTATTCATTTACTGTTAGTGGGTTTAGCCAGCTTTGCGCAACTTAGTAATTCCTTAGTCTTCATCCCCAGTGCCTTTTCCCTTCCCATCCACCTGTATCAGGGGGTGGGCAACAGTGTGGGGAGAAGAGTCAATGTCCCTTCATCCCTCACTTCTGTGGGTCACACACCCCACACACAGCAAACCCAAATGCCTCCATTTTTCTCTGCAGACCTTCTCAAAATGGCAACAGGAATGCACCATCTCTTCCTGCTGCCATTTTGAGAGTGACTGCAGAATAAAACAGGGATATTTCCTCTGCAGATCTTCTCAAAATTGTGACATGAAGTGAAGGTGCTACTCCACAGAAGAAAACAGAGATATCTGGAGGTAGTACAGTTTTTGGGATTGCTTGTGGGGGGTGGTATTTTTGCATATTTTTGTTTGGGAGGCTATCCGAGCAATATTAGGGCAAAAAATGCCTGAAAATCATGCCAATTTTTAAAACATTTTGAGGATTTAGGAAGCTTTGGAGGACTGGTTGGGGGGGGCCCTCAGGGCCACACTTTGCCCACCTCTGACCTAGGACTTTATCAGATGTGGCAAATACGGTGTCATAATGATGCCTAATGATTGCAAAAGGGCAACAATACCAGATGATGGCATTTTTGGCTGTGATTGCAAGCATGTGAAACTGCACCCTATTTTGCTGGTGCAATTCTATCATCAATGGACGATCCCCGCCAGAACACGTCCTGGTGGGAACAGGAAAGCTAGCCATGAGATACTCTTTTTCCATGTTGCAGGCATGTTTTTGAGTGTGTTTCAGTGCTGGTGTGTTCCTTTTGTTTTTTAATTTAGCTGGTTTTTTAAAACTTCTAAGTGGACTTGCATCTTCTCATGAGAACCACCAAGATCTTGCTTGCCCGTCAACACAGAAGTCTGGGCCTGCTTTTTCATGTGACCACGGCTATGTTTGATATTTTGGGTTCTTTTACCTGCACAAAAATGGTTTAAAATATGGTGCCAAAAGAATGTTTTAGAGGCTTGTCTGATAAAGTCCCTAGATGATCTTTCTCTCCCCTTCCTTGATGCTCTATTTCCCTCTGCTCTTTCTCTTTTACCCTCCCACTCTTTTTATTCCTGTTAAATCTTTTTCTTCTTTCATCCAATGCTCTTGCAGTCATAGGAGATTATCAGATGCTCTAAATACAGCAATATCATGACACCAGGAGATCTCTAAAGGGCTTCCTTTTCAGATTACATAATTCCCCTCTCGTTATGCTCCCATTCAGCTGTCGTTATGCGGCACTGCTTTTTATTGATGGACTAAGCCGTCAATAGATCCCCCATTCTGTTTCTGTAACAGAATGTCCTATGAGTGAAAAGGTGCCCCATTATGCTGGCGCGATCACCACATCAAGGGGAAGTCTGTGCCAGAACACTTCTGGGTGAGATAGGATATCCAGGTAAGTGACACACTTTTTTGTATCCTCCCTGGGTTACTTGTTAAGTTTTAAGTGTGTTTTGGTGCTTAGTGTCACTTTTACTGTTGTATTTTGCTTTATATTTTTGAATTTCCTGCACTTTTGTCTTCTCACTAGAGCAGCTAGATTTCAATCCAGGAAGTGAAAGGAGATCCATTCAAGCTCCATTCACTCCTGGGCTGTCCTGCTGAGGCAAGGAACTGTGATTAAGGTAGGTTTGAAAACTTTTTATTTTTTGGCATTACAGGAATGGGAGAGGGGTAGGAGAGGAGCTTGCAAGATGGGAACACTTTTTTTTGTTCTTGTTTGAAAATCTCCATACTCTTTGCTCACTAATACTCATTTCCTAATCTTCAGGCAACATGCCTTTCTCCCTCTCTTCTCCTCCTCCTCCTCCTCCTCCTCCACCACCACCACCACCACCAATAATTTTGAAGAGTTTGGGGAGCTTCAGAAGGAAGCAACAATCATGCCTAGTCTATTGTGTTCTTTCCCATGCTCTGAGCCATCTAGAGCTTTGTTGAGCCTCTCTGGAGAAACAAACAGCCCAGGGCATCATCTGTAGGGAAATTAATGAAGTCTGCCACCTAGTGACTGAAGGTGGTATTGTAGGCTCCTGACAAATAATCTGGTTAGCTAAAATAAATTGATCTTTAAAAAAAAAAAACTTGAAGGGGTACATCACTAGGTCCCCTCAGCTCCCATGCCTAGTTCCAAACATCTAGGTTTCATGGTCTTGAAGCTGGGGTGGAGATACATCATCATCATCATCATCATTATTGATTTTTACATTCTTTCCTTCCCCTGAGAAGACATATGAGAAGCTTGTAGAACAAGACTTGCTTATCTTCAGTGGCAGTTCAGTCTCTTATTTATGCCAAACAGCAAATGTGGAAATGGTCTTCTTTCTGGATTAAACTATATCAGTCTATACATGGAAGTTCAACACTGAATATTATACCATAGCAATAATAAAATATAAAGAATGGAAAACATGTGACCCTCCTGATTTTGGACTGTAGCTTATCCACCAGCTTTACCCACCATAGCTAATGGTGAAGAATGATAGGATTTGCAAGTTGCATTTCATCAACTCCTTGAGAGTCATAATTTCCACATTTTTGCTATATATTAAAAGTTATTGGGGATGAGCCTTTCCCCTGACATACTAGCTTTCTATGTCCAGGAATAGATTAATTGTAAGGAAGATCATTCAGTTATGTGAGCTGCTGTTCACAGTCTGAGGAAGTATGACCTAAGTCTACCTTTTCATTTTCTATTTGGCAGGACTAAGGACTTTATCAGAGTGACAAAATATGGCATCATAATGACACCACATAACCACGAAAGGATGCTCAGTTCAGATGACATTGCCCTTTCACTGTTATGTCCTGTCAAAATCCTGTACCTTTTAATTGTCGGCTTAAGCTATCAACAGATCCTCCGTGCTGCTTTTGTGCTGGCTTTGCCTGTTAAATCTTAAACGTAGCTGTGATTGTGTGGAAAACCCCCAGCCATTTAACTCTTGTCACTACAGAGAGAGTGGATGGTCTGGCACAAACACTTCCAGGTGAGATCAGGACATCCTGGTAAATTTCACTCTTTTTCACCTCCCCGGGTTACTTGAGACTTTTAAAGCGTGTGTGGGTGCTTGGTGCTTGGTGTCACTTTTAAGGCTTCATTTTTGTTTTTGTTTTTAAATTTCCCATGTGACAAAGTCTCATGGGATTTTGAACGAGGAAGTGAACGGGGCTCCATTAACTTCCTTTTTATTGCCAGGGAGTCTTTTCTGGGAGAGGAAGGTGAATGTTGGGGGAGCATTCTTTTGCCATCAGAAAAACTGGGGTTTTTTTATGCCGGCAAAAGAACGTTTTAAAGGGGGTCATCTGATAAAGTCCAATGACTGGGAAATATGATTTCAGGCTGTTCTCTAGGAGAAAGTAAGGCCACATCCAGGGCATAGCAAAAACTGAGCAAATTGTTCTGGAGAAGACAAGCATACTTAGACAGCACAACAGGCCAGCCAGTTGTGGAGATGTTTGGCGATGTGCAATGACAACAGAAGATGTGCATGCTAGAAATCACAACAGGGCAGCCAAGTGCTGGAGATTGTTGGCCATATGTGGTTGCTGTTGGCCAAAAAGGAGGTGTGCATGTATGGTAAAATCATGGAACCATCGGATACACAAGGCCAGACAAATATTGCCACTGTACTATATGTAGCCTAGATCTTACAGCTGTGTGAGTGAGTAAGCCCTTGGTTCATAATCCTTCCCTATTGCTTGTAAAACAAACGTTGCAATGGTATAGTGCCTGTTTTAAGTTCATCATAAAAGTTGAAATTTCAATTTCAAACACACCAATAAAGGCAAAATCATGCCCACCCACTTAAAATTCCCTTCTGCAATAAGTGAGGTCATTTCTCAAAGGCCTGCCTGAACCAAAAAAAAAAAAAAAAAAGGCATTTGTGTGCCCGTGGAAAGACAATGGGGAGGGAGCCAGCCTAACCTCTCTAGGTAGGAAGTTTCAGAGCCTGTAAGCAGCCACTGAGAAAGCTGAGAAAGGTACACAACTGAGAGAAACTGAAAGAGAATGAGATTTCTCTACTCTGTAATCTGTGACCTGTGATCTCTGTGACCTTAGGAGCCCTGGTGGTGCAGTGGTTAAATGCCAGTACTGCAAGTCACCACGTTGCAAGTTCGATTCCAGCAGGGCTCCAAGGTTCACTCAGCCTTCCATCCTTTTGTAGGTCAGTAAAATGAGTACCCAGCTTGTGGGGGCAACTAGCTAACACACATTGGAAACTGTTTAATGCAGTGTAGATGTGTAAATAGCTATTGCTTAAAAACAATTTGTAAGCCTCTCTGATAGCCTTGTGGCTGAAGAGCGGGGTATAACTAACTAAATAAATAAATAAAAATAAAATACTCTGTGATCTGTGTCACCAGCAGACTTGAAACATTCATCCCTCTTCCACATTTGCTCTGACCACTCCCAAAGCCTCTTCACACATGAAGATCTCACCGTGTTTCCGAAAGAAACTCAAGGGTGGATTTGATGAAGCTTACAAGGTGAGATGGTTCCAAAATGGCAGGAGGGGCATCCACAGACCGGGAACACCTGTCTATGCCCTCGTGCAATTGGAACACAACCCATTGGTCATATTATCTTAACCGAGATGGTGTTTTAGTATGTGAATGGTGGATTGTCATGGAATACCAGATACTATAAGCTATATTTCAGAAGAAGACAATAGCAAATCACCTGTCAGTACAGATCGTCCCCTGTATCCACGGAACCAATATCTGTGGTTTCAGTTATCCATGGCTGAAAACATTAGGGACACATACCATAGAGTTGCACTGGAAAATGCCTAGAGAAGTATCATTTCTAGGAATCGCTAGGTCCTCCAATGCAACTCTATGGCATGTTTGTACCAGAAGTCCTTTATTTTAATAGGGTTTGCTATTATCTATGGTTTCACTTATAATAGTAAGTCCAGGAATACATTTTCCACAGATGTATGTGGACACACACACATACACACACACACACACACACACACAAACAGGGGTAGGTTTATTTGTATCTGCTCCAGGCCTCAGAGTGATGGAGTTTTAGTCTGAATTTTGAAGGAGCTATTCATGATGCCGAACCTATTAGGGAGATAAGGGTGTTGTTGTTTTTTATATCCTGCCTTTTTTCTCAGTCCAGGACAAACTAAAAGATTCACATCATACAGATATAATTAAACTGCCAACAGAATTCAAAGGAACTAAAAACCTGATCATTAAAAAAGAAAAGGACAAATATAAACAGAACAGCGTTTTCAGAAAGGCTCTCCCCCAGCCCCAAGCAATCAACTACCAAAGGTCCACCAAAATGAAAAGGTCTGCTTATGGAAAGACAACAAGGAGGGTGCCAGTCTAACCGTCTGGGAAAGGAGTTGCAGAGCCTGGGAACAGCCACTGAGAAGGCCCTTTGCTATGATCCTCCCAGATCTATCTGTTCAGCACCTCAGGCAGCTTCTTTAAAGTTCAGACTAAAATCTGGAGCAGATTCACTACCCCTCTGATATGGGAGCTTCTCTATCCCCCAAATACATTCAACTTGGAAAACACTTTTAAAGTTCCAGCAGAAACTCAGAGGAGAGTCACCACCCCAGTGACATGGAGGCCACCAGCCAACCCCAAATGAGAGGTCAAGTTTAGCAGCCGAAAAGACATTATGGGTACAACCCATGTTTTGAAGTGGCATTATTTTTGAAAGAGAGTAGGCATGGCATAAAACCATAGAGTTGGAAGAGATCTCAAGGGCCATCCAGTCCAACCCCCTGCCATGCAGGAATAAACAATCAAAGCATTCCTGAAAGATGGTCATTCAGCCTCTGTTTAAAAACCTCCAAAGAAGGAGACTCCACTATATTCTGAGGCAGTGCATTCCACTGCTGAACAGCTCTTACTGTCAGGAAGTTCTTCCTCGTGTTAAGTGCAATCTCTCTTCCTGCAGCATAGCAGTTTGAGGGTTGGATTACAACTCTGGAGACCAGGGTGCGAATCCTCACTCAGCCATGAAAAACTACTGAGTGATCTTGGGCAAATTGCACACTATCAGCCTCAGAAAACCCTGTGATAGGCTCACCTTAGGGTCACCATAAGTCAGAAATACGGTAACATCTAGGCACACAACAGCAACAATTATTTTGAAAATCACTGTGGCCTGCTCATTAGCTTCTTCTGTCCCCCTGTTCAAGGTGCTCCCATATGAGGGTTAGTTTATATCAGCATTCCAGCTTAATCTCAGTATTTCTTTTCTCAGCGGGCAAGCCCTCTCCATAGGTAAAGATCTATGCAGCCATATGCCACAGGAAGGAGCCAGCCATTTTTTTAAAGGAAAGAGAGGGGAAAAATCATTTCTAGTAAGTTCTGACTCTGATTAAAAAACAATCTTTATGAAATAGAAGCTAATAAAATTGCTTTCCTAATTACCCTGAGCTAGTTCATTTCCCAGCAAATATAATAAAACAGAGTTACTTGGCTGTGATTCACAAAATCTGAAACCGAGCTCATTATTAAGGCATTTAGTGATGGCGGGGAGGGAGGGAGGGCAAGGGAGAAAGGAAAAAAGAAATTGTATGTGTGTGCATAAGTTGCCATCCCACGAAGCAGAATGCAAGAAAAGCTTTTGAAGTTAGACCTTTGAAGTTTAGAGTTATTGCAGTGGTCTTATTTGATATATACAGCCATCACCATCATCATAATAAAACCAGGTAGTTTAGCATTTGGGATTTTTAAAAGGCTCTTTCCCTCTTCTTCAGAAAAATAGAACAGGACACCTATTACGCTATAATATTCAGAGGAGATTTGGGGCTTAACGGGAGTGAGGCTTAATTTGAAAGAAATATTTAGACCTAATGCATTGTGGTTCCTAATCTTTGGGACCATTACAAAGCTGTGATACATGTACATAATACAGTAGACCATCCAGTCTCCCAAGGCTATCATTCCAATGCCTTGTACCACTCTCAAGTCTCTTTCATGTGAGGAACCTGGGATTCTGAGTGATTATAAATGTATGAAGTTGCTTTGGTTTGGGGGGTTTCTGTGAATGTTTTATTTATTTTTGTTAATGCTGTCTTAGCTTCTCTCTCTCTCTCTCTCTCTCTCTCTCTCTCTCACACACACACACACACACACACACTTTATTTTCTCTTTTGCAGGATTATACCCTATGGTCTAGGAGTTTGGATCATTCTAAAAGAATTGCTCAGAACCATGATCCGTTCAGATGCTGGTTGGTTGTGACCAATAAGTGAGTGAGTATTGAGTGAAAGAGCTGATTGATTGATTGATTGATTGATTGATCGATCGATCTTTTACTGGCTTTTGGCCCTAACAAGCCACTCCAAAGTGGTTTATGATAAATTCAGAAGACTAAGAACACACTCAGAAAAAGGTAGCTGGGGAGCAATACTGACTGGTGGCTTCCCTAGCAGTGGAACAGAGGGTCCGCTCTGGATTTTAGTCTGAATTTTAAAGGACTGGAGAAGAGCTATCCAAGGTGCTGAACCTATTTTGGAGACAAAGATCAAAGCTTCCTTTCCAATAGACATGCCTTCCACAGCTAGTCTACTGAATGCCTCCTGATGAATTCAAAATTAAGGCATGCAGTTAGCCCAGTGGTAAATGTTGGCTTCCTTGAAGGAACAGTGAAACTCCTCTGGGTTTTAGTCTGAAATTCCAAAGAGATATCTAATGTACTGACCCCTATTCCCCAACGCTCAGTACTTTTTAATACTCAGATTAAACCCAGAGTACCTTTGCTACCCCACGGAAATGAGAGCAAACAGCTGCCACTACAGTAGCCCAATGCATGAAGAAAATTATTTATTACAGTTTTCAATTAATTATTTTATACATTTATTTAATTTATATTCCACCCTTCTCCCAATGTGCAACCCAAAGAGACTGACAACATAGACTAAATTAATGTACAATTAAAAATCAAACAATAATAAGAGTAAGAAACAATTAAATAAGCTATCCTATTAAAATACCATTAATTTAAAAGAATATGAAAGCATTTTAAGGGAAAAAACACAATAGGAATAAGAGTACAGCACACAGGCACAACCCATTGAAAGACACTTCTGTGTAAACTATCTATCTATCTATCTATTGGATATATATCCCACCTTTTTCCCAAGCTGGGATTCAAGGTGGTCAATTTATCATCAAATGCTTGTTTAAGTGAAAAGGCCTTTATCTGGCAGCAAAGAGGAGACCATTCTGGCCTCCGCAGCCTGAGAGCGTCCAAGACAGCATTCTCTGGAATTGTGGGAACTGTAATTCAGTTGGAATCATGTTTCCAACCCCTCCATTAGGCCTGCCCCAGCCTTTCTGCAGGAGAAAGCTTTAGACATCCATCCACTCACACAAAGTTCTGAAGCAATATCCAAAGTGCATTCAGATAGGCATTTCAGGATCATCCCTGGCCCTGAAATTTCTGGCCCAAACCTGAGACCTAAGGATAGTGTCTGCTGTTGTCCTTAAGCTTATGCATTTAGGACCAACCACAGTTGCTTAGAGCTTGTTACTCAAATACACACATAAGTGCATGCCTGCACACACACACACCATACTTTCAATTTGGAAATTCAGACGTAGCTAAAGCCAATGACACCTGGAGGGAAGTGACCAGCGGAGTGCCACAGGGTTCTGCCCTGGGCCCAGTGCTGTTCAACATTTATATAAATGGCATGGATGATGGAATAGAGGGCATGCTTATCAAATTTGCAGATGACACCAAACTAGGGACATTTTCAGATGTGATTTTCAGCAGCAAATATTCCAAAACAGCTCTGTTGCTACCGTGTAGCAGGGGAGCAGTTTCGGATTATGCCGTCCCTCTGCCGAAACCCTCTTTGTCACTTCCGTGACAGAACGGAGGAAGCCGCATCATATTTCACTCATGGGCAACATTCGTGAGTGAAATATGATGCTGCTTCCTCCATTCTGTCACGGAGGTGACATGGAGGGTTTCGGCAGAGGGATGGTGTCATCTGAAACCACTCCCCTGCCGCGCAGCAGCAACGGAGCTGTTTTGGGATATTTGCTGCTGAAAATCGCATCTGAAAATATCCTAGGAGAGGTAGTTAATACCCCAGAGGACAGAATCTCATAACAAGGGAAGGAGACAGGGGTTGTAGTATCCCCTGCAACATTTCACAGATGAAAACTGGGGTACATGTGGCCAATCAACAACAGAGTGTTGTCAAGATAGCAAAAGTTATTACGGCAAAGTGTTTGCAATGGGGTATACCATATCTTCTGAGTGTACCTCCAAGTTAAAGGATACATCTCCAGCCAAGAAGATGGCAGCATGTACCCTCCAACATTTCACAGAGGAAAACTGGGCACATGTGGCCAAGTAACATCAGAGTATGGTCAAGATGGCAAAGGTTATTAATGGAGAAGAACACACAAGCTAGGGGAGGCTTCAGCAGTTTGCTTTTGTCTGAGCCTACTGGGAAGGGCAAGATTCAGCCCTCCTCCCCCTCCCCAGTTAACTGGAGTACAAACTACTTTGACATTTTGAACTATGTTTGTGATCATTGAAGTAAGTTGAGAACAAAGGGTGAAAATGGGAAGAGGGAGAAACTGGGACCTTTTTAAAGCAGATGAAAAAGTGAGATGAGAAAAGATTAATCAAGACAGTCCCTAACAAGTCAGGACAGTTGGAGGATACGTTGCAGCCATCACAGTATTTTCTCATTGTTTGCTGCTGTATACAGGTGCAGAGACCTCATTGCTGTGGCACCCAAGCTTTGCTATTCTTTACCCTTCCATTGACAGAGTTTTGATGACTCATCATGCTTTGGGCTTACAGCTATGGAAGCAGCCTTCTTCCTGCAGAACACATCTCTGTGTTGTGCTGCTTCCATCACATTTTATTTTAAAAAGTATTATTTTAAAAAATGCTTGAAGGGTGGGCAACTGTGGAGAAGGTCAAGGTCATTACCCCAAGCCCCCCTCACAGCCTACAGTGTCATTCCTGGTGCTTCTAGCTGAAACAAAGCTGATTTATGTGGTTATTTGGTGGAATGGGACATTTCAGTGCAGCCAGTTCAGAGCAGGCATTTCAGTGTGGCCATTTCAGCGTGGCATGGTTCTGTTTGTGTATCAATTTCTAGCTGATCATTTTGTCAAGAATATGCAATCAAACCATTTCTGCTTGGTTGGGATTCTCTTGCAAAACCATTTGCGTAAGGGTTAGGGTTGAGATAAGGGTGGAATGCACTGCCTGGGAGTGTGGTGGAGTCTCCTTCTTTGGAGGTTTTTAAAGAGAGGCTGGATGGCCATCTGTCAGGAATGCTTTGATTGTGTATTCCTGAAAGGCAGGGGGTTGGACTGGATGGCCCTTGTAGTCTCTTCCAACTCTACGATTCTATGATTCTAAATCATCCACGCGCAAATTTTGCACAGAATAAATCCCCAGTTACAGTACTTTCTATGCAGGAAACAGCAGTTTCTGTGCAGGAAATAGTATTTAAGTGTAAAAGTATTATTTTCTGTGTTGAAAATGATGATTTCTGCACAAAACAACCATATGCGAATTTTGCACAGAATAAGTCCTGAACTGCGAACATTCTCATTAATCAACGTTTTTCTTGGCAGGGTTTCTCAACTTGAAAAACTCATTCTTCAATAGTTTTTCAACAATTTTAAAATATTCCTTCTACCCCTAAGCATGTCACGTTGACCTAAATCCTGTAGTTAGTTCTCACTTGAGTGGATCCATTGAATCATTTGGATTTATCTACCTGTTAACACACTATTGTGTTACCTACCCTGACAACCCCCATCTTGGAATATCACATAATTGGCACTATTTAATAATTAGGCTTGATGTGGCCTTCCATGTGGTTAGCAGGTAAACCAGGGAACCCCAGGTACCAAGGCTGTTTGGGGAATTTCCAAAGGCCCCTCCCTTGGTTATAACCAAGGGAGGGGCCTTTGGAAATTCCCCAAACAGGTGATACCCAGGTCAGAGTTAACACCCGAAGATGAGTTATCCACTAATCCACTCAACAATAGCAAAGTCCTTGATACTTGAAAAACAGATTTTTCCTCTTCCCTTTCTCCCCAATAAACATTGCCTGCTCCTATTCAATTCCAAATACATAGCCCATAAATGATTGTTAACTCTTCTGGAGAACACTTTGTTCAGTCCTGGGAAACTCCGAGACACATTGTATTCAACTCTAAATCCCATCCTTTCAGGGGAATTATCAGATATAAATTTCACCCTAAAACACGCCCAAAGTGTGCATGAATCTCCTGCTGTCCAATTCCACATCAGTTCATGTTACCACTCTGCTTGTGTTATTTCACAATCTCTGCTCTACAGGATCAGTATAGTATACCCCACAATCCTCTCATTCTATTCCTCTATCCAAATACTTCCCACTATCTTTGATAGCCTTGTGTATTTGCCTGAAGCCTGAGTGTTTGTGTGAATGCTGTTAAGATTAAATTTCCAATAAAGATAATTTAATTGTATGTTCTGACTTAGAATCTCCTGAGTTACTACCGGTATACATAGGTCAAAGGGTCCTGCCATTACTTGGCCTCTCACTGCCATTTTGAGCTAATTAAATATTCCCCATATTAAAATTCATACACTAGTGGGATCCTCACAGACCCCATGCAATTTGGGTAATAATTGAACAATTGATTCAATGGCTCTGCTCTACTTAGGAATCACCAACAGGATTCTAGCCATCTGACTGTGCATCCCTGAATGGTGCATAACTATTAACCAGTGCCTTCCATGTACCATTTGAGTCATTGGAACTGTAGAAACACTCAGCCATGGTACTTTCCCTATTGGACCATGGGACAATAAGTAAGCACATTGGCAGAAATCCAATGAGTTGCACATTGTCATTATTGAGTGGAAAGATAAGCCATCACAGCATAATTAAAAGAGTGCAAATGTACCCTACATAAGGACAATGTAGGACTTCAGCCAATATTTTAATGAATAAATAAATGGGTCTGTGACATCTCACACCTGATCCATCTGCCACTGCTGCTTCACAACCCTTTCTTTGCTCCACTTTTGTTCACCACAGGTCCTTCCATGTTTGCTTCTTATGTGTCAGGGTTCTCACCAAATCTGAATGTTGGTGGCCCTGTTTCAGAAACCATGTGGCAATTCAACAATTATCCAAAGGGTGGCACTGGGAATGGGCTTTGCTCATTGCCAGTGGGTTTACTTTTTTCAATGGTTTCTTTCATCTTCACTCAATATTACCGTAATCCATTTTTTATGGTTTAATTTCCTTTTCTTCTATCCCGTTTGTGGTCCTGTTTCCCCCAATAATTCTTCCCAAATGAAATCAGATTCCCTCTGAAGTAGACAGACTGATTTTCTTCAAGAGTCCAAACATAATCTCATTCTTCCACTGAGAGGAAAAACTTTGTTAGAGGTGCTCACTCAACCTACCCACTGTAATGATGGTCCAGGCCATATTTGTTAGAATGTCCTGTTTCAAGTGTAGATAATCCCATCCAGATTTTCTATTAGGGATCTGGGAAGAGTAGAACATGTAGCATGTAGCTTAGAGAGAGAAGGAACTCCAGATCAAAAAAATGCTGCACCCTTTGAGTTTGCATTATTACTGTACTCTGAAGAACTCTAGGCCTCTCAACACAATACCTGCCAAATGCTTGTTTTATAAATAAAATATCTTTATGGAGGTTTGTTGTTTGTTGTTTGTTGTTTTGTGCCTTCATGTAGGGTTGTGAGTGAAAGCCAAAAAGGGCTCAGGTCCCTTTAATGGCTGTATAGCAAGCAGAATTACAGGCAGAAATTCTCCCATCTGCACAGCTGGAGAGACTGAAGCCTGCTCCAGTTTTCAGTCTGGCAACCCTACCTTCAAGTCAATTCCACCTTATTGTGACCCTGTCCTGGGCTTTTCTTGGCAAGATTTATTCTGTGAAGGTTTGCCATTATCTTCCTCTGAGGCTGAGAGTGTGTGACTTCCCTAAGGTCACCCAATAAGCCTCCATGGTTCAGCAGGGATTTGAACCCCAGTCTCATGCCATCCTGTTCTAACATTCAAACCACTACACCTTGCTGGTTCCTTTATGGAGGTAGGAAAATTTAAAATAACATAAGAAGAGCCATGGAAATTCAGACCAAAGGCCTATCTTGTCCACCATCTCATTTTTCACAGTGGTCAGCCAAAGGCCATAGGGATAGAGAATGGTGAATCCATTCTGGGCTTTAGTCCAAATCTGAAAGGTGTTGTCCAATTTGCTGAACCTATTAGGGATACAAGGTTCCATACTTTATTTGCCTCCTTTAAAGTTCATAGTTTAACCCAGAGCAAATTCACTGCCCCACTCATATAGAAGCCACCAGCTGCCACTGAAACTGCCTCAAACTGGAGACTGGAACTTATGCAATTGAAACCAAAACCCATACTTCATTGTCTTAAACTTTCTTCATATTTGTCTGCTAGGTTTTAGGCTGCTGTCAGTTGGAGAACCTTTATACCACCATAACATCAATATCTACAGGTCCAGGTTTTTCGATGATGGCTATAGGCAAGCGTCTACATATCATGTATGCTTTGGGCTGTACATAACTCTAGGAACACTTAGATAGTAAATTAATGGGAATCTGTGTAAAAAATCTAATCCCTCATCCCTTCTCTAAAAACGGGCCCTAAGCTATGAATTCCTGATGACAATATGGAACAGGCCCCAAAGAGTGCAACACCAAGGAGACTACAGAAATGCAGACAACTGTCATGCCCTACTTCCAGAACTTGGAAATGAACTCTGACTCAGAGAATGAAGCAGTGGACATGCCAGAACCTGCTGAACCGGAGCAGGAGGATGTTCCAGAACCACAGCCCTCAGAAACAGACAATAGTGCAGTACCAGCTCTGGCAGAGGACAACTTACCTATAACTACCTTCACAGCATGGAGACAACAAAAGGAGGGCTTGAGGTGGTCTCAACATATTTATAGGAAGCAGAAATTAGTTAAGCAGGAGCAGTGTTAGCTGCTGTTCTATAAATATGCAGCACTGCCCTCCAAGAGTTGTAGGATATTATCTGACCGAACTGATTACCCATCGTGTTCCTGCTCACTGTTTGACCTGGACTGTGTTTGTTTACTCTGGACTCTTGTTTGCCAGTCCTGGATTCTGCTGGACTACCCCGAACTCTGCTTGCCAGACCTAGACCTTATATATTGGACTTTGCTTGTGGACTTGTGTTTTGCTTGCTAGTAAAGTAAGTGACTGACTTCATGCTGCCTTGATTCCTTTGCCCGTAATTAGTTTGACTGTGCTGTGCCTCTGCTTATCAGCTGTGTAGTAACGAGCCTTTGGCTGGTGGCTCAAACATTGCTTGGACAACAACTATCAGAGTCCCAATCAACAAACTAGTTCTAGCTATTTTCTTCTCCAACAGGAGATCTTTTTTAAAGCAAATGCATTTCAATTGTCCATTCAAAACCAAGGCACCTCAAAATATTTTGCTTTACACGAAGAAGAACTACCTCCTATCAATACTGGGGGGAAATCCCTTGTTCTACTGTGAGGACTTCAGCCACATTTAGATGGAAAATGGTAAACCTGGGAGACATAGGCGATGACAATATTATTCCTAAACAAAACCCATGATCTTTCAACCCCTAGAGCACTAGATCCATCAGCAGATGGCTGGTTGCCATATCAATGGAGTAATGAAGCAATCCCAGGTTTTAGTCTGAATTTAAGGGCAGTATCCAAGGAAGTACCACCTCAGATTTCACAAATGTGCATGACCAAAAACGCATATATTTTGACAAATACAGACACTCAATCCAATGCCAAAAGACGTGTCTAAGAATGGATATATTAGAAAAATGGGTGACACCTAGAAGCTATCCATGGAGTGGTGCATCCATTCCAGTCTGAGATATCCCAAATCTTGAACCTATTTGGGGGACAAGGTACATGTACTTGCTAGACCTGCCTGTTCAAGATAAGGAGCCTCTCTCAGAAGGAAAAAAAAAGAGGTGGGAACTGTAATTCAGGAATCTTTTCACTCTACCCAGTGACAGCATTATGATTCCATTTTAACTGCCCTGGCTGCATTCTGTGGCATCCTGGCATTTGTAGTGAGACACTAGAGCTCTCTAGCTGAGAACTGTAGATGCCCCTCCCAAAACTGTAAATCCCAAAATTCCATAGGATGTTGTCATGGCAGTTAAAGAGGAATCGTAGTTCTATCATTGGGTAGTGCGAAAGGGTCCCACCACAAACACATCGGTTCACTTACATAAGGAATGGCCTAAGTGCGAAGACTGCACTTATTTCTATAGTATTTCAAATTTCCAGTTTCTATGTATGGGTATGAAAATTGGACAGTGAAGGAAGCTGACAGAAAGAAAAATAATGCATTTTGAAATGGGGTGCAAAAGGAGAGTTCTATAGATTCCATGGGCCCCTGAAAAACCCATGAATAGGTCCAACAGCAAATAAGATCTGAGCCCTCATTAGAAGCCAAGATAGCTAAACTGAAGCTATCATAATTTGGACATATCATGAAACCATGTCACTCATTGGAAAAGCTGATATTGCTTGATGAAGTGGAAAACAGTAGGAAAAGAAGACCATACTACAGGTAGATTGATTCAATCAAGGAAGCCACAGGCCTGTGTTTGCAAGATCTGAGAAGAGCACTGATGTCCAGGTTTCTTGAAGGTTGCCATAAGTCATAAGATAGCAAATAACAAGTGCATAGATTTGTTAACTATGACCCCATCAACGAGACATCTCCAAGACCCCTGTTCTCCACCGCTCTGTTCAGGTCCTGAAGGCTCAGGGATGTAACCACCTTGATTGAGTCTATCCATCTAGTGTGAGGCCTTCCTCTCTTTTTACTACCCTCCACCTTTCCTAGCATTATTATATTTTCTAGTGCATCATGCCTTCTCCTGATATGGCTGAAGTATGACAGTCTCAGTTTAATCACCTTGGCTTCCAGGGAGAGCACAGACTTGACTTGTTCTAGGACCCATTTATTGGTCTTTTTGGCAGTCCACAGTATCCATAGCACTCTTCTCCAGCACCACATCTTCTTATATAAATTTTAGCCTCGTGTAGGTTCTCTTGGAGTCCAACTCTTTTTGACCCTAGCAACCTAACATTAGAAATTGTGTGTGAAAGAGGTGGTTCTGGGGAAAACAAAGGTCTGAGAAAGGAAAGAGAAGTGAGCAGAATGACAACATTGTGCAATGAACCAAGATAGCAAAAGCCAATTCACATTGCACAATTATAGCACTAAGATTCCACTTTGACTGCCATTTCTCAGTCCTATGGAATCCTGGCATTTGGAGTATAGGGAGGAGTATTTAGAATTCTCAGCCAGGAATTGCTAGTGCCTCATCATACTACAAGGCTTGGATTCCATGATGTCAGGATTGGTCTCAAAATGTGGCCTGCCAAAATGGTTAAATGGTTGTGTGCTTTCACTACTGTATTACTGTTTATTGTTTTCATTCTTTTGAATTGTAACAAGTTGGTGTACTGTGAGGAGACAAGGAAGGATGGTATGTGTCTAGAATTTGGCTGAATGGCCTTGCACCTGCAGAGACCTGTGAGAACAGAAGGTGGAGCCCACTCCAGGTGAGAAAGGGTGGATGTCCAATGACTGTATAATCTGTCAGATTTTGCTGATTATACATACCTTTTATTTTACTGCTTTACCAATAGGTTTTATTCAAAGCAACAATTTTGTATAGTTTGCTCTTTAGATTTCTGTAGCAATAAACGTTACTGTTTTAACTCTGAAGCTGTTGGCTACTGAGTCTGAACAAGCTAGTACATGACACATAGAATGTTGTATAGTAGATAAAGTGGAATGTGTGTGTGTTAACTGCCTTGGAGTCAACTTCAGCTCCTGATGACCCCATGTACAAGACACCTCCAAGACCCTCTGTCTTCAACCACTCTGCTCAGGTCCTGCATTCCCAGGGCTCTTGCCTCCTTGACTGAGTCTATCCATCTGGTATGTGGCCTTCCTCTCTTTCTATTGCACTCCACCTTTCATAGCATTATTATCTTTTCTAGTGAGACATGCTTTCTCATGATGTGGCTGAAGTATGACAGCCTCAATTTAGTCATCTTGGCTTCCAAGGAGAGTTCTGGCATGATCTGTTCTAGGACCCATTTGTTTGTCTTTTTGGCTGCCCATGGTATACACCGCACTCTTCTCCAGCACCACATCTCAGATTATTTGATTTTTCTTTTGATCAGCTTTCCTCACTGTGAAATACAGTGCTATAATTGTATAGTGGCTGCTATACAGTAAGTCCAGTTCAGGCTTCTCGACTTTCTTTTCACCATCAGGCAAAGATTTTTTTCATTTTGGCATGTCTTTAATTCTTAAATCGCATGGCAGAATTGTGTTTAAAAGTGGTGTGCTATGTTTTTTTTAATCTTCCATTTTTAAAATTATGTTTTAAGTGTGTCTTTGACCATGTGCTTTTTAATATAATTGCTTATTTGTTTTTAATTTTTGTAAAACAAAAAAAAAACTCCTATTTTTTTTTCTAAATTATTGCACTGTAAGGACTTTTTCAGACGAATCTAAAATCTGGAAGAAGCCATCGGGAGAGGAACGCTGCTGCTCCATGGCAGGGGGCAATTTCTGATGATGACGTCCCTCTCACATTACCCTCCGTGTTCCTTCCATGTCGCATGGAAGGAAAAGGCATCACTTTTTATTCATGAAAAACATCTGTGAATAAAAAGTGGCGCCTTTTCCTTCCATGCGACACAGAAGGAACACGGAGGGTAACACGAGAGGGACGGCGTCATCAAAAACTGCCGCCTGCCGTGGAACAGCTGCATTCCTGTCCCGACGGCTTCTTCCGGATTTTAGGTTTGTCTGAAAAAGTCCTAAGCTGCAATGGGTTCCATACCCAGGAGAAAGTTGTAATATAGTTAATTGATTGATTGATTGATTTGTGTGAACAAGCCCCCAAATATGCACTTGAATGCACAAGCCATTACTTTCAACAGGGGTGGATGGATGTGTACCAGCCTAGAATGTAAAGATCTTCTATGCACAACAGCATGATACACACCCCTTTTCTTCCATGATGTTGAACTAAATGCAAACATTGTGTACAAAAGTGTGAACTGCTTCTGTAGGAAAGCTTAGACACACATCAGACACCAACAGCATTCTGGCCTCCATGGCGCTTTCATAGGGTGCCTTTTCCCTCAAATAATTTATCACTGGTTACCCAGCTTTTGTTTTTGTTTTGTTTTGTTTAAAAAAAATATTTATTTTTAAACATACCTACTCTGCACCCTCTTTTGGTTTCTTACTTTGTTCCTTCAGTTCCTTCAGTAACCACCTTGGCTGTTGGTTACTTCCAACCTAGACTTATTCAATCAGTTATTGGATGGTGAGTCAATACATTGGTAAATTGTGTCACCTGACTGGGTCTACTCTAGTCAGGGCTAATAAAAGGCTTTTGCCACACTGCCGAAATAATGCAGTTTGACACCACTTTAACTATCATGGCTCCATCCTATGGAATCCTGAGATTTGTAGTTTGCTGTGGCACAAGAGCTCTCTGACAGAGAAGGATATATATATATATATATATATATATCCCACAAATCCCAGAATTTCATAGCATTGAGCCATGGCAGTTAAAGCAGAGTCAAACCTTATTGTTTCTGCAGTACAGCAGCAGCCTTAAGCCCTTATTTTAAATTGGGTTGGAGATTTATACTATGGAATAAGCAGAGGCTGGATGGACATCTGTCAGGAATGCTTTAATTGTTTATTCCTGTATGACAGGAAGTTGGACTGGATGGCCCTTGTGTCCTCTCCCAACTCTATGATTCTATGAATTCTGACCAAATCCATGTCCGTGTGTTTCGTGTTTGGGGATGTGCATGTGTTTAAGTTCCCACTACTAGGTTCTCTACTAGGATTTTCTGGTAGTTTATTTACTTGTTTTTAATAATGATTATGAGGTTTTAGATGTATTTTGGCTGAATCTGTGTTATGAGCTGCATTGCATCCCATTCTGGAAGAAAGGTAGGATAGTAAAATAAATGAATAAATGAATGAAGACAACATTTTGATCAAAAATATACAGCACAAAAGGAAAGAGCCAAAGAGGGATGAGGAAGGTAGAGCAACCCAGCCACCTTAATTGTATCCAATGCTTCTTTGGTTTTACCCTACAGTCTAGGGAGCTGGGGACCCCAGCATTGGTCTTTGTGCATTGTGCAGTATCTGAAGGTTCCCTTCAGCAATATGCTCAAAATTAATGGCAATGTTTAATTAATTCTACATTGGCCAAAGAGTTTTAAATTCAGTTAATGCCGCTCATGAAACATTCCATTCATTGAAGCCAGTTCCTAAGGGAAAAAAATTGATCCAATCTACAGAAATCACACATTAAGGGGGCTTTTTAGATGCTTAGGGTTAAAAAAAATCCAAATTCTGGCTTCAAATACAACAATGTTTTCATAATCTCAGTATAACATTTCAGCGTATTGTTAATTAGTCTGCTGGCCCACTTAAAAATAGAATGGAAGAAGGGGGAAAGTAAGAAAGCAAGGAAGGTAATCACTCAAAGTCACAGTTTGACTTATTTGCCATTGATGGATAACTTGCCAAACTCGGGTATTCAGCTCTTCGGCACAATGGAAAATACATTGTCGTTCGGGTTAACAAAAGGCGTGCAACAATGGTCCCGCAAATGAACATCGGCTGACTAAAATCCTAACCACATTTTCACTCTCATTAACCACAGTAGGGTATCACACAATTTCGCCCGGCTCCTGCGTCGACCACTGTGCACCATTTTACTACCAGCGGTTTGATGGGTTTTATGGCAGCTGATATATGGAGAGGGAGTTTTGGGAGTCGTAAACAGAAGCCACAGTGTATCACAATGTGGTTTAGGGATATAATGACTGTGTTGTAAAGCAAAAGATGACAACGCGGCACTCAAGTCAAGGTAGTAGTGAACGGATAGACCAAACAGCCTAGCATAATTCAAGCAATGAAAGGAGAGGATTCCACACCTCACATTTTTGTGTCGGCCTGCATCTCTCTGTATCATCCATTAATTACCTCACACTGATCTAAATGAAAACGAGTACAACTGAAAATAAATTTAGGCTCTGAACTGAGGTTGCGGGAGAAGGAATTTTAAAAATTAAGCTCTCATTTCTTCCTGTATTTCTCTTTGGGAATAATGCTTTGGCTAGAGTTACTTAGGATGCCATGGTTTGAATAAGCAAGCAGTGTGTGCTGTTTTGTTATACAGATTGACCTCCATATCCACAGGAGATACATTCCAACCCCCCCATGGATACCTGAAACTGTGGATAATAGGGAACCCTATTATTTTTAAGGAGACAAACACCAGAATTGACTATAAAATCACATTGTCAGTCCTAGAAAGGCCTAGAGAGAATATATTTTTTGGATGTGGGTAAGTGAATCTTTGGATACCAAACCAGTGGATAGGGGGGTTGGCCTGTATTGTGATTGTGATTATACAGGGTATTGTGCTACATGGAGTCTTGAAGACCTGTTCAGTCAAAAAGTGGGGTGTAAATGTCTGAAATAAATAGGTAAAATAGGTAATAGCCATCTCTTCTTTATTATTATTATTATTATTATTATTAATTACACATCTTTTCCCACAATTCTTAAAAACAAGACTTCCAGACTCATCAGCTCTGAGCAGATTTACCAAATACAATTTTTTCTTTCTTAAATCACAAAAAAGTAAATATGTTTTCCGTACTGATTAATCATTACAGGACCAGCTTAATAATTCAATACCTCAAAATAATTGTCAATTAAACATATTCTCAGCTTCTTTATAGATAATATCTTTCTTATCTGCCTGCAAGATTGCAGGCAAGAGGGTTTCCTTACTTAAGCCATATAACCATATGTCCATTCCACTTATCACTCCAATATTCAATTATAGGTTTCCATTCTTCTCTAAAGTTTTCGACTGAACGATGTTTAACCCAACTTGCAAGTTGCTCCATTTGAGCCACTTCAAGTAATTTAAGCATCCACTCTTCTTGGCCTGGGATTGTATGCTGTTTCCAATGTTTTGCATAAACAATCCTTGCCATGGTGGCCATGTAAAGCATAATGTTCTTAAATTTTCTTGGAAACTCTATGTCAAATATATTCAGCAAATACAATTCTGGACTTAATTTAAAATTTTCCTTAATGATCTTAATAATCTCCTCATGTATGCTTAACCAAAATTTCTTTGCTGCTTTACATGTCCACCACATGTGGAAGAATGAGCCATTAATTTCCCCACACTTCCAACAGTTAGGTCTCACTTCATTATACATTTTTGCCAGCTTCACTGGGGTCAGGTACCATTGGAACATAAGCTTATAACATTTTTCTCTCAGTTCATTATTTAAAATCTTCATGGTGGCTTCCCCCAGTCTTCAGAGCTCCTGTCCCAAAGAAGCAAGATTGGTCCCCTCTATGGTAACCTTTTGGTAGCAAGTATTTTTTTAAAAAAATCCAACAGGTCTTTGAGAACTGAGTGTTTATGAGGAAAATCTTTTCCTGATATGTTTTATATTGTTCATATTTCATGCTTTTGAAGGGATTTTAAAAAAATTAACTACTTTTAATTGCATCAATACTTTAGTTATATGTTGAGTTACCAGTTTTCAGGGCTTGGCTGTGAGTCCCAGGGCCTGGCTGTGAGTTCCAGGGCCTGGGCCCTTTTCTCCAGCCCTCAGGGATGATGATGTATGTGGGGGGGGGGTTGGATCTCCAGGTGATAAAGTGCCTTGATAAGAATCATAGAATCATAGAATTGCAGAGTTGGAAGAGACCACAAGGGCCATCCAGTCCAACCCCCTGCCATGCAGGAAATCATGATCAAAGCATCCCTGACAGATGGCCATCCAGCCTCTGTTTAAAGACCTCCAAGGAAGGAGACCCCACCACGCTTTGCGGGAGTGTGTTCCACTGCCGAACAGCTCTGACTGTCAAAATGTTCCTCCTAATGTTGAGGTGGAATCTCTGTTCCTGGAGCTTGCATCCATTGCTCCGTGTTCCATTCTCTGGAGCAGCAGAAAACAAGCCTGCTCCATCCTCAACGTGACACCCCTTCAAATACTTAAACAGGGCTATCATATCACCTCTTAACCGTCTTTTTTCCAGGCTAAACATACCCAGCTCCCTAAGTCTCTCCTCATAAGGCATCATTTCCAGACCTTTCACCATTTTAGCTGCCCTTCTTTGCACACACTCCAATTTGTCAATATCCTTTTTGAATTGTGGTGCCCAGAACTGGACACAGTATTCTAGGTGAGGTCTGACCAAGGCAGAATAGAGCAGCACTATTACTTTCCTTGATCTAGACACAATACTTCTATTGATGCAGCCCAAAATCGCATTGGCCTTTTTTAGCTGCCACATCACACTGTTGACTCATGTTCAACTTGTGGTCTACTAGGACTCCTAGATCCCTTTCGCATGTAGTCTCATTCAGCCAGGTCTCCCCCATCCTATATCGATGCATTTCATTTTTTCGCCCTAAGTGCAGTACCTTACACTTCTCTGTATTGAATTTCATTTTGAGTGTGTTTGTGTTTGAATGTGTTTGTGTGTGTTTGGGAGAGGTACCTATATATTTTTGTGTCTTGCTGGCCAGCACAACTACTTTGGAAAGGCTGCTTTAGACTCTCCAGAGGGTCCTCCTGAGCCACTCCTCCCCTCCCTCCTCCCTGCCTCAGACATCACTAAGGACCATCTCTTGATCACACATGCTATTCCAGAGGGTGTCTTGATGAGGAACCAAGTGTCCTGTACTTGCATTCTCAGATGTATTAACCAGCAGTTTCAGAGTTACACAGAAAACTAATAGCACAATAATCCAGAAAGCATATCATACAAAGTTGTTGCTCAGAATGGAGACCCAGAAGATAGACAGTATACTAAGAGGAGTTTGCAATCTAGGAAATCTGGCAGGCTTCAAAGCTATTGGTTACCTACCATCCCGTGATCTTTTCTTCCCAGGCAATTGTGCCTCCTCTTGCTCTGAGACAACTCCTGCAGCTGCCTGTCTACTTATCTCCCAGTTCATAGAGATGGGATACTTCCTTAACCAGTACAGGGAAATGAAAACACAGTTAACAGCAAGTAATGTCACAGACTGACACAAAAATGGTAGGAATAGGCACTTTCAGGGACCAATCTGGACACCAGGAAAACTCTGCTGTGTGAGCTGAGGCGAGCTATGGTCCATACATCAGTCTCTGATTCTGACCCAGTTTGTAGATTACAAAACATAACTATTTCACAAATAGGAGGAGATGCCACTGTCTCTGAAGAGGAATAACCTAGCCATAGTAACCTCACTATTAGGCTACTGTAACACACTTTACATGGAGCTGCCCATGAAGATGACTTGGAAGCTTCAGCTAGTGCAAAATGCTAGACTGCTAGATTGAAGTGACACATAGGACTTTATCAGATGCATAAAATATGGTGCCATAACGATGCCACATAACTCTGAAAGGGTGCACATATCAGACAACGTTGCCCTTTCTTGGTTATGTCCCTGCCAAGACCCATAGTTTTTTATTGAGTTCTTCAGCCGTCAATAGATCTCCCATGGTGCTTTCGTGCTGGCATTGCTGGTGTGTGAAACCTTGTGCCATTGTACTCACGTCAATGGAGCGTCAATGGCTGGTCCGGCCAGAATACTCCCGGGTGAGATCACGATAGCCAGGTAAGTGACACAATTTTTATGACCCTCCCCAGGTTACTTGGGACCTTTAAAGTGTGTGTATGTGCGCTAAAAAGTTTTCTGTCTTATTTTTGTTTTGCTTTTTTTAAAAAAAAAATTCCGGTGCAATGAAGTCTTGCGATAATCTGTTCACTTCCTCTTTATTGCCAGGGAAGCCTTTGCTGGCATTCTTTTGGTGGCATAAAAATGGATTTTTTTTATGCCAGCAAAAGAACACTTTTAAGGGGCTTGTCTGATAAAGTCCATAGACTCAACATTATGCCAGCCTTGAAGGAGTTGCATTGGCTGTTGATGTGCTTCTGATAAGAATTCAAGGTGTTTCTGCAAAACTTTCAGAGCCCTACATGTCTGGGGACATAGAATCATAGAATTGTAGAGTTGGAAGATACCACGAGGGCCATCCAGTCCAATCCCCTGCCACGCAGGAAATCTTGATCAAAGCATCCCCACAGATGGCCATCCAGCCTCTGTTTAAAGACCTCCAAGGAAGGAGACCCCACCACGCTCCAAGGGAGCATGTTCCACTGCCGAAGAGCTCTTACTGTCAAAAAGTTCCTCCTCATGTTGAGGTGGAATCTCTGTTCCTGGAGCTTGCATCCATTGCTCTGTGTTCCAGTCTCTGGAGCAGCAGAAAACAAGCCTGCTCCATCCTCAACATGTCACCCCTTCAAATACTTAAACAGGGCTATCATATCACCTCTTAACCATCTTTTTTCCAGGCTAAACATACCCAGCTCCCTGAGTCTCTCCTCATAAGGCATGGTTTCCAGACCTTTCCCCATTTTAGTTGCTCTTCTCTGGACATGCTCCAAATTGTTAATATCCTTTTTGAATTGTGGTGCCCAGAACTGGACACAGTATTCTAGGTGAAGTCTGACCAAGGCAGAATAGAGCCTCACTATTACTTCCCTTGATCTAGACACTACACTTTATTGCTGTAGCCCAAAATCGCATTGGCCTTTTTAGCTGCCGCATCACACTGTTGACTCATGTTCAACTTATGGTCTACTAGGACTTCTAGATCCCTTTCACACATAGTTTCGTTCTGCCAGGTCTCCCCCATCCTATATCTATGCATTTCATTTTTCCACCCTAAGTGCAGTACCTTACATTTCTCCGTATTGAATTTCATTTTGTTAGCTTTGGCCCAACTCTCCAGCCTACCCAGGTCATTTTGAATGTTGATCCTGTCCTCTAGGGTATTAGCTAGTTCTCCTAATTTGGTGTCATCTGCTAATTTGATAAGTATGCCCTAATTCCATCATCCAAGTAATTGATAAAGATGTTGAATAGCACTGGGCCCAGGACAGAACCCTGTGGCACCCCATTGGTCACATCTTTCCAAGATGAAGAGGAGCCACTGCTGAGCACCCTTTGGGTTTGACCAGTCAACAAATTACAACCCCCCCTAAGAGTTGCATTGTCTAGCCCACAGGTTACTAACATTTTTGCAAGAATGTCATGGGGAACCTTGTCAAAGGCCTTACTGAAATCCAGGTATGCGATATCCACAGCGTTCCCTTCATCCACCAAGCTGGTAATTTTATCAAAAAAAGAGATCAGATTAGTCTGGCATGACTTGTTTCTCTGAAACCCATGTTGACTTTTTGTGATTATGGCATTGCCTTCTAAATGTTCACAGACTCTCTGTTTAATGATCTGCTCTAGAATCTTCCCTGGTATTGATGTCAGACTAACTGGACAATAATTGTTGGGATCCTCTTTTTTTCCCTTTTTGAAGATGGGGACAACGTTTGCCCTCCTCCAGTCTGCTGGGACTTCTCCTGTTCTCCAGGAGTTCTCAAAGATTATTGCCAATGCCTCTGGGATTACATTTGCCAGCTCTTTTAATACTCTTGGATGTAGTTCATCTGGTCCTGGAGATTTAAATTTATTTAGATTAAGAAGGTACTGCTGTACTACCTCTTTGCTTATTCTGTGCTGGATTTCCCCTATTGTGTCCACTGTACCATTCTCCTCAGTTTGGTCCCCCTTTTCATTTTCTGAAAACACTGATGCAAAGAAGGTGTTGAGTAATTCTGCCTTTTCTCTGACCAGTGTTAACATTTTACCATCTTCCCCATGTAGTGGCCCTACCATTTCCTTCTTCCTCCTTCTGCTGCGGACATGCCAAAAAAAAAAAAACAAAAAAAACCCCTTTTTATTGTTCTTAACCTCTCTAGCAAGCCTGAGCTCATTCTGCACTTTAGCTTTTCTGACCTTACTCCTACACGTGTTCGCTATCTGTTTGAATTCTTCTTTGGTGATTTCCCCCTTTTTCTATTTGCTTTACATGTTCCATTTAAAACTTAGCTCCATTGAAAGTTCTTTAGTCATCCATCCTGGTTTCTTGAGACACCTCCCATTTTTCTTCCTCATTGGTACTGTTTGAAAGTGTGCCTTCAGAACTCCCTTTTGAGAAAATCCCATCCATCTTGAAGTCTCTTCTCTTTTAGTGTTCCTGACCATGGGATCACCCCCAGTATTTCCCTGAGTTTATTGAAATCAGCTCTCCTAAAGTCAAGAATGTGTGTCTGACTATGCCTGGCTTCTCCTTTCCATTGTATAACAAACTCCAGGAGAACATGATCACTCTCACCTAAGGATACCACCACTTGCACCCCATTAACCAGATCATCCCTGTTGGTTAGGATCAGATCTAAAACAGCTGACCCCCTTGTTGCCTCTTCCACCTTTTGGACCATGAAATTGTCTTCCAGGCAAGTAAGGAATTTGCTAGACATTGAAGTTTTGGTTGAGTTAGATTGCCAGCAAATATCAGGATAGTTGAAGTCACCCATGACTACTACATCTCTCCTTTTTGCATGTGTGTTCATCTGTTCTAGATAGGCATCATCCAATTCCTCCATCTGACTTGGGGGTCTGTAGTAGAGTCCCACAATAACATCCCTGTTGTTTCCCTCCCCTTTAATTTTTATCCAGATGCTCTCCACCTGGCTTCCAGTATTGATGTCATGGATCTCTTCACTTGTATAAATATCACTGACATATAATGCTATTCCTCCTCCTTTCCAGTTTGGCCTGTTACTCTTATAAAGGTTATACCCCTCTATTCCTACATTCCAATCATGTGACTCATCCCACCAGGTTTCATAATGCCTATTATATCATATTTGTTTTGTAGTGCTAGGAGTTCAAGTTCATCTTGCTTATTTCCCATGCTCTGTGCATTAGTGTAGAGACATCTAAGACCATGTGTTCCCTTTATTTGCTGCCTGTGCAAGTTTTTTTTCCTCCCACTGTTGGGTCCTTGTGCTGTTTGCCTTGCTCCCTCTATGACAGTTTGACTATTTATTCCAGCCCTTTTGCCTTCCAGAATACTATCTCCCTCCCCCATATGACTCAGTTTAAATCCCTCCTGATCAAATTCTTGAGACTGTAGGTAAAAATATTTTTGCCAGCTGTTGTGAGATGCACCCCATCTCTTGCCAGAAGTCCCCCCGCATGGAAGTGCAGTCCATGATCCATGAATCCAAATTGTTCTCGTCAACACCATCTACACAGCCAGTTGTTTACATCGGCTATTTTCCTCTCCCTTCCTGGACCATGCCCTTCAACTGGAAGAATAGACAAGATGACAACCTTTTCATCCATTTCTTTCAGCTTCCTACCCAGAGCCTTATAATCTCTTCTGAACTTCAGAAAGGGTAATGATCTGTAGGCTTGACAAGTCTTGTCTGCCTCTCCATCACATCACGGATCTTTGTCCCAGGGAGACAACACAGCTCCCGAGACATCTTGTCAGGCCCACAAACCACTGCTTCTGTACCCCGTAGCAAGGAGTCCCCCACCACCACCACAAGCCTCCCCCGAGGCTTTGCAGCTGCTGTTCCTTGCGGTGGTATGCTCAAGGTCCCCTGCTCTGCCCGTGAAGTCTGTCCATGCTGTTCTTCCTCATTGTCCTTGCTAAGGGAGAGGCCTTCGAATCAATTCTCTAGCTGCAAGCTCTTTGAAGAAACCCTGGATTTTCTTGTTCTGTGTGTGACATTCCTCCAACTGTCTACCTCATGTGTCTGTGAAGTGACCCTCTCCTCTGCAGCCACTTCCTCTGTGTGGTCCCTGTCCAAAGACTCTTTGTTCTGTTCTGTCCAGGAAAACCTCTTGCTCACGAATCTGTTGAAGTGTAGCTACCCATGTCTCCAGCTGCTGGACTTTCTCCTCCAAGAGGGCTACCAAGTTGCGCTTGGTGCATGTGAAGTTCCCCACGTCTGTAGACAAGAAGACAAACATCACACAAGTGTTGCAGGTGACTGCAGCAGTCCCCTCAGTGTCCATGGTGAGAGCTTTTAGGTAATCTAAGAACTCTTAGATAATGCTGAGAACTCTAAGCTGTACTTTTAGGTATGCTGTATTCTTGTTTGGGCACTAAAATTTGCGCGCCATTAGGCGCGAACCTCAGCAATAAGCACCCTCTCCCAACAATTTAAAAAAAAATTCAAACTCACCCACTAAAAATGGCTGTCCAGAAGCTGCTCTCCTTCTTCTCCCTGGCAGGAAACTGGCCTGGAAAGCCTTCACTCAAAATGGCTGTCAAGAAGCTGCTCTCCTTCTTCTCCCTGGCAGGAAACTGGCCTGGAAAGCCTTCAGTCAAAATGGCTGTCCAGAAGCTGCTCTCCTTCTTCTCCCTGGCAGGAAACATCAATACATAAAGGAGCACCTTTACCTAGATAAGCCTGTCCAAGGACCATGATCTGCTGGACATATTTTGCATCCCACCAGTGGGAGATATAATGTGTGTGACGACATGGGAGAAGGCCTACTCTGTGTAGTGCCCCAGTTATGAAATGTCTTCCCTTTGAGGCTCTTCATTCTGACACCCAAGTTAAAACACAGCTTTATCTTAAAGCTTTTGGGGAATCGCTGATTTATTTCATATGTTCAGTTTTAAACTGCTTGAATGTTTAAACCTGTTTTAATTTGTCAAGTTGTTAAATATGGTTTTTATGGTTATGTGCCATCAAGGATGGCCTTTGTGTTCTCTTCCAATTCAATGATTATAGGATTCTAATTTTCAGTAGAGCGAGTGTGGTGTAGTGGTTTTAGAGATGGACTACAACTCTGGAGACCAGAGTTTGAATCCCTGCTTGGCCATGGATGTTGGGGCATAGAAAGACGCCCTGTGTCAACCATGACCACCTGCAGAGTTGTTCCATGTCAACAGGACGCCAAGGAGAAGGTTTCTGGAGAGAATTCTGCAAAAGACTTCAGGCTGAGAAGGAAAAATTCCTTCACTCCAGCACACTGCCTTGAGCTTTGGCTTGCCAAATAAAGACAGCAACAAGGCCAGCCTTCACTCAACTTGAGGGCTTTAATCTTTGTTTGAAGTATATTTACAATATATATACAAAGTATAGGACATCCGTCTCTAATACTCATAAATCTCTCTCAAACCAACAAACTGCTTCACCAACCACCATCCACAACAAACCCACACTGGAGATCATTCCCATCTCCTTTTTATAGGCAGTTAAACAATGCCTGTTACATCATACTCTCAAGTGCTGACTCATACATACACCTGCCACTGGAGCTTAACTACTTTCATTACTAAGCTTACAGCTCCATCTTGTCGTCACATTCATGTCATTTCCTGACATTCCCCTCCAAATGACATGTAGTGTGTCCCATGTGTCATTTACACCTATCCTTTTATATACTGTGACCTTACTCGCTGATATCTCTAGAGTCTGTGACTCCATTCCCATTCTTTACAATGCCACAGTGTTTTCTGAGACCTTGATAGCCCATGCTACTGACCCACCTGGCTCTGGCTTCCCTGGTGCTATCATTTGTCAATTTCCTTTTACTTACAGGCCTGACCATTCCACCAAACATATCCTGGCTATACTCTGCCACACACACCAGAGCTTTGGTTTTCTTCTACCCCTCCTGCTTAGTGCATGTTCTCCTGGCTCTTTCTGGAGTGTTTTCAGTTCTTTTTACTGCTGTCACAGAAGAGGCTTGTCCCTGCTTTACTATGAAGAACTTTCCCTTCTGAGCCCTCATGGGAATCAGGAATGTACCTCAACCACCCTCAGTGTCACTGCTACTAACACTGGCCTGAGTGTCTTTCCCATGAGTCTCAACTTGTTCTTGTTTCACAGTCACTATCTCCGGTTTTGGTTGCAAGTCTAATGAAGTGCTAGGCTCTTCTGGAGTACCAGGCACCTTAAAAGTGCCCTGTTTACTCAAAATTCCAGGCTGTTGTGACACACCTGGTTTCTCATCTAAGACATCCCTGGATTTTCCCTCCATTTCCATTGTTCTTATCTACTACACTGGCTTTCTGTTTTACATCAACATTTTGGTCAGGGTATACTCTCTTCCACCCAGCATGAGTCTCAAACTTAGCACTCCTTGAATACAAAATCCTATTCCCATCCAACAGGAACCTGTACTTGTTCCCCTCATTGCCCACAAAATGGAACCTTTGGCTTTGGGGCTGATTCTTTTTCCTGAACTGAGGAGGAATGTACACTGATGCAAATTGTCCAAACACTCTTTAGTACTTTAGGTTTGGTGTTCTTCCATACAATAAGTAGCATGGTGTTTGGTTTATCGCGCTGCACCATGACCTATTTATAATATGACAAGCGGTTTTTGTTGCTTCTCCCCACAAATTAGCTGGTGCTCCAGAATCCTCTAACATACAATCCCTTATTTGGTTTTTCATCCCAATCCTATGTTCAGCCAAACCATCCTCAGCTGGACATTCAGGATTTGTAGTTTTATGTTGGATCCCTTTCCGCCCAAACCACTGCTGCAAATTACTACTTAAGAATTCCCCACCTCTGTCAGTCACAACAGTGCCAACCTTGTAGGGAAACTCCCTTTCAACAGAATTGACCCATTTTTTTTTATCATATCAGCAGCCTTGCTTTTGGTTTTGAGCATTGCCACATAGGTAAATCTGGTATGCCTATCTACTATCAATAGGGTAAACCTGCTACCTCCTATACTCTTTACTTGATGTGGCCCTGATAAATCTGCATGTACAACCTGAAAAGGCCTCTGGGTTATGCATTTGCTCACCTTCGCTACAGGATAAGCCTTGACCTTTACCTTTTTTACAAATATCACAGTCCAGGTAACTTTTACAGTTCTCTACCTTGAACTCTGGGCAAACATTCTCTAGGTTTCTCAAACCTTTGAAGCTTATATGGCCCATAACTCTATGAAGGTAATGAGCACACCCATCATGCAGTGGCTTATTTGTTACATTCCCAAACTGAACCTGTGCTACCATTTGATAAATGTGATTTTTCTTTATGGCTTTACCACATACTACTCCCTCCTTGGATACAATCCCTTCATCTCCTTTGAAAAGGATTTCATATCCATCACTGGTTAGGGATGCCACACTTACAAGGCTATTTTGTAGTTTTGGTGCACACAGTACATTATGAAATACCTTGTTTAAACCAGGGATTAATACAGACCCTTGAATCTCTACACTGCCAGATTCACTATCTGCAAATACCACAGTGTCCACTGGTGCTGGGTTTGGGCTCTGTAGTTTTTCCCTATCAGGGGTCATATGGTGAGAACACCCACTGTCTTTTCTTTTTCTTTGTGAGGTCTGTCCTTTCTTTGCTGCAGAGACCTTAGGACAGTTCTTTATCAAATGTCCGGTCTCTCCACAGGAAAAACATCTCCGTGTTCTGCAGACAGCAGCACTCCCTTCCTCAGACAAGGACGTGGATTTGTTGGTTGGTTGTCTCCTCCAGCTGGTCACTCCCTTGAAGCTCTCCTCCGAGTCTCTCCTCTGTGCCTCTTCCAATATTCTGGATGCCACGAGGTCGACATTAAAAATCAGCTTCAGCTACTCCTTGGTGATTGTAGATTAGAAACTCCCATTCACTGTTTAGACTACTCAGGAGTATAAAAGCTTTTTGGGTTTCTTCTATTTGGATGACACGCTCGCTGCACTCTGCAAAATTATCCTGCATCCTTTTTAAATGGACAAGCATGGATTCACCTTCCTGCTGTTTACAACAATACAGCTTTCCACTGCACAGCATTTTTGACAAGGCTCCAGCTGGTTGGTTAACACTCTCAAGAGCTTTCCAGATTTTCAAACACTGACCTTTTATCTCTGATATTATTCAGCTGATTTGGTTCTACAGCTAGAATAATGGTAGCTCTAGCTTTCTCGTCACCTATTGATTCATCTTCATTAGCAGGGCCAGGTTGTTTCTTTACATAGTCCCATAAGTCCTGCTTTATTAGCAAAGCCTGCATGTAAATTTTCCAGGAAGCATAGTTCTTTTCAGACAGCTTTTCAAAACTGACTGCTGTTTCCATGTTTGCACTGAGTCTGCGACTTAAACAGATGCAAACAAACACACTGATAACAGTCCAAGCAGGCTGCCAAAAACAATTAGCTTTCCAAAGCAAACAGATAAGAGCAGAGTCCGTGAGTAGACACACTTAACTCACTCCTTTTCAGGACTTTTCTATTCAGTCCTTCAGGAACACAAAACAGCTCACCAATTGCAGAACTATATCTCCCACAGCTTCTCAAGTGTTGTCCATGTGGACACTGGGCCAATAACCCTTGTTGGGGCATAGAAAGACGCACTGTGTTCACCATTACCACCTGCAGAGTTGTTCCACGTCGACAGGATGCCAAGGAGAAGGTTTTCTGCAGAGACTTCTGCAAAAGACTTCAGGCTGAGAAGGAAAAATTCCTTCACTCCAGCACACCGCCTTGAACTCTGGCTTGCCAAATAAAGACAGCAACAAGGCCAGCCTTGTTCAGCTTGGTCAATTTGAGGGCTTTAATCTTTGTTTGCAGTATATTTACAATATATATACAGAGTATAGGACATCCGTCTCTAATACTCATAAATCTCTCTCAAACCAACAAACTGCTTCACCATCCACAACAAACCCACACTGGAGATCATTCCCATCTCCTTTTTATAGGCAGTTAAACAATACCTGTTACATCAGGCATATCAAGTGTGCATACTCTCAAGTGCTGACTCTCACACACACCTGCCACTGGAGCTTAACTACTTTCATTACTAAGCTTACAGCTCCATCTTGTGGTCACATCCATGTCATTTCCTGACAATAGAAACCTATTGGGTGACCTTGGGCAAGTCACACTCTCTCATCCTCAGAGGAAGGCAATAGCAAACCCCCTCTGAAAAAATCTTGCCAAGAAAACCCCATGATAGGTTCAGTTTAGGGTTGCCATAAGTCAGAAACAACTTGAAAGCACACAAGGAGGAGGAGGAGGAGGAGACATCAAGAATGAGAGACCTCCAAGACCCCAGTCATCAACAGCCCCAGCTCAAGTCTTGCATGCTTAGGGCTGTGGTTTCTCTGGTTGACTTAATCCACCTCTACTGAGATTTTTCTCTTCTCTAAAAGCTCTCAACTTTTTGCAGCATTATTTTCTTTTACAATGAGCCATATCTTCTCATGATATGTCCAAAATATGATTTGTTGTTACCGTTGTGTGTCTTCAGGTCATTTCTGACTTAAGACAACCCTACAGTGAAGCTATCACAGGGTTCTCTGGGTCTAAGAGTCTGTGACTTGGCCAGAGTCACCCAGTGAGTTTTCTTAATCCAGCAGGGATTTGAACCCTGGTCTCCAGAGTCATAGTTGAACCCTCAAACCACTATGTCATGTTGGCTCCCAAAATATGATAGCCTCATTTTAATCATTTTGGCTTCTAGTGAGAGTTCAGGTTTGACTGGATCTCTTATTTATCTTTTTGGAAATGCATGATGTTCAGAAGACTCTCCTCCAGCATCACATTCCAAATGATTGTATTTTTTTTCCTGTCAACTTTCTTCATTGTCCAGGTTTCACATCCATACATAGAAATCAGAACTACAGTGATATGGATGATACCAACTTTCTTATCCAAAGATATGTATGCTTACTTGAGGATCTTATTCAGTTTCTTCTTAGCCACCCTTTTGTGTCTTCACCTGACTGAGGACTGATTCTGTGTGTAGTTTGTTGAAATTATTCTGATTGTTTCAACGTTTATTTAATAATATAAATTTGGTATATGAATAATAATACTGTGCCTGAACTGGCAGAAAAAAGCATCTAGGTTTTCAGTGCTGGAGAAGGTGTGATTTTAAGACTGGAATTTGACTAATGTGAAGGGGTTATCTTGAACAAATTAGGTCACTGGAATAAGGTTTCAAACTAGAACTAATTTTGTGTGAGAGTTTCCACAAAGTGTCTTACTCTCAGCCCAATATCAGTCACCTCTGTCTCTCTGAAATGGCTGAGCAACGTTTGAGCAAGCAAATCAAGCTCTGCACTTGGTGGTATTTTGCATATTCAGAATGCTGTACAAACATTAATTAATTAATCCTCATAACTTCCTTGCAAGGTGGGAGTGTTTATCTCCGCCTGACAGATGGAAGAAAATACAGAAAGGTTAAGTAAAATGAGGAAAAATTGGAGATGGGGAGGTGTGCTAGTTAATTTGGAATTGCACTTTGCACTGTTTGTAAAATTAGAAGGTGAACAGTTGGCTTTCTTTGCACCCTCAAAGAAGGGAAGAGCCCTGTAGTTAACATCCGCTTATGGCAGAAGAATTCACAATGTGGAAATAGGTTAGAACTGAGGCCAGTGAGACAGGGTCTGATCAGTACTCAGTGCTGAAATCTATTTTTTAAGGATTTTTGAACAAAGTAATTTCAGATAGACAGCACTGGGGCTGGTCAGTAGAGGCTGGTGCCATCCATGTCAGTGGGGGGATGATAAAACCATACCAGGTTTGGCTGGTTTTGAAGGAGCTATCCAAGGTGCTGGGCCTATTTAGAATTCAGGTTCAGCACCACAGAGAGTTCCTTCAAAGCCTAGATTTAAACCATGAGTGGATTCAACATCATCCCACTGACATGAGAGCCACCAGCCTCCAGCATGGTTGGTGTGTGAGCTGCTGGCAATTCTGGGTGTTGGAAGCTGAGAACCAGCACAAGGAGACTAGGGACTTTATCAGATGCACGAAAGACAGTGTCATAATGATGCAGCATAAATGCGAAAGGGTGCACAGATCAGACAACATCGCCCTTTCACATTTATATCCTGTCAAAATCCTGTGCCTTTTTATTGACAGCTGAAGTTGTCGATAGATCCCCTGTGGCACCTTCGTGCTGGCATTGCCAACGTCCAAAACCTCGGGCCATTGAAATCTCATCACTGCAGCAAGAATGGGTGGTCTGGCGTGAACACATCCGGGTAAGATCAGGACATCCAGGTAAGTTTCGCTCTTTTTATGACCCTCCACAGGTTACGTGGGACTTCTAAAGTGTGTTTAGGTGCTTTGTGCAATTTTTTATGTGTTAGTTTTGTTTTTGTTTTTGAAATTCCCACATGATGAAGTCTCGTGGGATTTCAAATGAGGAAATGAAAGGGGGGTCCATTCATTTTGTCTTTATTGCCAGGGCTGCCTTTGCCAGGAGAGGAAGGTAAGTGCGGAGGGGGGGGAGCATTCTTTTGCTGGCATAATTTTTTTTATGCCCGCAAAAGAACATTTAAAGGGGCTAGTCTGATAAACTCCAAAGAATAGATCTTAGCAAAATAGTTCTTGTTGTCATACCATCTGGACATTCTGGGAGCTAGGTTGGTTCTAAGGGTTGCCAGATTTCAGGGCCTTTCCTTCAGTCATCAGGGCAAGGGAGAGGAACCACAGGGTGGGAATGTTGCCTTGAAAGGTTTGTGTGTGTCAGATTTGTTGTTTTTTATTGAATGACATACTCTGTACAACTATGGTTGATGTGTGATATACTTAACATCATCATCAGGAGCTGGCTCTCACATCATCATCCTTGTAGTGCAACTAAGATCCATCTCCTGTAATATCACAAGGGGTCATCCCTATGTCTCTGATTTTGGCTCTGAAATCTCAGGGCCAATGATAGTCCTGACTTGGCAACACTAGTGAGCAATGGTGATGCCACTGAGCATGATGCATGATGTGTCAGGAGTGCAAGGGTGGTTTAGTGGTTTGAGTGTTAACTAGGACTCTGGAGACCAGGGTTTGAATCCCTGCCCTGCTGTGGAAACCCACTGGGCAAATTCCACTCTCTCAGCCTCAGAGGAAGGCAACGGCAAACCTCCTCTGAACAACTCTTGCCAAGAAAATCCCATGATAGGGTCACCTTAGGCCTCCCATAAGCTGGAAATGACTTTAAGGCACACAACAAAGTATGATATTGGCAAGCTTTTCCCCCCAGTTCTCTTTCTCATTTATGCCTAACATCGAATCCACCCTTCTCTACAGCAGCTGACACCTTAGCCTTCTTGCTCACAGTCCACAGCATCTGCCATCAGCAGAGCTTGGAAAAGTTATGTTGGGAGGCTATTTTTTCCAGAATACCCTTACCACAGAATCATAGAGTTGGAAGAGACCACAAGGGCCATCTAGTCTAACCCCCTCCCATGCAGAGGTACCCAATCAAAGCATTCCTAACAGATAACCATCCAGCCTCTGTTTAAAAACCTCCAAAGAAGGAGACTCCACCACACTCTGAGGCAGTGTGTTCCACTGCTGAACAGCTCTTACTGTCTGGAAGTTCCTCCTAATGTTTAGGTGGCATATCTTTTCCTGTAGTTTGAGTCCATTGCTCCATGTCTTAGTCTCTGCAGCAGCAAAAAACAAGCTTGATCTATCCTCAGTATGACATCCCTTTAAATATTTAACCATGGCTCTTTAACTGGTCACTTTGGAGTTGCAATCCAAAAAGCAACTTTTCCAAGCTCTGCTTTAAACATGGAGTTCACAGTTCAGAGACTCACACCTGTAACCAATATGAAAGTATTGCTGTCTAAGTAGAGTTGTCGATTAAGCAGGGTTCTGTACACACAGAGAGATGGGGAGAGAGGAAGAGAGAAAAGGGAAACAGTCTTTTTGTGTCTTGCCATAAAATCTTAGCTCTGTCTGACCTTAGTTTCACATATATTTCTCCTGTTCTTAAGCACAAAGCCCACTCTACCCATTTTTTTTTTTAAAAAAGCCTCATTTCCAACTTTTGAAACTTGAAGCATACGTCACGTCACATTGTGCATGGGTGATGATTAAATCTTCTCAGCATCATTGGCTACTGGACGCTGCCTGCTCTTTCTTTGCCCTGCTGCTTTGAATATTCCCTCCTCACCTCTTCAGAGAGATGAAAAGGAGCCTTCTGAAACCTGCAAGGCGTCTAACATCTCTCAAATCTCTTGAAGCCACCGAGTTTTAGAAATGACCTCAAGAGGACCAATATTACACAGGAACCTCTCCTGGTGTATTCCAAAGCAGGCTGGGTATGACATATCTCTAGAAGGCATGTAAGATCTCCATACTTCAAAACCTATTGCTCGAAATATCTCTTGTCTAAAAATACAGGGGCTGATTCAGTTACCGTATCCCCCCCCCTCGGGGATTAAAAAAATACGATTCAAGATAAAATATATTTCATCCAAAAGGAAACTAATTCCAAGTCTGTTCTAGCCAATCTGTTCAAGTGCATAAGTCTTCATTTATTGTTTTCTGTAATTGAAATCATGGTATGTGACTGGTAATCTTGTTTTTCTCTGTTCCAGATAAATCTGTAATATTTGGGGAGGGGAGTTTAAAAGGAGACAGTTGTTATTTTTGTTTTCAAAAATGCCACAGTTCTTTTCACAGATTCTGGTTCAGTGATATAGATATGATAATCAGAATACTATATCACACTTGTGTAGTGGAAATCTACATTCACGGTTAAGTGGGGCTGTGCTGCCGCACCCTTCTGCTAAATGCCAACATGGCATTGTTGTTGTTGTGTGCCTTCAAGTCATTTCTGACATATGGTGACCATAAGGCAGGCTTATCATGGGGTTTTCTTGGCAAGATTTTTTCAGAAGGGGTTTGCCTTTGCCTTCCACAGAAGCTGAAAGAGTATGACTTGCTCAAAGCCACCCAGTGGATTTCCATGGCTGACCGGGGGATTCGAACCCTGGTTTCCCAGCATCCTAGTCCAATGCTCAAACCACTACACCAACTGCATATCTGTGAATGTGCTTGCTGTTTCCTCAATCCCAGTGAATCAAATGGCATGCTGATGGCCCTGACAAGTAGTTGCACACCATCCAACAATGCACAACTGCAACAGATACACTTGCAGAACTCTGCTTATTCAACTGTGAACTAAATACAGATGTTACACCATGCCCCCAAAGTACCACCACATGCATAAAGGGAAATTAGGTGTACATAAAACACCAACAGAATGCTAGCCGTTATATTCAAAGAAAAGACTCAGCAGGAAAACACTTGTTTGGTTATGTAGGCAGGATAAACAGCTTAGCATCTCCATTTAAAAGGCTCTGGTATCCAGTGATATCTGAGCTATGCTGGTGGTGGCATAATAGCATAATTGCCAGACAGGTCAAAACCGAAGGGTCTGACAAAGAGTGTCAAAGGACAGGATGGGCCTTATGGCAACCATCCTAGGAGAAGGAAAACTCTAATCCCAAACCCGGGCAGACGGTGCTCGTCCAACCCTGTAAGGTCAACCATCTAAAAGAAGGAAACTCGAATCAAACCCACGACCCACGGACCTCGCTGCTACTGTCCATGCTTGCAAGGCCACATCAGATGAACCTTTGGTTTAAAGGGTGAGGCCAGTTCTGTGCACGCTGCGCTCCACCAGAAAAATCCATTGCACAGACTTGAAGGACAAATCCAATGAAACAACAAAACAGAAAGAATCACAACCCAGAAACACCACCCAGGGAGACCTTCTGCTGTGCTTTCTGCAACCGGACTTGTTTATCTTGGATTGGCCTTTTTAGTCATCAGTGCACTTGCAAAAAGCATGGGATGAGTCCTTCCTGAATCTTCGTTTGTGAAGAAAAGCCGGGGGGGGGGGTATCCAGTGATGGGAAGCACCACCAGAGACTCTGACAAGCTAATATTAGATTGGGTAAACAATATGGGGATAGATAAATATACAAACTGGAATCCTGTTGTGGATTTATGTCAGAGTAAATGCCATTCCGCAAGGTGGCTGCACTTTCCTAGAGGTGGTTCAAGTGTAGACTCTTATTCAGGATTGCACAAACCCCGTGACACCAATGTAGACCATTGTGTAAGCCTAGGGGAAGCTTTCTAAGAAAGTGGCTCGTAACCTTTTCTTTACCAGGAACCCCCTTTAAATATCTTTTGTTGCCCTATGCATTAGGTAAATTCAAGTGATCAAAGCCATTTCCAGAGTGGAGATGGCCATATTGTGCCTGCCTGCCATGCTCCTGTTAGCAGTGTATGAGCTACCCCCTCTCAGTTTATGAGAAGCCTCTCAGAAAAAGAGTTGGCAACCCTAATTCAAGTTTAACATGACTCATTCAAGGATAATATAGTTGAATGCAGAGGAATCACAGAATTACAGACTTGGAAGGGGCTCAGTGGGCACTCAGGTCCAACTCCCTACTGAACGCAGGATCCCCAGCATGTAGCTGTCCAGCCTCTTTTTGAAGACATCCAGAGAAGGAGACCTCATCACCTCTCTAGGCAATTAGTTCCATTGCTGAACCACTCTTACCATCAAGAAATTCCTTCTAATGTTCAATTGAAATCTACCCTCCTGTAATTAAAACCATTAGACTTATTTCGACCTTCGGAGGCAGCAGAGAACAAACCTGCACCTCTTTGTGGCAGTTCTTGATGCATTCAATCAAGTCACCTCACAATCTTAACTTCGCCTTGCGGAATATGACAAGCTCCTTCAATCTCTCTTCATATGTTTTGTTCTCCATAGCTCTTACCATCCTCACTGCCCTTCTCTGAACTTGTTCCAGATTGTCTATATCCTTCTTAAAACAAGGCACCCAGAACTGAACACAGTATTCCAGTTGAAGTCTGAGCAGAGCAGAATACAGGGGGACTATTACTTCCTTCAATTTGGAAACTATGCTTCTATTAAAGTGGGCTAAGATAACATTTGCCTTCTTTGCTACAGTACCACACTGCTGGCTCATGTTCAACTTATGATCAACAATAATCTCAAGGTCCTTTTCACATGTAGTACTGCTGAGCAAAGTATCGCACCATACCATACCATACCATACCATACCATAGCTGTGCATTGGGTTCTTGTGGCCTAAAGATAGAATGTTGCATCTGTCTCTGTTGAATTACATTTTACTAATATCAGCCCAATTTTCTAGTTTATCAATGTCCTTCTGTATTCTGTTCCTATCTTCCAATATGTTAGCTACCCATACCAGTTTTGTGTCATCTACAAAGCTGATAACGATTCCCTCCACCCCATCATCTAAACCATTCATAAAAAAGTTGAAGAGCATCAGCCCCAGGACAGAACCCTATCACACTCCACTTGAGTCCTCCTTCCAATTTGAAGCACAAACACTGATGACAACTTTTGTGCTTGGTTTTCCAACCAATTATGGATCCATCTTATGGTGTTTCCATCTATTCCATATTTAGTCAGTTTGCTAATCAAAATATCATGAGGAACTTTATCAAATGCTCCAGATAAATGGCACCCACAGCATTCCCAATTCAAAGCCAGGCTTTTTGCAGTAATTTGTTCCATCCTGACCCTGTTGAATTATAGAAAATGTGGTAAAATCTCATCAAAACTGAACTGAAGCAAAATTCTCACCCATCCCTAATTGAAAGGCCCACATTTTCCATTTTGCCACATTTCCAGGCAACTATTCAAGGATTTGGAACATATCTAGTATAGTATTTCTCAGGCTATCTGATGTGGGGCACCAGCATTTTTTCCCCAGTGTGCCAAAAATGGCTTCAATGCATGCTCCCACCCTCTGGAATTCCCTTCTATGAGAGGCTAGGCTGGTCTCCTCCCTGTTCTCCTTTTACTGACAGGCAAAGATCTTTTTATTTTAGCAGGCTTTTAATATGTATTTGCTCACAGGAAAGCTCTGATTGGGGTGTGTGACACTTTACACCAAATGCCACCAAATAATATTATGTGAAATCACAACACAAGTTGATCAAGAGCAAACTTCAAAGTGCCAGATCCTCTTTACCTCAGGATTCAGCCTGGCTGCCTCTTTACCCTCTGTTCCTTCCGCCTCAGTTCCTATGGTTCCCTTAGCTCCTTCTTCCTGAACCAGGGATATATCTTTTCCCTAAATGTGTGGTTTGTGTGTTATGGTAGCTTTTTCTTATCTATAGTTTGAAGGAATGGACCAGAGTCTGTAGTTAAACAAACAACACAGGGAACTTTATTAAAAGGAAATAAAACATACAATAATGCGGAATCTTGTGCTTTAACAGTTCTTAAATTTCTATAATATTCTCCCTTATCCCTCAGACTCTTTTTCTCTTTGTCCAGTCAATCTTCTCACACAAACTATTAACCTCTGCACACAAAAATATCTCATCCAAACCTCACACATAAACCACACACACCTGGAGCCCTCTGCTCCAGTCACTGGAGAAAATCAGATGCAGTTAATGTGGCGCCAAAATGACATCAATATCACAGGATGTCATCCTTCTGCATTCTGCTGTTATTCGGGCATTTCTTTTTACTGATGGGCCAGAACTGTCAATGGATCGCCCATCCCGTTTTGGTGCCTGCATTGACAGCTTCTGAAACCTCGCACCATTTTTGACTCATGATTCCGGCGTCAATGGGAGGTCCTGCCAGAACACTTCTGGGTGGAATCATGAGAAACAGGTAGGCTACCCTCTTTTTTTTGTACCCTCCCTGTGTTACTTGAGGGTTGTTTTTAGTGTGTGTATGTGCTTTTGTGAACTTTTTTGTGTGTATTTTTATTTTTGAATTTCCCATGCTTGCATCTTCTTACGAGAACAGGTGGGATTTCAGTCAAGGAAGTGAACAGAGCTCTGTTAGAGCTCCATTCATTCCTGGGCTGCCTTTGTATGGAAGATAAGGTAAGTCTGATGGGGGGAGGTATTGTGTCAGGATGAGGATGGGTCTGGAGATTGTGGGACAAGAACACTTTTTGCATTTCTGTCTGATCATCTCCAGTGTCATCAACAGGACTCAAGTGAAAAACTCTTCCTTCTCTGGCTAACTGTCATGCAACCTTTAAACATACAAAAAACCCTCCCATTTCAGTTGTCTACCCTGGGATTAGTTCCTGACACACACTCCTGCCGTTTGCTCACCTTTCTGTCCATCACAGGGTGTATGTTTTATTTTTTTGACTTTCGAATAATTTTAAAATAATTTTATACTATTAACTGTGATGATTCAAAATTTGTTTTAAAATTGTATTGTTGGGTTTTAACTGATTTCTTTTGTCGATCACGTTGGGTCCTGCTCCAATAAAAAGGCAGCATAGAAATGAAATGAAATCATAGAATCATAGAATCATAGAATTGCAGAGTTGGAAGAGACCACGAGGGCCATCCAGTCCAACCCCCTGCCACGCAGGAAATCACAATCAAAGCATCCCTGACAGATGGCCATCCAGCCTCTGTTTAAAGACCTCCAAGGAAGGAGACCCCACCACGCTCCGAGGGAGTGTGTTCCACACCTGGACCTCACCTGGAATATTGTATCCAGTTCTGGACACCACAATTCAGGAAGGACATTGACAAGCTGGAAGGTGTCCAGAGGAGGGTGAACAGGATGGTGAAAAGTCTGAAAACTATGTCCTATGAGGAGCGGCTGAGGGAGCTGGGTATGTTTATCCCGGAGAAGAGAAGGTTGAGAAGTGACATGATAGCCATGTTTAAATATTTGAAGGGATGTCATGTTGAAAAAGGAGCAAGCTTGTTTTCTGCTGCTCCAGAGACTAGGACACGGAGCAATGGGTTCAAACTACAGGAAAAGAGATTCCATCTACACATTAGAAAGAACTTCCTGATGGGTAAGAACTGTTCAATTGTGGGATATGTGGCCTTGGAGTGTGGTGTGCTCTACTATTTTGGAGATTTTTAAAAAGAGGCTGAATGGCAGGAGTGCTTTCATTTCTGTATTGCTGCATGGCAGGGCGGTGGAGTAGATGGCCCTTGTGGTCCCTTACAACTCTATGGTTCTAGGAAATGAAGTGAATAAATAAATAAATAAATAGCATATTCCTACTTATTGCCTGAAATTGCTTCTTTCCTTCCTGGAAAGTGGTCATGGAACCAGCAGCCAATGGCTCATGGACTAACACAGGTCCACAAACCACCACCTTGTTTAGGACTGATCTGGGATGACCTTCTTTTACCCCACTTCCTCCCCCAGATGCCACTGTGAGCTGCACCCACCATGCAAATGCACAACAAGCCCCAATCCTATGCAGTCCCTCTCAAAATGGCAGTAGGAAGTGTTGTGTCACTTCCTGTCACCATTTTGAGAGAGGGCATAGAGCGAAATGGAGGGATTTGGAGAGAGTACAGTGTTCTGGGAATAGGGTGGGGTGTATTTGCCTATATTTTCAAATGCTTAGGTGAATTTCTGAATGATTTGGGGACAAATGTTGCCCAAAATTGTACTTTTTTTATATAAATTGGGGGACTGGAAGTTTTGAAGGAGGCTTCAGGTGCCTCAAAAGTGGACCTAGGGACCACATGCAGCCTTGAGTTCACACCATGCCCACTCCCTCCTGCTTTACCCATTGCTATCCAGAGGTGTGGGACTACAACTCCCATGCCTGTGGGCCATATCAGCTGAGGATGATGGGAATTGTAATCAAAGAATTCTGGAAGGCTCTGGGTTGGGAGAATCTGATCTTCAAAATCAGCTTCAAAAGCTCTACTGAAAAGGCCAGAAGGTCACAATTCCCATCAGGTACATTTTCTTCCTCTGTTTTATTGTATTATGGCTCTGTGCTGTATAATAAATGGGTGTTTTCTAGGTCAAGAACTATGGGGCCCAGTTTTTCAAATGTCTTGAATGAAAATGATGCTGCCTTTCCCAACATTGCACTGGACTCAGAATGGCAAACAGTAACCTATGCAGAATTGAATTACTACCCTTCTCCCCTGAGCCATCCATCTTTCCCATATTCAGGGTTGTGAAAAGTATCAAAAGTAGTGAGCAGGAAGGGAGTTTTCCCAAAGCTGTGCGCAACTGGTTATGGATGGCCTTGTGTCCAGGTAAAGGTTAAGGAGGTCCTTTGTTGTTCTAGTTTTCACTTGTCCCTGACACTGCAGCCCCATCATTCCACATAATAACAGCCCTGATAGGCTGGCCTGAGTCAAAGTCACAAGTCAATAAATCCATTCTATCCTCTCTTTCAGGCAGAGTGTTGAATAGCACTGAGTGTGCAGTGTGAGAGACCTCCAGTCTATCACCTCAAGGTCATCTGACTTAGGCACTGCAAAAACTATCTTTCTTTAAGTGCCTCCCACATCCAAGGAAGAAAAAAACCCTGAATGCCTTTAGCTGGGTATAGCTGGGAGCAGCATTCTGCTTTCAACAGCAGTTTTTCCCCTCCTATGCCAGGCCTCTTTGTTCTGACTCTGAAGTCCCCTGCCATTTTCGGAGGTTGGAGATGTGGCTTGTTTAGAACTGCAACTCCCAGTATCTCCCAGCCAGGATTCTGAGAGTTGTAGTCCAAAAGAACCATCTCCCCAAGGCTCTGGGTGACTGCCATTTTGCTGTCTTGGGAGACCATTTACCTGTCTCAAAAAAGGGCTAATGGGTCTGTATTCCAGGTGAATAGATTCAATCATGGAAGCCACAGCCCATAATCTGCAGGACCTGAGCTAGGCTGTTGATGACAGGGAGTTCTGGAGGTCTCTTGGGGTCACCATTAGTCAAATCCAACCTGACAGTAGTTAATAACAACAACTCACCCTTAATTTTAAGAACCAAAGAGAAGCCAAGAGAAATAACATGGAGGTTGTCTACATGGCAAAAGTACTCCTCGCAGAATACGATCAGTCTAAATGGCATCCCACATCATTTTGATGTATTGGGAAGGAGGGGGCCAAATCCACCATATACTGTTTTTATAAAAACAGCAGGGGGGAGTGCACATTCCTGCTCATTGGGACAAGCAATTCAATTTAATTCGGTGTTCTTATATGAGTGGAAATTGAAAGCTGATTGTTCAGACATGTGCAGGGGCAGAACTTGCTAACAAGGCAAGCACCCGGAGCTGCCATGTTGGATTTTTGCCTTAGCAATCAAGCACTAAGGCAATAAAACTGCTTGGTTTTGTTTCCTTTTTTGTTAATGAGAAAGAGCGCTCTTTTGCACCTTAGATATGGTTTTAAAACAAATACTGTCCAGCTGCAGCAAGTTGAGGTAAGTACAAACAGGAGAAATTCTCTTGCAGCTGCCATCTTGATTTGCAGACATGACAGTTTGCATAGCAAATGAGGATAGCTTCACATGTCTGCAATCTGCCCCCCAAAAACCCTGTAAGACAAGTATCAGCTGCTGCAAATTGCCATTACTGAGGAGCAATCCACTTTTTTCCCCCTCATATAGACACACCTACAATCTTTGGTGCCTGTCAGAAACTCAGAAGGGATGGAGTCAGCCTAACCTCCCTTGGGAGGGAGCTCCACAGCTTGGGTGCTGTTACAGAAAAAAACTTGTTCCATGTACCCACCAACCTAGCCTCATGGGATGATGGGACACACAAGAGCACCTCCACAGAGGATCTTGGCCAGAAGCTATTCAGGGCTTTATAGGCCAAAACCAACACCCTGAGTTCAGCTTGGAAGCAAACTGGAAGCCAGTGCAGTTCTTGTGAAACTGGTGTTATGCGATGTCTAAAATGCTTGCCTGGCAGCAGTCTTGTCACTGCATTTTGCAATAGCTGCAACTTCTGAATACTTTTCAAAGGCAGCTTCACATAAAGCACATTACAGAAGGAAACACAGGTGGGTTTCTCTGTGGAGCTGGACCCAATGTTTTTCATATTTTAGAGTGAATGTCTCTCCTACCATAGCAGATGATGGAGGAGGAGGTGCGGGTCAGCAGCAGTGATGGTGGCATTCTGCCTTTCTAGCAGTGAGCTCAAGGTGGCACACATGGCTCTCCTCCTGTTCTCTCTTCTGTCCTCAAAACAGCCTTGTAAAGTAGGCCAGTGATTAGCCCAAGATCACACAGTGATCTTCATTGTTCAGTTAGTACCAGAATATATATCTCCCAAGCCCAGTCCAGTATTCTAACTACTACACCACACTAGCTCTCATACTTGGAAATCCATTTCTCCAAATATCCAGCCTTCCCACATAAAACATGTAATTCAGCCTTACCTCTAAGGGCGAGAATCAAACAGCCTTCAAGATATTGTTGCATCTCCCAGCAACCCTAGCCAACATAGACAATGGTGAGGAATGCTGAGAGTTACTTTAGTACTCCAACTCCAAACAACCCCCAACTGGTATGACAGTGGGAGCAACAATGCCATGCTGGGCAGACAATTCTGGGAATTGTAATCCAAAATGGTTCTGCTTCAAGAGGTGGGCTAGGACTATCTCTACAATATATACTGGTGAGGTTAAAAAAATGTAAACTGCTTTGATCCCAGATACATCAGTAGGTACTGCATCAGAAGTAGGTTGCCCTACTTGATTGGAAGCATGGCATAACAAAATATAGATGCTCACAATAGTTGCAAAGGAGTTTACCCAGTGGGGGTTATTAAGGTCACAATTTGTTATCCTGAGATGGCAGTCTTTGACTGTGAGTCTTCCCCAGGTGTTTTAGACTACAATCCCTATTGTCAATGACCATTGGTCATGGTCATTTGGACTGATGAGGACTGTAGACCAGCCTGGAGGCCACCAGTATGGGAAAGATGATAAGAGAGGAGAGTGTTGTTGCTTCCAAAAATACCACACTGGCAAGGTATCTGCTTCTGTGGGTAAACACACTCAGCAACTCTGCAAACTTCAACATACAAATGTTTGATGCAATAAATAAGTAGCTCATCTAGTAAGATGCCTCCATGGCCTACTGCACATTAGCAACTAGCAGGGTGGATAAAGAGGGTCCAGACAAGTCATGGGGTATATGGGGAGAGAGAGAGAAGGAGGGAGGGAGGGAAAAGACTGTCTCCCAATATGAAATCTTCCCCCTAATTGAAATTTTCCTTCATTCCCTAAATTTCTAGCATTGCAGAGAGTTTAAATTTCAGTCGGGCATTTAGAAATATAGTTTAGGCATCCAAAAACAAGGAAGAGGCAAAGTTACCAAGGGAAGGGGAACAAAACAAATAGAGCAGTTCTAGGTGTGAATGATCTTAGAACCATAGAACCAAAAAATTGGAAGAGACCACAAGGGCTGTCCAGTCCAACATAAACACACCCAGCATGCAGGAATACACAATCAAAGTTTTCCTGACAGATGGCCATCCAACCTCTGTTGAAAAACCTCCAAAGAAGGAGACTCCATCACAGTCCAAGACAGCATCCCACTGTCGAACAGCTCTTACCCTTAGGAAGTTCTTCCTAATTTTCCAGTGAAATCTCTTTTCCTATAGTTCGAGTCCATTGCTCCATGTCCTAGTCTCTGGAGCAGCAGAAAATAAGCTTCCTCCATCCTCAATATGACATCCCTTCATATAGAAATATGGCTATCATATCACCTCTTAACCTTCTCTTCTCCAGGTTAAACGTACCCAGCTCCTTAAGCATCCTTTATAGGGCATGGTTTCCAGAACCTTCACCATTTTGGTCGCCCTCCTCTGGACACTCTCAGGATCTCACTCTCTGCAGTGCTACAAATTTGGGGGCTGTGTGAAAATTTCCTTGGGGGAGCAGATGGCCAAGATGGTTCCCTTCCCACATACCACTATTGGCTAGTAGGTTTCATGTCTGTGAGATGATGAATCCACCCTGGGTAGTAGTCCCAGCTTTAAAAGAGCTAGCCAAGGTGCTGAACACTGTCCACAAAAAAGGTCAAGCACCTTGGCTAGCTCCTTCAAAGTTCAGACCACCTCAATGACGTAGGAGCCAGTAGCTGCCTCTGCCACATAAGGCAGAGTTGAATTTTATATGGCCATGGTCTTCCATCATAGTTGAAGGGAACAGACTAATTTAGAAGACAACCTAGCAGATTCTCTGGAACATAGAACTTTGTTCTCCAACATAGGGGAACAGTCAGGAGTTTGCTTTTTCTCTACACATACCTCAGAATCTGCTGTCTGAGGCAACTACCTCACTCTGCCTAAGAATAGGACTGGCCATTGGAAAGTCTTCCAGGTCCAGATCACAAGGAGCCAGCCAGAAAAGAACCAATTTCTCACATGGAGTGCTGGCTATGATGTCTATGATATCTACTTTATCCATAGCTTATACGGTAAGAAATAATTCCATATTCCATTACTGAGTCACAAATTATGACTTTCTTAAAGACAGGGTGTAGGCAACTATACTAGAGGGGGCTTGTTTCCACCCTTTGCACCCCTATTGGGCTACCCTGCTATACCAAAATGAAATGAGAAGGGAGGTGATATAGAATCATAGAATTGTAGAGTTGGAAGAGACCACAAGGGCCATCCAGTCCAACCCCTGTCATGCAGGAAATCACGATCAAAGCATCCCTGACAGATGGCCATCCAGTCTCTGTTTAAAAACCTCCAACGAAGGAGACCCCACCACACTCCAAGGGAGTGTGTTCCACTTCCAAACAGCTCTTATTGTCAGAACGTTCCTCCTAATGTTGAGGTGGAATTTCTGTTCCTGGAGCTTGCATCCATTGCTCCGTGTTCTAGTCTCAGGAGCAGCAGAAAACAAGCTTGCTCCATCCTCAATGTGACACCCCTTCAAATACTTAAACAGGGCTATCATATTGCCCCTTAACCATCTTTTTTTTCAGGCTAAACACACCCAGCTCCCTAAGTCTCTCCTCATAAGGCATAGTTTCCAGACCTTTCACCATTTTAGTCGCCCTCCTCTGGACACGCTCCAATTTGTCAATATCCTTTTTGAATTGTGATGCCCAGAACTGGACACAGTATTCTAGGTGAGGCCTGACCAAAGCAGAATAGAGTTGATTTCAGATGTGTGTTTTCCACTGCTTTGGGGGGAATTTAGAGGAGTCAAGAGTGGGAGAGGGTGAGAACCTACTGTATATTTTCATTTGAGACTTTTTCAAAAACACCACTGGGGTTAGGGACTTGGGCTCTTGAGTGGCTGCTTTAAGACATGATTTAAAGCAATGGTTCTTAAACTTTTCTTTACCAGGGATCCCCTTTAAATATCTTTTGTTGCCGTGGGCCTCCAAGACTTAACTCAAGAGTTAAAACCCAAAAACAACAACAATAATACCTGACAATAATAGTAAAACAATTACACCATCCATTAAACCTTCCCTCAGAGGCACTGGAGAGGGAGGGAAGACTTTTCTCCTGCTTCTTCCTGAAAGTTTGTGACTGAAGCAAATTGAATAGCAATGCACAGGCCAAGCCAGCCAAACCTGGCCTTGGCTGCTGTCATGTGGGCTGAGCAGCCTTCAGTCCGTCGTGGACCCCCTGTGAGGACATTGCACCCCCCTGGGGGTCCATGGACCACAAGTTAAGAACCACTGATTTAAAGAATTTTATTTAAAGGGCACAGCTCCGAAGAACTGAGCAGAACTCAGTAAAATTAGCATAGGCCCCAGATAGCCTGCTTATGGCATTTGTATGATAGAAGAGAGATTGAAGTTTCAGCACATGGTGGGGAACATGCAGATCATAAGATGTTGTTAGACTCCGCGTCCCAATAGCCCAACCAAATATGGTTGAGGATGATGGGAGTTCTCATCCAACAATATTTGGAGGGGCACATATTCCCCATTCCTGTTCTACCTAGCTACCCAGGGCAAATACCAGACTTAATTGTAGGATCCAGTTCTTTAGTGGATTATCCAGACTTAAATGCTTCTTGGAAATGACCATCAATGTCATCTTCAGGAAGAGAGGAGCCAGATCAATGCAGTCAGATCAGATGTTTGCAGAGTGGCTGGATTCTAACCCAGCCAGCTGACACAGCCCTGTTGCCATTCCCCTTCTCCGATACTCTATGGTTTCTAATTTAGCTGACCGAGCACTGACTCCTAAACTCTTTGGATGACTCAGCAATGCCACTCCTGGGACAATCTTCTACAATACATGGCCAGCCAGCAAAGCTGCCTCCTATGAGAATGTGATCCGTTCTCTCAATGGTCCTCTCCAATAAACTGTTTCCGCAACAACAGATCTTGGATCTAGTTCAAGATGCCAGCCGAGGAGACTCGAAAGCTGAGCCTGATCCATTTTCTCTTCATGCTTTGCAAATCCATCCTTCATTCATCTCCTGCTCTGGCAGAGTGCAGTGACCCTACAGCAATTCTTTCATGTTTATAGCCCTTACTCCCTTTCTTTGTTTTTCAAACAAAGTCAGCCATAAAAATATAGGGTCCCACCTGTATTTGGTTCATTGCATGGATGTAAATCACTGACTGCTGTTTCTTGACATTGCAGTGTCTGGTGGACCTGAAACACACATAAAATACATGAGTCTCAGAAATAAACACCTTGAGGCTTATGCATACTTTCCAATTCACTTGCTGGTATCTGGACCAAACAGGACAACTATGTTTGTCTCTTAAATAACAATTTGTGAAGAGTCCTGATAAATCTGTGTTGTATGTGGGGAAATAATCATTGTAATGTAAAAGCAATCTTGTGTACCTCATTCACAATCTTAGATAAGTCTAGGGTTTTTTCCCTGCATGCATTTTGTTCTCCCAAAATTCCCTTCTCTTACTTCACTGGGCACTTCTAGCCAACTAGAAGTGCTGGATGATTCACACATGACCTAATTTGAATTTTATTGCTTTTGTGTGACTTCTCTTCCTCTGAATCTGACTCTCCATGAGAATGGAGGCATCCTAAGCTTTCCTGTAACCATGCCATGATGCATCGGAACCCAGCCAAGGCTGGTGAGTCTTTCCTACCCATTCCTAGTCAGTTTAGGGACCTTTTCTTATGTTTGTTTTAGTATGTAGATTGAGACTGATATACCTTCAGTAAACTTTGTTTTGCATTTTAAACTGACTCCTTTGTTTTGTAATGAGTCTAATTTAACTGAGAGATCCCAGATCTCTGAATACACTTTCAAATGATAATAGAGCTTAAGTCTGCTTCTTAATCGCACTCTGCATAAAGCGTGAAGTCAAAGTGACTGAATGATTTTACTTTTTTTAAAAGGAGATAATTCTTGTTGTTTTTAAAGGACTAGATCCTGCAATTTTATTTTTAGACTCATTACCTTCCTACAAATAGGGTTAATGGTTCCCAGATTTAAAGACTTAAAAGCGCAATTTAATTTTTGTTTTTGCAAAAGTTTTGTTTTTATTTTTTTATCTGATCACCTCAGAGCTGCTACTTTTGGTCTCCCTCTCGGCTTGAACACAAAGGCAGTAAAGCAATAAACCAATAAACCAACATGGCTGCTGAAGCTACCCTGCCTGCCTTTTTAGCCATGGAAAAGCTTTGTGGGCCGAATTATAGAAGATGGGCATTTTCTTTTGAAACATACATGAAAGCAATGGGATTTATTGATGTTTTACACAATCCCAGGCCTCCTCAGGGCAGAGAAAGGACTGATTTTGATAGGATTGATCAAAAAGTACTAGCCTACATAATTTTAACAACTGATCAGTCACTAATTTCTGAGATCAAAGATAAGAGAACAGCAAAAGATGCTTGGGACACTTTGAAAGATCTATGTGGTCAGAAATCCATGGGAAATTCTATTGCAATGATGATTAAACTTGTGAACCTGAGACTATCTAATCCAAGATGTCTAGATGAACACATTAATGATTTTGGAGCTACATTAGCAGAATTGCAATCTCCTGGAGAAGAGATTCCAAAGGCTATGCAAGTTGGGATTTTCTTAGCAAGCTTACCAAAGTTTTACAATCCCATCATAAATACTTTGCAATTAAAGAATGATTTAACCCTACCAGAAGCTTATATTCAAATAAGGGAATTTCTACATAGGCAGAATTTGATGCATAATGACAAAGTTGAATCCAGAAATTCTAACTTTAACCAGCAAGTAAATTTGGCTGGAAAGGAAAAGAAACATTTTAAAGCCCACTCTAAGCCCCCCTCCTATTCTGAGCCAAATGGGGTGCAATTAAACACTAAAGCTTCAAAGGGAAACAGGCAGTCATTCTCACAGCAAGAGATGACTGGCCAGAGGGAACAGAATGAAAAAGGACATAGAGCTAGTAACACAGGAGCTGATGCTAAACAGAGGTTTCACATTGGAATGGCTTATGAAAAAGTAATGCAAGCTTCTGGAAATGAATATAAAAATGCTCTTGTCGTAGATTCTGGAGCCTCAAATACATTTTTCAATAAAAGGGAATATTTCCAAGATTTTAATGAAGAAGTAAGATTCCCTGTCTACCTTGCCAATGGAGATACTGTTTCTGTGAAAGGAAGTGGAACTGTATATCTTCCTATGAAATTGGGAGCTAGAACAGAGATATTGAAAATTGTAGACGCAGTCTATGCTCCAGAATTGAAGAGCTCCCTATACTGAGTAAAAATGAGCACCTCTAGAGGCAACAGAGTAATTTTCAAAAAGAATGCATGTTATGGTTTTCATGGCAAACAGTTGATTTTTAAAGGCACTCTAAAGGATGATGGCCTTTATCACATGGAGATCAGTGACTCAAATGCCAATGTTGCCACTCAATGTAAACACAAAGACTGCATAAATTTATGGCATAGAAGGTTTGCTCATAGAAATGTTGAATGCATAAAGAAATTGGCTAACCAAGAGCTAGCAAGAGACTTTCATTTCAAGAACTGTTGTGTGAATGAAAGGTGTGTGGAATGCATTAAAGTCAAGGCTACTGCACCTTCACACAAGCCTCTCACAGAAAGGCAATCTACCAAACCTCTTGAACTGATACACGCTGACATCTGTGGGCCATTTAGACAGAAATAAGTTGGTGGAAACCTCTATTTTCTCACCTGCACAGATGATTTCAGCAAATATACCCACTCTTACCTCCTAAAGGAGAAAAGTCAAGCTTTTGAAAAGTTCAAAGAGTACTTTAATTATGTCACTACTAAATTTAATTACAAAATTCAGAATCTGAGGACAGATAATGGGACTGAGTTTGTCAATCATCAATTTGATGAGTTCTTAAAGGAACATGGCATCAGACACCAGACTTCTGGGATTTATAGTCCTCAACAAAACGGTTTATCAGAGAGAATGAACCGAACCTTAAAGGAAATGGCAGTTGCAATGCTTGTGCAGGCTAACATGTCTAAAGCCTATTGGTCTGAGGCAATTCTCACAGCCACATACTTATACAATAGACTTCCAAACAGATCCAGAGATGTTACTCCATTTGAGTTGTGGCATGGTGTGAAACCCAGATTCAACCATCTAAGGGTTTTTGGATCAAAAGCTTATACATACATTCCCACACAGAAAAGAGACAAACTGGACTGTAGAAGTGAAGAGGGAATTTTTATTGGCTATGCCAAAGGTGTTTACAAAATCCTAAACCCTGATGGACGCACAATGAGAATAACAAGTGCTGTTTATGTTGATGAAAGACCTCAATTTAATTCTAATCCAAACAAAGATTTCTATTCAGATGTGTTTGTAGTGGAAGAAGACCCTGACCCTGATTCTCAGCGGCAGCCACAGCGTGTGCAGCTCTTTCACCCTCCTGCAAGTGTTTCGCATCCAGAAGGGGCTCCCTCAGCCCAGGACTTACCAGAGGACGGAGGACCGGACGGCGCGCCACGAGCAGAGCCAGGAACTCAAGTCCAGGTGAGACAGTCTGCGAGGGGTAACAGGGGAGTGCCTCCTTTGAGATTCTCCTACCTAACCACAGGGGAAAGCCTTCTGGAACCCTCTGACTGGCAGAAGATCAGAGGAATGCCAAAGTCTGATTCTGAAAAATGGGTGAAAGCAGCAATGGAGGAAATGGAGTCCTTATATAAGAATAAAACATGGACTCTGACAGAATTGCCAAAAGGCAAGAAGGCAATTGGCTGCAGATGGGTCTTTACAACAAAGCAAAATGCAGAAGGGGAGATTGAAAGATATAAAGCCAGACTTGTAGCTAAAGGTTACAATCAGCAATTTGGAGAAGATTTTCATGAGACTTTCTCCCCAGTTGTTACACACACAGCTATTAGAACCCTATTGGCTGTTGCAGCTTCCAAGAGAATGCATGTACAACATCTAGATGTGAAGACCGCGTTTCTTTATGGAGATCTAGATGAGGAACTGTTCATGGAACAGCCTTCGGGATTTGTAGTACCTGGAAAGGAGCATCTAGTATGTAAACTTGAGAAAAGCTTGTATGGATTAAAACAAGCTGCCAAAAAGTGGCACGAAAAGCTAAATCTGCTCCTTATCAAAGAAGGATTTACCCCAGGCACTGTTGACCGATGTGTTTACAAAAGATTCAGAAACAATAGATGGACTTACATTGCCAGTTATGTTGATGATTTGATTCTGTGCAGTGAAGACAAAGCAGATAGTCAAGAGATACTCCTGAATCTCCAGAAAGAAATAGATATTAAAAGTTTGGGAGGTATCTCACACTATCTTGGAGTACAAATTGAAAGAGACCGTGATGGAAGCTTCTTTCTTAACCAAAAGCAAAAGATTGTAGATCTTTCGGACTGTCTTGGTTTAAGAGATGCAAAGGATGCTCTAACGCCAATGGAAGTGGGCTTCTTAAAGAGCAACGAGGCATCTGAACCTTTGAGAGACAGTGAAAAGTACAGAACTGCAGTTGGAAAACTTCTGTACATAGCGAATTTCACTAGACCTGATATTGCAAATGCTGTTGTCATCTTATGTAGAATGGTTAATTCTCCTACTCTTCGAGATTTTACTGCAGTGAAGCGAATTGCAAGATATTTAAAAGCGACTGCTGACTTCAAACTGATGCTGCCAGCATGTGACGAGCCACGGCTGATTGCCTATGCAGATGCTGATTGGGGCAGTGATTTGGTGGAGAGAAAATCTACCAGTGGAAACATCATCTTCTATGGTGGTGGAGCAGTAAGTTGGACAAGTCGGAAGCAGAGTACAGTGGCGGATAGTTCCACAGGTGCCGAGTGCGTCTCAGTGGAAACAGCTTGTGATGAAATCAAATGGCTGCAGAATTTGCTTCTGGATCTTGGGATAGAGGAACCCAAGCCAACCATTTTGATGCAAGACAATCAAAGCTGTATCAAGATTTCTCAGAGTGACAAGCCTCTGAAGAAGAACATTGACATTGCTTTCCACAAGGTGAGAGAAATGTGCCAGAGTCAACTTGTTCAACTGGAGAACTGCAACTCAGAAGAAATGATAGCTGATGCTTTAACAAAGCCTCTCCCTAAGGACAGTTTCCTTAGACTACGAGAAGAAATGAAGATTGTTCCTGAAGCACCCTATGATTGAGAAGGGGAATGTTGTATGTGGGGAAATAATCATTGTAATGTAAAAGCAATCTTGTGTACCTCATTCACAATCTTAGATAAGTCTAGAGTTTTTTCCCTGCATGCATTTTGTTCTCCCAAAATTCCCTTCTCTTACTTCACTGGGCACTTCTAGCCAACTAGAAGTGCTGGATGATTCACACATGACCTAATTTGAATTTTATTGCTTTTGTGTGACTTCTCTTCCTCTGAATCTGACTCTCCATGAGAATGGAGGCATCCTAAGCTTTCCTGTAACCATGCCATGATGCATCGGAACCCAGCCAAGGCTGGTGAGTCTTTCCTACCCATTCCTAGTCAGTTTAGGGACCTTTTCTTATGTTTGTTTTAGTATGTAGATTGAGACTGATATAACTTCAGTAAACTTTGTTTTGCATTTTAAACTGACTCCTTTGTTTTGTAATGAGTCTAATTTAACTGAGAGATCCCAGATCTCTGAATACATTTTCAAATGATAATAGAGCTTAAGTCTGCTTCTTAATCGCACTCTGCATAAAGCGTGAAGTCAAAGTGACTGAATGAATTTTTTTTAATTCCTTTTAAAAGGAGATAATTCTTGTTGTTTTTAAAGGACTAGATCCTGCAATTTTATTTTTAGACTCATTACCTTCCTACAAATAGGGTCAATGGTTCCCAGATTTAAAGACTTAAAAGCTCAGGCTAGAATTCTGCAGACATTTTACACATATGTACACCCTCTGATGCATCTGGTCTATATTCAGTTCAAAGTTGGGTAAGCAGAGTTCTGGAAGTGTAACCCTTTCACATGCAGTTGTGCATCCTTGGATAGTGCACACCTATTTGTCATTGCCTTCAACACACCACTTGATTCACCAGGATTGCAGAGACAGCCATGGTGCCCTGTGGCTCCATGGAACAATAAGCAGCCACATTGACAGATAACACCATCAGTTGCACAATACTGGCATTCAGAAGGGTAGTGTAGTGCAACCACCACTTAGCTACATGAGTATAAGATTTACACTTGTTGTTGTGTGCCTTCAAGTCATATTTGACTTATGGAGACCTAAGGCAAAACTATCATAGGGTTTTCTTAGCAAGATTTGTTCAGATTGGATTTGCCAGAGCTTTCTTCTGAGGCTGAAAGAATGGACCTTACCTAAGGTCACCTAGTGGGTTTCCAAGGCTGGGCATGGATTAGAAAATCTCCCAGTATCCTAGTCCAGCACTCAAACCACTACACCACACTGGCTCTCTTGGGATTTACACTATACATGTACAATGTAGGACCTCACTACTCTTGTTCTAGCAGTAGGCAACAAGACATCTTTTGGAAGAACAAAGGCAACCACATATGAAAGGAACAGTAGGTCAGATCCTACCTTGTATGGGTGGAATCTAATGCTCCATTCAGGCCATTCTAAATCTCTTACTTCCAGAAGTCAGCTTCAAAGCACAGGAATGTATTGCTATGGCCATTACTGGCTGGAAGAGGGAAATAGGTGCCTGAGAAGCATCTGACTAAACTTCTGAAGCCAGGAGATCATTGCCACCAGGTAGGATATGCCAGCTCCCCGCCAGTGTATCTTGTGTGCAGAGCTCACCCATTCACACACACACACACCACCACCACCACCACCATTAGCTGCAAAAAATGGGCTGGAGTCCAAGCAGGATGCTGGCCCGTTGCTGAACCCGCCATAACTACTTTTTTTTTTTTTTACTATTAATGCAGAAGCCAGACAGAAGTCCCACAACATGTGACCAAGACCTCCTGCATGTGACCAGCCTTGGTCACATGCTGCAGGACCCCTGCCTGGCTTGTAGGAGAGCCAGGGAGCTAGTGGCAGCAGTGACAAATTACATTCTGGGACAGGCTCCCATGGACACACAGGCCCAATCCAGCAGGAATGCATTAAACCAGGTATTTTCTTGAAACATGGTAAAAGGCCCTATCCTGGTTTGTCCCCATACCAGCCCTGTATCTGCCCTGGGGTAATTTGGACTGCTGTGGAGCAGATTGGGTAAATGCCCTGCATTGTTTGGACTACATGGCTCTGGAATGGGGGCAACCTGGGGTATTTGGCCAATGTAGACAAGCCCCAGGAGAAGAAAGTAACATTACCATCCTTAATCTCTAGGGACTTATTATGCAACCAGCAGCCAAGATCTTAGCCACTGCTTACCCTCCAACTGTCCTGATTTGGCAGGCACAGCCCCTATTAATCCTCTGTTGTCCCACCTTTTCAGCTGCTTTTAAAATGATCCCATTTCTCTCTTCTTCTCCCAATAACCCCTTTGTCCTCAGCTTAATTCATTTGCTGCACACTGACGACTTTATCATACAAGCGTCTAAAAACACTCTAACTCTGCAATTGAAGAAAGTGGAATTATAGTGCCATTAATTATCACACGGTGCCATAATCACACAACAATAACACCATTGGAAGATTGCATGACCACCTACTAGTGTTTTCAGAATGGGATTCATCCTCGCACTATAGTAACACTAGTTTTTGCATTGTGTAGTAATGGAGAGTATTAACACTTTGAGATGGCCCATGCATGTGTCTTTAAAAAAAAAAATCTCCTACTTCGGTGATATTGCTTGGGTGAGATTTTGGCTATTCAGCTGTTATAACATTTAATCTCCTTTCCTGATATTGGAACATGTTGGTTTGGGCCCTATCCACAAAAAAGAAAAAAAATCAATCCATCCTCCATATGAATGTCCTTCAGATTTGGAAGATGTTACCATATCATCTCACAGTCTTCTCTTCTACAGAATAAACATCATAAGGCCTCAACCCTTGCTCATAAGGCTTGGCTTACAAGCTTGTTACTATCTTGTTGGCCTTACTTGAGGCATGTTCACAGCCTTCTTAAACTATGGTGGCCACTGGAGACAATATTTCTGGTGACACCTGACCAAAACAGAACAAAGTGATCCTATGACATGTAGTTCTGTAGATGTAGATATAGCCTATAGATACTGATTCATCAATAACTTCTGGTCTTCGAAGACCTATCAATGCTTTTCACCCATACTACTACCAAGGCCTTGCCTAGATGGGCTTTTTATCCTATCTTGGCCCTGTCTTAGAGCTCTGTAATCCTAACAACATAGGGCTATTGCCCTGTTTTGCCCCCAGGCAGTCCTCATGACTCCTGGGGCAAAAGTGGGGCTAAGACGGAGTAAGGCCTAATAAAACGGTTCAGCAAAAGATGCAGAAGAAACTGTTTTTTGTCAGAAGAAACAGATTGGGCCCTGCAGATCCACAGGATCCTGTACCATCATGCCGACCCATCACTGCAGCTGATGTCCGCATCCCTCTCTCAGAAGCCAGGAAGCAGATTGCAGCAAGTGACCAAGGCTGGTCACATGCAGGGGTCCTTGGTCACATGCTGTAGGCTGACTTCCTGGCTTCAGAGAATGAGATGTAGGTGGCAGCGGCTGCAGGGACAGGCTGGTATGGCACTCTGTACTCCATCCCATTTCATTCAGGTAATGGGGGAGGTATAGGCAAGACCCGTGGCCAGAATACACTGGTCAGGAGCCAGCATATTCTCACCATGAAGCACCACAATTCCAAAAGGATATTAACAAGCTGGAACATGTCTAGAGGACAGTGACCAAAATGGTGGGAGGTCTAGAATCCATGCACTATGTGGAGTGGTTTAGGCAGCTGGGTATGTTTAGCCTGGAGAAGAGAAAGTGAAGAGGTGACATGATAGCCATGTTTAAATATTTGAAGGGATGTCATACTGAGAATGGAACAAGCTTGTTTTCTGCTTCTCCAGAGACTAGGACACAGAGTAATGGACTTAAATTACAGGAAAAGTGATTCCACCTAAACATTAAGAAGAACTTCCTGATGGTAAGAGTTGTTTGACAGTGGAATGCACTGCCTCAGAGTGTGATGGAGTCTCCTTCTTTGGAAGTTTTTAAAGAGAGGCCGGATGGCTGTCTGTCAGGAGTGCTTTGTTTGGGTATTCCTGCATGGCAGAATGGGGTTGGACTAGATGGCCTTTGTGGTCTCTCCCAACTCTATGATTCTATGATATACAACCCTATATGTATATATTCCTGCTGAAATTCATTAAGTAGGCAACATGATGCCTGCCAGTTGTGTTATACTACAATTCCCAGTATGCTTTATCATTGGCCTTTCTGGCTGATCTTATGACATTTGTTATCCAAACCAACCAGAGGCACCAATTTGCCTACCAGTTTGCAGTGAAGTCTAGGGGATGATTTCTTTCCTTTTGAAGGGAAGGGAAAGTTTTTCACATGCTCAGAAACATTTAGCCCAAAGTATATGTGTTTCTGTATATGAATCATAGCATCCCTAGTAAGCAATTTTCCCAGCTGAATTTTGCCTTCCAAGCACTAAAGAAAGCATTCAAAGAAGGACATCCAACAGAAAAGCTGCATAAGCTTTTCCACAAATGTGGTAGTTTCACAGCCCATCAGTACATACACAAAAATATCCTTATTATTCAGATTAATTTACTTTTGTATTTCACACTAACCCAGGGAATTTACAGCTCTCTGAGGGTGTTGAGGCCCTTAACAAAGTAAAGTCATGATAACTCATTGCTGGATTCTTCCTTTGAACCGTGTGTGTGTGTTTGTGTCTCTGTGTTTTTTCTTTTTCTTTCCCTTAAAAAATTTGAAGCACTACAACTGTTTCTCCTAATCTGATACCTTCCAGATGGGTTGGAGTGCAAAAACCAACATCCACAGCCAGCATAGCAATCTGAAGGGCTGCACATTGAGGAAGGATACAGGAAAAGAGATTTCACCTAACCATTAGGAAGAACTTCCTGACAGTAAGAACTGTTCAGCAGTAGAATGCACTGCCTTGGAGTGTGGTGGAGTCTCCTTCTTTGGAGGTTATTAAACAGAGGCTGGATGGCCATCTGTTGGGAGTGCTTTGATTGTGTGTTCCTGCCTGGCAGGGGGTTGGACTAGATGGCCCTTGTGGTCTCTTCCAACTCTATGATTCTTTGATTCTATGATATGGCAAAGGATCTTTGTTTCTGAGGGCTAAAGGAGGTGAAGAGAAGAGCACATGTTGCTTAGCTGTACTTGGGCTGCACCACTTCAAACTGCAATTGGCTGTCAAACATTTGAATGGTGGTCATTTTTTAACCAGAGAACCAGACTGAAAAAAATTTGAAGTGTTGAAGGATTATTAAATTCAGCTTAGAGTACAATGAATCAAATAAATTCCACGCTACTGTCTATCTTGTATATCAAGCTGCAAATATTTGGGAGTTTTTTCTACTAAAAACAAGATCAGGTTAAGGATGAAAATAATATTTCAAAAATGGTTGAAAAACATTTTTTTTTTTCCAAAAATGTTGAGAAACCATTCTGCACTAATGGGAATCTTCGCTGTTCAGGGCTTATTCTGCACAAAATTTGCATGTGGTTGTTTTGCATAGAAGACAGCACTTCCGTCACAAGCAACTCTATTTTCCATGCAGGACATAATATTATTTTCTGGGCAGAAAATATTGTTTTCTGGGGCAAACAAACATGTACAATTTTTTGCAGAGAACAAGTCCTGAATTGCAAACAGGCATCAAAAGCTTTCAAATAATTTCTCACAGAAGAAATAAAACTGCTAAAACTGCTGATTGCTTCCTTCGAGAAGGAGATTAGTGAAGAATTACATCCCTAGATCAGATACTTTCCAATAGAAGAGGATTTAGGTATAATTGCCCCCATCCGTAGCATTTCAGAATTGTGAACTCGTCAGACAACTGTGACATCCCTACCCTAGAATCCTAGTCACAGACCCACAATTTCAAGTTATAATAATTTGAATCTTCTGTGACTCCCCTCATTAGCGAGAATAAATTATCACAGCAGTTGGGTGGGAGGAAATGAATCCCTTCTTAAAAGAATGAAAGCGAGGAGGACATATACCCAAGGAGTAATATATATCAGACCAGCATGTAGAATTTCCAGCTGAGGTACAATTTTAATGAAGTGGTGATTTCTGAATCCATGCTGAACATTCCCAAAGTCGGAAGGTTCTTATTTCCAGAGCCTTAGGTAATGCAGAAGGTTGTGAGTTATACTGTTAACAAACTCCTGGAGACCATAAATCAAGAAAAGAGATGATACAAGTATTTTCATCAGGAGTACAAATGTACACCAGGCAGGGAAATCTAGCTGACTGTTTTATTTTTCCCCTTTCTTCTTTTATGAAATCATGATGTTTGGCTGGAAATATAACAAGGGTTATATTTTCCAAAGAATGCCTGAAATGTCATCAAAATATTGATATTTAAAGCACGGGGTCGAAGGAGTTGTTAGCATGCCCTACTACCCCCTTCCTATAATACCTCGTAATTGGAAATATTGGACACTTTGGGGGGTCAAGTTGGCTATAGTGAACCAAAAAGAGGTCAGGTAGAGGTCACAATGACCTGGGATGTGTCTTAGAAATATTTGGCAAAATAAGCCCATATTAGCATTCTGCAAATGCCCCTTGAAACAAAGCCATTAAAGAGGGATGTAATAATTCCTTCTTGGGCACCTCAACAATGAATCATCCAACCAAGCAATTAAGTGACCTTTCCCAACTCCAATCCTAAGAAACTCTCATCTCAGAACTCCCTCCTGTCTTGCATTACGAGGTTGTTGTAAATCCATCAATTCCTATCTCCCAGCCATTAACGCAATCAGTTAAGTTTTGTTTTCCTTTGTTTACCTGGTGGGAAAACCATCCAGGCTTTGTTTTAGCCAGAATACCATTTCAGGACATGAAACAGAGCATAAATATTAGTCCCCCAACAATAGAAAAGTGTGCCATGATGGACGAATCCAGCCACTGTCTTTCTCGGTGCACCCGGATCAGAACCTCCTCTCATAGCCTATCATAGTTTTGCCACTGCCTACCATTCAGGCTGGGAGAGTGTGAATTGCTCTAGTCACTAGGTGAGTTTCCATGGCTGAATAGGGATTCAACCTTAGTCTCTTGGAATCCTAGTCCAATATTTAAACCACTATACCACAATGGCTTACCAGGCTAAACATATTAATCTCTTTCCTCCCCCCTCACAGTTTAGTGATGCTCAGCTAATTTGTGGCCTTCCAGTATGGTGATGGACACTGTCCCATCACCAGCACTGAAGGCAGATTCAACTCCCAATCCAAAGAGCTTTTTTTTTTTAACATGTGAAAGGAATGGACACATAATTTTCTTCAGCCAAGATATTGTTCTTCACCTGAAACAGAAAACAGCCATATCCACACCAAACTCAGGGAATACCCCTTTAATATGGATGTTAGAAAACTCACAGTTTTCTCTGGCGTTTGCTTAAAAATCTGGAGAAAACTGTTGTGTGAACAATCCACATTTGGGCAGTAAAAATGAAATGCACAGATATAGGATAGGTGACACATGACTTGATAGAAGTACACGCAAAAGGAATCTAGGAGTCTTAGTGGACCACAAACTGAACATATGATCCTAGGCTGCATCATTAGGAGTATAGGGTCTAGATCAAGGGAAGTAATAGTGCCACTCTATTCTGCTTTGGTCAAACCTCATCTGGAATACTATGTCCAGTCTTGGACACCACAATTCAAGAAGGATATTGACAAGCTGGAATGTGTCCAGAGGAGGGTGACCAAAATGGTGGGAAGTCTTGAAGCAATGCCCTATGACGAGTGGCTTAGGGAGCTGGGTATATTTAACTTGGAGAAGAGGTTAAGAGGTGACATGATAGCCATGTTTAAATACTTGAAGAGATGTCATATTGAGGATGGAGCAAGCTTGTTTTCTGCTGCTCCAGAGACTAGGACATGGAGCAATAGACTCAAACTACAGGAAAAGAGTTTCTGCCTAAGCATTAGGAAGAACTTCCTGACAGTAAGAGCTGCTCGGCAGTGGAATGTGCTGCATTGGAGTGTGATGAAGTCTCCTTCTATGGAGGTTTTTAAAGAGAGGCTGGATGGCCATCTGTTGCAGGTGCTTTGACTGTGTGTCCCTGCATGGCAGGGGGTTGTACTGGATGGCCCTTGTGGTCTCTTCTAACTCTTTGATTCTATTATTCTATTTTAGGCAATTTCAATTTCTATCTCCTTAGAGCAAACTGTATAAGATAAAGGGGGAAAATCTTTTTCTTACTTTTGCAATGTTATTAATGAATTTGAATACTGCATCTGCACCATGCAGGGGAAACATCTTGAAAATCTCATTCTGTGCAAGGTGGCAACAATCAACCTGAATTAGCAACACTGTAAGGAAATGAAAAGTCAAACTGCTGACTAGGAGTATTTTACGGTATTTAATTAAAAGTAGATAAGGAGGTGAGAATGAATCACAAATCAGATAAAGGGAATGGCAGTAGATTCTCATATTTAACACAGATTTGACTTGTGGCTGCTTGACAGTATACCAGAACAGGACCATTATGATCTCCAAATACAAAATTACTAGAATAATTAAAAATATTGAGGAGAAAAAGCAATGTTAACTTTAAACCTGAACTGTGCTAGCCTCCAACACAGCTCGTTTACTTTTACTCCTTCTAGCAATTTGAATAATCTTATCAACATGCCTTTTGCTTTGCTCAATATTCTGCAGATATTTCTCAGTCCAGATTCATAGAGTCACAGAGTTAGATGGGATCACAAGAGACATCTAGTCCAACTCCCTGACATGAAGAGGAATCCACAACTGAAGCTGTCCTGAGAGATAACCATGCAATCTCTGGCCTAATCCACACTACACAAATAGTCCAGTTTGAAACTGGATTCTTTGCCACGACATGCAGGAGACTCTATCCTATTACTCATTTGCTCTAATAGCAAATAAGGTGGGGCAGGGGAAAGAAAGAATGCTGGATTCCTTCCTCTCATCCTATCTTTTATGAGCATGGTTGTAAATAGTTCACAACCAAACTACAAGATCATGTGACCTAGGTTATTTGCCTTTTAGTCTTTGATCTTTTATTACTTTTTTCTTTCTTGCCTTGGATGCTGAAGCTACTCTCTCCATCTTGCTTCGCAAGAATGCCTTCCTTCTCACTGAAATGGTGAGTGAAGATGAACCTCTTTCTTATCCAAAATCTATTCATTAGCTTAGTTAGGATGTAGGCTACATGCATATGTAGATTCAAAGCCATTAGTAAAGCTTAAGTTTTTCTTTCAACAAGAAGTTGCCTGCCTCTTTGTTCTTGTGGTTAGGGTCAAAGCACTGTACCTTTGAGTCATGCTTCAAGCTCTGCTCTGCAAAATAAAGTTAATTCCTGACAGTTTTAACTTTTAAGAAGTTTCCCAAAAAGGGCTAACACCTTTGGACCTCAAATTTTACTACACTATTGAATCCTGGGAATTGTAGTTTTACAAGGTCTTTCATCTTCTCTACCAAAGCGTGCTGGTGCCTCACCAAACTACAAATCCCTGGATTCCATAGGAAGGAGCCATGGTAAATAATCCAGGTTCAAATTAGATTATTTGGCTACACAATTTAAAAAAAAATCCGTATGAGTGGTAAAAAAATCTGAAAAGGCAGCCGTTCATATGTGTATGATCTGCCTACACAATTTTTACTCCCCTAAACTCTGTATGACTCCCTCTTGCCCAGCTGGCTGGAGCGAGCGATCCAAGCGGCAGTTTTAAATCCCCCGCCGATTTTTTTAAAAAAAATTAAAAGGGGCCTGTTATGTGGACAGTCAGTTTTCCATATTTACAAAATAAAATAAAAAGGAATAAATGTAAAATTCATGGACTTACCAGACTCTCGCTTAGCCTGGAATCCAACATGGTGGCCACTCCCAGTTCCCCTCCTTGCTAGCCCCACCCCCTGTGCTTGGCCAGTCAATCAGATTACACTGTTCATATGTGTGCGAACAGGGTGTATAGACCATCGACAATATGAATGGCTGTATGGATTCTCCCAAATGCCGAATCCACGGAGTTTATGGGGAATTCACTAGCCCCCCTTCCAAATGACATGTATGCATCCAAACAGCCATGTATACAGATGATCGATCTTCTGAACGCCATACGTTTGTTTGTTTTTTACAGTATAGACAGGCCCTTTGTGTCGTGTATTTATTTATTTATTTATTTATTTATTTATACCCCGCTCTTCAGCCACAAGGCTATCAGAGTGGCTTACAAATTGTTTTTTAAGCAATAGCTATTTACACATCTACACTGCATTAAACAGTTTCCAATGTGTGTTAGCTAATTGCCCCCCACAAGCTGGGTATTCAAAAACAGAGGTACCCTCTGTTTAAAGACTTCCAATGAAGGAGAGTACACCTCTCTCAAAGGCAATCTATTCCCCTATGGAACACTCTTAACAGTCAGGGAGTTCTGCCTAATGTTTACATAGAATCCTTTTTCTTGTAATTTGAATCCACTGATTCATGTTATAATCTCTAGAGCAGCTGGAAACAAGTTGGCTCCCTTTTCTACATGACATCCTTCAGGTATTTAGGGATGTCTACTATGTCATCTCTCAATCTCCTCTTACAAGTTTACCCAGCTCTCTAAACCCTCGTAGGTTTCCAGACCTTTTGCCATTTTGGTTTAGCTCAATGGTTTTCAATCCCAGGCTTTGACTAGTTCAACTTTTTTCCCTCCATGGACACTTTGGTCTGAATCCAAGCAGAACAGACCCACTAAATCAGTTGTTGAATGATAACTCAACACCCATTTGAATCCCATTTACTCAATTAGTCTGCTCTAGATGGGATGACCAGGCTTTTGTTCACCACCTCTGGATAGCTGTCCAAAGTTGTTGGAGTGGTAAATAGTTAATGCTCCCCCACATCCCAAAGAGAAAGGCTGTTGGGTCATTTTGCACTATATGTTTATGTCAGGGGTAAAATTCACAAACATGTTCAGTGGGTTGCATAGACTGAGATCCTACATCAATGAGATGAAGTGTAACTTTACACTCAATGAGTTAAATGCCAGTTGCACAATACCACATCTTTAGAGTTCCACAAGCAAATGTGCACTGTGTAACACACTTTCATGCACAAAGTGCAACATGTACAGTGGTACCACATGAGTAACTCAAGTTCCAAAACTTTGACCAGCATGGGACAAAACTATCCAACCATTTCCATAGGGGAGCCAACAAGAGGTGTCTCAATATTAGCAGTAGGTGGTAGGTTCTTTCTGTTTCTAAAGCTTTTGGGGAAGGCCATTTCTTTCATGAAAATGTCATCAACATAGGACCACTGATGATAAACAAGCAATTGTTTGGGTTCATTCACAGTGCTCCAGATGTACAGTTGGACCCCCATATTTGCAGAAGCAATATCTTCAGTTTCAGTTATTCACAGGACACAAAGTAGAGACACATACCACAAAGTAACGCTAAAAATGTCTAGAGAGGCATCCTCTCTAGGCATCTTCTAGGTCCACTAATGCAACTCAATGGCATGATTTTACAGGAAGTCCTTTATTTTAATAGGGTTCACTGTTATCCGTAGTTTCCGGTATTAACAATAAGTCCAGGAACGAAACTCCAGCAGATACAAGGGTCCAACTGTACTGTTGTTCCAAGGCATATAGACATTTCCCCCCCCCCATAACATTGTGTCACCACAGCAGTGACAGCGGTGGATAAACAACATAGCAAAGAAAAGACAGTTGTTGCTGGTGCTAATGGTATTTTCTGGACCAATCCATACCATAGTACAGTTTGTTAGTTTTGGCACATAACACATGGAAAGAAGAGGGGAAAACTCTGAGAAATATCCATCTCTTTTTGATACTCCCGTTCTGCATTTTTTGTGTGGGGGGAGAAGATAATATTTCAGAGCTGAAAGCTCTCTCTTTAGAGAATTCTTAGCTCCATGATAGATAATACTCACAGTGCTGGTCATGGGTTCCTCCTCAAGTGTGGAGTTCTCTGTGCATTAGAGGTGTAAGCCTTCTCCTACTTCATTCTTACCCACAGTGAAAAATTAATTTTTTAAAAAAGGAAATTTTCAAAGTTTCTCACAGTGTACTTGTGCAAAATGTTCTCAAGCTATAAACAAAAATGCAAAAATCCCACCTCTGATAAAGTGTTGAGTAAGGGATGTCACGCTGAGGATGGAGCAGGCTTGTTTTCTGCTGCTCCAGAGACTGGAACACGGAGCAATGGGTGCAAGCTCCAGGAACAGAGATTCCACCTCAACATGAGGAGGAACTTTTTGACAGTAAGAGCTGTTCGGCAGTGGAACACACTCCCTCGGAGTGTGGTGGGGTCTCCTTCCTTGGAGGTCTTTAAACAGAGGCTGGATGGCCATCTGTTGGGGATGCTTTGATCAAGATTTCCTGCGTGGCAGGGGGGTTGGACTGGATGGCCCTCGTGGTCTCTTCCAACTCTGCAATTCTATGATTCTATGATCCTTTCTTGCTGTGAATTAAGAAAAAGATGAATGTCCTTCACGTTCAGTGGTGTCTAGTGGCTTCCCTGTCAGTAGTATGCCACATTTGTTCTCAGTTCGGGTTTGAACTTTATAGGAGTTTTGCAAGGTGCTGTTTTTGAGGATAGGGTTCAGCACATTGGATATCTGCTTTAAGGTTCAGCTTTAAAACCCATGTGTCCTGTCTTAGCAGCCAATCAGTGAAGAGAGTTTAGCGGTCATAAAAGCTGTCTTACCAGAGTTTCCAGCCAAACATTTTAAAGTTCTCAGTAACAAAGACTGTTCAAGTCAACAGGAGGAGGCAGTTAGTCAAGGGATCAAATCCAAAGGGATGTTGGTAGCAAAGTCAGTTCATGAAGCAAGTTTTCAATGTCTTGGAATCACATGAGCCAAGAGTCCATAGCAAAGAAGGTTGCAACTACCAGGAAAGTCTGTTTGTCAGCAACAACCTGCTGAGAGTGAGGCTGGAATATATATGTTCTAGAATACTCCCTCTGCTGTTGCCTGATAAACACATGTGTTCTATAAATACTCTCTGAGGACTTTTTCGGATGCATGAAAAGTAATGCAAGCAGCGTCGCCAGGTTGCGACGCTGCTGCGCAAGAGGGCGTCCGTTTCGGATGACGCTCCTCCCAGCGGTACTGTTGCAGTACCGCTGGGACATTTGAGCGTGATTTTTTTCATTCCCAGCGTCATATTTTACTCGCGATCGCTGATTGCGAGTAAAATATGACGCTGGGCAGGAAAAAAATCACACTCAAATGTCCCAGCGGTACTGCAACAGTACTGCTGGGAGGAGCGTCGTCCGAAACGGACACCCTCTTGCGCAGCAGCGTCGCAACCTGGCGACGCTGCTTGCGTTACTTTTCATGCGTCCGAAAAAGTCCTGAGTGATGCACACCCTCCCTTTCCTGTCTATGTTCAATTGAGGTATGTACTGTATTGTCTGACTTGTATCTGTGTCTTGTGGCTACTGGGGAGTATCCCTGTTTGTGTTCTGTATGGGCAGGTCCCTCTGCACTTCTGGTTCCCTGTCAGGATCTGCCCCTGGGTCCTGAGAGCTAAGCCTGACACCCTTTTCATCTGCCTCATCTGGGGTCTGGGATGGAGGCAAGACACCATGGTAGATTCACCAGTCCACATGGTAGCCACCAGCCACCTACTGTACATAGAGGGGAGGTAGTGTACAGTTCCAATGGTGAATGGAGTTATGCATGTCACCCCACAAGACCCTTCTTATGTTAACGGAAGGCACAGAATGGTTCATGTAACAGTCCTCTCCATTGTCAACTGTGGAAAGAGTCCAGTGGATCATCTTGACCAGGTCCTGATCTTAGGTATAATAACATAATGCAAGGTTGAACAATGTGTGAACCACCAAGCCAAATATAGCCTATAGGCCATGAGTTTTTCTGGCTCACAATAGTCTGAATAAGGCTCCTTGAGTTTGGTGAAAGCAGGAATGGTCAAGCACATTGCATGGCTACTGGGCTACACTCAGCTTTTATGGCTCAAAAGACCAGAATTGTTCCAGAACCTTCCCTTTACTCTTTGTTCCCCTGGCAAAAACTTTGTTCCAGATCCTGGTTATCTCTTGCTTAAGACTACCACAAACCCCCACCCCACACCCCACACCCGGTTCTGCACTGTTTCACTTTGGTAACTTCATCTTTACCCAGTGCTCAGCTGCCAAAATCTTGCATCCCTTTTGTGTTTCTGAGTATGTCATGACTCTTAAATCTCTACATTGGATTCCTAACCACTGTCAGATCCAGAATAAATGTCTCATCCTTACCTTCAATATCCTTCATGATTATGCCCCGTTATCTCTCCAGTAGCTTAGATTCAGTAATGATCCAGATGAGAGTGTACAAGCTGAAGTCAAACCCTGCCAAGAAATCATTGTTCCTAGTACTCCTTGGTATTCATCCTGTTCTGGACAGCTTTGTGCTCTGCATGTCACCAACTCTGTCCTGATGGAACATCAAATGGAGGGGAGGTAGCATTGCCACCAAATTGTTAACTAACATAATAATTTTGCATCATTTTACTTTTGCTCAATTTGCATCATCATAGGAAGTGAGGCAGGCTTACTATTGAAAACAAAGAAAAAAATAATGGCCATGGAGAATTTACATAAATTCAATCTAGATGATGAGGTAATTAAAATATTTAAACATTCCCCATACCTTGGATCAATCATTGATCAAAACAGAGACTGCAGAAGAAGATTAGGACTGGGAAAGGCAGTTATGAAAGAACTAGACAAGATCCTAAAGTGCAAAGATATAGAAGATATAAAACTGGACACTCAATGTTAGCATCGTCCAAGCGATCTTATTTGCCACCATCATGTACAGAAGTGAGAGCTGGACAGTGAAGAAAGCTGATAGAAAGAAAAACAACTCATTTGAGATGTGGTGCTGGAGAAGAGTGCTATGGATAATGTGGACTGCCAAAAAGACCAATAAATGGATCTTAGAACAAATCAAACTTGAACTCTCCCTTGGAAGCCAAGATGATTAAATTGAGGCTGTTGTACTTCAGCCTTATCATGAGAAAGCACAACTCACTGGAAAAGACAATAATGCTAGGAAAGGTGGAGAAAGAGAGGTAGGCCACGTCCCAGATGGATAGACTGAATCAAGGAGGCTGTGGCCCTGAGCCTGCAGGACCTGAGCAAAGCGGTTGAGGACAAGGGATCTTGGAGGTGTCTCATTCATGAGGTTGCCATGAGTTGAAGTTGACTGGGAGGCAGTTAACAACAACAACAACAAATCATGAATATAACCATCCTTTAGGATCATCCAGTCATACTACCTTCATATACAAATTACAAAGCAAAACAAAAGGCCATCTCAGTTTAGTTTAGGGGTGGGGAAAATTTGGCCCACCAGATGTTTCAGATGATTTCTCCTCCTCCCCCTCATGACCTCCTCACTCTCTTTCTTTCTACTCCATCTTCTTTTCCAAAAACCAGGACTCAAGGCAGCTTGACACTCCTTCTCGGGGCCAAGAGCTTCCTCCATACCCAGATAGAGAAGCATCGAAGCATAGAGTTGTAAGAGACCACAAGGGCCATCTAGTCCAACCCCCTACCGTGCAGGAATACACAATCAAAGCATTCCTGACAGATAGCCATCCAGCCTCTCTTTAAAAACCTCCAAAGAAGGAGACTCCACCACACTCTGAGGTAGTGCATCCCACTGCCAAACAGCTCTTACCGTGAGAAAGTTCTTCCTAATGTTTAGGTGGAATATGTTTTCCTGTAGTTTTAGTCCATTGTTCCATGTCCTAGTCTCTGGGGCAGCAGAAAACAAGTTCACTCCTTCCTCATCACGACATCCCTGTCAGGGGATGATAGGACACTCAATCTCTGGCAGAAGCCAAAAACTATCTCAGCAGACTTAGTAGCAACCTGTTCCCAAGAATACTCACACACAGAGTGTTTGATGTCCAGAAAACAGGAGGTACTTTAATCTTCAAGTGGTTGCAGATATTCACAAATATTTACAATCTCGTCAGTCAAACTGCTACACCAGGAACCCATGAATCGCAAGAGACTGAGCGCTGGTCTAGCTCACTTAATATACACATCTACAGGGCATTGGCTTATGCAACCACATGGTTACATTGCATCAGATCTTGTACTCCATAGCTTGCCCTCTAATAACCCTCCTTCTGCAGCTGTGGCATGACTAGGCATGACTTGGCAGTTCATGGAATCTGCCATCATGACCTAGCATGACTCTGCAGTTGTTTGGCCATTTTATAATCGAGTTCAGTCTCTAACTCCTGACAGTTCCTTCAAATATTTAAGCATGTCTATCAAGTCTTCTTCATGCCAAGATCTCCTGCTATACTATAAGAAACAAAGCTCATTAATGTCCATGGTCCAAGCTTCCCACATCTGTTTTGGAGGAAAGATATATTAAGTGTGCATGTGTAGAAGAAGTAGAAGACACTATAACAATGGGGACCAATTATTGTTTTGTCTATCAAGGCACCATTTATTAACGCAAAATAGCTGCCACCATTCTGCTTCCCTCTGGAGCAGTGTAATTTCAGTGGATTTCCCCCCCCCCTATGTAGCATATGGCATAATGCAATATTTCATGCCTGTTGTCTTGTGAAGGCAGCGATAGCTCTCTTATTAAATCAGGAGCAAAGCTATTGCTTATCACTGGCTGGGATCTGACTCTTTTTCTTCTTCGTCGTCATCTTCTTTTGCTTATGCCTGACTTTGCTGTCTCTCTGCTGGAGAAAGTGCATTGAAACACAATGGACTTGGAGGTAATCGATAAAAAGCTTTGGAGGTCAGAGCCATTCTTTGACAAACTTTAAGTTCATGATTAAATATTCTCCAGCTGGAACTGCTGCTGGTATTTAAAAGTCAGCCTGCCCCTGTAGCCCTGGAGTTACTTATCCTCAACAGGCGTGTCAGAGTACTGTGAGCTTGGGATGGTTCGGCAGGAGTTTGTAGCTCAGAGGGAGATGATGTGGCAGAAACTCTCAGGTCCAACCATGGTTATCATCCATCAAAGCAGGACCATGCTAATCTTCTCTATATCATTCCAATTTTAGCATAAGTGCTGCCAAAACCGGCATTGAGACACTTGCAGACTCCAGGTTGTTGAAATGGCCGGCCCAAAACAAATTGTCTTTTCACACAGAAAAATAACTGAAAATGTGTTTACTCAACACGATAGGATAGTTCTAACCAGAGCAAGATTTGAGCAGCTAGAATCCATGGTTAAATACAGACAATTCCATCAAGTGCCTTACACTGAGAGAATATGTGTCTGTGGAGCACCTGATTTAGAAGAATCATTGTATGATTGGCCTTTTTAGTCATCAGCGCGCTTGCAGAAAGCATGGAATGAGTCCTTCCTGAATTTTCATTTGCAAAGAAAAGCCAGAGAGAGAGTATCATAGAGTTGGAAGAGACTACAAGGGCCATCCAGTTCAACCCCTGCCTTGCAAGAATACACAATCAAAGCATTCCTGACAGATGGCCATCCAGCCTCTCTTTAAAAACCTCCAAAGAAGGAGACTCCACCACACTACGAGGCACTGCATTCCACTGCCAAACAGCTCTTACTGTCAAGAAGTTCTTCCTAATGTTTAGGTGGAGTCTCTTTTTCTGTAGTTTGAGTCCATTCCTCAGTGCCCTAGTCTCTAAAGTAGCAGAAAACAAGCTCGCTCCATCCTCAGTATGACATCCCTTCAAATATTTAAACATGGCTATCATGCCACCTCTTATCCTTCTCTTCTCCAGGCTAAACATACCTAGCTCCCTAAGCTCCTCCTCATAGGGTATACTTCCAGACTTTTTACCATTTTGGTCATCCTCCTCTTGACACGTTCCAACTTATCAATATCCTTCTTGAATTGTGGTGCCCAGAACTGGGCATACTTCGTCTAGACACTATACTCCTATTGATGCAGCCTAGAATTGCATTGGCTTTTTTAGCTGCTGCATCACACTGCTGACTCATTGTGCATGTCCTATCCAACAGTCAATTATATGCCCCAGCAAGGGCCCAGTACTTGCAGACACTACCTGACAGAACTATATATTTGGTCTGTAACAAACTGTTATCTTACTTCCTTCAGGGTACATAGACATATGCAGTCGTTAGATTGGCTAAGTTTATAGTTAGGGCTGTACAATTGAGAACACGTTTGAATTGGGGCTGCTTGCAAAGCTGATGAACTTACTTAAACCCATATTACCTTTGTATCTTATCGTCTTCTATTTAATCATAAGATGATAATTTTTTATTATATGTTTTGGTATTACCTCATAAAAATTTTATTTTACTATTAATTTTAACTTTTAATGTTATTTTATCCCATCCCACTGTATCTTGTTATATTTTATTCAAATATATTGTATTTTACCTATTTTATTCTGCTTTTTTAATGTTTGATGTTAATTGTTTTTTGTTCAATGTTAATTGTTTTGGTATGGCTAACTGACTGATCAATAAACTATAACATAAAAGCAGGAGTGAACAACATCCAAGAATGGGTGGAGAGCATTAGGTGGGCCAGATTATCAATGGTTTAAGTGTTTCCGTTGTTCCAGTCCCCTCATTGCCAAGGGGGCCCAGTGCTGAAGGGACAAAACCCTAGCCACCTTTATCTCTCAGTGCTTCTAATATCTTCAATATATGAAAGATCTATCTTCTTATATGAACTCACCAAAATCTTCAGATTCTCAGAGGAAGATTCACTCTTGGTCCTCCCACAATCACAGGTGAGGATTCAGGAGACAGCTTTCTCAGTGGGTGTTCCCACCTCATTGAATTCCCTCCCATGGGAAGCTAGCCTGGCCCCCTCTCTGTCCTCCTTCTGAGGGAAGGCAAAGATCTTCTTGTTCAAGCAGATTGTTAATAAGTAATACTTACAGGGAATCTTCTAATGGGGATGGATAGGTACTCTAGTTTTACATTCTGTACTTCTTAAAAAGATTTTATACTATTTAATGTATTATTTAAAAATGGCAATATTTTAATTTGATTTTAATTTTATTATTAGGTGTGGGGGTTTTTTAGTGAATTGTGTTTTATTGTTTGTGAGCTACCTTGGGTCCCATACCAGGAGAAATACAAAAAACAAACAAACAAATAAACAATTGCAATAAATAAATAAATCTAAACTCAGTAAATAAATAAATCAACATGCATTTTGTTTGTTGCTTTTGTAATTAAGTAAAAATACAAGTGATCTAGAAGTCTCACTGAAGTTACGGAGCTGAAAGTGGGTTTATGTATGATGATTTTGGTGTTGCTATCTATTGTACTTTTTAATTTCTATGCCACCACTCCCAGTATAGACCACACATTTGCAGGAAGGGGCCCCTATTTGGGGTACCACTCCAAGGCCCCAACCACCTTAATCTAGCCTAAGGTATTAGACTGGTCCCACCTCAATGGGCCACATTGCTGTCTCTGCTGTTGAAAATCTGCAGCAACTGTGTTGGTACCCTACGGTGCTAGAAAAGGCCAGAGAGTCCTGTGGCATCATAAAGCTCTGAAGGTGGGCTAACCAGTGTCTCCTTACTTTCAGGAGACAATGGGTGCATCTACACTGTAATGCAAATAACGCAGTTTGATATCCCTTCAAGTGTTGTAGCTCCATCCTATGGAATCCTTGGATTTGTAGTTTTACGAAGTCTTTATCCTTCTCTGTCAAAGAGAACTGGTGCCTCACAAAACTACAAGTCCCAGGATTCTATAGGATGGAGCCATGGCAGTTAAAGTGGTGTCAAACTGCATTATTTCTACAGTGTAGATGCATCCAATGACCTGAATCACGAAAGTGGGGGGTGGGGAATAAAGAGAAATTGAGAAAGGAAGAAAGAAAGGTAGGGAAAGAAAAGAAAAGAGAGGGGAAAGAAAAGGAAAGGAAAAAAAAAAGAGAGAGAGGACTTTATCAGACCAGGCAAATATGGCATCATAACAACGTCTAATTAATGTGAAAGGGCACGTATATCAAATGACATTGTCCTTTTGCAATAATGTCACATCCCAAACCCATTCCATTTTATAGACAGGTCAAGCCACCAATAGATCTGCCATGGCACATTTTTGCCAGCACCATCAGCATTTGAAACTTTGTGCCATTGGGCACACAGAAATACAGCATCAATGACAGAGCACTTCCAGGTGAGATTGTGACCGCCAGGTAGCAGATGTACTTTTTATGAACCTCCCTGGTGTACTTCGGACTTTTAAAGTGTGTTTCTGTGTTTGTGTCTATGTTTTATGTCTTGCTTTTGCTTTAATTTTTGAATTTGCCACACTCATGAGAATCATGACAATCAGCGAGATCTCAAACCAGGAAGAAGACTGAGCTCCATTCATGCTCCGTTTATGCTGAGGCTGCTTTTCTGATGCTGCTGGAGGTAGATCAGGTAAAAGGGTTTCTTTTGCCAGCATAAAAATGTTTTGAAATATGCCAGCAAAAGAACATTTCTGGAGGTTGGTCTAATAAAGTCCAGAGAGAGAGAGAGAGATTTTGCCTAAGGCTACCTAGTGGGTTCATGGGAGAGGTAAGATTCAAACCCACATCTTTCCCATTTGCAACCCAGTCTCTTTGCCATTATGCTACACTTGTCATCTTCCTTGTATTGCTCAGGGGAGTCCATAATACTTTCAGGTCAATCCCAGGTCAGCAAATATAGCCCAGGCAGCTTTGAAGAAAGTGGAGGGCCAGGAAGAGAGAGAGAGATTGAAAGAGAGAGAGAGAAATGGAGGCAGCTGAGAGACTAGCTGAAGCCATACAGTTGTCTTCTGTGGCAATAGATGCAAAATGTTCCTCTCGGAAGAAGCCAAGCTCACTGGGATGCCCTCATCAAAACACACAAGGATGTGTCCATGCACACAAACACTTCATGCATACGCAAACACACACAACTGCTCTCTCTGAGCTGGCCGCTATAGGCCCTGCCTGCAGATGCTCCGAGAGGAGCTCTGCCCTCGTTGGACATGGCCAACTTCAAGGGTCACTTAGAAATTATGTCAGCCGGGATGACTTTTCCTGTTCGGCTCTAATGAAACTTTCATGCCTGCTTTGATTCTCTTTGCCTTGGATTTGGTATGCCTGACTGCTCGTGACTGGGTTGTCCACTCAAGATGGAGAAGCAGCGCACTGGGTCTGAGTGTGTTCTTTTTTAACCTCCTCCCTACTTTTTCTCCTGACCAGCTAAATAATTTATCTCAGTAACAATTATATAACATTAGAAGCTGCACTTTAGAGGGACTCTCTCTCTTTCTCTCTCAAGGCAGTTCACTCAAAGTGCCATTGGTGGAATCTCACTTGAAAACAGAGAGTACTATACTTTTTCCTTTTGCGATTATTATTTTTAATTAATAACAGGCTACCATCAGGGATGGAAAGGGTGCATGTACATGTGTGTTTAAAGAAGAAAAGAAGTGTTAGAATCAACACATCACAGGCAGAGCCAAATGGACAGCATTGTTTCCAGGGCTATTTAAAGGAAATGTGGAAGAGCAGAATCCAAAGCTGTCCTTCCTCAAGCAGGGACAAAACAAATGATTTTACAGAGGGAAAGTGAACTGTTATGAAATGTTGAATATTTATTATGTCATGCCATCCAACATTTCATGAAAACTGGCACACATGCGGCCAAGCAACATCAGTGTGTGCAAGATGACCTAAGGTATTAGTGACAAAAAAAATCAGATGCCAATAGACTGCGGGAGTTTGCTTTTGCCTGAGTCTACTGGGGAGGGCAAGATTCTGCTCCCTCCTTTCTTCTCCTCCTCATCTGAGTTAACTGAGCATAAACTACTTTTGCACTTTGAACTACGTTGGCAGCAATTGAAGTAACCTAAGGACACAGGGGGAAACTGGAAATTTAAACCAGCTGAAAAGTGGGATGGGGAAAATTAAATGGAACTGTCCCGGCCAAACTGGGACAGTTGGAGGGTATGTTCTGTCAGTGACCATTTTGCTAAAGACTCCAAGGTGAGAAGAGACACTCAAACCCCTTGGGTTACATCTTTGTAGCCGACTGGGTGGGGAGAGTTGGTATGAAACTAAGGCTGCATCTGCACTGTAGAAATAATGTAGTTTGACATCACTTTAACTGCCATGGCTCCATCCTACAGAATCCTGGGATTTGTAGTTTTTGAGGCACCAGCACTCTTAGGCAGAGAAGGCTAAAGACCTTATAAAACTACAAATCCCAGGATTCCATGGGCTGGAGCTACAGAACTTAAAGCGGTGTCAAACTGCATAATCTCTACAGTGTACATGCACCCCAAGAAAGGAAGAACTAAGAAGGAAGAAAATAGTGGAAGCCAGGATATCTGAAATACCAAGTTCTCAAATGAACTTGCCTGACACTCAAGAGCCTAAGTGCATGCCCTGTCCAGTGTCCTGCCATCCCACAAAGCTAGGTGGATGGATATACCTGACAGGGCTTTCTCTGTAGCAGCACCTCAAGCTGTGGCACTCCTGCCCAAGAGAAGCTATGCTGGCTCCATGCATTTTGAGTTTCCTGCAGGAAGTGAAGACAATGCTGCATAGCCTGCCCTGCAATGTTTGAAACTGCACTACCTATTTTAATGGCTGGTTTCAAATTATTATACAGAAGTGTTTGTAATCCATTCTTAAGTCTGGTTTTGTTCATATTTTTTTTTAAGAAACAATTTTCTGTTGTTCTCCTTCGTCTCAAGGGCCCTGGTGGTTTATAGAATAGATGGCTTTATTTGTTTCTTGCACATACAAAAATCTTGCTTTTCTAATCATCATCATAGAATCAGAGAGCTGGAAGAGACCAGAAGAGAGCATTCCTGACAGATGGCGATCCAGCGTCTGTTTAAAAACCTCCAAAGAAGGAGACTCCACCAAACTGCAAGGCAGTGCATTCCACTGCCAAACAGCTTTTACCATCAGGAAGTTCTTCCTAATGTTTAGGTGGAATCTCTTTTCCTGTAGTTTGAGTCCATTGCTCAACATCCTAGCCTTCCACAGCTCTTACCATCAAGAAGTTCTTTAGGTGGAATGTCTTTTCCTGTAGTTGCTGTAGAGTCCATTACTCTGTGTCCTAGTCTCTGGAGTGGCAGAAAACAAGCTTGCTCCATCCTCAGTATGACATCCTTTCAAATATTTAAACATGGTTATCTTGTCACCTCTTAATTGTCATCATCATCATCATCTGCATTATACAGAAGCCTGGATCACAAAGAAGGTGCATATTCAAAACGGGAAACCGGCGAAGGTGGACAAAGTTAGCCCTAGCACCACTTGCAGGCCCCCCCCCAGGACTCACTTTGTGGCTCTTGGCTACCATTTTGGGGGCCAAAAAAGGTGGAATTTCCCCTTCTGAAAGTCTCTAGGAGTGATGATTGACCTGCAAAATAGATTGCAGGTACTCCCTGCACTGCTTAACAGTCCAAAATGAGCCATTTTCAAAGACAGAAATGGACTTTTGACCATGTCCCACTTTCATGGTTTGGGGTTGGTGATTTTTTGAGGGGGTTGCATTTGGGGCACACCTAGTGACTCTTGGAGAATTCAAGGGACTGAACACCCCCCAGCCACTAATGTTGCATACCCCAAGCTTAAAGGTTTAACTTGGTGTTCATCCTTTACAGACCCATCCTCTGTGATTCTTTGTTTAAAAAAATAAACTTTGTTGAATATATCACAGGGGAAGGATCCAGGATCCAGGATTACAGCACAGTGGACTGGAGAGGTTATATCAGGCCAACCATGCAGTATTTCCATCATGCTCTGGAGCCATTGGCTAATCAAAGCCCCACAGGGTGGACTCCTGTTCTGAAGAGGTTGGCTTCTTTGGGGGCAAATGAAATAAATGCAGTGAAGCTAAGTATCTGGCCCAAGGCCACTGGCAGAATCTGTGTCAGAGGCACAAGAACACTCTCACAAGGGGGGTGTAAATCAATGCTGTGTTGTTGTTGTTTTGTCCTTCCACAATAAGATGCAATTTTTAAAAAGACTTCTTTTTACTGGGTGATACAATCATTCACTTTTTCAGAATCTGGTATGAAAATTTTTATTTGTTGAAAACAGTGTGTGTGTGTATGTGTGTGTGTCAAAATGCATTTCACATAAATATTTTGTGCAGAATAGCTAGCACATAATAAATAAATAAACAGTGAGCCACCTTGGATCCCATTCTAGGAGAAAGGCAGCATATTAATTAATTAATTAATTAATTACTATGTTTTTACACAAAAACTTGTTTTGCACAAAATCATTCTTTAATTACATAAATTAAATAAATATATTGCATTTAATTTATTTTCAACAAGTTTCAGAACTGCTCTTAAACATTTGTATGTTGAATTATCTATCGGATACATTATTCAGTGTTTTATATTTCATGCCATTCATTCTTAATCTATGTATAACCCATCTCATTTTTATGATACAATTTGATTAAAACAATTTCAAACATGTAAAAAAAACTGCAAAACCAGCAAAAGTGAGCAGGGGGGGAGGAACAGTGAAATGGGTCCTGTCTTTTCATTCTTTAACAAAGATTAAAAACGTTGTGGTGATTAACACGTTGGGGGGCAGTATTATTTTCATGTTTCATTTATGTATTTATTTACTTTGCTTCTTGGTTGTTGTTTTTTTAAACAGGGAGTCTCGTTGTATTGTGACACCTTTTCTCACCAAGGAAAAGAAAAAAAAACTGTGAGCATTCTTCTTCATATCACTATTTCACAGTTCACCAACTGAGATTACCAGCATATTTGTGTTCTATGTGTTCACAATCATCACCAGTGAAGATGCCTTGGAGTCATTTTTCTGGACATCCATATCCTGATTCCATGAAGAGTTTGATAGATGAGCTAATCACATAACCATAGAGTTGGGAGGCTCCGAAGGACTATCTCGTTAACTGTTAAATCACTCCTCTGTTAAACACTATTTTAAAAACCCCAGCAAAGGAGAATCTGACATTCTGTTGTAGAACAGCTCTTACCACCCAGGAAGTTCATTCTAATTTTCAGTTGGAATCTCCATCCTTGGAATTTCAATCCATCGGTTCATTTCCTGTCCTCTTGAGCAGCAGAGAACAAGTTTGCTCCATCTTCCACATGACAGCCATTTTGATATTTAAAGATTGTTATTGTATCACCTCTTAGGGCTCATCTATGCTGGCCAAGACAATCTGGGTACAGCCCAAAGTATTCTGGACTCAGAGCTGCCCTGGATTTCCCCCGTTACTGATGCACTCCACAATGACACTGAGCAGATGTGTGTGTTCCTAACACCTGAAACCTAACTGTCAGATCCTACACCATGATAGATCCAAAGAGCGGGAGGGATTCCCAGGTACAGTCATTGCCAAGCCCTTGCTATCTAGAATGACTCATGGATGGCTTTCATCAAACTTTTGACTATGTAGTGTAGGTGCAGCTGCCAAGCACAGACTAAGATAGAAAATGGGGGGGGGGATTTAAACCCCATGGTAGCTCCACTCATTCAAATCCATGTCCACAAGCACTCAAACAAGCCTGCTGGGGTATCTCACAGGTTTCCCTATGTCTGCCTTGTCTAAGCTGTATGGGTCGGCTTCATGTAGACTCACAAGTCATGGGACAGGGTTTGCCTGCATTGTTCACCAATCTTGTTACCCGAATAGCTGGTGGTACCTGGGGAGCCCATCTGTAATGCCAAATATCAGTTATTAATTGGGGGAATTATTATAGCTCAAATGGATAGCTGCAAGAGGTCAGGTAACTTCTGGGATCTTTAAACCTATATATACCGGTAATCACTGCAGAGACTTTGAGTTAAAGTGAGATAAAGTGGGTTTTATTGCAAAATAATATGGAAGCTTTCACATATGCACTCACACTCACAATTATTATTATTATTATTTATTTTAGGTATTTATACCCCGCCCTTCAGCCACAATGGCTATCAGAGCGGCTTACAAATTGTTTTAAGCAATAGCAATTTACACATCTACACTGCATTAAGCAGTTTCCAATGTGTGTTAGCTAATTGCCCCCACAAGCCGGGTACTCATTTTACCGACCTACGAAAGGATGGAAGGCTGAGTGAACCTTGGAGCCCGCTGGAATCGAACTTGCAACGTGGTGACTTGCAGGACTGGCATTTAACCACTGTGCCACCAGGGCTCCGGCTAGTGGAGAGTTGAAGGCATAAAGGAATTGATTCATGAGGTAGGGACTATAGTTACCAGTCTTGAAGAGAGGGAAGCGAAGGACTCAGCTAAATCTGAGGGTGGTGTTGAAATCCAGGGATGTGCTGTCAAAGTGTTGGGATGTAGTCTCAGTGGCACAGTGTCACACCTTGCTATTATCTGGGCACTAATATTTGCTATATGCCATATTTTATGTCCTGGAGGGATGTTTTAGCTTAGGACAAAGTTTAGATGGGTTTTCCACCATCAAACAAAGGAAACTGCGTCTCTGCTGATTGCTATTAATGGCTGAGATATTGGAACTGATGGGTTTATGATAACTTATGGTCCATCCCAGTCTACTGGAGCCCATGGAGCATCTTAATATTGCCAATTATGAAATATTAGAGGGAGGGGGTGGAAGGCATAGTAACAACATTCCTTCAGATATTTTAAGATGGCTAGCTTGTCACTTTTCAGTCTTCTCTTCTCCAAGCTAAACATTCCCAACTCCCTAAGTTGTTCTTCACAAGGGCTGGTGTTGGAACCTCTGGTCATCTTAGTTGCCCTTCTCTGGATGTCTTCCAACTTATCAATATCCTTCTTGAATTGTGGTGCCCAGAACTGGAAGCAGTATTCCAGGTGAGGTCTGACTAAAACAGAATAGAGAGTCACTCCTACTTCCCTCAGGTTGGACACTATGCTCCTATTGATGCTGCCTAGAACCGCATGTATTTCTTTGGCTGCTACATCATGCCATTGACTGATGTTTAGCTTGTGGTCTACTAAGAGCTCTAGATCCCTTCCACGTGTACTGCCTTCCAGCCAGCTATCACCCATCCTATATTTGTGCATTCCATTTTTTTCCACCCAGAAACATTTATCACTGTTGAAATTTATTTTGTTAGGACATTAGCAGACATGGCAAAAATTATGGGATTACGACATCATGCTGGCATGAATGGGGCCCACTATTGCACAACATTGTCATCTTCACATGGTTATTCCATGCTGCAGCCATGAAAAAGGCATTATTTCTAATTCATGGGACAAGCTATTAATAAATCATCAATAGTGCTTTTTGTGGTATTGATGGGCTGTGAAACCATGTCCCATTTGTAATCGAGAGATTACAATGTGAATAGGTGGTCCTGAGTGAGAAAACGTCTGGGTGAGAACATGAAAATGAAGCACAGGATGCTCTTTTTATGAACAATCCCATTTAGTGTCAACATTTTGCATTTCTTTCAGTGCTTCTCTTTCATTTAGTTTGTTAGTTGAGGCATTTTTGGAGTTTTAAGCATGCTCACATCTTGCGAGAACTGCTGAAATCTCATCCATGCTAAATTGCAGAAGCAAACTCCCATTCTTAGAGTGCTAGTGGTCATTCTGTGATGGTTCTTTCATGTGATTACAGCAATGTGCAATAACAAGTGTTATAATGCCACAGTGTTTCCGCTATCCTCATTTGCAGAATTATAGCATTCTTAGACACTCATCTGATAATGTCCTTAGGTTTGGTCCAGCTTTCCAATCTGTCAAGGTCATTTTGAATTCTGATCCTGATCTCTGGGGTATTTGCTACTCCCTCGCTCTCCATTTAATGTCAATACATCAACATTTAAGTGATTTATTTAAAAAAAAATGAACAACACCAGTCCCATCACAGGCCTCTGAGGTGCCCCACTAGTCATGCCCCTTCCCCTTTGGATTTCAATTCCACAAATCCCTAAATGTTATCATGCTGATTAGGACTTCTTAAAACTGAAGTCTAACACATGTGAAGGTTCAGTGGTTAAGAACCACTGCCCATGGCTTATCCTTCTGCATGCTTCTAAAGAGCCAGTGTGGTTTAGTGGTTTGAGCATTGGACTACGATTCTGGAGATCAGTGTTTGAATCCCTGCCCAGCAATGAAAATCCACTGGGTGGCCATGGGCAATTTCTACACTCTCTGCCTCAGAGGGCGGCAAAGGCAACCCCCCTCAGAACAAATCTTGCCCAAAAAATCCCATGATAGGTTTTCCTTAGGGTCACCATGAATCAGAAATGATTTCCCTTGGTTTTCTTCTGAGCTGTGAGGCCATGTTCTGGAAGAGTTCCAGAACACAGCCTCACAGCACGGAAAAAAAGCCAAGGAAAATCTATGGATACCGGCCATGAAAGCCTTTGACTTCACAAATCAGAAATGACTTGATAGCAAACAGCAACAACGTCCCTGGAGAATTTAACATGAAATACTATCTTATCTCTGATCAAAAATAAGAGCAGGGGAAAGGTATAGCAGACATGAAATCCCTATAGGCTACCTCAGGTGTACAGCTCAGATGTTCCCCCCTCTAAGCTGACATTTAGCAAGGGAAAACATGGGTGTCTATATTCCATAGTTTTCACTTTGCAGTAGATAAGACATTCAAAAAAAGCAGCCAAATGTGATTTACAAAGTGGTGGCCCAATACATTAGCCTGCTATGCAGACCAAAGTGATAACTCTTTAGGTTTTTGCAAAGCTTGATAGATGAAGACGATTATTTAAAGCCCAGTAATGGCTGGTGGCTACTCTAAGCCACTGGAAGTTTTCCCACTGTCCCTGAGTATAATGTAAATATGGCCAAAACACACCCACACATACAAACCCAGAAAAGAATTTGTGTTTTGCATCAGACATGCAAGAGGCAGTCTTGGCTCAGAACAAGGACATGGTTTTATTGAAAGGAAACTCATCCTAAGTCCACCATAGTTGGCCTGTATACCTTGGAGATTTTCAGACATGCCAAAATCCCTGTTTGCCGTGCGAGCAGCCTCCCGAAACTGCTGCGCGGCAAGGGTCTTCTTCGGACGACGCTGTGCCTCTGGCGAAACCGTCCGTGTCACTTCCGTGAAGCTTGGGACAGCTCCGCGCAATATTTCAATCACGGAGGCTGCCCGTGCTTGAAATATTGCGCGGAGCTGTCCCAAGCTTCACGGAAGTGACACGGACGGTTTCGCCAGAGGCACAGCGTCGTCCGAAGAAGACCCTTGCCACACAGCAGTTTCGGGAGGCTGCTTGCGCGGCAAACAGGGATTTTGGCATGTCTGAAAATCTCCCTTGTATCAAACTAGTCTATGAGCAAACAGGTTTGCTGTTCTATGCCTTCAAGTCATTTCTGATTTATGGGGACCCTAAGGTGAGCCTATCATGGGGTTTTCTTGGCAAGATTTCTTCAGAGGGGACATTCCATTGCTTTCTTCTGAGACTTAGAGAGTGTGACTTACCAAAGACCACCATGTAGGTTTTCATGGCTGAGCAGGAATTCAAACCCTGGTCTCCAAAGTCATAGTCCAACACTCAAATCACTATACCACATTGGCACTCAAACCCATTCAATTATCACTTCAGCCAGGAATCTTGTATTTGACCGTAAGCAAGCAGGTTTTCTCTGAAGCCTCCATCCATGAGGAAGGTGATGAATACTCATGACTAGGGCTGCTGGTGAAATCAACAGTGATCATAGTCAACAGTGTGATGCGGCAGCTGAAAAGGCCAATCCAATTTTGTGCTGCATCAATAGAGATATAGTGTCTAGATCAAGGGAAGTAATAGTGCCACTCTATTCTGCCGTGGTCAGGCCTCACCTAGAATACTGTGTCCAGTTCTGGGCACCACAATTCAAAAAGGATATTGACCAATTGGAGTGTGTCCAGAGGAGGGTGACTAAAATGGTGAAAGGTCTGGAAACCATGCCTTATGAGGAAAAACTTAGGGAGCTGGATACGTTTAGCCGGGAAAAAAGATGGTTAAGGGGCAATATGATAGCCCTGTTTAAGTATTTGAAGGGGTGTCACGCTGAGGATGGAGCAAGCTTGTTTTCTGCTGCTTCAGAGACTAGAACATGGAACAATGGATGCAAGCTCCAGGAACAGAGGTTCCACTTCAATATTAGGAGGAACTTTTTGACAGTAAGAGCTGTTCGGCAGTGGAACACTCTCCCTCGGAGCGTGGTACAGTCTCCTTCCTTGGAGGTCTTTTAAGCAGAGGCTGGATGGCCATCTGTCAGGGATGCTTTGATCATGATTTCCTGCAGGGCAGGAGGTTGGACTGGATGGCCCTTGTGGTCTCTTCCAACTCTACAATTCTCCTGTTCCCAAAGAGTTGCAGATCATGGTCTTGGACTGCCTTGTCTCAACAGAATCTGTGGCTAGACAACAAGATTCAGATGCCTCAAAATTTATTTATATGCCTGTGGAACATATTGCATTACTTTTGAAAGTGAAGGATGATGATGGAAGGAATTAAACTAAGAGAGAAGAGGAAGAAGTATCAATGTATATAATACAAATGCATAGGAGGGGTTTTATATTAGAATACCTTGTTGAAAATACCTATTGTTTGGAGTATTATTTTCCACCCAAAATCCACTAGAGTGAAAAAGAGAGAGAGGAGATTAGAAGACATGGCTAATGTGGCACCATTATGACACCAGAGGAATGCAAAAGGGTGCCAATATCAGACGGTGTCCTTTTGCATTTTGCTGGCATCATTATGGCATTTCTTTTTATTGATGGGCCGAGCTGTCAATAGATTCCCCCATTGCGATTTGGTGCCAGCATTGCTGGTGCGTGAAAGCTTGGGCCATTTAACTCTCGTGAATGCAGCATCAATGCACAATCCTGCCTCTACACTTCCTGGTGAGATCAAGACATCCAGGTAAGTGACACACTTTTTAAACACTTCCCTGATTTACTTGGAAGTTTTAAGTGTGCTTTTGTGCTTGGTGTAACTTTTTTTGTGTTATTTTAATTTTTGTTTTTGAATTTCTGGCACTTGCATCTTCTCACGAGAACGGGTGGGATTTCAGTCCAGAATGGAGATCCGGTCATTCCTGGGCTACCAGTCGATGGCAGAGAAGGTAAGTGTGGTGGGGAGGGTTATTGTGCCAGGACAGGGACGGGATTGGAGATTTTCTGATAATCTCCAGAGAGAGAGAGAGAGAGAAAAGCAGCTCTACAGATGACAGAATGGATGAGAATACCTGACCTGCTAAAATAAACTGGGGGGAGAATTATATTTGATTCATATGTCATTAGTGTGGTGTACAGTCATAGAATCATATATTTGGAAGAGACCCTGAGGGCCATCCAGTCCAACCACTACCTTGCAGGAATACACAATCTGCATCCTCAGGTTCAACTATTCATGGCTTGAAAATATTCCACACACACCAAAAAAAAAAAAAAAATCTAAAAAGCAAATCTTGATTGTGCCATTTTATATGAAGGATATCATTTTAGTATGCCATTGTTACATAATGGGACTTGAGCATCCGGGGATTTCGGCATCCGGGGGGAGGGAGGTGGCCTGGAACCAAACCGCAGTGCATACCAAGGGCCCACTGTACTTAAAAGGGTGGTTGTAAGGACTACTGAGATCATGTATAGGACATGCTTCAGCTGCTCTAAAACACACACACACAGATGCTCAGAATTATTAAGTACATAAAAAGATTTTCCTGCTTCCTATCCACTCTTTCCTTCTGGAGCTAAAATTTCAGCAAAAGTGAAAGCAGTAACTGGGAATGGGGGGGGGGGCAGGGGCAGATGATTCATGAGCTGGGTAGCCATGAAATGGGTATCATTTTAAAATATTTACTATTCATGCAACACCACATGCCTTAATGATGGCGCATTTCAAGTCTCCACTTGACTCTTTCGTCAAGCGCATTCTCTGTATCCATGGCATTTTTCAAATATTAAAAACCATCTAATCCAGGACATCAAAGCTGTTCTTAATATGATTCAGGAGGTCAGAAACAAACTACAAATAAACATTGCCAAGGTTTTTATTTACTTCCCTAAGAATTCCGCTTTCAATCACAGAGCCTGTGTTCGCTCGCCGTTTAACATCTCCCTACCAAAATTATCTCCTAGACCCGTGAAATCATTATACCTGTCGTTCGGCTGAAAAAGAAACATATTTAGCACTCAGCAGCCATACCTAATTTTCCTTGAAGGCAGGGAACAAACAGCTAGAATTAAGCAAATATCTCAGCAGCTCAGTCCTTCCAACTAATTCTCAGGATGGTTTAATCGTGTATATCCCACAATTTAGATACAGCTTTCTAAATACATTTCCCTCCTCGCCCTCCGCCTCTTCAAGCTTTACTTTAATCTGGATCTTTCTTCTTTTCCTCTTTTTTTTCCTAAAGAGAAGACCTCAGTGGATCACATTTATTACCCAAGGCATTAGATTTTGTGACTTCTGCTCTAATTAAAGTGTTAGCTTTCAACAGCTGAATGTTAGTATTTGCTCAGAAGTGATTGTAAAGCCATCCTGTTCGCCAAGATCATTTTTGTTTGTTTGTATTGCTTCTAGAGAGTACACTACTTTCATTTGTATGGGTACTTGAATCCTCTCCTTTGTTACTGCTACATGCCTTCAAGTTCTTTCCAACTCATGGTGACCCAAAGGCAAATCTCTCATGGGGTTTTCTTGGCAACATTTGTTCAGAAGGGGACTGCCTTTCCTTTCCTCTGAGTCTGAGAGTGTGTGACTTGCTCAAAGTCACCCCTGGGGTTTCCATATCAAAGCGGGGATTCAAACCCTGGTCTACAGCCATAGGACATTATCAGATATGGGAAAAATTGTGGGATTACACTGCTATCACATGACGCAGGCATGCTTGTGTTATTACTCCGTGCTCCAGCCACAAAAAAAGGCATTCTTTCTCATTCACGGGACAAGCTATCAATAGATCATCACTAGCGCTCTTTTCATGCTACTGACTACATGCGAAAAAATGTCCTGTTGTAATCGTGAGATAACAGCATGAATGTGCTATTCTCAGTGAGAAAACATCTGGGTGAGAACATGAAAATGAAGCACAGAACACTCTTTTTATGAACTTCCTCCTTTAGCTTATATGTTTTAGGCTTGTTTCAGTACTTGTGTTTTCATATAGTTTCTTACAGAATCATAGAATCATAGAATTGCAGAGTTGGAAGAGACCACGAGGGCCATCCAGTCCAACCCCCTGCCATGCAGGAAATCACGATCAAAGCATCCCTGACAGATGGCCATCCAGCCTCTGTTTAAAGACCTCCAAGGAAGGAGACCCCACCACGCTCCGAGGGAGTGCATTCCACTGCCGAACAGCTCTTACTGTCCAAAAAGTTCCTCCTAATGTTGAGGTGGAATCTCTGTTCCTGGAGCTTGCATCCATTGCTCCGTGTTCCAATCTCTGGAGCAGCAGAAAACAAGCTTGCTCCATCCTCAACGTGACACCCCTTCAAATACTTAAACAGGGCTATCATATCACCTCTTAACTGTCTTTTTTCCAGGCTAAACATACCCAGCCCCCTAAGTCTCTCCTCATAAGGCATCGTTTCCAGACCTTTCACCATTTTAGTCGCCCTCCTCTGGACACGCTCCAATTTGTCAATATCCTTTTTGAATTGTGGTGCCCAGAACTGGACACAGTATTCTACATGAGGTCTGACCAAGGTAGAATAGAGCGGCACTATTACTTCCCTTGATCTGGACACTATACTTCTATTGATGCAGCCCAAAATTGCATTGGCCTTTTTAGCTGCCGCATCACACTGTTGACTCATGTTCAACTTGTGGTCTACTAGGACTCCTAGATCCCTTTCGCACGTAGTCTCATTCAGCCAGATCTCCCCCATCCTATATCTATGCATTTCATTTTTTTGCCCTAAGTGGAGTACCTTACATTTCTCCATATTGAATTTCATTTTGTTAGCTTTGGCCCAGCTCTCCAGTTTATCCAGGTCATCTTGAATTTTGATCCTGTCCTCCAGGGTATTAGCTACTCCTCCTAATTTGGTGTCATCTGCAAATTTGGTAAGTATGCCCCTAATTCCCTCATCCAAGTCATTGATAAAGATGTTGAATAGCACTGGGCCCAGGACAGAACCCTATGGCACACCAATGGTCACATCTTTCCAAGATGAAGAGGAGCCATTGCTGAGCACTCTTTGGTTTCGGCCAGTCAACCAATTACAAATCCATTGAACTGTTAACTTGTCTAGCCCACATTTTACAAGCTTGTTTGCAAGAATGTCATGGGGAACCTTGTCAAAGGCCTTACTGAAATCAAGGTATGCGATGTCCACAGCGTTCCCTTCATCTACCAAGCTAGTAATTTTATCCAAAAAAAGAGATCAGATTAGTCTGGCATGACTTGTTTCTCTGAAACCCATGTTGACTTTTTGTGATTATGGCATTGCCTTCTAAATGTTCACAGACTCTCTGTTTCATGATCTGCTCTAGAATCTTCCCTGGTATTGATGTCAGACTAACTGAACAATAATTGTTGGGATCCTCTTTTTTTCCCCTTTTTGAAGATGGGGACAACGTTTGCCCTCCTCCAGTCTGCTGGGACTTCTCCTGTTCTCCAGGAGTTCTCAAAGATTATTGCCAATGGCTCTGAGATTATATTTCTTAATTAGGGGTGGAGTTTTTTTAGTTTTAAGCACACTCGCGTTTTCTTGCAAGAACAGCCAATATCTCACCCGTGCTGAATTGCAGAAGGAAACTCCCATTCTTGAAGCACTAGAGGCCTTCATGCAGTAATTCTGTGGCATTTCTTTCATGTGATTACAGCTATGTGTGATAATAAGTGTTATAATGCCACAATATTTCTGCTATCATTATTCATGGAATTACAGCATTTTTAGATGCTAGTCGGATAATGTGCATAATCCCATGCTTAAACCACTACACCACACTGGTTCTCTTATTGAAAGATTTTGGACTTTTTTAGACAGCCCTTACCACGCAAGCAGCCTCCAGAGAAGTAATGAGGCTGCCGTGCAGCAGGGGGTCATTTTCGGACACCGCCATCCCTCTTCTGTGACCATTCGTAGCACGTACGTGAAGCTTTGGAAGAGGCCACATCATATTTCAATCACAGGCAACTTGGCACCTCATTTACATTATATGATCACAAAAGGATGATGTCATCTGGTATGCCCGTCCTTTCGTGATCATTAGGTGTCCTTATGATGCCATATTTGCCTGGTCTGTAAAGTCCTAAATGTCTGCGTCATTCATAAAACACCATAAATAAATTTGTACTTCCTCCCTCTCCGAAGTGAGATGTTTCCTGAGATATTGATTCCCTTCTTAAAAAGAGATAAGAATAAAAGCAAATCAGTAAGCAAAACAGAATAGCAATAATTGAAAAAAGAATTATAATTGTTCATATATGATATAACCTTAATTTTTGTAATCATTTGTTCTGAGAAAGTTCAATTACAAATCATAATTCTTAAACCTTAAATATAAGTAAAAAAACTAATGAATGTGATACTAATCCAAAATTACTGTGTTTGTATTACCATAAGAAAGGGAGGGGGAAGGAAACAAAAATACATAACAGTGCTGTTTTTTACATATGTAATATTCTCTTATGATTTGTCTTCCAGTATTCGGTAATTAAATTCCAGTCTTCCATCCCCAATAACATTCTTTTGCTGGCATAAAAATATCAATTTTTATGCCGGCAAAAGAACGTTCCCCCCTGCCATTACCTCCTTTGCAGGCAAAGGCTCCTCCATGAATAAAGACAAAGTGAGTGGGAAATTCAAAGGTTAAAAAAAGAAAGAAACATCAAAAAGTAACACTAAGCACCTAAACACATTAAATAACCTCCAAGTAACCTGGGGGAGGTTAAAAAAAGTTTGTCACTTACCTGGATGTCCCAATCTGACCTGGAAGTGTTTGCACCAGTCCAGCCACTGATGGGATCAGTCAGAGATTTAAAGGGATAGAGGTATGACATGCCAGCAAAAAAGCATCAGGGAGATCAATTGACAGCTTAAACCGTCAATTAAAAAGTATGCGATTTCAGCTGGTTTTAACCGCAAAAGGGCAAGTCGTCTGATCCGCGTGCCCTTTCGCAGTTATGTGGCATCAGGATGATACCGTATGTTCCATGTCTGATAAAGTCCTATGTGTCTAGAAAGAGACTCTCCCTTAATCAAAACTGTTAATTTGTCTAATTCAGTCATGTCAAAATGATGGCTGGCTTCTTGCAATGGATTCTCAAATGGCTGAAACCTTGCTGCTCCACATCGCTCCACCTTTTGTGAACTTACCTGTGTATGACCTGCATGGGATTGGCTCACTGGTAACTGCTTCCCTCCACAACTGTAGTTTGCCTATCCTTGCATTTGCTGCCTCTATACATAGAACAGAAACCGCCTACAATGTGATCCACATGGGCATCTCCAAGAATACGGTAAAGACAGTGTTGCAAAAGGGTGCAGTGCCTGAAATCAGGGGACTTTTCTCTCTCCACAACCAACCAGGCCCCAATAGTCTTTCCCTGAGCAGTGGTGAAAGCAAAGCATTTGGACCTAGGAGAACATGTGTGCACAACCTTTGATCAGCAATTGATCAATTGTCATATGCATATAGTTTTTTGTGCTGTGAAAAAAAGCCAACAGCCTGGTGAATGTTAACATTGTTAACCTTGGCTGGGACTCATTAAAACTACACAGGTATAATTTATTTATTTAGGTATTTAAACACCGCTCTTCAGCCACAAAGGCTCTCAGAGCAGCTTACAAATTGTTAAGCAAAAACTCTGCATGATCCCTAGCTAAGATGGTGGACGCGAGTGATTTATTCATGATTTTAAATCTGCCACTACTATTTTAAAAAAAAAAAGAGTTTCCCATGGTACACACATGTAAAATTTCATATTTTACAAAAAGAAAGAAAGGGGGAAAAGATGGTATAAGATCACCATTTTGATTAACTTACCAGACCTTTGCTTAGCCAAAAATCCAACATGCCAGCAGCAGGTACTTTCCCTTTTTCCTAACCCCAACCCCCTGCTCATCCAGCCAATCAGATTATGCTGCCTCTTCATATCTGTGTGAATGTGAGTATTCGGACGATCACACATTAACATGTATTAGAGCTTTTTGGGGGGGGAAATCCATATGAAGCCCTGGATGCAATGCACATGGACTTTGCAGTGGGTTTGGCTTTCCCCCTTCTGAGTGACATGTATTTGTGTGCATATCCATATGAATGCCTCTCCATTGATGCCCCCTTGTCGTGGGAGAGAGGCTTGCATACCCTAATGATGCTTTGACCTATGCTGGTGGTGGCATAATAGCCACTGGTAGGGCCTCCCATGCCAGACAGGTCAAAACCGAAGGGTCTGACAAAGAGCGTCAAAGGGCAGGATGGGCTCTCTAGCCATATGGCAACCATCTTAAGAGAAGAAAAACTCGAATCCCAAACCAGGCAGATGGTGCTCATCCAGCCCTGTAAGGTCAACCATCTAAGAGAAGAAAACTCTTATCAAACCTAAGACTCAAGGACCTTGCTGCTACGTCCATGCTTGCAAGGCCACAGCAGATGAACCTTTGGTTTAAAGGGTGAGGCCAGTTCTGTGCACGCTGCACTCCACCAGAAAAATCCACTGCATAGGCTCAAAGGACAAATCCAGTTCCAAAAAAGCCCTGTAGCGATAGGCGAGGGATGAAACAGCAGGTGTAAAGATGCAATGGAAGCTGCAGACCCAACCCTGCATGCAGGCAGCTCAGGACTTTGGTTGCTTGAGGCTGACCCAGGAGATGACAGTCTTGTTCGGCAGCATCCTGAATGACCAAGCAGCCTTTTTTAAGGAGAGCACTGCTTACTCCATATGGAGAGGGGCCTAGAAAAGGTGGCCTAACGAAAGCTCATCCCCATCTACCTGGTTGGCTAGCCGTGGCCAACGGGCATCTTCTGATACGGTCAAACCAAGGCAAAGGAACAATGGCACACACCGGCCTCCAAAAGTGTAAATAAACTGATGCTTGCATGCTGGAACATCAGAACCATGAGAGACTCTGCAGATAGTGGAGAGCCTGAGCATCGTTCTGCTCTAATAGCCCATGAACTATCATGCCTTAATATTAACATCGCTGCTCTCAGGCTTGGCCAGATTGATCACCAACGGTGGTCTGCCCTGGCCTCACATCGGGAGGCATGGAGACGCACTATCCACAATGCTGCAGCCTTATTTGAGAACTCACGACGAACAAGTCTTGAAGAGAAACGACAACGCAGAAAGAATCACAACCCAAAAACATCACCCAAGGAGACCTTCTGCTGCACTTTTTGCAACCGGACTTGTTTATCTCGGATTGGCCTTTTTAGTCATCAGCGCGCTTGCAGAAGGCGCGGGATGAGTCCTTCCTGAATCTTCGTTTGCGAAGAAAAGCCAGAGGAGGAGGAGGAGGCTCTTAGTGAAGTTCGTCTCCATGAGGAAGGCAGCTTTAAAGAACACAGGGCCGGCTACACACTTTACTGGTCTGGCAAACACAAAACCAAAAAACATCTTTCAGGGGTAGGCTTTATGATTAAAAACTCCATTGCCTCCAAACTCAAAACCTTGCCAACAGGACACTCTGATCACATTATTTCCTTACGCCTCCCACATGTTGTTCTCTCCAGTATATATGCCACAGCTATACATGCAGACCCTGTTGAGAAAGACAAATTCTACATAGCCCTACACCACCTCATAAAAAAAGTCCCTGTAGAAGGATTGATGGAATCCCACCTGAAGTTTGGAAACACGGAGGTCATGTACTCCATGATAAATCCCACGAACTCCTTGTGAATTGCTGAGAAAAAGAGGAACTGCCCTCAGATCTCCAAGCTGCAGTCATCATCACCCTGTACAAGAAAAAAGGAGCAAAATCCAATTGCTCAAACTATCGAGGTATAACACTGCTCTCTATTGCAGGAAAAATCCTTGCAAGGATACTCCTGAACAGATTAGTTCCTGCTATTGCAGAAGAACTTCTTCCTGAAAGCCAATGTGGCTTCAGAGCCAATAGGAGTACTATAGATATGGTATTTGCCCTTAGACAACTGCAAGAAAAATGTAGAGAGCAGAACAAGGATCTCTATGTAACCTCTGTCGACCTCACCAAAGCCTTCAACACTGTGAGTAGAAAAGGTCTGTGGCAGATCCTGGAAAGACTAGGATGACCCCCCAAATTCCTTAAAATGATTATCTTGCTACATGAGGGCCAGCACGGTCAAGTCAGATATGGCGATGCTCTTTCAGAGCCTTTTCTAATAACTACTGGAATGAAGCAAGCTTGTGTTCTTGCGCCAACTTTATTTACAATCTTCTTCAGCATGATGCTCCAAAGGGCTACGGCAGAGCTTGAAGAAGAAGACGGCATCTATATACGTTACCGTACTGATGGTAGCTTGTTTAACTTAAGCCATCTGAGGGCTTGAACTAAGATTCTAAACTATCTAGTCCATGAGCTGCTCTTTGCTGATGATGCTGCCCTTGTTGCCCACACAGAAGCAGCTCTGCAGCACCTAACATCCTGCTTCTCAACAGCTGCAAAGTTGTTTGGGCTGGAAGTCAATCTTAAGAAAACAGAAGTTCTTCACCAGCTTGCACCACAGGATGAACACCATAATCCCCACATTGCCGTCGGCAAATCCATGCATAAGTCCATTCAGAAGTTCACCTACCTGGGAAGCATCATCTCCTCAGATGCCAAGATTGACAAAGAGATCAATCACAGATTAGAAAGGCATATAATGCATTTGGAAGTCTTCACAAAAGAGTCTGGAGTAATAAACACCTGAGGCGAAGCACAAAAATCAATGTGTATAGAGCCATTGTACTGTCTATTCTCCTTTACGGGTCTGAAACATGGGTCACCTATCGCCACCACTTACAACTCCTCAAACGCTTTCATCAGCGCTGCCTACGCACAATCCTAAATATACACTGGACTGACTATGTGACGAATGTTGCTGTCTTTGAGCAAGCAGGGATCACCACCATTGAGGCCATGATATTAAGAACACAGCTGCGCTGGGCAGGGCACATTTCTAGGATGGAGGACCATTACCTCCCAAAAATAGTACTCTATGGTGAACTCGCCACGGGTCAGCATAGGAGGGGCACTCCAAAAAAGTGATACAAGGACTCCCTGAAACAACATCTCAGGCTCGGCCAAATTGATCACCAATAATGGTCCGCCCTGGCCTCACATCGGGAGGCATGGAGACTCACTATCCACAATGCTGCAGCCTTATTTGAGAATTCACGCCGAACAAGTCTTGAAGAGAAATGACAATGCAGAAAGAATCACAACCCGGAAACCTCACCCAAGGAGACCTTTTGCTGTGCTTTCTGCAACCGGACTTGTTTATCTTGGATTGGACTTTTCAGTCGTCAGCACGCTTGCAGAAAGCACGGGATGAGTCCTTCCTGAATCTTCGTTTTTGAAGAAAAGCCAGAGAGAGAGAGCTATATGAATGGACCACCTTCCGTTTGTATGCCGTTCATATTATTTTGACCATATAGAGAAGACCTCTGTATCTGAACGACAAGCTGTGAGCAACAACTCTGACTGGTACTTAATGGATAATGCTTAATGGCATCTCCAGGTGATATCTCTAGATCTTAGGTTTTGGCCCAGAAACCCTAGGGTCTGGGATGATCCTAAACTGGGAACCCTAATTCCATCCCATGGGATCCTTTTAGAATTTAGAATTCTCAACCAGAGTGCCCCACCAGACTACAAACCCCAGGGTACTGTAGGAAGTTGCCATGGCAACTGAGGTGGAACATAGCACTATCTTTTTGTACTCTGAATGGTCTCCTGGTCATTCTTAAGTTTTAAGAGGGCCAGCAGATTGACTGACAGATCCGTGAATCGCCTCTCCATAAAAGGTGTCTGAGACGATATGCAATAAAAAAAATACACATATCACCAAGGTTCAGGAAAGGAGGTGATGAGTGAACGTTTAGTGGAGGCACTCTGCTGACTTTGACATTTATTGGAAAATGTCAGATTTGCCAACATTTCACTTTGGGCTTCTTGGGTATTACCAATAAATGTCACCAATTTCTTGATTGTTGCCATTGTCTCTCTCTGTGTGTGTTTCTCTTTATATATAAAGAAACCGGTGTGAGGGGAGGAAATTAAAACATTTTCAACACTTTAAGTTTTGGATAATGAAACTTGAGGAAGGAAGAGAAAGTGATATAAAGAAAAGGAGAGGGAAGCTGATTTACCATACGATGAAGCTTTCCAGTCTTTTGTGGTGTGCGAACTCCCTCCTTTTTGCTGGTTGCTCCTCTGTGCAGGTGTGCATCTGGTTTATAACCGAGCCCTTGAAATGCTGACTTGGAACTGAAACTGCGGACATCAATTATACATTGTCAAAAATGGATGAATATATTGTTTTGTAGCATTGTTCATATTTCAGGAGAATTCGAAGTCTGCCGTAAACTGTGAATACCCCATTTTTTCTTTCTCATTTCTGAAAAAGGCTGTCCTTTTCCTTTTCCTTTATATATATATATATATATATATATATATATATAGAATCCCTCTGGCTTTGCATTCTCTGGCTGTGCTCAGTGGTATTTGCCTTTCGAGCTGTCAAGCCAAGTGTTTTTCAGACCCCTCATTAACAAAACAGACAACCAATCTCAATATGCATTATCAAAATTAGATCTTTTCGGAACAGTTGACAATTATGTATTATACAGTTACATGCATATAAATCTGGGACTTGGCTTTGTTAGGTTTTGCTGCTGACTTTTAACAAAGTGCTACCTAATTATGTTTCACATTGTACCAGCTCTCCATGGGGTAGTGGGTTTTTAAAAATATTATTATTTTGGGAGGGGCACTTTATACTGCAATTTTGTTTCACGGTGAATGTAAAATAGTACAAAAATACTCCCAAACCATGGTGTGTAAAGGTTGTTTTTTTTTTAAAAAAAAAAATCTTATTACTGTCACATCGCTATATAGCAAATAAGCAAGGTCCCAATAGAAGAAAGACTTAAAGTTACTAGGATTTGTGTTAACTTTTCAGCTGTAAGTAGAAAAACACAGAATTGGCAAAATGCATTCAAAATGAGCTGGAGGTTTGACTAGTTGTTATTGTTGTTTGAAATCAACTACCCTTACCTCCATGGGCTTGTATATGCTGGTCTTGTCTATATGAGGAGGGGGGGATATGAATGTGTCCAAAAAAGCAGGCATTCGCAATGATGAGACCTGTCTTCATGGTGGAAAGCCCCCCCTAAACTCCGCATGACCCCCTAGTCAAGATGGCAGCCACAAGTGATTTGCATGCAATTTTAAATCTGCCACCGCCAATTTTTTTTTAAAAAAAGTTTCCCATGGTGCGCACAAGCGATAGTTCATATTTACAAAAAAGAACGAAAGAAAGTATAAGATTATCATGTTATTGACTTACCAGACAGTCGCTTAGCTGAAAATCCAGCATGGTGCCTGCAGGTGCTTTCCCTGTTTGATAGCCCTGCCCCCATGCTCATCCAGCCAATCAGATTACACTGCCTTGTTATATCTGTGTGAATGCAAGTGTTCAAATGACCACACATTCGCATGTCATACAGATCATTTTTATTAAGCTAGATTAAGTCCTGGACGCAGTACACACGGACTTTGTGGTGGATTTGGCTCCCCTTTCTAAATGACACATATTTATGCACATGTCTGTATGAACAGATTGTCGTGCGCTCGCATCCTGTTTATATTATTTTGACCATATAGATAAGTCCACAGGCAATTTACCCCATCTTGCTCCTGGCTTGGACCCCTGCAGTCCAGGTCATGCAGGGCTTTTGCCCTGTCTTGACTCTGGGACAGTCTATATGACCCCTGGGGCAAAGACAGTCAAGACAGGGTAGAGCCTGATGAAACTTTTTTGTTAAAAAAAATACCTGTTTGAATGTGTTCCAGCCAAAACAAAATGGATCAGGCCCTGTGCAACCACAGGAGTGCATGTCAGCATGCCAGCCCATCACTGTAGCTGCCAGCTGCCTCACTCTTCTGCATCCAGGAAGGGGGTCTGCAACATGTGACCAGGCTAGACACATCCAGGGGACCTTGCTCACAGGCTGCAGGCCTCTTGCCTAGATCCAGAGAGAGGGATGCAGGTGGCAGTGGCTGCAGGGATGGGCCAGCATGTCTCTCTGGACTCTGACCCATTTTGCCCATGTAACAGGGGAGGAATGGGCCTGATCCACAGATGGAATACACTGGCAGGAAGCCAGCATATTCTCACCTGTTTTCATGCCCCATGAGTCTGATAAGGGTATAGAATCAGAGGAGGAGGAGGACATGGTAGGGAATGGCCCTATGGACACTGGAAGAGGTCTATCTACACCTGTGCAAATAGCGAGCCTGGCAAGCTGGGGGCTCAAGCAGAAGAAGAGCCTGGTCCTAGTGGGTTGGCCCCAGTCCCAACAGAGAGCCCTACCAATTCAGATAAGGATGAGGAACAGAAGATGGACTTACCTCCAGCATCATTCAGCTAGCAGCAATCCCAAAAGGAAGCTCAAAGAAGATCACTGAAGCTTTGTCAGAAACATCTGCTCATCAAGGAGCACCTGACAAAGCCTTGATTACTATATATATGCTTTGGGGAACTATGGAGGCTTTGTCAGAGATCACCTGATCTTCCTGGAGAAAGCTTTCTGCCTGGTATCTCTGTTCCTGTTGCCTTGATTCCTGTTTAGTCCTTGGACTGTTCCTGACTGTGCTGCTGCCTGATCCTATTGACCCACAGACTTGTTTAGACCCACACTGAATTCTGTAAGCCCCAACTCTTTGGATTGTTTTGTTGAACTAATCTTTGCAAGACTGTGTTTCCATTCTTTTGTGCTAATTACCAGTTGGCTACCTTCCCAGATTCTTGCTGTTTGGATATACTGTGCAGGGAACTAGCTGCTTTCTCAGACACCCATGTAGGTGAGCCCTAGGTTTCCATGCCCAACTTTACTCATTCTAGTAAGTATATGAATCTGACCAGGCTATAAGATCTGCAGGGGAGGGCTTTCCCTTGAACCCACCATCATCCTGCTTCTGATTGTCATGACCTCACTCGCTGGTGCAACTTTTGATTTGGCTGCTGGCTATTTAAGGTGGGCCTGGGGGTGGGGGGCAGAGACAATATTTACATACGCTTACGATAAAACTACTGAACACAAAGTAGTGACAGATCCTTAACTGCAATACTTACATAATGCCAGCCACTGTTTATTATGCAAAGAAAGTGCCACCTGTGCAAGAAACAGCATCATTTGCACAGAAAGCAATGTTTCCTATTCAGTAAATGTGTATTTTTGTCTAGAATAATTCCCCAGAATTTTTTGCACAGGTAAATATTGGGAGAATACTGAACAGACATCTTCACTTTCTCTGACAATGGGGCAAAAACTACAGGCATTCTTCGTCCTTGCATAGGAGGGTAAAATACACCAGGATTTACATCCTCATTTCACCCCACTCATATCTCTCCCTGTCTTTATCCCCTCTCCACTCTTATCCAATAGAATGAGAGTCAAGATGGAGCATAGTAAAGACAGAGTAGTAAAAGAGTAGTAGAAAGTAGTAAAGTAATAGAAAGCAATAATGTTCAGAGACAGTATATTATTATCACTTCTTGGTCTTTTGGCTAAGATTAAGTGTAGAGACAGTATATTAGGCTGCATCACTTCAGACCGTGGGGTGGAGTCAAGAGAAGAAGAAGGGGTGGAATCTTACTCTTCCCAGTTGTCTCAGCAAAAGCAAACTGTTGTAGCCTCTTGTAACTTGTGTGTTCTTTCTCATTAAAAAACCTTTGCCATCTTACATTCCTTGCCCACTTGTGTCCTGGTTTTCATCTACGAAATGTTGGAAGGTATGCACTCCTCTATGACTTTCACTAATTGAGTCAGTATTTGTCAGTGGAATCTGCCTTACAGGGATGTTATGATATAGTTGGGCAAAACAAGTATACTACCCTGAGTGACTCATCATTACCGACCTCTTTCCCCCGTCTTGCCATGCTATAAAAATGTAAATATACTGTGTCCATGTAGGTCCTATATACAAGATGGGAGGTTTCACTGAAAAAAGGGTGATCTGGGGCCCTTTCACACTTCAGAATTATAGGACTTTATCAGACACACAAAATAAGGCATCATAATGACACCACATAGCCTCAAAAGGGTGCACAGATCAGACGACATTGCCCTTTCACTGTTAAAATCAGCCCAAACCCTGTAGTTTTCAATTGACGGCTTAAGCTGTTAATTGATCTCCTGTGCCGCTTTTTTGCCAGCATTGCCACATCTGAAAACTCGGGCTGTTTAACTCTCATGATTGCAGCACCAATGGGTGGAAACACTTCCAGGTGAGATTGGGACATCCAGGTAAGTTTTGCTCTTTTTATTAACCCTCCTTGGGTTATTTGGTTGCTTTTTAAAACTTTTTGTGCTTTATTTTTGTTTTTAAATTTCCCACATGACAAAGTCTCGTGGGATTCCAAACAGGGATTCTGTTCACTTCCTCTTTATTGCCGGAGCTGCCTTTGCCAGGAGAGGAAGGTAAGTGTGGGGGAGAACTTTCTTTTGCCAGCATAAAAAAGAATGTTTAAAGGGGTTAGTCTGAAAGTCCATAGTGCTCTATTCCATTTTAAATAACATGGCAATGGGATTTCTGGAATCATGGGATTTGCAGTTAAGGATATTTAAAAGTCTCAGCCAAGGAGCTTTCTTTGCCTCACCATACTACATACACTAGGATTCCATAGGATGTCATTGCAGCAATTACAGTGGAATCATAGTGCTATTATTGTGTAGTGTGGAAGGGTCCCTAGTGGTTAGCAGGTTGGATTGGATATTGAACAAACCCATGGTCAAATCTATTCAGCTAGGTATCTCATGGAATGGGGATTGGGAAGGGGAAAACAGTCATTATTCTCAGATAAAAAAAAAAACAGGTTTCCCAGCTAGAAAATGCCATCCAGAAGAATAATATACCAATAAGAATTTTGAGCAATTTTCTCCCAGTATTTGAAATTCCAAAGCGTTCCAGTGGAATTATTCTGCAGAGAAAACTTGTGGAGTTCACAAGTTCACAAGTCACTCCACCACCACTACCCCAGGAAGACCTACCAGCCAGCCAGCCAGAAGAAGACTCTGGAGGACTGCAAGAAAGCTTTCCTTCCCTATTGGGCTGTATCAATAGAAGTATAATGTCTAGATCAAGGGAAGTAATAGTGCCACTCTATTCTGCCTTGGTTAGGCCTCACTTAGAATACTGTGTCCAGTTCTGGGCACCACAATTCAAAAAGGATATTGACAAATTGGAGCGTGTCCAGAGGAGGGCAACTAAAATGGTGAAAGGTCTGGAAACCATGCCTTATAAGGAGAGACTTAGGGAGCTGGGTATGTTTAGCACTACAGAGACGGTTAAGAGGCGATATGATAGCCCTGTTTAAGTATTTGAGGGGATGTCACGCTGAGGATGGAGCAGGCTTGTTTTCTGCTGCTCCAGAGACTGGAACACGGAGCAATGGGTGCAAGCTCCAGGAACAGAGATTCCACCTCAACATTAGGAGGAACTTTCTGGCAGTAAGAGCTGTTTGGCAGTAGAACGCACTCCCTCGGAGCGTGGTGGGGTCTCCTTCCTTGGAGGTCTTTAAACAGAGGCTGGATGGCCATCTGTCGGGGATGCTTTGATCAAGATTTCCTGCGTGGCAGGGGGGTTGGACTGGATGGCCCTCGTGGTCTCTTACAACTCTGCAATTCTATGATTCTATTACACCAGGGTAAGGGCAGCTGAGCAGGGAGTTGGGGTGTGGCCAGGAGTGGCTGGCCTTAAAAGTCACTCCACCACCCCACCCCAGGAACACCTACCAGCCAGCCAGCCAGCCAGCCAGAAGACTCTGCAGGGCTGTGAGGAAGCTTCCTTCCCTGTTACACCGGGGTAAGGGCAGCTGAGCAGGGAGTTGGGGTGTGGCCAGGAGTGGCTGGCCTTAAAAGTCACTCCACCACCCCACCCCAGGAACACCTACCAGGGGCTGGGAATGATCTGAGAGCGGGGAAGGGAAGGTATGGTGGCAACAGAGTGAAAATTGTTACAAAAGAAGGCAGGATTGATGTTTAATATCTATCCCACCTTCAGTTCACTCTGTTTCCCAGAATAAATTGGAGAGCGCACGAACCATTCCACAGACCCTTACTCTGCTCCTTTGCAATGCCAGGTCGGTTAAAAACAAGACGCATATTATCCATTACCTTTTACTGGATGAGGCTGCTGACCTGGCATGCATTACGGAGACCTGGTTGGTCGAGGCCAGTGCTGCGACTTGGGCGCAGGCACTCCCGGCCGGGTACTCAGTCAGTGAGCAGGTAAGGAAAAGAGGGTGGGGGGGGGGTGGAGTGGCTCTTGTTCATAAAAACAATCTGACCTTGACCAGGAAGCCTATCCGGAACACAGTCCACATCAAGTGTATGTACCTAAGCTTGAGGTCCAGGGATAGCTTAGAGATTCTGTTAGTGTACCGGCCACCCCGTTGTCTAACAGACTCCCTAACCGAGCTAACACAGCTGGTCTCAGCGTTGCTGCTGGAGTCACCCAGACTTTTAGGTCTTGGCGACTTCAACATCCCACTTGAGACCAGCTTGCTAAATCTAACTGGCGCAGCTCGGGAGTTCATGGAATCCATGACAAACATGGGCCTCTCCCAATTGGTTGTCGGGCCTACTCACTGTGCAGGTCATACTCTCAGTGCGGCCTTTAGTACAGAATAGGAATATCCATGGGCAGAGGTTATTAAAACCTCTGCATTGTCATGGACGGATCATTTCTTGGTCAAGATGGAGCTAAGAGCCACTGTCTGCCCCACCAGGGGTGGTGGACCTATTAGAATGGTCCACCCTCGAAGGCTAATGGAACCAATTGGATTCCAGAAAGCCTTGGAGGGTTTAATGGTTGGTAACGCCGGTGATTCTGTTGAAGTTTTGGTTAATATTTGGAACACCGACCTCACCAAGGCTATCAATACAATCGCTCCCAAACGTCCTTTCCAGCCTGCTCCTAACCGTAAGCCCTGGTATTCAGAGGAGCTTAGGAAGATGAAGCGGGCTGGACGACGACTAGAGCGCACCTGGCGGAAGACTCGACTCTTGTCCGACAAGACTCGTCATAGGAATTTCCTTGATTCTTATCGAGAGGCGATACATGCAGCGCAGAAGTCTTTCTCCTCTGCACGTATTGCGCCTGCAGAGTCCCGTCCAGCAGAACTGTTTAGGGTGGTGGGGGAGCTGATGCAGATTCCACCTGTGCAGAACCCCTTACTCAACCCAACAACGGCCTGCTGTGATGTGTTTAACATCCACTTTGAAGATAAAATCTCTCAGATAAGAGCTGACTTAGATGCCAGTGTTATGACAGAATCTATAGACAAGGTGTCCAGCAACTCCGTTGATGAAATTTTATTAGATCAGCTTCAATCTGTGAGTACCGATGACGTGGACAAGCTCCTTGGTAGAGTGAGGAAGACGACCTGTCCCCTCGATCCCTGTCCATCTTGGCTGGCCACCCAAGGGGGCGACGCATCAAGAGTACTCCTTGGGGATATTATCAATGCGTCCTTCAGGGAGGGGGCCATTCCACCCTGTCTGAAGGAAGCGGCGGTTAAGCCGCTCCTGAAAAAGCCTTCCCTGGACCCCTTGGACAAGAACAACTATAGGCCAGTCTCCTTGCTGCCTTTTCTAAGCAAGGTGATTGAGAGGGCGGTCGCTTCCCAACTCCAAGCTGTTTTGGATGAAGCTGATTATCTAGATCCATATCAAACTGGCTTTAGGACGGGATATGGAGTGGAGACTGCCATGGTTGCTCTGGCTGACGACCCCCGCTTGGGTATCGTCAGGGATAATGTGACCCTGTTGGTGCTCTTGGACCTCTCAGCAGCCTTTGATACAATAGATCATTCCATCCTCCTGGATCGCCTGAGGGGGTTAGGAATTGGAGGCACTGTTTTGCAGTGGTTCCGTTCCTTCCTCTCAGGCAGATCCCAGAGGGTGAGGCTCGGGGACAGTTGCTCTACCAGAATAGAGCTTAACTGTGGCGTTCCTCAGGGTGCCATCCTGTCCCTGATGCTATTTAACATTTATATGAAGCCGCTGGGAGACATCATTTGGAGGCATGGAGTGCGGTGTCATCAGTATGCTGATGTCACCCAGATATACTTCTCCATGTCTCGGTCATCAGTTTCGACTTCAGATGGCATCTCTCCTCTCAATGATTGTCTTAAAGCAGTAATGGGCTGGATGAGGAAAAACAAATTGAGACTGAATCCAGACAAAATGGAGGTACTAACAGGTCTGGGAATACAACTTCCAGTCCTGGATGGAACTGCACTCTCCTCCAAGGACTGTGTTCGCAGTCTGGGGGTGCTCCTAGACCCAACACTCCAGATGAAAAATCAGGTAAATGCGACAGTCAGGAGTGCCTGTTATCAACTTCGGCTGATACGCCAACTGCACCCTTTCCTGGAAACCAGGGACCTTGAAACTGTGGTACATGCACTGGTAACCTCCCATCTGGATTTCTGTAATGCGCTCTAAATGGGGCTACCCTTGTGCTTGACTCAGAAACTTCAACTAGTTCAGAACATGGCAGCCCGGTTGATTTCTGGGGTTTCCAGAAGAGAGCATATAACACCTGTGCTAAAAGCTCTCCACTGGCTGCCTATTCGTTTCCGGGCACAGTACAAGGTGTGGGTTATAACCTTAAAGCCCTACATGGCTTGGGTCCAACTTATCTCCGGGACCGCCTCCTTCTGTATGACCCTCCCCGTGCACTTCGGTCCTCTGGGAGGAATCTGTTACAGCCTATGAAAACAAGGCTGTTGGTGACCTCCCAGAAGGCCTTCTCTGCTGCCGCTCCCAGATTATGGAATGGCCTGCCAGACGAGATCCATCTTATTACCACCTTAAACAGCTTTAAAAAAGCTGTCAAGATGGATCTTTTCTGGCAGGCCTTTCCTGAATAACTATCCCAGGCCAAGACTCAGCTGTCCTTTCTGAGCTGCAATCAGAATTTTTTTTAACTATTGTATGTTTTGATTTTTTTTCTAATTTAAATATTTTTAATTATTGTATGTTTTTAATCTTTTATAATGTAATATTATTTTAAGGGGTGGGTGGGCTAGGGTACTGTGACTATGGAGTTTTTGTGTTCTAAGCCACCCCGATTGCATTGCAGAGGGGCAGGATAAAAATAAATTATTATTATTATTATTATTATTATCATCATTATTAATGGGGCAAAAAACAAACAAAAAACCTAAAACAAAATGTTTTTTAGCATAGAAAATTATTTATTTATTTATTTATTTATTTATTATTAAATTTATATCTTGCCTTTCTCCCAAAATGGGATTCAAGGCAGTATACAATAATTTAAAAAGAATATGACTAAAACATTAATTACAAAATATAAAAAAGAATTAAATACTTGGATTTCCTTTGCAGTTTCCTATGGGCTTTCTATGCAAAAAACACCATTTCCTGTGCAGGGTTCCTGTTTTCTGGGCAGAAAACCAATTTTGGTACAAAAATCCCACACATTTTTCTCCTTGGAATAATTCCTCCATAACACTTCAAGATAGCCAAATACAGGGAGAATGCTGCAGAGGAATACTTGTTTTCCCCCACAGCAGAAGAAATACTACAGTTGTTCATCCTTCATGGAAACATAGAGTTGGAAGAAACCACAAGGGCCATCCAATCCAACCTCCTGCCATGCAGGAGTAAACAATCAAAGCATTCCCGACAGGTAGCCATCCAGCCTCTGTTTAAAGTCATCCAAAGGAGACTCCACCATTCTCCAAAGCAGTTTGAGTCCATTGCTCCATGTCCCAGTCTTTGGAGCAGCAGAGAACAAGCTTGCTCCATCCTCAGTATGGCATCCCTTCAAATATTTAAACATGGCTATCATGCTACCTCTTAACCTTCTCTTCTCCAGGTTAAACATACCCAACTCCCTAAACACTTCTCATAGGGCATAGCTTCCAGACCTCCCACCATTTTGGTTGCACTCCTCTGGAAACATTCCAGCTTGTCAATATCCTTCTTGAATTGTGGTGCCCAGAGCTGGACACAGTATTCCAGATGATGTCTGACCAGAGCAGAAAGGAGTGGCACTATTACTTCCCTCATTCTAGGCACTATACTCATATTGCATGCCATAATGAAATACTTAAGGGTTTATATCCCTAGACAGGGTGCATCTTGGGCCAGTCAGTCTCTCAAAGCTTGGCCTACCTCACACTGTTGTTGTGTAGATAAAGAACAGAAAAGGGGCATTCATGCTACCTTGAATTCTTTGAAGGAAAGGAAGGATATAATTATAAATAAGGCGGGGGGGATTGGGGATAAAGCTGTGATAAGAAATGCCACCAGACTGGGTGAAGGGGGAAGAGATAAGAATTGTGGGTAGATGCAAGTTACCATGTGCTTCCCATCCAATTATGAAAGCTCAAAGATTCCTGGCTTTTGCTTGAAGTTCCATGCTTTCAGGCTGTTCTCCAAAACCATGAGAGCCAGCAACCTGTGCTTTCTAAATGCAAAAGCTTACATAGATAAGAGTCAGCTAGAATCCCCAGGGTCTTCATTATCCTGCCCCCCCCCAGCCATTCATAGAGTCATGTGACTTCTAAATCTGTCGCCTATAGCTTCACCATGTGGCAGCTGTATCTAGGAGTAGAAATGAATTCAAAACACTTCCCAGATAAATAAATATTTCATATTTGATTGTGAAATACCCAGGTCTTTGACAATGTGCCATGAAATATGCTCTGTACATTAAAGTGAGCAAACCATATTTTACCATAAACCTTTCAGCCCTAGCTGTAACCTTTTAATTTAAGGTTCCTCATTGCCCATAAGGCCATAGGTTTAACAAGATTGTTAGGAAAACGCTTTTATGCTGAATTCAGTGAAAATGAAAATGTATGCCAGCAAAATAACCAAGGAGAATACCGTGCCCTCCCTGAATGCAACATATTTTTTCTTCTTTTGCAACGATTTCTCTGTCGCAACAACAACCAAAAACAGGTGAGATTTTGATGCCTGAAGTGGAGAAAAGAAATGGTGCCCATCCATCCTGTTAAAGGTATAAAACCAAATTGTTGATAATTGGTTGTTCTTTAGTAGCACCCCTAAATATGTTTCCTGGGGTAAACCCCCCTCTGTTTCATGATTAGGGCCAGGCCTGATTCCTCTCATAACTGCCCTCAGCATCTTTCCTCACAAGTCAGCATGATACTTTTAAACATTACTGTATATCCATGTAAAAAGATCTAGAGGTTGCCGGTTCCATCTGTCATATATTTTTATAGGCTTTTTCAGAATGCTGTTGTGTTTGACAGAGTAACTGACTATGGCTCGAAATGAAGTGTAAGTCAATTCCATGCTTCCATAATTCACTGCCCAGGATTGTTGGGGGAAAAAAAGATTTAGTGATGCTGGTGATAGACAGAAAGCCTCTTGAAGTTTTCATTTTCACTTAGTGGCTGTAATACCTCAAACTTGCTGACCCTCAGAGATCAGAACAGGAAAAGGCTTCCAGAACTTCTCTGAAGGTGTTCACTCACCAGAACGTTCACTTTCACTTGCAATATTCTCAGCAACAAACTGCAAAGTAGCTTGCGGAAGGGGTGGATTGGGGGCTGGAGGTGAGGAAGGATATGTTTATTTTGGTATTTTACTGTCAATGTGCTGTCAGGAGATTCCAGGCATTTGTAACAGCCTGTGTAGCCTGCTTCCTCAATCCTGTCTTCTTCAGTGGTCGACATATCATAATACCATGGATAAACACTCATCTTTCAAAGAGGATGATGCCGATGATGACTACTTCTACTTAAAAAAAAATAGTTTGCAGACCTCTGTGGACACTGAGCCAAAGTTAATAAATCTGTTGTGTGTCTCCTTTCTTGTGATCTGGATCTACCACTTTGGTTCCTACCCTCTGGAGCAGCAGAAAACTAGCTTACTCCATCTTGCACCTGAGGGCCGTTCAAGTATTTGATGACTGCTGTCCTATCTCCTCTCCAGCTTCTGGATGAGACTCCAGAAAAGAGTAGATTAAAAAGTAATAGGCTAGCCATTTTCAAATACCTGAAGATGGGAAACAAAGCCAACGTGTCTTCTGCTCCTCTAGAGGGTAGAACCAAAAGTAACTGTTTCAAATTACAAGAAAGGAGATTCTAAGTAAACATTGAGAAGAACTTCCTGATGATAAGAGTTGCTCCACAGTGGGATATCCTATTTTGGAATGTGGTGGACTCTTCTTCATTGGAGGCCTTTAAACAGAGGTTGAATGGCCATCTGTCAAGAATGTTCTACCTGTGAATTTCAGTATTGATATGACGAAAGGACCCTTGCTGTTTCTTCCAACTCTAAAGTTCGACTTTGCTATTATTTTCTTCTCCAGTTGAAACATACCCATTGTTACCTGCCCTAATACCCCCCCCCTTATAATAATTCATCAGTTGGCTAAATTTCATATATTGGCTTATTATTGGCACTCCACATGGTTTGGTAGTAGACCAGGGACTCCCAAGTACAAAGAATCAAGGCTTGCTCAGAAAACCTAAGGAAGAAGCCAACTACAATTCCTAAAAGACATGCCCAAGTAAGGATTAACACCCCCCCCCGAACTGGTGAGTTAGGGAGGAAATGGGCTAATTCACCTGGATGTAGACAGAAAGGAGTCATTCAATAGTCCCATAAGGTACCTGGACACTCATTGCTTGCAAAACTGGTCTTTCCTCTCACCTGTCCTAAAACAATAGAGGTTTGCCTGAGACCCATAAGTTTGAATGTTTCAACCATTAGTGTTAGATAACACATCCAGAGAATCCATTGTTTAACTCTGGAAAACTCCAGCAGACATTGTATTCCACTCAAACTGACCCCTTCAGGGGAAATTTTGAATATAAATATCACCCCAAAACACCACCAAAGTGTTCAGTTTCTCCAACTTTGCCACGCTGCTGGTTTGCCATGCAACCCTCATAGCTGCTTCTGAGTACCCTCTGCTACACTAATCTCTGCTCTTCAGATAGGTATAGTATAACCCATCATCCCAAACTCTGTCTCGATATTTCTTATATTTTTTGTTAGCTTTGTGTGACTGCTTGAAGCCTGAGTGCATGTGTGGATGTCCCCTTGATTTTTTTCAATAGAAACCATTTTATTTCATCCCCTGGCTTGGAGTCTCATCAGCGAGTACCAGTATATTCTGATCAAAAGATCCCTTTGTTACCCAGCCTTTTGCTGCCATATTGAGCTAATTAAAATTCCCCATATTAGAATTCGGACAGTAGTGGGCTCCCCATGGACCCCATGCAATTCAGATAACACCAGCATTCTCAACTGGAAGTTTCCAGACCCTTTACCATCTCACTTGCCCTGTTTCGGATGTGTTATAGATGTTGATATCCTACTTAAACAATGATGTTTCAAACAATACCCCCAATGACATCTGGTTGAAGCAGAATAGAATAGTTGTATTACTTCCCCAGATCTCAATATTATATGTTATATACTAGAAGTGCATTTGCTTTTTTGCTTCTGCAATGCACTGTTGACTGATGTTTAGCTTATGGCCCACTAAGACCCCTAGATCACACATACTATTGCTAAGCCAAATATTTATGCATGTAATTATTCCGGTCTAAGTGTAGAATCATACATTGATCCTTGCTGAGCTTCATTTTGTTTGGTTTGAATCAGCTCATCCATATGTTGATGTCATCCTGATTGCTGATTCTTGCTTAGGAGGTAGTAGCTACCCCTCCCAGTTTGGTGTCATCTGCAGATTTGCTGAGTATGCCTCTTCTCCTCCTTCATCATAGATGGTGAACAGCACTGAGTCCAGGATAGAACCTTGCTGTAGCCCAATATTTTGTTTTTTTTAATCTCCAGGATGATGAGGAATCATTGGCAGCCACTCTTTGGGCTTAGTCCATCAGCCAGCTCCAAATCCAACTAACACTAGAATCATCTAGACCACATTTGACTCCCTTTGTTTTCAAGAGCATCATGAGAGAGCCATCAAAAGCCTTACTCAAATCAAGACACTGACACTGCAGAGTTAACACTTGCTATCCTCCAGCCACTAGAGATCTCACTTGTTCTCCAAGAATTCACTATAGAGAAAGGCTTGGAGATTACCTATGCAAGTCCCCTTACTGCCCATGGCCGCAGTTCATTTAAATGAGGCTTGGATTTATTCAAAGTATTTTGGTGCTCCCACAGCACCCTAAATCTCTTAGGTTTCAGCCCAATCACTACATCTCTTATTCTATTTTCACCAGGTTACATACTGTAATGTTCTGGCTAACTCCACTTCAGCCAACACAAGCTCTCAATAGTTTCAGAAGAATTTTATTTAACAAGCACAGTTGATCACAATACACAAATGTTGTCAGGACTGAAGGTATGTCTAGTTACAGCATACTTAAGGCCCACACAGTTTAAACATTACAAAAGCTTGCATACCATTTGTTAGCAACTCAAAATATTTCATCTTCCCAGAACTCAACATCTCCTTTCCCCTCCATACCAGGTTTCCCACAGGAATGACCTTGGCTACTCACAGTTCGAATTCCTTCCCCCACATCTGCTCATTATCATTGGCCTTGAAATATCCATGATATTTCCTTCACAGCACCCCCCAGCTATAAAGCATATATAGCACATCCCATCATCCTCCATTACCAAACATATGCACAAGAATGTCAACCCAGCATGACAGAACCATGGCTAAATCATGATCCTGACATGTACTCTTTCACTTTAGGGAGAAGACAGAAGCAAAGTCAATTTTGAGCTTTTCCACCTTCTCCCTGTCACACATTAACATGTCTCCATCTTGTTCATGCAACAGAGCTGCCATTTCCTTGTCCCTCTTCTTTATTTGAACACAACTGAACCCTCTTCATCATCATAATCTCTAGCTGAGATCCTGTATTGACAGATATAGCTATGATGATGGAGCTCTGTTGGCATAGGTAGTACTGCCAATGCCACCACCCCCCCCCAAAAAAAACCCTGCCTCTTAAGACAGGCATTATCCCAATCAAGGGTTTCCAAAATGCTGCAGACTGGAGAGCTGAGGAATGATGAGTACAATCCTCTCAGTCTTGGGGCACATTGAGAAGGGGAACTGGAGAGACCCCTTGGGGTCCTGCCACACAGGGCCGGTTTAACCTGTCTGCCAAATCAGCATTGGCAGGGGGCCCCGAGGTCAAGAGGGGGCCCCGAGGTCAAGAGAGGGCCCCGTGTTGGCCTCCTTAATATGAAAATAATGGGATTTCTGGTTTAAAATACCATAGAGTTGCCTTGGAAGGCCTAGAAAAGGGCTAGGGAAGACACATTTTCTAGGAAGACTCTATGGTAGGTGTGCTGTTTTGTGTCCCATGGATAATGAATCCAGGGATACGGGGGTCCTACTATAATCTGAACATCCTGTACGGTGAATAGGTTAGGTTACATTGATCTGAGATAAACATATGGGGGCCCCAAAGTAAAGCATTGCAGGGGGCCCCAAAATTCCTTAAACCAGTCCTGCTGCCACAACTGCTTCTCTCAATGCACCCCACAACTGGGACAGCACTGCAGTCATCATCTCCAAAATCTGCATCATTCGCATGATGACTAGCTTAAGAGGTAGATTTTTGGCATTATGTTTGGGCATTAACAACCATAAAAGTATATCCCAAAAGTTATGAGATTTTAAGTCTGGCTTATGATCCTGAAAATATTGAACAGGAAGCCAGTCGTTATCTGTTTCAGAGATGGAAACTTTAACATGAAACAATATGCACAATTTTGTCCCATTTCTTATTCTGACACTTCTTCAGTCCATTTTCAATTTCCTGCATCACTAAGAATTCCCTCTATTCATCATGGTCATCAGCATGTTCGTTATTGGTATTATTATTTGATGCCATTATTATTAAGGTATAGATCAGGAGGAAACTATTTTCTCCAATTGTCTGTTACATTCCAAAGTCTACTAATGGTTTTATTATTTTTGATGATCTCAAGCAAGGCTCATTTAATCTGTGAAGAATGGAATACTCAGCATCAGTATATTGTCAGTTATTATCTTTTATTTTCAAACTGAGTGTTTTCAGGAGAAAAAAAATAGGTTGATGTAATGGGTTTGTTTAGTAAAGCACCAGAGAAGACTGCAAAGGAGTGGGACTGAATCCAATAGCAATGCAAGGGATTCAAATATACTAAAGGGTGCACAAATAGTTCCTCAGATCCAAATATTTGTATAAACTTATTAAATTGGGACCTGCCAAACTTAAAAGCAAACTGGAACACAATTCTGCCCCCAAACCCGCACTTTTCAGAATGTTGTGATCTGATCCTCAGCTCAAAAACTATGCACAAAAATCTATATATATAATTCTCTTGGGTATGTTGCCTTTCCCAGTGTGCTGATTGGCTGCTCAAGAAACACACTCATCCCACACCCAGCCAATCACCACAAACATGCAAATCCCCTCTCCACCTCACAATGCATTCCTGTCACTCAATCTGTAGCCCAGATTGGGACCCAGACAGTCAACTGGCAATGGTGATGGGCTGCTTGCGACAGGACCCAGACAGTCAACCAGTGGTGATAGTGGTGGCGGTGACAGCGGCAGGACAACAGAGAGAGTCACCCTCAGCAATTCCAGGGAAAGTGTGGAACCCTGAGAAGGGGGAGGAGGAATTTAAACCCACCAGCCTACCTTACAGGTTTGTCATGAGGTCTACCGGGTGTTTTTTGGGGAGTTTAATGGCATATGGTACACCATGTCCAACTAGTGAATATATAAAATTATAGAATCATAGAGATGGAAGGGATCCCATAAACCATTGAGTCCAACCCTCTGTTCAGCACAGGAGCCTCAAGTAAGCATTTTGAGTAGGTACAGGTTGACCCTCTATCTACAGGACTGGCACCCAGGGTTTCAATTACCACATGCAAAAAAAGTCATCTCTAGGCATTTTCTAGGTCCTCCAGCAAAGTTCTATGGTATGCTTCCACCAGATGTTGAGCTGGGAGGCATTCATTTCAATAGGGTTCACTATTATCCATGGTTTCATATATCCCACTATAAGTCTGGGAAACTATCCCCTGCAGATACAGGGGGAAACCTATACCTGTCCAGCTTCATTATGAAGACATTCTAAGAAAAAAGATTCCATCATCTCTGTAGTGTTACCCTAAGAGGTGGGGGTGCTTTAAAGCCCCACCCATGATACCAAAATCTCTATTATTATTTGGGGGAATTATTAGCTCAAACAGGTGCATGTAAGAGGAGGGTAACTACATGGATTTTTTTCATCTATGTTTACCAGTATTAACTGCAGAAAACATTTCAGCTTAAAGTGAAGTAAAATATTTTTAATGGAAATAACACAAAAAGCATTCATACATGCAACACATGTTCCTAAGAACCATACAAGGTTGTCGAAGAGTAAGACAGAAAGATTGGATAGAGGAAGAGATTTGGGGATATAGGCTGTTGGTTACCAGTCTTGAAGAGCAGAGTTTCATACAGCGAAGGTACTCAGACAGATGTCTGAGAGTGGCACGGGAGGTTCCAATCTGGGGGCATGCTGAGAAAGAGAGTGGCCAGGTTCGTCCACCATGGCACACCTTTCTACTGTTGGGGGACTAATATTTATATCCTATTTCATAAAGGGGTACTTTGGCTGGGACAAAGCCTGGAAGGCTTTCCTGCTGGATAGACAAAGAAAACTGAAAGTTAACCAATTGTGTTAATGGCTGGGAGATAGGAACTGATGGGTTTATGACAACCTCACAAAACTGGACAGGAGGGGGGTATGAGGTGAGATTTCCTTAGGAGTAGATTTTGGAATGGTCACTTTGGTTGAATGACTCATTGCTGAGGTGCCGAAGAAGGGATTAGCATGTACTTCCTTAATGACTATGTTTACTAAGGAGTTTCTGCACAATCCTAATATGGGCTTGTTTGCCAAACTATTTCTAAGACACATCCCAGGTCATCTTGATTTCCAAATGACCTTTTTGTGCTCACCCCAGCCAACTTGATGCCAAAAAGTGTCCAATATTTCCAATTATGAGATATCATGGGGAGGGGGTAGTAGGGAATACTAACAATAGGTAATTGGTTCCATTATTGAACCTCTCTTCCCACCAAGAAATTCCTAAAAATGTTCAGTGGAAATCCCCCCTCCTGTAACTTAAAACCATTAGACCTGGTGATGCCCTCTTGGGCAGCAGAGAACAAACTTTCACCTTCCTCACTGTGACTGCCCTTGAGGCACATAAAGATTGCAATCTTCTCACCCCTCAGATGTACTCTTCACCAGGTTGTACATGCCCAACTGCTTCAACCTTTCCTCATAGATTTTATTCTCTATATCTCTTATCATCCTGGTTGAATTGCTCTAAATCTACTCCAAAAGTAGGTTAAGGAAGAGATTGTAGAACTTTTTCTCGTGAATATATTAGGGACAAGACAGTATAAAAATACATCACCTAGGAAAAATCCTTGCAAAAAGTGTACATTTAACAAAAAGTAGATATACAAATGTGTACATTCATAAAAAATATGTTCATAACTTCTTTCCCACATAGGAGGAGTATGATTTTCAGTCATTTGGGGGATTTCTATTAATTTATTAATATAAAGGATCAACATTCACATAGAAGATGGAGCAAGCTTGGTTTCTGCTGTGCCAGATGGTAGGATAGATAGATATTTATCAATTGTGATCCTAAGGAGAACCTAACATGAGGGGGGTGCTTCTTGGCAGGATTTGTTCAGAGGGGGTTTGCCATTACCTCTGTCTAGGACTTAAAGAGTGTGATTTGCTCAACACCATGGCTGAGTGGGGATTTGAACCCTGGTCTCCCAGCCTCCAAATCTAAAAGTCAAACCACTAAATGACACTGGCTGTAAATGCCTTCAAGTCACTTCCAGTTTATGGAAACCCTAAAAAGCAAACATATCATGGGATTTTTCTTGGTAATATTTTTCAGAGGGGTTTTGCCATTACCTTCCACTAAGGCTGAGAGAGTGTGACTTGCCCAAGATCACCCAGTGGATTTTTATTGCAAAGTGGGGGATTCCAGCCCTGGTTTTCCAAAGTCTTAATCCAGCACTCAAACCAACTACACCATGGTGGCTGAATTAATGGCATGAAAATTTAGAAAGGAGGTCCCCCCTTTTTTCTCTCTCTCTTTTTTTCTTTCCTGTTTTAGGTCCAGACTATCTGAAAAAATGGATCTCCCTCTATGAACCTGCAAGAGTTTTTAGATCTTCAGAGAAGGTTTTTTCTCGGTCCCATCACAGGTTCACTTGGTGAGGACTCGTGTGTGTGTGTGTGTGTGTGTGTGTGTGAGAGAGAGAGAGAGAGAGAGAGAGAGAGAGAGAGAGAGAGCCTTCTCAGTGGCTGCTCCCACCCTCTGGAATTCCCTCCTATTTGAGGCTAGACTGGCCTCCTCCCTGCTTTCTTTCACCAGCAGGCAAAAACATTCTTCTTTAAGCAGGCCTTTGATGTATAATTGTGACTTTTATCAGGGTGTTGGGGGGCTGTTTTTATCTACTTTTTTACTTGGTATGTTTTTAATTGGTTTTAACTGCTTTTCATTGTCATTTTATTTGTTCTATGAACCGCCTTGGGTCCCACTTTGGGAGAAAGGCAGTATAGAAATTGAATAAATAAATGAAGTAAATAAGTTAAATTTATATTTATTATACTCTAAAACATACAAAGACATTCACTACACCCAATCATAAGAATTAGTCAACATACATAGATAAAACAAAAGAAGAAAAAAAGGCCAAGAAAGAAAAGAGAAAAGAAAAACATACTATAGATACATAATGCCTATACAGAACTAGAACTAAAACTATACTAACTACTCAGAATGAACACCATAAAACACAGCCTAAATAATTACAGGCCAACATAATTTTGCTTGGTTTAACAGGTTACATTGCCTCCCCTCAACACTTACACACTTATTTTCATAGGGAACATAGGATCCTGTAAAACTGAAGGGAATGTACCCCAGCCCTAAAGATGGATTGATTGATAATTTAATTTACATCCTAGCACAGGATCCAAGGCAGCCTACAACAAAATTAAAACAAATTATAGATAAAACCTTTAGTTTCAAAAAAAAAAAACAACAACCATGAAATAATTCAGTTACTGTACTACACTAAATTAAAACAGTTGAAAACACAGTAAAACACAGTTAAAAGGGGTAAAAGACTAATACATCCCATTTAAAGATCCTTCTCCCAGGCTATGTTAAAAGCTGAAGACCTAACTAAATTACAAGGCTGCCAGTGGAAAGAGATCAAACATGGAGCCAGTCCAGGCACTCCTAGGAAGGAATTCCACATCCTGAGAGCTACCACTAAGAAGTCTTTATCCCACATCCTCAATAAATCCACCTGTGATGGTAGTGGGATCAGGGGAAAGCCCTACTTTGAAGCTTTTAAAAGTTGAGTAGGTTCATACAGTGAGAAATCACCTTTAGGAGCATGTCTTCAGAACATGTCCTGAAGAACTCTTTCCTCCAAATTTCCCACCTGTGATTGCAACATCATCATCATCGTGTTATCAATGCATTCCACCATACTTAAAGAATTCAATGTTTTCTTAACTTAAATTCCACGCACAAATAAAATAAATATCTCTGCCTTACCCAATAACTTTTCCATTACCTTTCTATCACCTTCGATTTCATTCACATAACTCTTTCCATTTCTTCTCTTTCTTCTTTCTTTCATCTACATTTCAAATCTCTCTTCTCTCTCTTCATACTCTCTTCCACTTACTCAAACCCTCACACATAGTTTACCATCTAAATCATCTTCCTTTTGTATCAGCCCTAAATATTAAAGGTATGTGAATCTGGTGTGAGATGGGTTTCACAGTATTTGTCCAAAAAAGTCATTTTACCAAGCTGTCATTCCATAACCTTCAACATTTCACAGATGACAGTCAGAACACAGATGGTTAAACAACATCAGAAGGTGGTAAAGATGGCAAAGGTTATTAATTGGGAAGAACAGGCAAGGTAGGGGAGGCTGTCACAGTTTGCTTTCGCCTGAGCCTACTGAGTTAATTGAGTGTAAACTACTTTTGCAACTTTGAACTCAGTGTGCAGCAACTAAAGTAAGCTAAGGGCAAAGGGGGGAAGTGGAAAGAGCAGTGAGAAACTGGGACAATTTAAAGGTAACTGAAAAGTGGGATGACAGAGTATTAATCAAGATGGTCCCTACCAAATCAGAGCAATGGAGGGGGTGGGATTATAGCCTATATGTCATATGCTTGGTCTACTGAGGAATTTCCTCCATATTCTTAAATCTCCATTGACTAGAGGATCAATTGGGACTGTCCCTGCCAACTTGGGACAGTTGGGTGGGGGACAGGATAATTTTGACTTGTACTAGGGTCAGGCCCACAGTATCCATAGAGTACCTCACACGGGAAAGATCCAACCTTGTCCTATTTAATGCTCCATTTACCTCAACAATGATCTGCTTTTCGTCTTGTTTGAAATCAGAGCTGACAATATTTTTCCAATATCAAACGTCTTCCCCACCTTCCTCATTTTCTTTCCCTGCCCTTTTCAAATGGCATTATTATTTAATTTTTCTCCAAATTCATGCCAAGGTCTTAATCTCTCTTGCACCAGCAGTGGCAATGTTTGAAAGAATCATTTCCCTAGGCATGTTTCAGATGTTTCCAGTAAATGGTACCTAAACCTGTCCAGCTGCCTGGGTCATTTAGCAAGTGACACACCCATTCAGTGTATGTTAGATGCCACCAGAGAGTTGACTCAATGCTTTCAAAACCAAACCAAACCCAAAAGCCATTGATGATGATTGGGATAAAGCACTGCTAATGTGCAAATGCGGTGGGGAATTCAATGATAACTGCCCACTGGGGAACAGCAGGATCTTTCAAAGTTTTGTTATGGGAAGGCTCACAACACAGAATTAGACAATAGGTTTTGGAAGAGCAGGGTTGAAATTGTACTGGCATTGAAGAAAAGCAGCAGTAAAAAGCCACTCGATTATTTAAGACCATTTCTATGATTCTCTTCTTGGCTTTGTTACCCAAATTGTGTGGGGTCCACAAGGCTCCCACTAGTGTCAAGATCTTAATATGGGGGATATTTAATTAGCTCAAAATGACAGTGAGAGGCCAGGTAATGGCAGGATCTTTTGACCTATGTATACCAGTAATCACTGAGGAGGCTTCAAGCCAGAACATACACGTAAATGGTTTTTATTGGAAATTAGTCTTAACAGCATTCACTCTTACACTCAGACTTCCAGCAGTCACACAAGGTTATAGAAGAAAGTAGGAAGTATTTGGATAGAGGAATAGAGTAAGGGGATTGTGGATTATACTATACCAATCCTGGATGGCTAAGATCATGAAGTAAATTGGCATTGAGGAGGTCTGGAAGGTAGAAAGGTAACAGAGACTGATTTGGAGGAGAGAGGAAAGGGATCTGTGCACACTTTGGTGGACTTGTAGGGTGATATTTATATTTGATCATTCCCCTGGAGGAATGAGATTTAGAGTGGAATACAATTGTCTCTCGGAGTTTCGCAGAACTAGACAAAGGGTTCTTTGGAAGAGTTAATGATCATTAATGGGTGATACATTTAGAATTAAATAGGAGCAGGGAATTGTCTATTGTTTAGGAGAGGAGAAGAGGAAAAACCCATTTTGCAAGCATTGAGGACTCTGCTATTTTTGATTGGTTTAGTGAATGACTCATCTCCAGGTGTTAACTCTGACCTGGGTAATACCTGTATGAGGAATTTAGAAGGCCCTTCCATAGGTTGTACATGACGCCAACTGTAGTATCTGGGGGGTCCCTGGTTTACCTGCCAACCACATGGAAGGCTCCAGTAAGCCAAATTATTAAATATTGTCAATTGTGAAATATTCCAAGATGGGGGTTGTCAGGCTAGGTAACAGCTGCTGCTGCTGTTGCTGCTGTTGCTTTCTGTTTCTTTTTTTCTTTTTTCTTAAAGAAAACCAATAATAAAATTTATCAAGCACTTTTGGCTTGGGCCTTTGAATACCACACTTCCAGATGTAAACAAACTTATAGGGGGTTGTTGTTGTGGTGGTGATGGTGGTGTGTACCTTCAAGTTGTTTCTGACTTATGGTGACTCTAAGGAGAACCTGTCACAGGGTTTTCCTGGCAAGATTTGTTCAGAGGGGGTTTGCCATTGCCTTCCCTTGGGTCTGAAAGAGTGGGACTTGCCCAATGTTACCTCATGGGTTTTCATGGCCCACTGGGGATTTGAAACCTGGTCTCCAAAGTCCTAATCCAACACTCAGACCACTGTACCATGATGGGTATAAGGGCTATACTGGCTATATGGGATATGAGCTATATTTTCCTCACACAAGGAAAGGAGAAGAGGTTGGTAAAGTATGACAAGGTGTTAACAGACTTTCTCTCTGCCTATGACACCATCAAGATACCACAGCTTAAAAAATATCTTGTGAAAGTAAATCATAGAATCATAGACTCATAAGTTGGAAGAGACCACAAGGACCATTCAATTCAAACCCCTGCCTTGCAGGAATACATAATCAAAGCACTCCCAACAGATGGCCATCCTGCCTCAATTTAAAAACCTCCAAAGGAGACCACCACACTCGCAGGCAGTGCATTCCACTATCGAACAGATTTTACCATCAGGAAGTTCTTCCTAATGTTTAAGTAGAATCTCTTTTTATGCAATTTGAGTCTATTGCTCTGTGTCCTGGTCTCTGGAGCAGCAGAAAACAAGCTTGTTCCATTTTCAATATGACATCCTTCCAAGTTTTAAAACATGGCTCTCATGTCATCTCTTAACCTTCTCTTCTCCAGGCTAAACATACCCAACTACATAAGCTGCTCCTCATAGAGTATGGCTTCCAGACCTTTCACCATTTTGGTTGCCCTCCTCTGGACATGTTCTTGTCAATAACGTTCTTCAATTATGGTGCCCAGATCTGGACACAATATTCCAGGTGAGATTTGACCAAAGCAGAATAGAGTGGCACTATTACTTCCCTCAATCTAGACATTATACTCCTTTGATGGAAATCCTTTCCATTACTTATGTTTGATAAGTAACCCATTGCCATTATTTGTTACCGTGTTGAAAAGATAACTCTTTACTTATTTTCTGTAACTTTTGTGAGATGGAGGGCATGTGAAAAATGTTATGATTCCCCCAAATTTCTTGACAGATTCACATCAAACTACTTATAAAATGCCCTTAAAGATACATTTTCAAAGTATCTAGAAACTAGGAGTCATTGCACCATTAAACTCAGATCATCAGGAACCCCAGAAATATTTATAAGATGGTGGGAGCTCAACATTGGCAGGTGGGTTGTTATTAATTACATCTACTTGCAGGTACTCACAAGCAGAAGGCAAATTACTTTCCCCATCCATTTTCACTGAAACATCCTTAAATATGAAGACTCTAACAATTGCAATATATACTTAGAGGTGCCCTCCAGTGGAGCTTACTCCCACATAAGTGTACCTAGCATAGCCTTCAGTCAGCATTACTGATTCCTAGGAGGGATCAATGATAATTGCTGCCTTATTATTTCTTAGTGTTTGATAATTGAGTATATTTCTGATTGATAATTCCAAAGGAGGATCCACAACAGGAGTCTTAGCTGTCCAATTTTTCTAGATCATTTTTCAGGAGCTCACACACGCCCTTTGCCTAGTCTTAGGAGGGTTCTAGCCCCCTCCCCTCTTCTAGGGTGCATGCAGTTCACTTTTGTTTCCAGATCCAGCAATAATGTATGGGGAAAGTAATTTGCTCCACCGTTGCATAACATACATCTCTGCATGCAGAGTAATGCATTGATGATGCAATGTGAGCCTTGTGTCAAACGGCAATGTTGCTCAACTGAGTGTGAACCCAAGCATGCAACTCATTGCACAACCAAATGCAAATGTGCATCCCATGCACAGGCATACCCTATGCACATCCATGCCCATGTGTATGCTCATTCCCTGCACATGTGCCTCTGCATGTACAATGACACTACATGTATAATTCTACATTCACAACCTTGAACTCAATGCAGATGTTCTACTTCAGACCAAAATGTCCAATTGTTGCCGTAGAAGAACATATACAGTGGGCCCTTGGTCCTTGGGATCCACTGGGGTTTGGTTCCAGGACCCCTCGTGGAAACCAAAAGACCCCTGAAATAATCAGGAAAAAAATAGATAACCAAGATTCCTGTAGTTGATCGTCATTTGGAATTATGACTCAGAAGTATATTAAATGATCAAGCTGAACAATTGCTGTCTTAATATTTCTTAGAGCTTTGTTACCCGAATTGCGTGGGGTCCGTCAAGAACCCACTTGTGTCCAGATATTAATATGGGGAATTTCAAATAGCTCATTATGGCAGCAAGAGGCTGGATAATTGCGGGACCTTTTGACCTATGTATACCAGTCCTAACTGATGACACTCACAGCCAAGAAATAAAATAAAATGGTTTTTATGGGGGGGAATACTCTTGGAAGCATTCACACCAACACTCAAGCATCAAGCAATCACATATGGCTATTGAAGAAAGTAGGAAATATTGGGATAAAGAAATACAGTTTGGGGTGATGGGCTATACTATATTTGTCTGAAGAGCAGAGATTTGTGTAGTGGAATATACTCAGAACTCTGAGGGTTACACAGTGGATGGGCAGAGTGATAAGATGCAGGAAGCTGTGAATTCTATGAGCACTTGCATGGTGTTTTACAGTGATATTTGTACCCAATATTTGCCCTTAAGTGGTGTTATGAGTGGAATACAATGTTAGATGAAGTTTCCCACAGTTAGACAATGGAAGCTCTGGTTATGTCAATGATCACGAATGTCTGAGACATTAAGACTGATGGGAATCAGGCAACCTTCTATCATTGAGGAGAGGTGTGCAAAGGAAAACCAGTTTGCAGAGTAACGAGTTTTCTGGCCACTTGATTGAATTACTGAATGACTCACTTCCAGGTGCATCCAGGAGAATTAGTACATTTCCACCCAAACTGACTGTCCATGTGGGGGTCCACATAATTAATACCCAGGCCTGTTTTGGGGAATTTGGAAAAGCCTCTTAGGTTTTGAGCAAACCTTTGCTCAGTCCCTATTTCTGGGGAAGTCCGGGTCTACTGCTAACCTCATGAAATGTCAGTAAATAAGCCAATGTATTAAATATAGCCAATTGATGGATTATTGGAAGGGTGGGGGTGTCAGGGCAGGTAACAGCTTAGTCCTTTGGTGTTTTATCCAATTCTATATTTCTATGTTACTATGATTCCCTTCTTCAGGCTGAACATAGCCAGCTCTCTCAACTGGGAATTTCCAGATTCTTTATCTAGAGGAAGGATTGTCTGAGGAAAGAAAAATCTCTAGCCTCCAATTTCAGATGTCCAATACCTTTTTTTAATGGTTTTCTCTCTATGTAAATCTCCCCACCCACACACCAAAACAACAACAACAACAACAACAAAAACAATGTTGCATTAAGCATGGGATAAGAGCCAGTGTGGTGTAGTGGGTTTAGTGTAGACTAGGACTCTGGGAGATCAGGATTTGAATCCCCACTTTGCCATGGAAATCCACTGAGCGACCTTGGGCAAATCACACACAGCAAGATGACTATCTTTCCCTTTCTTTAGTTCTGCCATCATCAGTGCTTCTTAAGCTATCTCAAATGGGTAACTAACAATTGTTTCCCCCAATATGCTAAGGAACACTACCATATATGTGCCCATTGGCTACAATTGTGTCTTTCCTGGAAAGGCTCCAGAGATCAGCAACTGATGGCTTGTGGATCAGCACTGTATTACCTGAAATGTTGGCGGTGAAGGAGGACCCTCTTACACACAAATATTAATATGGGAATTAATACACTTGACTTGGCAATATGAGAGGTGGGTAATGGAGGGACCTTTTAACCTGTGTATACTAGTACTAAGGAGGAGACTCTAAACCAAAAAGGTACAATTAAATTATTGAAAAATAATGTCAACAGCATTCACACAAACACTCAGGCTTCAAGCACTCACACAAGGCTAACAAACAAAATAGGAAGTATTGGGATAGAGGAATATAGTGAGGGAGTTTGTGGGTTATACTTTACTGATCCTGCAGAGCAGAGATTGCAAAGTAAACTGACAGCAAAGAGGTCTAGATGATAGCCTGGTTACACAATGTGATATAGAGTTGAAAGGAAGTGGAACTGTGTGTGCTTTGGTGGTGTTTGGGATGATATTCATATGAAATAATTCCCCTGAAGTGGTATGAGTTTTGAGTAAAATACAATCGTTCTTGGCGGTTCCCAGGCTAACACAAAGGATACTCTGGAAAAGTTAATGTGTGCTAATGATCAATACTTTGGAATTGAGTAGGAAACAGGCAAGGCCTTTTGTTGAAAGGGGACAGGAGAGGAAAATCCCATTTTACAAACATCAAGGTGTCCTTCTATTGCTGAGTGGATTATTAATTGACTCACCTCTATGTGTTGAGTCTCACTTGAGAGTACAGTAGCACTCCCTATCCATGGGGGATTGGTTCCAGCCCCCACCCCACAGATAATGAAATCCATGGATAATAGCTAATGCCCTGGAGGAGACGGAAGGGGAGGAGGGAGGCTTGTGGCCTAGGCCGCTGCTGCTGCCGCCACAACCCAGGCCACCAAGGCCATGGCCTTCCAGGGCTCCTCCTTCTCCTCCTCAGCCATCACTGTGCACCATGTGTCCCACCACCGCCACCATGCCTGCTGCTGTCGTGGCCTCCCAGGCTTCCTCGGCCTCTAGCCACCATGACCACCATACCTGCCACCACTGCCACCTCGGCCTCCCAGGCCTCCTCCACCTCCTGAGCCACCACTGCCACCATGCCTGTTGCTGCCTCCATGGCCTCTCAGGACTCCCTCCTCCTCTTCCTCAGCCACCACTGCCACCTCGCCAGGCCTCCCCCACCATGTACCCCCCACTGCCACCATGCCAGGCCTCTTCTACCTCTGCTGCATGCCCCACCACCACTGCTGCATACCCACCACCACCACGATGCTTGCTGCTGCTGAGGCTTCCCAGGCCTCCTCCTCCTCCTCCCCCACCATGTACCATGTGCCCCCCCACCACCGCCAGAGCCATCCCCTCCCTCCCCTCTCCCCCCCCCAGTAGTTACCATCTGTGGATAATTGAATCAGCAGATACAGGGGTGCTACTGTATCTGTTTTAGGAAATTTCCACAGGCCCCTCCTTTGGTGCATACATGAACCCAACCTTATTTGGGGATCCCTGGTTTACCTGTAACCACGTGCATGGCCACTCTGAGCCAAATTATTAAATATTATTCAATATTCCAAAATAGGGGCTATCTGGGTATGTAACAATTGGTCCAAAGACCACCACTTTGAGTAGCACTGATCTATATCATGCTGCACTAAAGGATTCGATAGTGGTGAAGTCCCAGACTCTGATGATCTGAAGTCAGAGAGAAGTGGGACATGCATTGGTTGAGCAAATCTCCCACTGCGGTTGATTACGCTACCGTGTTTTTAAAAAGAGAAGGCCTGGTTCTCAGGAAAGTAAGATCAGCCAAGGAAGTTATAAGTACAGTTGTCCCTTCATATTTGCTGGAGTTTGGTTCCAGGACCCCCCATGGATACCAAAATCCATGAATACTAAAGTCCCATTATATGCAATGGCATAGCAAAATCGCGTCCCTTATATAAGATGGCAAAATCAAGGTTTGCTTTTGGGATTATTATTTGTTAAGAATATTTTCAAGACATGAATATTTAAATCCATGGATACCAAATCTGTGAATATGGAGCTACAACTGTATAGGAAAAGGACAGTATAAGAAGCAGAAGTCTAGATAAAAGTAGAGAAATTAAAAAGGCAGAAGCTAGGAGACTAGACAGAGACCATATGGCCTATACCTGCAAATGTGAGGTGCCTTAGGATGTGCTTCAGATTAACCAACCAAGGCTCTGGGTGCAGGCATTTGCTCACTGTGAGTTGATGCATCTTTCCTTCCGTTCATCGCTGCCGATTAAGTTAGTTTAATAAAATTATTTTCCCCAAAAAATGTTTTAGATGCCATATCTTCGAGCCATAAAATTTATTGTACCTTTATGTGGAATTATACTGGAGTTGAACATATAAATCAATTTATAAGGTCTAATGACACACAAACGCTTAAAAACGAAAGGTGATGTAGTAAATTCAAATTACCATTACAAATGTAAGCTTTGTAGTCAGTGTGTGACCTGCTAAGGATTATATTTAACTCCCCTGAGAGTGGTTTATCATAAAACTTTATACTTTTATTACAGTGAATTATTAACTCCTCCATGATGTGAGTCATTCCAAGCTCAGACTATAGCTTTTTTAATGACACTATAATAGACATCTTGCTAATAGCAGTGGGATTGCTACCTCTGAGGTAAAAGGAGGGAAAGACGAATAAAACTAAAAGAAGAAGAAAAGAAACAGAGGGGACAAATAGCATATTTCCCAAGGGAACAAAAACAACTGTTCATAGGAAGAACTGTTTGAGACCCTAGAAGGCTGAACCTGCTCCCTTTTACACTTGTTGGAAAACAATAGCTTAACAGGGTGACACCTGAAAAGAACTAAATTTAAATGTCATACCTTTGGAGGGGGGGGGAAGCAGGGTTATTATGAGCTCTTTTGCGAAAGGAAAAGGGAACAAAAGTTGTTCTGCCAGCAATGAAACCTATCTGAATGACTGTATAAACCCCTCCTTCAAGGAATTATTCCCTGCAATTGAGATGTCTGCCAAAGGAAGGAATCTGTTAAGCCTGGCAGGCATAAAGATGGGCCTCAGTTAAGAATCCCAACCTCAGCTGCTTTCTCAGATTGTCAGTGGCATGGGTTTAGGAGTAACTAGTTAGAATAACTACCTGGAATAGAAGGTATCAGATTCTTTTTCCAATAACAAAGGTTACGTATCATTTAACAAGGGATATGATTTGCTGCTTTTTGTGGTGTAATTCTAACTTTTCAGCTACTTGGATAGTTATAGACTGCTGCCACACTTGAGAAATAATGCTGTTTGGCACTGCTTTAACTGCCATAGCTGAACGGTATGGAATTCTGGGATTTGTAGTTTTGTGAGATATTTAGCCTTTTTCTGTCAGAATGCTCTGGTGCCACAACAAACTACAGATCCCAGGATTCCATAGGATGGAGGCATGATAGTTAAAGTGGTGTCAAATGGCATTATTTCTGCAGTGTGGCAGCAGCCAGGGAGTAGCCTCCCTTAAATGGGGAAGGAGGAAGATCACAGGCTGTTTTGATGCCTCATACTCTGTTGTGGGTGTTGTGGTGACAAAGAGCGAAGTGGGAGGGTATGTGTTTTGTACCATAGGCTAATGACTTGCAGCATTCAGATATTTTTACAAATTAAAAAAAATTGTACCTACTTAACGAGAAATGGGAAAGCAAAGCCCTAGATCCTATTGGTAGTCCAAACAAGTAGACACATTGAATTAATGGGATTTACACACTTCAGGGGTGGGCAACTGCCAGGACTTAGGGAGTCACATGTTGAGGCGTCAGGGGCCTTGGGGCCACAGAAATGACACTGGGGGTTGCATGGAGCCCATAGTGCATACTACATGGTGCACCCATGACCTACATGATGGTTCACCATTCAACAATTGATTAATTGGGTCTCCTCTAATTGAGACTATCCATTATGGCCAAAGAGTGACTTTTCAAAAATATAACTATAACAGTAACAGACTACTTTGGGGAGCCTTGAAACTATATTTTCAAACTAATTATTTTTCCCCCAACTAACTTCGCACACTCTGCTTAATTGGTTTTCCCCAACTTCCTTTCCTTTTGCACTTACTACTATTCACCCTTAATTTTCCCCCTGGTGCAAACCAGCATGGTGTAGAGGTTTGAACGTTGAACTACAACTCTGAGACCAGGGTTTGAATCTCCATTCACCCATGGAAATCCACTGGGTGACCTTAGAATCATAAAATCATAGAGTTGGAAGAGACCACATGGGCCATCTAGTCCAACCTCTCACCCTGCAGGAATACACAATCAAAGCACACCCATCCAGCCTCTGTTTAATAACCTCCAAAGAAGGAGACTCCACCACACTCCAACATGGTTTCCAGGTCTCCCACCAGGTCCCACTCTCTCAACCTCAGAGGATGGCAAGGGCAAACCCCCTCTCAACAAATTCTGCCCAGAAAACTCTGTGATAAGTTCACCTTAGGGTCACCATAAGTCAGATGGGACTTGAAGGTGCTCAGTGACAGGTCAGATGTACTATTAAGGAAAGCACAGCAGACAGACCACTAACAGAGGCAGGTTTTTCTGCTCTGGTACACTTTGAACCAATGTCACAATGGTCCAAATAGACAGAGGGAGGAAGTTGGCCTATTGGCTAATGATGTCAAAACACCCCCAACATGCCAATTGCACAAAGGACATAATAATAATAATAATAATAATATATATTTACCCCACCCCTCTGTTAAAAACAATTGGGGCGGCTTACAGGAATTAAAATGCAACAACACTAACTAAAATCCCTAAACACCACCCACCCCCATAAAAAAGATATTAAACTAATGTAAAGTTTAAAACCAACCTAACTAAAATCACATAACATGGATTGGATTCACTATGGTCACAAAAACGTTCTAAAACAGAGCTTAGAAAAGTCACTTTTTGCTTTATCCCCTAGGTATGCTGGCTGTGTGGGGGGGGTTAACCTTGGTTGGAAGGTTTAAGTAAAGTTAGTGCAAGGTGCAACCAAACAGCACCTCTGTCTATGGTGCGAGTGTTACATGTATGTGATACAAATACCCTCTAGAAAGTGTAGGGTTCTTTTATCATGTTTTGGGGGAGCCTTGGGACATTTTAGACCAAATAGAGGCCTTTTTTACAACAGGAAGTGACCCAGAAGTCACTTGCTGTTTTTATGCCTTTTCTGGACTTAAAATGGCCAAATGTGGTATTACCTGAAACTTTGGGGGAATCTGTGAAGACCCTCTAATATACTAATATTAATATCAGGAACTAATGCACTTGACTTGGCAATGCGAGAGGTGGGTAAGAGCAGGACCTTTTAAGTACTAAGGAGAAGACTTAAAGCCAAAAGGTACAATTAAATTATCTTAATTGAAAAATAATTTCACAGCACTCATGCAAACAATCCTTCAAGCAATCATACAAGGCTAAGGAAGATAGTAGGAAGTATTTGGAAAGAAGAATAGAGTGAGGGTAGCGGGTTATACTGTACTGATCATGCAGAGCTGAGATCGTGAAATACACTGACAGCAGGGAGTTCCGGACAATGGGCTGGCTGCACAGTGTGACATGGAGTCAAAAGGCAGTGGAACTGTGCACAATTTCATGGTGTTTTGGGATGATATTTATATGAAATAATTCCCTCACAGGGATAGGAGTTGTGGGTGAAATACAATGGGTCTTGGAGATTCCCAGGCAAAGACAAAGGGTACTCCGGAAGAATGAATGATCACTAATGACTGATACTTTACTGAATAAGAAACAGGGAAGATCTATTGTTGGAAGGAGCAGGAGAGGAAAATCCCATATACAAGCAATAAGGGTTTCTGCTATTGTTGAGTGGATTAGTAATTGACTCACCTCCATTTGTTGAGTCCCATTTGAGAGTGTTTGTTTTTGGAAATTTCCACAGGCCCCTCCTTTGACAGATGCATACATGAATCTAGCCTTATTTGGGGATCCCTGGTTTACCTGTAACCACATGGATGGCCACCTTAGCCAAATTATTAAATATAGCCAATCATTTGATATTCCAAGATAGGGGTTGTCGGGGTATGTAACAGTGGGCCCCTTACAGGGTGTTTCAGGACACCCTGATCTACATATACAAAACTGAAGATTCTCTACTCTTGGATTGAATCCTGTACAGGGAGAAAGGTAGGATATAAATAAAATAAAATAATAAGTTGGATAGACTGTGCTTGGTTTAGATGCATTTCCTGGGCTTGAAAGCAGCTGAATATTAGGTGGAAATGACCCATGTTTGGTTGGGAGGTTTAAGTCACGTTACTGCCAAGAGCGGCAAAGAAGTGTCTCCATGTATTGTATGAGCATGGCATGTGTGCAACACAAACAACTCCCAATTTCCTGGGATCAATACTTAGCACAGCAGGTCATCTTTGTTCTTCATGGGGACCTTTTATTAACAAAACATTCAGTCCCTATAGCCTGCTGAATTTGCTGCACAACTGAACACATCAAGTCTGTTCAAAACAACCTTGCCATGAAGGTATCTAGAGATTTCAGACGAATCAAGGCTAGCTGTGTACAGAGCTGGAAATGGCTGGTTTTACTAATAATATTTGTAGGCAAGCCTGCCAAGACCTAATTAGGATTCCTCCCCTGCCAAGGTTGAAGATCTCCCAGCCCTGAGTATCTTCCTATTTTGTTGGCACAATCAATTACACAATGGCTATTGCCTCCCTAGGAGCTGATACTAACACCTGGCTGGGCTCCTGTGATGTCACAGAGAACCAAGAGACAAAAGGAATTGGGTGCTACAAATAGGGAGACAGACATTGGGGTTGCTGTTACTATTACTTGACATCAAGTCATTTTCGACTTATGGGGACCCTATGGATGAGAGACTTCAAAGATTCCTCGTCATCAGCTGGGCTTGGGAGGTGGATGAGAAAGATGTAGGAGGAAAGGAGGAAAGAGAGAGGTGGTCATAGAGAGCTAGATATAGAATGCATCTGAGCCAATGAGATGAAAGAAAGTGGGAGACAATCCCAGAGCAGGAAACTGATGGAAGGGGTTTCAGAGAGGATGAACTGTGTGAATGTCAGTTAAGAGTTCAGTTGTGAGTTTGAGTTTGGAGGTGGAGAGTTGACGTTGAATCTGAGAGATGAGGCTGAGTGGTTGAGAGAGAGTGGAGATTGAGATTTGAAAGACAAATAGTGAATAAGTCTGTTATCTGAAATATATTAAGAGTCTCATATAGGAAGGCCCTTTGGTTAACATAGTAAAGAAACTAAAGCATTAACATATGCGGTTATAGTGTGCCATCCAATAGTAACAATAAGTGAATTTAAGAAAAGGAACAAAGTTTTATACAAAGTATTGAACAGCTGAAGTTGTAACTTTAAGAACAATAAACCAATCAGTTTTTTTTGTTTATAAGCTCCAGACTCAACGTGCTTTATTCCACTCACTGATAGGTATTAGCCACACTAACCAACAGAGACCACAATGACACATAATCTATCCACGTAAGACTCAAACCCCAGTCCAGAAAGGGATTAAAGGGAGATCTGAAGGAAGGGTGGCAGTGTCAGGCAACCAGGCTGAGTAATTAGGCAAACTTGGCGGCCAATTTCGAAATTGTCACAGAACTGAATGCTGCAATGAATAAAAATGATGGGCATTTCAAATGAGGAAAAATCAAGAGGACAGGATGTATGTGAATGGTGATCATTTCTTTGCTATAAAGAAATGAATTGTGTAGTGGAAGATGGAAGCAACAGGAATTACAGAGATAGTCCCTTAATGACCAAAGAAATAAGAGTGGGAAAGAGACAGAATCAAAGCCATAGACTCATAGAGTTGGAAGGGAACTCATGGGCCATCTAGTCAAACCTTCTGCCAGTCCACGAATTGAGAGTGAAGAAGGAATTCTAGTGCAGATCTTTGAAACTGGTGGGATCTGTCAAACTGGGATGTGACCTCTCTTGAAAAGTCTTAGGAGGGGAAGTGTAATCCTTTCCTCCCCTGCCTGGCCTGATTACCCCTTATAAATTGATATACATGAGGGCATCCTTTCCAGGGCTTCGTAATAGTTGTGGGAGAGAGGCAGCAATCTTCATCAAGACAGTGGTGGGAAGGAAAAGGTTAAATCTTTAGGTTGGAGCCCCACTGAAAAGTGCTCCACCATGCCTGATGGATTAAAAAAAATCCTGATATGGTCAATAAAGAATAGTTATATATTAGACACCTTGAGTCCCAGTTTGGGGGAGAAGGTGAGATATAAATGAAGGTAGTAGTAGTAGTAGAAAATTGTTGATGTTGCGTGCCTTCAAGTTGTTCCCAACTTATGGCAACCCTAAGGTGACCTTATCATGGAATTCTCTTGGCATGATTTGTTCAAAGGAGGTTTTCCATTGCCTTCTTCTGAGGCTGAGAGAGTGTGACTTGCCCAAGATCACATAATAGATTTCTGTGGCTGAGCAGGGATTTGAATTGCAGTCTCCAAAAGTCCTAGTCCAACACTCAAACCACTATACAACACTCACTGAATATTAGAATCCTAGAATCCTAGAGTTGGGAAAGACCACAAGGGCCATCTAGTCCAACCCCCTGTCATGCAGGAACACACAATCAAAGCACTCTGGACAGATGGCCATCCAGCCTCTGTTGAAAAACCTCTGAAGGTAGAGATTCCACCACATTCCGAGGCAGCGTATTCCACTCTCGAACAGCTCTAACCATCAGGAAGTTCCTCCTAAAGTTTAGGTGGAATCTCTTTTCCTGTAGTTTGAACCCACTGCTCTGTGTTCTAGTCTCTGGAGCAACAGAAAACAAGGTTGCTCCATCCTCAGTATGACATCCCTTCAAATATTTAAACATGGCTATCATGTCACCTCTTAACTGTCTCTTCTCCAGGCTAAACTTACCTGGCTCCCTAAGCTGCTCTTCATAGGGTATGGCTTCCAGACCTTTCACCATTTTGGGTACCCTCCTCTGGACATGTTCCAGCTTCCAGGCATATCCTTCTTGAATAGAACTAGACACAGTATTCAAGGTAGGTCTGATCAAAGCAGAATCATAATCATAATTGTAATTGAAATTGTAGGAGAAGGAGAAAAAATCATCATCATCATCATCATCATCTTTGTTTGGTCCTTGGTGACAGTAAAGTGATAACCCAGGCACTGATGGAGCAGGAACAGAGCTCCATTCACTTCCTAGTTTCAGATGTCACTGATTCTCACAAGAAGACGCAAGCATGGCAAATTCAGAAATAAAAGTAAAATAAAGACATAAAACGTACACCAAAGCACAAAAACAAACTTAAAGAGTCCCAAGTCAACTGGGGGGGGGGTGTCATAAAAAGAGTGTCCCCTACCTGACTGTCACAATCTCACCCGAAAGTGTTCCGCCATGGACGCCATATTCATGTAAGCTAAATGGCGCGAGGATTCAAATGCCAGCGATGCTGGTAACAAAGCATCACAGCAGATCACTTGACTGCTTGGCCCATCAATAAAAAGGAATGGGTTTTTCTCAATACATGATTGCAAAAGGATGACGTTATCTAGTATACGCACCCTTTCACAATCATTAGGCATCCTTATGGTGCCATTTTTGCCGCATCTGATAAAGTCACAGAATTGTGATCATCACTAATGCTTAGGTATTATGGAAGGAGGCATCCAGCACCTCCTTGCACAATGCTTTGGTTCCAGGTACACAAGAGCAGCTGTAGGTTCTCATGTGTACCTCTGCCCCTCCCTTTCCATCCTGGACACTGGTTAGTCATAGGGATATTCGCAGATGCTGCCTGACTTCCCTTACAAGCCAAAAGAAGCAGCACCATCCTTTTCCTTTGTTGAGAAGATAAATAAAGGTTCTTCTCCAGATATGCAAAGGCAACCAGATGGCACCAAGGTACATCCTTGTGGTCAATCAGTGGATGGGCTGGAACTCTGCCTGGGAGCCTCTGATATGCTAGCCAAATGCAAGCAAGCAAGCAAGCAAAGGTGGGGCTCCTGTATTTGTTATGGTTCTCCAAGAGGAAATTTAACAGTGGCAGTCCTTCTGTGGTGCAGTCTAAATACCCTAAAGGCACCAGATCCCTTCTGATCTTGGAAGCTAAGCAGGGTATGCTCTGGTTAGTACTTGGGGGGGACTGCCAATTATTTCTAAGTTCTGTAGGTTATATTTCAGACAACGGAATTGGCAAAACCACCTTGAGTATGCTTTGCCTAAAACACCCTATATGTCGCAAAATGTGTGAGGGCACCATAAATTGACAAGTGACACATGCACACCCAGTTCTTCTATGAGCCAGTTTGGTGTAGTGATTTGAGTGTTGGACTAGGACTCTCACAGATGAGGGTTCAAATTCCCACTCACTGTGGAAACTGAATGGGTGACAAATCACACTCCTTCCTCCTCACAAAAAAGCAATAGCAAACCTCCTCTGAATAAATCTTTCAAAGAAAACCCTATGAGAGTGTTGCCATAAGTCAGAATTAACTTGAAGGCATAAAACCACAAAGTTCTTCTATTGTTGTTGTGTGACTTCAAGTCATTTCCCACTCATGGCAATCCTAAGGTGAACCTATCATGGGTTTGTTTGCTTTTGTGTGTGTTTGTTTTGTTTTTGTTTGTGTTTTGGAAAAGATTTGTTCAGTGGGTTTCCATAGCTGAACAGGGATTCAAACCCTGGTCTCCAGGGTCATAGTTCAATGTTTAAGAGCCACCACACTCTTAAAGTTCTATCCTCACCTGGAAAACTGCACCTGCAAAGAATTCTCTTTCCCAATTTCCAAAGGAAAGCAGAATTTCACTCCCCTTTGGGCCTGGCGAATGCATTTTAAGAAGCACAGTAGGGCGAGGTGATCAAACGTGGACATCATATCCTAACCCAAAGGAGCTCAGTGATTAAATCCTGCACCTTTCTGCCATCATGCCAAAATGCTGACAGGGACATCCCCCTTTTTTTCCCTAGGTCTTTTGGGCCCTGGTTCTTCCTCTTCCTGTGTCTCCCTGTCCTCTGGAGGGCTTTGTGTCCGTCCAAGTTGCGAAGCAGTTAAACTTCCTCTCACCTCTCTTGCAGTTCCTTGAAGAGAAATAGAGATCTTCAAAAAAGGTTGGAAGGTTGGCAGGCCAGCAACGTAAAGTGTGTGCAATCACTCAGATACAAGTGGCACCACTAAAAATTGCCTTCATATATCTGCTTATGGTTTATACACTGTGGCAGAAAGGACACAAAAAGGTCAGCAGGATATATATATATATATATATATATATATATATATGCTGTAACTCCAAAGATTTTGGAGAGAGAGATGATCCCCAGAAGGTTCTAGAAGGACTGGATAAACAGAATATTGTTTTTCTTTAAAATACACACATACAGAGAGAGATATAGATAGATAGACAGACACAATTTTTAAAGAAAAATTTGCTTGCAAACGTCAGCATCATGAGCCCAAGGTATATACCTGTAGTAACCTCTTGTTCCGACCTCTGGTGACAAGACAGATTGTTCTAGTCATCTGTGGGTGAATAGTGGGAAGACCTCTCTGCCTATATATATATATATATATATATATACACACACAGTTATTTTAAACGTGGCAACCCTGGATGAATTTCTTTACAGGGAACTATGTTACTGTTTGCAACATCCTAATCAGTCACGAGCCTGTGGTAAAGTCAGGGGTATAGGCAGAAGGGGAAATTGTTTATTTTTCAAAAAAAAGAAGAAGAAGAAGAAAAGGGAGGGAAGAAAGGATGCACATGTGACTCTCTCAGGGGCTTCAGGGATGCTAGCCAAGCAAGCCATCTCCCACTCCGTGCTAATGGAGAATGTGACTTCCAAACAGAGGGATCAGCAAATACGCTCTAAATTAATAATGCACCCTTTTAGTAGCAATTGCCTCTTGCAAAATTGCTGGGTCTGTTTGTTTGTTTGTTTGTCCTTCTATTTTCTTCTCTTCTCCCCCCTTCCCCTTCTCTCCCCCTCCTTGCAGGAGGAGTTGAGAAATAAGTGGGTCTCACTGGAGCTTTTCTTTAAAAAAAAAAAGACTGACCACCCTGTTTTATTAACCTTGTAACGTTTTTAAGGTAGTTCCTTCCTCCGTGTCTCCTCCAGCAAAGTCTCTATTGATCACTGTTTACTGTTATAATCCCTTTCAAATTTATCATCCATGACTAACACTCTGTGTATTGATTAACACTGACAGATGTCCCTGTATATACTCACAGTGATAGTGCAGTGGCCAGTAAAATTGTGTGTGTGTGTGTATGCACGTGCACGCAGTTTATAGCTCTTTGCCTCCTCATCTCTCTCTTTCTGTTCTCATGTGGTCAACCTATTTCACACAAAAATACACCCAGAGTGGCATGAGGTGATTAAATTTAGGGCTGTGGCAGGTGTGTAATTTTTGGGAGGGAAAGAAAAGAGAGGTTAAAAGTACAGTACATTGGTTTGATTTTCTTCTAAATAGGAAGTTACTGGGAAAAGACCAGAGGGTGTTCAGATTTATGAGAGACACTCACTGATCTTCATCTGAGATCTAAAGTCAAGAAAGGTACACTGAATAGTTTGGGGGTAGGTGTGTTTTTGTATACTTACTTACTTATTGGGGGAAGGGACACACTGAATGTCATTAGTGACTAAGAGCAAGGTGTCTGAAATCCAGACTGCAAATGAACTCATTTGTCAACCCTGCTTTTTTGAGGGGGGGGGTGTTTGTTTTTTGTTTGCTGCCTGATACAATTCCTTCACCTCTTGCAGGCCAAAAATAGAGTTCTCTACTGGAGCATTTAAAACACACACAGAGAGAGAGCTGCATCTCTCTCTCTCACTCTCTCACTCTCTCTCTCTCTCTCTCAAATGACCTTAGAAAAGTTTGATATGCACAACAACACAGACCTGCATGTCAAAGACATGGTGAGAATGTGGGTAAGGTAACCATTTGGATTGGCTAGTGAAGGGGAAGAGGAGGAGACCACGATATAGCTAAAATAAAGCATATTTAGAGGTGCAGTCTAAACCCCACCAAAGTCTTACTTCTGCATCAACACAGGCCAAATTGCCCATATGCCATTGCTAGCTTCACATGTCCCATTGACTACTTCTTTCCCATTGAAGTCAATGGACCTGAAGGGCCCCCATGTTGCTTGCATTGTGACTATAATCATGCTCTATTGCTCATAGGGCTGTGACAGGTGCGTAATCTTTGGGAGGGAAAGAAAAGAGAGGTTAAAAGTGCTGTACATTGGTTTGATTTTCTTCTAAATAGGAGAAGAAAATCTCCTATGTGCAAATGTTACTTACCAATAGTCCATATTTGCCCATAATCAAGCACATGCTCTACAAAATTTGGAAAAAGACCAGATGGTGTTCAGATTTATGAGAGACACTCACTCATTAGGTGAGTGTAACATTTTTAAGGTAGTTCCTTCCTCTGTGTCTCCTCCAGCAAAGTCTCTACTGACCACTGTCTACCATTATAATCCCTTTCAAATTTATCATCCATGACTAACACACTGTGCACTTCTCCTCAAGCAATTTCTCCTCCAAGGTGTATCGGGGAAGAAGTGGGGTGACAGTGTGGAAGCAGTCCTGTCTGGTACAGGTCAGTCTCCCCTAAAAGAGTTACATCTTTTCCATGAAAGTCTGGCAGGAACACAAGAGAGGGCCTGCTTGGTGGTAGCTCCCAGGCTTTGGAACTCCCTTCCTAGAGAGCTCAGACTGGTATGTTTCCTCCCTCCTATCCTTCAGTAGGCAGTCAGTGTTTTTGTTTTTAGCAGGCCCATGCAGACAGAGTAGAGAAGGACCTTTCATAATGTGTTGTATTGTTTATTTGTGCTGCATTGTTTAATGAGTTTGCTTTTAGCTGCTTTTAATTCCATTGTTAGTGTAATTGTATTTTTAGCTTTTGTATGATGTGAATTGTTTTTAGCCGTATCTGTTTTTAACTTTTGCAAGCCACCTTGAGACTGGGGAAAAGGCAGGCTGGTATTATTATTATTATTATTATTATTATTATTCAGAATCCTGTATAGTCTTTACGTATGCATAAGCACCATAGTTACAACACAGAACTCATTCCATCCCATATCCTTGGAACCAATATCCACGCTTTCAGTTATCCACAGCTGAAAAAATAGGGACACATACCATACAGGTGTTCTGGAAAATGCCCAGAGGGGTGTTCTCTCTAGGAATTGCTAGGTCCTCCAATGCAACTCTATGGTATGTTTGTACCAGAAGTCCTTTATTTTAATAGGGTTCACTATTATCCATGGTTTCATTTATAAATGGTAAGTCTGGGAAAGTATCCCCTGTGGATATGGGGGGAGGCAACCTGTACTATGCAGTGAATTCAAGTTCAGCCCCCCACCATACCCATTTACCAGGAAGGAGCCATTTGCAATCAATGGGGATCTATTGTCCTGTCACTTGGGAAGCAGGTAGCTGCAGTTTCCACTCCCTGCTGTGAGCGGTCCCCCTTGTGACAGGCAGAAACACCATCCTTGTTGCCATTCTCCATGCTGGAAAATGCTTGCACAAGGGGGGGGGCATCAACCAGCAGGGAGGGGCGCAAATCGTCATGGATCACAGCAGCTGTAAGTTCCCCAGTCTCCACAGTAAGTGGAGATTGGGGGACTTTCACTGTCCCTACATAGCCCCTGAACATTAGGCTGAATGAGGAGCTATGTAGGGTTCATAAATGCATACCAGTCACCAGTGCATAACTGCAGGTTAGGCTTTCATAACAGCAATAAGGGATTCTGGCCATTATTATTGTTATTTCATCTGTTTCATTCTCACATGCAGAATTTCAGATTTTCTTCTCGCTGGGCAAAATTGTTAAAGCATTTGCCCAGTTTGTGACAATTTTTCATACTTGGGAGTGGACTGAACAAAATTCATTTGCAAAAAGAACATATGCTTTTTTGTGAAGGAATACATTTTTCACAACAGCCATGTAATTTTTTCAAAATGCACTGTTTTCTGCTTTGAAATGTTGCTCTCTTCTTCTCCTTCTTCTTCTTCTTCAACAACAAGCCATCCCAGTTCGAAAAGCCCCTTGCTCCTTTTACTGTCCAGCAGCTCTAGTGAATGGCTAGAATAAGAAAACTGTTAGAGTTATCCACCTTTGTGTGCCTATACTCAGTAATTGCTAGTTTGCATTATGGCAACTTCCTGTTTGCTTTACCACATCTGCTCTCTTCCTATAAAACTCTAATCTAAAGCCATTTTCTTTTTCCCTCTCTCTTTTGTAGTAGAGCATGTGCTTGATTATGGGCAAATATGGACTATTGGTAAGTAAAACTACTTGTATACGCTTTACAAAGAAGACTAAGCTTACTTCTTGCCTCCTAGACCCGGTGTGTACAAGGGTCAGCATATGACTGGTTGTTGGTCAGCTTCTACCTTGCCAATTTCATTACTTTGCTTGAGAGATTCAGTACTATCTTTCCCATTTTCCAACAGAAACACTTCCTCATTTTAGTGATAGACAAATCTGACTTTTTGGTTCTCCTACACTCAGATTTTCTCCTACATCTCAGATTCCTTCTAACTCATTAATGTAGGGATTTGGAATGTTGCTAAGTTGTTATCAAACAATGAATTCAACAAAATTCTCACCAATGTTCATTGACCAAATTCATGAGTTACAGCTCTTCCCAGCATAGACAGGACCATGTTGTATCTGCCTGATATGTTGTTGTTAAAGGCACAGAGCCTGCCAGGAGGTAGAAGCAGGAATCTGAATTGAATATCACAAACATGATGGGATACATGCAAATTCAAAACCAGAGTCTTGAGTTCTAAGTAGTTAAATCTTCTTTCTGTATGCTTTGTATTCACAATTGTGGAGCTATTGCTGTGACTACAAATGGCCCTATAAACCTACTTTAACCACCAGCCACATTGAGCCAGGGAGGTCTGTTCTGCTGGTGATCTGGATACAACAGGGTGGTGTTTCTAGCCCCCTCCTGCCTGTGTTTTGCACTATGGGAATCAGAAGCAGGACCCCTCTCACAACTCCTTGTTGCACCACAGATGACTGGTGGGAGGGAAATGTCATCCTTCTATGTCCTGATCACCAGCAGATCAGACCTCTGGTGCTCAATGATGCTGCTAGCTGTTAAGGTAGGTTTAGGGAGTCAAGTCAAGAGATGAGATGTAGTTATGTATTCATAACTATGTGTATGATATAGGATCTCAGTGAATGTTTTTTCTATGGAACATTTTCTTTTAGAGGTTGTCTCTACAAGGCAAAAAGACGTGGATTGCTCCACAATAAAGGCAACTCATAGCAGCTGCAATTTGTCTTAATGGGTTGGGGAGGGAGTAGGTCAATCTCAGGCATACAAAGCTATCCACATTCGCTGTGCAAACAGGCATGCCTGCAAATCAAGATAGCAACCATGAGTGAATTACTCACATTTTTACTTACCAATTTGCTGCTTCCAAACAGTATTAAAAAAAAAAAAACTATTCCCAAGATGTGATAGAGTGATACTTAGCCTTAACAGAAAAGCCAAAAAAAAAAAAACAACAACCCTGTTTTATCACATTAATTCTTGCTCACTAAGGTGGTGGAAAATGGCAGTTCTGGGAAGTTACCTTGTTAGCACACACACACACACACACTCGTCTGGCCAGCTTTCAGCTTTCAGCTTCTGCTCCTTTGGGAAAGCAAATCAATTTGCGTCACTTGTCCCAACAAGCAGGAATGCCCATCTCCCCCAATGTTTTTTTAAAAACTCTAGGAAACTCTGCAAAGGCTTTTCCTGTGGAATATATGGCATCTTTAGCCCCCTCCTTCTGAATATGGTGATACAATGTGAGATGACATTAAGACAGGTCATATTCTCCTCGCATTCTATGAGGAGTTTTTCTGCAGTTTAGACAACCCCTTAGAATGATGCATAAAATATTAAGATGTGTTAAATGTATTTACTCCCACCACACACATTCTTTATAAAAAACTATGTAGCATATACGTAAAGCTCATCTACATGAGCCAAGATATGCCAGTTTCCCATTGGTGTATCCTGGCCATGGATCAAGTCCATTGTTCCCCCATTCCCTCCACAGAATGGGAAGAAGTCCCGACAGGCATGCCGGCCCATCACTGCCGCCACCTCCACTGCCATTTTCCTTGCTGTCTCGGAAAGCAGGAAGGGGGACCACAACATGTGACCAAGACCCCCTGCATGTGACCAGCATTGGTCACATGCAGTGGGACTCCATCCTGCCTTCCAAGAGAGTGAGGCAGACTGGCAGCTTCAGCAAATGCCTGCCTGCCGGCATGGACTCCTACAGTATTGCAGGGCATGATCCAACTCCTCCCAAGGGAAACAATTTAAATAGGTATTATCTTATAACACTGTATTGGGGCCTACCCCATCTTCTTCTCATCTCAGCCCCATCTCCACCCCATCCCCCCTCAATTTCACCCCTGTCTCACACACACCCCATCTCTGCCCAAGGGAAGAATGGGGCAAATACCCTGCATCGTCTGAACAGAGCAAGATGGGATATGTTGCCTGTGTAGATAGACATCTACGTAAGGCTATGAACAGTATCACACATCATTTCCTGTCATTGGTTTCCTTTTCTCAGTTCTTTTATTATGGCAATGAGTGCCTTCTCTCTGTTTGAGACTTTAGAGGACCAAAAGAGACTAAATAATTTTCTTTGTTTTATTCATGTTGATGATTTCTTTTGTTTTTAACTTTTTTCTCTTATTTTTATTTATTTTTATTTTTCGGTATTTATACCCCGCTCTTCAGCCACAAAGACTCTTAGAGCGGCTTAAAAATTGTTAAGCAATAGCACCTACACATCTACACTGTTTTTATAGCGCACTATGCACTCTCTAAGTGGTTTCCAATGTGTGTTAGCTAATTGCCCCTGCAAGCTGGGTACTCATTTTACCAACCTACGAAAGGATGGAAGGCTGAGTGAACCTTGGAGCCCTTGGGAACAAACTCATAACCTTGTGGCTGCAGTACTGGCATTTAACCACTGCACCACCAGGGCTCTTTGCCTTCTCCTCATCAATAAGCAAAAGTAAACAGATTCCTAATCATCCAGGTGTTCTATTCAGGACCTCATAGCTCCACTTCTAATAATAATAGTTTTAAAAAATTCAATTTCTAATTATTTTCTGAATAAACTGTACCTTTAATATCTCAGTCATGCTACTTTTGTGCCAAGCCAAGTTGTACCCAGTGCACTTTATGTCCCTAAAAGTAACAAAGTGACTTTAAATCTGTAAAGAATGCTAATTTTGCATTTTTTCAATGTTTCCATAATTTTCCCATGGCTTCAAATTTCCAGAAACATTACATCTTTATTTTCTCCAACCTTAAGGGTTGTGTGTGGCTGTTTATTTTAAAGGAATTTCAGGTTCTTTCCATTAAATCAGAGAATAAATTTGCAAGTTTTGAAAAAATTATTATCAGAACGCCATCCAAATAAAATTCTCACTCTTCCTTAGTTTGCAACATTGTCTAATGCCACAGTTTCTAATGCCAATAGCCAAAAAGCCATAGATCAGAAATGATGTTTTGGGGAACTACAACTCTTATAATCCACCAGCTTGCATGGTGTCATGATGGAGATTCCATCATCCTGCCTCAAGGTTTATTGCAACTCCCATCATTCTGTCAGAGAACTACATTTCCCATTATCTGCAAACAGCAATTGTCTTGCCAGTATCAGGTAACCAAAGGGTTAATGGTTAAAGGAACTAAGGGAGAGGTGAAAGAGATCTCCAGATTCAGCATCATCAGTCATGTCACATCATCGGAGTCAGGACTGACCAATGAAACTGCCAGAGTGGTAATTTCAAAAAGAGATTATAAATTCTTTGGTCTGAGCACGTGTGAGTGAGACCATGCAGTTTTGAGACAAAACGAATATCTGGGGACTGCACCTCACGTCCCATGGAAAGAGGACTGGAAGATGCTGTTCAGGCAGTCAGAAACATCTAACTAGCTCCAGCCATCCATTTGAAGAATCCAACAGAAGATGGCATTATGGTAAGTAGCTTTCTCTCTCTCTGGCTTTTCTTTGCAAACGAAGATTCAGGAAGGACTCATCCTGCACTTTCTGCAAGTGCGCTGATGACTAAAAAAGGCCAATCTGAGATAAACAAGTCCGGTTGCAGAAAGCACAGCAGAAGGTCTCCTTGGGTGTTGCTTCTGGGTTGTGATTCTTTCTGCGTTGTCGTTTCTCTTCAAGACTTGTTCGGCGTGAGTTCTCAAATAAAGCTGCAGCATTGTGGATAGTGTGTCTCCATGCCTCCCAATGTGAGGCCAGGGCAGACCACTGTTGGTGATCAATTTGGCTTTAGAGCCTGTTTAGAATGGCCTTAGGGACCCTTATGTTATTTTCTCAAACTTTGGCTGGATGTAGCTGAATTTGGGTAAATGAATGTAGCTAAAATAACTGAATGGTTTGACTTTAATACTTTTGCTATTTCTGTAACTTTAAAATGAGCCTGGGGACATGGAGGATGCCTGCCCTCATGAGAGACGTGCATAACTTGAACTTGCTTGAATAAAATAAGCCTTGTCTAATCTTCCTATATGCTGATGCTGTGCATACCTATACCATTTGGTCTTGCTACATTTCTCGCTCTCTTTGGGGATAGGAGGGAGGAGTTGGGTGGTTCACAGTAGGAGGTAGTCCCACTGGTTATCCAGTCTCCCACTGGGCTGGTTATAAAGACTTCAGTGGGTGGTAGTAGCCTTTTGGCCTGTTGTAGGCTCCCTTGAGTGAGGCTGCTCGGGGTACCTCTAGAGAGGAGCTAAATTTGGGGGGGGGGGCTGAAACATGGCCATTAGCCATGCAAGCTAGGGGATTCTGGGTGCAATCATCAAACAAAGTAACCTTTTTGAGCTCTGCGACCGTCCCATTTGTGTCTCAACTTTGCTTCCCTTTCCCATGAGTGACTTGAGTTATGCCAATCATCCCTAAATCCCAAACTGGCAAAGCATTAAAGGGGGGGGGGAGAATTAGAGCCCTTTCATATTGCACAATCATAGTGCTATGATTCTACTTCACGAGTCATGGCTACATTGTATGGAATCCTGGGATTTGTAGCTTGGGAGGCAGTATTGCTTTCTGGCTGAAAATTCAAAGAATCCCTCTAGAAGCCACAAATCCCATGATTCCATAGGATGGAACTCTGGCAGTCAAAGTGGAATTATAGTGCTATAATTGTGTAGTATGAATGGGCCTTTCAAGAGTTAGCACGGTGCAGAGTTTTAAAATGCTATTGTTGTGCAACAGATTTGCTTCCCACTGCAATCTCTTGAAATTCTGTTTTAAAAAAAGATTCTTCCTTCAGTTACACAAACTGTCAAATTGCCTTTGTTACTTCTTCCCTTCCTAACACCATATTTGAAATGAAGGCTTTCAATACTCCTGCAGCTTTTAACAGTCCATTTATAACATTTTCTCTGCATTTGTTTTTGCTTTCTCTTGTCTCTGTTGTTACTTGGTGTTCGATCCTTCTTGTCACACATGCGGTTTTATTCAGGTGTAATAAGGTGGCGACAACTGCCTGAAATAGTTGTTAATTCTCAGTATAAAAAGATTCTTAATAATCACTTGGCATTTATTTGATATACAAGCCCTGTCTTATTAAATCAAACTCTTTAGATTTAATAGGATAGTTTATTGTATTATATAGCTTTGCAGCTGCAATGCTACAGTTCTGCTTGAGGAAGCATTTTCATTATCAACTGCTGGTTGCAAGTGTATAGAAGTTTTCCAAGTAATGCTTTTGCTTAACCACATTTTCTGTGCTCTGTGTACCCTCCCCAATTTGCTTTCATTTTCCTGTTATTAAAAGGATATTCAAATTCTCCGCAAAAGCTGCAGATCCATTAATGCAAGCTGAACAAAAGGGAAGAAAAGTGTACAACATTAACACAGCTTAACCTCTACTTAAATTCACACACTCATGTGTGCACAATGGCCAGAATCCTTTTGGTGTCTTCTTACCAAACACAGGTTTCCATACAGCAAAATTTGGATGTTTGCCCTATGCAGAACACACACATTCATTCAAAATTCTGGAACCAGAGTTGCATATTCAGTGCCATTGTGCATGGATAGCCATTATCCATGGAAGTACATTGCACATGGATGTGCAGTTTCTCCCCAAAAAGGCAACTGTATGCTTCAATGCACCAGCAGAGACATTGACAATGTATCTGGATTGCAGATCAGGATTGTTGAGGAGTTAGTCAGGAATAACCTAGTTAACCTAAAGGAGTTCATATCTGTGGGGGCAGATGAACTGCATCCCATAGTTTTGAAGGAACTTGCTGACACAGAGAACCACTTGCCATCATTTTTTAGAAATCCTGAAGAACAGGTGAGGTGACAGAGGGCTTGTGTGGCTTGCCCCCCCCCAGGCTTGCCAGCCACCCCCTGCACTTCCTGAAGCCACGATGGGGCTGGAGAACCCCATCACACCTTCAGAAAGGGCAGAGGGGTGGCTGGATGGATGGGGGGAGTCTTGCCAGCCATCCCCCCCATGCTTCCCAAAGCCACGACGAGGCTGGAGAACCCCACCGCGGCTTTGGGAAGGGCAGAGGGGTGGTTGGCTGCTTGGGGGGGAGGCTTGCCAGCCACCACTACCCTGCGCTTCCCAAAGCCACGATAGGGCTGGAGAGCTCCATCACAGCTTCGGGAAGGGCGGAGGGGTGGCTAGCTGGATGAGGGGGAGGCCTGCCAGCCACCACCACCCCACGCTTCCCAAAGCCACGATAGGGCTGGAGAGCCCCATCACAGGTTCAGGAAGGGCATAGGGGTGGCTGGCTGAACATGGGGGAGAGGCTTGCCAGCCACCCCCCACGCTTCTCAAAGCCACAGTGGGGCTGGAGAGCCCCATCGTGGCTTCGGGAAGGGCATAGGGGTGGCTGGCTGAACAGGGGGAAGAGGCTTGCCAGCCACCCCCCACGCTTCTCAAAGCCACAGTGGGGCTGGAGAGCCCCATCATGGCTTCAGGAAGGGCAGAGGAATGGCTGGATGGATGGCGGGGGAGGCTTGTCAGCCACTACCACCCAGCTTCCCAAAGTGGCAATGGGGCTTGAAAAGCCCCATCCCCACTTTGGGAAGGGTGGGGGTGGCTGAAAAGTGCCTTTTCCCCTAACTCCCCTCTCTCCTGGGGCTTGGCTCTCCACCCCAAACAGAGCCAAGCCCCAGGAGAGCAGGGAGTTGGGCGGCGGTTTGCTTGGGGAGTGCTCCATTTAAATTGGCTCCCCTCCCTTTTGTGCAAAGGAGAGAAGCTGATTTAAATGGGGTGCTTGCTGAGAAAAAACCGTGAATAATAGGAACCGCGAAAGTGAAAGCCGTGAATGTGGAGGGGCAACTGTATTCTTTCTCAAGTCCTCCCACTTCCCTTTCCTCCTCATAAATCCTCAGTCTTGGGCCCCACATCTTTCTGCTTGGCCTCCCACTCATATTTCTCCACCAACCTTGTCTCCCAGCCACAAGTCCACCTCCTCTTTTCTCTTCCTCTTCCCTCTGAAGTCCCCACCCCATGGGTCCCCCAGACTCTGGTTGTGGTCTATCTCCAGGAGTGTCTCCTTCCCCTCTCCCCAGTTGCCTCTAAACCAGTGGCCTCTTGGCCTTCCTATGGTGCCTTCACCCCTGCCTCTCTCTCTTCTATTCCCGTCCACCTGCCCTAATCCCTGCTTTCCCCCTCTAGCGTCCCTTTCTCCATCTGCCTGTCCTTTCTCTATCCCCTTCCTCTGTACCCTTTCTTCCCCAGGTCCTCTGTCTCCTTTTGCCGCATCCAGCCTTTATAGCCTTCATCCGCCCTGTCTCTTGTGCCTCTGTCTCTATGTCTCTCTCTCTGATCTTTTCCACCATGTTCTCCCCTCACCTCTGTCTTCTGCCTGTGTTTAAGTTCCCTGCCATCACTCCAGGCCCCACCTCCCTCCTTTGTGCCTACTTCCACCCTCTCGCCCAGTAGCTTCCTGTTCGTGTGGTTTCTGCTGCCATGCCAAGCCCTGTCTTCCCTTTCGGCTCACTCCTGCGAGCCATGGCCATGCCGCTAGCTGTGTTGCTTAAGCAAGTCCTAGGAGAGGGTGATGGCGGTGGTGGTGGTGAGCACCACAAAACTCCCCTGTGTGCGCCACAGCTGGAAACAAGCAAATATTGACCCTCTCTGCAAAAAAGGCCAAAAGAAGCCTAGGAAAATACAGGCCAGGCAGCCTGACCTCAATACCAGGGGAAAAAATTGAACAGATAATATAGAAGATTGTTTGCAAGTATCTTGATGACAATGCAGTGATTAGAAGGAGCCAGCATAGGTTTGTCAAGAACAAATCTTGTCAAACTAATTATACACACACACACGCACACACACACACACACACAGAGAGAGAGAGAGAGAGATTGAGATTGAGATTGATCAGGTCACTATTTTAGAAGATGGTGGGAAAGCTGTGGATGTCATTTACCCAGGTTTCAGCAAAGCATTTGATATGTTCCTTCATGATATTTTGATTAGCAAACTGACTAAATATGGAATAGATAGAAACATCACCAGAGGGATCTATATTTGGTTGGAAAACTGTGCCCAAAGTAGTCACCAGTGACTATTCTGATGGAGAAGGAGAATCCATCACACTCTGAGGCAACACATTCCACTGCTGAACACCTCTTACTGTCAGAAAGTTCTTCCTAATGTTTAAGTGGAATCTCTTTTCCTGTCATTTGAACCCATTGCTCCATGTCCTAGTCTATGGAGCAGCAAAAAACAAGCTTACTCCATCCTCAGTATGACATCCCTTCAAATATTTATACATGGCTATCATATCACCTCTTAACCTTCTCTTCTCCAGGCTAAATGTACCCAGCTTTCTAAGCCGCTCCTCATAGGGCATGACTTCCAGACCTCCCACCATTTTGGTCATCCACCTCTGGACATGTTCCAGCTTGTCAATGTCTTTCTTGAATTGTGGTGCCCAGAACTGGACACAGTATTCCAGGGGAGGTCTGACCAAAGATGCATTCAATGGCACTATTACTTCCCTTGATCTAGACACTATACTCCTATTGATGCAGTCTAGAATCACATTGGCTTTCTTAGTTGCTGCATCACGCTGCTGACTTGTGGTCCGCTAAGACTCCTAGATCCCTTTCTCATGTACTGCTATCAAGCCAGATGTCATCCATCTGTGCATTTCATTTTTACTGCCCAAGTGTAGTCTCCTACATTTCTCCCTGTTGAAATTCATTTTGTTAGTTTTGGCCCAGCTTTCTAATCTGTTAAGGTCATTTTTAATTCTGATCCTGTCCTCTGGGGTATTAGCTACCCCTCATAATTTGGTGTCATCTGCAAATTTGATAATCATGCCATCTATTCCCTCATCCAAGTCATTGATAAAGATATTGAATAGCACTGGGCCCAGGACAGAACCCTGTGGCACCTGCTATTCACTTCTCTCCAGGATGAAGAGGAGCCATTGGTGACTACCCTTTGGGTTTGGTTGGTCAACCAATTACAAATCCACCTAATAGTCATATTGTCTAGCAACACATGTTACTAACATTTTCGTAAGAATATCATGGGGGACCTTGTCAAAGGCCTTACTGAAATCAAGTTACACTACATCCACAGCATTCCCTTCATCTACCAGGTTTGTAACTCTGTGGGGCGGGGGAAGAGATAAGATTAGTCTAGTATGACTTGTTTTTGAGAAACACATGTTGAGTTTTGGCAATCATAGCATTCCTTTCTAAGTGCTTGCAGACTGTTTAATGATCTGCTCCAGATCTTTCCTAGTATTGATGTCAGACTGGCTGGGTGGTAATTATTTAGGTAATCCTTTTTGAAGACAGGGACAACATTTGCCCTCCTCCAGTCTGCTGGGACCTCTCCTGTTCTCCAGGAATTCTCAAAAATTATTGCCAGTGGTTCTGAGATTACTTCTGCCAGTTCTTTTAATACCCTTGGATGTGGTTCATCTGGCCTTATTAACTGCAAAAGGCTACCTATTCACCACAAGAGGCTGTTTTAACAGGGTGTATCATACCTGTTTCCCCATGATGATGTTTTAAATGCTTTTAAATTGTTATAAATAGATCTGTTTATTTAAAGGTTTTGTAATTGTTTGTTACTATCATGATTGGGTTTTAGCTGTACTCTGTTTTAATCTATGTTGTGAGTTGCCTTGGGCCCCTTATTGGGAGAACAGCAAGACAGAAATTAAATAAACACATAAATAAATAATAAAATAAACGTGAAAATGCCTGGCCAAAAATGAGGACACAGATTTGCATAAAATATGCATGTGCTAATTGAGCATGTCAAGCGTAAAGATATATAATTAAATACCAAAGTCAGGCTCATCCATACCAAAGCAGTTTGCAGTTTCAATGTATGGACATGAAAGCTGAACAATGAAAAAAGTTGACAGGGAAAATGAATCTGCTCATTTGAAATGGGATGCTGGAGGAGAGTTCTATGGATACTACAGATGGCCAAAAAGACCAATCAATGGGACTGAGAATAAGTCAACTCTGAACTTTCCCTAGAAGCCAGAATGACTAAACTGGACATATTTTGGACATATCATGAGACGACGTGAGTCATTGGAACATACTGCTTACTGCAGGCTGCTTTTTGGAAACGACTGCTTTCCACTCCACTAAAGCAGAAGGCAGCGGGGGCGGGGGAGATAACTTTGCAGATAGATTGCTTCAACCAAGGAAGCCACAGCCCTGAGTTTGCCAGACCTGAGCAGAGCCATTAATGGCAAGGTATCTATGAAGGTCGCCATAAGTCAAAGCCAACATGATGGCAATTAGCAACAACAAGAGTAGCAATGTGATATGATTTAAGTAGAAATACAAGAGATCTCAATCTGGGGAGGGGGTTGACCTCCCTTCTTGGGGTTCTTTATTTTCAAACCAAACTTCAACTGGACTGCTTTTCTGTCAGAATCATTCTCTGGCGTGACTTGTTCCTGCCATTTTCAGTCTTCTTTGGTAACCTTGCTGTTAATACTGTTTTCATTTTTTATGCTTGTTAATGAATGTTCTGTGGCAATGGTGAAAGGGGAGTATAATGGTGGCTAATGGGAGTGGAGAGATAAGCCTTCAGCTGCAGAATGGGCTTGGGGGAAATGGGATGGGCATTGTATGGGAAGAGGAGAGCAGGGAATGATGGATAACCAATAGTACTGGAGCCTGCCAGATTTCATAGAGTGCAATATGCTTTTAGTATACTGTCTGCCCTCTTAAGTTTCAGTTCTGAGCAACACTTTTGTATGATAAGCTTTCTGGATTTCTGTGCCAATAAAGTGTTCTATTTAACTCTGAAACTGGTGGTCACTGCATTTGAGAACACAAGTACATGACATTTTCATACTGGAGTCACCTCCAAGTAGAGGACTGTCATCTATAAAATAAGATACATGGAAACCTTGGAACCAACTTTGTGGAGCTGCCTCCCAAGAGATATATAGTCACAGACACCCTTCAGTCCCACTCTTCAAAAAGTACTTTGAAGAACCCTCTTCTTCCAAGTGACTTTTAACAGATGTCACTTGAATGGATCTGGTGATGATTCTCTGGTCCATTATTGTGGTTTGTGGTTATTACTTCATGCTGGCTGTTTTATATTTGAAAACATTACAAATGTTGAGCTCCCCCCACTTTATTTTCTTTTTTTCTAAAGCCTTCAATATGACTTAATCCCAGTTGCTGGGGATCAGTAATGAGCAATAGATGCTGACTTTATGTCCTGCTTTCAGATTTCCTATAGAGCAGTGGTCCCCACACTTTGTTCCTCTCGGTGTTTGGGGCTTCAAGTCCTTGAAGCCACAGCTAGGCTGGGCAACAGTCAGAAAGTCTGGGAGCTGAAGTCCAAAATACCTGGAGGACCAAAGTTTGGGAACCACTGCTATGGGGCCAAATGAAGAGGTGACCATAGTGAACTAAAGGATGCTAGACTGGCATTTGGTGCAATCCAGGAGAGCTCTTTTCATGTCCTTTAAATGAATGCAAGCCTATTTCTTCCTTCCAAATTGAAGCTGACAAGGATCAAGGATCCCAGCAGGGCTACTTTTGAGGGTGGTGGTATATTTCTGATTTATTCAAACTGCTGGGAAAGGTGAGATCCAAAGGACGGGCTAGGCTGATTATTTTTACTGTCACAACAAGGAGATAGCCTCTGTGAAGATCAGCAGGGGGAAGGGTTCAGAAAGCATTGTTTTTCCTTTGCTTTAAAAGCCATACTTTGCATTCTGATGGAAAACATGGAAGGAAGAGAATGGGCAAGCCTTTTACATTAGAGCAGGGGTGGGGAAAGAAGTCACATGCAGCCCCACAAAACTATATTTGTGGTCCCTGGGGCCCCCTCAAGGACCTCCAATATTTGTTTTATTTCATTTTTGCTCTAAAATAACCCAGACATCCCCTAGAAGGTGTGGGGACCATGTTACCATATTTGCTAGAATTGTGTTAGTATGAAAGAGCCCTTCATCTTTATCTTTCAGGAAGACTGGCAGTGTGACATCCCTTTAATTGCCATAGCTCCATCCTACAGAATCCGGTGATTTGTTGTTTGGTGAGGCACGAGCACTCTTTGGCAGAGAAGGCTAATGACCTTGTGAAACTATAAATCCTATGATTCCATAGGATGCAGTTATGGCACTTAAAGTGGTGTCAAACTGCTATAACTCAGCAGTGTAGATGCACCTGGGAGAACTTTCTGTAGGGGCTGCATGTAAATTTATTTATTGCATTTATATCCCACCTTTCTCCCAAGATGGGATTCAAGGTGGCAACTCCTGACAGATGGCCATCCAGCCTCTGTTTAAAAACCTCCAAAGAAGGAGACTCGACCACACTGAGAGGAAGCATAGTCCACTGACAAACAGCTCTTGCCATCCAGAATTTCTTCCTAATGTCTAGATGGAATCTCTTTTCCTGTAGTTTGAATCCATTGTTCCATCTCTGGAGCAGCAGAAAACAAACTTGCTCCATCTTCAATATGACATCCTTTGACATATTTAACATGGACATCATGTCAACTCTTAACCTTCTCTTCTCCATGCTAAACATACCCAGTTCCCTAAGCCACTCTTCATAGGGCACAGCTTCCAGATCTTTTACCATTTTGGTGGCCCTCCTCTGGTCATGTTCCAGCTTGGCAATACATTATTCTTCTTGAAGTGTGGTGCCCAGAACTGGACACAGTATTCGAGGTGAGGTTTGACCAAAGCAAAATAAAGTGGTACGATTACTTCCCTTGATCTAGACACTATACTCCTATTGATACAGCCTTCAATCTCATTGGCTTTTTTAGCTGCCACATCATACTGTTGGATTATGCTCAACGTTTGGTCTACTAAGACTCCTAGATCCCTTTTACATGCAATGTAGTAAAGTACATCCATACTAAATCTATGCATTCAATTTTCAATTCAATACATTTCAATTCAAGTGTGCTACCTTGCATTTTGCCCTGTTGACATTCATTTTGTTAGTTTTGGCCCAACTCTTTAATCTGTTAAGGTCATTTCAAATTCTGATCCTGTCCTCTGGGATATTAGCTACCACTCCTAATTTGTGTGTCATCTGCAAACTTGATAAGCATACCATCTATTCCCTCATCCAAGTCATTGATAAAGATGTCGAATAGCACTGGACAGAACCTTGTGGCACCCCACTAGTCACTTCTCTCCAGGATGAAGAGGAGCCATTGGTGAGCACCCTTTTGGGTTCAGTCGGTCAACCAATTACAAAACCACCTAGCAGTCGCATTGTCTAGCCCACATTTTACTAGCTTGTTTGCAAAAATATCATGGGGGACCCTGTCAAAGGCCTTACTGAAATCAAGATATGCTACATCCACAGAAGTATCTTCATCTATCAAACTTGTAACTCTATCCAAAAAAGATATAAGAATTTTAAGATTAAGATTGTCCTTTCTTATTGCTTTTTACCTCACCATTTTTCATTATATTTTCTAATGAGTCATGTCTTCTCATAATATGTCCAAAGTAGGACAATCTCATTTTAGCCATCTTGGATTCTATGGAAAAGGTCAGGCTTGATTTACTCTAGGACCATGTGTGTGTGTGTGCGCGCGCATGCACATGTGTGCGTGTGAGCATGCCCTGCATGTGCATCCTTTTGTCAGTACATGGCATCCACAGAACATGGCATCACTTGAATTGGTGCTCTTTCTATCAGCTTTCTTCACAGTCCAGTTTTCACAACCACATACATAGAAATTGGAAACACAATGGTATGGGTGAACCTGACTTTAGTGTTTAATGACAGAAATTATCAGCAAGGCCCTTTCAATTCCAGACAGGGGACAGGTGGAAAGAGTAAAAGGAAAGGAGCATGTGGAGAAAAGGGGAAATCCAGGCAAGGAGAGACAGGCCCTTGGGTGAGTGGCCTCAGCCCTTCCAGCCAGACAGCCCTCTGCCTCCTGCTGAAGCAGACTGGCTAAGAGGGCAGATGAGCACAAGGGTAAACTCTCTTGGGGGCTCAGCAGGAGGGCGCTTCTGTGTCTGCTGAAGGTTGGAGGAGCCGCACCAGTGGTCTATTGACCCCGCTGATATTGATGACAATTAGTCGGCAGAGATTAAAATGGAAATGAAGGGAGGCTTTCGTCTGCCACTTTATCCATCAGCTGTAGCTTGCCCCAGGCTAAGGACGCATGCTGGGCTTTCTGTTTTGTTGCTATTCCCTTGTTTCAGGCTCACTTGGTTTTGCTTCTTGCCATCACTAAACTCTCCCCTCAAAGCAGCTCTTTTTTTTAAAGAAAAAAGAAAAAAAAGAAGAGAGAAAGAGAGACACAGGTTTGTCAAATCCCCCTTGCCTGCATTTCACGGTGCATCACAGCACCAAATCACAAACTTGACAGGACATTTAGCCTCCCACAGGTCGGCAAGTTGCAGCCCCCATTCCTCCAACCCCCCTCTCCCTGCTGCTGCCATTTGCATGTTTTGTTTTCCTTTGTTCATTTAGGAAGTTGCATGAAATGTGATGGGCTGTCTTGCTCTGGAAATGAAGAGGCCAAACCAGATGTTCCATCAAAAGGGGGCTGTGGGTCTTCTTTTCTCCTGCCCTGTTATATCTAGGACAGTATTCTCCTGCCTGGAAACTTCTAGATGTTTTGGACTGCAGTTTCCACCACTACCACCTCCATGTTGGCAGAGGATGGTGGGAGTTGTAGTCCAGAAGGGGGAAGGGAAACTCATCAAGAACAACCTTGGCCTTGTCATGTTATCTTGATGTTTTCTGTTCTTTGCTTCCTCATGCTTTTATTTCCTCTAGGGCTGTTAATTCTTCTCTAATTTTCATCCAGAAAGAAAGCAATATTTCTGCATGGAAAGTGGTTTCTTCTCTGAAAAGATACCATATGTGACTTTTGCATAGAACAACTCCCAAACTGCAAACATTCTCATCTGTCCAGCAGTCTTCTTGTTAGGGTTTCTTGATTCTTTAGAAACATGTTTTCCACAATTTTTCAAATATTTTGGATTCCCCCCCCCCCACATCACTAATTTCCTTTGGGAGGTGGAGAAGTAGCTATCAAGGCATACCTGAATTGTACTATGAGCTCAAGAGGGGAAGAGAGGAACTAGATATATAGCTGTCTGTGTACATATATATCACTGGCCATGTATATACAACACAGAGGAAGCCTTGTAAATGTAGTGTAACATCTACGTAGCTTGCACTGGACTACCTTTGTTTTTCTACCATGTGTTTGGTTGCTGTTTTAAGGTTCTGTTCCAGAGACAAATCCAACCTTCACAGTATGGTCAGCTGTTGTATTTTCCTAGCCTGTTAACATCTGGAATCCTCCAAATTTGAGGGAATGCCAGGGTGGAGCCCAGACCTTTAAACAATGAACCATCATGTCTACACTCCCAGTCCAGTATTCAGATTTTGAAAGGAAAGATACTATGATTTTCTCTATCTACTCTCTGTTCAGGTTCTTGATTACTAAACAGAGAAGCAAAAGCATGCAACATATCCTGAATTTCATAATGTTTTGTCCCACTGGAAAGACTGTTCCTTCAACCTTCCCTCTGGTTGATGACAGTGATACGTGTGGGCATATGTACATCTATCACAACGAAGGAATATCTCTGATCTTTGTAGCAGGGTGTTCTTGGCATACTTCAATAAACCAATGGAGTCTTCCATTTTCAATAAACCAATGTCAAATAACATTACTAGAAAGTCCAGGAACTTATATCAACAGTGGTACCAGGCTAAATGCGCCTTCATGTTGTTTGTTTGTTTGTTTGTTTGTTTTTTGAAGACATTTCTAAAACCTTCTCATAGGAAACACTGTATCAAGAAGAAGAATCTCAGACTGGCATTCTTTACATCACCAGTGGATAAAATGCAGCCCCATCCAAGGCTACAATCCAAGCTACAATTCACTTTTTAAATAGGTTGCGGGACATAGATTTTCCTTGGTTGCAGGACACACACATACACACCTAAATGCATTATTTAACATAACAAACTATCCATTTTTCAAAGTCAAAGGGGGACTTCCAGCCAGTTCCAGTTAGGGAGGTAGAACTGACTTCTTTTTTCAGTATCTGCAGTCCCCAGAGAGTTGCAGGGACAGAAAAATGACCCCTAAAACTGTCATCATCATCATAACAACAACAACATTTGTTTACAATGTGCTTTTCACCAAAGGGTGGAACATCAACATATACAATCAAAGACAAGAGCAATAAAACATAACACTATAAACGGAAATGGAATGAAATCCTCGAGAGCCCACCAGCCACTACCCATCTCAGCAACCTTAGGCACAACTCAGCAGTTTAATCTGACAAATCAAGGAGGAAGGTTTTCAACCCTTTACAGGTAAGTCCCTCCTCCAGCCATTCCACAGCTGCAGAGCCAGGTCTTGAAAGGCTCATATCCTTGACAGAGCTGTGCATGTTGGTGGAACAGATAATAATAATCCTTTGCTTGTGGATCTTAAATTTCTAGATGGTGCATACCACCGCTAGCCAAGCTGCCAGGTACTGGGGGAGATTAGAGCCCAGAGCCTTAAATACCAGAACCAAAAGTTTGAAACCTGGCCTGAACTGGTAGCCTGTGAAGGGATCTACAGGGACAGGAGACACATGAATATTTAGGGAGATTTCATAGAATCATAGAATCATAGAATTGCAGAGTTGGAAGAGACCACGAGGGCCATCTGGGTTAAAGCCAGAGGAAGAAGAGAACAGAAAGGCAAACCTGCCATTAAGCTATGGGTTCATCTACATGAGCAAGGATATGCTGGCTCCCTGATAGCATATCCCAGCCATGGATCTGACCCATTGTTTCCCCATTCCCTGTATGGGATGAGAGGAAGTCCTGACGGGAACACCAGCTTGTCACTGTCAACGCCACTGCCACCATTTTCTTTGCTGTCTTGGAAGGCAGGAAGGGGGTCCACAACATGTGAGTGAGGCCCCCTGCATGTAATCAGCCTTGGTCAGATGCTGAAAGACTCCTTCCTGCCTTCTGGGAGAGACAGGGAGACCACAGCAAGGGCTGGCCTCCAGGGATGGGCTCCTGAAGACATGTGAAGCCTGATTTGTTGTTTGTTGGTGGTAATGGAGTAAACCAAGTAATATTATAAACCATTGTATTGGGCCCTACCCTGCCTTCCAACCTCCTGTTTCATCCCCATATCTGCCCCCAGGGGTGGTGAGGACTGCTCAGGGGCAGAACGGGGCAAATGCCCTGTGTTGTATGTACTGCAGGGCTCTGAGATGGGGGCAAGATGGGGTATTTAGCCTGTGCAGACAAGCCCTATTGCAATAATGCAGGTGTGACATAAACAAGGCCTTGACAAGGAAATGGGTGGTCTCAATGGTCAAAAACCTATGGGTGCTATGGATGTTCAAAAGATGGAAATTGCATGTCTTTGCAGTTGCCCCGACAAAAGGGTGCAGGGACAAACAGTCATCCAGCAGGATCCAGCAGCTCCTGGCAACCGGGACAGGAACCAACGTGCAACTCTGTAAACACAGTGGAGAACATGAAACAGGGGCTACTGGATGGTCAAGCTGAAACACCAAGATCCCTGTTTCCTCCATATTCAATTTAAGATGGTGGGTATCATCCACAAAGAAAGACTTGACAAGCAATCCATCACAGACTTACATACAAAGGCAATTGATTTCAAACGCCGGAAAATATGAATGCCATCTGCATAAATGTGACGCTGAAAACCCAAATCTGAAGTTTAAAAATCCCAAAGGGAGGGTATATAATGAAAAAAGAAAAGAGGCCCCAAAACTGATCCTTGTGGCACCCCTACAGTTACAGGGCAAGCTTTTCACATAGTTCCCCAAAATGAAACAGAGGATGAAAGATAGTTGGTTGTTGTCATAGTTGCCCACCCCATCTTACATTCTAGCTTTATACACACAAAAGGTTTTGGTCATGCAGTCCACCTTTGCAAAGTGAAATGATCTCTCTCTCTGGCTTTTCTTCACAAACGAAGATTCAGGAAGGACTCATCCCGCGCTTTCTGCAAGCATGCTGATGACTGAAAAGACCAATCCGAGACAAACAAGTCCGGTTGCAGAAAGCACAGCAGAAGGTCTCCTTGGATGATGTTTCTGGGTTGTGATTCTTTCTGCATTGTCGTTTCTCTCCAAGACTAGTTCAGCGTGAGTTCTCAAATAAGGCTGCAGCATTGTGGATAGTTCATGGGCTATTAGGGCAGAATGATGCTCAGGCCATCCACTATCTGCAGAGTCTCGCATGGTTCTGATGTTCCAGCATGCAAGTGTCAGTTTATTTGACACTTATTTATTTGACACTTATTATTATGCCAATGTGATTTTGGGCTGTATCAATAGAAGTATAGTGTCTAGATCAAGGGAAGTAATAGTGCCACTCTATTCTGCCTTGGTCAGACCTCACCTAGAATACTGTGTCCAGTTCTGGGCACCACAATTCAGAAAGGATATTGACAAATTGGAGCGTGTCCAGAGAAGGGCAACTAAAATGGTGAAAGGTCTGGAAACGATGCCTTATGAGGAGAAACTTAGGGAGCTGGGTATGTTTAGCCTGGAAAAAAGACGGTTAAGAGGCGATATGATAGCCCTGTTTAAGTATTTGAAGGGATGTCACGCTGAGGATGGAGCAGGCTTGTTTTCTGCTGCTCCAGAGACTGGAACACGGAGCAATGGGTGCAAGCTCCAGGAACAGAGATTCCACCTCAACATGAGGAGGAACTTTTTGACAGTAAGAGCTGTTCGGCAGTGGAACACACTCCCTCGGAGCGTGGTGGGGTCTCCTTCCTTGGAGCTCTTTAAACAGAGGCTGGATGGCCATCTGTCGGGGATGCTTTGATCAAGATTTCCTGCGTGGCAAGGTGGTTGGACTGGATGGCCCTCGTGGTCTCTTCCAACTCTGCAATTCTATGATTCTATGATTCTATGATTCTATTTACACCTCTGGAGGCCGGTGTGTGCCTTTGTTTCTTTGCCTTGGTTTGACCGCATCAGAAGATGCACATTGGCCGCGGCTAGCCAACCAGGTAGGTGGGGATGAGCTTTCGTTAGGCCACCTTTTCTAGGCCCCTCTCCATATGCAGCAAGCACTGCTCTCCTTAAAAAAGGCTGCTTGGTCATTCAGGATACTGTCGAAGAAGACTGTCATCTCCCGGGTCAGCCTCGAGCGACCAAAGTCCTGAACCACCTGCATGCAGGGTTGGGTCTGTGGCTTCCAGTGCATCTTTACACCTCCTGTTTCATCCCTTGCCTATCGCTACAGGGCTTTTTCAGAATTGGATTTTTCCTTCAAGCCTGTGCAATGGATTTTTCTGGTGGAGTGCAGCATGCACAGAACTGGCCTCACCCTTTAAACTAAAGGTTCATCTGGTGTGGCCTTGCAAGCATGGATGGTAGCAGTGAGAACCTCTGGTCATAGGTTTGATTAGAGTTTCCTTCTCTTAGATGGTTGACCTTACAGGGCTGAACGAGCACCCTCTGCCCGGGTTTGGGATTAGAGTTTTCCTTCTCCTAGGATGGTTGCCATAAGGCTAGAGAGCCCATCCTGCCCTTTGACGCTCTTTGTCAGACCCTACGGTTTTGACCTGTCTGGCATGGGAGACCCTACCGGTGGCTATTATGCCACCGCCAGCATAGCTCAAAACATCATAAGAGTTCGCAAGCCTCTCTCCCACAACAAGGGGGCATCAATGGAGAGGAAAGTGAAATGATACAGTGCAGGAAAAGTATCTTCATCTTGGACTAGGGATGGAAAGTATATTTTTGAAATACAGTTGTCCCTCCATGTTCACGGATTTGGTATCCACAGATTTAAGCAACCACGGCTTGAAAATATTCTTTAAAAAATAATAATCCAAAAAGCAAACCTTGATTTTGCCATCTTATATCTCTCTGGCTTTTCTTTGCAAATGAAGATTCAGTAAGGACTCATCCCGCGCTTTCTGCAAGCACACTGATGACTGAAAAGGCCTATCCAAGATAAACAAGTCTGGTTGCAGAAAGCACAGCAGAGGATCTCCTTGGGTGATGTTTCCGGGTTGTGATTCTTTCTGCGTTGTCATTTCTCTTCAAGACTTGTTCGGCGTGAGTTCTCAAATAAGGCTGCAGCATTGCGGATAGTGCGTCTCCATGCCTCCCGATGTGAAGCCAGGGTGGACCATTGTTGGTGATCAATTTGGCCAAGCCTGAGATGTTGTTTCAGGGAATCCTTGTATTGCTTTTTTGGAGCTCCCCTCTAATGCTGACCCATGGCAAGTTCAACATAGAATACTATTTTGGGGATAGCGCCATCTTATATAAGGCCATCTTATATAATCTCTCTCTGGCTTTTCTTTGCAAAGGACTCATCCCGCGCTTTCTGCAAACGCACTGATGACTAAAAAGGACAATCCAAGATATAATACTTGTCCCTCCACATTCACAGATTTGGCATTCACGGATTTCAGTATTCACGGCTTGAAAATATTCTTTAAAAAATACTAATCCAAAAAGTAAACCTTGATTTTGCCATCTTATATAAGGGACACCATTTTGCTATGCCATTGCATATAATGGAACTTGAATATTCACAGATTTGGGTATTCACGGCGGGGTCCTGGAACCAAATCCCAGCGAACATGAAGGGACAACTGTATATAAATAGTGCCATATTATATTTATTATTATAGAAATATTATTATAGAAATATTATATTTATATAATAATATATAAATAGTGCCATCTTATATAAGGGACACCATTTTGCTATGCCATTGCATTGAATGGGACTTGAGTATTCACAGATTTTGGTATCCATGGGGGGTCCTGGAAGCAAACCCCAGCAGATACTAAGGGCCCGCTGTATTCAAAAATGGTATTTCTCAAGTGTTGGGAAACTTTCACCAGGACAATACTTGACCAATGAGAATCTCCCCACTTCAAGGCTTATTCTGTACAAATTTTGCAGAAGGTGTGTGTGTGCACGCATGCGTGTGTGCATGCAAACACATAAGTGCAGGGGGTTTTGAAGACTATTTGCAGTTTGCAATTTATCCTGGGCAAAATTTGCACACATTTTTGAACGGGATTTTTTGTTGTTGTTGCACAGAAAATAATACTTCTGCACAGAATTATTAAACTAAAATTTAAAACTATGCAATAGTTTTTGAAGACTTCCTCAAAGGAGGAAGAAAATTGATAAAAATGACTCATTCTCTCCTTCACGAACAAAATTAGCAATGAATTGCATCCCTATCTCAGGCTGTTTGCATGAACTGGCCAGACTGCTAATTCTGTATGATGGAAAAATGAGTGTGTTCCTTTCAGCTCACACCAGTTGGCTTGAAAAATGATCAGAAAATAGGTTAGTGCTTTCCAGATTTAATAGTATGGAATTATAACAACAATGACCATTCAGATTTAATAATTTCAGGGTGTGGCCTTACAGAAAAGCCACTGGTGACAACCGATGGATGCCTCCTTCCAGAGAAACCTTCCAAAGAGACCAATTGAACAAGGGTAAATCCTATAGATGTGTGAGTGGGGAGTGGAATTGTCCCCCTAGCACAAAGGTGGGGATAGTGTGGACCTCAGGCCATATATTGCACTCAGGCCTATTTTTATGTACCCAGTTCCCCCAATGCCCCTTAAAAAAAAAAAAAGCTGACCCCCAAATGAAGCCAAACAACTCCTAGAGGATATGGGGGGCAATTTACCATGTTGGGGGGCTTCATCCCATTTTAAGCCCAGGAAAGGGTGTGTGCTTTTTTTCTTAAGGGGAAGTTACCTAGAACTGACCCTTAGCTTAGTGGCAATTTATCTATATACAGCTCTTCAGAGAACAGATATATCTGGCTCAGATTTTAATCCGACAGGAAGAATTTGGGGCCTCATTTCCACCTTTGCTTCAAGGTGAACATTACAGCAGTGGTTCTTAATCTGTGGTCCGTGGGCCCCCAGGGGTCTGTGATATCCTCACAGGGGGTCCGCAAATGCTTGACAGCTATTTGGCCCACCTCCTCCCTGCAGTGGAGCACTCATGTGACAGGAGCCAAGGCAAAGGCTGGCTGGCTTGTTGCCTTGGCCTGTGCAATGCCATTCAATCTACTCCAGCCACAAGCTTGCAGGAAGAAGCAGGAAAAAAGTCTTCCCTCACACTCCAGTGCCTCTGAGGGAAGGTTTAATGGATAGTGTAATTATGTTGTGGTGGTGGTGGTTTAAAATCTTGAGTTGATTCTTGGGGGTCCACAGCAACAAAAGATTTTTATAAAGAGGGTCCCTGGTAAAGAAAAGGTTAAGAGCCATTGCGTTATAGGACTCTGAAACTCATTTCCAGACCTTGAGTTCAGCAAACTTCACTAGACTCTGTAGCATTGTACAGTGCTCCCACAATTGCCGTAGCTCAAGTCTTCAGCCTCAAACATAACAAATGCAGTGGTTGTGTGTGGGGGAGTGCAAGCTTTTCCTAGATCCACTTATTTTTTTAAGGTCAACCATCTGGATCCAAATTTCATTAGAGGTTAAACCTGAATTTAAAACAAATGTGAAACTTTCCACATGATTAAGCTTAAAATGATCTAGGCTTTATTTATTTATTTATTTTCCCATTGCTGCCGCTAATGTACATCTGACTAATCAAGGGGTCAGGAGTGCAAATTTCCCAGCTTGGCGACCAGCCAGGGTTGCAAACAAAAGGCCTCCCAGTGGCTCGATGGGATGCAGTGATACAGATCTTTTCTGCAGAACCCATCTGCAGTCCTTCAGCGGCTGACTGTGCCCAGACAGAGCCCAGAATGCCAACATAACATCCTAGTTGTGTAGCACCCACCAGTGACTCTGACACAACAGAAGGATCATGACCAACATTGTTTTGTCAGACTCACAGGCTAAACACTGCAAAGAGAAAGGCAGTCAGTGTGTGGTGGTGAGGAGACAGAAAGGAAATGAAATATTCAGGGAAAACTCTGGTTCACAGAACAATTTTTCCCAAACTTTCTTAGGTTGCCTCTGTGTGGTAGAAATATTAAGTGCTGTCACTCCAGCCTTTGTAGTTTTACAAGGTCTTTAGCCATCTCTGCCAAAGAGTGCTGGTGCCTCACAAAACTACAAATCCCATCTTTCTGTAGGATGGAGCCATGGCAGTTAAAGTGGTTTCAAACTGCATTGTTTCTACAGTGTATGTTCACCCTCAGTGGCAATCTGCTTCAGTCTGTCTAGGGATGGAAGTAATATTCATCGTAGTTCATCTCCCAGCTGAGAAGACTGTTTCTCGACACTCAAGAAATCACAACAGGAAGAATAATACAGCAGTGAGTTCTTTCACCGGTTTGTTCCAGAGAATTATTCTGGGCAGAAATACAGGTTCTTTAAAGAAAAAAACACACACACACCTTATTTTCCCCTCAAGACATATTTTCTGTGCAGGAAATAGAAGCCAGAAGTCTACAGACTTTATCTCTCTCTCTCTCTCTCTGGCTTTTCTTCGCAAATGAAGATTCAGGAAGGACTCATCCTGTGCTTTCTGCAAGCGCACTGATGACTAAAAAGACCAATCTGAGATAAACAAGTCCGGTTGCAGAAAGCACAGCAGAAGGTCTCCTTGGGTGATGTTTCCAGGTTGTGATTCTTTCTGCATTGTCGTTTCTCTTCAAGACTTGCTCAGTGTGAGTTCTCAAATAAGGCTGCAGCATTGTGGATAGTGCGTCTCCATGCCTCCCGATGTGAGGTCAGGACAGACCATTGTTGGTGATCAATTTGGCTGAGCCTGAGATGTTGTTTCAGGATGTCCTTGTATCGCTTTTTTGGAGCATCCCTCTTACGCTGACCCATGGCGAGTTCACCATAGAGTACTATTTTTGGGAGGCGATGGTCCTCCATCCTAGAAACGTGCCCTGCCCAGCGCAGCTCTGTTCTCAATATCATGGCCTCAATGCTGGTGATCCCTGCTTGCTCAAGGACAGCAACATTCATCCCATAGTCAGTCCAGTGTATATTTAGGATTGTGCGTATACAGCGCTGATGAAAGCATTCAAGGAGTCATAAGGGGTGGCTATAGGTGACCCACGTTTCAGACCCATAATCAGACTTTATCAGACACGGCAAGTATGGCATCATAACAACACCTAATGAATGTGAAAGGGCATGCATGCCAGATGATGTCATCCTTTTGCAATCATATATTGTCCAAAAGCCGTTCTTTTTTATTGATAGGCTAGCCATCAATAGATCTCTCCTGGTGCTTTGTTGCCGGCATTGCTGGTGTTTGAAACTTTGCGCCATTGTGCTCACGTGAATACAGTGTCAATTGGCAGAACACTTCTGGGTGTGATTGTGACAGCCAGGTAGGGGATGCTCTTTTTATGAACTCCCCCTTCCATGTACTTGCTATGTTTAAAGTGTGTTTCTGTGTTTCTGTGTACGTTTTATATGTTTATTTTGCTTATTTTTTTGAATTTGCTGTGCTTGCGTCTTCTAGCAAAAATCAGTGAGATCTCAACCCCAGAAGTAAAAAGAGCCCCATTCATGCTCAGTTTATGCCAGGGAAGCCTCATTGCCGCTGCTCAGGTTAGGTCTGGTACAGGGGTTTCTTTTGCCGGCTAAAAACACCACAAAATATGCTGTACAAATGAACATTAATCTGATAAAGTCCTACATGTGCTTCTTTTTTGCAACTACCTTAGTTAGCATCTCCCAGCCCAACCTCCACAAACCAACTTTACCAGGTATCAACCACAGAGAGAAAAGTGGATCTATACTAGTGGCAATTGGGCATAAGCAGATGACATTTGCACCCTGACCTACTAACCAGCATGGCTGCACAAAGGTATTTCAACTGATTGTTACAAGCTTGCTGGCTGGCAGTTAAGGAGGTGGAAACATTATCTGCCTATGCGCCAATCACCTGCAGAAAAGACCTCTTTCCTTCTGTGCAGCTGATGCCTGTTAAAGTAGGTCTGGGGGGGGGGCAGTTACAATCCTGACAATATACTACAACCATGACAACATAGGGACTGTGAATATGGATCCACTATAGATGTGTAACTCCAGGTTACACATCCGGAAGTCTGATTCTGGATCCAGATTGCTCCGAATTTGTAACTCCAGGTCACACATTCAGAAGTCTGACTCTGAATACTAGCCAGACTATTTTGCTCTTAAAACATTGTTTCCTCTGTTTCAAAAAAAAAAAAAAAAAAACCAACAACACAGGTTTTCTGCGCAAAAATTGTAGGTTGTGTGTGCAGAAAAACCACATGTATTTCTGCACAGAATAATTCCCAGAACACTTTGCAACATGTGAATAGTATTCAAATATCTCTCTCTCTCTGACTTTTCTTCGCAAACGAAGATTCAGGAAGGACTCATCCCGTGCTTTCTGCAAGCGCGCTGATGACTAAAAAGGCCAATCCGAGATAAACAAGTCCAGTTGCAGAAAGCACAGCAGAAGGTCTCCTTGGGTGATGTTTTTGGGTTTTGATTCTTTCTGCGTTGTCATTTCTCTTCAAGACTTGTTCATCATGAGTTCTCAAATAAGGCTGCAGCATTGTGGATAGTGCATCTCCATGTCTCCCGATGTGAGGCCAGGGTGGACCACTGTTGGTGATCAATTTGGCCAAGACTGAGATGTTGTTTCAGGGAGTCTTTGTATCGCTTTTTTGGAGCGCCCCTCTTATGCTGACCCGTGGCGAGTTCACCGTAGAGTAGTATTTTGGGGAGGCGATGGTCCTCCATCCTAGAAACGTGCCCTGCCCAGCGCAGCTGCGTTCTCAATATCATGGCCTCAATGCTGGTGATCCCTGCTTGCTCAAGGACAGCAACATTCGTCACATAGTCACTCCAGTGTATATTTAGGATTGTGCGTAGACAGCGCTGATGAAAGCACTCGAGGAGTTGTAGGTGGTGGCGATAGGTGACCCATGTACACATAACTACTGCTCAAAGACATTATTTGTCCTCTGCAATGGTGAGAAAACTACCAAAAATTGTATGTCCTTCTTTGCATATATGAAATAAATGAAGATTGACATTCCTAATTCTGATTGCTTTTTTGTTTGTGGCAGAATGGAATTAGGCATGAAGAAGAACAAAGAGCTGCCACTGTGAAGACACACAGCCCCGTGTCAATGTCTATAGATGCAATTCTTCACTGATGTCATTCTCGAAGGAAGCAATGAGTAATTTTAGCAATTTTCTTCCCATTGCAAGGAAGTCTTTAAAAAGGCAGTTTTGGGAACTTGCTGGCTAGCATCCTGTTCTGGTATGTGCACATGTAAGTTTTCCTTACACCTGGGTATCTCCTTTTTGGGGGCATCATGGAGGTTGGTATTCCCTCCCTCCCTCCCTCCATATCACCCAGAGTCCTCCCCCCTGACTACCGTACAGCTTCTGAAGCGTGTGCATGCGCTCACGCACACACGCACACACACACACACATACACACAGTCATTCTGCGCCTCATGGGGAGCAGACATGATCTGAGGAGTGTCTGGCTATGTCCCTGTAGCCAGGAATTAAACAATTACGGCAGCACTGATATACTTCAGAGGACCCTAGGGGATCTCAACACTATGTCATCATTTCACTTCAGGGGCTCTACAGTAAGACTTATTACGCTACACACAATTGCAGCCATTCTGTGAAAAAAATGCACTTTTCACACAGAAAACAGCATTTTCTGCAGAGGAGACATCATTTTCTGTGCAGTAAACAATGTTTCCATTTTTCAGAAAATGCTGTTTTCTGTGCAGAAACATATGAGAATTCTTCACAGAATAAGTCTGACGTTGTGAAGATCCTTGTCAATCCAGCATTCTGATCATTGGGGTGTCCCTACACCAAAGAAGTATATCTTTCAACCATTTTTAAAATGTTTTCAAATATTCTTTCCCTCACCCATCATGTCTAGATCGAGTGCTGTCTTTGGCCCTTGAGCAGGATGCATGATTAGAACTCCTTCCATAATGTTCCCAAAAAACAATTATTCCTAGGGCTTATCTATATGGTGAAAATAATCCTATGATTGGGGCTCAGTTAATAAAGCCTCTGACAATGAAGCTCCTTTTCTGAAGGCCTTTTACTCCAACCAAGGTGCCCTGTTCCTCCTCATACTCTCCCTACATGGAAGTATTTTGGAAGCATTGTCATCAGGATAGTAGTGAAAGAAGGCAGGAGAAACACAGACTGCCAGTGATAGGTGGCTCAAGTAGGTCTGCAGTAGAAAATGCAATAAACAAAGCTTGAGCTGGGAAAGATGGGATTGTACTTTAGCTAATCCTACTGTAGCCCTATGTGCCTTCCAACAACAGGATAAGGTAACCAGTAGCTGCATCCAGAATCCCTCAGGAAGTATGCATTAATAGCAAAACACAGAGAAAATGGGGGAGAGAGCTGAAAGTTTGGACACTCAAATGGAAATCATACAAAAAATGGAGAGTGGTGAAGGAAAAAGAAAAACTCATCCCTCGATGAATTATGGAGGATTTCAGGTGGTCTCTAGAAGAGTCAAAGTATTTTCATCCAGTTACGCAAGGCTTAACTAGATAGAAAGAAAATCAGCTCATTTGAGATGTGGTGCTTGAGAAGAATGCTGGACAAGAGAAGATACCGTGGATGGCCAAAAAGAGCAATAAGTGGGTCCTAGTCAAGCCTGAACTCTCCCTGGAAGCCAAGATGACTAAACTGAGGCTATCGCACTTTGGCCATGTCAAGAGAAGGCAGGACTCACTAGAAAAGATAATAATGCCTGGAAAGAGAGGAAGACCACACACCAGATGGATAGACTCAATCAAGGAGGCCACTTTCCTTAGCTGGCAGGACCCTGAGCAGAGTGATTGAGGATGGGGAGGACGTGTCTCATTCACAGGGTGGCCATGAGTTGAAGTTGACTCAAAGGCAGTTAACAACAACAATAAATGCAAGGCTTACCTGACCTTACTGTTTTATTTCACATATGCATATTGTTTTGAGTGAAAAGTTTGCTGAAACATGCTGAACCGCTCTTCTTTTTTGTGGTGGAAGAACCTATCCCTATTCTTTCCATATTGTTTCTGCACCTGGTACTAAATTTCCAGGTACACAACTGCCTCACCAATTGAAGAGTACCTGTATTCTGAGCAATCACTTTGAAATCTGAGCGAACACTTACATGGAACTTGTTCTTTTTAATGCTGTTTATAAAAAGTTGCTTCCAAACTTTGCTGAAGGCAACCTGCCAAGCTCAAGGGGATTTGTCCTAGGGTTGGCGAATAGGGACTTTCCCTCTCCCCTGACACATGATAGCCCTTCCAGCAGGCTAGATATCAAAGTTCAGAAATGTAAGTAATTTGGACTACAGTTCCCAGAATCCCCAAGTCAGTCATGTTGAGAGTCATCGTCCCAAAACAGGCCATTTCCATGCTGTGCTGAAAAATGCTACACAGAAGGACAAGGGACTCCACTGAACATAGTAAACTGTGGTGAAGGCAGAAGGATGGATCCCTGAAAATCAGCTAGAGGGACCTTCTATACATCAAGATCTTTCCTAATGGAGGGCAGATCCTGGTTCCAACCACTTGTATACAACACACAGAGACACATGACCCATAGAGCAGTGGATCTCATGCTCTCCCATGCCTGCATGTCCAGACACAAACCGCTGAAGCAGCAGAATTCCAAGTTCCCTTGAAGGAGTTTATAATTACTGTTATTAAAATCCAAGCTCACTGCAGTTTGCAACATCCCAGGCCTGAGTTTTATGAGCCTGAGGAGGAGGAGGATGGTAACATGGTTTCTCCCTATTGTACAAAGTTTAATATGGCCTTTTAAAAAAGCTGCTCCTTCTTCTGTGATGTCAGTTTTATAGGGCAGGTGTCACATCTTTATATGTCTGAACTGTTGGATGCCTAGCATGCTAGATCTTTGCCCATGAACACACTTGGAAAGAATCTTTGGGAGTTTCTGGCCAGAATCAGCACCGTAGCTCTTGTTTTCCAAAGCAAAGCCAACAGGCAGCTTGGCAAAGGGACTTTTTCACTATAGTTCCCCAAATCTCCCAGCCATTGTGGGCAGTGGGAGTCATAGCCAAACAAAGTAACCTTTCCAAGCTCTTGTTCCAACATTAAGATTCCTGGATCCTACTGTATATCTCTGGGGTAGACAACTACCATGGGGACCAAGGGCTAATTTCTCCCCAGATCCCCCCATGAAACAATCTACACATACACAGCAAGCCCAAACAGCTCCTTCCCCCCCCCCATAGTCCTTCTCAAAATGGTGACAGGAAGTAATACCATGTCACTTCCAGTTGCCATCTTGAGAGGGACTTCAGAGGAAAATGGAGATATTTCAGAGTCGTACAGGGTTCTGGTTACTTTGGGGTGGGGGGTATTTTTGTATGTTTCCTCATGTGGGAGAGGGTCTGCATGATTTTTTAGTAAAAAAAAGTCCAAAAATCAGTTTTTTTAAAAAGGGGAGTTTGGGGTTTGGTGGATTGATGGGAGCATCAAAGGCCACAAAAGTGGAATCCATGAGCCACATGTAGCCTATGGGCCATGCTATGCCCACCCTTCTACACTGTGACATCTAAATTCAGAATCAATAAGTTATACCACCAGTGGAAAATCTAGTGACCTATTGTGTGAAGGATGTCCTGATCAAACCAGGAAGGCTTAGAATGGTTCAATTAAAGCATAATAACTGTCTTACACTGAGTCAGACCATTATTTCATCTAGTCCAGCATTAGTTCTCCAGAGTTTGAGACAGGAATCTGTCCCAGCCCTATCTGGAACTGCCAAGCTCCCAACCTAAAATAGCGTGCATGAAAAGCTTGCCACTCTACCACTGAACTAAAGCTTTTTCAAACAGAAGTCCTTTAGGCTGATAAACATAGGGATAGAAATCCTTGCTTCTCTCCCTCCCACATGTGAAAAGTAGGGCCTAATTTTTTTCCCATCTCACTGACATGACAGTCAAATCCACACTACACAAATCATCCAGTTTGAAACTGGATTATTTGCCATGGCTCCTTCCTCTGGAATCCTGGGATTTGTAGTTTTGCATGGTCTTTAGCCTCCTCTATCAAAGTGTGCTGGTGCCTCACCAAACTACAAATCCCAGGATTCCATAGGAAGAAACCATGGGAAATGACCCATTTTCAAACTGGATTATTTGTGTAATGTGGATCTGGTCACTTTTAACAAGAGCATTTGATAGCAATACACATGAAAAGGATGCTGGCATGATAGTAGTCCACAAGCTAAATACTCGTAAGTCGACAGTGGAAGGCAGCAGCCAAAAAAAGGCAAAGCTATGAACAGCCTTATTACAATACCTTAATCATTTAGATTTCTCCCACATACACTCTCTATATATACACATGTGTGCATGTGCATGCACACACACAAATATCACATTTTTTTATGGCAATCAGGTTGAAGTTTGTGAATTCTGGTAAATTCTTATCCAAATGGAACTGCAATGGGATTCTCACCCATTCCTATTTCCCACTAGCATGTGGCAAGGTGGTGATAGAATTCTTCCCACTAAAATGGTCCTTCCTTTCTAAAAAGCCAGAGGCTACCGTCTTTGCATGCCCAGGGGTTTAGGAGAAGTCTTTTTTTCCCCTGTCTTCTAGCTACAGGGCTGGAACCTAGGGATCCTCCATGCTGAGGAGCCAAGAAGAGACTAGGGAGGAAGAAAAATGCTCTTCACACAGAAATGTCACTTCAAGCTTGAACAAGTTTATACTACCAGCTGCAGAGCTTGTCAGAATATAGTGAGGGAGAAGCTGACAGCCATAAATCAGGTTCAAGACCTACGAATATGCCACTGAACATGGCCCCAGTCACAGCTGCTTTATGGGGTACGCTGCCCCTGTGACAACAACCATCTAACACCCCACATTGCTCCAAAAGCGGCAAAACATGTCCTTGCTTTTCCCTTTGTTCTCTTCTGTTAACTTTTTAAAACTGGACTTAGTCCAGGATTTTTTCTTTCATTCATCCATTCATTCATTGTTCATGTGTATGCATGTTTTTCTTTTCACTCCCTCTTCTCCTTTGTCAAAGACACCAGATGAGAAGTGCTCGCTATTGATTTTCCTATTAAGTAGTTCTAGTAAACATTTTGACTAGCTGTGCTAACCTAATACAGATGTTCTCTTTCAACCAAGCATTGCAAACAGGTGGCAACCATGTCTGAAAGCAAACAGCCAAGAGCTTTTACAGCAGGCGGGGGGACAGCTAGACTGGGCTGAGAAAAATTCATCCCAGCAATGTGGTTAGAACAGAGAGCAAGTGCTGTGTAATTGTTGGTACCTCGGACTTTCATAATAAGAGATCCGTTTCTGGACATGCTGGTTATGACATTTAAAGCCCTCTACAGCTTGGTCCAGGCAATCTAAAAGACTGTAACTCCTTGTATGAGCCTGCCCAACTTTTCAGATCTTTTTAAAAAGATCTTTTAAGGCTTTCTATTTGGCTGTAACCGCACTACACAAACAAACAACAAAAACAAATTTATTGATTAGTCAACTGACCATATCAACAGTAGAATACAATAGAATACAAAGTATCTGAATATCAAAGTACATACAAAAATGAATTAGATCACGTCTAAAACTCATATATATATATAATTAACTAGGAAATTAAACCCTATAATTGGGGATATGAAGAAACACATAAAAGTTAGATAAAATCAATTAGATAAAATAAAGTACAAGATAAAATAATATGTCATTTGAAATAGATGGACAGAGATGGACAAGTTGTCTGCTTTGATTAAAGAGAAAACATTGGACAAGTTTTTTTAAAAAAAGATTGAGATCCATTTTTATCTTAATGAAGAAAGATTATGCTTGTGGGATTTGATGTTTAAAGTTTCTTTGCTGAATTATATGGTTAGAAGTTCTAGACTATTTTTTCTAAAAGTAGTATAGAGAAGTTCAACAAAATACGGTTTTATATTCTTGGATTTGGAGGGTGAGAAGTCTTTTCTTATAAAATCTTTTTCTCTTGGGAGTGGGAGGGGAAGGGAAGCATGTATTGTTTGGGGTTTGGCCCACCGTTGCTTTTGTATATCAAATGGACTTACTGGATGATCTCCAGTTTTAGAATCATGAACAATGATGCATTAGAAACTGTTCCAAAACTTCAATGGGTCCAAAATGCTGCAGCTAGGCTGTTGACTAGGGGCTACAGGGATCATGTGAGACACACACACACACACATTGAAACAGCTTCATTGGCTACCAGTCTCTTTCTTGGCAGAATTCAAAGTGCTGGTTTTGACCTTTAAAGCTCTAAACGGCTTGGGTCCAGACTATCTGAAAGACTGTATCTACCTATATAATCTGGCCTGAGTGTTAAAATTGGCAGGGGAGGGCTTTCTCTCAGTTCCATCACCTTCACAGGCATGGTTGATGAGGACTCAGGAGAAAGCCTTCTCCATGGCTGCTCCCAGACTGTGGAACTCCCTTCCATGGAAGGTCCGGTTGGCCCCCTCCCTGCTCTCTTTTCATTGGCAATTGAAGACATTCATTTAGGCAGGCATTTGAAATGTGAATTTTACTTGGTGCGCTGTTTTTTAATGTTGTATTTTTATCTATTTTATGTTTTAATTATGTATTTTTAACTATATTTTAATAATGGAAATTTAATTTCGTTCTTTTTTAACTTTTGTAACTTGTGAGGTTTTAGTTGTATTTTTAAACTATTGTAAACCTCCTTGAATCCCATCTTGGGAGGAAAGCGGGATATAAATCCAATAAATAAATAAATAAATAAATAAATAAAATTCCACAGCTCCTTAGACTTGTCACAAAATGAATTGCACCTCATCTCAAAAATCCTCATGTTGTGAGGCTTTTCAGAAAGAGGGCGGAACCCCAGCATGCCTATTTTAATAGGTGGGCAACTAAAAAATGTACACCACTGAAAAATATAGACACAAGTGGAAGAAAACTTGATGGGAGGAATCTTAATAATAATAATAATAATAATAATAATAATAACTTTATTAATTATTATTAATAATTAAATATTAATTAATTAATTAATTAATTAACTTTATTTTTGTACCCCGCCTTTTGCCTATTAGGCAATCAAGGCAGCTCACAACAATTGGATATAAAAACAAATCCATAACAATAGTAATAACTTAAAACAATTTACCCCCCTTAAAATTACATATAATAGTGCATATATTTAAAATAACTGGCAAATTCACCAGTGACATAAAATAACTACCCTAAAACTTTAAAACTATAGAATCAAAACATAAAAACATAAACATAAAAAGAGGGAGAAGCGTCCATTGAAATGGTCTGTTCTAGTCAGGGAAGGCCTGCCAGAAGAGACCCGTTTTGATGGCTTTTTTTTAAATTCTCCAAGCTAGTTGCTTGATGTATCTCCTCTGGCAGGGCGTTCCATAGTCTGGGAGCAGCAACAGAAAAAGCTCTTTGGGAGGTTGATGTTAATCTAGATCTCATCGGTTGCAATAAACCCCTCCCAGAAGATCTAAGGGTGCAGGGCAGATTATATGGGAGGAGGCGATCCTTTGGCTAGGTTGGACCTAGGGCTTTATAGGTCATTACCAACACCTTATACTGTGCTTGGAAACTGATAGGCAGCCAGTGAATGGATTTCAGGATTGGAGTAATATGCTCCCTTCTCGATTTCCCGGTGACTATCCTGACTGCCATATTTTGCACCAGTTGTAGTTTCCGAACTAGATATAAGAGTAGCTCCATGTAGAGAGCATTGCAGAAATCAAGTCGTGAGGTTACCAGTGCATGCACTACAGTTTATAGGTCCTTTGTCTCAAGGTAAGGGCTCAGTTGGCTTATCTGCTGAAGCTGATAACAGGCGCTCCTGACTGTCGCATTCACCTGAGCAGTCATGTGAAGTGACGAGTCTAGGAACATCCCCAAACTGCGAACACAGTCCTCAGCAGAGAGATTGACCCCACCCAGGACTGGCAGTTGCAACCCAATACCAGGTATAGGAGCCCCCACTGTAAGCACCTCCGTTTTCTCTGGATTCAGTTTGATTCGATTTTTCCTCATCCAGTCTATTACCATTACAAGACAGTGACTGAGGGGAGAAATACCATCTGTCGTGGCTGATGACTGAGACATTGAGAAATATATTTGGGTATCATCAGCGTACTGATAACACCGTGCCCCATGTCTCCAGATGATTTCTCCAGCGGCTTCATATAGATATTAAAAAGCATCGGGGACAGGATGGCGCCCTGAGGGACACCACAATTAAGCTCTGTTTTTGATGAGTAACTGTCCCCGAGCATCACCCTTTCGAATCTACCTGAGAGGAAGGAATGGAACCACTGAAGTGCAGTGCCTCCAATGCCCAACCCTTCCAGGCATTCCAAGGCCATGATCTATTGTATTGAATCAATAGATTTGATTTGGTCAGACCTCCACCAGAGTATTGCATCTTGGACTGATGGGTATATTCACAGTTTGGGAATTATTCTATGTAAAATTTGGATGTGTTTATTTTATGCAGAAAACTATATTTTTTAGGAAGGAAATGGAATTTTCCATGCAGAAAATAATATTTAGGAAACAGTATTTTCTTATAGTAATATTCCTGTGCAGAAAATGCTGTTTTCTTTGCAAAAAATACCATGGGTGAATTTTGTGCAGAATAAGCTTCCAAATGCAGATAGTCTTTGACACTGCTACACAGGTTTTGAAGACTTTTCCCAGAGAGAAGGAAATTATTTGTTGTTGCATCCTTTAAAAAGAAAACCAGGAAAGAATTATATCCCTAATTAACATTGTTAAATTAGATTTTTTAAAAAAATAAATTAAAATTGTTTTTTTTTAATGCATAAATTTCCCTGCAGGGAAAAATATCACAAGAGTCTTGCAACCTAATAAGAAATTAAGAATGGGAAGAAACTGCAAGAAATCAGGAGCCTTTAACTTCTCTAAGGCAGACTAAATAAAGACACTAGGTCCTGCCTGAACTTGAAAAATTAGCAGGGTCTGCCCTGGTTAGTACTTGGATGGGAGACCACCAACAAATACCAGGTGCTGTAGGTCTTGTTTCAGAGGAAGAAACTGACAAAACCACCTCTGAGTATTCCTTGCCTAAGAAGACCCTAGGAAATTCATGGGGTGGCTATAAGGTAACAGGTGACACACAGACACATGCACAATCATGGAAGAAGGAGAGAGAGGAAAGTTCTGCCTACTCTGCTTATGCCAGTCATAATTTTATATGCCTCTCTTACATCCTCCCTCAATCCTTTTTTAACTATAGGAGTAGGAGTTTTGCAGGTTTCTGTGGCCAAGAAAAAAGTAATAATAACAACAACAACAACAACAACAACAATAATATTCTTACCTGCCTCTCCCTGTGGATCAAAGCAGGGAACAATACATTAACATATAAACATATTATTAGTTAAAAACACATATCAGTCAAAACGTATCATATTTAAAAAACAAGTAAGACTAAGAAGATTATCAGATTTGGTAAATATGGCATGATTACAATGCCAAAAGAATATGAAAAGGCACCCATTTCACATGACATTGTGCTTTGGCATTTTACAATTGTTAATGTGGCATTCTTTTTTATTGATCGTCCAAAGCCATCAATTGATCTGCCATGGCATTTTTGTTGTGGAATTGCGAGTTTCTGAAACTGCACCCTGTGAATACAGCATCAATGGGCAGTCCCCACCAGAACACTTCTGGGTGAGAACGCAAACACTAGGTATGGGACACTCTATTTTATGAACCTTCCCATTTTTTCTGGTAAGTTTTTAAGTGTGTTTCTGTGCTTGTGTGTTCTGTTTTTTCACTTAGCTGTTTTTTCACTTTTAAGTGTGATCATGTCTTCTCAAGAGAAACAAGATCATGCTCACTGGTGAGCATGGAAGGAAGCAGTGCTAGCATTCATGCTCCCATAATTCTGGGGATACTCTTTCTTGTTATTACAGCAATGTGTGTGGGTGGGAAATGTTTTATTGTGCCGGGACACTTATGCTTTAAAATACAGTGGGACAGAAACATTTTTAGAAGCTTGTCTGATAATCTCCTAAAACATTTTAAAACAATCAGTACACAGTTTAAAATTCACAATTTAAAGTCATCTGGATAGGCCTACTGGGAAAAGCCTCAAGGCACTGATTTAAAATGAGAATATGCAAAGAGCAGACAAACCACTGATGAGAAGTCAACAAGGAAAGCAATCCAAACATGCTGGATAGTTTAAAATTAATATCCTACAAAGCTTTCCATAGACAAAGCAATGAGGACCACCTGGCAAATACATGGTCAGAACAATTTACACAGTGGCTCTGATGTCCATAGAGTGATGAATCCGTTCCATCTTTCAGTCTGAATTTTAAAGGAGCTATCCATAGTGCTGAGCCCTCTCACCCCCCACATAGGTTCAGCAGATTAGATACCTCCTTCAAAATCCAGGCTAAAATCCAAAGCAAGTTCAATGCTCCACAGACATCAGAGCTGCCAGCAACCAGTGGGTTTGCTATGTGTCAGGAACATATGTTGCCCATTCCTGTCATGTGCAGTATTTTTCATGTAAACTTGCTGTTAATCATATTTTCATTTCTTGGTGCTTGCTCATGAGCATAGGCTGAGAACTAGAGAAGGGAATATAATAGTCTGAGTATCTGAGAAATAAGGCTGAAGATGTGGCCATAGTTTTGTTTCTTTCTATGTGAATAGGGGACAGAGGCAAAGATGGGGATGTTTATGTGATTAGCCAAAGATTTTGAAGCCCACCATATGTTTAATGTGCTTTTCGTATAGTGTGTTCCTGCTAAACTTCATTCACAGCAACAACCTTGTATGGTTCACTAAGATTCTTGTGCCAATAAAGTTTTCTGTTTTTAACTCTGAAACTGCTGGTCACTGAGTCTGGAAATGCCAGTACATGACACTATGGTCCTTGAGGGGAGCAAGAGAAGTTCTTGGATTTGGAAGAATCAAAGACTCACAACAGAGGTGAGCCAGAGGTTTTACACTACAATGAGAGCCAGTTCCAGGTGTCAAATCCTTTTAAGGAGCTGGCTAGCTCCACAGGTATATCTATTCCAACCACCATCACAACAAATCATGGGATTTGTAGTTTGATGAGGTACTTAGAATTAACTCTCTGGCAGAGAATTATATGTACACCACCAAACTACAAATCCCAGGATTCTATTAGATGAAATCATGGTGGTTAAAGTAGAATCAAAATGCTGTAATTGTGTGGTGTGGTTAACCAAGGTTTTGGCATGGGTCCTTGAGCACTATAGGATCAGCAGGCTCATGAGGCAGGTGCCATAGCTCCTCATTGTTGCTGGCCTAGCCCATGCCATTTTTCTGCCTGAGGCAAAGAATAATATGGCAGCCCTTCCCATTCCATATGGGCCTACATCTTACCTGCAGGTGGCAAGCTAGCTCCAGTGAGGTCCCAAAGGCTGCATGGCACACAGCTCTCTCTTCCTCTGACAACTTTCTGCTGACCCCAGCATCTGCTGCCTGAGGCAACCAACTCAGTCTATTAAAGTCCTTTGCCTGCAGTAGAACAAGGGATAGACGAAGAGAGAATACAGCAAGTGAGCGGGTAGTGGCACAGACCTCTAGGGGCGCCCTAGAGTGAGGCTGCTTTTAGAGGGAAGCTCTAAAATTTGCTTCCCTTTAGAGGGTTGCCTTTAGAGGGAAGCTAATTCTGGGGGTTCCAGGCTGAGAGCCCCCAGATTAGGTATATAAAAAATACACACATTGTTTTTTTCTGTGCAGGAAACATTGTATTTTCCTCTGCAGAAAATGCACTAAAAACTATATATATTTCTCCACAGGATAATTCCCCAGAACACATCACAAACTGTGAATACTGCACAAAAATCTCCATTTCTTACATCAGTGGGTTGAAAACTACGCAAATTACTTGTTATTTTATGTGAAGAAGAGATAAATAAGGATTTACATGATGAGGTTAGACTCATGGTAGTAAAAAATTCACAACGGCTTTGCATTTCTTTTTTTATAAAAATGGCACTGTAGGATTTGTTGTTGTTGTGTGCCTTCAAGTTGTTTCTGACTTATGGCGATGCTGAGGCTGAGATTGTGTTATGTGCCCAATGTCACCCAGTGGCTTTTCATGGCTGAGTGGGGATTCAAAGCCTGGTCTTCAGAGTTGTAGTCCAATGCTCAAACCACTACAGCACAATTAAAGCAAATCTGGATGTCTCTGAGAGCATAGGATATTCTGAGGAATTCTGGAAGTCAAACCAGTCTGCAGTGGCTTTTCTGAGGGATTTCTTGCACCTCTGTGGCTCAAAGCCATTTGGTGATTGATCTTCATGGCTGAATGGCAGATTAGAATTGGGACTTTCTACAGTTAGAACTCACACTTTAGTCCTTCAGCCATGTCAACTCCCTCACATTGTTCTTTTTTTTTAAAAAAAAAAAAAGCTGTTCCAAACAGATTTTGGGAGGACAAGTATGAATCTCATGCATCTCATCACTTAGGAAACAGGTGGAAATCTTTCAAGCCTATGGTGGCCTTTGCAAGGAAAGAAGTATGAAGTCTCACCCCTATAATTTATTTGCAGGCCTCAAAACCTGATTTGGGGTTTCCTATTTTAAGGGTGTTTTTTTTCCCCAGTGCTGGCAACCAGCAAGCTCCCACAACTGGGCTTTAGCTTAGAATAACCCAAACTAGATCAACAAGTCAAAACAAGACACCCAACACTTCATAGTTCTCACAAACCACCTGGCCTGAATGACACCTACCAGACTGCGAAAGAACATAGCAACAAGTCTCAGCCCATGACCAATGCAAGATGTATCTCATCCATATAAAGGAGATTGATAAACTTGGAAGGGAAAATATTCTTTTAGCAAATGCAAAATAGCAGCCAAGTTATTTGGAGTGAGGACAGAGATGTCAGCAGCTGCCAGATTTCACCTAAAAGTTAACAAATGAAGCAAATCTAAAGGTTTTCAAAAAGTACATTTGAAGAAAGTCAACAAGGATTCAAGAATATGGAGGAAATTTCTCAGGAGATCCAAGTTTATGACACATGCAGGCTGTAATCCCAACCCCTCCAACTGCCCTGATTTGGCAGGGACCATCTTGATAAATACTCTGTCATCCCACTTTCTCAGCTGCTTTTAAAATGTCCTGGTTTCTCACTCCTCTTCCCGCTTTGTCCTCAGCTTATTTCAGTGGCTGCAAACTGAGTTCAAAGTACAAAAGTATTATACACTCAATCAAGTCAACAAGGGGAAAAGGAGAGGAGGGGTCAGAACCTTGCCCTGCCCAGTAGGGTTAGGCAAAAGCAAACTGCTGCCGCCTCTCCTAGTTTGTGTGTTCTTCCTCATTAATAACATTTGCTGCTTTTAACCACACTCTGATGTTACTTGGTTACATGTGTCCCAATTTTCTTGTTGTGAAATCTATGTAAACCTGTATGGCCCAGCATATTATAGTAATTCTGCACTATGCTACACTAAGGTCCCATCTACACAGTAAAAAAAATACGTACGCCATTCGGAAGATCGCTCTTCCATACACACAGGTGTTTAGATTCATATGTGTCCTTCAGAAGGGGGGCTAGCGAATCCCCCGTAAACTACGTGGATTCAGCATTCAGTAGGATTAGCGGATCTCGACATAAAATATGTACAGCCGTTTGAATGGCTGATGGGCCTGTATGCCCCATTCGTACACATACGAACAGGCAGTGTAATCTGATTGGCTGGCCGAGTAGAGGGGGTGGGGCTAGCAAGGAGGGGAATTGGGAGTGGCCGTCATGTTGGATTCCCGGCTAAGCGAGAGTCCGGTAAGTCAGTGAATTTTATATATATTTATTTTTATTTTACTTTGTAAATAGGGAAAACTGAATGTCCGCAAAGCAGGCACCTTTTTAAATTAAAAAAAAAAGCGGCAGGAGATTTAAAACTGCCTCTTGGCTTGCTCACTCCAGCCAGCTGGGGAAGGGGGAGTCATACGGTGTTTAGGGGGGTAAAAAAGACCCTTTGGGTGCATCTATATGATTTTAAAAAATCCGTTTGGGTGGTAAAAAATACGAATAGGCAGCTGTTTGTATGCATATGATCTGCCTTTTTATTTTATTTCAGTAGCTTCCCTATGCATTCTGACATGAAAGTTGTTGGCCTGGTCCAGAATTTCTATGTTTTTGAATAGCATTTTTGTAGTATGTGGGGAAATAATTATTGTAATGTAAAACAATCTTGTGTACTTCATTCACATACTAAGATAAGTCTAGGAATTTTTCCCTGCATGCTTCTGTTCTCCCAATTTCCCTTTCTCTTATTTCACTAGGCAATTCCAGCCAAGTGGAGAGATGGGTCATTCAACACATGACCTAATTTAAATATTATTGCTCTTTGTGTAAGTCTCTTTTAAGTTAGAGTCTCCATGCGGCTGTAGCCATGCTATGAAGCCATGCTATGATGCTATGCCATGATGTTCACCACGCAGCCTCTACTGCTAAAGGCTGGGCGAGTCATTCTACCCTAAATCCTCCTAGTTAGTTAGGAACCCTTTTTTGAAGTTTGTTTTCATATGTAGATTAAGATTGATATACCTTCAGTAAACTTTGATATGCATTTTTAAACTGACTCCTTTGTTTTTGTAATGAGTCTAATTCATTGGGTGATCTGACCTCAGAACACACTTTTAAATGTTAATTGAGCTGTCTCAGCATTCTTAAGCATCACTCTGCATGAATTTGAAAGTAAAAGTCTTTTTATTTTTTTAAAGAAGATATTTTTATTTCTTTTTAAGAAGGGCTAGAGCCCTGGAATTTTTTAATACATTTTTATTTTTAGACTCATACCTCCTACAATTTTGTGTCCAGGTTGAAATCCACAAACACCTGGACAACTTCAACTGGAAAGAAGAAACCTTAAAAGTAAAAAAATCTAGCTCCCAGTTTTGAAGAACAATAGAATCAAAATTCAACACTTACAAAGGAATTCCACCCAGGGACAAGGAGAGTCCCAGCAGATAATGGCCCATCAGCCAACCGTTAGCCAAACAGACACTAACGAGCCTTGCATTCTATACCCAGAAACTACCGTAATAATTCAATTACACAAATTTACATATACTACCCTACAGGAGTTCACAATATATAAACTCCACACACACTCCTACCCAGCCATTCTCTGAAGATGCCTCCCACAGATGCAGGTTAAATGTCAGAAAGAAACTATTCCAGAACACGGCCTCACAGCCCAGAAAAAAAACCAAGGAAAATCTAAGCACTGGATGACCTTGGACAAATCACACTCTCTCAGCCTCAGAGGAAGGCAAAGGAAAACCCTCTCTGAATAAAGCTTGCCAAGGAAACCCTGTGATAGGTTCACCTTAGGATCAATTTAACTTGTTAATGACTTGAAGTCTACATCAACAGTATCTATGGAAAGAGCCCACATCTCAGCTAAGATGACTCTAAAACAGGATTTATTTTACAAGTTATTACCTGAAACCTTTCCAATTAGCCCTTTCATGTCTATTATTGTTGTTGTTGTGTGCCTTCACATCGTTTCTGTCTGATGGCAACCCTATCACAGGGAAACTGGTTGTCTGCCTCCTTGCATGTCAACCTAAAACTGTTAACACACAAAAAGCCTTGTTTTCTGGCTTAGCCTCGCCTATGGAGTGTCCTGGGGGCTGAAAATCACCACCCTCTGACTCTCCAACTTTGCTTCCTGCTGGCTTAATGGAAGAGTTGGCCTGAGAGAAGGACCTAGCTTTCCAATCTGCCATGAAATTTCACAGGTCATGCTTGTACATGACAGTCTAGGGGTTATAAAGGACATGCTGGAAGGGCTGTCTGGAGACATCTGAAAGCAAGCATTCCTTGCCTAGCTGGTGAAGATGACATGATCTATTTCAGTTGCTGTCTACCTGAGGCAATGCCTTTTTCTCTATCTATAATGGGCTTCAGAAGATGGTAGTCAGTCCTTTCTACTGCCCCCCTTTTTTTTCCTTTGAAAATGAACATGACACCCCACAATGGGATGGAGAGATTCACCTCTGCATCATAGGTTAAATGAATATTCTGAGGGTATTGATTGTTAAATTCTTCTAGCAGCTGGAAGGATGTGATTGGCATCAATAATCAGTTGGGGGGTGCAATTTCTCCTGAAATAAATGTATCAGCTCTTTGTTCCCACTCACCATGTGGTTTCTGGGTATGGTTGTGAGACTGAAGCCTAATACAACCAGTGAGTGGGTTTTTATATCTATATATTAAGAGATGTATAGAAACACAAATTTGGGTCAATGTCCCGGAAAATAACCCATGAAAAACTCACACATGTTTATGAAATAGAAGGGGTTTTGCTCATTTGTTTTCTTTTGTTGATGTGAAGATACATTTTTGATTGAGAAGTGGAGAAGCGAATGCTTTGGCCTCCAACTCCCAGAGTCCCATGCTGTTGGTCACTCTAGGTACAGGCTGTTGGGAATTGTAGGTCACACATATACACCAGTGGTTTCCAAACCTTGGTCCTCCAGATGTTTTAAACTTCATCTCCCAGAAGTCCTGGCTCTTGACAAGGGTGACTAGGGCTGCTGGGAGATGAAATAAAAAAACAACAACAGAGGACCCAAAGCTTGGAGATCACTGATCTAGACTAAGGTCCAAGGCTTCCCAGTCCCTGGCATAGGAAGAAACAAAAGGGGCAATCTTAAAAGTGAAAAGCCCAATAGCAGAACCTGGGAAAGTTTGGGTTTTGTATTACAACTCCCAGAACTGATCAGGCAGCAGGGCTACAGACTGTGCTATCTGGGGATTCTGAAAGCTGTAGTCCAAAATGTTTTTGTTTGTTTTTTTTAAGATTTCAGCTAATAGAGAGGACCAACTGATCTAAGAACGGAAAGAATATTCAAAAAATATTCTGAAAAAAAATGGTCAAAATGTGTTTCTCAAGTTTCAGGAAACCTCAATGAGAAGAATGCTCGACTGACAAGAATCTTCACAGTTCAGGACCTATTCTGCGCAAGATTTGTCAAGGCATGTGCAGAAGTCCCTCCTGGTCATGTGCAGAGGGCCACGCTGCACTATAGGTGTAGGCACATGTGGCCTGCATTAGACTGATAATAAAGCACTCACACACAGCATGTGTCTAATCTACAAATCTTTACTAGAGTATAGCAGAGTATATACAGAGTTGATCCACGGGGACCCATACAAGCATACAGGATGCATGTCAGCAAGACAGGCAAAGATTCAAGGGGAAGGGACAAAGGACTGCATTGCTATTTATATACAACATGATGGGCTATACATTCAATACCCACAGAGCTGTTTCCAAGCTCAGTTTGTATAATAATTTCCTATGAATTTATGAGTCTGCAGACAGTACTGCAACAATTCCCACACACTAGGCCTTGAGCAGCAAACACCAACTGTGCTCATAGTCCTCTCTACTGGCCCCTACTGGCCATTGCTCCTTTTCATTGTTAAAATTTCCACACATGGTTTCTACAATCCCTGGCAAAATTCACACATGGTATTTTTGCACAGAAAACAGTGCACTTTTTTAGTACAGGAAACAGTATTTTCTGCACAGAAATATTGTTGTCTCAACAGAACTTTTTGACAGTAAGAGCTGTTCGGCAGTGGAACGCACTCCCTCGGAGCATGGTGGGGTCTCCTTCCTTGGAGGTCTTTAAACAGAGGCTGGATGGCCATCTGTCGGGGATGCTTTGATCGTGATTTCCTGCATGGCAGGGGGTTGGACTGGATGGCCCTCGTGGTCTCTTCTAACTCTGCAATTCTATGATTCTATGATTCTATGGTATTTTCCCCCTTCTTTTTTAATAGCATCACTAGACAATGTTGCATAGGTTAGAAAGCCCAAAGTTCCCAGATCCATCCCAGAGCTCGTTATCTCTCCTTATTCATCCAACCATCAAGCCAGGTGGGGCTTCCTCACCTCCCATCCTTCAACCAAATAAGGGGGGGGGGAGATTTTCATGCATGGTCTCAAATACCATGCTTTGAGTCACAACTTTGGAAAATAAGGCAGGATGTAAATCAGGATGTGCAAAAAGCAGGCCACAGAGGAACCCCTTGAAACCTCCCAAAGCTTCCAGAGTCCCTCTTTTTATAAAAAATGCTGATTTGCAGGTGAAATAAGCTTAAAGCCAGCTGAAAATATGGTGGTGTATTCCCCCACTCCCAGCTCTCCTAACCTCACAAAATGGCAACAACAACAAAAGACAAACATCAGGTCAAAGTAGCAGCCAGAAGCATTGCAACATCACTTTGAGAATGCTGAAACACAATGGTGAAGCCCTCTGAATGGATATGGGAGGAAAATTGGCCTCCACCCACTCCACAGTTGCCTACCTCTGGTGTAAATAAACCAGTACAAAACCAATACCAACACAATGGCCAAGATCCGCCATTGCATTTCTGAGGTATAAGTCTAGACTCATGTTGATACATGGCAGTTGTGGTACACTGTTCTTTTGCTGGATATTGACATTGTGCTGTCTATTGTGTGACTCCCTATGTGCCCACTTAGTGTCCCATTGTGCAATGGGGAATGCACAGTGGCTGTTTTTGCAATACTAGTGAATGAATCAAGAAGGCACTGACAGCTATGCTCTATCCAAGAATGTGCAAGTGCATGGCTGGAATTCTGTTGGTGAGTCCCTACTGAATGAATTGTTGGATGGTGAATCGACACATAGGAAAATCCAAATGGATGTACTCTAGCTTGAACTGATAATAGGTTTCAGGCCCATGTGAAATGGTTACCTTTGCAGAACTCAAATTACACAACCATGAACTAAATATGTCTTTTGCACAATAGCTGGAGTGGGAAGTAGAACTGTGGGGGTAAGGGTTCAACAGGATTCCAGACACAATTTTTCAAGCCAAAAAAAAGGGGGCTTAATTTCCTTTCCTGAAAGCTTGCCATGCAACAGTTCACATTTTAAATACATTAAACCTACACTCACAGTCTGCATGGTTTCGCATTAAAACCTCCATGTTTTTTCAAACCCAGAAGTGGATTTTGGCCACTACTTGTTTCTTTATTTCTTTCCCCCCCCCTTTTTTTTTTCACCATTTTTGGCAGTCCATAGCTTCAGCTAGCCAAAACGAAGCTGACAACTATTACACAGAGGACATTTTCTTTGGCCACTCCTTGATTGTAGAATGACCTGCTGGAGCAGATTCATTGTCTGAGTTCAAAGCAAGACCGCTCTATTCCAGCAGGCCTATCCAGATTATTTTTAATTATGGTTTAAAGTATGAATTGATTGAGTTTTTAAATATACATTGGTTTTTATATGCTCTTTTAACTGATGTTATTTGGGGGGTTTTAACTGGTGTCATGTGTCCAATCTGTTATATTTTAATCAGTTGTTGTTCCCCTGCTGTCGTTGTTATTAGCCAGTATTCTCTATCAGCTACTTAGTTAGGTATATAGTCATCCCTCCACATTTGTGGGGGTTAGGGGCTCAGGAGCCCCATGAAAGTGGAAAAACCACAAATATCTCTAGATTACACACACACACACAAACCCTATTTCACATACACAAAAGTACCTGTATAATCTGCAGATTATTTGCCACTGTCTCTGCTGCTGCACTACACCATTTTTAATAGAACTTAAATAACACCGGTGTCCATGTTGAGCTATGTTCAGTTAAGTCAAACTTAGTCAGTGGTCAAAACTTTGGTTTCTGGGAGGAAATCAAACTGGTGGGGTAGCTGGAACTGGACATGTGCACTTTCCCTTGCTTACTCACACACTCGGGTGAGGGGGGAAAGGTGAGGGGTAGTCAGAGAAGGGAGTGTGGGTGGTGCTCAGGTCTTCAGGATAGAGGGATGGAGTGGAACAGGGGAAGGGAGGAGGAAAGAGCCGAGATGGTCAAGCAGGATGGCAGTGGAGGCAGAGGAGGACAAGGAGAAGGAGAAGGAGAAAGGGCTGCAGCTGCTGCTGTTACTGCAACAGCCTCGGTAGACTTAGGAGATTTTCACACCAGTGAGATGTTCCATTGCAGGCACACAACAGGGTCACTGAAAGATTTTTCTTTCAAATGACATTCACCGATTCCATGCCCTCAATGTGACTGTTCTGTTGTCTCCCCGTGATATTTCAATCATGGGGAGAAGTCGTTAATGACCACCCATTCCGTTTCTGTCACAGAATCACAGCTGGTCTGAACAGTGTCCCAGTCCTCTACCGTGATGACAGCTATAGGGGGGAGGTCTGTTCTGGACACTTCCGGGCAGAAACAGGACACCCAGGTAAGTGGCACCCTTCCCCCCCTTCCCTGGGTTACCTTTATGTTTTTGTATGTGTTTTCGTGCTTTGTGTACTGTTTTGATGTTTGGGGGGGTATTTTTAAATTTTCCTCCCGCCCGTTCTCTCATGAGAACGGCAATGGGGGCGCAGGCGACTGATATAGTATAGGTTTTTGAGGTGGGGGTCAGGCCAGGAGAAATTACTTATTTAAATATATGTACAGTATTTAATTAAGTAACCTCCCCTGCCCAGCCCCCTGAACCTTAACTAAGTAGCTGATATTGGCTGTTGTTGATGTTGTTATGTGGCCCACAGGGCTGAAAACTGGCCAACACTGCTCTGTACTTGACTTGTTTTACCCCTTTCATTGCATCATGTGATTCCAAACCTCAGAAGTGGGGAGGATTAGAAACGTTCCCAAATTAATTAAATAAATGAATAGAATGGGATTCAAAGGAAAGAGAGAGCATGTTAATATGCCTTCTTGCATGGGTCTTTTCTCCCGTTTTGCATTAGGAGGACTCGGTGAACAATAAACAGACATTTCCATGAGAGCTTCCCTAAGCTGATATGCATGTAAGGTATTATCTTTGGCTCAATATTCGCTTCTGGGTGGAAAGGGAGGAAATATAATTGCACTTCCATTCAAAAATCAACTGTGGGAATAAGGAATCCTGCTCATTTTATGCACACTTGCCTGAAGACTTTCTCCTTAAAACAAATTACAGCAACTTCTATGCAACTCACACTCAAAAGCTAATTCTAACCCCTACAGCCAAACTCTAAAATTAAACTTTAATCTAGGATATAAACAATTTTGTGTGCTTGTGATCTGTTTTAGTGACTTTCGTCTGCCTGGTATTTTCTTTTGTTCTTGGTCTTTGCTTTCCTTCTGAATGCAAGATTAAAAAAAAGATGGGTTTAATTTATGCTTCAATACTTTAACAGGGAAAGTAAGGGGGAAATGAAAGTGCCCCTGAGCAAGTGCAGAGTGTATTTGTCTTGCCAGCAGCTCTCTCAGGCATATGAATAACAGGAAGGATTTTTTTCCCAGCAGGTAGGAGGGGAAATTTTGCAAAAGTCCAGGTCAGTGGAGGGGATTTCTTCAGTGCCAAACAATGAATGGACAGATGTGAGAAAAGTAGAGTGTAGAAGGTTACATTTTGGACTCTGACTCCTAGAACCCCCAGTTGCCAGGGCCACATGCCATGGTGGCTGGAGGATTCTGGGAGCTGTAGTCCTAAAAGTAACATTTAAATTATTTCAATTATTTTAAAACTGTTTTAAATTGTTTTTATTAACTTCACTTGTATGTCACTCTGAGATCTTTTGATATAGTACAAGGTATAAATACCATAAAGGCACCAGATCCTGTTTGATCTTGGAAGCCAAGCAGAGTAAGCTTTGGTTAACAGTTGGATGGGAAACTGCCAATGAATACTAGGTGCTGTAGGCTCTATTTCAGAGGAAGGAACTGGCAAAACCACCTCTGAGTATTACTTGCCTAAGAAAACCTTATGAAAAATTCATGGGGTTGCCACAAGTTGACAGAAACTTAATGGCACATACACACACACTGCTCTCAGAGGCACAGGTGTATAATACATACATATTTATTAAAAATAAATACAACATACAATTAAATATTATTTAACACCTCAGAATCCTAATCAACTCTAGTAACTCTTTCCCTTTCTTCTTATAGCCCTAGCTGAACCTAGAATCATAGAATCATAGAATTGTAGAGTTGGAAGAGAACACAAAGGCCATACAGTCCAACCCCCTGCCATGCAGGAATACACAATCAAAGCATCCCTGACAGATGGCCATCCAGCCTCTGTTTAAAGACCTCCAAGGAAGGAGACCCTACCACACTCCGAGGGAGTGCGTTCCACTGCCGAACAGCTCTTGCTGTCAGAAAGTTCCTCGTAACGTTGAGGTAGAATCTCTGTTCCTGGAGCCTGCATCCATTGCTCCATGTTCTGGTCTGACCAAGGCAGACTAGAGTGGCACTATTACTTCCCTTGATCTAAACACTATACTTCTATTGATGCAGCCCAAAATCTCATTGGCCTTTTTATCTGCTGCATCACACTGTTCACTCATGTTCAACTTATGGTCTACTAGGACTCCTAGATCCCTTTCACACATAGTCTCGTTCAGCCAGGTCTCCCCCATCCTCTATCTATACATTTCATTTTTCTGCCCTAAGTGCAGTACCTTATATTTCTCCATATTGGATTTCATTTTGTTAGCTTTGACCCAGCTCTCCAGTCTATCCAGGTCATTTTTAGAATCATAGAATCATAGAATTGCAGAGTTGGAAGAGACCACGAGGGCCATCCAGTCCAACCCCCTGCCATGCAGGAAATCTTGATCAAAGCATCCCCGACAGATGGCCATCCAGCCTCTGTTTAAAGACCTCCAAGGAAGGAGACCCCACCACATTCCGAGGGAGTGCATTCCACTGCCGAACAGCTCTTACTGTCAAAAAGTTCCTCCTAATGTTGAGGTGGAATCTCTGTTCCTGGAGCTTGCACCCATTGCTCAATGTTTCAGTCTCTGGAGCAGCAGAAAACAAGCCTGCTCCATCCTCAGAGTGACATCCCTTCAAATACTTAAACAGGGCTATCATATCGCCTCTTAACCGTCTTTTTTCCAGGCTAAACATACCCAGCTCCCTAAGTCTCTCCTCATAAGGCATCGTTTCCAGACCTTTCACCATTTTAGTTGCCCTTCTCTGGACACGCTCCAATTTGTCAATATCCTTTTTTAATTGTGGTGCCCAGAACTGGACACAGTATTCTAAGTGAGGTCTGACCAAGGCAGAATAGAGTGGCACTATTACTTCCCTTGATCTAGACACTATACTTCTATTGATACAACCCAAAATCGCATTGGCCTTTTTAGCTGCCGCATCGCACTGTTGGCTCATGTTCAACTTGTGGTCTACTAGGACTCCTAGATCCCTTTCGCACGTGGTCTCATTCAGCCAGGTCTCTCCCATCCTATATTTATGCATTTCATTTTTCCGCCCTAAATGCAGTACCTTACATTTCTCCATATTGAATTTCATTTTGTTAGTTTTGGCCCAGCTCTCCAGTCTATCCAGGTCATTCTGAATTTTGATCCTGTCCTCTAGGGTATTAGCTACTCCTCCTAATTTGGTGTCATCTGCAAATTTGATAAGTATGCCCCTAATTCCCTCATCCAAGTCATTGATAAAGATGTTGAATAGCACTGGGCCCAGGACAGAACCCTGTGGCACCCCACTGGTCACATCTTTCCAAGACGAAGAGGAGCCACTGCTGAGCACCCTTTGGGTTCGGCCGGACAACCAATTACAAATCCATTGAACAGTTAACTTGTCTAGCCCACATTTTACAAGCTTGTTTGCAAGAATGTCATGGGGAACCTTGTCAAAGGCCTTACTGAAATCAAGGTATGCGATGTCCACAGCATTCCCTTCATCTACCAAGCTGGTAACTTTATCAAAAAAAGAGATCAGATTAGTCTGGCATGACTTGTTTCTCTGAAACCCATGTTGACTTTTTGTGATTATGGCATTGCCTTCTAAATGTTCACAGACTCTCTGTTTAATGATCTGCTCTAGAATCTTCCCTGGTATTGATGTCAGACTAACTGGACGATAGTTGTTGGGATCCTCTTTTTTCCCCTTTTTGAAGATGGGGACAACGTTTGCCCTCCTCCAGTCTGCCGGGACTTCTCCTGTTCTCCAGGAGTTCTCAAAGATTATTGCCAATGGCTCTGAGATTATATTTGCCAGCTCTTTTAATACTCTTTTTGGATGTAGTTCATCTGGTCCTGGAGATTTAAATTCATTTAGATTAAGAAGGTATTCCTGTACTACCTCTTTACTTATTTTGAGCTGGATTTCCCCTATTGTGTCCTCTGTTCCATTCTCCTCAGGTTGGTCCTCCTTTTCCTTTTCTGAAAACACTGAGGCAAAGAAGGTGTTGAGTAATTCTGCCTTTTCTCTGTCCCCTGTTAGCATTTTGCCATCTTCTCCACGTAGTGGCCCTATCATTTCCTTCTTCCTCCTTTTGCTGCGGACATACCCAAAAAAACCCTTTTTATTGTTCTTAACCTCCCTAGCAAGCCTGAGCTCATTCTGCGCTTTAGCTTTTCTGACTTTGCTCCTACACGTGTTCGCTATCTGTTTAAATTCTTCTTTGGTGATTTCCCCCCTTTTCCATTTCCTGTACATGTTCCATTTAAAACTTAGCTCCATTGAAAGTTCATTAGTCATCCATCCTGGTTTCTTGAGACACCTCCCATTTTTCTTCCTCAATGGTACTGTTTGAAATTGTGCCTTCAGTATCTCCCTTTTGAGAAAGTCCCATCCGTCTTGAGGTCTCTTCTCTTTTAGTATTCCTGACCATGGGATCACCCCCAGTATTTCCCTGAGTTTATTGAAATCAGCTCTCCTAAAGTCGAGAATGTGTGTCTGACTATGCCTGGCTTCTCCTTTCCATTGTATAACAAACTCCAGGAGAACATGATCACTCTCACCTAAGGATCCCACCACTTGCACCCCATTAACAAGGTCATCTCTGTTGGTTAGGATCAGATCTAAAATAGCTGACCCCCTTGTTGCCTCTTCCACCTTTTGGACCATGAAATTGTCTTCCAGGCATGTAAGGAATTTGCTAGGCCTTGAAGTTTTGGCTGAGTTAGATTGCCAGCAAATATCAGGATAGTTGAAGTCACCCATCACTACTACATCTCTCCTTTCTGCATGTGTGTTCATCTGTTCTAGAAAGGCATCATCCAATTCCTCCGTCTGATTTGGGGGTCTGTAGTAGAGTCCCACAATAACATCCCTGTTGTTTCCCTCCCCTTTAATTTTTATCCAGATGCTCTCCACCTGGCTTCCAGTATTGATGTCATGGATCACTTCACTGGTGTAAATATCCCTGACATATAATGCTATTCCTCCTCCTTTCCTGTTTGGCCTGTTTCTCCTATAAAGGTTATACCCCTCTATTCCTACATTCCAATCATGAGACTCATCCCACCAGGTTTCAGTAATGCCTATTATATTTGTTTTGTAGTGCGAGGAGTTCAAGCTCATCTTGCTTATTTCCCATGCTCTGTGCATTCGTGTAGAGACATCGAAGACCATGTGTTTCCTTTGCTTGCTGCCTGTGCAAGTATTTTTGCCTCCCACTGTTGGGTCCTTGTGCTGTTTGCCTTGTTCCCTCTGTGACAGTTTGACTATTTTCTCCAGCCCTTTTGCCTTCCAGAATACTGTCTCCCTCCCCCATTTGACTCAGTTTAAAGCCCTCCTGATCAAATTCTTGAGACTGTTGGCAAAAATGTTTCTTCCAACTGTTGTAAGATGCACCCCATCTCTTGCCAGAAGTCCCCCCTCATGGAAGCGCAGTCCATGATCCAAGAATTCAATTTGTTCTCAGCGACACCATCTACGGAGCCAGTTGTTTACATCAGCTATTTTCCTCTCCCTTCTTGGACCATGCCCTTCAACTGGCAGAAGAGACAAGATGACAACCTGTGCATCCATTTCTTTCAGCTTCCTCCCCAGGGCCTCATAATCTCTTCTGATCTTGGGAAAGCTGTGCCTTGCAGTATCGTTGGTTCCCACATGGACCAAAAGGAAGGGGTAATGATCCGTAGGCTTGACGAATCTTGTTAGCCACTCCGTCACATCACGGATCTTTGCCCCAGGGAGACAACACACCTCCCAAGTCATCTTGTCAGGCCCACATACCACTGCTTCTGTACCCCGCAGCAAGGAGTCCCCCACCACCACCACATGCCTCCGCCGAGGCTTCGCAAGCTGCTGTTCCTTGAGGTGGTCCTCTCAAGGTCCCCTACTCTACCCCTGAAGTCTGTCCATTCTGTTCTTCCTCGTTGTCCTTGATAAGGGAAAGGGCTTCGAATCGATTCTGTAGCTGCAAGCTGCTGGAAGAATCCCTGGATTTTCTTGTTCTGTGTGTGACATTCCTCCAGCTGTCTACTTCCTGTGTCTGTGAAGTGACCCTCTCCTCCACAGCCACTTCCTCTGTGTGGTCTCCATCCAAGACTGTTCGTTCTGTTCTGTCCAGGAAAATCTCTTGCTCGCGAATCTGTTGAAGTGTAGCTACCCGTGTCTCCAGCTGGTGTACTTTCTCCTCCAAGAGGGCTACCAGCTTGCACTTGGTGCATGTGAAGTTCTCCACGTCTGTAGACAAGAAGACAAACATCACACAAGTGAATACCTGGTGCTGTAGGCTATATTTCAGAGGAAGAGGCTGGCAAAACCATCTCTGAGTACTCCTTGCCTACTCCTTTGGTGCCTTCAAGTTATATCTGACTTACGGCAACCCTACGGGGGTTTTCTTGACAAGATTTGTTCAGAGGGGGCTTGCCTTTGCCTTCTTCTGAGGCTGAGAGTGTGTAACTTGCCCAAGGTCACCCAGTGGGTTTCCATGTCTAAGCAGGGATTTGAACCCTGGTCTCCAGACTCCTAATTCAACACTAAAACCACTACACCACATTGGTTCTCTCCCTCCAGCATGTACCACCAAAAAAGATTGCCTAAAAAAATCACTTTGGATGGGGGAAAAATACTCTTCTGTTTTAGAAAAGAAATGAAATGAGTTTTAAAGACTCTTTTAGGGGATTCCCAACCCCAAATGAAACAAAAATTCCCCTTGGAAGTCCCTGATGGTGATTGGCGCTGACACAATCATTTTCAAAAGGGGGATTCAGCTTTGCAATATAGCCCATCAGAACTCCAGAAGTCTCATATTTTTAGTATACTTCCATGCAAAATCATTTGAGATTGTGAGCATTCTGCATGTTAACATTATTATTAAATATGCTCCTTGCATGTAGTAAACTAGTTCATCGAGGCCATGCTAAATCTTTGATATGTCAGTTTTCTACATGCAGGGACATTTTGGTATTATCCAGAATGTGGACCAACCCTCTCAAGCACCTGATTTTAAGTAATATATTGGTCAGATCTGGGAGAAGAATAGAAGGGTTGGGCAAAGTGTGGTCCTGTAGATGTGTTTGGACTGAAAATCCCTTCATTCCTGGTCAGCATAGCCAGTGGTGAGGGATTTTCCAACCCAAGAACTGAAGAGGTCAAGCTGCCTGTCTCTGAAGTATTGCAACAGTGTTTCCTTGGAAATTTCTATCCTACATTCAATGGGTTCTTGCTGTTAAGGGGTTTTAAGCTGATTCCAATTTATGGCAACTTTAACCTATTTATGATTTGCTTGGCAAGATATATCCAAAGAAGGGGTCCCATTGCCTTCCCCTAAGGCTGAGAGAGTGTGAATTGGCTAGGGTCACCCCAGTGGGTTTCCATGGTTGAGTTAGGATTCAACCCCTGTTCTCCCAGAGTCCTAGTTCAGCATTCAAACCATTATACCATGCTGGCTCTTTCAGACTAAGGGTGTATCTACACTATAGAAATAATGCAGTTTGACACCACTTTAAGTACTGTAGCTCCATCTAATGGAATCCAAGGATGTGTAGTTTTAAAAGCTCTTTAGCCTTCTCTGCCAAAGAGTGTGGGTGCTTCCCGAAACTATAAATCCCAGGATTCTGTAGGATGGAGCCATGGCAGTTAAAGTGGTGTCAAACGGCATGATTTCTACAGTGTAGATGCACCCACAAACAAACATTTGCACAGTTTTTGTAAAGCCTTAAAACCCAGTGCAGAAGTAATAATGTTTAATAATAATGAGAACAAGAAACCACCATTAGAAAGCTGCCCTTTGAGTCCTTTTCAGAAGTGCATTTGCAAAACTGAAATGTGAAGAAGCAAGGGAACATTTTTACATGAGCATCTCACTGCCTCCCCCAACTCCCCCCCCCAATGTAAAGCCCCTAGAGCTTCAGCTGTAGTTGTATCCCACTGGGAACCACAGATCTACTGCATGGATCACATTTGCCGTGTACCGTCAGTGAAATGGGCAAGCTGCCATACCATTAAAGCAATTATTCCTACTCTCTTCGATAGGAAAGCATTAGATTCTGTCCCTTGGAATGGCATACCTCAAGGGATCAAAATATAACAGCTTTATCCAGACAAAGCATGTGTATATGTGTATGTGTGTTTCTCCCTCCCTCTGTGTAAGTGTGTGTGTGTGTGTGTGTGTGTGTAAGTGCAGGATCGGGGGAGGGGGAGGGGAGAAGCAATGCAGAGGCAGCAGGCTGTGAAGAGTTAAAAAGAGTTCAAAGTGCATGGAACTGTCTCTTCCAAAGTTGATGTGGCAATTCGCCATCCAGCAAGAACCTGTTCAAGATGCTCTGATAAGTCAGACAGAATTCACAGGAGATTACCATACAGCTCCTGCCAAGCTGTGCTGCAGCACGGGTAATAGATACACTCCAGTACTAAATCCTAAAAGGCCCCGGCTACATCTGTCAGGCATGCCCTGGAAAAGCACCTTCAGTTCAGATGTTATCACTGTTCTGCCTGCATCAGAAGATTTAGTGTCCACCCTGGAGGTTGCTTTCGCTGCACAGTTTTTCAGGGGCAAAACAACAAGGAAGAAAGATGAGAGGAAAGAGAGGGGGGAGAGAGAGAATAGGAGTGGGGAAGAGGGAGGGAGGGAGGGAAGAGGTTGGCGTTGAAAGGAAAATTATTCTTGCTTAAAGCAAAATGGAAGAAAGTGAAGCACTAGCAGACAAATTGGACTCCCCCACTCCTAGTCTTCCATCGAGAAAATTCCCAAATCCCACATTACCACAGTGCTGATGTTCTAAGATGATTAGCTAGGACATCTCTCAATTCCCTGGATGGTGACACTCTGAAGATGATCTTCTAGTAAGTGACTCTTTCTCCCAAAGAGAAGCTGGTGGGGGCTCAATAACAAACCCAGCTAGAGAGAGTTAAGATGAGGGATGGAAAGTGCTAGGCCTTGATCATCAATTGAGAAACTGGTCTGGAAATGACTGTGTTGTCACAGAGCAAATGGATCAGGTGAGCAAGAGGAAAACACCAAGGTGAGTAAGATCTATTCCAGAGTGGCAGAGCGAAAAAATGGCATGCTTTTATCAGGCATTTAAGCATGCCCATGGAAAGGACTCAGATGGATAACAAAGCTTGGATCCCTTTGACAAGACACAATTCTAGCACTGTAAATGTGGGAGGCCCTAGAGCTCTTTGGAACTACAAATCCCAGGATTTCATAGGATGTTGTCATGGCAGTTCAAGTGATATGCAGTGTGAAATAGACTTTCATCATCATGTGTTCAAATAAGAGGAAGTAGTATTCTGGATGACAAAATGGTTTGTTCCTCTTTTAAGTCATTAACTCTATGGGAACACATAGTTGTGGATTTTGTCCACAACTTTCTCCTTCATTAGGCATAGGTTATATTGCTCCTCAACACTACCTGAAGGCATTTCTGCTGATAGACAACTTGGCTTATACCTCTGCAATCATGTACCTTATAGATTAAGAGAGGCATGGTAGAGTCCCTTTAGTAGAGAAGTACACACAGAGAGACAGAGAGACATACACAGTGGCAACACCAGTGTGTGGAGAGGGCAAACCACACCAGTTGACACTGTTGGGGGGAGGGGTGATACCAGCCTTGGTGACACCACAGGACATAAACACTCACAAAACCCCACTCAGCCTCAGTATATCTTGTCTCTAAATCATTTCCTCTAATAGTAAACTCAGGAGATGAATGCTGACAGAATTACAGCCAAAAAATAGCTACTTAAACCAAGGAGATAAGTTGGAACAGGTCCAGAGGAGGGAGACCAAAATGGTGAAAGGTCTGGAAGCCATGTTCTATGAGGAGTAGCTTAAGGAACTGGGTATGTTTATCCTGGAGAAGAGAAGGTCAAGAGGTGGTATGATGGCCATGTTTAAATACTTGATAAGATGTCACATTGAAGAAGCAGCAAGCTTGTTTTCTGCTGCTCCAGAGACTAGGACACGGAGCAGTGGACTCAAACTTCAGGAAAAGAGATTCCACCTAAATATTAGGAAGAACTTCCTGATGGTAAGAGCTGTTCAACAGTGGAACACACTACCTTGGAGTGTGGTCAAGTTTTCATCTTTGGAGGTCTCATTTGGAGTCTCCTTCTTTGGAGGTTTTTAAGCAGAGGCTGGATGGCCATCTGTTGGGCGTGCTTTGATTGTGTATTCATGCAATGCAGGGGGTTGGACTAGATGGCCCTTGTGGTCTTTTCTAATTCTATGATTCTAAGGACTTTATCACACACACACAAAAAAAAGCCTGTTCTTTTGCCAGCATAACTTTTCCATTTTATGCCGGCAAAGGAACTCCCCATGCTGCACTTACCTTGCCTCCTGTGTAAAGGCTTCCCAGCAATGAAAGAGGAAGTGACTCCTCATTCAAAATCCTGTGGACTTTCGCAAGAAGACACTCGCACGGGAAATACAAAAAACAAAAAAAAAACACATGAAAAGTTTTTAGAAGCACATACATACACTTAAAAACTTACAAGTAACCTGGGCAGGATCCTAAAAAGTGCATCACTCACCTGGATGTCATGATCTCACCTGGAAATCTTCATGCTGGACCAGCCATTCACGCTACATTCACATGAGTACAATGGCATGCCACAAGGGATTAGTTGATGGCTTCAGCTATCAGTAAAGAAGTACGAGTTTGGGCCAGGACATAAATGTAAATGGGTGACATTGTCTGATATGTGTGCCCTTTCACATTTATGTGGCATTGTTATGATGCCATATTTAGTGCATCTAATAAAGTCCTAAGTGTGTGTCTGTGTGTGAGTTTAAAACTGAAAAGGGACAAAAATTCAGATAGAGCTGCCAGATAGGGAGCACACATACCCAGCACTAGCCATGGAAGAGAAAATTTGGGAAGGGATAGTGACTGCATTAAAAATATAATGAAAATCAACATGCAGCAACAGAGGATACTAGATGAAAACCTCCATATGTTTTGTTCTTGGTTGAAAGAATTAATGATTTCAACTGTTCTCCCTCTTGAGAAAAGATTAAGAGTTTCTACATTTGATTTTTTTTCCCCTTTTGGGGACATTTCTATGAAAAATACGTTTGTGCAAGAAACTCTTTTTTTTTCACAGAAAACTATGTGAATGTTGTATTTTCACAAAAAGATATACAAAAAGATGTACAAAATTGCACATGTATTCTTTGCATCCCTATAGAATACACAAAATGTAGACATTGTTAACAGGATCAGCAGGTGAGGTATGGAAAAGACTTCCATTGGAGGTCAGTTACTTGACAAAAGCACTTATTTTGCATCTTTCATATTTCTGGCAAGCCAAAGTGACACCTCACAAATGTATACCTTTGCTATGCTTATGGTACATATTGGAGAAAGAAATTAACACACAAACCACACATACATTTCAGGAATGTGAAGGGATCTATTTTCATACCATTGAAAAATATACACAAATCCACTTTAATCCATGGAGAGAATAGGAAAGGCCCTGACTCAAATCATCACACAAGGTATTGCCCCTAGTGGTGGGACACAGAGGAGGGCCCCTCCCATAGATCCAATCCTCAGGCAAGTGTATATTGAATCAATGTCCTAAATCTTTATTGCTAGTAGTTGTGACTTGAGTAGGCCCATTGAATCAATTGAATTTGCTTACATATTGACTCACCATTCAAGAGTTTATTGGTTTACTCTAATTGAAAGTAACCAACAGGATTCCCGACATACAGCTGCACATTCTTGGATGGTGAATGGCATTTTGTCCATGCCTTTGGACCACTTGATTCACTAGGATTGGAGAAAGCCCATTGTGCATTTGCCATTCAACAATGAGACAATAAACAGGTACAGTGGCAGATCCACCCTCAGTTGCACAATGTTGATATTTAACAAAGGAATAGTATAACACAACCATCATTTAATGACACAACTGGCATCCTATTAGGGATATTTGTGAGCATAAGTCCACCTTATACTTGTGCTGTTATTTTATTTTTTTAGGGTTGTTTTAGGTTGGTACTCTGTCTTCCTCTACAATGTCTTCTTCTACAATGTCCAAAGTCCCCACTGACTCACTGTGTGCTATGGTAGACCCCCTCCCAGGCATTCTGTTGCTGATGGAGAGCAGCATTGCAAACCAATGATATCATCTACAGAGACCTCTGTAGAGCCCCACTAGATCTCAAAGAAACACATCCTCTCTCTGTATCTGGTTATGTGTACATAGCTAGACACTTCTCCAGTCCTTCCACCTGCTCTCCAACAGTAACAAAATGGCCAGGGGGCTACCACAGCACAATGGTGAGTCGTGGGGAGCTATAATGGAGTTCTGCAAGTGGAACTGTTATACTATGATCAACCATCATAGGAACTTGGCTTGTCAGTGTACTCACAAGCATGGTGTAGGATCTTGGTCACTCTATTTTACTATTGAGCCACTGAGAAGTTGTTTAAAAAAAAACAACAGAATTTTAAAACAAGATTTCAAAATGGAAAGTCAACCTCAACTGAATGCTTTAAAAAAATCACTCTCTGGGAAAGAAAGGCATTCCCCTACACAGCCCTCTGGCCCTTGCATTCATAAGTGATTTCTGCATGTTTGCTCGGCTTGATGCTGACATAAATCTTCAACTAGTTCAAAAAAGAAAGGACTTTGATTCTGACCTTCTGCTGTCAAAAACAGCTACTGTCAAGAATAATCTAAAACAGCTTCATAAGGGCTGTTTTAACTGATTAATCTCTGAAGGTCACACAATCTGTTTAGACTATCACACATCGGTGCCACTTGCAGAATATCTAAAGTTGTCAAGTCTTTCCTTGTCTGCTCGCTGGGAAGCCAAGCTCTGGAGGGCAGCTATAAATAATTAGCACAGTTAAAAGTTCACTTACTTTAGGTAGCTCTGCTTTTCTGCATCTCCCAATGATGAGCCATGAAGGCAAGAGATATGTAACCATCATATCTCCTGAATAATCTAAAAGCAGTGGCCATGGTAACTAGGACTTTAAAATGGGAAAGATGAACAGCACTAATGTTCCTCGCCATCTCTCCTCAAATACCACTTCAGGCCATACGGGATTACCAAACCAAACGGGATGGCCTTCAGTCTTCTCTTGTGGGAAGTCCATGTGGAAAAAAATACTAGGGATTAGCAGCTAATAACATTGTAAATCCACAAATGAGAAAAGCAGAAACATAGTTGGCATTATTATACTTAATGTTGCACATTGCTGTAATTGCGCGATTCAACTGCCACAGAATTATTGCATGACGACCATTAGGACTTTAAGAATGGGTGTTTACTTCCATCATTTAGCACGGATGAGATTTCAGCAGTTCTCCTGAGAAGATGCAGGCGTGCTTAAAAACACCACAAAACCCTTTATTAACGAAGTAAATCAACACATAAGCACTTAAACACACCTAAAAATGTGCAAACATAATGGGACAGTTCATATAAAGAGCCTCCTGTGGATAGTTTTCACATTCTCACCTGGACGTTTTCTCACTTGGAATGAGGGGGGGGGGGGAGAGAACCACTCATTCATGCTGTAATCTCATGAATATATCAGGATTATTATTTTTTTGCACGCTCTTCAATACCTCAAAAAAAGCAATATTGAGAGCTATTGATGGTTTGTCCCGTCAATGGAAAGTGAGGCCTTATTTGCAGCTGGAGCACACAGTAAGTGAGGAGGACTATGACATCATGCAATAGTGGGACCCATTCATGCTATCGTGGTGTCGTAATTGTGCGATTTTTACCATGTCTAATAAAGTCCTCAGTCTACAATCCTAAGCAAATGGACCTAATTGCCATTTCCCATAAGAACACGGTTATCTTTTGTATCTGTGTATTTCTCCCAAATTTCAAATACAATTTTCAGATCTGAAATTGTAAAAAGTTGCACACAATAACGTTTATTTTGTTGAAGAGGGAGGCATACAAAAATGTGTATTTCAGGGAGAAAGGTGTAAAAATACGTGTACTTGTGGAAAGGTGTGTAAACATGTGCACAGTAGGTAAACACCTATTTTAAAGCAGCTGTCAAGAAAATGGCGCCTATGGGTCACATGATCTTCCAGGATCCCAATTTTGTGACCATTAAAGCCCCAACCAATACCCAAAGTCCAATTTTCACTCCAAAACCACACCAAAAGCCCCCCTTCACAGAAGTATGTGAAAACTCACTCCCATACCCATGTCTCTTTGGGTGCTAAAGCCCAGCCAATATGACAATGGGAAGTGGTACGCCACTTCCAGTTGCCATTTTGGATGTGGCATAACCAGAAAAGGAGGTGTTGCATGCCATTAGGCAGTGTGGCTCACCGCTAGTTAAACACCCATTTTAGAGAGAAAGATGTAAAATTTAAAATATAAATTGTCACCTGTTTCGGCAAGATATAGATATAGATATAGATATAGATAGATATAGATATAGATATAAAACAACCTGATGGCTACCATATCATTGGGGCAACGAATTTACTCTGGGTTTAAGTCTGAACACGAAAGAAGCTACCCAAGGTGCTAAACCGTAACCCCCAAATGGGTCCAGCACCTTGGATAGTTCCTTTATAGGTCAGACTAAAATCCAAAGAGGATTCACTAACCCACTGATAGGGCAACCACCAGCTGCCCTGAAAAAAAAGGATGGCATGGCTGAATCACTTGAGCATATGCAAAGCTGAGGGTTTGTCTATACAAGGCAAAAAAAAAAAAAAAAACAGAGTGCCTCAGAGTAACAGCATTTCACAGCAGCTGCGACTTGTCTTAATGGTATTTTTGCCCCCATAAGCTCCCATAAGCTTTGCATGCAAGATGGCAGCCACGAGTGATTTACTCCTGTTTGTACTTACCTCAATTTGCCACTGCTGAACTTTTTTTAAAAAAAAATGACATCCAAGGTGGCTAGCTAGAGCAATTTTTTGATTTAACAGGAAAGCAAAAAAAAAAAAACACCCTGTTTTATCACCCTAGTGATCACTCAGTAAGATGAAAATCCAACATGGTGGCAGAAGGTGCTTGCCTTGTTAGCAAGCCCTTCCCCCTGTGCTCATCCAGCCAATCAGCTTTGCCCTTCCTCTCCTATGCAAAAGCAATTCATATTGAATCACTTGTCCCAATGAGCAGGAATGTGCTTTCCCCTCACTTTGTAAAAAACAACAACAACAACAACAACTCTGGGAAAAGCTGCGAAGGGTTTTCCTGCAGAGTTTTGGATGCTTTGCCCCCACCTCCTTCCCAATACAGTGGATGGATGCGGGATCCCATTTAGACAGACTGTATTCCCAGTGAATTCCATAAGGGCTATTTTCATCATTTAGACAACCCCTTTGATATCTCATCAAAAGAGATTTTTTTCATTGCTGATGAAGGGTGGGCCCAGATTCACATTACATAAGAACATTAGGCATCTCCCAAAGATGTCAGTCTGTGACTCCACAACTTCCATCTAGCACATCTCCCCAGCTACTCTTTTCTGTGGTTCCTGGGTGGTGTAGGCAGCTGACATAGGAGTGCTCTGATTTCAGGCTGTAGTGTGAACCTCCCCAGTGGATGGGGGAAAGGAAGACCTGTCCCTTTGTGGAAGACCTTCACTGCCTGCTTTATCAGCTATCCTCCAAATGAATTCAGCACCTTGGACAGCACCATTAAAATTTGGACTAAAAACCAGAGTGGATTTGCCATCCCACTGACATAGCCAGTCCCACCTGCCAGGACTAAACTCAAGAATCCGTGCTTGTCTGCCAAATAACGATAACAAAACCAAATAAATACCTATCAATTACTGTTCCTTTGCAACACCCCACATCTGACCTTGTGCCTAATGGTAGCGCCAGTGCCAGCCCTGCAAGCCAGAAATCAGTCTAGAGTCAGAGATGGTGGCAGGTGTGCTTAAGTCAAGGGCATTTAGGAGAAAGTGACAGACAGAACTCCTTGGAACCATCCAGGAAGCCACAACAAGTCCAGGATATGGACATTATCCAGTTCTGAGCTGGAAGGGTTTATAAAGAAGGGTAGAAGCCAATGGGATATCGAGGGGCGGAGCCATATTGGGTCTTTGGCAAATGATATTCTTCCTGTCCTTTGAAGCATTTGAATAGCTTGCCAGAACAGGCCACCACAATCCAGATATGGTTGTCCTCATGGATCTCAACTCAATGATTGTTGCAAGACACAGGTCAGCACATATAACATCCAGTGTCACATGAGAGAAACAAACCAAATTCTCCCCAAAGTCTTTTTTCTCCTTCTTCAGAAAGAACCCACCAGTTCCTCCTGAATTCCCCTGGCTATAAATACTCCCCAGCCCGGTTTAAGCCACAACCAGCATTCAGTGCAGGTCTGAGGTGAGTCTTGTTTTTGACTTTCCTTCAGTTTTTTTTTCTTTTTTACCTATTTAGAATTCCAAGAAGAGGAAACAGAAAATGGACTATCTAAAAATGGCATATGAGCTGAAACAGCATTTAGGGTAAGGAGTGGGGGGAACCACCACTGCCTTCTTGGCATATTAACAACATTAAAAGCTTTTGTCTGCATGACAGCCAAATGAACATATAGCACCATGGACTAGAACGGTTATATTGTAAATGGCTTACAATACCCCCCATGAGGAGAGAATGTGTCTTTTTCTATCTTTTTTATAAAATAAGAACTATTTGATTCACTTAATATATACAGGCTGATGCAAACTGTATATTAAAAAACATGTAAAATAGCTTCAATAAATTTCAAAGCAGACTCCTGGATTTCCCCCCACCCTTCCTGGGTTTTTTAATATTTTTTTTCTCCCTAAACTTGTCTTCTATGAAAGACTGGTTTTAAAAAATGAGCTATGTTAATGACACATGTAAGCTTGGTGCATACAAAATATTTTTCCCCTTTTCCCTTCCTTTTTTTTTTTTTTTAATGGCCTGCAGAATACATTTTAGCATCCGCACAATGCTTCACAGGCTTAACGCTACCCGGTTGCTATGAATCATCATTGCTAATATATTCACAACAGACGCGGACCAACTGCTGCTATCAAAGGACTTGCTTGAATAACTGTAATAACTGGAAAATTATTTTGATAGCCTGAAACAATCTTATATATCACAGAACTTTATTAAAATAATATCAAATCAAATTAGCCTGTATCCCCATAATGAATTAAGTAACAGGTTATGCTGATATTAATCTCAGCTAGCTTGCAGGCATTGTAGCTGGAACACTTAATAAGTTGGTCCCCGTTGCTCAGAACGGGAAGAAATCCTCGAATACCCTGTGCTTATTCAGAGAAAAATACATCAAAAGACTCTCTCTAAATAATGTGCCCATTTTGTGCCTTTGGTAAAATTATTCATAAGGCAAAAAAAAAATCTTTGGCAAATCTCCTGAGAATTCTGATTAGCTGTTGACCTGTAGAGGAAGCTGTTTTTCATAATCCCCTAAACACTGTCTAATTCTTGCCTCAATCAGCTCTGGAAAGGCAGGATTTACCTTAAAATAATGTGATAATATTTCCTTATCATCTTTAAGTGAAACAGGCAGTTACAAGATGGTTCTGTCTCTTATTTTGCTATATCCCATAGCCTAGTGCAGATTTAAGGCCCCCCTCCCTCTCAATCTTTGATCCACAGGCAATTTATGGATGTGTTGGTATGCACTATGTGCAGGAGATGTTTTTCCATGTGCTCAGATGTGTGTGTGCTTTCTTAAAGAAGAACTCTCTTTGGGGTTTGTGCTGTTAGCAAACCCTACTCCCCCTCCTGTAGGATTTCATAACTGCACATACTGGATACTTCTTGGGGTCACACTGACTGGACACTGTTCAGGATCAAGCTGACTGAAGGACATTCAGTGTCACAATGACCTAAGACATGTCCAGGATCATGATGGTGGGAAAACCCATAGAGAATTACACAGAAAACCTTGTCATTAACAGGTCTATGCTAATCCTTTCCCCCATTCCTAGACTCTTTCAAACAGGCAATCAGTGACCATCCCTTGACCCATACCCAAATCGTTCCTATGCACCCTACCTATCTGAACATTAAGAAGCTGTTGCAAATCCCATCAATGTTTTTTCACTCCAGAGTTAAGGCAATCAGCCGGTTTCGTACCCTTTTGTCCATTCCATGAGAAAGCCATTCAGGCTTTGTCATAACTAGCACACCCCTCCAGAGAAGGAAATGGTGTATAAATATCCTAGCTCCGACCCTAGCTGGGTGTATCACAGTTGGTGTATCACAGATGGGCCCTGCCATTCTCTTTCTCTGTGTGCTACAGGCCTGTGCCACCCTATGATACTGTCTGAGTCCCTCCACTACATGGACCTCTTTCTTCAAGACTGGTAACTCCCTGACTTTTCTCTATCCATCCTTTCCTGCCTTACCCCTCAAAGCCTTGAATGGCTTTTAACATTGTATGTTAGCATATCTCCTGTGTTAATTCAAATAAAATACTCTATTTATCATAGAATCATAGAGTTGGAAGAGATCACAAGGGTCATCCAGTCCAAGCACCTGCAATGCAGGAATACACAATCAAAGCATTCCCAACAGATGGCCATCCAGCCTCTGCTTAAAAACCTCCAAAGAAGGAGACTCCACCACACTCTGAGGCAGTGCACTCCATTGTTGAACAGCTCTTACCATCAGGAGGTTCTTCCTGATGTTTAGATGGAATCTCTTTTCCTGTAGTGTGTGTTCATTGCTCTGTGTCCTAGTCTCAGGAACAACAGAAAACAAGCTTGCTCCATCCTCAGTATGACATCCCTTCAAATATTTAAACATGGCTATCATGTCCCCTCTTAACCTTCTCTTCCTCAGGCTAAACATACCCATCCCCCTAAACCGCTGCTCATAAGCCATGGCTTCCAGACTGCCCACCATTTTGGTCACCCTCCTCTGGACACGTTCCAGCTTCTCCATATCCATCTGAAATTGTGGTGCCCAGAACTGGACACAGTATTCCAGGTGAGGTCTGACCAAAGCAGAATAGAGTGGCACTATTCCTTCCCTTGATCTAAACACTATACTCCTATTAATGCAGCCTAGAATTGCATTGGCTTTTTTAGCTGCTGCATCACACTGCTGACTCATGTTCAGTTTGTGATCCACTAAGACTCCTAGGTCCCTTTTGCATGTACTGCTATCAAGCCAGGTGTCACCCCTCCTATATCTGTGCATTTCATTTTTACTGCCCAAGTATAGTATCCTACATTTCTCCCTGTTGAAATTCATTTTGTCAGTTTTGGCCCTGCTTTCTAATCTGTTAAGGTCATTTTGAATTCTGATCCTATCCTCTGGGGTATTAGTTAAACCTCCTAAGTTGGTGTCTAATTTGGTGTTTAACTCTAACTGGAGTGTTCTCTACAGTTAGTACTGGTATACATAGGTGAAAAGATCCCCAAAGTTACCCTTCTTTTGAGCTATAATTCCCCCAAATTTCAATGAGATGTTGGCATTGCGGGTGGGACTCCAACATCCTCCCCCACATCTTAGGGTAACTGTGCTACTAAGCAATGACACTGAATTATGGCTAGAATCCCATTGATATCAAACACTTGTGTTTGCTGTCTTGTGGTTCCACTTTTTTTTAGCCATGTTAGTATACAGTTCATAGATGCATAATTGGAGTTCCACAAGTGTAAACATTTAACATGGGCCCAAACCCTATTGTTAGCCCAGACTAGAACTGAGTCATTGAAGCACTTGGATTTCCCTCCATGTTGACTCACCATGCAACAGTGGATTCAGTGGATTTACTCTAGCCTTGAAGTTGCATATTCTTGGATGGTGTGTAAGTATTTTCTAGTGCTTTCAATGTATCATTTGATGCACCAGGGTTGCCAAAATGGCCACTGAGCATTCCCTATTGCACAAAGGGACAATAAGCATCCACATTGGTAGATAACACGATTGGTTGCACAATGTCAGTACTCAGCAGAAGGATGCTGTTACACCACCGCTGTGTAACTATGTTCAAGGCCCCAACAAGGGGGGGCTGGGCTGACAGGACTCTAGCCTGGGGGCCTGAGGGCCTGGGATTAGGAGGGGGTCCTGGTGTTTGCATCTTTGCAATATGATATTATTGTAAGTTTTTATTATGTAAACCCATTTAGGTTTAAAAAAAACAAATATAAATATTACTTTGGTGCCATCATTTAAGCTGACTTATTTTAATTTTTATCCTAAATCCTGTAGAGCATCTCGCTGCCCTTAACCTTAGCAGTAGGTAGGGGACCCACCAAAGATCCTGGCCTGGGGGCCCTCTTCTGGATGTGGGGGCCATGACTGTGTGAGTATAAATTTACACCCCACAAACATGAAGTAGGATCTCAGCCACTGTGTTATTTTCCCCATATTCATAAACACAGGGCTTTATTAACCCCCCCTCCCATTTATATCAGAAGTAGGATTTGCTGGGTCTTGCATGAGATCCATAGCCATGCAGTGACAATGGCCTCAATCCAACATCTCTCCTCAGTGCAGCACACAAGCAGACCTATGCTACGCTAAGCCATATACGCCTCCCCTGACTTGCTGTAAAGCCCAGAAGATACTTTGTATGGCCATTCCATGTGTCACAGTGAGCAGGAAGAGTCAGAGACATATCTGGCTACCTCCCTATAGCCAAACACATAGGAGGACCCTCACAGATCTTAGCACTGATGTCATCATTTTATGTACAGCTCTGGGGATGTAGCCATATGTTCACCATGAAGCTTAGCATGGGTGTGCAGAGTGGCTTCTGGGCTTTACAGTAAGTTGAGGGGGGGCTGTGGGTGCTGCACAGAGAGGAAAAGAATATCAACCCCCACAACACCCAAGCAAGGACATCTGCACAGGTAAGGGACACTTAACTGTGCAGATGTCCCTAACAGAATTCTGGCCAATTTGGGGTAGCTTTCAACCCTCTACTTAATGGTCTTCCAGAGGTACCCTCACTTTACACAGTCATGTATCATTGCTTGGCTTGTTTTAAAATACGGTAAACCAATCTTGCTGAATTAGAGGAGGGTGCCTTCATGGGGATGCGGACTTTGATCTCCTTCATGGGGACCTGGACTTTGATCCCAAAGTCCTGCCCCAACTTCACCACCCCAATCCTGTCGGGAGAGGCAGGTAATAAATAACTTATTATTATTATTATTATTATTATTAACATAAAAATATGGCATTTAACAGATACTATAGACTTCCAAAAAGACCCAAAAAAAATGGGCCCAAAAGCAAGTCAAAATGACAAAACTGAGCTAACCTGTGCACATATAACAAACAGACATGACTCATTGGAAAAGATGGTAACACTAGGTAAAGTGGAAGGCAATAGGAAAAGAGGAAAACCACAATACAGATGGACTGAGCCCATCAAGGAATCCATTACCCTGAGTCCAAAAGACCTGACCAGGTCTTTTCATAACAGCAACTCTAGGAGGTCTGTCATAGGATCATCGTAAGTTGAAGCCACCTTGATTGCATTTAATAATAAATGGAATCGACAATGGTAGCAAAAAGGCCTGAATCCTAGTAGTTAATCCCAGCTAAAATAGACCTGTTGAACCATTTGTTGAATAGTGAATCTACACCTAAATAAATTCCATCCATTTGCTAGGTTCACTGGAGTTGGGGTTAACAACAGGATTTAGGTCTACAGTTGGCCCTTCACATTCGCAGGGGTTAGGGGCACAAAAACCCCATGAAAGTGGGGAAATGTGAATATCATAGGGCCTTCCCCCAAACATGCACTGTTGGTTCCTGCCAACAGTGTCAGCCTGCCACTCCCTCTCCCACCTTACAACCACAACACCTCAACCAGATTTCAAATCCCTTCCCAGCCCATCACAATCTCCTGTTCTTCCAATAGCACCAACCTGTCACTCCCTTTCCCAGGGAGTTGGAGAAAGAGGAGTGGGGCAAGGAAGTCAATGGGTTGGGAAGGGGTTTAAAATCTGGCTGAGGTGTTAAGATCGGTGAGAGAGTGATATGCTAGCACTGTTGGGAAGAGAGATTGAGAAGAGGATTGGGAGGAAGAGAAGCAGGGCAGGAAGATCGAGCTAGTTAAGCATCAGCTACAAACTCATGAATAATCAAATCCATGAAAGAGAAACATGCAAGTGTGGAGAGCTGCCATGCTCATCCCTGGATTCTGGGTATTAGAGTAGACTCCATGGAAGACCCTGACATGAGTTAGGTAATAGGCCTGACATGAGTTTGGTTCCTGGCCTGCTTTCCTTGCCTGGGCCTCTCTATCTCTGGATGGCAGCCAACCTGCCTTTTGGGTCTGGGAACACTGTTCCTCAGGCAGCTTCAAGGTCAAAGCACCTGGACGGAGCTGCACTCCTACAGCCCTCCCTACATGCCATTCTCATACTGTAAGGGTTTATCTGGAGTCTGTACTAGATTGATTTTAGTTCTGGCTTTGCCTATGTTACTGGTCTACATTTCCTTGCTGAATAAAGAAATCGTATTAAGTAAATGTGAATGTGTTTCTGGTACATCACAAGGGCCAGCTGTTATTTCCAATAAATAAATAAAATAAAGATACAGCTAGACTAGTCAAGAAAGAACATGTCAACAGCCATGGCGGAGACTCAGAGGCCAAGCTGCCAATTTGTTTTAGCCTATGTAAGTGCCATGCCAGATAACATGTTGAGACTCCTGTTTCATCCATTCAGCCAGAGGTATTGGTATCTTCTCTAGACCATGGGCTTGTCTAAATGGCGAAAATACTCCTCATAGAATTTGAGGAGAATTCACTTCGCCTAAATGGGATCCTGCATCGATCCACCATATTTGGAAGGGCGGGGGACTCCAAATACTCCATGGGAAAAGCCTTTGTGCCTTTTCTGTATTTAAAAAAAAAATCCGAAGGAAATGAGCATTCCCGCTCGGAAGTGGCAAGTTGATTGGTCAGATGTGTGTAGGGGGTACAGCTTGCCAGCAAGGCAAGTGCCCAGAACTGCCATGTTGGATTTTCGCCACAAGAATCATGAGCTGAGGTGAGGAAGCAGCCTGTTTATTTAAGCAGAAGATCGCACTTGGGCACCTTAGAATTACTTAAAAAAATACTGTTCAGCAGTGGCAACTGGTGACAATAAAAACATGAGTAATTCACTTGCACCTGCCATCTTGATTCACACGCATGCCCATTTGAACAACAAATGAGTATGGCTTCACATGCCTGCGATCTTAGGGGGGAAAACCCATGGGGGAAAAATGAAAGCTGCTACGAATTTGCGTTAGTGCGCATCAATCCACATTTTATTGCCTAGTATAGACAAGCTTTAGTTGCTCATTAAATAAAAACTAGACCTCTCATTTGAATGGGACAAAAATTCAACAGAATGGTTCAAATAAAGTCTTTCCCATTCAATTCACAATTGGCTCCACTTAATAATGGCCTAAATGTTGTTATAGTCCCAGGCAGTGTAGAGCCATTAAATCAACTGGATTTATTTTTGTGTCACCTCACTAGTCAACAATTGGTTCTAGTTTTGGGACTATCAACAGGATTCCAGTCAAAAGCTACACAAAAAGATAACTGATGCTCTTCTGAAGTTGTCTGCAGTTTTGTTATTTCAATTTGCTATATCTCATACATAGACTTCTGGTTGGTTATAGCTCACCAGCTAAGCAATGACTATGAGAATGAATTATGATATAATGGGCTAAAGAAAGAAGAAAGGAATGAAGGAATTATTCACATAAGCACTAAAATAATTAGTTTAAGACAGTGAGCAAAGACACAGGGAAAAGTGGTTGCAGATGCAAATCTAGATCCTGCCTTTCTGGGTAGACAGATAAGTGAAACAGAAATGGTGAAAAGATTGTGAAAGAGCTATGTAACTTTGGCTACTGTCTTTCCTCTAGCTGCTTGCTTTTTTCTTCCCAGGAAGATGTGATCAGCTTGAATCCCATCCTCATAAAAAGAAATAGAGAGTGGTGTTTTAGCTTCACAAGAGCCCTGTGAGGCAGGATCAGCTGGGAGACTGGAAAAATTGCCCAGTGAGGTTCATAAGAACCAAAGGCCTACCTAATCCAACATTTTTGTCCATGCAGTGGCCAGTACTTGCCTGTGGGAAACTCAGCATCATGCAACATGACATGAGTACAAATACACCTTCTGTTTTACATTCCAAAGCAACCGATATACAGCTCACCCCTCCCCACCAAATCCACAGTATCAGTAGCCGTGGTTTCATTTAACCACAATCATGGGGAAGGCCTCTCTAGGCATCCTGAAGGTCTCTCTAGGCATCTGGAGGTCCTCCAGCATGACTCTATGGTGAACTTCCACTGGAAGTTGATGATAGAATTGTGCTGGAGGACCTCTCTAGGCATTTTCTAAGTCTTCAAGTGCAATTCAATGATATTCTATGCTGTTTGCTATTATCCACAGTTTCACGTATAAACTGTAAGTTTGGGAACATATCCCCTGTGGATACAAGGAAGGCAACCTGTATAGAGACATGGTTGTTATGTGTCTTCAAGTCAGCTCCAATTGAGAGTGAGTCTATCCTAGGGTTTTCTTGACCAAATTTATTTGGAGGTTTCCCATTACCTTCCTCTGAAGCTGAGAGAGTGCAACTTCCCCAAGATCACCCACTGGGTTTCTATGGCTGAGTGAGGATTCAAACTATCATCTGCCACAGTGCTAGTCCAACGCTCAGACAAGTACACCTCTCCCTGGCTTCTGAACAGGCATTCATCCTTTGATACCAGGCTTGATATATAGTCGTCCTGATGAGTAACCACCAATCATGCTAAGCTCCATGAATTTATCCAGTCCCCATTCAGAGCCATCCAATTTAGCAGCCATTGCTGCATCTTGTGGCAGTGGATTCACCTATTTAACTATGTACCTTATGAAAAACCAGGTCCTGTCTGATCTTGGAAGCTTAAGCAGGGTCAGACCTAGTTAGTATTTGGATGGGAGACTATCAATGAATAGGAGGTGCTGTAGGTCTTATTTCAGAGGAAGAAACTGACAAAACAACCTCTGAGTATGGAACCAGCAAAATCACCTCTGAGTACAGTGGGCCCTTGGTATTCATTGGGGCTCAGTTCCAGGGCCCCCCTGTGGATACTAAAATCTGTGGATGCTCAAGTCCCATTACATTCAATGGCACAGTAAAATGGCAAAACCAAGGATTGCTTTTTGGATTTATTTATTTATTTATTTGGCAGTGGGGGGGGGGATATTTCAAGCTGTTGATGCTAAATCCGTGGATACAGAGTCCTGGCTGTATTCCTTGCCTAAGAAAACCCTATGAAATTCATGGGGTCACCACAAGTGGACAGGTGACTTGAAGGCACATACACACACTTATGAAAAATGACTTCTGTTTTATCTGTTCTCAGCTTCAGAGTTAAGTGAACATTTGACCCTCCATCTTCCCAAATTTGGACCCAATCCTAATATCATTACTGCACCCTTTGTGTTAATTTCCCATCCTGTCTTCAAGGAGAGGTGATGGTCATGACCTCTGCACAGTGTTCCAGACACATCAAAAATTCTGAAGACTGGAAGGCATCACAACAGATTTTTCCTTTATTGATCTCCAATCCAAGCGCTAGAGAATATGACAGATTAGACTAAAGTTTACCTAGGGGAGACTCTAGCTAATACATCACATCAAAGCCCAACAGGTTACTCATTCAGCTGGGACTTGTCAGAACACAAGCAGAGAGCACTTGGGATGGGTGATTAAAAGGCAACAAAAGGAACAGCCACAAATGGAGGTCAGTGGAAGTCACAGAATCCTAGAATTTTATGAGCTCAATCAACCCCATGAGCCCAAAGACTGTGGAACTATGAAGAATCCACACAAAGCCCTATATCAAAGGTAAGGAACTGTGGCCCTACACATGTTTCTGGACTCCAGCTCCCATAGTCCCTAACTACAGCCTTATGGCCAAAGTAGGAACTGTGATGTCATGGGTTGGTATATAAAAATCTTGCTTGATTTATTGTGTGAGTATAACCTAAATGCCCTAAAGGCACAAGATACTGTCTGGTTACATTTTATTTTTATTTTTTTTTAGTGTGTGTGTATGCCCTCTCCATTGATGCCCCCTTCTCATGGGAGAGAGGCTTGCGTACCCTTATGATGTTTTGAGCTATGCTGGCAGTGGCATAATAGCCACTGGTAGGGTCTCCCATGCCAGACAGGTCAAAACCGAAGGGTCTGACAAAGAGCATCAAAGGGCAGGATGGGCTCTCTAGCCTTATGGCAACCGTCCTAGGAGAAGGAAAACTCTAATCCCAAACCCGGGCAGATGGTGCTCGAACAACCCTATAAGGTCAACCATCTAAGAGAAGGAAACTCTAATTAAACCTAAGACCGAAGGACCTCGCTGCTACGTCCATGCTTGCAAGGCCACAGCAGATGAACCTTTGGTTTAAAGGGGGACGCCAGTTCTGTGCACGCTGCACTCCACCAGAAAAATCCATTGCACAGGCTCGAAAGCCAAATCCAGTTCCAAAAAAGCCCTGTAGCGATAGGAGAGGGACAAAACGGCAGGTGTAAAGATGCACTGGAAGCCGCAGACGCAACCCTGCATGCAGGCGGTTCAGGACTTTGGTTGCTCGAGGCTGACCCGGGAGATGACAGTCTTGTTCGACCAAGTAGCCTTTTTAAAGGAGAGCACTGCTTGCTCCATATGGAGAGGGGCCTAGAAAAGGTGGCCTAATGAAAGCTCATCCCCATCTACCTGGTTGGCTAGCCTCAGCCAACGGGCATCTTCTGATGCGGTCAACCAAGGCAAAGAAACAAAGGCACACATCGGCCTCCAAAGGTGTAAATAAACTGACGCTTGCATGCTGGAACATCAGAACCGTGCGAGACTCTGCAGATAGTGGACAGCCTGAGCATCGTTCTGCCCTAATAGCACATGAACTATCACAACTTAATATCGACATTGCTGCTCTTAGTGAAGTTCGTCTCCATGAGGAAGGCAGCCTTAAAGAACATGGCGCCGGCTACACACTTTACTGGTCTGGCAAACCCAAAACCGAAAAATATCTTTCAGGAGTAGGCTTTATGATTAAAAACTCCATTGCCTCCAAACTCAAAACCTTGCCAACTGGACACTCTGATCACATTATTTCCTTACGCCTCCCACATGTTGTTCTCTTTAGTGTATATGCCTCAACTATGCAAGCCGACCCTGTAGAGAAAGACAAATTCTACACAGACCTACGCCAACTCATACAAAAAGTCCCTGTAGAAGATAAAATTATTATTCTTGGTGACTTCAATGCCAGAGTCGGAAAGAACTCCGAAGCCTGGAAAGGTGTCTTAGGCAAGCATGGTGTTGGAAATTGCAATGATAACGGACGTCGCCTGCTAGAGTTCTGTGCAGAACAACAGCTGACTATTACAAACACAATCTTTCAGCAGAAAGATAGCTTGAAGACAACCTGGATGCATCCCCGATGCAAACATTGGCACCTCAATGATTATGTTCTAGTCTGCCAGAAAAACATTTGCAATGTCCGTCATACCCGAGTGATGCCCAGTGCAGAATGCCAAACAGATCATCGCCTTGTCAGATGTAAACTAAATCTTCATCTTAAGTTCAAACCTAAGAGGGGTGGCATCTTAAAGAAGAGACTCCAAGTCAATAATCTTATAATAATAATAATAATAATAATAAAATTTATTTATACCCCGCCCCTCTGTTAAAAAAATCGGGGTGGCATACAAAAATTAAAATACAATACAGATAAAATCCCCAAACACCCCCCACCCCACCCTCCCCCATAAAAAATATTAAAAAATTATAAATTAAAACCAACTGATAAAAAAAAACAATTAAAAACAATAAATACAATAAAATACTATAAATGGCCAGCGGACTAAAAGAAGCCAGGATCCCCTGACGCCGGGATCTAATTAGGAAAGGCCTGCCGAAAGAGATCCGTCTTTAGTGCTTTTTTAAAGCTACTCAGGGTTGTTATCTGACGGATCTCGTTTGGCAGGTCATTCCACAATTTGGGGGCGATTACTGAAAAGGCCCTCTGGGAGGTTGCAGACAGCCTAGATTTTTGTGGCTGAAGCAAATTCCTCCCAGAGGACCGGAGTGCAGGGGGAGGATTGTATGGGAGGAGGCGGTTCCGGAGATAAGTTGGACCCAATCCATTTAGGGCTTTAAAGGTAATAACCAACACCTTATACTGGGCCCGGAAACGGATAGGCAGCCAGTGGAGAGATCTTAACAAGCTACCATGAGAGACAACTTCCAGGCAAATCTGCAAACAAAACTTGAAGACCATCCTACAGATCCTTCTCCCACAGTGCTTTGGCAACATATCAAAAACAGTATCCTCCAGTCTGCAGAAGAATCCCTCGGGTTCTCCAACAAGAAAAATCAAGACTGGTTTGATGAAAACAACCAAGAAATCCAGGAGCTATTCGCAAAGAAGAGAACTGCTCACCAGGCATACCTCACCCAGCCAGGTTGCCATGTATGAAAAGCAGCTTTCCGCCTCACATGTAGTAACCTTCAACAAAAACTCTGAGACATGCAGAACAAGTGGTGGATCAATATAGCAGAAAAGACACAACGCTGTGCAGATCTGGGTGATCATAAAGGATATTATGAAGCTCTTAAAGCAGTGTTTGGATCTACTTATCAGGCCCAAAGCTCCTTATACAGTACAGATGGTCAAAAACTAATTACTGATAAAGCCTCCATCCTGAATCGATGGGCTGAACATTTTCAAAGTCTCTTTAGTGCCAACTGAGTAGTCCAAGGCTCAGCTATCCAACATACGATACAAAAACCAATGAAAAATGAATTGGATATAGCTCCCACTTTGGAAGAGACCCTTAAGGCCATACAGCAGATGAAAAACGGCAAGGCAGCTGGGATTGATGGAATCCCACCTGAAGTTTGGAAACACGGAGGTCATGTACTCCATGATAAATTCCACGAACTCCTTGTGAATTGCTGGGAAAAAGGGGAACTGCCATCAGATCTCCGAGATGCAGTCATCATCACCCTGTACAAGAAAAAAGGAGCAAAATCTGATTGCTCAAACTATCGAGGCATAACACTGCTCTCTATTGCTAGAAAAATCCTTGCAAGGATACTCCTGAACAGATTAGTTCCTGCTATTGCAGAAGAACTGCTTCCTGAAAGCCAGTGTGGCTTCAGAGCCAATAGAAGTATTACAGATATGGTATTTGCCCTTAGACAACTGCAAGAAAAATGTAGAGAGCAGAACAAGGGTCTCTATGTAACATTTGTCAACCTCACCAAAGCCTTTGACACTGAGTAGAAAAGGTCTGTGGCAGATCCTGGAAAGACTAGGATGTCCCCCCAAATTCCTTAAAATGATTATCTTGCTACACGAGGGGCAGCATGGTCAAGTCAGATATGGCAACGGTCTTTCAGAACCCTTTCTAATAACTAATGGAGTGAAGCAAGGTTGTGTTCTTGCACCAACTTTATTTACAGTCTTCTTCAGCATGATGCTCCAAAGGCCTTGGCAGAGCTTGAAGAAAATGACGGCATCTATATATGTTACCATACTGATGGTATCTTGTTTAACGTAAGCCGTCTGAGGGCTCACACTAAGACTCTAAACTATCTAGTCCGTGAGCAGAGCTGTTTGGGCTGGAAGTCAACCTGAAGAAAACAGAAATTCTTTACCAGCCTGCACCACATGACAAACACCACCATCCACACATTGCCGTTGGCAAATCTGTGCTCAAGTCCATTCAGCAGTTCACCTACCTGGGAAGCATCATCTCCTCAGATGCCAAGATTGACAAAGAGATTGATCACAGATTAGCAAAGGCATATATAGCGCATTTGGAAGAGTCTGGAGTAATAAACACCTGAGGTAAAGCACAAAAATCAGTGTGTATAGAGCCATTGTACTGTCTATTCTGCTTTATGGGTCTGAAACATGGGTCATCTATCGCCACCACTTATGACTCCTTGAACGCTTTCATCAGCGCTGCCTACGCACAATCCTAAATATACACTGGACTGACTATGGGATGAATGTTGCTGTCCTTGAGCAAGCAGGGATCACCAGCACTGAGGCCATGATATTGAGAACACAGCTGCGCTGGGCAGGGCACATTTCTAGGATGGAGGACCATCGCCTCCCAAAAATATTACTCTACGGTGAACTCGCCACGAGTCAGCATAAGAGGGGCACTCCAAAAAAGCGATACAAGGACTCCCTGAAACAACATCTCAGGCTCAGCCAAATTGATCACCAACAATGGTCTGCCCTGGCCTCATATCGGGAGGCATGGAGACACACTATCCACAATGCTGCAGCCTTATTTGAGAACTCACGCTGAACAAGTCTTGAAGAGAAAAGACAATGCAGAAAGAATCACAACCCAGAAGCTTCACCCAAGGAGACCTTCTGCTGTGCTTTCTGCAACCGGACTTGTTTATCTCGGATTGGCCTTTTCAGTCATCAGCGCACTTGCAGAAAAATGTGGGATGAGTCCTTCCTGAATCTTTGTTTGCAAAGAAAAGCCAGAGAGAGTGTGTCTGTGTATGTGGTTTTTGAACTTTTTTGTGTATTTTTCTCTTTATTTTTGAATTTCCCACGTCTGCGTCTTCTAGCAAAAATGGGCAGGATTTCAGTCCAGAAAGTGAACAGAGCTCCATTAGAGCTCCATTCGTTCCTGAACTGCCTTTGGATGGAAGAGAAGGTAAGTCCGATGGGGAGGGTTATTTTGTCAGGACAGGGATGGGTCTGGAGATGGTGGAACAGGAATGCTTTTTGCTTTCCTGTCTGATAATCTCCTAAATCCATATGACTGCCCAATCTCAGGACAGCAACTGGAGAAATTTATCGTACCTGAGGATTTATGGCACAGCAGTGCAATTGGGAGCTTATTGGTGGGTGCTCCCCATCAATGGCAAGGGAAGCTCTAACCACACTTTGGAGGCACAGCAGCAATGATTTGGAGGTGACGTCATGTGATACGTATCGCCAAAGGCGTTATTATCCAGTTTTAATTCTGCTTTAAAAGGCTTGTGTGACAAAGTCCTTACTCACCTCCACCCCTAGAAAAGTACAGCTGGAGTTACTTCTTATAGTGCAGAGGTGAGCAACTGTTGCATACACTCTTACATTTCACAGATGAAAACCAGAGCGTGTGTGGCCAAACAACCCTAATGTATGGTCAAGATGGCAAAAGTTATTAATGGGGAAGGACACACAAGATAAAAGAGGCTGCAGGAGTTTGCTTTTGCCTGTGCATATTGGGAAGTGTAGGATTCTGTCCCCCTCCTCTCTCACACACACACCCCATTGAGTTAATTGAGTGCAAACTACTTTTGCCCTTTGAACTCCATTTGCAGCAACTGAAATTAGCTGAGGACAAAGGGGGAACATAGGGGAGGAGAAAGAAACTGGGACATTTTGAAAGCAATGTTGAAAATGGGATGAGAGAAGATTCCTGCATGGCAGGGGGTTGGACTGGATGGCCCTTGAGGTCTCTTCCAACTCTACGATTCTATGCTTCTATTATTCTACTCAGGACTGTCCTTGCCAAATCAGGACAGTTGAAGGGTCTGAGATAGTCCATGCATATCTCTAAATGTGGAGACTTATGCTATGCAAGCCCAATGCACAATCTGAGCCAGTGGTGTTTTACACACATGCAATCCAAATAAATAAATGACCAAAAAAATGTGAATTGAATATACTAATCTAAGCCTGAGATTGTTTCTGAAATATAGCGTTGCTTGTTTTAATTTTGCCTCTTCAGTTCTTTTGCTATGTATTATGGCCAGCACTCATTAATTCTCTCTCTCTCTCTCTCTCTCTCTCTCTCTCTCTCTCTCTGTGTGTGTGTGTGTGTGTGTGGTGAGACATTATGAATTACTGAGGAAAATATTAAAGGATTGCTTCTTACAGTTGGTGCTGTGCTTGTCTCTCTCATGTAGCTCATGCGGCCTCAATGACAACAATATTTCCTCTTCTATATTATAACCACCGTACCGTGTACATAATGTACATCATTTTTGTGATAAGTGCCATGTAGTGAAAGGGGGAGAAAAATATTCATCCAGAGTCTAATTATAGTGTAACAACAGCGCAACATTTCCCTCTATGAGGACGGCGAACCCCAGGGTGAATCGGAATTTCAGCCTATTTGAGTGGGTTCAAAATTAAGTAAAATGAGTTTAGCCATCACTGCTTCTCTAATAATACTTAGCACTTAGCAGTTTTCATCTTCAAAGCACTTTACAAACATTAACTAATTAACTATTAATTGGCAAATTTGAAAAGGTCCGTAGGTGAGGGGAGAGTCTGAGCAGCCCCAGAAGTAAAGAAGTTTCATTTATCTGTAAATTGCCTAATCATCTGAGAATCGTCAAAATGAGAAATGGAATAGATCCAAAGGTCATACTGTCCACCCTCTTTCCATGGCAGGATTCCCTCCCTCGTGAGACAGAGGGAGAGAGGGAAGGGAGGATTCTGTTATGGAAAGAGGGTGGACAGGATAAACACTCACACCCCTCCAAGTGCGTGGCCTATTTTAATTATACATCATCCATGTATGCCCCCCCCATTCCTTCCCAAGAGAGATGAGACAAGAATGAACCAGCCATCCTGGCAGGGGGAGACAGTGGGAATGGTAGTCCAAATAGTAACTTGACCAAGCTGTGTACTACAAACTCATTAATAATCAAATCCATGAAAGAGAAACCTGTGGATGCAGAGGGCCAACTGTTATTTCCAACAAATAAATAAATAAATAAAGTAAAGGTACAGCTAGACTAGAAAAAACATGTCAACAGCCATGGTGGAGACTCACAGGCCAAGCTCCCAATTTGTTGTAGCCTACGTAAATGCCATGCCAGATAACATGTTGAGACTCCTAGTTCATCCATTCAGCCAGAGGTATGGTATTTTCTCTAGACCATGGGCTTCTCTAAACAGTGAAAATACTCCTAATAGAATTAGAGGAGAAATCTTTTTGTCCAAATGGGGTTCTGCATCAATCCACCGTATTCAGAAGGAAGAAGGAAGGGGGAAACTCCAACTACTTCATGGGAAAAGCCTTCACGGCTTTTCTCATTTTTTTTTAACACTCCAAATGAAATGTGCATTCCCACTCGTTGGGACAGCCAATTCAGTTTGCTGGACATTCCTGATAAGAGCGGCAGCGGAAAGGTGATTGGTTGGATGTGTGCATGGGATGGTGCTTGCTCATAAGGCAAGTGCCTTGAACCTCCATGTTGGATTTTCACCACAGTGATTGTGCAATGAGGTGATGAAACAACCTCTTTTTTTCTGTTTATTTAAGCAGAAGATCACACTTCCACACCTAGGATGTGCTTTTAAAAAAATTACTGTTTGGTAGCGGCATCTGGTGGCAATAAAAACATGAGTAATACACTCGCACCTGCCATCTTGATTCACATATGGCTTCACATGCCTGCAATCTTGGGGGAAAACTATGGAGACAAATGAAAGCTGCTGCGAATTGGCATTACTGTGCATCGATCCAAATTTGCCTCGTATAGATGAGCCCCACGGCTGCTAAAAGAAAGGGGTAGCTTGTAGAGATATCAGATGAGGACTAGCCCAGGCATTGAAATCTCAAGGCTAAAACTTGAGACCTCGGGACAACCCCTTGCAATGCCTTGGAGGTTGTCTAAATGGTGAAAATACTCCTCATAGAATTTGAGGATAATACCTATTGCCCAAATGGGATCCCACAGTGGTTTGCCATATTTGGAAGGAATGGGGCCCAAAATTCCAAAAACTATGTGGGAAAAGCCTTTGTGGCTTCCCCCAAAGTTTTTAAAATCATGCAAGGGAAATGCACGTTCCCACTCATTAGGACAGCCCAGATCACATTGTAACACATTCCCAGATAAGAACAGAAGTGGAGATCAGATGGGTGGGACGGGCAGCAGAAGGGGCAGGGAAAGAGATTCCCACTGTTTGGTATCCAACAAGAAAGTGGGCAGAGGAAGAAGCATTTTTGACTTGTGGTATTCTAGCATGCACATCTACTATTTTTCCCATCTTCAAAAAGGGGGGAAAAGAGGATCCCAACAATTATCGTCCAGTTAGTCTGACATCAATACCAGGGAAGATTCTAGAGCAGATCATTAAACAGAGAGTCTGTGAACATTTAAAAGGCAATGCCATAATCACAAAAAGTCAACATGGGTTTCAGAGAAACAAGTCATGCCAGACTAATCTGATCTCTTTTTTTGATAAAGTTACCAGCTTGGTAGATGAAGGGAACGCTGTGGATATCGCATACCTTGATTTCACTAAGGCCTTTGACAAGGTTCCCCATGACATTCTTGCAAACAAGCTTGTAAAATGTGGGCCAGACAAGTTAACTGTTCAATGGATTTGTAATTGGTTGACCGGCCGAACCCAAAGGGTACTTAGCAGTGGCTCCTCTTCGTCTTGGAAAGATGTGACCAGTGGGGTGCCACAGGGTTCTGTCCTGGGCCCAGTGCTATTCAACATCTTTATCAATGACTTGGATGAGGGAATTAGGGGCATACTTATCAAATTTGCAGATGACACCAAATTAGGAGGAGTAGCTAATAACCTAGAGGACAGGCTCAAAATTCAAAATGACCTGGATAGACTAGAGAGCTGGGCCAAAGTTAACAAAATGAAATTCAATATGGAGAAATGTAAAGTACTGCACTTGGGGAGGAAAAATGAAATGCATAGATATAGGATGGGAGAGACCTGGCTGAACGAGACTACATGTGAAAGGGATTTAGGAGTCCTAGTAGACCACAAGTTGAACATGAGTCAACAGTGTGATGTGGCAGCTAATAAGGCCAATGCGATTTTGGGCTGTATCAATAGAAATATAGTGTCTAGATCAAGGGAAGTAATAGTGCCACTCTATTCTGCCTTGGTCAGACCTCACCTAGAATACTGTGTCCAGTTCTGGGCACCACAATTCAAAAAGGATATTGACAAATTGGAGCGTGTCCAGAGAAGGGCAACTAAAATGGTGAAAGGTCTGGAAACAATACCTTATGAGGAGAGACTTAGGGAGCTGGGTATGTTTAGCCTGGAAAAAAGATGGTTAACAGGCGATATGATAGCCCTGTTTAAGTATTTGAAGGGATGTCACACTGAGGATGGAGCAGGCTTGTTTACTGCTGCTCCAGAGAATGGAACACGGAGCAATGGATGCAAGCTCAAGGAACAGAGATTCCACCTCAACATGAGGAGGAACTTTTTGACAGTAAGAGCTGTTCGGCAGTGGAACACACTCCCTCAGAGCGTGGTGGGGTCTCCTTCCTTGGCGGTCTTTAAACAGAGGCTGGATTGCCATCTGTCGGGGATGCTTTGATCAAGATTTCTTGCGTGGCAGGGGGTTGGACTGGATGGCCCTCGTGGTCTCTTCCAACTCTAAAATTCTATGATTCTATGATTCTAAGGCCACCGCAGATATTTTTTCACAATTTTGAAAGCTTTCTGCTTTGCTGACAGCTTTTTTTCCCTTTTATTGACAAATGTGTTGCTAGCACCGGAATCTACAAAAAATGAATCTTTATATTTATTTCCAGAAGCTTGCATTACTTTTTCATAAGCCAATCCAATGTGAAATTTCTGTTTAGCATTACCTTCTCTATCGCTATGGCCTTTTGCATTCTCTTGCCTCTGGCCAGTCATCCCTTGCTGTGAGAATGACTGCCTGTTTCCCTTTGAAGCCTTTAATGGCACCCCATTTGGCTCAGAAGAGGAGGGGGGCCTGGAGTGGGTAGCATTCCCTTTAAAATGTTTCTTTTCTTTTCCAGCCAAATTTACTTGCTGATTATAGTTAGAATTTCTGGATTCAACCTTGTCATTGTGCATTAAGTTTTGCCTATGTTGAAATTCTCTTATTTGAATATAGGCTTCTGGTAGGGTTAAATCATTTTTCAATTGCAAAGTGTTTATGATAGGATTGTAAAACTTTAGTAAGCTTGCTAAGAAAATCCCAACTTACATAGCCTTTGGAATCTCTTCTCCAGGAGATTGCAATTCTGCTAATGTAGCTCTGAAATCATTAATGTGTTCATCTAGACATCTTGGATTTGATAATTTCATGTTCACAAGTTTCATCATCAATACAATAGTATTTGCCATGGATGTAACATCACATCTCATGAGCCAACAGTGTGATGCGGCAGCTAAAAAGGCCAATGCAATTTTGGGCTGTATCAATAGAAGTATAGTGTCTAGATCAAGGGAAGTAATAGTGCCACTCTATTCTGCCTTGGTCAGACCTCACTTAGAATACTGTGTCCAGTTCTGGGCACCACAATTCAGAAAGGATATTGACAAATTGGAGCGTGTCCAGAGAAGGGCAACTAAAATGGTGAAAGGTCTGGAAACAATGCCTTATGAGGAGAGACTTAGGGAGCTGGGTATGTTTAGCCTGGAAAAAAGATGGTTTAGAGGCGATATGATAGCCCTGTTTAAAGTATTTGAAGAGATGTCACGCTGAGGATGGAGCAGGCTTGTTTTCTGCTGCTCCAGAGACTGGAACACGGAGCAATGGATGCAAGCTCCAGGAACAGAGATTCCACCTCAACATGAGGAGGAACTTTTTGACAGTAAGAGCTGTTCGGCAGTGGAACACACTCCCTCGGAGCGTGGTGGGGTCTCCTTCCTTGGAGGTCTTTAAACAGAGGCTGGATGGCCATCTGTCGGGGATGCTTTGATTGTGATTTCCTGCGTGGCAGGGGGGTTGGACTGGATGGCCCTCGTGGTCTCTTCCAACTCTGCAATTCTATGATTCTATGATTCTATGATTCTTATCTTTGATCGGAGCGTGGTGGGGTCTCCTTCCTTGGAGGTCTTTAAACAAAGGCTGGATGGCCATCTGTCGGGGATGCTTTGATCAAGATTTCCTGTGTGGCAGGGGGGTTGGACTGGATGGCCCTCGTGGTCTCTTCCAACTCTACAATTCTATGATTCTATGATTTCAGAAACGAATCCTTCATCAGTTGTTAAAATTATGAATGCTAATACTTTTTGATCATTCCTATCAAAATCATTCCTCTCTCTTCCCTGAGGAGGTCTGGGATTGTGTAAAACATCAATAAGTTCCATGGCCTTCAGATATGTTTCAAAAGAAAACACCCATTTTCTATAATTTGGACCACACAGTTTTTCCATGCTTAAAAAAGCAGAGAGGCTAGCTGTTTCAGCAGCCATAATTGCTTTATTGCTTTATGGCCTTTGTCTTCAAGCCAAGAGAGAGACCAAAAACAGCAACTCTGAGATGATCAGATAAAAAGAAAAATAAAACTTTTGCAAAAACAAAAATTAAATTGAGCTTTTAAGTCTTCAAACTGGGAACCAAAAGCCTTCCATGTAGGAGTAATGAGTCTAAAAAATAAAATTGTATTAAAAAATTCCAGGATCTAGTCCTTTTAAAAAGCAACAAAAATTATCTCCTTTAAAAAAGAAAGTTAAAAAATCATTCATTTACTTTTAACTTCATGCAGAGTGCACTTAAGAATGCTAAGACTGAAGCTCAATTAACATTTAAAAAGTGTATTCAGAGGTCTGAGATCACTCAGTTAAATTCGACTCATTACAAAACAAAGGAGTCAGTTTAAAATGCAAATCAAAGTTTACTGAAGGTATATCAATCTCAAGCTACATACTAAAACAAACTTTAAAAAGAGGTTCCTAACTAACTAATGATAGTTAGGGTAGGAAAAAACTCACCCAGCCTATGGTAGAAGGCTGCATGGTGAAACTCATTGCAGGGTTACAGGAAAGATGGTATAGCTTAAGATGGCTTTAGATGGAGAAAGAGATGGCTCCAGCCTCATGGAGACTCAAACTTAAAAAGAGAACTTACACAGAGCAATAAAATTTAAATTAGGTCATGTGTTGAATGACCCAGCACTCCAGTTGGCTGGAAGTGCCCAGTGAAATAAGAGAAAGGGAATTTTGGGAGAACAAATGCATGCAGGGAAAAACCCTAGACTTATCTAAGGATGTGAATGAGGTACACAAGATTGCTTTTACATTACACTGATTATTTCCCCACATACTACAAAAAGATATTCCACCTAAACATTAGGAAGAACTTCCTCACAGTAAGAGCTGTTCAATAGTTGAATGCGCTGCCTCGGAGTGTGGTGGAGTCTCCTTCTTTTGAGGTGCTTTCATTGGATATTCTTGCAGAGCAGGGGTTTGGACTAGATGGCCCTTATGGTCTCTATACGAAGGGGGAAGAAACGTTGTGTCCCACAGTGAGATCAAGTCACAGCAGTGGCAACTTGTCTTAACTGTGGGTTTTCCCCCAGCATCCCCCATAAGCTTCATGTACAAAGATGACAGCTGGTGTGGGGGTGGCAGGGTGGTGACAGTGGGGAGGACAAGGGAAGAGGGAGAGGATGGCAGCCATCCTCCTCCCTTCTTTGGTTTCTGCAGGGAGAAGAGATGGCAACAGCAGGGGAGGACTGGGGAAGGGGGAGAGGATGGCAGCTACTCTCCTCCCTTCCTTGATCTCTGTGGAGGGTGGCGGGACAGCAACGGCAGGGACTGGGAGAGGGGGAGAGGATGGCAGCCACCATCCTACCTCCCCCATCATCGCAGGAGAAATGGCAGCCACAGCAACAACATAGGTGTCAAACCGAGGAAAGGATAAGAAGTTGAGAGAGCCCTCCCTGCTCTCTTGGTCCCACGGGAAGTGGCAACAGTGGCCGGGGGGTTGGAATGACAGCCACCATCTCCCTTCCCCATTCCCAATTGCTGGGGGGGGGAGAAATGACCACTGCGGGAGCTTGCCCTATCAGCAAGCCCCTGCCCCTGCACTCATATGACCAATCAGCTTTGTGCTGCCTATCGTATCGGGAAGCAAATCAAAGTGAATCGCTTGTCCAATGAGCAGGAATGTGCACCCCCCCTCACAGTTTTTTAAAAACTTCTCAGAAAACCATGAAGTCTCCTAGCACACAGTATATTGCCATTCTCCCACCAAACACACACACATATTTTTGAATAAGGCAAATTGCTGCAGGTTGCCATTAAGACAACACGTTTTCTCCTCGAATTCTAGGAGGATATTTTTCACCAATTAAACAATCCCTATGATCCTAACTTTGGCCTGAACCATATGATTAGTCCTAGCTAGGGCAGAGTGGCTGACTCAATGGGTTTTGCCTATTTACTATCCAAAAGTTGGTTCAGTGGATCTCCTCTAGTTGAGATTAATCAATAGGCATTAGGCCTCTGACATCCAGTGGCTTTCCAGGGTTTCTGGGAGATTTCTTTCCTAGTCCTATCAAGAGACCCCTGGAATCTAATGGTGGCCTCTCCTTCAAGTATTAACCAGATCAACTGTTATTCACTTTTAAAGTAAGATCAAATTAAAGCAGTGGGGTATTTTTTTCTTTGTTGTGGTGTCTTTTCACATGTCTCCCCACCCCACCCCTCACCATAGGCCAAAGCATGGGAAAGTGTTTTTGTTTTGTTTTGTTTTGTTTTTGTTTTTGATTACAACTCTCAATACATACCTTATAACATTTCACAGTAGAAAACTGGGACACATGTGGCCAAGATGACAAAAGTTATTAACAAGGAAGAACAGGCAAACTAGGAGAGGCTGCAGCAAGTTTATTTTGCCTGAACCTACCGGGAAGGCCAATATCCCCCCAATCCTCTCCTCTCCTTCCTGCTAAGTTAATTGAGGGCTAACTACTTTTGCACTTTGAATTCAGTTTGCAGCAGCTGAAGTAAGCTGAAGACAAGGGAGGAAAGTGGGAGGAAGCAAGAGAAAATGAGACATTTTAAAAGCAGCTGGAAAAGTGGAACAGCAGAGGATTAATTGGGACTACCTATCCCTGCCAAACTGGGACAGTTACAGGATATGCTGGTGACAGGCTTGGGTTTATAGTCCCAAAAAATGACTTTTCTAAACTTCTCCAACTCTCTTACTTTGTATCCTTGACATCATTCACTTCAACAGATGGTTCAGGGCTTCCTAATCTTGGGAAAGGAACAAGTCAAAACCAAGCAGGAATGCCACAGTAATGGAAAGCATTGCTGATTCTGAAGGAATTATCTGCCTCCAAGAGATCTTTCGGCCTCTTCCTTCCCTAGATGTAGCCAAACTGTCAGTCTGTTTATGTTCCAGTGGTGATTTAATAGCCCTTCTCTGGGGGCAAGAGAACATGATAGGTTGTCCAAAGTCAACCAAACATGGAGAGGTTTGGGTTGAGGTTTTGGACATTTTTTTCCACTCTTAATCCAAAAGCTTTATAGCTTCAGCTATTAAATAAGCTCCAGCAATTTAATACATAAAGGAAACCAGCTGGTACAGACACAACGTGAGTCTAAGATAACAGTTCACTTCTGGCCAGTTTTTATTGGGATGAGTAGACAGTGGGGTATTTAAAGTCTTAAATTCATGTAGACAGAAGTAAATACACTTGACCCAAGGCACTCCTCTGAAAGGTCAGGTCAGGTCACCTTAATTATGTTATGACCCAATAAACACTAATGAAAGGTTTTACAAGTTTCCATTAAAAGGTCTTCTTGTCTACGATCATGTCTGGAACAGACCCTTGAGTCCTAAGAGCTGTTCAAATAATTCAAGGTCAAAGAAAACTAGGGATTTGAAAATCTGAAGATTGCTTAAAAGGTGCAGGATTCTTGGTCAACCCAGGCTCTAAGCAGAGAGAGATAATTTTTTTCCTCCTAGATGCATTCAGGCTTTTTGGTCATGTGTTTCTCTTGAAGAATCTCAGATGTCATTTACATTTCTTTTATGTCTTCAGCTATGGAGCTGTGTGTAAAAGTGACTTCACGGAATTGTTTATTCAGCTTTCGTGTGGTTTGGAGTGTGTATGTATTTCTAAAAAAAAATTTTTTTAAAAAATCACTATTAGAATGTTTATCTCCAATATCCTTAAAAGCGAAAAGAAATAGCTGTTAGACCTGTACTGAGCTTAAAAACTTTCATCTCAGAATCTGGGAGGGAAAACAACAGTGTTTCCAGAGCTGATCTCTATCGCAGCAGCAGGAAATACCCACTAGGAGAAGCAGTGCGGTGTAGTGATTAGAGTATTGGACTGGGCCTTGGCTTAAATACTTATAGCAAAGAAGAGCTGACTACCTCCCGAGACAGACTCTTTTAACATTATTTATCTATATGCCACCTTTTCCCCAATATGCAGTCCAAGACTGTGCATAACATATTAAAAATACAGCTAAATACAAAATGCAGAATACAGCTAAAATCCAATCGTAGTGGTTAAAAAAAGTTTTAAAACCAGTTGAATAAATATTCTACTAAAAAATAGCACTAATTTAAAGGCATTTAAAATACAATGAGGATTAAAGTGCAGCATCCCCATTAAAAGATACTTCTACAGCAATCAGTTAACAGCCAAAAGAGTATCTGAATAAAAAAGGTTTTTGATCACTGGCAGAACAAGATCAGAGAGGGAGACAGCATAGCTCCTGTGGGAGGGAGTTCCACTGCCTAGGAGCAGCCACCAAGAAGCCCTACTCACAGTGATTCTAGGCTGTATCAATAGGAGTATAATGTCAAGATCAGGGGAAGTAATAGTGCCACTCAGTTCTGCTTTGATCAGGCCTCACCTCACTTTAGGGTAGCCATAAATTGGAAATGACTTGAAGGCACACAATAGCAACAACAACAACAACCATGGTATTATCTCCCATGGATCATTTTGTACAATATCAGTAAGCCAAGCTTCCATCTCTGTACCCCAAGATAGTTGCCAAGGCCAAAATACTTTGCCAACTGAAATGGAGAACAAAATTGTCTCCCCCCCTTCCTTTCTGTGTAGTATAGGAAGCCTTGGGCTCATCTACATAGGCCAGAATACGTTGGCTCCCCGCTGGTGTATTCTGACTGAGGATCTGACCCATTGCTCCCCCATTACCTACACGGGACTGAATGAAGTCCAGACTGCCATGCTGGCCAGTCTCTGCAGCCACCGCCACCACCCATGCCATTCTCTCCATTGCCAGGTCACATACTGCAGGACTTCTTCCTGGCTACGGAAGAGCAAGGCAGACAGCTGCAGCAACCGGCCAGCATAGCAGTCTGGGCTCCTGCTCTCATGTGGGGCCTGACCCATTTTATTTTGGCTGGAACAGAATTTACCAGGTATTTTTTAAAATGGGGTAACAGGTCTTACCCTGTCTCCCTACCACTGCCGCCTCATCTTGGCTCTGTCTAGCCTCTTGGTGTCATGATAAGGACTGCCCGGGGGCAAAATGGGGCAAATGCCCTGCATTGTTTGGGCTGCAGGGCTCCAAGAAATGGGAAGAAGGGGTAAATTGCCCATCTAGACAAGCCCCTTGTTAATACCTGGGTTGTTGCATTTGGGACCAATTCTTGTTTCCAAACAATCTTCATGGGCAGCCCTCCATAGAGTATATCTCAGCAGTCTACCCATGATGTAACAAAGGTCCGTGTCAACTTGGCCAGATCTGCAATTCTGGGAGTTGTAGTCCAAAAAATAACTTTTCCAAGCTTTCATGCTTAGCATATAAAGGGATGGTTAAATTGCATGAGGATTAAAGCCTCCATGCACGGCTTTAACACTCAAGAACTACTTGTGAAACTCCCTTCTTAAAATCGTTTTGAATTTTCAGAGAATTGGGGCTGACTTCCCACGGTGCTCTTCTCTTGCCACCTACCCCAAAAATCAAAATAGTAGGTCACGAGTAAGTTGGAGCCAAAAGAAGAAGAAAAAAAATGAATAGTCATGAGCCAATTTCAATAGCAATCGGCTCATTACCACGCCAGCGGCTGATCAAACCAAATGCTCACAGTTCTCTCTCCAGCAAACTGAGGTGCTGTAGGCTGTGACCATCCGTCTGCCTGCAGGAAATAACTCACAGTTTTCACAGAATGAAAAGAATGAAAATAATAATATTTTTTAAAAGTTTGGGGTTGGCTCTCACTCCCACTCTGTGCCATTTTCTACCTGATGCAGAAAGCTCTCAGAGTAATTAAAATTTAAACATGGAGGGGGGAGGAAAAGCTGCCTCCGGAGTGTGAAATTGGGCCTAAATAAATACCTGATGAGGAGTGAGAGAGCCAGGATCTACGTACATTGCTAGAAATGACAGGTGTTGCTCCAAATGTCTCTCTCTCTATCCCTTTCCCCCCTTTTTACTGAAGATGAAAATAGGTTAGGAAGTATCTTTTACCTCATCAACCGCTGACCAACCATATGTGAGCTACAAACCTTGGGAGAGTTTTTTTGGATGACAATTCCCAGAATCCATCAGCCAGGATGATCAGCAGCCATGATGGCTGGAAGATTATGTGAGTTCTTGTCCAAAACAGTAACTTTCCTAAGTGGCTTTCCAATCTCTCTGACTCAAAATAGAACTAGCTAGGACAAGTGGCCCTCTCCTGACCTAGGATTGTTGCCATCTACCACCAAATTTTTGGAGATCCATTCAAATCGATATGCAATGTTTACCTATCATCACATTTCTCAGACTGCCCAATTGCCCAAATGTCCTGAACCAGAGTCCTCCAGTCTTCGGACATTATCAGACACACTAAATATGGTGTCATAACGATGCCACATAAACGTGAAACGGCTCACACGCCAGACAATGTCGCCCTTTCATGTTTATATACTGGCCAAAAACCATAATATTTTATTGATGGCTTAAGTCATCAATAGATCTTCCCTAGTGCTTTTGTGCCAGCATTGATGGTGTTTGAAACTTCGCACCATTGTACTCATATGAATGCAGCGTCAATGGATGATCTGGCAAGAGCACTTCTGGGTGAGATTGCAACATTCAGGTAGGTGAAACAGGGCACCTTTTTAGTTCCAGGAACGTTCGTGACAGGGACGGAACGAGGGATGTTTTGATGGCTTCTCCTATCAATAAAAAGCAGCGCTGGTGGAACTGCAGCAGAACGGGTGCATTACAAGTTGGGAATGACATCATCTATAAAAGGAGCCCTTTAGAGATCTCATGGCATCATTATAACACCATTTTTAGCACATCTGATAATCTCCTATGTGAGTGTAGATTTAAACTGTACAAATATGATGTAGAATCTTGGCAATAATTTTTAAATGCAAAATTACATGTCCTTTTTAAAAAAACAATCCACATTAATGCAGAAATAGAATGAAGGAGACACTCATGAGAATATGTACATAACTCACAGCAGCATTATGCTGAGTTTTAGCTGCATATCTGTCTTCAGCCACATTGCATTTGGACTCTTTCTCCACTCTTAGCAGATTATCAGACGCGTCAAAAATGGCATTATAACAACACCATGAGATCGCAAAAGACCTTAAATATCAGATAATGCCATACTCCATTGTTTCCCAAGCATTCTGCTGCTGTTCCAAGGCCGTTCTTTTTTATTGATGGGGAGAAGCCAGAAATTGATCTCCCATTCTGTTTCTGTTCCTGATTTGCCTGTGTGTGACAAAGTGCCTTTTTTTGATAGCAAGATTCCAGTGTCAGTGGGTGGTCTCGCCAGAACACTTCCAAGTGAGATCAGGACATCCAGGTAAGTTATCCTCCTTTTTCTACCCTCTCTGGGTTACTTGGGACCTTTAAAGTGTGTTTAGGTGCTCTGTGCAACTTTAAATTTCAACAGGGAGGAATGTTGGAAACTACACTTGGGCAGTAAAAATGAAATGCACAGATATAGGATGGGTGACACCTGGTGAAAGGGATCTAGGAGTCTTAGTGGATCACAAACTGAACATGAGTCAACAGTGTGATGTGGCAGCTAAAAAAGCCAATGTGATTCTAGGCTGCATCAATAGGAGTATAGTGTCTAGGTCAAGGGAAGGAATAGTGCAACTCTTCTCTGCTTTGGTCAGACCTCACCTGGAATACTGTGTCCAGTTCTGGGCACCATAATTCCAGATGGATATGGACAAGCTGGAACATGTCCAGAGGAGGGCGACCAAAATGGTGGGCGATCTGGAAGCCATGCCCTATGAGGAGTGGCTTAGGGAGCTGGGCATGTTTAGTCTGGAGAAGAGAAGGTTGAGAGGGAACATTATAGCCATGTTTAAATACTTGAAGGGATGTCATACTGAGGATAGAGCAAGCTTGTTTTCTGCTGCTCCAGAGACTAGGACACAGAGTAATGGGTTCAAACTACAGGAAAAGAGATTCCACCTAAACATTAGGAAGATCTTCCTGAAGTAAGAGCTGTTCGGAAGTGGAATACACTGCCTCGTAGTGTGGCGGAGTCTCCTTCTTTGGAGGTTTTTAAACAGAGGCTGGATGTCCATCTGTCGGGAATGCTTTGATTGTGTAATTCCTGCATGGCAGGGGGTTGGACTGGATGGCCCTTGTGGTCTCTTCCAACTCTACAATTCTATGATTTTGTTTTTATTTTTAAATTTCCCTCATGATGAAGTCTTGCAAGATTTCAAGCCCTGTTCACTTCCTCTTTATAAGAACGTTCTTTTGCCTGCATAGAAATGGTTTATTTTGTGCCAGCAAAAAAACATTTTAAAATGGGTCATCTGATAATCTCATATGTCCTCCTAATTCTAGAAACCTTCATGCTTTCTGTTTCTTTTTCCACTAGAAACAAATACAGAAGCTGCACAGTCTCTCCATTTAAATCCCAGTTTTCTTTCCAAGGCATTCAAGGCAATGCATACATCTCTCCTCCTCTCTGGCGTGTCCTCACAATGGCCTGTGATATTGGTCAGGGTGAGAGAATTGGCCCTGGATCATCCAGTGAATTTCATGGCTCAGCAGGGACTGGAACCTTGATCTTGCAAGTGCCTATCCAACACTCTTGCCTCTGCACCACCATACTCACCAGCTGTCCCAATTTCTCATGGATGGCCCCAATTAATCCGCCATTGTCCCACTTTTTCAGCTGCCTTTAAATTACGGTACCCAAGTTTCTTTCTTCTACTCCCACTTTCCTCCTTTTGTCATCAGCATACTTCAGTTGCTGCCAACTGAGTTTGAAGGGCAAAAGGAGTTTACACTTAGCAAGAAGAAGAAAAGCAGAAGCTTGCTGTGATAGTTTAGCCAGCCTCCTAGTGTGCACTCACACACATGCACATGCCTGAGAGGCAAGGCTTGCCAATGTTGTAACCCAGCTCAAGAGTTCCTCTGCCTAAGAGCTCTTTAAGCTAGCTCTTTGTTGAGACACAATCTTGGGGGATTCCTCTGCCTGGGAATTCCTCTAAATTGTACCCCCTAGAGGTATAGCTGCCACCACCCCTTGAATTCCACATCCCCTTACACACAGTCCAAGGGGAGACCGTGTGGTTTCTTCAGAACTCCCGGACACTTGCAGAAAATACCTTCCCTCTCCACTTCCCAAGGAGAGAATGTAGTATGTGGGGAAATAATCATTGTAATGTAAAAGCAATCTTGTGTACCTCATTCACATCCTAAGAAAAGTCTAGGTATTTCCCCTGCATGCTTCTGTTCTCCCAAATTCCCTTTCTCTTATTTTACTGGGCACTTCCAGCCAACTGGAGTGCTGGGTCATTCCACACATGACCTAATTTAAATTTGATTGCTCTGTGTAAATTCTCTTTTAAGTTAGAGTCTCCATGAGACTGTAGCCATCTTAAGCCTTATTATCTTTGTTTAGCCATCTTTCCTGCAACCATGCCATGATGTTCACCATGCAGCCTCTTACCGCTATAGGCTGGGTGAGTCTTTCTACCCTAAATCCTCTTAGTTAGTTAGGAACCTCTTTTTAAAGTTTGTTTTAGTATGTAGATTGAGATTGATATACCTTCAGTAAACTTTTGATTTGCATTTTAATCTGACTCCTTTGTTTTTTAATGAGTGTAATTCCATGGGTGATCAGAACAGAACACAGACCTCTCAATACACTTTTAAATGTTATTGAGCTTTGTCAGTCTGCATTCCTAAGTTGCACTCTGCATGAATTTAAAAGTAAATGATGTTTTTAAACTCTTTTTAAAGAAGATAATTTTGTTGCTTTTTAAAAGGACTAGATCCTGGAATTTTTAATACAACTTTATTTTTAGACTCATTACTTCCTACAGAGAAAGCAATGACTGAGCAAACAAAGTATGTGACGCATCAGCTTAAGAAAGATTAGAAAAGCTTATTTATTTCAAGCAAAGCTCAAACATGCAAATACACTCACTGAAAGCTCCTCCCTTCCAGGCATTCTCTTAGTGTTACAGATAGGATAAAGCATTCAGCCAAGCAAAAATAACATACACCCTGATGCAATTTCTAGCTAAAACATTTCCTAGTCTCCTCACTGATCCAGGAGTCAGTCTGTTGATTCAGAGGGGCAATGAGCCACATGTCTGGTCCCAGACCATGCCCGCACAGCCTTCCACTGGCCAACATGAGGTTCTTTGTCTCAGGATGTCCCTTGGTTCTTCTTTGCCTAAGATGTGATATGCTCGTCTCAGGATGCCATTCTGCTCTCTGTCCTCTTGGTCTCCAAGGCCAAGTGTTATTACCTTTTGAAATTGCCACTCTGGAAGTCCTAATTGGTCAATTCTGTCTGTTGTGCTCTGTGGCATCATGATGACACTGCCCCCAGAGGTGTAGCCTTGTAAAGTTCCTAGTTAAATCTGCATTAACCTGATTGCTAAATGGGAGATGCAGTCCACCAATTATTACACTTGCCTTCCCAATAGGCACAGGGGTTGTCCACATGGTGAAAATATTCCTCACAGAATTTGCTCAGAAAACGAGCTGCCTTAATGGGATCCCACATTGTCTCATCATATTGTGAAGGAGGGGGGCAAAAGGGGGGGAAGTATGTGAGAAACGCATTTGTGGTGTTTCCCAACTTTTTAAAAAATCTCCAGTGATATGCACATTTTTGCTTGTTAAGATAAGCAATTTGACATGAATAGCTTCCCTGTGCAGGATACAGTGCAAACCTGATCGGCTGGATGAGCACAGGGGGAGGGGCTTGTTTACAGGGCAAGCACCCACCACCGCCATGTTGGATTTTTCACTTTAGCGAGTGATTGCTAAGGCGATAAAACAGAGGTTTATACTATCTTTTTTTCTCTCTTTCTTTTTGGGAAAGGTGGAATATCACTTGTGTACACCATAGAAACTGTTTTTTAAAAAAAGTTCAGTGGCGGCAGATTTAAAAAACTGGAGTAATCCACTTGTGGCTGCCATCTCAGCTACAGGCATGTGAGGTTTATGAGGGCTGTAAAACCATTAAGACAGGTCGCAGCTGCTGCAGTTTGCTATTACTGTGGAGCAGTCTGTTGTTTTGTTTTGTTTTTTCCTTCAGGTGGATAAGCCCTCAGATAAAAGCAAACTAATGTAGCCTCTCCCAGCTTGTGTGTTCCTCCTCATTAACACTTTTTGCCATCTTGACCACACCCTGATGTTGCTTGGCTACATGTTTCCCAGTTTTCTTTTGTGAAATGTTGGAGGGTATGCACAGCACTTATTCTTAGCAGCTGTGCAACAGTGACTGGCCCAGTGTCCGCCAGTGAATTTGATGGCTTAGTACCACTTTGCCATTATGAGCTCTCATGCTGAAATCAGGGTGTCTGCATGATGCCCCGAGATGAAATGAGTGATGGGTATCTCTGTAGGTTATACAGATAAGACTCTGGCAGGTGAGGTAATGGCTTTAGATGACCTCATAGGATATTGGAAGCAAGAAAGGCAGAAAATTTTGGTCTTTTTTTCCCCATTTAAATCAGGCTTAAGCACAGCAATATGTCCCTTGAGGATACTTTTAGAATTCACCCAAATCCTTTAGAATTTAACTGATCTGATTCTCAATGTTTGGGACTCTAAATGTTTCCTCAATAGAACTTGGGGGTCTTCTGTGCATATCTCCACCCCAACATACAAAATACTAAGTATGTAAAGAATACTTATGGGTTTTCTCTGCCTCAATGAGAAAATGGTCAACTACCATGAGATTTTTGAGGCTTTGGGCCTTCTTTCTTTTTGCAAAAATTTGTTTGCACAAAGAAATTTGAGAATGTGTAGGGGTGGAATAACCTGTACCCCTTTCTTGTATGCAAAAAATTGTTGGTTTTGGCACAAAATCCAAGTTTCTTTTTAAAATGAATTTTTCACAGAGATGACACAAAATGTTAAAATTCATGAAAAATGCAGCAAAACTCTTGTAATCTCCTATTTGCCCTTCTCTGAACCTGCTCCAACTTGTCTATATTCATCTTAAAACGAGGCACCCTGAGTTGAATGAGCTATTCCATATGAATACCATCCAATGTCTTAATCATAGCCAGCCCCTGCAAACACTCATGACCTATTTCCCCTCTAGGGCCTATCAAAGGAAACAAGTTCCCTCTTTATGCCGACCTTCAGCAAGTCAGTTTCACTGACTGAGCATCAGCTCACTCAGCTGTAAAATGGGTATAATAATACCTGTCTACATCACAGGAATGCTTAGCCGATTAAGGGCATTAGAGCGACCCATCAGGAGGTCTGCATATTGTTCAGTCACACGTGCATCTGTGTAGGCCTACCTTTCCGCTTGTGCACATATATGTATGGAAAACAGGCCCTCGCATCTCTGACGGGATTAAGAGCTTATTAACACTAATAGAAAACAGACAGTGCACTTAAATTTCCTGAGCAGTGTTGCTTAAGAAAGCTCAGCGGTTTCCCCAGCACGCCTTTCGACTCCTCCAAATTGTTTCATATTAGGCTAATATATTCAGAAATAGAACTCGGATTCTTTACGCTGGAGCAACCTGGCTTTGAAAAACCTGCCTGCATGAGAAATTACTGCAAACACAAAGCCTCTTGCTTCCAAGAGAGAGGAAAAGAGGTGGTGCAAGAGACGTGAGGGAAGAGAATAGCAGCTTCCATTGTTGACTTGGCTTCTTGTATGTTGCACCTTGACCTTAGTTCCCACCACATACCATGTGATCACCTCACTTGGATGTTATTTATCACAGGCTGCATGTGCTTCAACTCACAAAAAAGGAAATATTAACAAATATTTGGTGAAGTTTGATGAACATTTCCAATCTGGCATCATCATTATCAACATCATCACTGGTATTCAAAGCAGCTTACAACAGTTAAAACAGATATAACTAAAAATGTACACTATACAAAAGTTAAAAAGCAATTAACCTACCAGATAATTCAAATTAAAACCAGTTAAAATTATAGACCTTTTAAAAACCACAACCACAACCAAGAAATAAAACTCCAGCACATGATACAAGACCATTTTCCCCTTTAAAAATTTCATTTTCAAAGGCCTGCTGGAATAAAAAAAGTTCTTTTCCTGACTGTGGAAAGACAGCAAGGAAGAGGCCAGTCTAACCACTCTGAGAAGGGAGTTCTAGAAACTGGGAGCACCCATGGAGAAAGCCCTCTCTTGTGTTCCCCCCAGGTATAGCTGTGAGGGTGGTGGGAAAGTAAGAAGGGCCTCCCCAGAAGGTCTCAAAACATGGCAAGTTCATATGGGAGGAAACCATCCTTCAAATAAACCAGACCTGAGTCATAAAGGCAAAACTCCAAATGTGTCAACTTTAAATTGGGGGTGACACTTTGGGTTTCAAAAGCAGGCACACTGGTTCCCTGACTACTGGCCTTTTTTTTTTTTTTTTTTTTTAGCCTATTTTGATTTTGACTGGTATCTAAGAAGAACGTAACAATCCATTATTGTCACATGTTAGGGACTATTAATTTATTTACTTGTTTATTTCATTTACATCTTGCCTTTCTTCCGGCATGAGACCCAAGGTGGCTTGCACAAAAAAAAAAAATTAAAACAAGACAGAGCAAAAAAACCTGAAGGTTAAAACAAGCTAGTGCTACAAAGCTAAACACAATTGAACAGAAAGGTAAAAAACAATTAATTAGTTTTTTAAAGGTTAAAATGATTTTAAAACATAACATAGGTAAAAATACAGTGCATACGCAAATCCATAAAAGAGACTCCCTACAACTAATTAATTATCAAATGTCTATTTCAATAAATAAAGGGGGGGCTTTATCTGCCAGCAAAAGGAGAGTGGAAAGGGGGCTAGCCTGATTTTCCATGGAAAAGAATTCCACAGCCTGGGAATAGCCACTGAGAAGGCCCTCTCCCATGTCCTCATCAGACGAGGCTGTGATACTTAAGGATCCTTAGACTTGGGTAGATCGACATGGGTCACACAAGGATAGTCCAAAAACAGCACTCCTAGCTTACCTATGCATAGGTATACAGTTCCCCTATGCACAGTTTACCTCCCAGTATATTGAGAGTGTCAGCCTAAACCAGGGGTGGCCAACTGCACCATTAAACCCACACATACACACACCTACCTGGTGGGCTGCACCAGCACATTTCAGCACCCCCAAAGTGACACAATGTCACTTCTGACCACCTTTATACCTGATTTTCAGCTGCTGGGATGGGAGGGGAAGGTTTTTGTGGCTCTGGGCTGTTAGGGGGAACAAACCACCACATTTGCAGGTGGTTGTGGCAACTTTGGGGCAATTTTCAGGAAGATCACCCAGAATCTCACCTGAAAAAAAAATTGTGGTCTGGGTGCTCTAAGGAACTTCTGAACAGCTTCAGGGGCCATACTTAGAGGGTCCCAAGGGCAGCATGTGGCCCATAGGCCACACTTTACCCACCCCTGGCCTAAGCCCAACATTGTGTTTATGTCCAACTGCTAGAATATCACAACTTCTTTATCCCTTCCCTCCAACTTCCCTGTCTGACTTGCCTCACAAAAACACATTCAGGGGTGAGTTTCCACTCTCTGGAGCCTATTTTAGGACATGTGTGGGGCTACAGGTGTTAAGGGGGTCATCTGCTTACCTGTTCTACTGAAAGAAACCATTGTGTCAGCACCATATTGGATTCAGACCATCATTTAACTTTGGAAGGTTCAAGGGGGAACCAAGATGCAAACCATTCAGGTAGGGAAGAAGTCAGTTGCTGTGCTCCCTAACGAAACAAGTTCTTCTTCTTTACCCCTTCCTTTTTAAGGAGATTGTCAGACATGGCAAATGTGGCATGAGTACAACATCAGGATGCCATAAAAGGGCTATCCTAAGGCACAACGTCGTTCCCTCGCATTCTGCTCCTGTGAAAAAGGTGTTCTTTCTCATTAGTGGGCCAAAGCTGCCAATTGATCTCCTGTGGTGTTTTTCCTCTCAGTATTGTTTGTATGCAAAACCACATCCTGTTCTGCTGCTGTGATTTCAGCATCAATGGACAGTCCCTGCCAGAACACTTCCAGGTGAGAATGTGAAAACTAGGTACAGGGCGCTCTTTTTATGAACGTCCCCATTTTGCTGGCAAGTTTTTAACTGTGTTTCAGTGCTTGTGTGTTCATTTGTTTGCTAATGTAGGTGTTTTTAAACTTTTAAGTGTGCTCACGTCTTCTCATGAGAACTGCTTAAGTCTCGCCTGTGCAAAATTGTGGAAGTAAGCAGCAAGAGTGGTCATGTTGCTGAAATTCTGGGGTGGCTCTTTCTCGTAATTACAGCAGTATGTGATAAGAAGTGTTATTATGCCAGGATACTTACACTGTAAGATATAGTGGGGGGGGGAAATGTTTTTAGAAGCTCATCTGATAATCTCCTAAGTGTTCCCCATGTCAGTGGTGCAGTGGATCCACTCCTGCCTTTATTTCAGGCATCAAAGGAGCTCTCTGAGGTGCTGAATCCTATCTCCTGACTAATTTCAGCACTTTGGGTAGCTCCTTGACAATCTTGAATAAAACCAAGAGGAGATCCATTGGACCATTGGCATGGAAGTCACTGGCCAGCTCTGGTAGCAACAGCACAGTAGGCCTTTTCTTAAAAACACACACACACAACAAAAACAACAATAGCATGAACAAAAACAACCAGTTTCAGCCTGCTGGTGACAAGTGGCAGACATGTCAGTGGATGGATGTGCAGGTCCTATTTTTATTTCTCAAGGAAAAACAAATTTGAGGCCAAAACTAAAGAAATTATAGCACTAATATTCTACTTTAACTGCCATGGTTCCATCCTATGGAATCCTGGGATTGAGAGTTTAGGGAGGAACCTTTAGAATTTTCAACCGGAGCACTCCAGTGCCTCACAAAACTACAAACCCCAAGAGCCCATATGATGGAACCATGGTAGTTAAAGTAGAATAATAGTGCTATAATTTTATAGTGTGAATGGGCCCTGGTCTTGTCTTCAGAGAAGAACAGCTACATCCGGCCAGTAGTTAGAAGCACTGCATGTTGTTAGAAACAAGACATGTTGTGTGCCTTCAAGTTGTTTCTGACTTATATGGCAATCCTAAGGCAAACCTATCATGGGGTTTTCGTGGCAGGGTTTATTCACAGGGCTTTTGCTATTGCCTTTCTCTGAGGCTGAGAGAATGTGATTTGCTCAAGGTCACCCAATGGATTTCCATGGCTGAGCAAGGAGTCACACCCTGTTCTCCAGAGATGTAGTCCAGTGCTCAAAACACTACACCATCATGGATGCCAAAGGAGACATATACAAGTGAAAACTGCTGTAATATCATGAAGTGTGTCTAAAAACAACTTCTTGTTATTGTTGTTCACCTGAATCCAAATGTTAATTCCTACTACAGCAGACCCTATGAATCAATCACCTAATGGGAATTAAATATCATTGGTTCAATGAATCTACTCTAGTTAAGACTAACAATAGGGTTCAGATGAAGGGGGGATGAGGAGGAGGTTACAAGAACCATCTATTTAATAGGAAACTTGTCCTATCTTTGCCACTTTTCTCCCCTACAAATATATTTTTTTCACTATACCCCAAAGCCCATTTCCAACATGTGAAATACAGGTGTGTGTGTGTGTGTGTGTGTGTGTGTCCCTGTATCCACAGGACCAATATCCATGGTTTCACTTATCCATGGCTGAAAAAATAGGGACACATACCATAGAGTTGTGATGGAAAATGCCTAGAGAGGTGTCTTCTCTAGGAATCACTAGGTCCTCCAAGACAGCTCTATGGTATGTTTGTACCAGAAGTCCTTTATTTTAATATGGCTTGCTCTTATCCATGGTTTCACTTATAAATGGTAAGTCCAAGAACTTATCCCCCATGGATACAGGGGGTGCCTGTACATCAAGTAGAAGAGCTCTGACAGGGGACTTTATCAGATGTGGCAAATATGGTGTCATAAGAACGCCTCATGATCATGAAAGGGCATGTATACCAGATGGCATTGTCCTTTTGTGAGCATATCTCATTAAAAAGCTGTCCTATTTTATTGATGGGCCAAGCCGTCAATAGATATCCCATTCCACTTTGTTGCCGGCATTGCCAGAGCTTGAATCCTCACGCCATTGTACTCATGTGAATGCTGCGTCAATGACAGAACACTTCCAGGTGAGATTGTGACAGCCAGGTAGGGGATGATGTTTTTATGATCCTATCCCCCCCCCCATGTACTTGCAACTTTTAAAGTGTATTTTTGTGCTTTGCTGTACTTTTTGTATCTTGATTTTGCTTTTATTTTAGCATCTTCTCGCAAGAATCGGTGAGATTTGGAACCCGGAAGTAAACAGAGCTCCATTTGTGCTCCATTACTGCCAGGGAAGCCTCATTGATGCTGGAAAAGATAGGTCTGATAGGGAGGGTTCTTTTGCCCGCATAAAAATGCTACAATTTATGCTGGCAAAAGAACATTAACGGGGGGGGGGGTTGATAAAGTCCAGGATCAAACATCCAATATTTTCTCAAGTATAATTTTTAAACTTTTTTTCAAAAATGATTTTGTTACAGGGCTTTCCTCCAGGTATCAGAGGAACCCCCAGGTATGTGTCTGGTTCCTCACTCATCCCTAACCCAATCAATCTTATTGATAAGCTGGTCTGATTTGCCTTGTGCATGCCATCACTTTCAGCAAGTGAGGGCAATTTCAGCAGGATGAACAAACAATGTTGCAAGGAACACTGAAAAATCACTAATAAAGGAGGTTTTATGGGGGACATTATTTTTTTTTTTAAAAAAAAACATATTTGTGAATTGTTGTAGGTCATCTCAACAGCTCTGTAGAGGAGCCAGACATCTGTCAGTGAAAAGGGCCAGGTTGAATAGTCGGCCCTAAAGAGCGTTGATCTTTACACGTTGGAAGATAATTGTCTCACGGCTCTTTCACAAACTAAGGTGCAACCCTTTCTAGAGAAAGATGTGTCACAATGGGGTGGGGGAGAGAAGCAGCAGGGTCAATAGCCCATCCTCAAGGTCAGGAGCCTACAAACACCTGCTTCTTCTCCCATATAACACCTGCTCGGAGAGACAACAAAACAGGTAGGCCTCTCTCCCCCCCCTTTCTTTTTTGACCCAAACCACAGTCACAACCTCATTTACCATTTCACGAAAGGCAATGAAAGGAAGGGAAAGGGATGGGCTTTGTCCCCCAAAGGTCAAGTTTCTTTCTGTCCCCCTCCCCAACATTGTACTTCTGAAAGGACTAATTGGGACCTTCAAGAAGCCCAGGTGTCCCTTCACTGTTTGCACTCTGGCGCTAATTGAAAAGCTGGCAAAACAATGCCAAGAGGAAAGCAGGGCCCTAACAGAAGCAGCCAATTGCTTTCCCTCCTCTGCCTCCTTTTTTACATCTTTCCATTGTGCCGCTTTCAACCAAACAAATAAAACCGTGTTGAGAGCAACAGACTTTCCTTCTTTTTCTCACTGCCTCCCCCCACTCCCAAATATGCCGTTTAACATGCATTATAATAAAACAACCTTTTCCAACCTGATGGGTGGGGTTATAACTCCCATCCTCCCCATCTGTGTTCCCTCCCCCCAGGCTGGAGGTGAGCAGATATGTAGCCACACTCATCTGAGGCACTACACAGTGTGTGAAAGTCCCATTTTATTTTATTTTTTAATAGAGAGAGAGAGAATCCCACTTTAGCTTCAGTGCCCTACTTGGCAGCAACATAGACCCCCATCACTTTGGACAGCTGACTAGCTTTTAAGGTGGGCTTCAGGGTAATTTGTGGTTGTGGCAATAGTACCATGGTTGAAAATGAGAATGTGAAGCAGTTATGGTGTCCTAAGCTTAACTTAGGACATCAACATTGACTAACAGGATGTCAACCATTCTTTCCATCCATACCTAGAAGATGTCTGGGTTCCTATGTCGGATTTATGTAGTACTGATTGCGCTCTGGATTTTAGTTCAGACTCTCTTCAAGGTGCTTAACTCTACTCCCCAAATTGTATCCACATCTTGGTAGCTCCTTTAGTGTTGTTGTTGTTGTTGTTGTTGTTGTTGTTGTTGTTGTGTGCCTTCAAGTCATTTCTGACTTATGGTGGTCCTAAGACAAACTTATCATGGGGTTTTCTTGGCAAGATTTGTTCAGAGGGGATTTCCCATGCCTCTGAGGCTGAGAGAGTATGACTGCCCAAGGTCATCCAGTGGGCTTCTATGGCCAAGCAGACCCTGTTCTCCAGAGTTGTCGTCCAGTGCTCAAACCACTACACCACACTGGCTCTCAGCTCCTTTATAGCTCACACTAAAACCCAGAGCAATCACTCCAGTATGGTAGTAGAGCACTATCCACTACAGATCTGTGGCCAATGCAGGATTTGAACCCCCGGTCTTGGCTTGATCAGCATCACACTCTGACAAACTGCCAGTCCACTCAACCAATTGAACTGGCTGGCCAAATATCACTGTGGCAGGATTGCCATGTTGCTGGCAAATAAGCAGTGCCTTTAATGGGAAGCAGTTAAGCCTCATCACTGCTGTTTCCATCTCAGCATGTTCCTTTGATGAAGGTGTTTGATGGGTCTTGGCATCTGAGATGCTCAGAAGAAGACACCATTGAGGCTGCCCTCCACTTTGGTCCCTGGAACAGCAAGGAACACCTGCCACTCGGGCCTGGCCTGCCTGGTTACGTTCAAGGCACATCAACTCTTTGCATAATGCTATGCTAACTGTCCCAGACAGAGGAAGGCAGAGGAAGATTTAAGGCCATTTACAATTGGGAGTGACAGCCTGGTTTCAGTACAAGAAGGAGAGCTGAGTAAAAGCAGGACCACTTCTGTGTCCCAAAGAGAAAGGAATCCTTGGAAACAAGGGGATACTTTATCAAAAGAAGCAAGACCTTTTGCAACACAGCTTCTTGGGTTTTGCAGGTTGTTGTCGCCTTTGTGTCCATGTTTCTTCTCACTGCATCCCTAACCATGTTGGGGGGGGCAGGGGATCAGACAAAAAAGAGGGGTGAACAGATCCTTTTTTGCAGTGGGTAGAGGAGACTCCTCATGGAAATCTGAGCGAATGGGGTCCATTTGGTGGAGAGAGGAGGAACTGGAGGAAATGCAGCAGGGGGCAATATTTGTTGTTGTGAAGTCAAAGGCTTTCATGGCTGGCATCCATAGATTTTCCTTGGGTTTTTTCCGGGCTGTGAGGCCATGTTCTGGAAGAGTTTACTTCTGATGTTTTGCCTGTATCTGTGGCAGGCATCTTCAGAGAATGGATGGGTAGGAGTGGCGGGGGGGTATATCCTGTGAACCTCTGTTGGGAAGTATATGTAAATTTGTGTATTTGAATGGTTAGTTTCTGGGTATAGAAATGCAAGGAGGATTAGTGTCTGTTTGGCTAATGATTGGTAGATGGCCCATTATCTGCTGGAAATCCTCCTGTCCCTGGGTGGAATTCCTTTGTCAGTGCTGAGTTTTGATTCTATTGTTTTTCAAAACTGGGAGCCAGATTTTGTTTACTTTGAGGGTTTCTTCTTTCCTGTTGAAGTTGTCCAGGTGTTTGCGGATTTCAATAGCTTCTCTGTGCATTCTGACCTGATAGTTGTTGGCCTGGTCCAGAATTTCTGTGTTTTTAAATAGCATTTTATGTCCAGGTTGGTTTATAACATGTTCTGCTACTGCTGAATTTTCTGGCTGGCCCAGTCTGCAGTGTCTCTCATGTTCCCTGATTCGTGTTTGCACACTGCGTTTCGTGGTCCTATGTAAACTTGTCCACAGCTGCATGGTATGCGGTGAACTCCTGCAGCTGTGAGAGGGTCTCTTTTGTCCTCCACTGAGCATAGCATTTCTTGGATTTTCTTGGTTGTTCTATAGATTGTTTGGAGGTTGTGTTTCCTTATCAGTTTCCCTATTCTGTTTATGACTCCTTTGATGTATGGAAAAATACCTTGGCTTTGGGTGGCTGTTTTTCTTCTTCATTCCTGTGTTTTTTTCTGGGTCAGGCTGCTCTTGTGATGTCTGATCTGGAGTAACCATTAGCCTGTAGGGCCCAGTTTAGGTGCCTCAGTTTGTCTTCCAGGTAGTGGGGTTCGCAGATCCTTTTTGCATGGTCTACCAATGTTTTTATTGTGCTTCTTTTTTGTCCTGGGTGATGGTTGGAATTCTTGTGTAGGTATCTGTCTGGGGGGGGGGGTTCTGTATACCTTTCTGTATACCTTGTGGCCTAACCATTGGTTTGGTTTGCGGATGACTAAGACATCCAAGAATGGCAGTGTTCCTTTTCTTTTTCCATCGTGAATTGGATATTTGGGTGGAATAATAGTACTTTAACAATGTAATGTGATAAGGCGCTAAGAGGAAAAAGATTATCAGACATAGCAAAAACTGTGTCAGAAGATCACGATGAGAACAGGAAGGGGCAAGATTATCAGATGACATCATCCTTCAGCATCTTGTGGGCATAGCTCGGCCGTGGGTATGGCATCCCTTTGTACTGGCAGCTTGTCCCCGTCAATGAATAAGGGAAGCCTCATCTGCTGCAGTGCTACGCCCCAGGAACACCTGAGGGCACGGGCATCTGATAATGTCACCTTTCAGTTCTTGCGATCTTCTGACGCAGTTGGTTTTTTGCTGAATTTCCCCACATCTGATAATTTCCTTATAAGGTCACCACTGGAAAAAAAAGGATATTTTAGGACACACAAGTAGCTGCTTCAGGATAAATCAGTTCCTTCAGTCCTTCCAACTCGATATCATCCCCATGGAGTGGCAGCAACTCTGTAAGGAAGGTGGAACCACAGATGGGTCCCATTCACAGCAAGAGAGAATAGACAGAGTCATTTCAATTTTGGTTGGCTGAAGATGGTCGAATCCTAGACCTCCAGACTGTGGAGAGCTAATCGCACACCACTTCCTGTCCTGTGAGCCACTTGGATGTTGAATGGACTGAACCAAGAAAGGGCAAACCTGCTCTTATTGCAAAACAAACTTCAGGCAAGCAGCTGGTTTGTATTAACAATGGCAGATTCAAGAGAGGCGAGGCAGGGAGGCATGGCCCACTGGTCTGCTCCCAGTCATCTCCCCAGCCCACTCCTTTGCCCTTTCACACTGGAAAGTATGCACCGACTGCTTTTGTACAGACTCCACTCCAGTCTCTCCCAGGTGTCTCCATTTTACACACAGACTGGCAGATCAAGTCTCCTCTGACATGTCTCAGCTGGCCCGCCTCACCAGACATGCAGATCAATTAACAAAGGAATTTTAAAAAAAAAATCCTCCTCTTCCCAGCTCTGCTCAAAGTCACTTCAGCCTGCTGTGTATTCTCTTTGTCCAAGACTTACTTCTGAACTGATTGTGCTCCATATTCTGGCTTAATTTATACAGCATAATATAGCTGTAAAAAAAATAAAAGAATGACATGGCAAAACAGATCCCTCATGGGAACAAAAGAAGCTGCCTCGTACTTATCCATTTATTCCTTTTGCTTAGTTTTCTCTAAACTGATTGGCAGCAGCTCTCCAAGCTTTCAGAATGAAGTGTTTTCCGAACCCTCACTAGAAATTATGGAATCATAGAGTTGGAAAGTACACCCTATGGGGTTATTTAGTCCCACCCCCTGCCATGCCATGCAAGAAATACACACACTCCAATATTTCACAGATGAAAACTGGTACACATGTGGCCAAGCAACATCAGAGTGTGGTCAACAGAATGAAAATTATTAATGTGGAAGGACATACAAGCTAGCAGATGCTGCCACAGTTTGCTTTTGCCTAAGCCTACTAGAACAAAGGACAATATTTCATCCCTCCTCTCCTGCTCCCCCCCCAGTGGATTAACTGAAGGCAAACTTCTTTTGCAATCTGAACTCCATAGGTTTTCTGTGGTTTTTTCCAGGCTGTGAGGCCATGTTCTGGAAGAGTTTATTCCTGATGTTTTGCCTGTATCTGTGGCTGGCATCTTCAGAGAATCTTCAGAATTTCTCTGAAGATGCCAGCCACAGATGCAGGCGAAATGTCAGGAATAAACTCTTCCAGAACATGGCCTCATAGCCTGGGAAAAAACCACAGAAAACCCATGGATGCCAGCCGTGAAAGCCTTCGACTTCACAAATCTGAATGCCGTTTGCAGCAATTGAAGTACGCTGGAGACCAAGGGGGAAAGTAGAAGAAGGGGGGATTTAGGACATTTTAAAAGCAGCTGAGAAAGAGGGATGACAGAGGATTAATTGGGACTGTCCCTGCCAAATCAGGATAGTTGCAGGGTATGCACAACTAAAGCTCTCCAGAGAGATGGCCATCCAGCATTTGCTTGAAGACCTCCAAAGAAGGAGAGCCCATCAACCTCCAAGGCAGTCTATCCCAGTGTTGAACAGCTCTGACCAACAGAAAGGTCTTTATAACATTTAGGTGAAATCTCTTTTCCCAAAATTTGAATCTATTCATTCATGGCCTATAGCCCTTGTTACACTATACAGTGGCCCCTCAGTATCTGCTGGGATTTTGTTCCAGGACCACCACCACCACCATGGATATCAACATCATAGAATCATAGAATTGGAAGAGCCCACAAGGGCCATCTAGTCCAACCCTCTGCCCTGAAGTAATACCCAGTCAAAGCACTCCCGACAGATGGCCATCCACCCTCTGTTTAAAAATCTCCAAAGAAGGAGACTCCACCACACTCCCAGGCAGTGCATTCTACTGCTGAACAGCTCTTACTGTCAGGAAGTTCTTCCTAACAGATTTTCCTTGGGTTTTTTCCAGGCTGTGGGGCCGTGTTCTGGAATAGTTTCTTTCTAACATTTCACCTGCATCTGTGGCTGGCATCTTCAGAGAATGGTTGGGTAGGAGTGTGTGTGGCATTTAACTATTGTGAACCCCTGTTGGGGAGTATATGTAAATTTGTGTATTTCAATGGTTAGTTTCTGGGTATAGAAATGCAAGGAGAACTAGTGTCTGTTTGGGTAATGGTTGGTTGATGGCCCATTAACTGCTGGAAGTCCCCCTGATCCCTGGGAGGAAATCCTTTGTCAGTTGATTCTATTGTTTTTCAAAACTGATTCCATTGTTTTTCAAAACTGGAAGCCAGATTTTGTTTACTTTTAGGGTTCTTCTTTCCTGTTGAAGTTCCTGTTGAAGTCAGAAAGAAACTCTTCCAGAACACAGCCTCACAGCCCAGAAAAAAAAAACACAAGGAAAATCTATGGATGCAGGCCGTGAAAGCCTTCAACTTCACAGTTCTTCCTAATGTTTAGGTAGAATCTCTTTTCCTGTAGTTTGAGTTCATTGTTCCATGTCCTAGTCTCTGGAATAGCAGAAAATAAGCTTGCTCCATCCTCAATATGACATCCCTACAAATATTTAAATGTAGCTATCATGTCACCTCTTAACCTTCTCTTCCCCAGGCTAAACATACCCAGGTCCCTAAGCCGCTCCTCATAGGGCATGGCTTCAAGACGTCCACCATTTTGGTTGCCCTCCTCTGGACATGTTTCAGCTTGTCAATATCCTTCTTGAACTCTGGTCCCCAGAACTGGACACAGTATTCCAGGTGAGGTCTGACTAAAGCAGAATAGAGTGGCAAAACATGGATGTTCAAGTACCATTGTATACTTTGGCATAGTAAAATGGTGTCTCTTAAATAAAATGGCAAACGGCAAGGTTTGCTTTTTGGAATCCCCCCCCAAAAAATATTTTTGAGCCATGGTTTGTTTAATCTGAAACCTGTGGGCTGACAAGTTAACTGTTCAATGGATTTGTAATTGGTTGACCGGCCGAACCCAAAGGGTGCTCAGCAGTGGCTCCTCTTCGTCTTGGAAAGATGTGACCAGTGGGGTGCCACACGGTTCTGTCCTGGGCCCAGTGCTATTCAACATCTTTATCAATGACTTGGATGAGGGAATTAGGGGCATACTTATCAAATTTGCAGATGACACCAAATTAGGAGGAGTAGCTAATACCCTAGAGGACAGGATCAAAATTCAGAATGACCTGGATAGACTGGAGAGCTGGGCCAAAGCTAACAAAATGAAATTCAATACGGAGAAATGTAAAGTACTGCATTTAGGGCGGAAAAATGAAATGCATAAATATAGGATGGGAGAGACCTGGCTGAATGAGACCACGTGCGAAAGGGATCTAGGAGTCCTAGTAGACCACAAGTTGAACATGAGCCAACAGTGCGATGCGGCAGCTAAAAAGGCCAATGCGATTTTGGGCTGCATCAATAGAAGTATAGTGTCTAGATCAAGGGAAGTAATCGTGCCACTCTATTCTGCCTTGGTCAGACCTCACTTAGAATACTGTGTCCAGTTCTGGACACCACAATTTAAAAAGGATATTGACAAATTGGAGCGTGTCCAGAGAAGGGCAACTAAAATGGTGAAAGGTCTGGAAACGATGCCTTATGAGGAGAGACTTAGGGAGCTTGGTATGTTTAGCCTGGAAAAAAGACGGTTAAGAGGCGATATGATAGCCCTGTTTAAGTATTTGAAGGGATGTCACGCTGAGGATGGAGCAGGCTTGTGTTCTGCTGCTCCAGAGACTGGAACACGGAGCAATGGGTGCAAGCTCCAGGAACAGAGATTCCACCTCAACATGAGGAGGAACTTTTTGACAGTAAGAGCTGTTCGGCAGTGGAACGCACTCCCTCGGAGTGTGGTGGGGTCTCCTTCCTTGGAGGTCTTTAAACAGAGGCTGGATGGCCATCTGTCGGGGATGCTTTGATCGTGATTTCCTGCATGGCAGGGGGTTGGACTGGATGGCCCTCGTGGTCTCTTCCAACTCTGCAATTCTATGATTCTCTGACTGTACAGTTATAGTGCTATATGGTGTTAATCACCACAGCTGCATCCTATAGAATCTTGGAATATGCAGTTTAGGGCAGGTAATTAGGCAGGTATTTAGGATTTTCATCCAGAGAGTTTTCCAAACTACAGCCCCCAGGATTCCATAGGAGGTGGCCATGGCTGTTAAAGTAAAATCATAGTGCTATAACTGTGTAGAGTGAAAAAGCCCCTTGCAACCCTATACAAGAACAAAGCTGAACCTGCTCTCTCTGAAAGAGGTATGTAGAAAACAGACATCCTGTACTGTGGATCTTACATCAAGAGTAGCTGGACTAAACTATTTCCAGGGTACCTTTGAACTCTGACAGAACTTGGAAAAGTTAACTTTGAGGCTAAACTGTAAAGATGTGATTTACACCTGAAAGCCACAACTGAAAATTTGCAATTTGAGGGTGGGTGTAGCCCTACCCAGTGCCTATCCCTCGAATGACCTAATATATTAACCAACAACTTTTGGATAAGTACTTTTCCCTTATCCAATTAAGTTTCAGTTTGTTCTCTCACATTCTGTGCCCAGAAAAAGAGACAAAAAAGAGGGACTCTAAAGGCAACCTGGAAATGCGGAGAGGCTCACAGAAAATTATCTAGACCAGTGGTTCTCAAAGTGAGATCCTCCAGATGTTTTGGTCCCAGCCAATATAGTCCCAGCCAGTATAGGCAATGCTCAGGAATCCTGGGAGTTTGAAGTCCCAAACATCTGGAGGATTACAGCTTGAAAACCACTAATGTAGTTCTTAAAGAACTCTGGTCCCAGACAATTTAGGGTTTTAACAATCAAAACCAACCCTTTGAACAGGGCCTGGAAAGTAAATAGGAGGCAATGTAGCTGGTAACGTTCCTGTATCGGTCGCCCCCACATATCTAGGGGAGATTAATTCCTAGACTTGCTGTTTATAAGTGAAACTGTGGATAATAGCAATTCAAATTACAATAAAGAACTTCTGGTACAAACATACCATAGTGTTATGCTAGAAGACCTAGAAATTCCTAGAGAGGACACCTCTATAGGCATTTTCCAACATGACTCTATGGTATGTGTCCCTATTTTTTCAGCTGTGGATAACTGAAACAACAGTTATTGGTTCTGAGGATATGAGGAGGGACCTGTATTTTATTTTATTTTTTTTAAAAACAGCACTTTTAACTGTTGTAAGCTTAATTGGTTCAATATTACACCTGTTTAACTTTTTAAATATTATAACCTATGATGTTTTCATTTGTACATTTTTTTAAAATTATATGGTGAGTTACCTTGGGTCTTGGAGAAAGGCAGGATAAGCTTAGAATAAAATGAAGCATTACGGTTACCTGTTCCAAGTGGCTAGGCCCCATGAATAACCGAATAGCTGCACTAGATGCAACAAGTAAATCTTCCCATTTTCAGAATCTGGAATTCCAAAGGGAATGTGGAGCCTATTTGTTTTTATGGCATTCTCATTTTCATAAGGCTGGTTTCAGACCAAAAAAATCCATGGAGTTAAGGGGGGGGGGGGGTTGGCATCCTATATATACCTTGGCTATATATACCAGCAGGCATTTCCCATATTTAATAATTTGATTTTGAAGGTAAGTCATATCAAAGAGCAAAATATTCAATATTGTTAATTCAGTTTTGCAAAATATATTCTTAATTTAAAAATGATTTTGCTCCGAGTGTAGTGTAGTAATAAAGCCGTTATTGACCAGCTCTTATTGATTGCACAGCCCCCGGGCAAAGTACACTGACCTTGTTCATTCCCTTATTGCTTATACTTTCCCTGGCCTTCTTCATCCATGCCCGCTCAATAATATTATTATGAATGTATATTTTTAGCAAAAACTCTCCGTTATGAGGTTAGGGCTTTGTAGTGATTTTACCTCCTTTTTCTCTATGTGTGCCTGTGTCACTTTCTGAAGTCTCTAGCTGAGCAATCGGAGAGGTTACTGGACCGAAGCATCTGGTGTATAAAGGGAGAATGCTGTAGCTTCAGCAGAATCTAGAAGACCACACCACAAAAGTTCAAATCCTCCAGAAGAGATCCAGAGGACAAAGGAACAGGACCTGATTCCACCATTAGTGAGGAATCTCTACCACATCCACTCCTGAATATAGAATCATAGAGTTGGAAGAGATCACAAGGGCTGTCTAGTCCAACCCCCACCCAACAGGAAGACCCAATCAAAGTGCTCCCGATAGATGGCCATCCAGTCTCTGTTTAAAAACTTCCAAAGAAAGAGACTCCATCACATTCCGAGGCAGTGCATTCCACTGCCGAATTTACGGTCAGGAAGTTCTTCCTAACATTTAGGTGGAATCTCTTTTCCAGTAGTTTGAGTCCATTGCTCTGTGTCCTAGTCTCTGGAGCTGCAGAAAACAAGCTTGCTCCATCCTCAGTATTACATCTCTTCAAATATTTAAACATAGCTATCATGTCCCCTCTTAACCTTCTCTTCTCCAGGCTAAATGTGCCCAGCTTCCTAAGCCACTCCTCATGGCTTCCAGAACTTTTACCATTTTGGTTGCCCTTCTCTGGACACACACCAGCTTGTTAATATCTTTCTTGAATTGTGGTGCCCAGAACTGGACACAGTATTCTAGGTGAGGTCCGACCAAAGCAGAATAGAGAGGCACTATTACTTCCCTCGATCTAGACACTATGCAACTATTGATGCAGCCTAGAATTGCATTGGCTTTTCTGGCTGCCACATCACGCTGCTGACTCACATTGAGCTTGTGGTCCACTAAGACATCTAGATCCCTTTTGCATGCACTGCTATGAAGCCAGGTGTCCCCCATCCTATATCTGTGCGTTTCATTTTTTTTCTGCCTAAGTGTAGTACTCTACATTTCTCCTTGTTGAAATTAATTGTGTTAGCTTTGGTCCAGCTTTCTAATCTGTTAAGGTCATTTTGAATTCTGATCCTATCCTCTGGGGTATTAGCTACCCCTCCTGATTTGGTGTCATCTGCAAATTTGATAACCATGTTCTCTATTCTATTATCCAAGTCATTGATAAAGACATTGAATAGCACTGGACCAGAACAGAAGATAGCTCAGGAAAAGCTACTTTTGGGTACTATAGTACCCAGAATCCATTGGCCAGCATGTGATTTTTCTAAGCCTCGCTCCCAAGCTCTCTTTTCTCTCAGTCTGTTCTCCTCTCATGGCCACACATACCTAGGGCTATTTCCTTCATAGGTTTGCCAGGGGCTGATCCACACTGCAAAAGGACAGCATTTCACTGAATGACATGGCTCTCTCCTATGGAATTCTGGGATTTGTAGTTTGTTGAGGTACTCAGAATTCTCAGCTGGAATTCTGCATTGAGTGCAATATTAGATCTCTCTGACAGGCAATTTGAAGTACCACGGAACACTACAAATGGCAGGATTACATAGGATGCCTATTAAAGTGACATCATAGTGCTATCATTGTATCATGGGGATACCCCCCAGGTCTCTGGGTGCAGGCTGATCCCTCAGGAAATTGCTGTGTTTCCTCAAGCCTCCAGGCAGGGTGGCAAATCTCTGAGCTGGTGGTGCTGGTGGTACACTCAGTGGTCTTCCCACAGGCATCTGGTTCACTAGCCTAGAGGTCTGGGAAAGTTTTTTGCACCATAGTGCCTAGATACAGAACGTGTGCGGCCATGCTGGCAGGGGTAATCTGGGAGCTGTAGTCCCCTAAATAACCTTTTCAAGTTCTAAACCAGGGGCCTGAGCCAGCAAGACTTTTCTTAAGTTCTTATGCTGATTCAGGTTCAGCACCTTTAAAGCCCGCACAAATGCCTAGTATTCTCCGCCTTGTATTACAGCTTAGATTGCACTCTTCATACCAAAAGCTCAACCTTCCAGGCTTATGCAAATGGATCAGTGGTAGCACTAGGGGTAGCATGTGTCTGCCTGACTGCTGGAGACCATGGTTCAAGTCCCACCCACCCAGTGCCCTGAAGAACCTTTCATTACTCAATAAATGTTTCATTCTTGAAGCATAAGTGGCTTCCTTGCTTTCTAGCTTTGGGAATTAGATCACCACTCCCAAAAAGGAATTTGTTGTTGTTGTTTGGTGTCAAGCTGACTTCAGTTTAAGGTAACCCTATGGATGAGTGACCTCCAAGAGCCCTAATCGTCAACTGCTCTGCTCAGGTCTTACAAACTCAGGGCTGCAGCATCCTTGATTAAGTGTATCCACCTATAATGTCGTCTTCCTCCTTTCCTATTACCTTCTAGATTACCAACAAGCATTATTGCCTTCCTCAATGAGTCATGTCTTCCCATGATATGTCCAGAATATGACAGTCACAGTTTAATCATCTTGGCTTCTAGGGAGGGCCCAGGCCTGATTTGCTGTAAGACCCATTCATTTGTCTCTTTGGCAGTCCATGGTACTGTAGTATTTTCCTCCAGCACCAGGCTTCAAATGCACTGATTTTCTTCCTATCAGCTTTTGTCACTGCCCAGCTTTCACACCCATATATACCAATTGGAAATACAATAGCATGGATGAGTCTGACTTTGGTATCTAATGATATATCTTTACACTTGAGGATCTTATCTAGTTCCTTCATAGTTGCCCTTCCAAGTTGTGGCCCTCTTCTGATTTCTTGACTACAGTCTCCATTTTGATTAATGACTAAGCCTAGGTATATGGAATCTCCAACTGTTTCAGTGCTTTCATTGCCCACTTTGAAATTACATAAACTGGCAAAACCACCACTGAGTGTTCCTTGCCTAAGAAAGCCCTATGAAATTCATGGGCTCACCATAAGTCAACAGGAGACTTGAAGGCACATATACTCACAAACCATCTGTGATCATTGTTTTGGTTTTCTTTAATGTTTCACTGCAATTCTGCTTTTGCACTTTCTTGCTTAAAGTTAATCAACAGTCAATGAGGAACAGTGACACATGAATCGTGCTGGCTCAGTTGCCACCCACTAATATGTTTCCAAACCAGCGTGTAGGAATCCAAAGCACCCGCATTCTGGAATATTTGCATTTCCAATGCCATTTTGGCTCTAATTTGTGTACAACTTTCTCCCTTCTGCATTATCGTGTCTTTCTCTGTCTGTATGCTTAAGGGGGCTTCTAAGGTGATGAAAAGCTCAGATGTGATTGCCTGAAACAAACATGCTCAGAGTTGTGTGTGTCTCTATCTCTCTGTGTTGTTTTTGTTGATGCGCTCTTTTTAAAACCCTGCTCTGTTTTCTGCTTTCAGTCAGAGAGGGGAGAGGTAGCCTTTAGTGGCTGTGTCAGTTTAGTCCATGTTATTACGTCCAGATGTTCCAGCTGCAGCTAAACATTATCTCTTTGATAGTGCTAAGCACTTTACAGTGGGTCACAGAGGTGCAGCTCTCAACCAATAGATCTAATTGCAATCCTTTTATGTTCCCCATGATTGCAGGTTTCTCCAGCATTGCAAACAAATAGTAATCAACTAAACCTGCTACCTCCAGGCAGTGGCGTTAGGATATGAAATATTAACTATACCATAATGATGGTTTTTAATTTTTTATTATTATTTTTGTTGTCCTTCCTCTTCTCCAAGGGATGTGTGTGTGTGTGAACACATACTGTTTTAATAAATATACAGTGGGGATGATAGCTGCATGCAACAGAAAGAAAATTCTCCAGCTAATGTTTAATGAAAAATTGCATTTGTAGGCAACATAGTTTATGTGGCCAAATACAGTGTAAATATTGTGCACTTCGACGGCTTTAGCAATGCGGTATTAGCCATGTCACCAATAATTTTCACCTCCAAATCTACATTTTTATGGCACCATTATGCTAATACTGACCAAACTTATATCACACCCTGTGTCTAATCCACCCTACAAATTAACCCATTTGTATTCTACTGGATTTAGTACTCTCTCTCTCTCTCTTTTATCTTTTTCTTTCTTTCTCTCTCACTCAAAACTATCTCATTCAGCCAGTGCTCCTGAAACCAAGGACTCCACCAGATGGGGCTATAGTTGTTGGAGCCCTCAGTTTTTAAACTATCCAAGCAACATTTCTGATATCCCAGACAATTTTCTGGCAATTTCCAACACCAGCTGCAACATTGCATTCCCACCGCTTGAGTGAGTTTCTTTTTCTGTCCAAGATATAAGAGAAGGTTTAAGAATGGGAATGGCCCAACTATTAGACAAAGGACTTTTTCAGACAATGTAAAAATAACGGAAGCAGCGTCACTAGGTTGCGACGCTGCAGCGCTAGAGGGTGTCAGTTTCGTACGACACTCCTTCCCAGCGGTACTGTTGCAGTACCGCTGGGACATTTGACCGTTATATTTGATCGCTGATCGTGAGTAAAATATGACGGTAGAAAGCAAAAATATCACGTTCAAATATCCCAGCGGTACTGCAACAGTACAGCTGGGAAGGAGCGTCGTACGAAACTGATGCCCTCTAGCGCTGCAGCATCGCAACCTGGCAACGCTGCTTCCGTTATTTTTACATTGTCCAAAAAAGTCCAAAGACAAACAGCCGGTTTCAAGACAACAGCTTGAATCTTGTGGCTTGAGTTGACCCACTGAATCAATTGTTTCATGGCAAGTTGAGAGTGAAGTAAAATATGTGCCTTCAAGTCACTTGGACTTATAGTGGCTCCCAATTAATGCTGGGATTTCTTAGGCAAAGAATACTGAAGGGTGGTCTGTCATTGCCTTTGTCTGAATATAGCCTACAACATCTGAGTTTCCTGGCAGTCATCCTTCCAATTACTTACCAGCCCTGACCCTGATTAGCTTCTCAGATGAGACAGGATCTGGTGGCTTCAGGGTAATAAAGCCATTGTGCATTAATCTGTAGATAAATCCCATTGATTTAATGGGTCTACTCTAGTTAGGATTGATAATAGGATTTGGTGCCTTTTGGACACCATTGAAAGGTATCCAATTGTCCAATATTTCATGAAATCTCTTGGCACCATTTTGTACCAGGCATACCTCATAAGGTGCAATGCACAAACCTAGCCATCAGTGTGCAGAAATACAGGCCTGAAGAAAGTACCAAAGAGGCCTTCTTTCCTTAGCAGGAAAGAAATCACCATGGCAAGGAACTGGTTTGTCTATACTTTTTTTTTTTTTTAACCATGGGGAGTTTCTTCATGTAACAACTACCCACCCCAGGTGGGAGGTATTCACCACGGATTTGAATTATTTTTATTTTTATTATTTATTTATTTATTTATTTATTTATTCCTTGATCCACTGAGATACTCCATCAAGAAAACCATAGGATTAATAGCAGACTTTGGCCAAGGTCCTACGGGATGTAGCTACAATACATCTCCTGGCCAACCCCCTTAGACTCATCTTTTCTCAGCTGTGGCTTCCCTCCCACCAACATGGCCATTTCTTAGCTGGTGGGGAGTGGGGGTGCAGATGGAGAAGCATCCAGAGATCTTCCCACAAGTGGGTGTGCAATGACAGGTATCCACAGTGACCTCCAGAAGTAGGGTTGCCATATGTCCTGAAAAACCAGGAAAATCCCAGATTGAAGGGATTAAAAAATGTTCTGGCCAGCTGGGCCAGTTGAGGCAGCAGATCCTGGATTCCTCCTTACTTGGAGCACAAGCCAAGAAATTTCCAGCACTTTTAATGGTTATGTAGAAGAGAATTTTAGCAGGCTTTGCTTGTCTTGCAACCAGGGAACAAGCAATACCTGCTGAAATTCTTTCTTCTGCACAACCACTGAAAGTGCTGGAACTCTCTCCAGATTTCAATCAGGCAACTCTAATTTTCGGTGGGCAGAAAACCTGCCCCTAGCTTGTCCTCTGTTATCTCTGCAAAAAAATGGGGTTTTTTTAGTACTACACAAATCAGGGTGTGGAGTGAGGGAGAAAGGCTTTGTGTAACCAGGCAACAAGGTATAAGTATCTCATACCATGTTCAAGGTGGTTTTTTTAAAAAAACAGAGGTATTAATTCTGTGTTTGGAGGCAGAATGTACATTATTTAGAGGCAGCTGTGACTCTCATTGACAGGAGTTAAGCCTACTGAAGGGGATGACCATGTTGGCTGGGAGGAGTTTGGGGGTTGCAGTCCAAACAAATAATTTTTCCATGCCCTGGTCAAACAACAGGAGAGGCATTGGCTTTGTGCCATCTTTGTGAACTTCCAGAGGCTTACATTGGCAGGGAACAAGCAACACCTGCTCCGTAACACCAGGACCCACTGTATCTCTAGGACCCACTGTTTTTTATTGTTGTACTTGTAAAGCGCCGAAGAAAAGCCAGAGAGAGAAAGAGAGAGAGAGACTTGTAAAGCGCCATGTAAATTGATTGTGCAATATGAATAGCTAAATGGTGGTGGTGGTGGTGGTGGTGGTGGTGATGATAACTACTACTACTATAGATTTTCCTTGGGTTTTTTCCAGGCTGTGAGGCTGTGTCCTGGAATACAGTAGTTTCTTTCTGACATTTCGCCTGCATCTGTGGCTGGCATCTTCTACTAATGAAATATGTGATAAAACAATATTAAATCTCAAAATCTGGTTTGTTTTGGGGGTGGGAGGGTCACCAATAATCCACTCAATCTAGTCCTGTATATTTTTGTCACCATTTTGTGGAAGAGAATTATGGGAACCCTATCCAGGAGTCCTCTTGAAATCCTTGCGGATGATGCTATTGGTGTGCATCCAGTTTATAGGGAAATAGCTAGATACATGCATGCCACTCCACTCCTTGCCAGCCAGGAAATGACCATGCTTGGAGGAGGGAGGAGGCTGTAGCTGAGAAAAAATGGGTTGGGGTAGCAACTGCACATCTAGCAGAGAATTCTGACCTCTGTGATGACCGAACAAGTGAGTTACAGTAGTGTACATCCAATTTATGCCATTCTAACACACTAACAGGATGCCAGCCTTTCAGTAGGGAAAGTGAAAGACACACACACACACACACACTATTTGGATTGGGGCCATGGAGCCAGTAGCAGAGAAGTGGTTTCACACTTTCCTACTGGATGATTTCTCCCAGACCTGTTATTTTCCCCATCAAGAAAAGGGGGAAAGACTAAGTAGTTAGAGTCTATGGATTGATTTGCATGTGAGTAGAAACTGCATTCTTTGCAGTGCTCTTGTGAAATGCTATAGCATTTTTAGAATTTGTCTCTATGCCAGTAGAGTGAGTGAATCCACTCCAGGCATGAACCTAAACTGTAACGGACTTATCCAAAGTGCAGAATCCCATCCTCAAAATATCCTCAAAAGTACCTTAGATAGCTTCTTTAAAGCTATCTGGAGTAAAACTGGGAGCAGATCTGTTGGCTTATATGTTGACATAAGTGGCCAGCTGCCACTTGCCTCCACCAATTAAAGATCCCCCCTCGAAAAGGTTACCAGGGTTTGACATCTGCATGAGGGCCAAGGACCAAGTATCCACTCAGACTCCCACCCTACAAGCAACATTCTCTAAAGCAAGCCCAAATACCTGCATTTTCCTCTGCAGTCCCTCTAAAAAATGGCAACAGCGAGTGATGTTGCATCACCTTCTGTCACCATTTTGAGGAGGACTGTGGAAGATAACAGATGTATTTGGGGGCAGTACAGGGTTCTGGGTGCTTGTGAGGGGGTATTTTCTCATGGTTTTACATAGAATCATAGACTTAGAAGGGACCACAAGGTCCATCCAGCCCAACCTCCTGCCATGCAAGAATGCCCAATCAAAGCACTCCTGACAGATAGCCATCCAGCCTCTGTTTAAAAAAAAAAACCAAAGAAGGAGGCTCCACCACACTCCAAGGCAGTGTATTCCAAAACAGCTCTTACTGTCAGGAAATTCTTCCTAATGGTTAGGTGGAATCTCAGTCCCTGTAGTTTGAGTCCATTGTAGTTTGAATCCATTGCTAATGTTTTGGCATCTTTGTTTCTGCATGGTTTGGGGGCAAACATTGCCTGAAAATCATGCTGAATTTTGTTTCAAAAAATTTTGTGGGTTGGGAGACAGGAGGAAGGCTTTAGGGGCCAAAAAAGGGGTTCAGGGGCCATATGCAGGCCATACTATGCCCAACCCTGGCCTAGAGCTAGGAGAAGTTCTTGTTATGCAAAACCTTCATGTCCGTGGAAAAGGTCCACGCATGTTGGTCTTTCAATAGGGAATTATAGTACCTCAAATGGCAGTACAAGAGGCTGCATAACATATGGGGGTTTTAGCCCTATGTATACTGGTGGAACCAAAGAGAAACACAGACACAAGGATCAAAAATAACTGAAGAAACTTGATTGAATGTTTTTAAAGCATATTCACACACACAAGCATTCATCTAGCAGACACACAAGACTATCGAAGTAAGGTAGGAAATAGTTAGAAATGGATTAGATTGGGGCTTTGGGGGTTATACTGCACTTGATCCTGCAAAGGAGGATTCCTCGGGAGTAACAGCAAGCTGATGCACCAAAAAAATTGGGTGGGTGGAACTAGAGGGGGGAGTTAAGGTTATGGAAAGCAGGGAATAAAGTGCCTCTTCGGCAGAATGCTGGCCAGGGGTTGGGGAGCATTAGTGGGGTTTGAACAGAAAGAGAGAGACAGGGAGGGAGAAGGCGGGTTCAGATTGGCATGAAGGTGGAAGCAAGGGGTCTGAGTGTACTAAACTGATTTTTCCAGGGGTTTATATAGGGAAAAAAATCTCTTTGAAGGTGCAGTCTTGATAAAAGAAACATTTGTCTTCAGATGGTTCCCAATGATTTAAACAAAGGCATTCCGGACTAACAAGGAACTGGGAAATGCGGGTATCTATGGATAGGATGACTGACAGACCACCACCCTTTGACTTGCAGATATGTAGAAGAGGAACAGGTTTAGCATGACAATGAAAACTCCCAACTGTATAGATGGATGTCAGCCTCTCTAGTCATGAGGCAGGAAGAACATTTCTACATCAAAAGAGATTTTACTGGTGATGTTGGCATGTGAATGTTTGGGGAATTTGAGGGCCCTCCCTCCTGGCTAAGTACATGCTTGTCCTAGTGTGTGTCTGTTTCCGCCAGCCCATGAAAGACCCAGGTTTGGCCAAATTAATCCATAGCCAATTATAAGTGGATCAAGGGGGATGATGGGTTTTGCAGTTGGAGATGATGGGTATCATTACATTCCTCTATGGGGGCTATAACTCACCAACCCCATACAAGCTAAGGGATTCTGGGAGTTGAAATTGACATTGTATCTTGCAGTAATTCATTCCTAGGCCACCTCCAATGCAGAAGTTTCTTTTTGGTGTGCTGACCATTCAAGAAAGACTAGTATTGTTGGCAGGTGTGGCGGGTGTGTGTGTGAAGGCAATGCCTGGTTAGCAGGTCTCGTATTCGATTAAGTTCCATCACACGGCTGGGCGTCTGACTCATATCACCATTTTAAACTGATTTCATGGAGATGACTGTGAAATAGCGAATGAAACTAGAGCAAGTTGCGGAAAGAAAACAATGGGGAGCAATGAGGATTGGGTATGTCTTTGCAATTAGAAGCAATAAATGAACACAAGGGAAAATTTCATCAGCAATCTAAATTATACATTCTTTCTGGACCTCATGGTTGAAACCCGATGGCTGCAAGGCCTTCTGGTTCTAATTCCGGTGTTTCCATATCTGTATAAAATTTTGCCATGTTGGGAAAAAATCAGAATATAAATTAAATAGAGTGGGCTGGTTTGGGAAGAAGCTCTCCCTATGATATCTAGGACCTAGGTCTCCTATAGGACCTAAATACCCTGAAGGCAGCAGATCCCTCTCTGATCTTGGCTGCTAAGCAGGGTCAGCACTTGGATGGGTGACCACCAACAAATACCAGGTGGTGTTGGCTACATTTCAGAGGAAGGAACTGGCAAAACCACCTGTGAGTATTCCTTTTCTAAGAAAACCCTATGAAATGCATGTGGTCACCATAAACCCATGGGCAATTTGAAGGCACACACACACACACATAGGTTCCCTACCTACTACCCCACCCTGAATCCAAATGCAGAAGCAAATCAGACTTTCAGTTCATGCTCAGGTCATGGCTGAGGACAAAACAGCATCCTATGCCACACCTCAAAGTGTCAGGGTTTTTTTGAAGGGGGTTGTTGAGTGGTACTGGGCAGGTCATGTGGGCACACATATCTGTCCTGTAACATCTCACCACTGTCCCCCTTCGGCCACCAGAAGCAGCAGCTACACAATGTCTCATGTTAGGGCTGGCCTTGACTAGCAGAGACCCAGGCAGGGATGGAAAGAATATTTAAAAGTGTTTCCCAAGTGCTAGTAAGCCCTGACAAGGAGAATTGTGGACTGACAAGAATCTCTGGAGTTCCAGATTTATTTGTTTGTTTATTTTGCAAAATTTACACATATTGCTTTTTACAGAAAACAACATTTTCTGCATAATGCTGTTTCCTGCACAGAATATGCTGTTTTCTGCACATACACAAAAACCACATGCAAATTTTGCACAGAATGTCTCCCTCACAGCAGGGAGGAAATTGCTAAAAAGTACTCATTTCCCCCTTCAAGAATGAAATCAATGAAGAATTACATCCCCAGACTGGGATGGTTTCATAGGAACTTCCCCTTGGCATCGTATTATTAGAGAAGCTGGTGGCTGACCATTTAGTGCTTCTGAGTTCTCAGAAACAATTGGTTGACATATCCTCAATGTGAACCATGAGGATATAATATAAGAACCATGATGTCCTCATAGCTAGCCTTCAGAGAATGATTTCTTTCTCTTTATATGGGAGAGACAGAAAAAAGGTTGGGGAAAGTTTGAATTCAAAGAAGAGCAGAGAGAAAATTGTGAGTTAGCTGGATGTGAAGGACATAGCTTTTGGCCAAGGAAAGCTAAAGCCAAATTAGTGGCTGAACACTATGATTATCTCAGAGTCTAGAAAACTGAAGACAAAACTGTTAGTCATAGAATCATAGAATCATAGAATTGCAGAGTTGGAAGAGACCACGAGGGCCATCCAGTCCAACTCCCTGCCACGCAGGAAATCTTGATCAAAGCATCCCCAGCAGATGGCCATCCAGCCTCTGTTTAAAGACTACCATGGAAGGAGACCCCACCACACTCTGAGGGAGTGTCTTCCACTGCCGAACAGCCCTTACTGTCAAAAAGTTCCTCCTAATGTTGAGGTGGAATCTCTGTTCCTGGAGCTTGCATCCATTGCTCTGTGTTCCAGTCTCTGGAGCAGCAGAAAACATAAATGAAATTCATATCTAGACTAGGACCCACCTCCAAGACATCTCACCATATACATGCATGTATTCCAAAATCCAAAATATTCAACAATCCAAAATGCCTCTGGTCCAAAGCATTTTGGATAAGGGAGACTTATTTTTTAAAAAAACACCAGTTCTTGCTGCATTGTCAAAAAAGTAACTCTTTACATTTTTTCTTGCCATGCTCATTACTTTTTTATTATTCTGGGGTTTTTTTAAACAAGAAAGCCCTTAAGACTGATAAAAGAATGGCAAACCACATGAAAAGCATGTGTCAAAACATGTGCCAACAGGCCTCTGAAAAGACCCTTGAGAAGTAACTGGGGTATTACTTGAAATTCTCTGGAGAAGTAACTTGGAAGTTATTGAAAATGCCTTTCAGAAGTATCCACCACCTTCTTCAAAGATGGGGTGTAATTCATGTAAATGTGTGAACAAATAGGCAAATAAGTGAATGAATAGAGAAACAGACAAACCTTTGAAAGTAACTGGAGACCATTACTCATTGCACCAATAAAGTAACCAAGCTGTTACTTGTTATATTATTGTGGGTATGTAACTGTGTTGCACCCTTGTTACCCCTGAAACCAACTAGTTACAAGTAACTACATGGTATGTAACTGGTGACTTCCCTGCTCTGGATTAACTCAAGAGGAGTTCACCTCCTTTAGGCTCCACTCATACATTTATTAAAAAGCAAGCAAGTATTACAGGTATTGTACTTCTCCCTTGTTCTCTTACTCCAAACAAATGAAACCTGGTAATGTTGCCCTTGGAGTGGATCATCTCTCAGAAGTGGGGAATATATGACCATATAAAATATAGATTTCTTAATATATTGGGTATCAATCCTGTTATTTAGTTGACAGTTGGGTGGACTTTGCCATTCAAAATTTATTTCAGTGGTGATCAAGAAACAAAGAACTTAGTTTTGTCTTCAGTATCTTTTCCGGCTAACTATAATTTTTTTTCTTATGTATATAAAAATGATGGAAGATAATCATTTGAGTCCAAGAGAAACCTTGACTCTTTTTTTTATTTTTATTTAATGCCATTGGCAATCTGGACCATGTGTTCTTTGCAACTGAGCATTTTTAGAAGGGGCTGACTGTCTGGGTTAATTGTTTAATGCTTTTAGTTAGAATTAAACTTTGCACCTGCTCTGACAGTGATAAATTAAATGTGCTCTTTTTCCAATACCGCTGCCCTCTTTAAGTAGAGACCAAAGAGTGTATCTTTCGTTTCTTTCCCAACGTTTAAATATGTGCTATACTGGAGTGTAAACCGGCATAATCTGTCACCAGAGCTAGCGCCAATTAAATTGATTGCGTTGGACTGAACTTCAAGACCTCTAATGTAAGCGCTAAGGGAAAAAATGGACTGTTTTCAGCCCATTTCCCCATGTGGCACTTAGACATAGCTCGACAGTGGAAGGCTTTCAAGGTTCAAAAGGGTTTTATTTTCAAAAGAAAATGGGCATTGATCAGTCGCATTTAAAGGCAAAGATAATTCCCAAGCTTGAAGGGTTGGTTTTGTGTTTAAGGTCTAAATCTCTTTCTTTAACCTTGGGGGGCCGGTGTAACATAAAAGCAACAAAGAGATTAAGATTACAAAGGCGTTGTGAGCATCAAAGATGCAGTGGCATCCTTCAAACAAGACACAGCTCAAGACCAGAACCCACCAGGGCCCCAGTCTGTCTTTGACATGTTGGTTTTACCACCTGCGACAACAAAACCCCCATGTTTGTTTGTCATTTTGGTGTGATCTCAGCAAACATTTAAGGTGAAAGTTACCAGGGACGACTCTGTCAACTCGCTTACACCGGGAGAGAGGAGAGTCTGACATGCTGATGGGAAAGTCAACACTCAAAAAGGTCAAAGAAAACAGCAACGGCATAGACTCTACCTTTGCTCAAACTGGCAGAACACAATCCACACAATAGACCCATCTGTTACAGTGACATTTTGAAGCAAGGATGGGAAGTGTGTGTCCTGTGGGCAACATGTGGCCATATGGGAAGTCCAGTGCAGGTTTTGGGATTTCCAGTGACCCTCAAAGTCCTCAGTTCCCTCAAAGAAAAATCAACCTTATCTTAGCCAAAGAAACACTCTCCCCAGAATCTCATAGGTGTCATACACATGTGTTAGTTCCTTTACACGTGTGGTAGTTTTTTCTGGCTACTGTATAACAGATGTATTCAATTCATGGTTATGTAAGTGGAATAACACAAATGTAACCATTTCACAGGGGCTTACATCTTATCGGACTTGTTTATCTCGGATTGGCCTTTTTAGTCATCAGCGCGCTTGCAGAAGGCGCGGGATGAGTCCTTCCTGAATCTTCGTTTGCGAAGAAAAGCCAGAGAGTACATCTTATTGATAGTGCCAACTAGAGCAGAGCCATTGAATTTACTTACATGTTGGATGACCATTCAGCAACCGATTCAATGGGTCTACTCTGGTTGGGACTAACCAATAGGATTTTACCATACTGTTATGCATTCTTGGATAGTATATAAAGATTAGCCAGTGCCTTTGATGTGCCACATGGTTCACTAGGATTGCAGAAATGGCCACTGTGCAATCCCCATTACACCGTGGGAACGTAAGCAGGCCCATTCATGGTTGCACAATCAGTTCTCCATTTCAGAAGAAGAATGGTGTAGTGCAATCACTGTGTAACTGCATGAGCGTAAATTTACACATCCCCAAACCCTTGCAAAGCAAAGAGCAAGAATGTGACACCACTTCTGGTTACCCAAAATGGCAGCCATAGCAGCCCAGTGTAGTCCCCTGGAGCTCTGGAAGATAAATGGTGGGATGCCATTCCTGTTTGAATAGTCCTGAATAATCCTCTGTCATCCCAGTTTTTCAGCTACTTTTAAAATGTCCCAGTTTCTCTCTCTACCTCCCACTTCCTCTGCTTCATCCTCAGTTCACTTCAATTGCTACAAACTGAGTTCAAGTGCAAAAGCAGTTTGCATTCAATTAACTCCGTGGGAGGAGGGGAGAGGAGGGTGCAGGATCTCATCCTTTTCTGCAGGCAGGCAAAAGCAAACTGCTGAAGCCCTCCTCACTTCTTTCTTCTTCCTCATTAATAGTTTGGGCCATATTGACCAAATTCCAACGTTGCTTGGCCAAAAGTATGCTAGCTTTCATCTGTGATATCTTGGAGGATAGAGTAGCCTCCCTTTGCCCCTCACCTACCCACCCCTGCAAAAAAAAGTTGGCCAGGAAGCTTGAGCCAGCCTGGAGTTGGCATAATATACTAACCAGCTTCTGAAAGGATTTTGGCAAAACCAGCATTTGCATTTACCAGAATCTTCACAGTTCAAGCCAAGAAATGCTTCTAGAGCTCTGTCAAGTCCATTTGGCTTCACAGAATTCCGTTCTCCTCCACACACACACACACACCACCATTCCTCCCAACACTTTTCTATAAAAGTTTTTGGAATAAATAAATAATGAATGAGCAAGCAGTAGGTACTATTTTAAGTTAATGTTCTAATAAATCAATAATTCTTTCCTTAAAAAAAACACACCAAGAACAGGAAAGAGAAAAACAACTATCCTGTTTAAAACATACATACACATGCACAATATCGCACCTCCTCCCTTTTCAGATATATATAGATATAGATATCAATACACACACACACACACACAACATGTCTGTGTGTGCATTCAAAACAAAACTCTTTGCCATATATCCTGGAAAATGTGTTGTGGTCTTGTTTATTTTTATTTTTTAATTTTTCTTATTTTTTTGCTCCACATGGCTGTTGATTTTCAGCACCAGCCAACTTCATTTGCAAGGTATAATGCAGATCTCACATGGCAGCTGGGTGGACAGAGGACAGATTTATGCGAGATAATATTAATAGGCGCAGGGAAGATGTCCAGTTTTTAATTAGAAAAGGGCACTGAGCAGACATTGGCTGGGGATGAAATATACAAGGAGAAAGGGATGCCAAAGCAGGCCGTATTGATTCATGTTGCAAAGGAGGGGCTGAAACCAACCTGCTAATGCCTTGTGTAGATAAAGCCAACGGCCAAGATGGATTTGAAAAAGTTGTCATTTTAAAAATGCTTCAGCCTGTTTCTTTCAGAGGAGTGTACAGTATGACTCCCATATCTGTGGGACTGGTAACTGCAGATTCAGTTACCTGCATCCAAAAATATATGGTCTCTCTAAGCATCTTTTAGGTCCTCCAGCATGACTCTATGGTATATTTCTGCCAGAAGCTGACAATAGAGTCATACTGGAGGACTAGAAGGTGCCTAGAGAGGTTCTGTGGTATGATTGGGCTGGAAGTTGTTCATTTTAATACAGTTCACAATTATCCACAGGACTCTATGGTATGATTGGGCTGGAAGTTGTTCATTTTAATATGGTTCACAATTATCCACAGTTTCTGGTAGCCCCCAGTAAGGACTTTATCAGAATAGCAGCTAAAAATGCTGTAATTCCACTATTGAGAACAGTGGAAACATAGTGGCATTATTACACTTATCACTCGTCACTGTAATCGTGCGATACAACCACCACAGAATTATAGCACAACCACCACTAGCACTTTAAGAATGGGATTCTATTTCCCTGATTTAGCATGGGTGAGATTTCAGCGGTTCTCACAAGACACGAGTGTGCTTAAAAACACCAAAACCTCTGAATTTACAAAGTGAATGAACACACAAACACTTAAACAAACCTAAAAACATGCAAACAAAATGGGACAGTTCATAAAAAGAGCATCATGTTCTCATCCATAAATTTTCTTGCCAGGAATGGGGAGCGGGGAAAGAGGACCGCCTATTCACTCTGTAATCTCGCGATTACAGGGGGACATGGTTTCACCCGTTCTCTAATCCATGAAAAAAGCAATATTGAGAGCTATTAATGGCTTTTCCCATCAATGAAAAGTGATGCCTTATTCACGGTGGGAGCAGATTGACCCCGTGAGGGTGATAGTTTCATACAATAGTGGGACCTATTCACGCTACTGTGACATCATAATCGTGTGATTTTTGCCGTGTCTGGGAAAGTCTCAAGTCTGGGAACATATCCGCACAGATGTGGGGGTCAAACTATATTTGTGGGGCAAGATGAAAGGATTTAGGGGCCTGTGGTGGGTATTTTGGTGCTTGCACAGTAAAGAAGCAAACAATTTCATTGTTATCACTTGTTTTATGTTTTTATCAGTAACCATGAGGACTGGCCACTTAATCTCAACAAATTATGGAAAAGCTTGAAATCTCAGGCATCCAATATGTCCAATCAAACCACAACAATATGAGCTGTAGATTACATACTCAATGTACAGACACATCAGTTCTGCATACTTTTCTCAAAAAACGTAACCTTATTCTCAGCAGAATATGAAAAGCATTCTCAAAAGAAGCATCACATGTTACTTGTCCAAGAAAGAGTGTTTTTTGAAAGGCATAGATGACATGCATTCCCATCGTGGGGAGGGAGGAGTGATTTTCTCTCTTTTATCTGAAAGCCAAGCTTGGTTGATTATTTTAAGTCTCAAGCCTCAGGGCTATGCTGAGATCTTGCCTGCCTGAAGGACAGTATTATTGTAACTAAAGTTCACAGTGATTTGCTGACAGAGATAGACTCCTTCAGGAAACTTAATATTTTCTACATATTGGACACACAATCTTCTACCCTATATATGCATTTGTGTGCCTGCGCCTTCAAGTTACCTAGAATCATAGAGTTTGGAGAGACCACAAGGGCCATCTAGTCCAACCCCTGCCCTGCAGGAATACACAATCAAAGCACTCCCAACAGATGGCCATCCAGCCTCTGTTGACTTATGGTGACCCCATGAATTTCATAGGGTTTTCTTAGGCAAGGAATCCTCAGAGGTGGTTTTGTCAGTTATTAATATATTGTCCACATTCATAAATTGGATGATGCACATATTTCTGTCTTTACGAAGGGTCCACACCACAAAATACAGGGTTGTGGGATTTTTGGTATCTCATTCATCCAAGCTTTCTGACCCTCAAATACTGGACATTCCTTACAATAAGGAATGCCTGCCAATCCTATAAGGGAGACACTTTCTGCTCCTCACATAAGAGCCATCCTTTACAATAAGGGGCACCAGGCAACCTTAGTGGGGACCTAAGTGTGGCTTATGCACATGTATGCCTTTTCTGAACAGGGCACAAGGTGCAATTCTGTACCCTTTGTACAACATTAGAATGTCTCCCAAAGCTGTCAAGCCGCCCCGGGGAGGGGAGGAAGGGGGAGGCATTTCTGAGAGGAAGGGAGAGGAGGGTCATAGAATTGCAGAGTTGGAAGAGACCACAAGGGCCATCCAGTCCAACCCCCCTGCCACGCAGGGTGTACTCAGAAGCTTTTGTTTCCCCACAACTGCATCTGTGAGCTCCCTGTAGACACTGCACTGACATCAAGTGTGGGGTGGGGGTGAGGTTGAGCCAGCAACATGTGTGATATCAGATCCAGGGTTAGCAGCATAGTTCAGATCTTCCCCCTTCTTAACATGTGGAGAACAGGGCTATGAAATTGCCAGAATTGGTGCCTTTTGTATTTTATTTCAATCCCACATGTGTTTTTAAAAAAACTATATATGTGTATGCTTGCAGAAAGAGAGGTGGGGGGAGAGAGAGAGCTGCCAAGTAAGAACATTTCATACCATCTGAAATAATGGGCACCAGCCCACAAAAAGAATCATGCAATAGAGCAGAGAATTTTCAACACTCGTTGTTGTTCATGCTGCAAAATATGCATAAAAGAAAAATAGACACTGTTTGCCTATGTGTGTGTGTGTGTGTGTGTGTGTGTTTTGCCTGTCAACTTATGGCAACCCCATGAATTTCAAAGGGTTTTTGTAGGCAAGGAATACTCAGAGGTGGTTTTGCTAGTTCACTCCTCTAAAACAGAGTCTACACCACCTGGTATTCCTTGGAGGTCTCCCATGCAAGTACTAACCAGCGCTGACCCTGCTTAGCTTCCAAGATCAGACAGGACCTGCCGCCTTTATTTTATTTGTTGGATTTATATCCCACCTTTATCTCTAGATGTGATTCAAGGTGGCTTACAGTAATTAAAAGTATATACAATTAAAACATCATAAATTACAAAAGTTAAAAAGTAATTAAATTATTGCCTACAGTTAAAATATAATTTAAAACACAACATAAATTTTAAAAAACATAAAATCAATAAAAAATACAACATTAAAAACAGCATACCAATTAAAATTCATGTTTCAAATGCCTTCCTAAATAAAAACATCTTCTACTGCCAACGAAAAGAGAGCAGAGAGGGGGCCAACCAGACCTCCCGTGGAAGGGAGTTCCACAGTCTGGGAGCAGCCACAGAGAAGGCTGTCTCCCAAGTCCTCACCAACTGTGCCTGTGAAGGTAGTGGGACTGAGAAAACCCTCTCCTGCCAATCATAACACTCGGACCAGTTTGCGTAAGGAGCACTTACACAAACCAGCATTTTGAATTCTGCCCGGAAAAGGACTGGTAGTCAATGAACCTGTTTCAACTGGGGGGGGGGGTCACATGATCCCTGTAGGGTAGAAATCAATTTACTCCCACTGAATATAGGTGGTAGCGGATGGGGTCAATTGCACCTAAATAGACAGCAGGGATATCCTTGTTTGCCTGCCCCCTCAGCCCTACCCACAGAGCAGTTAGCCTCATGTGGCCACTCCATGGTTGAAGGCTTCTCCTCCTACCCAATATTGCTGAGCCAGAGTCACAATATTGTCATTTTAGAGCTCTTTTTCTTCTTTCCCCATTTAAGCCTGTGGCCATTTAGCTCTGTGGGTAACCTTGAGTCTTTTTGTTTCAAGAGGTTGTGATGCTTTCTTTCCTTTTTTACCTGCTCCACTGTATTTTTTTTTTAAAAAAAATGATGTTTACTGTGAAGGTCCTTCCTTTTGCGCCTCATTCGTCACCAAAAGGGAGGCTGGACACAGACAACTGAGTGCTCCAAAGGCACTGGCACCACCTTGGCACTTGATCAAAAAACCAAACTGAAGGGTTCTGCCAAAAAATAACCAGGATAAACCAATCCCACTTCCAATTATAAAAGAGCAACAATATGAAGAAATAAAAGGATAACTAAACCCTGGAGCAGAGAATCCAATAAAATTAAATTTCTGAAAGGGTAAAAATACCCCACTAGAAAGTATACAAATGCTACAAATAAGTATCTAAAGATAATAAAAATACCAAAAATCAAGGCCAAAAAAACCCTGACCCCTGAAGTAGATGAGTCAGTAAAATTACTAAAAGGGTGACAATACCCCACTGAAAAGTATGCAAATGCTAAAAATAATATATTATGATAATAGTAAATAATAAAAACTCAAGGCCAGACGCGTTTCTACAACAGTCTTCCTCAGTGGCCTACAAGCATTATAAATATATATCTCTCTCTCTCTGGCTTTTCCTTCGCAAACGAAGATTCAGGAAGGACTCATCCCGCGCTTTCTGCAAGCGCGCTGATGACTAAAAAGGCCAATCCGAGATAAGCAAGTCCGGTTGCAAAAAGCACAGCAGAAGGTCTCCTTGGGTGATGTTTTTGGGTTGTGATTCTTTCTGCGTTGTCGTTTCTCTTCAAGACTTGTTCGTCGTGAGTTCTCAAATAAGGCTGCAGCATTGTGGATAGTGCGTCTCCATGCCTCCCGATGTGAGGCCAGGGCGGACCACTGTTGGTGATCAATTTGGCCAAGCCTGAGATGTTGTTTCAGGGAGTCCTTGTATCGCTTTTTTGGAGCGCCCCTCTTACGCTGACCCGTGGCGAGTTCACCGTAGAGTAGTATTTTTGGGAGGCGATGGTCCTCCATCCTAGAAACGTGCCCTGCCCAGCGCAGCTGTGTTCTCAATATCATGGCCTCAATGCTGGTGATCCCTGCTTGCTCAAGGACAGCAACATTCGTCACATAGTCAGTCCAGTGTATATTTAGGATTGTGCGTAGACAGCGCTGATGAAAGCGCTCGAGTATATCAACTCAACAGCTCACACAATGTGACTCTGCTCAATTCAAAAGCAACAAGGTCTTGGCACTGCCTGTTGTCTTGGTGATAGAGAATTCAGGTGAGAAGGACCTGGAATTTAGATCGACTTAGGTATACCAAGGAGGTTATCATATGCGTCAAAAGTGGTGTTGTAGCAATGCCAGGAGACTGCAAAAGGGCTCCCTTATCAGATGGCATCATTCCATTATGCACCCTTTATGCTGCCGTTCCACCAGCACTGCTTTTTATCGATGGGAGAAACCATCAATAGATCCCCCCATTCTGTTTCTGTGACGGATGTCCATGTGTGCGACAAGGTGCCCCATTATGCTGGTGAGATCCAAGCATCAATGGGAGGTCCCTGTCAGAACACTTCCGGGTGAGATTGGGACATCCAGGTAAGTAACACCCTTTTTATGACCCTCCCCAGATTATGTGTTCATTTTAAAGTGTGCTTTTCTGCTTGGTGTTACTTTTCTTTGGTTTATTTTTATTCTTATTTTTGAATTTCCCGCGCTCACATATTCTCACACCAGAATCTGTGGGATTTCAGTCCAGGAAGTGAACAGAGCTCCGTTAGAGCCACTTTCATTCCTGGGCTGCCCTGTTGACCAAAGAGGAGGTGAATGCATTGGGGAGGGTGATTGTGGCGGGACTGGGACGGGTCAGGGGAAAGAGTGGCGATTGTGGGACAGGAACACTTGTTTCATTCCTGTCTGATAATCTCCCAAATCTTGAAATCCCAGGTTTCATCAGTCACTCCCAGGAGGAGTCCTTAAGACAGACCATTTCTTCTGTAAACCATAGCATAGCAATCACAATCGCAATAGCATTATTATTTACATACCACTTATCAGTGCCAAAGCACTCCCTAAGCAGTTTACAACGTTTTCAGCTAGTTGCCCACAACAAGCTGGGTGCTCATTTTACCGGCCTACGGAATGATGGAAGGCTGAGGGTTGAAGTTATTTTGAGTATCTTGTAGGAGCAGCAGTCCACCCTCATCTCCCCCCCTTTCTGGAGCAGAAGCAATCCATAACATAATGAGCAGGTACTGTATATCCCTCTACCTGCCTCCTTCCTTTAAAGAAAGCTGTATCATTTATTGCTTTGCTTTGTTTCATTTTGCTTATCAAAGTCTCTGGGAACTAAAATGGGATAGGGGTTGGATTCACCCACCCACAATCCTCTATGAGCTAGATGACCTGGGGAGGGCTACACCCTCTGATGTCACTGCACCCCCAGCAAAAAGTGCTGGGAAGCTATCTCCATCCTTCCACTCAGAGCTTCAGCTGAAGATTCTTCCATCCTTCCACCAGACATTCAGCTGAAAATTTCCCCATCTTTCCACCCAGAGCTTCAGCTGAAGATTCCTCAAGCCTTCCCTATTGCAAGATCTGACTAGACTTACCTATATCCTAGAAGCATCAGCTAAAAGTAAGAAATGAAATAGGCTCCTACTTTGATCTCTTATTTGATCTGTAATCCTCAAGAACTGCTGCCAGTCATGGTAGACAAGAATAGGTACTGGACGTTCAGGGAAGAATTCACCAAGAACCTAGCATGGATCTCACCAGAACTGGAAGTCCACATCTTATTTTGTCAAAAAAGGCAGCCTCTCTTGGGGAGTAAAACAGGGTAGGAGGCCTGTACCTTATTGGAATTCTTTTTTTTTTTCCCTTCCCCCACATTTGGTTCTTTTTTTATGGTTTTTTTTTCCAGTGGTCAGGCCCACTGAAGGAGGCAGGCAACACAAAAAATGGTGCATAGGCCACGTGTGGTCCATAGCCTACAAATGGCCCGCCTCTGATATAACTGAAATTGAATTTATGTGGACCAATATCCTAATTTGCTAGAAAGCAGGCTCTAATTTTAAAAAGCATCTTTTTTCCCCCTTTTTGTTCTCTGTAATAAGTAAAAACTGGGAGTTTTTGATATCCATCAGGCCACCAGTGGAGACTGGTAGCTCTCATTTCAGTAGGGTACTGAATTTGCTCAGATTTTAGTCCAAACTTTAAAGGAGCTATCTTAAGGTGAACAACCTATTCCTCCAATTAGATTCAGCCCCTTAGATAGAGCTCCCTTAAAGTTTGGACTAAAATCTGGAGTGGATTCATCTCCCCACTGACATGGGAGCTAACATCCACTACCACAGGCTACCATATTCAGCTACTAAGTTGTCCTTGGCTTGATAGATCAATGGTTAGCCTAAACCAGGTTTAACCTATTGAGTTCCTTCTTATAGCAACAATCTGTACAGAATTTTAATACATTCATTTTTATTTGATACTGGCTGGCATTCAGTATCACAGGTACAATGCATAACTTAGAGTCTTTTAGCTCTGTTAAAAATAGGAATATAGTGTGTGAGAGAAGGAGAAATTCAACCAGTTCAGAATTTCACCATCTGGAGGACATGTGTGGGTGGAGCAGCTTTACCTGTTCAATGGGTCTCTGTCATGTTACTGTTGAAAACCTGCCAGGACTATATGATACAACAGCCATCTTCAAATTTTTGAGGGGCTGTCACGTTGATGATGAAGGACATTTATATTCTGCAGAGCCAATGGGTCTAAATTATAAGAAAGAGGATTTTGCCTATCAATGGAGAAGCATTTCTTGTACAAGCTGTCCAGCAGTGGAAGATGATGAGTTGTCTTTCATTAAATGATTTTAATGAGAAGCTGGATGGCCAACAGTCAAGAATATTGTGGCTCTGGATTTCCTACCTCCACATGGGATGGACTGGATGACTTTTAAGGTCCTTTACAACTCTAAAATTATATGATGTTAATGTATTTATTTTAGTTAGTTGGTAGGTTTATGTCCTAACTCTGTCCCAGCATGGGGCCGAACACAGCTCACATCATGCACTAAACCAAAGTACATATAAAAATCTCTTGAATTGGCACTGAAATATTTATTTGTTTGTTTGTTTGTTTGTTTGTTTGTTTGTTATTTATACCCCGCTTTTCAGCCACAAGGCTATCAGAGCGGCTTACAAACTGTTTTAAGCAATAGCAACTTACACATCAACACTGCATTAAGCAGTTTCCAATGTGTGTTAGCTAATTGCCCCCACAAGCCAGGTATTCATTTTACCGACCTACAAAAGGATGGAAGGCTGAGTGAACCTTGGAGCACTCTTGACTTGCAGTATGGCATTTAACCACTGCGCCACCAGGGCTCACAAGCTCCTGCCTCTCCTAGTTACTACAGATCTCTGATCATTTGCCTTTTGGGATCAGCTTTTCTACATGCTTAGCTACTATCGAGCATCAAAGAGGCATAGCATAACTGTATGCTCTCAGAGTTATACCATGGTTATGCTATGCCATCTGGGTACAGAATTATGATGCTGCACAAACAAAGGCACATTGTGGGCTAAGCAACAACCATGCACATTGCAATCCTACACAACCATACAATCAATGAGCAATGAAGCATTATGCACAACCATGCACAAGAGCACTGTGATGTTATGGACTTTTGTGAAAGAATGATGTTGCCAGCTCACCACATCAGGTAGCTTCAGAAGCACTGTTCTACATGAGATCCCTTCAGATATTTAAAAATGGCTATCATGCCACCTCTCAATCTTTTCTGAAGGCTAGACATACCCAGTTCTCTAAACTGTTCCTCATAGGGTGTGGGTACATAAAATGTTCTCATGCAAATATTCCATAAATCTGCATGGACTTTAAGGATTATCTTGCTAGAAGTCAGCAATTCAATCCTACACGTATTTATTGAGATTATTTTTTCTTGGACTCCATGTGTCTTCCTTTTGAAGGATGAGTCTTGTCATAAGTCATCCTCTGGACCAATTGCTCTTAACCTTTAATGTCCAGAAGAAAAAGTTATGAAAGAATAATGGACAACTTAAGCAATTTACTTAAAAATCATTAATGGTAATGAATCACTTTTGGGGGCTTAGGACTTTATCAGACCAGGCAACTATGGCATCATAAGGACACCTAATGATCGTGAAAGGGCATGCATACCAGATGACATTGTCCTTTCACGATCATGTACTGTAAATGAGGTGTACTTTTTATTGATGGCCCAAGCCATCAATAAATCTCTTGTTCCACTTTTCTGCTGTCATTGCTGGCGTTTAAATCCTCGTGCCATTGTGCTCATGTGAATGCAGCATTGATGGGCAAACACTTCCAGGTGAGATCACGACAGCCAGGTAGGGGAACACTCTTTTTTATGACACACACACACATTATTTATGGGGGTGTGTGTTGCTGTGCTTGTGCTAACTTTTTATGTGTTTATTTTGTTTTTATTTTTGAATTTCCCTCTCTAGTGTCTTCTCACGAGAATCAGTGATATTTCAACCCCGGAAGTAAACAGAGCTCTATTTGTGCTTTGTTACTGCTGCGAAAGCCTCACTGATGCTGGAAAAGGTAGGTCTGGGGGCGGGGTTCTTTTGCTGGTATGAAAACGACACAATTTATGTCAGCAAGAAAACGTTAAGGGGGAGGTGGTCTGATTAAGTCCTGTGTTTCTGTAATGAGCAACATTTAAAAGTTACTTTCCAAGTTCTAATTACTGTTAACATTCTGTTACTGCTGCTAGTATTATTACAAGCAACACTATTAAGGTTTGGGTTTTTTAATTGGCCTAGTTAGATTTTCCTGTATTCATAGCTGGTTTTGCCCCCTCTGCAATGTTTAGTGTGCATACATTGTACATATAAGCAAATGAAGATATGCAAATCAGTAATAATGTATTCTCCCCCCCCCGCCACCCCATTGCTCCTTCTTGTAGGAGCGGCAACCTTATCTAGCACATCTGTGTTAGCCCATGTGGTGCAGATTACGTCTGGGTTTAGGTTACCATCTTGCTGCCAAATCCAGCTTTGCTAATAACTCCCAGAACTGACAGCCACTTATTTTCACAAAACATTATGTTTGAACCATCTCTCATTTCCTTCTCAAGTTTTCAGGGAGCAAAAGGGATATTCCAGAATGACGTGACTGCTGGAGAGAGAGACAGAGAAGTCCCACTGGAAATTTTATTTTGGGTGGGGGAATGTTTTTAAGCCATGGATGGTTGAATCTGTGGATGCAGAATCTATGGATACAGGGGGTCAACTGTACTACCTGCAATGTGTCCATGCTGCTCAGCTCCCTACCAAAATGGCCTCCAATCACTTGTCCCATTTTTCACCTCTGTAAATATTTCAGAGACCCCTTCTCATATTTCCCCCTTTTTTAAAAAAATCAGGAATCTTAGCAGCACTGTCTTAACCCTCTCCTGTTTTTTTTTTTTTTTCCTTTTGACAGTGCTCTCCTGTTTTCTGGTTGTGTCTATACCTAATATTCCATAAGGGATCCTTCAAGCCTTCTGTATTTCCACCCCACCTTTTCTTTCTTTCTTTTTACCTCAGAGTTTTTACCAACAGCAGTTCAAAGAGTCCTCTCCCATTTTTCCACCTATTTTTTTAAACATCAGAAGTCTTGGGTAGCTGTCTCTTTAGCCTGTCCTATTTTTCTGCCTTTTCTTCCTCTCCTGGAAATCTTGGTTGGACTACCCCTGAGACACCTCTTCTGTTTTCTGTTTTCTATTCTGTTTCCCATTTCAGTTTAAAAATGGACCACTGCAACTTGTCTGAACACCGGAAACCACTGTCAGATTTTAATGTGTCTCCCACAATGTTCCAATGAGTTATGGCAGGTCTCCTTTTCTAAATTTTATTTTAATTTTTTGCTTCCAGAAAGCCCACCATTGGAAGTTTGACTTTTTAAAACTTGAAACTGGGTACTGCTACTTGGTGAGTGATCCAAAAATGTTCTTTTGTATTTTGAGGCATCTACCACGCTTTCCTGATGAGCTATGGCTGTCCTCCCCCTTCCCCCCCTCCGCCACTTCTAGCAACCTCCCATCTGAATTTTGAATTTTGACTTGAAATTCAGTGCTGCATTTAGAACAACAAACTCTGTCTGATTTTGAGGCATCAGGCACAATACCCCAATGAGTTAGGCCTGCAGCAGAGAAACATTCTCTTTTATCAATATAGATGTTTGAAAATAAAGGCCTTTCTTGGTGAATATTCCCGTTTTAACTAAGCAGCCCACATGTATAATGTAGAGACTGGAGCAACTGCCCTACAACATAGCTTGCAAAAAAGGTAAGGGAAGACATGACAAAGGCATAAAAATTATACACGGTGTGGAGAAAGCAGCTAGCAAGAAACTTCACTCTTTGGACTTTACCAGACGCATGAAAAAACACGTCATAAGGATGCTACAATAACACAGAAGGGCAAAATTATCAGACAACGATGTCATTCAGCCATTCTGGGGGGTGTAGTGCAGGTGCAAATGAGCCATCTCTTTTTATTGACAGCTTAGCCTGTCAAAAAAATAAATAAAAAATGATGCCTTGTCCACACCAGTGCTCTGCCCCAGGAATGGCTGAGGATGTAAGCATTGGATAATGTTGCCCTTTTGCATTTTTGTCCCATCCTTATGACGCAATTTGGGATGCAGTTTTTTGCTGTGTTTTCCCACATCTCATAAAGTCCTTTATCACATAATATGAGAACCAGAGTCATCAACTGAAGTTGAATGGTGGAGGATTCAGGACAGATAAAAGGAAGTACTTCTTCACACAGTACATAGTTAAAATGTGGAACTCACTGCCACTAGACATAGTCAAGGCTGCCAACATGGATGGCTTTAAAAGGGTATTGGATGAATTTATGGAGGATAAGGCCATCAGTTGTTACCAGTCAGGAGAGCTGCATGTCACTTCTAGAACCAGATGCCCTGTGCATGCATTGTGGGGAGCATGGAATGGTAATCTTCACAGTTCAGGATTTATTCCTGCAAAATTCTCATGTGACTGTTTGCATGCACAATAATAAAACAGCATTTGCTTCAGATGAAACAGCATTTTGTGCACCGAAAATAATATTCCTGCATAGAAATATTATTCCCTGTGTAGAAAGCATTGTTTCCTGCATAGAAAATGCTGGGAGGGTGTCCTTTCTGGGAGAAAGGTGGCATATAAATTAAATTAAGTAAATAAATACAAACAGCCACATGAGAATTATGCAAAGAATACTGTAAATCCTGGAAGAAAGACACTAGGGATTTTATCAGATGCAGCAAAAACCACATCATTAGGATGTGATGATAGCACAAAGGGCTGAAATTATCAGATGATGACATTGCTTTCCTGTTCCTGCTGCATCACACTGGTGTGAATGAAGCATCACTTTTTATTGATGGCTTAGCCCACCAATAAAAAGTGATGCCTCATTCATGCCAGCACGATGTAACAAGAACGGGTAAATGGCAAGGACATCTGATCATTTTGTCTTTTGTGCTATTGTCATGTCCTAAATGATGCCCTTTTTTTTTTGGTGAGATTAGGCTCGTCTGATAAAGTCCTATCAGTAGCCAAAAAGAGAACCTTCAGTGGATGATAGATGAAACTCTTCAGGCAGTTAAGGACAGACAAGAAGCAAAAGTAAAAGGAGAAAGAAATAGAGTCAGAACCCTGAATGCAACTGTTCAGCGATGTGCACAGGGACAAGGAGAACTATTATAATAATCAATGCAGAGAAACAGAAAGTAGCAACACAAAAAGAAGGTTATGAGACCGCTTCCACAAGATCTGAGAAATCAAAGGGAAATTTCAGCCAAGAATGGCTGAATTACCAGCAGGGAAACACATGACATGACCAAGTAGAAATATAAAGATGATGGAAACAGTACATGGAAGAACTCTCTCTCTCTCTCTCTCTCTCTCTCTCTCTCTCTCTCTCTCTCTGGCTTTTCTTCGCAAACGAAGATTCAGGAAGGACTCATCCTGCACTTTCTGCAAGCGTGCTGATGACTAAAAAGGCCAATCCAAGATAAACAAGTCTGGTTGCAGAAAGCACAGCAGAAGGTCTCCTTGGGTGATGATTCCGGGTCGTGATTCTTTCTGCGTTGTCGTTTCTCTTCAAGACTTGTTCAGCGCGAGTTCTCAAATAAGGCTGCAGCGTTCTGGATAGTGCGTCTCCATGCAAGAACTATATAAAAGAGATAAAAAGATGACAGATTCATTCAAATAAGAACCATATGAAGACAAACCTCCAATTTTGAAAAATGAAGGAACATCACCAATTTGTGATATGCAGTTGATCACTGTACTACTAGCAGAAAATAGCAAAGACTTGGAACGATTACTGAAGGAAGTCAAGTAAGAAAGTGAAAAGGCAGGTTTACAGTAGAATATTAAGAAAACAAAAATAATGACCACAGATTATTTAAATAGCTTTAAAGTAGACAATGAAGACATTGAAATAGTTCAAGAACTTCCATACCTTGGTTTAATCATTAATCAGAATGGAGACTGCAGTCAAAAAATCAGAAGAAGGCTAAGACTTGGAAGGGCAGCTATGAAGAAACTAGACAAGTGTTAAGATATATCATTGATTACTAAAGTTAGAATTCTCATGCCATCTTATTTCCCATTTCTATGTATGGTTGTGAAAGTGGAAAGTGAACAAAGCTGATGAGAAGAAAATCAACTCATTTGAGATGTGGTGCTGGAGAAGAGTTCTGTGGATACCATGGACTGCAAAAAAAAAAAAAAAGTCCTAGAGCAAATCAAGCCTGAACTCTCTCTGGAAGCCAAGATAACTAAACCGAGACTCATTCAGGGGTAGCTATGTTGGCCATGCAACAAAACAAAAATCAGAATCTACAAAAAAAAAGTGGTATTTTTATTGGCCAACCAAAATGCAAAACACATGATGCAAGCTTTCAAAGCTCTTCTGGCTTCTTCATCAGGCAAAAGATGTTTAGAAATAAAGAAAATTGACAATCTTGGAGTCACAGGCCTACATGTTGTCTCAGATGTCTCTTGTGTGATTATTCACGTGAGGGATCCCATGTAGGTAGAGGCCACTCCTACTCTCTGGCCATATGGGAACTGAGACAAAAGACAGTAAAATGTAATTTCTTTCACAAGGCAAATGGATGTCTCTGTCCATTTGTGATGCCAGGGGCTCCTTTGTTAGGCAGAGATCACTGGATTTCTCAGGAAGTCTCTGTACTACTACATTTGTACTGCTACATCTCATACAAAGTATGAGACTGTCATGCTTTGGCCATATCATGAGAAGACACAACTCACTATAAAAGACAATAATGCTCGATAAGGTAGATAGATGGCAGTAGGAAAAGAGGAAAACTGCATTTCAGATAAATAGACCCAATCAAGGAAGCCACAGCTCTGAGTCTGCAAGACCTGAGCTGAGTTGATGACCTAGATGTCTCTCATTCATAGGGTTGTCATAAGTCAAAGTTGACTTGATGGCAGTTAACAACAATGTAAATCACCAGTGTGCAAACTTTGCACAAAATAAGCTCACCAGTACAACCTTTTCTCAGCAGGGAACAGCTTTCTCTATGCAGGAAACAATATTCTTCACAGGTTTGTACATAATAAGTTACAAACTGTGCAGATTCCTGTCAGTCCAGGATTCATCTTATCAGGATTTTCAATACTAAAAACAAACAAACATGTTTTCAACTATTTTTCAAATATTTTTGAATATTCTTTATATCTCTAGTCCTGATTTTCATTCATGAAATACTGGAGGGTATGGAATTTTATCAGATGATCCCCTTTAAACATTCTTTTGCCGGCATAAAAAAAAAATCAATTTATATGCTGGCAAAAGAATGCCCGCCCCACCGCATTTACCTCTAATCCCGGCAGAAGGCTTCCCCAGCAATGGGAGGAAGTGAATGAAGCCCCATTCACTTCCTCCTTTGAAATCCTGCAAGACTTCATTCTATGGTAAATTCAAAAATAAAACCAAAAATAAAACACAAAAAGTTACAAAAAACCCAAACACATACACACACTTTAAAACTTCCAAGTAAACCAGGGAAGGTTTTTAAAAGTGTGTCACTTATCTAGATGGCACAATCTCATCTGGAAGTGTTCATGCCAGACCAGCCATTGATGCTGGATTCACATGAGTTAAATGGCCGGAGGTTTCATGTGCTGGCAATGCTGGCACCAAAATGGGATGGGCGATCTATTCATGGCTGGGCCCATCAATGAAAAAGAAACACCAGAGGAACACAAAAGGATGATGTCATGTGATATTGGTGTCCTTTTGCATTCTGCTGTTGTTATTCTGGCACCACATTACCTACGTCTGATAATCTCCATGGTATGCCAAACCAGAGCTTGGAAGCATGCTGGCTGGGGAAGGCTTTGAGTTTTACCCAAAAAAGTCACATTTTCCAGGTTCTGCTCCATATTTCCATTTCCTTCAAAATGGACCAGAAATGCCAGCAGCAAAAGTAAAGTGTGGACAGCATGGCCTTAACCAACGCTAAAATGTGAGGAGACCTGGAGGAAAGCAAGGTCCCAGTTTGGAGCAATCGTTGTCTGTTTCAATCCCATGGTTTGCAAGTCTCAGCAAACTTGCTGAAGGAGCGGGGAGGGAGAGAGAGAGAAGGGTTATAGATGACTTGAAGCTATAATGACTTTCACCTGCTTTTGGTTTTCATTCCCTGCTTTTCCCACAGCTCCAATCAGAGCCTGAATGGTAACATTGAGATCTCTTTTCCTCTTTTGTTTGGAAACTGGCCACCAGGTTGGAATTTCAGAAGAAAGATGGACAAGTGCTCTGGTGGCCTTTCAGCATGGGCAAAATACCAGGGTTAGCTAGAACCATATTCTCAGTCCTCACCCAAAAGTGTTTTTTTTCCCCAGATGTAGAACTACAGAGACTTCTTGAGAAATCCAACAATCTCTGCCTAACAAAGGAGTTTGTGGCTTCACAAAGGAACAGAGACATCCTGGATACCAAGAGGGTTTGCCTTACTGCTGCAAAGGAGTTAAATGTTACTGTCCTTGGTCTCAGCCAAGGAGTAGGAGTGGCCTCGGCCTACATAACATCCCACACCTGAACAACAACACAAGAAACATCAGAGACATCATGTAGGCCTGTGATTCCAACAATGTCACTTTTCTTTCTTTATTTTTTAACATATCCTGAGGATTGCAGGGCCCGGGCAGCTTCATGTGGAGAGATATAGTCTGCCAGATAGCCTGGACCTAAGCTTTTGTAGGGTTTTATAGCTAATAAAACTATATTATATAATATATATTATTATATTATAATAACTAGCACTTTGAATTGTGCCCAGAAACAGATCCCCAGTCAGGGGAGATGTTGCAATAGGGGAGTTGTATGGTCACTGTTCTTGTTGCTGCTGCTGCTGCTGCTGCTGCTCTGTGCCTACAAGTCATTTTGAACTTATGGCAACCCCAAGGCAAACCTAGCATGGGGTTTTCTTGGCAAGATTTGTTCAGAGGGGCCTGCCATTGCCTCCCTCTGGGGCAGACAGAGTGTGACTTGCCCAAGGTCACTCAGTGGGTTTCCATTTCTAAGCAGGAATTTGAACCCTGGTCTTCTAGAGTCCTAGTCTACACTCAACCCACTATACCACACTGGCTCTCATCCCATGCTTAATGCAACATTGTATTTTTGGGGTGTGTGGGAGATTTTGAACCCTGCTCTCCAGAGTCATAATCCAACCTTCAAACTTCTACACCACACTGGCTCCCCAAATAACAAACTAGTTTTAGTGTAAGGAGCGAACCCAGCAAAGCACTGCTCCAGCAAAGTTAGACTGAATTTTTATGCAAGACTGGTACTTCGTGGCTCCATCCTTTTGACTGTCACAATGTTTTCTCTCCTACTGCCTGTCCAGTTTTATCTTACATTAAAGTTTGGTTTGGCAGTTGTATGAGCTTAGATAATTAATTAACTGGGGGGCATTTGCTACCTCTAGCTGGCTAGCTTTAAAACGGAAGAGGTGAGACAACATCTGCAAGAATAGGTCACTATCAATGGCTATTAAGCATAATAGATAAATGGAACCTATATGTTCAGAGACAGTGAGGTTCTAAATAGCAGATGCTAGAGGTAATTTACAGGGGGACTGGCTACATCCATGCCTCGCTTTCATTCCTACTAGCTTACCCTTTTGCATGCTAGATGGTGTCATCGCCTCATTCAGCATCATCTCAACAGCATTCAGACCATCATATAAATAAAGCCAAATACAAGACCTGTGTCCAGAGCAACTGCACAACGTGTCCACCACACCTGCCAACACCCTTAGGTAACTCTCTTAGCAATTCTGCAAGGGAAGCACCAAGCACTACTCAGCTAGGATAGGACTTCGTTCCTAGTTGTGCAGATTTCAAGGAACCCATCACTTTGCAGGCACCTTAGGTCATCTGAAAGTAGACATTTGTGATGGGAAGATTACAACTCCCCTCTCCCAGATACTTAAACCTTGTTTCTGACAGAGATCGGAACTGGGAAGTAACTAGTTACTTGAAATGAACTCCTTTTCCCAGACAAAAAAATTAAAAACTAGTTACATTACATTATGACCACAAGTTAACAAAGGCTTGTTTCATTTCTTTTTTGTCTTGGCTATAATTTGTTAGTTATTTTTTTAATAGCTGCAGGGGTTATGGCCCCATGTCCTGAAGTAGGCCCCCAGGCCAGGATCTTTGGTGGGGCCCCTTCCTACTGCTAAGGTTAAGGGCAGTGAGATGCTCTACAGGATTTAGGATAAAAATTAAAATAAGTAAGTTTAAGTGATGACATCAAAGTAATATTTATATTTATTTTTTTAAAAAACTAACTGGATGTACATAATACAAATTTACAATACTATCACACTGCCGCCCCCCTCTAATCCCAGGTGCTTGGGCCCCCAGGCTAGAGCCCTGTCAGCCCCGCCCTTGTGGGGGTCAAGACAGGGATTTGGCCTCACTAAATGTAAGAGCAAGAATGGCATACATGGTTTAAGCAAAGGTATATCATGTTGCTGTTTCATGTTCTGATGTGAGTATGGAGAAAATAGTGGAATGGGATGATGATGTGCTTTGTAGCAGAGATTGGCTGTTTGCAGCATTCTGGTTTTTAAAAAACTAACAGTTACTTAGTAAGAGGGCTGATCATGGCTAAGTGGGGTCAGCAGCAGCCAGTGCTTCCATGTCATGGGGCAGTGGATCCATGCGACGTTTTAGCCCTAACTTTAAAGGGGATGTGATAATGGGTTCTTGACCCTTTCTTCTAAATCAGTGGCTCTTAACCTCTTCTTTACCAGGGACCCCCTTTAAATATATTTTGTTGCTGTGGTCCCCCAAGACTGAACTTTCGGCAGGCCTTTCCTAATTAGATCCCGGCCTCAGGGGATCCTGGCCTCTTTTAGTCCGCTAGCTATTTATTGTATTTATTGTTTTTAAAATGTGATTTTAGACAGTTGCTTTTAATTTATATTTGTTTAATTTTTTTTATGGGGGAGGATGGAGGCGGGGGGTGTTTAGGGATTTTTATCTGTATTGTATTTTAATTTTTGTAAGCCGCCCCAATTGTTTTAACAGAGGGGCGGGGTATAAATAAGTATTATTATTATTATTATTATTATTATTATTATTATTTAAAACAACAACAGCAAGAATAATATCTGATGATGATGATGATGATACAATTACACCATCAATTAAAACTTCCCCCAGAGGCACTGGAGGGGGAGAGAAGACATTTCTTCTGTTTCTTCTTGTAAGTTTGTGGCTTGAGTGGATTGAATGGCAATGTGCAGGCCAAGTTAGCCAGCCTTTGCCTTGGCTCCTGTCACGTGGCCACTCCACTGCAGGCAGGAGGTGGGCCAAGCAGCCTTCAAGCCTTCACTTGAACATTGCAGTCCCATAAGGGTCCCTGGACCACAAGTTAAGAACCACTGCTCTAAATAGTTGAGCAGCATGGATAGCTCCTTCAAAGGCTGGACTGAAACACAGAGTGGAATCACTGCTAGGGAAGACTATGGAGGGAGAATTTCAACCCATTCTCCTTGCTCAGAGACTGCCATGCAAAGTACCAGGATATATAATATTTCACTAAATCTTGACATCTCTGTTATATATATATATATATATATATATATATTTCTTTTGAAAGGCAAGCTTCATTTCCACATCAACTTGAAATTCTTGCTTCTTCATCATGCAGATTATTCCAAGGAGCAGCTACGTGAACTGTATTCTCATTCCCCATTTCCAGTCTCCCCTCCCCACATTTTTTTCTTCTCTTGTCTTCCCCACACACACACCCTGCATCACCACAAACCTTCCATTTCTTGGGGGGCTTGGGGAGGCTTAGTATCACCCCCCTCCCACCTCACCTCATCCATTTGAATCAGTATGGCTTGCCCCATTTTACCACGGGCAGGAAACCATATAAATGTAACATCCTCCCGGGAGGTGAAATAAACATAAACATCTGCTCAGTGAATTCCCATGCCATGCGGGAGTGTGCGTGGCATTCGAATGGACCCCAGGCTGAAAGGCGCAAAACCAGCCTCATGAACAAAACAAAACCAAGCTGGAGGGGGGAGGGATAGGGAAGAGCAAGAGAATAAATCCACTGCCTTGCACTTTGTTGTCCATGTTCAAACATCAACCCCCCCCCAAAAAAAAAATCTGACCAGCCCTTTGAGCAGGACTGAGCTCAGATATTTGGCTGCAATGGGGAAGATTGCACTGTTTTCTCTCACTCTGTGTAAAGAATCATAGAGTGAGAAGAGACCACAAGGGTCAGCCAGTCCAACCGGAACACACAATCAAAGCACACCCGACAGAATGTTCTCCATAACGTTTAGGTGGAATCTCTTTTCCTGTAGTTTGAACCCATTGCTCTGCGTCCTAATCTCTGGAGCAGCAGAAAACAAGCTTGCTCCATCCTCAATATGACATCCCTTCAAATATGTAAACATGGCTATCATGTCACCTCTTAATCTTCTCTTCTCAAGGCTAAACATATCCAGCTCACTACGCCACTACTCATAGGGCATGGTTTCCAGATCTTTCACCATTTTGGTTGCCCTCCACTGGAGATGGTCTTGTCAATATTCTTCTTGAATTATGGTGTCCAGAACTGGACACAGTATTCCAGGTGAGGGCTGACCAAAGCAGAATAGCTCTATTACTTCCCTCAATCTAGACACTATACTCCTGGATGGCCATCTGTCAGGAATACTTTCATTGTGTGTTCCTGCATGGCAGGGGGCTGGACTAGATGACCGTTGTGGTATCTTCCAGCTCTACGATTCTATGATTCTAGACGTAGACTAGAATCGCATTCGCTTTTCTGGCTGCTGCATCACACTGCTGACTCATGTTCAGCTTGTGGTCCAATAAGACTGCAAAATCCCTTTCCCTAAAGAATTGAACTAGAAAGAGAGCTGAATCATACTTCAATGCTTGTTAGCAGGACAATGCCTTCTGACACCCTTGAGGGCAGTGGGTTAGTTTTTAGGGTGTAGGTCAGGCTGAGAGGCACAACTGTGTGGCACCATTCTCCACTAATTTCATTCATGAAAAAAGCAACATGTCGTTTTAGCAATTTTCTTCCTGCTGCAAGAAAATCTTCAAAAACTGCCCCTTTTGCAAAGACAATTTGCAATTGCAGGACTTTATGAAAAATCCGCACATGGGTTTGTTTGTTTTTCCCTGTGAAAAACAGCATTTTCTGCATGGGAAGCAAAACAAAATTGTTCAGAGAAATCATAATTCTGCACTGAAAATGCTGTTTTCTGCACAGAACATTGCTGCAGGTGGGGATTTATTCTGCGCAAAATTCACACACGGTGTTTTTCCCCAGAAAAACAACACTTGGTTTGAGTTCTGAGAGAGTATATCTCAAATCTCACAGGAGCATGGAGACTTGAGCCTGGCCTTATATACGGTAGGCTTGCCTTACATGTACCAGCCAGTGTTAAGATGACTCAGCAACAGGGAGGGAAGATCTGTGTTGATTTCCAGAAAACTTGGCCACACTAGATTATAATTCCCAGAATCCCACAACGAGCATGTCAGCTATGTGGATTCTGGGAGTTCTAATTCAAAAAATGCCATTTCCGTAGATCTGCTTCCCCATCATGGTGAAAATAGTGATACTGGCATACCATCAGCATCAACGCCACTGTTTTTACTTTGCAAAGAGAGCCAAACAATGTCAAAGCAAAATAGGTAGGCAGACCACTGCATCAGATGAAAGGTCTACATGTAGGCCTCTTTCCAACAGTATTTAGCCAGATGTTGCCTTATTTAACAAGAACAGGCCAAAATCATGTATGGCACAGTGTAGCATAGTCGTTCCACATGTGGAACTATGCTACAGCTGGCCGTTCAACGCTTCTAGACTTACTACTGAGCCACTACAGCAGGAAAAGTTGGAGAGCAGGAGAGATTGGAGCATGTCTGGCTGTGTCCTCACAGCCAGACATTAAATTGTTACATCATCCACTAAGGTCTGCTGTAATCCTCTAGAGCAGTGGTTCCTAACCTGTGGTCCAGGGACCCCCAGGGGTCTGTAATGTCCTCACAGGGGGTCTGTGAAGGCTTGAAGGCTACTTGGCCACCTTCTGCCTGTAGTAGAGTGGCCACATGGCAGGGGCCAAGGCAAAGTCTGGCTGGCTGGCTTGGCCTGCACATTGCCATTCAATCCACTCCAGCCACAAATTTACAGGAAGAACCAGGAGAAAAGTCTTCCCTCTCCCTCCAGTCCTCTGAGGGAAGGTTTAATGGATGGTGTAATTATATTATTCTTATTATTATCAGGTATTATAATTATTATTATTATTAGGAATTTAAATCTTGAGTTAAGTCTTGGGGGTCCATGGAAACAAAAGATATTTAAAGGGGGTCCCTTGTAAAGGAAAGGGTAAGAGCCACTGGTCTAGAGGTCTCAGAGGCTGAGGCAATCTTGCTATGGGGACAAAGCCAGATGCCTCTCTAATCCTCCTCTGCTCTAAATCAGCAATGGAACAGCCATTGCTGAGCATCTTCTCAATTTTCAGATTCTATAAAAGACCTCCTCCGGGGAGGCCGGGAGAAGTAGACGGCTATCCCGTGGCAGGGGGACAGTTTCGGATGCTGCCGTCCCCCTCCAGTTATCCTTTGTGTTGCCTCCATGTTCGATCAAAGGAAAAGGTGCCACTTTTTACTCACTGTGAGTAAAAAGTGGCACCTTTTCCTTCGCTAAATCACGGAAGCAACATGAAGGATGACGGGAGAGGGACGGTGGCATCCGAAACTGTCCCCCTGCCATGGGATAGCCGCGTAACTCTCCCGACCTCCCTGGAGGTCTTTTATAGCATCTAAAAATCTCCTAAATCTGGGAAGGTTTTAGTCATTGCAGAGGGTGGAATGGAATTCCGAACTCCACCACACCAAAAAAAGACATATGCAGGTGTGGACTTACATCTATGTATGCCACTAACAGGATGCCAGACAGAATGTAGTATAGTATGACCCTCATATCCATGGGACCAGTATCCATGGATTCACTTATCCACCTCTGGGGAGGGGGGGTAAAAAGGTCATTCTAGGTATTTTCTAAGTTTTCCAGTGTGATTCTATGGTATGCTTCTGCCGGAAGCTGATCATAAGATCATGCTGGGGGACCTAGAGAGAACCCTCCTCTAGGAATCTGTAGATCCTCCAGCAGAAGTTGACCACAGAGTCATGCTAGAGGATCTAGAGATTTGTAGAGGGATGATCTCTCTAGGTCCTCTAGCACAACTCTATGGTATGCTTGGGCCAGAAGTTGTTCATTTTACTAGGGCTTGTTATTATCCAAGGCTTTCAATATTCATGGTCAATCCAGGAACACTTCCCCCATGGATACAGGGGTCATACTGTAATAATAGGGTTCCCCTATCTGTTCCCTCCCCACAATTACTATCGTTCAAGGATAAACTGCTACTGGATGATCTTGTGGCTAACAGCCATTAACAGACACCTCCTTCATGGATTTGTCCAATCCCTTCATTTTAAAGACCTTTAAGCTAGTGGCTCACAGCCTGTAAAAGTGAATTCCACGGGTTAATTGTACTTTGTAAATAAAGCATTTTTCTTTTGTCTGTCTTCAGGTTGATGCGCCTAGGAATGTAAAGAATACACACACATTTCCTCATCCTTGATGAAAGAGGGTGTATCAATACATCAAGCCATCCTATCAAGAAAATGGCTAATTGCTGTACAATTATTCATTTCAGGCCTAAGGTGGATTTATACCTTTTTGTATGAAAACTTTGCACACAGAAGGCTTGGGCCTTTTTAAAAAAATGTTCTTAGCATGAAAGCTGCCATACTGATTCACAGGAATCACATTTTTTTTTTCAAATGCCTCAAGATTTAGCCTTAGTTTCTTGGCCTCATCTCCCCCTCTCTCTTTCTCTCTCTAGCTCTTACAGCTTTGTTCTTTCTTAAAACTGGAGCACTGAGAGGGCCACCATGTCAGCAATGATATATCTGGCAGTCTGTACATAACACCTGCTTTCCCCTGACTGGAATTATAGCATTTGTTGCAACTCTGGACTATAATCAGAGGCCGACATCAGCCCTAGAGGGAACATCACCTCAGTAGTTCCTTTCTTTTAAACAGCTGTGGCTTACCTTTATTTATTTTTTTCAAGTGACTCTCTCATCACCTTCCTCGGTTTCCAAGAAGCTGTGTGAGGCAGTAGTTAGCATGTCAGCATGGAGAAACCAGGTTCAAAACTCCAGCATTTGCATTGGGTGATGTTGTACCAGCCATTCTCTCTCAGCTTAAGTTGACATAACAGTAAATAAAACATTATCCAACTGGCAATGATGGCCTGCATTCTGTCTGTGACTTATAAGTCCAGCTAACACCATTCAAAGTTCTTTTTAAGAGAGCCCTGGTGACATAGTTGTTAAATGCCAGTACTGCAAGCCACAGGGTTATGAGTTCTATCGCAAAGGGCTCCAAAACTGACTCAGCCTTCCGTCCTTCCGTAGGTCAGTAAAATGAGTACCCAGCTTGTTGGGGTCAATTAGCTAAAAACACTGTAAACCACTTAGGAGTGCTTAGGCACTGATAAGCAGTATATAAATATCAATGCTATTGGTATGCTTTTTGTTGGTCATTGCAGAGGTCACAATTCTCTATAGACCTCATGCAGTGGGCAGAACATCCCCAGGGTTCAGCTTTTAGCTGCAGCAGCAACCACCACATGACCATTTAGTGAATGATTCAAAACAGGGAGCATCAAAGAGGGATCTGGCTAGTTCTCTATAGCAAAACTTTGGAGATTATCAAATGCAGCTGATGTGGCACCAGAATAACAACAGCAGAACACAAAAGGACAACAAAATCGCTTGATGTTGTCCTTTTGTGTTCCACTGTCATTATTCTGGAATTTCTTTTTATTGATGGGCCAAGCCATCAATATATCACCCTTCCCATTTTGGTGCCAGCATTGCCCATGTCTGAAACCTCGCGCCATTGTCCTGCTGTGAATACACCATCAATGGGCAGACCTGCCAGAAGACATCTGGGTGGGATCATGAAAACAAGGTAGGCTACCCTCTTTTTCTGAACATCCCCGGGTTATTTGTTATTTTTTTTCTTTTTGAATTACCCGCGCTCATGTCTTCTTGCAAGAACAGGTGGGATTTCAGTCAAGGAAGTAAATGGAGCTCCGTTAGAGCTCCCATCATTCCTGGTCTGCCTTTCAACATAAAAAAGGGTAAGTCTTATGGGGAGGGTTATTGTGCCGGGAGAGGGATGGGATTGGAGATTGTGGGCCAGGAACGGTTCTTGCATTCCTGTCTGATAATCTCCTTAGAATAATTAAAATCTATGCAGATGACCTCATTGTTCTGTGTCTGGGTAGAGAGAGAGATGCTGCTGCCACACTGCAGAAATTAACTATCATGGCTCCGTCCTTTGGAATCCTGGGATTTATAGTTTGTTGTGGCACCAGAGCTCTCTGGCAGAGAAGGCTATATATCTCACAAAACTACAAATCCCAGAATTCCACAACATTGAGCCATGGCAGTTAAAGTGGTTTCAAACTGCATTATTTCTACAGTGTAGCAGCAGCCCAGGTCTCAAATTGTGAAGATTTGTACACATCTAGGATTCTACTTGTCAGGGTTTCTCAACACTTGCAAAGCATTTTTCAAAAAAAAAAAAATATGAATACTCTTTCCATCCCCGATTCTGGGAATTGTCACCTGAAAAAAATAACTTCTCCAAACTTTGATCCTGTCCTTTCTTGAGTTGCAATTCCACCAAGAAATCTGCCCTACTTCCTCTCATTTCAACTGTATAAAGCATGGGAAAGTGTTTTGTTTTTTCTTTCATTGTTGTTGGGGGGTTTTTGAGTAAAACTCCTAGAATCTTCTGGCTGTCATGGTCAGACTTGCTGGGAATTCTGGAAGTTGTGGTCCAAAACCATAGCTTTTTCCAATGTTGCAACTGGGTCTATACACTTGTGAACATACACAGAATTGCAGCTTAACATTGCCAAAGAATATGCTGGTTATCTTGGTTTTTTGTTAATATTATTACTATTAGCCTCTTGATTTGTATCTTAATTGAATAATAAGAGCAATGGGAATAATACTTCTTTTATCTGTAAGGCTCTGTACATAAAATGGGCCTCTGAGAAGCTCACGCTCTTATTGTAGGAAGCTAATTGTATGTCAAAACATACACATATGCCAAGAATATTCTCTCTTTTTTAATAGTGTATAACTACTTGTTGTAAAAAGAGCATTCATTTGATTTCAAATCCAAACAAAATTATATCTGGAGACTACAATCATTTTCACACTTGTCTGGAAGTAAATTTCACTTTTGATATGCTGAACGATGCTTAACTCAACATATAGAATCAAAGAATCATAGAGTTGGAATAGACCACAAGGGCCATCTATTGCAACCCCCTGCCTTGCAGCAATACACAGTCAAAGCACTCCCGACAGATGGCCTCCAGCCTCTGTTTAAAAACCTCCAAAGAAGGAGACTCCACCACACTACGAGGCAGTATATTCCACTTCTGAACAGCTCTTACCATCAGAAAGTTCTTCCTAATGTTTAGGTGGAATCTATTTTCCTGTAGTTTGAATCCATTGCTCCATATTCCAGTCATTGTCCTATATTGGGACAATGGCAGGATATAAATAATAATAATAATCCAACAATGGAGCTCCGTTGTTGCAGATGCATCTGATGATGCATGGTCTTGGCCATAGTGTCCTAAATCCTATGGTTAGTTCTCTCTGTTGACTCACCATTCAGTGAATGATTCAATGAGTCTAGTCTAAATAGGACTAATCAATAGGCCATTTTTTTTGCTGCTGCTGTTTGTGAATCTTGACCACTTTCCTGAACTTAAAATGTTTTTTTAAAGTAATTAGTTATTCCATACACATTAGTTTTTTGAATGTAACCAGGTAGCATTACTCATTATTTCAAAGGAGATTATCAAACAGGAACGAAAAAAGCATTCCTGTCCCACAATCTCCACTCCTGCCCCTGTCCCATCACAGTCCCATCACAATTACCCTTCCAACCACACTTACCTCCTCTCCGGTCAACAGGGCATCCTAGGAGTGAAAGGAACGCTAACGGAACTCCATTCACGTCCTGGATCGAAATCCTGCGGATTCTCGCAAGGAGAAGAGAGTGCAGGAAATTCAAAGTAAAAATAAAAGTAACAGAAAACAAGTGACAGCAAGCACAAAAACACACTTTAAAATTAACAAGTAACCTGGGGAGGGTCATAAAAAGGGTGTCACTTACCTGGATGTCCCAATATCACCCAGAAGTGTTCTGGCAAGGTCCTCCCATTGACACTGGGATCTTGCCAGCATAACAGGGCACATTGTCGTACACAGGCAAATCCAGAACACAAATGGAACAGGGATCTATTGACGGCTTCTCACATCAATAAAAAGCAGCGCCGGCAGCATAATAGATGCATAACAAGGGGGAACAATGTTGTCTGATAAGGGAGCCCTTTCGCGATCTCCTGGCGTTGCTGTAATGCCACTTTTGATGTGTCTGATAATCTCAAAAGACAAGACTACAATATTAGTAAAGTTTTATCAGCCTGTTACTTTTGCATTACTTTTTATTTATTAAAAATAATTACATTTGGAAATACAAAAATGACCCCCAAATGACCCAGAAAGGTAAATTTCCAGGAGTAAAATTCAAAGACATAACCGTGTTAGTCTGGAATATCAGTAAGCAAGTGGATCTTGTAGCACCTTTGAGACTGCGAGAAAGAAATTCCAGGAATAAATATCACTCCTTAAACCCAAACGGTAATAGTATTAGTAGCTGTTAGGTTAAATTGGAAAAATAACATCACTGGTTCTGTGTTAGCCCTCAAATTACATTTAACGTGTTATTTCTTAGCTCTGCCTCTCTCTGCAAGCTGCTGTCACCTCCCTTCCAAACACCCTCTTATTGTTGGGAAAGAACACTTTAAAAATATCGGCACCTGCTTTAAACTTCTATGGGAACATTTTGGCTGTCTTTGCTGAGGTCTCAAATGGATATGTATGAACAACACCTATTCAGAGGCACAATTGGGATAAATTGCAAAACATTAATTTACTGTTGGCATAATTGCAGGTTTTCGGCTCCACTCCTTGAACTGTTTAGTGCTTGGGGCCAAATCTCCCTCTCACCTTTAAAATAGTAATAATAATAAATAATAATTCACACAAAGCCACCTTTGTTTTAAAAGGGCACCCTGTTGGAGCAAAAGGGGGGGTCTCTTTTTTAGAAAAAAAAACTGGCATTACTTAAGTTTCTTTTGTAAAACAGGCAGAAAAAACATTACGAGTTGTCTCCACCCCCCACCCCATCATGAAAATAAATAAATTATAGCAAGATGATCTTTGAATTTATTTATTTTCTCTCCATTTTAAATGGAAAAATCCAGCACCAGTGGAATCTTTTAATCCAGTTTTCTGTGTTTGTCACACTAGCTTCTGAAATCTGTCACCCGAGAGGCCACAGCTCAGCAGATCACAAACAATTTGATCTGTGCAAGGTCTCCCCCCCTTAGCTGTAACCATGCTATTAACAAAAAAAATAAAATGGAGCAGAATGCATCTCTTCTACCTTCTCCTTCCCCAGCTCCCAAATCCCCACTGCAGTCATGTGACCAAAAATGCCACAAACTTCGCCTTAACTTTTGGGAGGGGAGAAGCAGCAAAGAAATTAGCCTGACTCATCCTTGCTTCGCTATGTCAAAAATTAAAGAGTAAACAAAGGTCTCCCAATTCCCTTGATTGCATTAATCATTCAAATGACGTATTAGCATTCTTCCGACTTGGCTGTTGCGCTTCCAAATTAACACCTCCAGGTTCAAGGGAATAGAAATTAACTGAATTATCTGGCAGCCCCAGATGTCCTGGCGTGCTCTTCCCTCTCGCTGATTTAATATGCCTGAAGAACAGTTATGATGCAGAAAAACTGCTAATGGTCAAGAAATAATTTATGACATGTGTAACGGATAGGCCCGGCTGTCTTCCGCATACAAAAAGCCACACAGATTTGGGTCAAAACAGCAGGCACAGACTGAGTTTCTTGGAAAACTTTATGGCCGGTATCCGGTGGCCTATATTTGCTGGTTTTCTTCAGGAGGGGGCTTATTCCCCCAGTCCTTTGGGTCTAGGAGTGGGCGCCACAGCCAACAAAGTTGGCGCAGAATATAGCAAAAACATTCTGCCCTTCCCACTCTTTGGGGACTTCTCAAATCCTGATTGGCTCACAGCCCAGCCTTCTGATTGGTTAAAGGCCACAATGCTGAAAAATGGTATGCACAAATTGCAATAGACAATGACAAAATACATATGTTTCAGTCCAAATCAGTTATGTGTACCTAACTGTATCCGTTTGAGGGAGGGATGTCAACATCATGTGTTGATTTCATTGCATACAAAGACATAAGTTGACTCTGTGACTGCGTGTGTCTATTTTGGGTCATTGAGGAGGTTGGTATTTGTTTCCTCCCTCCACAATTTTTGTTTATTTTATTTTTATTTTATTTATTAGATTTATATGCCACCTTTCTCCCAGACTGGGACCCAAGGTGGCTCACAACACATAAAATACAGTTAAAAATACAACTAAAAATTAGAAACAATTAAAAAAACAATGACCAAAGGCCCTTGTGCCCAGACCTACTGTAGTCCCATTGAAGCCCCACAGCATGGCAATTCATGCCTGGAAGAAAGAGTAGGGGAAAGCAGAAAAATCTGGCTATGTCTCCATAGCCAGACACAAAGCAATTACATCATCCACTATGCCCTCTGAAGTAACCCTTCACAGGAAAATGCTCCACAACAGAAGATCCTCTTGAGAATATTCTTGCTGTTGAGGAATTTCTCTGGGGAATTTACTGAAATGGCCCACATAGTTATATAACTTCATCTTGTTTAAAAGAAGCAGTGGTGTGGCCACTTCTTTAAAAGCCCTCCTTGGACTTTAACAACTATAGACCAGTATCAAATCCTCCTTTTCTATGGAAGGTGAATGAGAGGGCAGTTGCCTTCCAACTTCAGGCAGTCTTAGGAGATTTTCAGACAGGCAAAAATCGCTCCTTGCCGCGCGAGCAGCCTCCCGAAACTGCTGCGCGGCAAGGGTCTTCTTCGGACGACGCTGTGCCTCTGGCGAAACCGTCCGTGTCACTTCCGTGAAGCTTGGGACGGCTCCGCGTCATATTTCAAGCACGGGCACGTGCTTGAAATATGACGCGGAGCCGTCCCAAGCTTCACGGAAGTGACACGGATGGTTTCGCCAGAGGCACAGCGTCGTCCGAAGAAGACCCTTGCCGCGCAGCAGTTTCGGGAGGCTGCTCGCGCGGCAAGGAGCGATTTTTGCCTGTCTGAAAATCTCCTTAGTTGATACACGTTTCCTAGACTCATTTCAACTTGCTTCAGAGCAAGATATGGAGTTGATACTGCTATGGTGGTGGCAATGGATGGTCTTCGTCCTGGGGAAGTGCATCCCTGCTGCTGTTCTTGAATCTCTCAGCAGCAAGTGATTCCATCAACCATGGTATCCTTCTGGAATGCCTCAGGGGGTTGAGAATTGGAGGCACTGTTTCAGTGTTTCCTGCCTATCTCTGAAGCAGATTCCAGATGGTGGTGGTTGGGGATATCTGCTCCTCAAAAACGGAGCTGTTATATGGCATACCACAAGGTGCCATTCTATCCCCAGTGCTGTTTAACATCTACATGAAACTGTTGGGAGAGATCATGCAGAGGCATGGGGCAGGATGCTATCAGTATACATATACTCTTTATCCCTTCAATAATAGCATCAGCTAAGGACAGTGTGTCTCCTGTGAATGAATGCCTGGTGAAGGTAATGAGTTGGATGAGAAAAAACAAACTGAAGCTGAATCCAGACAAAATGGAGGTGATTACTGTCAAGGGTCCTAATCTGAGTTTAGAAGTGTGTTAACCAGTCCTGGTTGGGGTTACACTCCCCCTGAAAGGCTGTGTTTCCAGTTTGAGAGTGCTCCTGGTTCCATCACTCCAAATGACAGCCCAGATAGATGAAACAGTCAGAAGTCCTTACTATCAGCTTCAGACATTACACCAGCTGCACCACTTCCTAGAACTGGAGGATGTAAAGATGATAGTAACCTGTATTCAGGACAAGAGGCTGCTGTTAGGACAGAATATGGAGAAACAGAATGGTTTCCAATTGGCAAGGGGATCTCGCAAGACTGTATTTTATCATCCTAACTGTTTTGATTTGTGAGCTGAATACATCATACATAAAGCAGATTAAACTATGAGGAAGGAGGCATGAAAATTGGAGGAAAGCACATCAACAATTTAAGATATGCAGATGATACCACACTAGTAGGAAAAAATAGCAAATATTTGGAACTATTACTAAAGAAAGTCAGGGGCAGTTTACAGTTAAGAAAACAAAAATAATGACCATAGATTATTTAAATAACTTTAAAGGAGACAATGAAGACAATGAAATAGTTCAAGATTTTCCATACCTTGGCTCAGTGATTCATCAAAATTGAGACTGCAGTCAAGAAATCTGAAGAAGACTAGGGACTTTTTTGGCCATTGATTTACCACACCAGAAAGCTCGTAACACTCGTTCTGTATGACACTGTTTCAGTACTGTGAGAGATTGGAGGCAGCCATGCCATATTTGGCCATTTTTTATTCACGTGCAACTTCCGTGAGTAAAAAATGGCCAAATATGGCATGGCTGCCTCCAATCTCTCACGGAATTGAAACAGTTGATTTCGGCAGGGGGGCATCGTCGTACGAAACGGGGGCCCTGCTGCTCAGCAGCATCGCGAGTGTTACGAGCCTTCTGGCATGGTAAATCAATGTCCAAAAAAGTCCTAGGACTTGGAAGGGCAGCTATGAAGGAACTAGACAAGACCCTGAAATATAAAGGCATATCATTGAATACTAAAGTTATGATTGTCCATGACATTATATTTCCCATTTCTATATATGGTTGTGAAAGCCTGACAGTGAAGAAAGCTGATAGGAAGAAAATCAATCCATTGAAAGTGTGGTGCTGGAGAAGAGTTACATGGATATGGTCTGCATTTTAAAAAGCAGTAAATACCAGTCTCTTCTAGCAGATCTATCCAGATTATTTTTAAAAGTATTTTTTATGGGTTTTAATGTGTATTGGTTTTATATGCTCTTATATGCTCTTTTAACTGATGTTATGCACTGTGCTATTTGTTGTTGTTCCTCTTCTCAATCCATGGGGGGGGGGGGTAAGAAATATATCATCATCATCACCATCTCTGATATATCATCATCATCATCACCATCTCTGATACAAGGAGAAGATGGAGGAGGCACAATAGTTTAATGACTGCTTTGCCTTTCACACCCATATACAGATGCTACATAAAAAGATTTGCCTCCTCATTCAAAAATCAAGTGATCCAAAATGACATTCTTGCAAACAAGCTTGTAGAATGTGGGCTAGACAAGTTAACTGTTCAATGGATTTGTAATTGGTTGACCAGCCGAACCCAAAGGGTGCTCAGCAGTGGCTCCTCTTCGTCGTGGAAAGATGTGACCAGTGGGGTGCCACAGGGTTCTGTCCTGGGCCCAGTGCTATTCAACATCTTCATCAATGACTTAGATGAGGGAATTAGGGGCATACTTATCAAATTTGCAGATGACACCAATTTGGGAGGAGTAGCTAATACCCTAGAGGACAGGATCAAAATTCAGAATGACCTGGATAGACTGGAGAGCTGGGCCAAAGCTAACAAAATGAAATTCAATACCGAGAAATGTAAAGTACTGCATTTAGGGCGGAAAAATGAAATGCATAAATATAGGATGGGAGAGACCTGGCTGAATGAGACTACGTGCGAAAGGGATCTAGGAGTCCTAGTAGACCACAAGTTGAACATGAGCCAACAGTGTGATGCGGCAGCTAAAAAGGCCAATGCAATTTTGGGCTGTATCAATAGAAGTATAGTGTCTAGATCAAGGGAAGTAATAGTGCCACTCTATTCTGCCTTGGTCAGACCTCACTTAGAATGCTGTGTCCAGTTCTGGGCACCACAATTCAGAAAGGATATTGACAAATTGGAGCGTGTCCAGAGAAGGGCAACTAAAATGGTGAAAGGTCTGGAAAGATGCCTTATGAGGAGAGACTTAGGGAGCTGGGTATGTTTAGCCTGGAAAAAAGACGGTTAAGAGGCGATATGATAGCCCTGTTTAAGTATTTGAAGGGATGTCACGCTGAGGATGGAGCGGGCTTGTTTTCTGCTGCTCCAGAGACTTGAACACGGAGCAATGGGTGCAAGCTCCAGGAACAGAGATTCCACCTCAACATGAGGAGGAACTTTTTGACAGTAAGAGCTGTTCGGCAGTGGAACACACTCCCTCGGAGCATGGTGGGGTCTCCTTCCTTGGAGGTCTTTAAACAGAGGCTGGACGGCCATCTGTCGGGGATGCTTTGATTAAGATTTCCTGCGTGGCAGGGGGGTTGGACTGGATGGCCCTCGTGGTCTCTTCCAACTCTGCAGTTCTATGATTCTATGATTCTATGATTCTATGAAAATTTTCACAAGAACATTGGGGCTAGGGTTATACAAGTCTCAATTTCATCAGGTTCCTCTGAATCATTTTTGCTTTCATTTTCTTCCTGTCCCTCTTTCCTAGCCAGTTGTGAGACATCTGGCAACTAATTTTTGTACACATTTTTTCCTAATGTGTGCATCTATTTGTGAAAGCTACCTAATTTAAGCAACTTCCCCCCACCTTGACCAAAGGGTCTGTCACCAAGACCCCTGGTGGCACAGTGGTTAAATGCCAGTACTGCAAGTCACCACATCGCAAGTTCGATTCCAGAGGGCTCCAACATTCACTCAGCCTTCCATTCTTTCGTAGGTCAGTAAAATGAGTACCTGGCTTGTGGGGGCAATTAGCTAACACACATTGGAAACTGCTTAATGCAGTGTAGATGTGTAAATTGCTATTCTTTAAACAATTTGTAAGCCACTCTGATAGCCTTGTGGCTGAAGAGCAGGGTATAAATAACTAAATAAATTTTTAAAATTAAGTCTATCTATCTATCTATTTCTCCAGTTATGTGCATTTTACGCACTAAGATTCTAAACTATCTAGTCCGTGAGCTGCTCTTCGCTGATGATGCTGTCCTTGTTGCCTACACAGAAGCAGCTCTGCAGCGCCTAACATCCTGCTTTGCAATTGTTTGGGGCTGGAAATCAACCTTAAGAAAACAAAAGTTCTTGACCAGCCTGCACCACAGGATGAACACCACCATCCCCACATTGCCGCTGCCAAATATCTGCTTACGTCCGTTCAGCAGTTCACCTACCTGAGAAGCATCATCTCCTCAGATGCCAAGATTGACAAAGAGATCGATCATAGGTTAGCAAAGGCATATAGCGCATTTGGAAGACTTTATAAAAGAGTCTGGAGTGATAAACATCTGAGGCGAAGCACAAAAATCAGTGTGTATAGAGCCATTGTACTGTCTATTCTCTTTTACGGGTCTGAAATATGGGTCACCTATCGCCAACACTTACGACTCCTCGAATGCTTTCATCAGCACTGTATATGCACAATCCTAAATATACACTGGACTGACTATGTGATGAATGTTGCTGTCCTTGAGCAAGCAGGGATCACCAGCATTGAGGCCATGATATTGAGAACACAACTGCACTGGGCAGGGCACATTTCTAGGATGGAGGACCATCGCCTCCCAAAAATAGTACTCTATGGCGAACTCGCCACAGGTCAGCGTAAGAAGGGCTCTCCAAAAAAGTGATACAAGGACTCCCTGAAACAACATCTCAGGCTTGGCCAAATTGATCACCAACAATGGTCCTCCCTGGCCTCACATCGGGAGGCATGGAGATGCACTATCCACAATGCTGCAGCCTTATTTGAGAACTCACGCCGGACAAGTCTTGAAGAGAAATGACAACGCAGAAAGAATCACAACCCAGAAACATCACCCAAGGAGACATTCTGCTGTGCTTTCTGCAACCGGACTTGTTTGTCTCAGATTGGCCTTTTTAGTCATCAGTGCGCTTGCAGAAAGCGTGCGATGAGTCCTTCCTGAATCTTCATTTGCAAAGAAAAGCCAGAGAGAGAGAGAGATGCATTCAGGTTTCATTGTTTTGTACTGTTTATCACTTTATACTCCATAAGCTTTGCAAATGTAGAAAGCCCCAAAACAAGGTGCATGACTTTAAAAGAGCTATCTGAAGAGGTTGTTTCCATGTCAGTGAGTTGGTGAATTTTCTTCGGGCTTTGGCCTGAGCATAAAAGGAGTTGACCAGGGAATAGGTAGCATACAGTATAATATCATATGAGCAGAATGTTGTCCAAATTCCATTTTGGGGCAAACTATTAGAGCTCGCAGTAACCTCTCAGCTCCTCGGGTTCCTGAATGAAACAGAATGTCTTGATCCATTTCAATCTGGTTTCTGACTTGGTTATGGGACAGAGACAGCTTTGGTTACTTTGGTGGATGACTTACATTAGAAATTGGACAAAAGGCATCCATCTTCTGAACCTCTCCATGGCTTTCAATACCATCAACCATAGTATCCTTCTGGGCCCATTGGGTGGGATGAGACTTGGAGAGAGGAGCCCAGAAAATAGTGCTCAGGGACTCCTGTTTGGCTGCCTAGCCACTGACCTGTGGAGTCCCATGGGGCTCTTTTCTGTTTCCCAATCTATTTGACATCTCTATGAAACTGCTAACAGAGTCCGTCTGGAGGTCTGGGGCCTGGTACCACCAGTACCCTTTTGCTACCCAGCTCTATTTCTCCTTTCGACCTAACTCCAAGTACACTGTCTAGCATCAGTAATGAACTGGATGAGGGTGAACAGTGTTTGGCAGTGGAACACACTCTCTCAGAGCGTGGTAGGATCTCCTTCCTTGGAGGTCTTTAAACAGAGGCTGGATGGCCATCTGTCAGGGATGCTTTGATTGTGATTTCCTGCATGGCAGGGGGTTGGACTGGATGGCCCTTGTGGTCTCATCCAACTCTACAATTCTATGATTCTACAATTCTATGAACAAATGGAAGCTTAATGCACACAAGACAGAGGAGCTCCTGATCAGTTAAAAGGAAAACCAGGGAGTAGGGATTCAGCCTGTGCTAGATGGGGTTACATTGCTGCTGAAAGCATGGTTCACAGGTGGGGTATTCTCCTGAACTCATCCTCAAGCTGAGAGGCCCAGGTTTCTGTGGTGGCCAGCAGTATATTTGTGCAGTTCAAACTTTTGTGCCAACTGAGCCAACTCCTGAAGAGGCCTGATCTTGCCACAGTGATATATGCCTGGGTTGCATCCCATATGGATTATTTTAATACACTTTAAGTAGGGCTGCCTTTGAAGAGTATTTGGAAACTTCAGCTGAGACAAAGAGATGAAACCTGGCCAGGGCACAGGGAGAATACAAATGCCCTCTTACAACATCTCTGCTGGCTGCCACTCTCCTTCTGGGCATAATTCAAAGTGCTGGATATGACCTATATGGCTCAGGGCCAGGCTATTTGAAATATTATATCTCCCCTATGAGCCTGCCCAGGCCCAGAGATCCTCAAAAGAGGCCCTTCTCTCAGTCCTGCCACCTTCACAGCCACTGATGGTGGGGACATGAGATGGGGCCTTCTCGGTAGCTGCCCCCAGGCTCTGGAATTCCTTTCCAAGAGAGGCCAGAATGGCCCCCTCCTTTCAATACTTCTGTTGGCAGATATATTCCAACAAGCTTTTAGAATTAAAGGTTTTTAAAGAAAGGTCTTTACAGGGTGGCAAACAGTTTTTATTGAACTGCTTTTAATCTTTATTTTATTTTATTTTTAGGTCTTTGTTTTGAATTGTTTTAATATTGCCAATAGTTTAATTCTATTTTAATGTTGACTTTGGTATGTTTTTAGCGATATTGTTTGTGTGCTTTCAAGTAACTTTCCAACTTATGGTGACCCCAAGGAGAACCTATCACAGGGGGAAGGGGGTGGCAAGATTTGTTCAGAGGATGTTTGCCATTGCCTTCCTCTGAGGCTGAGAGAGTGTGACTTGACCAAGGTATCCTAGTGAGTTTTCATGGCTGAGCAGGGATTAAACCATAGTCTCTCAGAATACCAGTACAATACTCAGATCACTACACCATGCTATACTATAAGCTTCCTTGAATTCAAATTTTGTGGGGAAAGGTAGTAATAATAATATAATATTGTATGTTAAAAATCCATATCATAAGGATAGATCCCATATCATGTGGAAAGATTCTATAATATAAAAATATTCCATAGCTCATGGAAGGACTCTGTATCATATGGAAAACCCATCTCAGATGGAAAGATTCAATATCATATTGGGAAAAAACCATCTCACATGGAAAGACTGAATATCATATGGAAAGATTCCATCTCTTATAGAAAGATTCCATATCATGTGGAGAGATTCTCTATCATATAAAAATATTCCATATCTTATGGAAGGACATCATATCATATGGAAGGATCCCATCTCAGATGGAAAGATTCAATATTGTATGGGGGGAAATCCATCTCACATGGAAAGAGTTCATATCATATAGAAAGATTCCATATGATGTGGAGCGATTCTATATAGTATAAAAATATTCCATATCTCATGGAAAGGCTGTATCATATGGAAAGATCCCATCTCAGATGGAAAGATTCAATATCGTATGGGGGGGATCCATCTGACATGGAAAGACTTCATATCATATAGAAAGATTCCATCTCATATGGAAAGACTCCATATCAATCATATGGAATTATTCTAGATCATATGGGGGGAAATCCATATCATATGGTAGTCAGGAAACCTCACTAACGGTCATGGCTAGCAGACTGTCATGTGCCCTGATTCGTAAAACATTCAAAAGCCACTTGCTTTTCAATGCCACTCTCAACTGCGTGGCAGGGGGGTTGTCTCCTGCATCGCAGGGGGGTTGGACTGGATGGCCCTCGTGGTCTCTTCCAACTCTGCAATTCTATGATTCTATGAACTCTTGTGAATCTGCACATCACTGATTCTCTATTTCCTCTGAATGCAGCAGACTTAGTGGAGAGGAAAGGGGAGTCACCAGAAGGGGTTGGCAGGAAGAAAGAAAGGGCTAGCTCTGTTGCCAAAAGCCTCACCTGGGGTCCAATGGTAGCAAAATAACAAGCAGAAAATGCTGCTAATTCTTCATGCCTTGGTGGCAAAGCGCAACATTTGCTGTTTATGAAATGACAGCCGCTGTGGTGACTCTTCTTCACACATCGAGCCCAGAAGTGTATGCTGTCGCTTTAAAAAAAAAAAAGGCAGGAAGAAAGACCAAGCTGGTGCCAAGCTAGTCACCGTAATGCTCCCTTGGCATAATTAGATGCATACCCGGGGTTGTATTTGCATATGATATTCAGGGCATGATTTTTTTATTGTTCTTAATCAGAGCCGAATGTCAACAAAATAAATGAAGTTGCGAGTGGAAGTGAAATTTTTATCACATTGGGGATGTGCCTTTTCTCCCATTTATCACAGTCCATATTGAGAGAGCGAAAAATTTTTTTTGAAAATGTGGTAATCAATGGAAGAGCTCCATATGGCAGGGATCAAAGGTGTTACATAGTGTGTGGTTCTGCTTTATTGCCAGCCAGTACTGTTAATTGGACAACAAGATCAGAGGCAATATTAAAATCCAATTAAATTGATATGAACAGATTGCCAAGTGATGTACACTAATGTATAATTGAGTATCAAGCAAATGCGAGTCCCCGTCTTCTGCTTCTACCTCCTGAATAAATGATAGAGCCATAGAGGACAGAAACAAGTTTGCACATTAGCACCACAGCTCTGGGCTTTCATTTGTTTCTTTCAGAGTTGATGACTTTACTCGCTAGCCTTAAAGGCATAGACACACCTCTCCTTCTCTTCTCCTCATATCTCTTCTTTTGCTTCTAGCATCCATTGATTATTTGGCTCTCTTTTCTGTGGTTTCTGTTTTCTGTTTCTTAGGACATTGCTTGGAACACAGGTAACCAGTGGCTACCATGTTCGTGAGGTGGCAAATCTGCTCCGGGATTAGTCCTATCCATGGTGCTGAACCCTATTCCTCCAATAGATTCTGCTGCTTAGAAAATGCCTTTAAAGACCACACTAAAACATGGAGTTGATTCACCACCAGCTACCACTGGCTTGGAAAAGAAAGTCACTGTTCAATGTACCAGTTGAGGGTCCATCAAGTGCTCTGGCACCTCAGTCTCTACTTGGGCAATGTGTTGTTGCAACTGAGCAGAGCTGGGAAAAGTTACTTTTCTGGACTGCAGCTTCTAGAATCCCTTGGCCAATCTGAGTTCTAAGCATAGCAGACTCCAGAAATGGTGTTCGAAGAGATCTTGTAGCACCTTTGAGACTAACAGAGAAAGAAGTTGTAGCATAAGCTTTTGTAGAGCTTTTACGGCTTGTCTAGATGGGTTGTTTACCCCATCTTGCCCCCGTCTTGGAGTCTTGCAGTCCAAACGATACAGGGCTCTTGCCCCATGTTGCCCCCAGGCAGTCCAGATGATGCCCAAGGCAAAGACAGGAGAAAGACAGGGTGAATCCCTTTACAACAATGTAAAAAAAGTCCCAGGAAAACCCATGCTATGTGAGAAAACCTGGATCAGGCTGACATGGGAACACAAGAGTCCATACCTGCACACCAGCCCGTATAGCTGGATGCTGTCACCACCACTGGTGGAGTCCTCTGAAGCCAGGGAGTAGACCCCCAGCATGTGATCAAGGCCCTGTGCATGTGACCAGCCTTGATCATATGCTGCAGGCCTCCTTCCGGGCTTCAAAGGGAGTGATGGGCGACAACAGTGGAGGCAGCTGCTGGTATGGGCCAGTGTGTTCTTGTGGACTTCCTCTCATTTAGCATAGGTAATGAGGGTTCGGGGGGAACAGGCCTGATCCAGGGCCCAAATACACTGGCAAGAAGCCATCATATTCTAGCAGGTCTGGACAAGCCCTTAGTCTACTTCCTCAGAAATGGTATGGAACTTCCATACTTGAAGGAGCACTTCCTCTTATATATGCCTGCCCAGGGCCCGAGGCCTGCTGGAGGGACTCTCCTTTGTGCCCAACCAATGGGGCAATACACTGTGTAAGAACATGTGAGAGGGCTTTCTCTGCCATAGCAGCTCTGTTGTGGAATGCTCTCTCTTTTAGAAGCCCCATTGGCACTGACACTTGCTTCATTCTGGCACTAGGTTAAGACATAGCACTTTATTAAGACTGTATCTCCTGATACGAACCTGCCAGAATTTTAAGATCCTCAGGGGAAGGCTTTCTCTTGATCCCACCATCATCCCAGGCTTGCTTAGTGAGGACATGAGAGAAAGCCTTCTCAGTGGCTGCTCCCACCCTCTGGAACTCCCTTCCTTTGGGAAGCTAGGCTGGCTCCTTCCCTGCTTTCCTTTTTGTTTTAACTTGTATATGTTTTTAAAAATAATTTTAATTATTACTTTTTAATTGTTTAATTAATGTCTTATTTTTACTTGTTTTTACATTGTAAACTGCTTAGGGAGTCCTTTGGCACTGATAAGCAGTATAAAAATTTAGAAATTAAATAAATAAAAATAATTAAAGCCTTTGGGGCCTAATTGAACTCTTCCAAAATGTACAGATACATGGTTTAAACTGTTGCAATCTTTTTAACCTGTTTTAACATGTTATTTCATACAATTTTCTTTTTACATTGTTAAATTATTTCTTTATTTTTTATTGTTTTACATTTTAAACTGTTAAATAGCTTTTACCTGCATGCCCTCTGGAGATACCATGATACAGGTCTAGGATGACCAGTCTGAAAACTGGAGATGACTCCTATGCCTTTAATAGTCATGCAGAAGAGGGAATTTCAACAGCTGTTGCTTGTGACCTTAGGCAAGTCATATTATCTCAGCCTCAGAGGACAGCAATGGCAAACCTCCTCTGAATAAATTTTGCCAAGAAAACCCAAGGATAGGGTTGGTATAAGTCAAGGTGCATAAAAACAACAACACTCCCTTCTTAACAAAGCTTAATTCTGTCATGATATGTCTCAGGGACACTCAGGCTACAATCCTGGATGGTTCAGCATAGCATAAGCAGAACTACATTATGCAGAGTCATTTACCACCACCTCACCCACGGTCATTCATGCCTGGAGGACAGTGGAGGTGGAATCACAGAGACATATGGCTACATCTTTGAAGCGAGGCATAAACTGATTGTATCATATGCTGAGATCTGCCATGGTTCTTTGGAGGCCTCAGCTCCTGATGTAATCATTTCACACCTAGCTACAGGGACATAGCCAGATGCTTCTCTGATTCCACCACGCGCACATTTCCAGGCACAAATGGCCATGGGTAGGTGGATTAAACAGCTCTTCAGTAGGTCAGGGAGGCTTTGGTTGCTGCAGAGCGGGGAGGGAATACCAAATGCCACAACAAACAAAAGTAGACATATGCAGGAGTAGGTTTAACTTATACCTGCGCATGACACCAACAAGATGCCAACCTCAGAATGTTAAGAAGAACTCCCAAGACTCAATTAGCTCTGAGCATTCCTATACAGAGCATTGCGTAGAGCAGAAGAGAGCAAAGTACAGCCCTAAGCCACACACTGGTTTTTGTGAAAAAGAACAAGTTACGTTCAAGTCAATTCCCACTATAAAATAAGGCTTCTCATGAGGCTAAAATGGCACAGAAAGCCGAAAGACATGGCAAAAAATGTTCTCCAGAGAGAATTTGGAGGCCAGAACCATTTATATTGTGTGTGGAGAAATGTGATGGGGATGCTGCCCTCCAAGTTCTCCTGGTGGGCCAATGAATCTCACTAGCCTCCAACAGTTGCCCGCCCCACTCTAGAGCAAGGGTTGAAATAATGAGGCCCTCCAGGTGTTGTCAGACTACAACTCCCAGCGTTCGTCCCCATTAGCTATGCTAAGTAAAACTGCTGGGAGCAGCAGTCTAATACCACCCAAGGGCCTCATCATATCCAGCCCTCTTCTAGATCAGCAGAAAACCAAATTGCTTCATCACCTATTTGACATTCCTTCAAATATTTGAAGATGGGAATCCTTATCATCTTTTTTCTTGGCTAAACTGCACAAAGGCAGCTTGCCTATGAATACTAGTCACAAGGGAGCAACAGTAGGAGTTGGCTATTGCTCATCCATCTTGCTTTTGAGCTTCCTTCTAGCATCTCTTTGGCCATAGTGGAAAGAGGATGATGGGCTAAGTAATCCTCATGTCCTGCCTAGCCATCTCAATGTGGTGTGCGTTCACAGGAGGAGTGGGAATTGTGTGGCCAACAGGCCACTTGTCACCCTTGGAGTCACATTGAGCCCCTAGCACCCCAGTCCAATCATTACACCCCCCCAAAAAAATGCTTTAAAATAAAATATCTTCTTTCTGGAGGTTCCTTCACCCCAGAATAGCAAGAAGTTCCACTGAAATACTCTAAAAGGTGACCAAGAGTGATGTGGCATCACTTCCAGTGGTCAAAATGGTGGCCATCCTGGCACGACTGTGGACCTCCAAATTTACAAGTGTGTAGCGTGTCCGTCCCTGGTGTACAAGCTTCCCAATGTCATATAACATTTATTCATACACAAGCTCTTTCATTTTGAAAGGCATCTTTTGGGTTGTGTGTGTATGTGTGCCTACAACTTGCCTGTTGATGTCTATATTATTGTGGTCTGAATCCCAATGTCACAATGGGGTTTTCTTAACCCCTCTAAGTTTAAAAGGTTAGAAGAAAATAATTTTTGGAAAATTGAGGGGTGTGCTACACAGAGGCACGATTCTGTTTCAAGTAAATGGAGTATAAAGTTCCATCAGTATATTTACATGGAGATACAGGAGCCAGAAAGGAAGGATGAAGGCAACAAGCTGAGCTGTGGTATGATGGCACTTTGCCAACGCACCCCATTGGCCAACCAGTGACCATTTGGGTTGGGAACAAAGCTGAAGCAGGAGCCTCCCAGCAGCATGAACCAATGGATTCAAACTGCACGAAATAAAGTTTTACCTAAACATTAGAAAGAACTTCTTGACAGTGTGAACTTTGCAACAGTAGACTAGACTGTCTCATAGGATAGTGAACTCTCCTTCTTTGGAGAGCTTTAAATAGACTTTGGATGGCCATCTCTCTGGACTGTTTTAGTTGTGCATTCCTGCGTGGCTGGGAGTTCGAGTACATGGCCTTTGGCAGCCTTCCAGTTCTATGATTTTGTGATTCTCTAATTATTTGTTGTGCCAGTAAAATACCTTATTTCCCACTCAGTGCATTACTTTGGAAATGTAACTAAATTATAGCCTTGGCGGGTTTTTTTTTTTAAGTAGTTTCTTGCAGGTGACTATATTATTTGTAACACAATCCTGGGTCATTAGAGGTTTTTAAACAGAAACCAGTATGGTATAGTGGCCTCAGTGTTGGACTAGGACACTGGGAGACCAAGGTTCAAATCCCCACTCGGTCATGGAAGCCCACTGGGTGATTCTGACCAAATCACACTCTCTCAGCCTCAGAGGAAGGCAAAGTCAAAAACCCCTCTGAACAAATTCTGCCAGAAACTCCCATGATAGGTTTGCCTTAGGGTTGCCATAAGTCAGAAATGACTTCAAGGCACACAACAATGACAACAATAACAACTTATCAAGGATATTTGGGGGTAGACTAGATGGCCTTCAAACTCTATGGTTCTCTATAACCATCACTACTGTTAGTTGTTATTACTATTGGTCGTCATCCAACCTCCAGCATTCAACCTTTATGTAAATAACCTGCAGGCATGCAGGAACTGTTGCCAGGTCCCTAAGATGATACACTGACCATCACACCCCTATAAATGAGCATCAATGGCTGGCATCCTATTAGTCAGTGACAACGTCATAAGTTAAACTTAGGATATCATAACTGCTTCGTATTCTCTTTTGCAACTGTGGCACTATTTCCACAACTGCAAATGACCCTGAAACCCACCTAAAAAGCCAGTCAGCCATCCAGAAAAAATGTGGGAATGAGCTTGTCATATCATCTGGCAGTGTCCCACTCAGCAGAAGCACAGACTCTGTTGCTCTGAAAGGCTGACTAGCTTTTAAGTGGGGTTTCAGGGGCCAGATGAGGAGTTAAAGCATAGCTATGACATCATGGCTACATGTTTGATGCAGGATCTTAGCTCACATTTATAACTGGGCTTTGACAAAGCACCTAATGGGCTACTTCCTTCCTTATTTGCTTTATTTCTCTCCACCTTCCCATCATCTTACAAAATACGGTACCCTCTGGTGCAGGGAGATAAGCTCCACATGCAACAGATGTTTTTCAAGAAACCGTTATTTTATTACTTGTTTCGGCTAACCACTGTGCCTCAACTTGTCCAAGCCATGCTGTACTTGGGTCGTTATTATTGGCTAGACTTCTTCAGGAAAGGTGGCATTTCAGTTCCCAGTTTATCTCCTCTAGACATTTGAAAGGACCTTCTTTGAAGCCAGCAAATTGTCCTTTGAGAGCTACAGCCAGGTTTCTGTAGATGTGACAAGAGGCTGTGCTGGCTGGGGGATTCTAGAAGTTGTAGTACAAAAGTCAAATAATACCTCAGGATCCTTTGAACTATGGCATTGAGCCATGGAGCATGGTTTCACTTTCCATGGGATCCAGCCAAGTCAGAGGAGGTAGGAGGGAAGCCATTGGATTCTTGCCAGGACCTCAAGAAAAACTTCCCCCTGTGATTCTGTGGTCACCCCTAGATATTTTGCTATCTGAGGTGAAGAACAAGATACCCACCTACTCCCCCACTGCATTCCACATGCAGACTGTTTATTAAGTAACGAGACTAATACAATAACCCATCTTTATTTATACATATTACAATTCTAATGCTTGTCCCTTCAATATACTCCTTGTTCACACTCACACAATAATGCAGTCTTGTTTTCCACTGGTCGAAGGCGTGGAGCAGATCAGTTTCTGTCAACTGTGTCAACGTCTGCCATTTTCTTCTTTACTGCATCACTTGACTCAAAATGTATTCCTTTAAGCAGCAATTTAACTTTAGGGAAAAGAAAAAAATTGCATGGTGCCAAATCTGGTGAATATGGAGGATGTTCAAGTGTAGTAATATGTTTATCAGCCAAAGCCAAAAAACTGCTTCACAGAAAGTGCTGTGTGAGCAGGCGCATTGTCTTGATGAAGAATGAAACTGTTTTTCCACAATTCTGCCCTTTTTTTCCCCTGACTCTCAGCTTTGTCAAAACTTCCTTATGATACTGCTGGTTCACTGTTCTGCCTTCTGGAACCCATTCTGCCAAAATTATGCCTTTGATGTAAAAAAAAAAAAAATAACCATGGCTTTGAATGTGGACTTGCTTTGATGTGTTTTTTCATTCTTGATAGTGTTTTCCAGTGCACTGACTGTCGTTTTGTCTCAAGGTCATACTGAAAGATCCAGGTTTCATCACAAATGATGATTTTTTGAAAAAGCTTTGGGTCCGCCTCAAGTTGCTGCAGAATGTCACATCGCTTGACTTTTTTTAAACTTAGCATTTTCCAGATACAACAGACAACACAGCTGCTTTAAACAGCGACTGACAATTAACTGAATGGTCAAGAGCGTTGATGTTTGTCATGCAGGTTCAGACACGTTCAAAGCCACCGCTTAAGCATTCACAAACTGTTCTTCCAGATGTGTCTGCAAGGTAGAAACACGGTCTCATTATTTAAGAGACAAATCTCATACTGGTGAGTGCTGGCTTCCAGGACAATGTGCCAATAAATCTGGTCCAGGTTTTAGTCTGAATGTTAAAGGACCTGTCCAACATGCTGAACCTTAATCCCCAAACAGGACCAGCACTTTAGTTAGCTGTTTTTAAGTTCAGACTAAAACTTAGAGCAGATACACTGACATGGGAGTCCCAGCTGTAACTTTGTGCAGTACTGATGATGGAATAATATTTTCCAATGTATCTGAAGACAGAAAGCTAGTTTAAGGGGTTCAGTGCTTATCATAGGATACACACTGCTCTGTCCACCAATTTTTGCACCAACTTTCTCCACTCTCAGTGTTTCTGGCCTGTAGCAACTGCCTTCCTCTGCCTAAATTCATCAATTAATTTGGAGGACTGCGAACCATTTGGGCCATTTTAAAAAATCCTTAAAAATAAATCTTTATTCATTTTAAAGAAACAATGACAATAATAAATGAAACAAACAAAACAGAACAGAACAAAACCACATACAATAAAACCTATACTAAAATAAAGCATTAAACACATTTTAAAGGCTTCCAATTTATACCTACTGAAAGTAAATAACTCTATATATCATTATTACTCCCTGTAACTTAAAAAAACATATCTGTATCACCAAATTATTTTTAAACTTTATAGCCACCATAAATACGTACTAAGTATCAATCGGTTTATACATATACCAGTTTGCAAAGGAAAATATAATAACTATACATATGATCAATCTTGGTAGTTTATTATCTCAATTTTCACTCCTCAACCCCTATTCTCATTAATCCCCTTCTGGACTTTTCAGATATTCCACAAACATGTTCTACTCTCTCTCTCTCTCTCAAAAAAAAAATATCCACTTTACCCATTTGGGCCATTTTTAACATGTTGATTTCTTTTTTTAAAAAAATTAAAAGTAATGAAAAATATCTCTCTGGCTTTTCTTCGCAAACCAAGATTCAGGAAGGATTCATCCCGTGCTTTCTGCAAGTGCGCTGATGACTAAAAACACCAATCCGAGATAAACAAGTCCGGTTGCAGAAAGCACAGCAGAAGGTCTCCTTGGGTGATGTTTTTGGGTTGTGATTCTTTCTGCGTTGTCGTTTCTCTTCAAGACTTGTTCGTCGTGAGTTCTCAAATAAGGCTGCAGCATTGTGGATAGTGCGTCTCCATGCCTCCCGATGTGAGGCCAGGGCAGACCACTGTTGGTGATCAGTTTGGCCGAGCCTGATATGTTGTTTCAGGGAGTCTTTGTATCGCTTTTTTGGAGTACCCCTCTTACGCTGAGCCGTGGCGAGTTCACCGTAGAGTAGTATTTTGGGGAGGTGATGGTCCTCCATCCTAGAAACGTGCCCTGCCCAGCACAGCTGTGTTCTCAATATCATGGCCTCAATGCTGGTGATCCCTGCTTGCTCAAGGACAGCAACGTTCGTCACATAGTCAGTCCAGTGTATATTTAGGATTGTGCGTAGACAGCGCTGATGAAAGCGCTCGAGGAGTCGTAGGTCGTGGCAATAGGTGACCCATGTTTCAGATCCATAAAGGAGGATAGACAGTACGATGGCTCTATACACACTGATTTTTGTGCTTTGCCTCAGGTGTTTATTGCTCCAGACTCTTTTGTGAAGTCTTCCAAATGCACTATATGCCTTTGCTAATCTGTGATCGATCTCTTTGTCAATCTTGGCATCTGAGGAGATGATGCTTCCCAGGTAGGTGAACTGCTGAACGGACTTGAGCACAGATTTGCCGACGGCAATGTGGGGATGTCCACATTGAGACACTGAGCGAGAGAATGTCCACTCTCTCAAAAAAAAAAAAAATCCACTTTACCCATTTGGGCCATTTTTAACATGTTGATTTCTTTTTTAAAAAAAATTAAAAGTAATGAAAAATAACATGTTAGTAACACACACCTTAGTAAGGTTAGTAATTCCACCTTACACTTGCTTTTTTAAAAAAAAATCATTGCAGAGGTTAATATTCCTTCCTCCTTCTGCAATAAGCAAGGTCCCTCTGGACTCACTGTGTCACTGAAATAACCCCCACATGGCCATGTCACTGCTTCTGGAGAGTGCAGGGGATTGAAGAAGTGCCTGGCTATGACCCTGTAGACAGACATGACTGATAACATCATCTGCTGAGACTTCTGGAGGACCCCAGCAGAACTTGGTGGAAAACGTCCCTGCTTTATGTCTGGCTATGGGAACATAACCAGACTCAAATTCCCCTCAATCTCCAACAGCCACAGAATGACCAGGGGGCCAGGAGACTATTGCAGCCACATGGTGACAGTGGAGCTGTAGCAAGTTTCACATGCAGAACTCTTGCACTACTCTGTTTTTAAACAGAGGCCAGATGGCCATCTGTCAGGCATGCTTTGATTGTGTATTCCTGCATGGTACGGGGGTGGACTGGATGGCCCTTGTGGTCTCTTCCACCTCTAGGATTCTATGATTCTATGCATGACCCTGTTGGATCTTGGCCAGTGTGTCACCAATGACAGATGGTAGCTCCTATACCATCAGGATCATGAATCTGCTTTGATTTTGAATCCAAACTTTGAACAAGCTAGCCAAGGTGCAGAAGCTATTTTGGGGATAGCTCCTTTCAAGTTCAGACTAGAACGCAAAGTGGACCCACTGGTATGGAAGCCACTAGCCAGTGCCACTGTCACTAAGAAACAAAGCGCATCAAGTTAACAACACATGTGATACTTGAGGGGGATGAGAAGTTACTTTTTCAAAATAATGACTGGAATTCAGTATGGGGCTTAGGTCTATTTAAGAGGACTTACGTCTGTGGGAAAGAGAACTGAGCAGTTTTGCAATGTTAATATTCAGCAAGGGGCTGCTGTGACATTACTATATATGGGAGCCAGCAAAATAACCTTTGTGCATTGGACGCATCACAAGACCAACCAGAGAGTACTGATGCTCATCGATACAGCCCAATGTGCATCAAGAGACTCTCTAGACAATGCCCTGATATGGATCTTCACAATTCACTAGGAGGGCTCCATAGCACCTCTGCTACATAGCTAAGCATGCCTAAAGTTAGAATCATAGAATCATAGAATTGCAGAGTTGGAAGAGACCACGAGGGCCATCCAGTACAACCCCACTGCCACGCAGGAAATCTTGATCAAAGCATCCCTGAGAGATGGCAATCCAGCCTCTGTTTAAAGACCTCCAAGGAAGGAGACCCCACCACACTCCGAGGGAGTGTGTTCCACTGCCGAACAGCTCTTACTGTCAAAAAGTTCCTCCTCATGTTGAGGTGGAATCTCTGTTCCTGGAGCTTGCATCCATTGCTCCGTGTTCCAGTCTCTGGAGCAGCAGAAAACAAGCCTGCTCCATCCTCAGCGTGACATCCCTTCAAATACTTAAACAGGGCTATCATATCGCCTCTTAACCGTCTTTTTTCCAGGCTAAACATACCCAGCTCCCTAAGTCTCTCCTCATAAGGCATCGTTTCCAGACCTTTCACCATTTTAGTTGCCCTTCTCTGGACACGCTCCAATTTGTCAATATCCTTTTTGAATTGTTGTGCCCAGAACTGGACACAGTATTCTAAGTGAGGTCTGACCAAGGCAGAATAGAGTGGCACTATTACTTCCCTTGATCTAGACACTATACTTCTATTGATACAACCCAAAATCGCATTGGCCTTTTTAGCTGCCGCATCACACTGTTGGCTCATGTTCAACTTGTGGTCTACTAGGACTCCTAGATCCCTTTCGCACGTAGTCTCATTCAGCCAGGTCTCCCCCATCCTATATCTATGCATTTCATTTTTCCGCCTAAAATGCAGTACTTTGCATTTCTCCGTATTGAATTTCATACACAAATGCAGACCACAACATGGAATTGTGGCCAACATTCCAGACTCTGATCTTGCTGAAGATTCTCAGAGTGTTCAGAAGTGGGACTGCATTTGGCAGGTTTTACCTATACAACACTTAAAATTTTTTTCCAGATGCAACAATACAGAGGCTTCTTAAGAAATGTGATATTCTTTTTGTAGTTGGATATAAAATAAAAAGAATAGTAATTTAATAAGTAAATAGTACAAATTAAAAAGGTCAAAAATCATATTATAAACACTCAACGAATGGAAGGGCACCAGATACAGTAAGTCAGAACCCAGTGCTGAAAGGGATAGGAAGTTATGTTGTAATAAATTTGTGTTATAAGACTTTATCTTATTCTATGATCAGACTAGCATCTAAAAATGGTGTAATTCTGCAAATGAGGAAAGTGAAAACATAGTGGTGTTATTGCACTAATTATCGCAAGTCACTGTGATTGCACAAAAGAACTGCCACTGAATTATTGCATGACCACCACTAACACTTTAACAATGGGACTTTACTTTCATGATTTCAGGAGAAGACATGAGCATGGTTAAAAATCCCCCCCCCAAAAAAATCCCTTTAATTTGCAAAGTAAACAAATATGCAAACACTTAAACAAACCTAAAAATGTGCAAAGAAACCAGGACAGTTCATAAAAAGAGCATCCTACAGATAGTTTTCACATTCTCACCTGGAAGTTTTCTTGCTGGGAACGGGGAGGAGGGAAAGAGGACCACCCATTCACATTGTGATCTCACGATTACAGCAGGATGTGTTTTTGCACACTCTTCCATACTGCTAAAAAAAAGCAATATTGAGAGTTATGGACTGTTTGTCCTGTCAATTAAAAGCAACACCTTATTCATGGCTGGAGCACATTTTGACCACATGAACATGACAAAGTCATGTCATAGCAGAAACCATTCATGCTACCATGACACCATAATCATGTGATGTTTGCCACGTCTAATAAAGTCCATATATGCATATGGGTATATGTATGTCACGTTGATATCTAAATTGATATACATAATATATTATGTGTGTGCAGATTAGCATTATAGAACATGTTTGCATTGTTTTTAATATTTGAATGTTGTTTTTTTAATTTTTTTAAAAAAAGAGGAAAATTCAATGTTCTCTGCATAAGAAAGTGGCAGGTAGGCTCACCCAGGACAGGAACAGCCTGGACCTCAAGGGAAGTTACTTTTCCTGATGCTAATGGAGTTAAAATTGTATTGCTTGGATTGTAGGACTCTTTGTCTCCCAGTGCCCACATTGCCAAGAGGGGAGTAACCTCTGCCTGCACTGATATCCCTCCAGACCATCTTAACTTACAACAACAAAAATGACATCTTGACCAAATGTAGGCCTGTGACTCTAACAGCGTCATTTTTCCACTTTCTTCTCCAATATCGTTTATAACACCTTTGCCTGATTAAGAAACCAGTGGAGCTTTGAAACTTTGCATGATGTATTTTGTGCATTTTTGATTGGCCCAATAAAGGTGGAGGTGCTTTAGAACCCCACCCATGATGCCAAAACTATATTAATATTTTGGGAGTTATTATTATTAGATCAAATGGAAGGCAGGAAGAGGTGGGTAACTTCAGGATCTTTTCACCTATGTATACCAGTTCTAACTACAGAGGACTCCAGGCTAAAGTGAAATAAAATGTTTCTACTGGAAATAGGACAAAAAGCATTCACACGCACAACATACACTCACAAGAACCACACAAGGCTATCAAAGAGTTAAGGCAGAAAGGTTGGATAGAGGATTAGATTCAGGGAATAGGGTGATAGTTACCAGTCTTGAAGAGTGGAGTTTTGGGGTACTTAGACCAAAGTCTGAGGGTGGCACTGGAAGTTCCAATCCAGGGTTGCATCGAGAAAGAGAGTAGCTGGTCTTGTCCACAGTGACAAACCTTTCTATTGTTGGGGGACTAATATTTATACTCTGCTTCATATCCTGAAGGGGGTAATCTGGCTAGGACAAAACTTAGATGGGTTTCCCATGGAATAGACAAAGGAAACCAAAACTTAGCTGATAGTTGCTATTGGCTGGGAGATGGGAATGCGTGGGTTTGCGACAACCTCTCATTGGAGATTTTCACATGGGGCCAAAATGCCCCGTTACTGCCCTACTACCTCCTCTCCCGTTCCTGCCACAGAATAACATAAATCTTTCACACAGTTACCTTAATTCCGCAGCAGAAACGAGCTCCCCTCCCCTCGCTGGCCGGCCGTAAATGCAGCCATTGTAAGGCTGCTTTTACAACCGGCTGTCTGAAATGTTATTACATTATCACGTGATAACAGCCAGGAGGTAAATTTAAAAAATAAAACTCCCCCAAACATAAAATCAGTTCACCAAGCACAAAAACACACTTTAAATCACACAATCAAAACAGGGAAGGTAAAATAAAGGGTGCCACTTACCTGGATGTCCAGATCGTACCAGGAAGTGCTCGGAACAGACCTCCCCTCCGCGGCTGTCATTTCGCAACAGGAACGGGGTTCCTGTTCGCACACCCATGATTACGTGATAGCAATGGAACGGGAGGTCTATTCACAATGAAAAATCGTAATTACATTGTTCTGGAACAGTCACGGGAGCAGGATGGATGCAGGACAGAACGGGGTCAACATCATCCGAAAGGGAAAACCTTTCCCAACCTTGTTCTGCTCCTGCCATGGGATATATAGCCATGTGAAAATCTCCATTGGAGGACAGGGGGGAGTTCCAAGGGATATTTCCTGGGGATTTGGGTTGGAAAGGTAACTTGATTGTTTAGGTTCTGTGACTCACCGTGGAGGGGCCCAAGAAGGAATTAGCACATACTGTACCCCCTTAATGGTTTTGTTTACTAGGGTTTCCACTTAATCCTAGCTTGGGTGTGCTTGCTAAAATATTTCTAAGACACCTTCCCATGTCCTAGTGACCTCCACCTGAACTCTTTTTGAATCACCCCAATCTACATGACTCCTTCAAAGTACGCAATACTTCCAATCATGAGATATTATAGGGAGGGGGTAGTAGGGCATGCTAACAAAGGTAACACTGTTTCATGGAATTTTGGACATTGTTGTATTCCCCGAAATAAGCATACAAACCTACCAAATGTGCTCCATGTAAACAGCCCAGCTTCCCAGCTTCCAGATCCTTTTTATATGGTTTTTCATTTATGTTTGTCTGTTTTATACTCTCCTGCCTCCCTCTATGATGATTTCACCATCTTCCTACCATGTCCTTGCCCTGAAGCAGTTAAGCGGGGTGCCATAAATAAATAAACAAACAAACAGTCATAGAAAAACTGGAAGAGGTTACTTGCACAACTCTTGCAGAAGGTAGTGGTGAAATGATTTACAGATGCAGGAAATACAGTTTGGCAGCAAGGAAAATTTCTTTGACCGTTAATGGAATTAATTCAGCACATCACATCCCAGGGTTTTTTTTTGTTTTGTTTTTTGTTTTAAAGACTCCAGGCTGAACAGGGAGAGGAGGCAAGGGGTGAAAGAGGGAGAAACTCCCTTCATTTAAAGGAGTTTAAAAAGAAAGAAAGGAACCAAGGGTGACCTAGGCTGCTTGATGAGTGAATGTTTAACAGCTCACCAAAAAACACTTTCACTTCAGGGATGGAATCTTAATCCAAAACCTCACTCCAGCTGCTGCCAAATCTATTAGGTAGCCAAAGAAATTTATTTTGGAATTAAACAGGATACGCACACTGTCCACAGAGTACCCCTTGCTGGCTGAGTGTTGAAATTGTACTAATAATAACATTATTCTTAGTAGCTTTAGCAAGCAGGAAAGAATTCTGTGTCCCTTCTTGGCTGGACAGCAGAAACACCGTCTGTTGCTTTATGTCGGAGAATCCACAGAGCAACAGAGGTAGGCTTGTAGTCAACACATCCTACAGCTGGGCTTGTAAGCAGGGAGTGGGGGGAATCTCCTCTGTTTGGACTACAGCTTCCAGAATCCTCTAGCCAAGATTTTTTTTCTAGCTCTGTCTTGCATCAGCTGCTGGGACCCAGGGCCAGTTAAAGGAATTGGGGGGGGGGCTGCAACTCTTTATTTGGGGGGGCATATGTTTATCTCAGGTCAATGTAATTTCACGTAACCTATTCACAGTACAGGATATTCAGATTATTACTAATAATGTTTTTGCAAGAGGAGGATTAGGACACCCCCACACACAATGATGGGGCCCCCTGCGGCTGCAGATGCTGCAGGTCCCTTAAACCGGCCCTGATGGGACCCGCAGTACAACCCTCCAATGCTTACCCTTGCCTCTTGCATCTACATCTACAAGAGCTGTTCAACAGTGGAATACGCTGCTGCCTGGGAGTGTGGTGGAGTCCTCTTCTTTGGGGGTTTTTAAACAGAGGCTGGATGACCATCTGTCAAGAGTGCTTTGATTGGATATTCCTGCATGGCAGGGGGTTGGGCTAGATGGCCTTTGTTATCTCTTCCAACTCCATGATTCTATTCTATCGCCTCCCAGAATCCTCCCACTGGTTCTGCAAGCCTCCGTTTTAATGACTGTGCTGGCCCAGAGGGACATGACATTGGGCACCATAGACAGGCAAACTGGACCCATTAAAATAAGGGAACATGGCCATCATTTCAGAGCATGTACAGTAAACAGAGGAATAGAATCACAGAATCATAATCAATCATCATCATCAAATTTCAAAGGTTAGCATAGATTCTTTACTATAATTCTGTTCAAAAATATTAATTCCCCTACCCCCCCCCCACCTCAGTGCTCCCCTTCACCGGAGCCATTATCCCTTACCTATTCTTTCCAGAATCTCATTTCTTCTCGTGGAGGTAACCTCCCATCTTTTGTTTGTAATACTTTTTTAACAAATACTTTCCAAATTTTATCAAAGTCACTTTCTTTCCAACTTCCTCTTCTTACTTTAATTCTACATGTTAACTTATCATTTATTGCCATCTTCCAAACTTCTTTATACCACTCCTCCACTTGTACATTTATTTGCATTTTCCAATGTCTTGGTATAATTAATCTTGCTGCCGTTGATAAATTTGTTATTAAATCCTTTGCTGCTTGGTTCCCATTCTCTCCATTATAAATTGACATTAATGCTATACTCGGTTTCCTTTCTATATTTCTATTCAGAATATTCTCTATTTCTATGAAAACCATTTCCCAAAACTGCTGTACAAATTTACAATTCCACCACATATGCAGATATGTACCTATTTCTTGACAACCTCTCCAACAATATTTAGAATTATTCTTATCTGTATTATGCAATCTTGCTGGTGTCAAATACCATCTCCATATTATTTTATAATAATTTTCTTTTATCCGTATCGACATATTTTTAGATGTCTTTGTTTCCATATCTTATCCCATTCATAATCTCCAATTTTTTGTTTCAAATCTTCCTCCCATATTCTCCTTAGAGCCAGTCATAGAGTTGGAAGAGACCACATGTGCCATCCATTCCAACCCCCTGCCATCCAGGAATACACAATCAAAGTACTCCTGACAGATGGCCATCCAGCCTCCCTTTAATAACCTCCAAAGAAGGAGACTCCACCACACTCTGAGGCAGCATATTCCACTTCAAATAGCTCTTAAAGTCAGTAAGTTCTTCCTAAAGTGTAGGTGGAATCTCTTTTCCTGTAGAGATCAGCTTCTCTTTGCTCCTCTGCCAGAACTTCAACTGCTGTCCTGATGATGTTCTCAACCAGCTGTCAGAACTGCCCCCTCCTCTTCTATAATTCAGTGTCTAAAGTCTCTTTCACACTACATGATTATAACATGTTGATACCACTTTAACCTGTCCTGGATCCATCCTAGGGAATCCTGGGATTTGTAGTTTGGTTAGGTACTTGGAACTCTCTGTTCAACTTGCAGTTCCCAAGATGCTTTACTTTAATCCTCAGTCCCTCTTCACATGGTACCTTGCTCTCTGGCAGAGAATTCTAAATATCTTATGGAACTACAAATCCCAGCTTTCCATAGGGTGGAACCACGGCAGTTAAAATGGTATCAAAGCACTATATATGTGTATGAAGGGTGAAGAAGACTCAAAGGAAGAGGGATTTTTCTGACTCTGATCCCTTGACACCAGCCACCCTGGACTTTGCCTATGACTACCATCTTGTATTTTAACATCTCTTCTCAACCATAGATGCAGCAGATCAACCTTATTTTTTTTTATTTAGTTATTTATACCCCGCTCTTCAGCCACAAGGGTATCAGAACGGCTTACAAATTATTTTAAGCAAATAATTACTTAGCAAAACCTAAGTAACGACTATCTTTGGGGCAATTTCCTGACTTTAAAAGATATCCAACGTGGACTCATCTTCATGAATCTGGTGACCACATGTAGTATTGCAAAGTCCTTTCTCTGATCAAAATAATTCTCGCCAGAGAACAAGATGGGCTAAGACTGAGAAGGCAGAGCATAATTTTAACACTCATGGAGTAATGTGACAATTGTGCATTGCACCACTGTATGACTGAATGTGCAAACAAATGTGAAGTGCATGATAGCAATGTGCAATGCACATGTGCACAATTGCACCACATGCATAACTCTCTGCAAACTTCACCTGAATATGGGCTTCCCCATCAAACCAAAATATCTAACCATTTCTGTAAAGGAATATACATATGCATAAGTCACTAACAGGAGGCCAGTCATAGTTTCATTTTTCTGCCTTGATTTATCCTGTAAGATCTTCTCTAGTTACATTTTACAGATACAGAATTATTCCCTTCAGCCATTTTTAAGAGTTCATTTTTTTCAAGTGTTGAGTGGTGAAATAAAGATAGTGATCGGCAAGGGGAAAGATCCATGAAAAGCAAGACTTATGCATTGAGCTGGCTCTCAGTTTATGGGGCAACCAAAGAATCATATATATGTGTTTCCCAGAGCTTGGACATTTTGCTTTTTTTAAAACTACAACTCCCAGAATCTCCAGCGAGTTAGGGGATTCTGGGAACTGTAATTAAAAATTGGATTATACCTTGGAAATCATATCCTGCCCATGCAAAAGATCTTGGTTAACTTCTTGAGACAGGTACTGTTTCACCCATGCATGATGGGCCACATCAAGCGTGTGCACATTTATGAGCAACAAAAGCAGCATCCATGTGCCCTTGCCAGTTGCAATAAAGGTGCATATTAGGGTTGCCACATCTCAGGGCTTGGCCCTGAGTCTCTTGTTTTTGTGGGTCATGTCCAGGTGGGAGATAAGGATGCAAAGTCTCCACTTTGGGGGTGCTGAGCTCCAGGCAAGAGGAAAGGGCTGTGTGCTCAGCTTGGATAGTAGCAGCTTTCTACAGTGTGCAAGGCCTATTTAATTTGGTTCTACACCTTTCAAAGTTCTCCATTGGGTCACTGTGTTTACTTAGTATAGTCCTCCTCCCGTCCGGTGCCAGGACTCACCCTCCACTCTGCTCTGCATCCATCTTCTGGCTAGAATAAAGTAGGGTAGATAAAATGTTTCTCATTCCATCTCAATAAGTAAGAAGGAGGAAGGAAAGAAGGACTAATCCTTGTATTTCATCTTAATCTGGAAACATCCCCCTTAGCTAAGATTTCTGTCTAAATTTCCAAACAGGAAGGTATGTTCTCTGTGTGTGTGTTTGTGCTTGAATGACAATGTATGAATAACCATGGTTGGTACTTATATAAAGCATAAGGCTTAATGATATCACCAGGGACCATCTCTAGATCTCAAGTTTGGGCCAAGAAACCTCATGTTCTGGAGTCACCCTGAACTTATAGAATCATAGAATCACAGAGTTGGAAGAGACCACAAGGGCCATCCAGTCCAACCCCGTGCCATGCAGGAATACACAACCAAAGCATTCCCAACAGATGGCCATCCAGCCTCTGTTTAAAAACCTCCAAAGAAGGAGACACCACTTTACAGACTTTTTCAAATGGGGTAAAAAAAACAAAAAAAAACGAGGAGGTTGTTTCAGACAGCCCCGTCCTCCTCCCAACCTTCCCCCGTCCTTCGTTTGTGCTGCGGGTGCCACTTTTTATTGACAGGGGTTCTCTGTGAATAAAAGTGGCACATTTTTCACTCGGGCAGCATATAGGAAGGATGGGGGAAGGTCGGGAGGAGGACGGGGCTGTCTGAAATGTGGCTTTGTAAGTGTGACAGCCCCGTTCTTCTCCCAACCTCCTTGGGGTTTTTTTTACCCCGTTTGAAAATATCCTATGAGGCAGTGCATTCCACTGCCAAACAGTTCTTACTGTCAGGAAGTTCTTCCTAATGTTTAGGTGGAATCTCTCTTCCTGCCGTTTGAGTCCCTTGCTCCATTTCCTAGTCTCTGGAGCAACTGAAAACAAGCTTACTCCATCCTCAGTATGACATCCCTTCAAATAATTAAACATTGCTATCATGTCCCCTCTTAACCTTCTCCTCTTCATGCTAAACATACCCAGCTTCTTAAATCGCTCCTCCTAGGGCATGGATTCCAGACCTCCCACCATTTTGATTCAAGAAGGATATTGACAAGCTGGAAGGTGTCCAGACCACCCTCCTCTGGACACCTTCCAGCTTGTCAATATCCTTCTTGAATTGTGCCCAGAACTGTACACAGTACCCAGAACTGTACACAGTATTTCAGGTAAGGTCTGACCAAAGCAGAATAGAGTGGCACTATTACTTCCCTTTATCTAGACACTATACTCCTATTGAGTATAAGTGAAAACTGTGCCTGTGAAGCTACTACTACAATCACATGTGTCCTGAATAGCAACAGGAAAAAAAATACCCCTTTCTATACAGTAGGTTGGGTTAGATGACCCTTGGGGGCTCTTCCAACTCAAAGAACCTATGATTTTCTGGTTCTATACATCCTTGGCATGTACTGTTGATTGTAGGTTCTATCCATCATCACAAAGAAGGCATGGAAGTCCCTGTAAGGAACACTTTTTATTATCTCCCAGGCAGGGTGGGCAAAGGAAGCAATAACAAACATGGCTACACAATATAATCAAAATTAATTTATGAATTTTGTATTAATTTCACTGTATAATCAGTTAAACACAGACATGTACTTGTTCAAACATTATTATGCACGCGCTCATATTACTTGTGCATATTTGTACATGCTGGAGGACATGGACATGGCTCTCATACAATGTCCACCTGCCCTACACACAGAAGCAAAAAAAAGATTACAAGACAAATATTAGAATGAAAAGATTGGAACAAAAGACTAAGTGGCCACTTAGAGTAACCACGTTTCCCATCTCTATCATTAAGCAGACCTCAATTATCATGTAATCCTCTGTGTACCACCTCACACCAAACTGACTGACAACAGTTTGGTAGGTATCACTGAAAATGCTTCCTGAATTCTTGCTGTCTAAATTTCTAATAATAATAATAATAATAATAATAATATTTATTTATACCCCACCCCTCTGCTAAAAACAATCGGGGCGGCTTCCAACAATTAAAACATTATAATAAAGACTAAAAACACCACCCCATCCCCACCCTCCCCCATAAAAAGACATTAAACACTATAAAATTAAAACCTTCTAACTAAAAACACATTAAAACAAATATATACATAAATTTTAAAAAGCCAGAAGACTGAGCTCCTGAGGCCGGGATCTAATCAGGAAAGGCCTGCCGAAAGAGATCCGTCTTTAGTGCTTTTTTAAAGCCACTCAGGCTTGTTATCTGACGGATCTCATTCGGCAGGTCATTCCACAACTTGGGGGCGATTACCGAAAAGGCCCTCTGGGAGGTTGCAGACAGCCTAGATTTTTGTGGCTGAAGCAAATTCCTCCCAGAGGACCGGAGTGCGTGGGGAGGATTGTATGGGAGGAGGCGGTTCTGAAGATAAGTTGGACCCAAGCCATTTAGGGCTTTAAAGGTAATAACCAACACCTTATACTGGGCCCGGAAACTGATTGGCAGCCAGTGGAGAGATTTTAATACTGGAGTTATATGATCTCTCCGGGATGTTCCCGAGACCACTCTGGCTGCCATATTTTGTACCAACTGAAGTTTCTGGACCAAGCACGCAGGTAGCCCCATGTAGAGCCCATTGCAGAAATCAAGACAAGAGGTTACCAGTGCGTGCACCACAGTCTTGAGGTCCCTTACTTCCAGGAAAGGGCGCAGCTGGCATATCAGCTGAAGCTGATAACAAGCGCTCCTGACCGTCGCATTCACTTGACTCGTCATCTGAAGCGATGAATCAAGGAGCACCCCCAGACTGCGAACACAGTCCTTAACGGAGAGCGTGACCCCATCCAGGACTGGCAGTTGCAACCCAACTCCTGGTTTCAGGGCCGCTACCTTGAGCACCTCCATTTTGTCTGGATTTAATCTCAATCTGTTTTTCCTCATCCAGCCCATTACTGCTTTAAGACAGTCATTAAGAGGAGAGATGCCATTGGAGTTCGAGGCCGACGATTGGGACAAGGAGAAATAGATCTGGGTGTCATCAGCATACTGATAACACCCAGCCCCTTAACTCCAAATAATCTCACCCAGCGGCTTCATATAGATGTTAAACAGCATTGGGGACAGCATCGGAACACCACAAGTAAGCTCCTTTCTGCTGGAGCAGCTGTCCCCAAGCCGCACCCTCTGGGACCTGCCCGAGAGGAAGGACCAAAACCACTGGAGCGCAGTGCCTCCGATTCCTAACCCCCTCAGGCGATCCACTGTGGCACTACTGTGGTGATGGTGGGACTGCATGTTCTTGTGAGGCAAGAGGCCATGCTGATGGTAGCAGTGCTGCTGGAAAAGCCTGTCTCCCACATCAGACAGGCTTTCGTTGACAAGCCAGACTAAATGTGCCAACAGTTATTGGGCAGCAGAAGTAATGAGGGGGTGACACTGGTAGAGGAGTTCTCAGGGATGACATCAGTTGCCCCATAGCTAACAGAAGAAGTTGATGGACAACAACTACTTTGAAAACCCTCTGATGAAAACCCTGTATGAGCCTTGTAGAGCTCTAAAATCATTTGGAGAAGCCCTTCTCTCTGCCCCACCACCTTCTCAGGCTCGTTTGGTGGGAACAAAGGAGAGGGTATTCTAGGCGGCTGCTCCCAGACCTTGAAACTCCCTCCCCAGAGAGACCAGGGTGGCCCCATCCTTGCTTTCTTTCCAGCAGCAGGTTAAAACATTTTTGTGCCACCAGGTTTCTACCAACTGACAAGGGCTGGGCTTCTAAGGCTATGTGGTGCTATTTTTAATATTTGTAGTAGTTTCGTAGAGTTGCTAAATGCATTTTAGTATTTTTAATGTTTTAACTTAGAAATTGTTTAATTGCTCTTTTAATTTTATATTTAGGACTTTATCAGACCACCCCCCTAAACCCCTTTCTTTTGTCGACATAACTTTGCCATTTTTACGCTGGCAAAAGAACCCCCCATGCTACACTTACCTCCTTTCCCAGCAAAAGGCAGCCCTGGCAATGAACGAGCAGTGAACAGAGCTCTGTTCACTTCCTTGTTCAAAGTCTCACATATTCTCATGAGAATACATCACGTGGGAAATTCAAAAATTAAAATTAAAATAGCATTCCAAAAGTTACAAAAAGCACAAAAACACACTTAAAAACTTACAAGACAACCAGCGAAGGTCATAAAAAGTGTGTCACCTACCTGGATGTTACAATTTCATCTGGAAGAGTTCTGGCCAGAGCGGCCATTAGCACTGCATTCACATCATTACAATGACGTGCAGATTCAAATGCACTAAAGTGCTAGGGGAGATGGCTATTGATGGCTTAAGCATCAATAAAATAGGACAGGATTTTGACAAGACATAAACACAAAAAGGTGACATCGTCTGGTATGCACGCCCTTTCATGTTTATGTGGCATCATTATGACGCCGTATTTGATGTGTCTGATAACATCCTTAAATTGTTATTTTTACTTTTGTATTGTTTTTAATCACAGTCTCGCTTGGTGAGGACACAAGAAAGAGCCTTCTCGGTGCCTGCTCCTGCCCTCTGGAACGCCCTTCCTCAGGAGGCTAGGCTGGCCCCCTCCTTGCTTTCCTTTCACTAGTAGGCAAAGACATTTTTATTCAAGCAGGCTTTTAATTTATAGCTGTGTGCACAGAGGCTTTTTATTGGGGTGTGTTTTTATTGTTTTTAACTTTTAGATGTTTTATATAATTTTAAATTGTCATGATTTTAATTGTTTTTAACTTTTAATTGTCATATTTTTAATTGTATGTTGTATTTTATGTGTTGTGAGCCACCTTGGGTCCCATTCTGGGAGAAAGGTAGGATATAAATCAAATAAATAAATAAATTTAACTTGTATTGTTTTAAATATGTTGCTAGCCACCATTATTGGGAGGAGGAGAGACTTAGGGAGCTGGGTATGTTTAGCCTGGAAAAAAGACAGTTAAGAGGCGATATGATAGCCCTGTTTAAGTATTTGAAGGGATGTCACGCTGAGGATGGAGCAAGCTTGTTTTTTGCTGCTCCAGAGACTGGAACACGGAGCAATGGGTGCAAGCTCCAGGAACAGAGATTCCACCTCAACATGAGGAGGAACTTTTTGACAGTAAGAGCTGTTCGGCAGTGGAACACACTCCCTCGGAGCGTGGTGGGGTCTCCTTCCTTGGAGGTCTTTAAACAGAGGCTGGATGGCCATCTGTCGGGGATGCTTTGATCAAGATTTCCTGCGTGGCAGGGGGGTTGGACTGGATGGCCCTCGTGGTCTCTTCCAACTCTGCAATTCTATGATTCTATGAGGAGGAGGAGTGGTGGTGTGGTTGTGAAAGCTGGACAGTGAAGAAAGCTGACAGGAAGAAAATCAATTTACAGTAGGACTCCCATATCCACTGATTCATTATCCACTGATTCAATTATCCACGGGACACAAAACAGCACACTTACCGTAGAGTCTTCCTAGAAAATGTGTCCTTTCTAGCCATTTTCTAGGTCCTCCAAGGCAACTTGATGGTATTTTAAACTAGAAGCCCCATTATTTTCAAAGGCATTTGCTATTATTCATGGTTTTTGGTATTCACGCCCCAGAACCAATCCCCAATGGATACAGGAGTCCTATTATATTTGAAATGTGGTGCTGGAGAAGAGTTCTAAAGACAGCATGGACTGCAAAAATGACTAATGAATGTTCTTTAAAGCAAGTGTGACATCAGGCCTGAACTCTCACTAGAAACAAAGATGACTAAACTGAGGCTGTTGTATTCTGGACATAGCATGAGACAACATGTCTCAAAGGAAAATGGTAATGCTTGGTAAAGTAGAATGCAGTAGGAAAAGAGGGGGACTACACTACAGGTGGATTGATGCAATCAAGGAAGCCACAACCCAGAGTCTGTAAGACCTGAGCAAGAAGTTGATGACTGTTGCTCCTGGAGGTCATTCATTCATAAGGTCACCATAAGTCAAAGTTCACTTGACAGCAAATAAGAACAACACAAATGTGTCCTCTGGTTGTAAAGTGCCAAATTACCTACTGCTGTTTTCAGAGTGGAACTAATGCCCTAGGGTCCCTACACTGTTTCATTTTTAAAAGACAGATGAAAGTTTGTACCAGAGCTTGGTACATTACTTTTTAAAATCAGTTTATACTGATTGTTCTTTATAGTATTTAAAACAAAATTCATTTTCTGTTTCTCATTGCAGTGTTATAAGAAGTAATTTATTGTCTTCTGCACTTTTTTCATTATTTTTGTTACTTTTACAGGGAAACCATGCTAGGAGTACGACTTAAAATGTGGGGGGGGGGATATTGCAAGATGCATTTAAAAATACCTTAAATGAAATCTAAGTAAGTTTACTAGATGTAATTAAAACCATTAACCATTTCACCAAGTAATCTCATTCCTGCTTGTTATGTTACTTTTGAAATAAAACTTCAATACCAGGAAAAGTAACTCATTGCAGGTAAGTGTATTGTTTGTAATTCATGACTTCCACACTCTGGTTCTATTCTCATATAGTCCAATAAGATGGTTCATACAAAGTACCTCCTCCATGGTTCCTGGAGGATAATTCATTGTCCCACTCACTTTGGAAAATCCATGCTCATCATGACTAGCCATCTCAGTTCTGGGCACCACAATTCAAGAAGGATATTGACAAACTGGAACATGTCCAGAGGAGGGCAACCAAAATAGTGGGAGGTCTGGAAGCCATGCCCTGTGCGGAACAGCTTAGGGAGCTGGATATGTTTAGCCTGGCAAAGAGAAGATTAAGAGGTGACATGATAGCCGTGTTTAAATATTTGAAAGGATGTCATACGGAGGATGGAGCATGCTTGTTTTCTCCTGTTAGAGACTAGGACACGGAACAATGGACTCAAAGTACAAGAAAAGAGATTCAACCTAAACATTAGGGAGAACTTCCAGACAGTATGAGCTGTTCAGTAGTGGAATGCACTACCTCGGAGTGTGGTGGAGTCTCCCTCTTTGGAGGTTTTTAAACAGAGAGTGGATGGTCATCTGCCAAGAGTGCTTTGATTCTGTATTCTTGCATGGCAAGGGGTTGGACTAGATGGCCTTTGTTGTCTCTTCCAACTCTATGATTCTATGATTCTATGAAACATCCTTGCTTGACAGAAACATCTTGGCATTGTTGCCTGTTGGGCTGGAAGAGAAAGAGTATCCTACTGCAGCATCTGAAAAGGGACCATTCTGACGTAGGCCCAAAGCCTACTTAGTAGAGTGTACCCACTTTCACAATCCAAAAGCATAGTGCAGTTGCTAATGAGGCCAGGATCCTGTTGAAGAATTACAATAGAGTAAGTCCAATTTACACAACTGTAATAGTTAGGGAATCATAGAGTTGCAATTGGCCTCATGGGCCATCAAGTCCAACCCCCTTCTCAGTCATTCCCAGCAGGTGGCTGTCCAGCCTCATCTTGAAGACACCCAGAGAAAGAGACCCCACCACCTCCTTAGGCAATTGCTTTCATTGCTGAACTGCACTTACTGTCAAGAACTTCCTTCTAATATTCAATCAAAACCTACACTCCTGTAACTTCAGACCATTAGTCCTACCCACTGGGACAGCAGAGAACAAACCTACACCCTCCTCTCTGTGACAGCCCATGAGACAGTTAAAAAGAGCAATCATGTCACCCTTCAATCTTTTCTTCACCAGGCTGAACATGAACAGGCCAACCCCTTCAGCCTTTCCTCATATGTTTTGTTCTTCATACCTCTTTCATGCTTTGTTGCCCTTCTCTGAATCTGTTCCAACTTGTTTGTATCCTTCTGAAAATGAGACAGTCAGAGCTGAACACAGTATTCCAGATGAGGCTTGACCAGCGCAGAATATAGTAGGATTATTACTTCCCTCGACTTGGAAACTATGCTTCTACTAATGCAGGCTAAAATAGCATTCATCTTCTTTGCTGCAGCATCATATTACTGACTCATGTTCAACTTACAATCAACAATAATCCCAAGTTCCTTTTCTCATGTCTCCCCCATCCTATCCCTGTGCATTTGTTTTTTGTGGCCCAAATGTAGAATTTTGCATTTGTCTCTATTGGATTTCATTTTATTACTTTCTGCCCAATTTTCTAGTTTATCAAGGTCCTTTTGAATTTTGCTCCTTGTCTAGTTGTTTTGGTTGTTGTGCAGGTCAGAATGCTCAACTCACTGTGAAATAACCAAAAGTTCCCACCCATTAGACCACCTTTTCAATCCTGTAGTACTCCACAAGACAGCCATTGCTGTATAGAGAGAACATGGGGATCAGCTACATGCACAGCTTCTTCCCTTCATCTGGAGGTGCTGGAAGGATATCATGTGCTGAGGCCTCCCAATTATCTCCAGAAGATCCAGGAAGCAGCATTCCCCAACATGGAAATGGCTGTGTTAGAGTTCTAAAAATGTGAGTTTGGGGAGGGCTGCATCAGGAGTCTTGTGTACTTCTCTATGCAGAATTTTTATGCTATGTCTCCTTGAAGCAAGATTCCAGCCAAGGATGGAAAGAATGTTCCACAGACCAAAAAAAAAAAAAAAAGGATTTGCTGACTTTTGGGAAATCCTAAGACAGACAATCTTGGACAGAGAAGGATCTTTACAGTTTTAGACTTCTTTTGCATGAAAAAAGCACACAGGGGTTCCACTTAGAAAATGGCATTTTGTGCAGATAGCAAGATAGCAGATAGCAAGATAGCAGATAGCAAACACAGAAAATAATACATCCGCTCAGAAAAGCATGTTTTCTGCGCAGAAAAGTATGTTTTCTGTGCAAAAATATGTATTTTTTTTCACAGAGTAAATCTGCTAATAATCCTTCAAAATTGCATAGCTTTTGAGGACTATTTCACAGCAGAAGAGGGAATGGTAAAACTGCTAATTCTTGCCTACAAAAATAAATTTACAAAGAGTGACCTCCCTAGTGGCTAATCCTACACAATAATGGAGAAGTGAAGTGGTAAATAATATGCATTATGGTGGAACAGGCAGGTAAATATGCAGCTCACAAGAATGCTAAAGAAAATAAAAAGTGGAAACTTAAGTCCATCAAGAGAGTGATATTCCTGGAGTCCTTCCATACTACCCAGTTGTAGCACTATAATTCCACTTTAACTGCCATGGATGCAACCTGTAGAATCCTGTGATTTGTACTTTGATCAGGCACTAGAGTTCCCTGGCTAAGAATTCTGCTCACTCCATCCTACACTGCACATCATAGCATTCCATATGATGTTGCTATGTTGCTGTTAAAGTGGAACCATAGTGCTATAATTGTGTGGTGTCAATTGAAAGGCAGATCAGAGAACATGCTCTGCCCTAAACACACAGGTTTGCATTTTGGGTGCACTCCTGCCTTCAAACCTGAATCTAGATGTTGAGGTTTTGGCTGTGGCCAAGAGGAGGACAGTTGAGGCGAATGTGCCAGTTGTTCCCATTCCTAGAAATGTCTGATCTGGGCCAGTGATGTACACCTCAGTTATATCTGAAAGGAGCTGCCTGAACAATGCTCCAAAATGGTAGTGGGTCCAAAATGCTATAGCCAGACTGTTCACTGGAACTGGCTACAGGGAGACTATGGACTTTATCAGATGTGGGAAATACAGCATCATAACAACGCCTAATGAACACAAAAGGGTGCCAATACCAGATGACATTGTGCTTTCACAATTATGTGTTGAAAATAAGGCATTTTTTTTATTGTTAGGCCAAGCCATCAATAAATCAGCCATGGCGTGGGTTTGTTTGTTTGTTTGTTTGTTTGTTTTGCTGTGAATGTGATCATGTGAAACTGCACCCCATTCTGCTGGCACAATTCCAGCATCAATGGGCAATCCACACCAGAACACTTCTGAGTGGGAATGTCAAAACTAGCCATGGGACACTTTTTATGAACCTCCCCATGTTGCAGGCAAGTTTTAAAGGTGTTTCAGTGCTTGTATGTTTTGTTTTTTTATTTGATTGTTTTTAGGCTTTTAAGCGTGCTTGCATCTTCTTGCGAAAACCACCGAAGGCAGCAAATGTGGAATTATGAGGCTGCTTTTTCCATGCTATTATGGCAACATTTGATATTTTGGGTTCTTTTGCCAGCACAAAAATGGTATAAAATATGGTGCCAAAAGAACGTTTTTAAAGGCTTGTCTGATAAAGTCCTATACCTCCATAGTTATAATATCTTCAGTAGTTACCATTCAGTACCTGGGCAAAATTCAAATTATTGGTATGAATATCAATCCTTTTTTTAAAAAAAACTTTGATCCAAGTATCTAAAGGACTGTATGATCCACGTAGAAGCTTGCCCAGGCTTTAAAGTGTTCAAGGATAGCTTTCTCTCCTTCCCACCACCCTGTGATTACATATGGTGGGGACGCAAGAGAAGACTTGCTTGGTGAATTCTCCCAGCAAGAATTCAACTTTCTGGAATTCAACTTTCAAGGGGAGATTCTCCTTCTGTTGACAGGTAAAGACTTTTTCATTTGGTCAGGCTTTGGCTGACTGGTGAGAATGGGTCTTGTTACCACTTGGGTGTTGTGCTTTTCTTAAGGACATATTTTTAACTTGTATTTTGAACTAGTCTTTTTATTCAGGTCTGTTTTAAGGGTTGGTCTTGTGTTATGTTTTAATTGTACAGGACGAACACCACCATCCCCACATTGCCGTCGGCAAATCAGTGCTCAAGTCCGTTCAGCAGTTCACCTACCTGGGAAGCATCATCTCCTCAGATGCCAAGATTGACAAAGAGATCGATCACAGATTAGCAAAGGCATATAGTGCATTTGGAAAACTTCACAAAAGAGTCTGGAGCAATAAACACCTGAGGCAAAGCACAAAAATCAGTGTGTATAGAGCCATCGTACTGTCTATCCTCCTTTATGGATCTGAAACATGGGTTACCTATCGCCACCACCTACGACTCCTCGAGCGCTTTCATCAGCGCTGTCTACGCACAATCCTAAATATACACTGGACTGACTATGTGACGAATGTTGCTGTCCTTGAACAAGCAGGGATCACCAGCATTGAGGCCATGATATTGAGAACACAGCTGCGCTGGGCAGGGCACGTTTCTAGGATGGAGGACCATCGCCTCCCAAAAATACTACTCTACGGTGAACTTGCCACGGGTCAGCGTGGGAGGGGCGCTCCAAAAAAGCGATACAAGGACTCCCTGAAACAACATCTCAGGCTTGGCCAGATTGATCACCAATGGTGGTCCGCCCTGGCCTCACATCGGGAGGCATGGAGACGCAATATCCACAATGCTGCAGCCTTATTTGAGAACTCACGACGAACAAGTCTTGAAGAGAAACGACAACGCAGAAAGAATCACAACCCAAAAACATCACCCAAGGAGACCTTCTGCTGCACTTTTTGCAACCGGACTTGTTTGTCTCGGATTGGCCTTTTTAGTCATCAGCGCGCTTGCAGAAGGCGCGGGATGAGTCCTTCCTGAATCTTCGTTTGCGAAGAAAAGCCAGAGGATTGGGTTTTATTTTTAAGCCAACTTGAGCCCTGTCTTTGGAGAAACAGGAGGATATAAACCCAATAAATGAAATAAAATCAGGATCACACTGGAACCGCACGGACTGCTCAAAAATGTTGTTGCTTTTGCTGTATTATTTCAAGTCAGTTCCAGTTTATAGCGACCTTAAAGCAAACCTATCAGCTTATCATAGGGGTGTGTTAGCTAGATTTAGTCTGACAAAGTTTGCCATTGCCTTACTATGAGGCTGAGAGAGTGACTTGCCCCAAGGTCACATACTGAGTTACCAGGACTGAGCAGGGATTCAAAACCCTGGTCTTCCAGAGTCCTAGTCCAACACTCAAATAACTACACTACTCTGGCTCTCACTCAAAAATGTGCATGTGAACAGTTTTAAGGACTCTCTCTCAGTCTGCCTCTTTAACCCACAGTGAGGTTTATTGCACACCGATATAAAGCAGCAGGGCAGCCGGATGGTTCCACTGTCCATGCTGCCTTACTGCATGATGTCATCATTCATCTGTTGCTCTGCTCTTCTGGTCCCATGAGATATGGAGGGAAAACCACATCTTTTTGCTAACCGGAAAAATCTATTAGTAAAAAGATGTGGTTTTCCCTCCATCTCCCACAGGACCGGAACAGCAGAACACCAGAGAACAATTACATCATCTGGTAAGGCAGCATAGAAAGTGGAATCTTCCTGCTGCCCTGTTGCTTTACTTCAGCATGTAATAAGCCTCATAGACACAAGCATGAAAATCTGATATTGCATCATCACCGTATCCTGGTTTGTTCTACTTTTGTAGTAATTTGATTGTTTTTTCCCCAATAAAGATCTGAGCTTGTGAGCTCAAAGTCTGGGAAAGTTACCTTAGCAATTTTGCAAAGCATAATGCCAGTTATCTTGGAAGAGCCAGCCCTATGTTGCAAAGCTCAGATGTGTTCCAAATTGTATTTCTTCTCTGTGACATGATCTGCTCTTGCTTATCACATCGGAATGATAGGTTTGCAAAGAAGCTCAGTTCAGAATATACAAAATCTTACCCCACAGGAAGCTTGTAAAATAGATGAGACACAGGGAGAATCATTTGTTTAAGGTCACCCAGTGAACTTCATGGTTGAGTTGTATCATCCCTGAGCTGGTTCTTTAACTACATTCCATCTCTTCAAAGTATCACTGGTCATTGCCTGCATAGAAGAGCATTTGGAACCCCTATGTAAGAGTTTGTCTTGATGAGTAGATATAATGTGGATTGCTGTGCATTAATGCAAATCCGCAGCAGCATATAGTGCATTTGGAAGACTTTACAAAAGAGTCTGGAGTAATAAACACCTGAGGCGAAGCACAAAAATCAGTGTGTATAGAGCCATTGTACTGTCTATTCTCCTTTATGGATCTGAAACATGGGTTACCTATCGCCACCACTTACAACTCCTCAAACGCTTTCATCAGTGCTGTATATTCACAATCCTAAATATACACTGGACTAACTATGTGATGAATGTTGCTGTCCTTGAGCAAGCAGGGATCACCAGCATTGAGGCCATGATATTGAGAACACAGCTGCACAGGGCAGGGCACGTTTCTAGGATGGAGGACCATCACCTCCCAAAAATAGTACTCTATGGTAAACTCGCCGTGGGTCAGCATAAGAGGGGCACTCCAAAAATGCAATACAAGGACTCCCTGAAATAACATCTCAGGCTTGGCCAAATTGATCACCAATAATGGTCCGCCCTGGCCTCACATCGGGAGGCATGGAGACACACTATCCACAATGCTGCAGCCTTATTTGAGAACTCATGCCGAACAAGTCTTGAAGAGAAACGACAACGCAGAAAGAATCACAACCCAGAAACATCACCCAAGGAGACCTTCTGCTGTGCTTTCTGCAACCGGACTTGTTTATCTCAGATTGGGCTTTTTAGTCATCAGCGCGCTTGCAGAAAGCGCAGGATGAGTTCTTCCTGAATCTTCGTTTGCGAAGAAAAGCCAGAGAGTGAGAGAGTATTCTCCACAAGTTGTCGCCGCTGCACAGTAATTTTTTAAACTGTAAATAAAAGGTGTGCAAGTGAAACCTTCTGCTTAAAAATGCTGTTTGGTCACCTTAGTGCAGCAAAAAAGTACACAAATGATAGCACGAAACTCCAAAATGGTGCTTCTGGCTACTTCATTGCCAGCAAGCCCATCCCACACACATCTGACCAATCAGCTTTCCACTTCTGCCCTCACCAAGAATGCACTGCGATGCAAATCAGATGTCCAAACAGGCAGGAATGTACATTTCCACATATTATTTTTAAAACCTCATAGATAGCTGCAAAGGCTTTTCCTCTGAGACTTCAACCTCAGAATATGGTTCAACAGCAAAACATGCCACAACGCAATATCTGGACATATTGAAATCTGAAAATAATTTAGGAATATTGCTATATAAATCTAAGTTTTTCTCAATGATGCGGACAATGGGGGACTTGAAGCTCAAGGGATGAACCTTTTACCTCCTGCCTTTGAATTTCCACATTATTTTTCATTTGGGTTTGGGCATGGGTGTGTGGGTGTATTTGGGTATTTTAAGCAAAGTAAACTTACATTACATTTGTCAGGGACAGTCCTGGTCAATTCTCTGTCATCCCACTTTTTCTCCAGCTTTTAAAATGCCCCAGTTTCTCTCTTCTCCTCCTTCATCTTCAGCATATTTTAGTTGCTGCAAATGGATTTCAAAGTGTAAAAGTAGTTTGCACTCAATTAACTCAGTGGGGGGGAAGGAGAGGATAGGGCAGAATTTTGTCCTTTCCTGTAGATTCAGGCAAAACCAAACTGCTGCAGCCACTCCTAGCTTGTGTGTTCTTTCTTATTCATAACTAGTGCTATCCTGACCTGTCCTGATGCTTCTTGGAGGCACATGTCCTGGTTTCCATCTATGAAATGTTGGAACATATGATATTAAAAACTGCCAGTCTTCTCTTTGCACTCCCAAACATTGGGAATAGGAAGTGTAGACATCTGGAAAAGTGTATCATTCATGTTTGCTTTGTCTAACTTCCAAATAGGCCTGAAATTGCATTGAAGGCCTGCGTATTCTTCCCGATGACACCCATCCGCCATCTTCCCCCCCACTCTTTCAGTCTTGAATGGCAATTAGGAAAAGGTTAACAGAGTGTCTTTCTCCCAGGAATCCTCTTCCTCTTTTCAAAATAACAGCGTTAGCAAAAGAAAATCCCAGATTAGGCTAACAGGTAGAAGCGTGGTGAAGCCCTGGGAGATGCTGTTGGAAGTGGGGAGATTGGGAGAATCATCCCAGCGGGAGGCTAATACTCATCATTTGGAACTGCAGCTGAGACCCGTTTGAGTGACAGGCAGCCGGGAGCTGAAAGAACAGCTCATATCCCACAACTGCTGGCATGCAGACTTGAAAGAGATTTATTTCAGGATAATTAGCCGGAGTATTAAAGTGGCAGGAAGGATGTGCAATTACTGTTTAGCAAACAGGATAGAAAGGACTGCAGAGGGGGCCAAGGGGCAGAGAAGGAAGGACCCTAAAACAAAGCAGTTCCGGGGCCCAAATGTTTCATCACTTGTTAAGTCAGTTGTCATGGAGGTACTGGCACTACAGGCAGTAGCTGAAGAGACAAAACCAGTAGCCAGGACCAAAGAGCAAGTCAGAACTCTAGCACAACTCTTCTTATCTTCTTAAGACAAGTGGCAACTGGTGGGTCCTCTCCCCTGGCTTTGGAACTGTGAATCCATTCTGGGTTTGGGTCTGAACTTTAAAGGAGTTGTCCAAGGTGCTGAACCTCATTTGGGTGATAGGGTTCTACCCTTTGGATAGCTCCTTTTAAGTTCATACTAAGACCCAGAGTAGATTTATTGCCACCAGCTTCCACTGGTTAAGAATACACTTGGGCAGCCACTGGTATATGGACTTCAGTCTGACTGGGACCACCAGTTGTACAGCTGTCTCAATAAATGGGTCAGAGAGCAAATCAATGAAATCTCCCTAGAAGCTCAAATGACTAAACTGAAGCTATCATACTTTGGACATATCTTGAGACAAAGATTATCATGCTTGGTAAAATAGAAGGCAGTAGGAAAAGAGGAAGACTGCATTACAGGTGGATGGACTCTATCAAAGAAACCATGGACCTGAGTCTGCAAAACCTCAGCAAGGCTGTTAACAACAGAGTTTTGTGGAGGTCTCTCATTCACGGAATTGCCATAAGTCAAAGCCCATTTAATGACATACTATATAATATCAATAACAACTCAATAGCATGAAAGCCAATTCAGAAACACCTTTTCACATAGAGACCTCTGCAAAAGGTCACATCAAGATGTGAGCATCCAGTGCATGGGGACAGTGGTGATATGCTGCCAGGGATTGACACAGAGCTACCACAACATGTTATATAGAGGATTGCCCTTGGAGAGAACTCAAAAATTTCAGCTAGTGCACATTCTGGCCAGAGTATTCCACCCCCAACCCCCCACATTACCTGCTCTTCTGTTGCAGCAATGAGGGGTTTCCACACACCCACGGTGCATGCACGAACCAGTGCTTCTCTTCCCCATGCTGGTCATGTCTTCCAAGGCCAAGAACAAGGCACCCAGCCGTGATCACATGGCTGGGCACCTCACAATGCCCTCAGCAGATGCAACATGTGTGACCCAGCCAGGAAATGGTTGTGCCAGGCACCATGCAGGCTGTGTGTGTGGATACACACACACACAAATGCACACATGTTGCAGTAAAGGAACTTACTGTTTTCTTTGGAAAAAAACACAGCAAAAGGTGACTTTTTTACCATGTGTCTGCCCTGTTTTAAGGGGTGTTTGCCCTGGATTCTCATGGAAACTGACTAGATGTCCTAGTTCAGACTAGGATTGTGGTAAAAGCCCTGCATTGTCCAGACTGCCAGGGAGCCCTGGTGGCACAGTGGTTAAATGCTAGTACTGCAAGCCACAATATTGCAAGTTCTATCCCAAGGGCTCCAAGGTACACTCAGCCTTCCATCCTTTCATAGGTCGGTAAGATGAGTACCCGGCTTATGGGGGTAATTATCTAACACACATTGGAAACTGCTTAATGCAGTGTAGATGTATAAATTGCTATTGCCTAAACAATTTGTAAGCCACTCTGGGACACTTTGTGGCTGAAGAGCAGGGTATAAATACCTAAATAAATAAATAAAAATAAAACTACTGGGCATGGGAACAAATGGAGGCCATTTCATCTGGCCCATGTAGACAAGGCCTTAATTGCCATGGCATTTATTCAGGTTTGCGTGGGTTGGGGTTACTGCAATGTTTTATTTATTTATTTATTTATTTAAGAACACTTTTCTGTTACTTTTCCTTCTGCAAAATCTCATAGCATTTTACAATAGAAACAGATGATTTCTAAAGATAATATGTAAAATAGTAAAAGAATATTATCCATCAAAAACCAATTCACTAAGAACCAATGGTAACTTTTTCAATCCTTATTTTCATTTGATTTTGCGGGGGGGGGGGGTTACTGTACACATCCCTGAAATCTCCCCCCCCCAAAAAAAAATAGGGATGAAGGGCAGTATACAAATGCTTTTTAAAAAGTAAACCAGAACTTTGGTTGTTGTCCTTTGCTGATTGATTATTTGTTTATTATATGTCAAATTGATGTTGATGAGACAGGTGACCAGGTGCAGTTTTGTGATGCTAAGGTAATGGGATATATATATCCTGTGTAACTTACTCCAGCTAATATGGATTATTATTGGCTATCCTATTTCCCATTTTGACCCATTCTCCCTCATTATCTAGAAAACCACAGTGAGAACTGATTACAAACTCATAGAGGGCTACAAAATTAGAAGTGACCTAATGGAGGAAATCATGGTAACCCATTCCACTAGTTGTTGTTCTTGTTATCTGCCTTCAAGTCAACTCCAACTGGTAACAACCCCATCATTAGATTTGCTTGGCCAGATATATTCAGAGGAGGTTTGTCAACATCTTTCTCTAAGACTGAAAGATTGTGACTTGCCCAAGGTCACCCAGTGGGTTTCCATGATTTGAACCCTTGTCCTAGTCCAACACTTAAACAAGTATACCACACTGACTCTCCATCCACGCTATAGTATTTCCTATTTCTATATTCAGATGTGAAAGCTAGGCAGTAGAGAAAGCTGACCGGAAGATGAGCTCCTGTGAAAAGTGGTGCTGGAAAAGAGTTATATGCATACCGTGGATTCCCAAAAAGACACATCGATGGCTCCAGGAGCAAATCAAGTCTGAACTCTTCCTAGAAGCCAAAATGACTCAACAGAGGCTGTCATACTTTGGACATACAGTTGGCCCTCTGTATCCATAGCTCGAAAATACCCCCTGCCCCCACCCCACCCCAAAAATTCCAAAAAGCAAACCTTGATTTTGCTGTTTTATTTTATTTTTATTTTTTATTAGTTATTTATACCCCACTCTTCAGCCACAAGGCTATCAAAGCTGCTTACAAATACTTAAGCAATAAAAATTTAACACATCTACACTGCATTAAGCAGTTTCCAATCTTTATTAGCTAATTGCCCCCACAAGCCAGGTATAAAGGACACCATTTTACTGTGCCATTGTACATAATGAGACTTGAGCATCCATGGATTTTGATATCCACAGGGGGTCCTGGGACCAAACCCCAGCAGATACCAAGGGCCCTCTGTATCATGAAATGACATGACTCATTGGAAAAGATGCTAAAGCTGGGAAAAGCGGAAGGCATTTTGAAAAGTGGAAGACGACATTGCAGGCAGACTGGTTCAATCAAGGATGCCACAGCCCTAAATTTGTAATACCTGAGCAGGGAAGTTGATGACCAGAGCTCTTGGGCATCTCTCACTTGTAGAGCCACCAAAAATCAAGGTAGACTTGAGGGTAAATAACAACAGCAGCAACAATAAGATACTGAGGGCTGAAATAACAAAGGAAATTTAACAATGGGCTACATCTAGCAACAAACAGGTAGGTGTTGCACACGCAATGGCACCTGTGCAGGGTCTGCTCTTTATCCTGCCCTGCACCCTTCATCTGGTCTGCCAAGCTCCAGAGCACAGTTGTACAGGAGGTTACAGGTGAAAATTAAATTTGTTCTACCAGTAATTTCCATTCCATTGGAGGACAGCAAAGAATATAGCAAGGGGTTCACCTACACCTGCCTGTCCACCTGCTCCCCCACTCCCCGTTATGTGGACAAAACAGGCCAGAGTCCACACAGGACACTGGCCGATTGCTGAAGCAGCCACCACCACCACCATTTTCTCCACTGACACAGAAGCCAGGCAGGAGTCCCACAACATGTGACTGCAGGCCCTCTGCACATAACCAGCCTTGGTCACATGCTCAGGGACTCATGCCTGGCTTCCAGGAGAGCCAGGAAGATAGCAGTGGCAGCAAGGGAAAACATGCTGGATGGGCTCCTGTGGGCAAAAGAGGCCCAATAAGGTTTTTCCTAGGTAAACCAGGGTAAACTGGGTACTTTTCCAAAACAGTTTGCGAGGCCCTATCCCAGCTTGCCCCCATTCCAACCCCGTATCTACCCTGGGAGTAGTGAGAACTGCCCATGGGCAGACCAAAGTAATGCCCTGCATCATCTGGACTGCAGGGCTCTAAAATGGGGGCAGGCTGGGGATTTTGCTGGTGTACAGAAGTTCAAAGACTGAAATCCAATCCACATTGACCAGAAAGTAGAATCACAGAATCATAGAATTGGAAGAAACCTCAAGGGCCATCCAGTCCAACCCCCTGCCATGCAGGAATAGACAATCAAAGCACTCCTGACAGATGGCCATCCAACCTCTGTTTAAAAACCTCAAAAGAAGGAGACTCCACAACACTTTGAGGAAGTGCATTCCACTTTCAAACAGCTCTTACTGTCAGGAAGTTCTTCCTAATGTTTAGGTGGAATCTATTTTCCTGTAGTTTGAACCCATTGCTCCATGTCCTAGTCTCTGGAGCAGCAGAAAACAAGCTTGCTCCATCCTCAGTATGACATCCCTTCAAATATTTTAACATGGCTATCATGTTCCCTCTCCACCTTCTCTTCTCCAGACTAAACATGCCCATCTCCCTAAGCCGCTCCTCATAAGGCATGGATTCCAGACCTCCCACCATCCTGGTCGCCCTCCTCTGGACATGTTCCAGCTTCTCAATATCCTTCCTGAATTGTGGTGCCCAGAACTGGACACAGTATTCCAGGTGAGGTCTGACCAAAGCAGAATAGAGTGGCATTATTACTTCCCTTGATCTAGGCACTATACTCCTATTGATTGTTGCAGTCTAGAATAGCATTGGCTTTTTTAGCTGCTGCATCACATTTGCTGACTCATGTTCAGCTTGTGGTCCACTAAGACACCTAGATCCCTTTTGCATTTACTGCTATCAAGCCAGGTGTCACCCATCCTATATCTTTGCATTTCATTTTTACTGCCCAAGTGTAGTATCCTCCATTTCTCCCTGTTGAAATTTGTTTTGTTAATACTGTATTGGCCCAGCTTTCTAATCTGTTCAGGTCATTTTGGATTCTGATCCTGTCCTCTAGGGTATTAGCTACCCCTCCTAATCTGATGCCATCTGCAAACTTGATAAGCATACCCTCTATTCCCTCATCCAAGTCATTGATAAAGATGTTGAATAGCCCTGGGCCCATGACAGAACCCTGTGGCACCCCGCTAGTCACTTCTCTCCAGGATGAAGAGGAGTCATTGGTGACTACCCTTTGGGTTCTGACAGTCAACCAATTACAAATCCACCTAACAGTTGCATTGTCTAGCCCACAGATTACTAACTTTTTTGCAAGAATATCATGGGGGACCTTGTCAAAAGCCTTACTGAAATCAAGAGACACTGCATCCACTGCATTCCCTTCATCTATCAAGTTTGTAACTCTATCAAAAAAAGAGATTAGTCTAGCACAACTTGTTTTTGAGAAATGCGTGTTGACTTTTTGTGATCACAGCATTCCTTTCTAAGTGTTTACAGACTCTCTGTTTAATGATCTGCTCTAGAATCTTTCCTAATATTGATGTCAGGCTGACTAGGCAGTAATTATTTGGGTCTTCTTTTTTTCCCTTTTAAAAGATAGGGACAACATTTGCCCTCCTCCAGTCTGCTGGGACCTCTCCTGTTCTCCAGGAATTTTCAAAGATTATTGCCAGTGGTTCTGAGATTACATCTGCCCGTTCTTTTAACCCCACAGGACACATTAGGATCTACCTCTGATAGTCTGACAGTTCTATGTAACCTAGCTAGAATTCATCAGGGATAGCTGAGAAACGATAAACATTCAGGAGCACAAAAGTCAAAGTTGATTATCAGGTACATCCAAAAACTACCTTAGGAGAGTGTCAGGAAGACATTTCTGTCCTGCGAATGGGACCCGGTTTCAGACGTACTCATCCTCGTTGCATTCTGTGCTGCAGCTGTTAGTAAGGTGTCACTTTTCATTGCCAGAGAGGTCCTGTCAATGAAAATTGACTCCTTACAAATGGCTGCAGCACAAGAGCAGAAAGTGATGAGGACAACATCATCTGAAACCGGGTCCCATGCACCAGACAGTAACATCGTCCTGGCATTCTGCTAAGGTACTTTTTGCTACGTCTGATAATCTTCAAAGCAAGGCAGCTCTGCAACTGGTAAAGATGTTACAATCTATGTATACTTCCTTGAGCTCCATGGCAGATGGAAAATGAGGTATAAATAGATTGGTTGGAATCCTGCTGGTACCCCACACATGAGTAAGTTCCCCTTTGGAAGCACTTGGAGAATTTTGTCCAATACAGAGTATCTGCATTCACTTCAAGGTTACGGAAGTAGAGCTGCACATGCAGAGTCACTGGACATGCAGATCACATCACATATGGATGCATATTGGACATTGGACATTGATGTGCATTGTGTACGGATTGCATTGTACATGAATGCATATACACACTTCATTGTACATTTGATTGTACATTTGGTATCTTGGTTCAGTTGTGCAGTCCTGGCATTCAACACAAGAACTATTTAACACAATTAATGTATAACTCCACATGCAGAGATTTACAGTATGCATCCCCACTGTAGGACCACAAAATAGTATTTTGTCATCAAGGTGGGCAAAATACATTCGTTGTGTGACCAGAATCCTATTGGGATGCTAAACTAATGTAAAAATACTTCTGTGGATGGTTGCTGCTTCTTGGAGGTTGTGCAAATGCAATTCCTAGTGCAATCAGTTGCTCCACAAGTAGACACAGCCACTTTCTTCCATTAATTATTATTATTGTTGATGTTTATCAATATAGCACCATCTGTGTACATGGTGCTTTACAGTAAAACAAGCAACAATAACAAAAAACCCACCATTGTGTCCTTTCAAACGCATACAATCTAAAATAAGTGTATTCATAAACACACAAAGAGGGAAGGAAGGAATAATAAACACAAAACTATAAAATAAAATTGCAAAATTGCAAATCAAATTATCCAGATAACTAAAAAAAAAACCAACAATATACATGCATATATAATATAAAGCAAACTGACAAATACACATAATCAAAATATACAAGATTACAAAACAGTTTCATACTAAAATTCCAAAAACTTTGGAAAACAAAAAAGTTTTCAATTGAGATTTTAAAACACCCAGAGAAGGAGCAGTCGGCAAATGTTTGGGGCGGGAATTCCAATAATATGGGACAGAGAGTGAAAAAGGACAAAGTTGAGCCAGGGAAGAAAGTGAGAAGCCTAGAGTTCCTAGAAGACAGATCTCAAGCAGGCCAATAAAAGAAACGAGGGGTGAAAGATAGGGGGAAATTAATTAAATTTAAATTAATTAAAGTTAAAGGTAGCCACCTTTCACTTGGTGGTTGTAGAGCTATTTGACAGTTGCACAACAAATAAACTGAAAGCCTTAGCACTTTTTATACAATCAGTTGTGCAACTGGTGAGTGGGGAGAGGCCCTGAATAGCTAACACTAGAGTGTGTGTGAGTGTGTGTGTGTGGTGTTAGGCTAAAAGTATGTAGGATTTTTTACATAAGTTACTTTAGTGCCTCAAAGATATAACATGACTCTCTAAACTAGAAAATTTTCTAGCTTTCTAGTTCAGGGGAAGGCACTAGAGCGTACAGAGAGTTCAAGTACCTCTTACCAAACTACATACCCCAGGATTCCATAGGATGGAGGCATAGCAGTTAAAGAGGCATCAAACTGCTATAATTGTTCCATGTGGACACCCACCATTCAGCAAGTCACCCTCCACCATCTTGCTCTCACCCTGAGATTCCTTGTCCTGAGGACCAGAGAAGAGGTTCTAGGTCCAGAGACTCAGGACTGGGCCCAGAGATCTGGGAATGGTATCCAGGAAGTCTAGGTTAGTTAAAGACCAAAAAAAAACAAAAAAAAACAACAACCTTAGGAGCTGCATACAGAACCAAGGCCACACTTGGTCCACATACCATCCAGAATTTCAGTTTGCCAGTTATTTCTAGGTTGTTGATTTGTTGCTAGGGAGGCATTTTTGGCAGTCTGTGGACTTTATCAGACCACTCCCTAAACCCGTTCTTTTGCCGGCATAAATTGTGATATTTTTATGCTGGCAAAAGACCTCCCCATAACACACTTACCTTGTACCTGACCATAAAGGCTTCCCCGGCAATGAATGAGGAATGAACAGAGCTCTGTTCACTTCCTCTAGTGAAATGCCACAGATTCTTGCAAGAATACATAGCACAGGAAATTGAAAAATAAAAACAAAAATCACAAAGTAAAAGTTACACAACGCACAGAAACACACTGTAAAAATCCAAAGTAAATTGGGGAGGGTCATAAAAAGTGTGTCACCTACCTGGATGTCACAATCTCACCTGGAAGTGTTCTGGCCGGACCAGTCATTGACCCTGTAATGATCTGTTGACGGCTTGTCCCATCAGTAAAATAGATCAGCTTATGAGCAGTACATAAACGTGAAAGGGTGATGTCATCTGATATGTGCATCCTTTCACGTTTATGTGGCATTGTTAATAACACAATTTCTTTGTGTCTCATAAAGTCCTGTGTGCCTTCCCAGGAGGATGCTGGGGCAGGAAATTGGTTCCCAGACCTGCCACTGTCACCCACATCCTTCTGGCCTAATGGGAAGGCCAGCCCTGCCTCCCCACCACATATTAAATGGGATCTACAAAACAAAATGCACCTTCTAAATTGTGCCCCAGTAGCCCTATCATTCTGTTTTGTGGGTCCCATTTAATATTTAAGAGCCTGTGGCTGCTTCTTCATCTGGCTAGCATCTTCATTTCTTCATTGTGGTGAGCCAGGGAAGAGTTGACTGAAGGGCAGCCCAGAAAGCAACAGCCAGGGTCAAAGTCATAATGGTGGAGAATATTACCATCTCAAAATGATTCCTACAAGTACAAAATCCCTTTCCATCATTTTGGCATAGGCCAATGTTTTCTTCCCTGAGTTTTTGTTGTTAGTGGTGTTGAAGGAATTAAGGAAGTCATCGACAGTGAAGGTAGGGAAAAGAAAGCAAAGTGGCTCTGATTTCTGAGGGCCAGAATAAATGTTGCCTCCATCATAAACAAAGAATTTTTTAAAAGGCCTCCTTTCTCCCCCTAAAGTGTTCTTACAGCACTTTGGTACACTTGTAAGCTCCGTGCATTGTGTGTGCCCCCAAGACACACACACACACACACACACACACTTCACTGTCCCCCACTCCCACCTCCATGAAGAGTGCCAGAAGAATACTAAAATGTCCGTTCGTGCTCATTGCTGGTTTTGTTCCATAAGCTTAGGCCATTGAAAGAAAAAACAGAACATGCAGTCCAGGTGTTCCCGCTCAGCACTATAATAGATGCAAATTGATATGATCAGAAGGTAAAGGATATTAACATCCTCAGACCTTCCTCAGGCACACAGCCAGAGAAGCACCAGAAGACTGTGGGCAGAGCTGTCCCGGATTATTCTCTATCCGGGACACCTCACAACAAGAGCTCTTATTACAGGCCTGGGCTGCTAGGCAGGTGTTCTTACATCTTACAAGAGAATAAATAAGGAGTTGAATAGATGGACAAGATGGACCGCTTGTGTTATTGATTTAGTACAGGCAGCTGACAGAGAGCCATGTGTCCTCCTTTATTTATTTCCACAAGGTACATCTTTCTCCAAACTGAATCATCTTTGATTTTGACCAAAAAGCGGAGGGGGGGGGGAGGAAAAGAAAGAAAGAAAGAAAAGAAAAAGAAAAGAAAAGAAAAGCAGGATGGAAACCGAATCACATCTATGCCCAGCTGTCAGGCTGGCTCGTCCTTGCTTACCCACGGAGGAAAGCTTTTGTGCCATCAAAATGAAGACAAGGACGATGCTGTGAACACAATTTTTGATCATCCCTGTTTAAATAAACCGTGTGTCAATCAGATGGAGTTTGAAGCACATTAGAATTACAAAATATATCCCTGGTATATCATCAGGATTGTTTGTTATAGAGGATTGAACGGCATGGACCAGTTCGAGGCATAATCCTGAGAACTAGCCACATGGTAATTTTAATACATGCACTAAGAAAAATACCCTGGAGATTTGGGAAAGGTAAACAAGAGGGGGACGGATATCAGAAACTAATTTTATATGCCAGGGCAGCCGCGTATGGGGAAACACCATGAGCGATCAGATATGTGAATAAATCAAGGAGAGCTTGATTTATACAGACAGAAATTTACTTGGAAGAAGATTTGGAAATGCATTTTTTTAAAAAAAAATCTATGTAATTTTTTAAAAATTTATTTAGTTATTTATACCCCGCTCTTCAGCCACAAGGCTATCAGAGCGGCTTACAAATTGTTTTAAGCAATAGCTATTTACACATCTACACTACATTAAACAGTTTCCAATGTGTGTTAGCTAATTGCCTCCACAAGCCAGATATTCATTTTACTGACCTACGAAAGGATAGAAGGCTGAGTGAATCTTGGAGCCCTCTGGAATTGAACTTGCAACGTGGTGGCTTGCAGTACTGGCATTTAACCACTGCGCCACCAGGGCAGATATTTAATTTATATCCCATCTTTTTCCCAACATGACAACCAAAAGGGCTTCAGATTAAAACTAAGTACAACCAATATAGTGATTATAATTTAAAAGTTTTAAAAAGCCAATTGCATAGGCTATCCTATTTAAAACAGGACTAATTTAAAAGCATTTAAAAGCATTTAAACATAGCAACTAGAATAACAGTACACCACACAAAGGCCCCGTTAAACAATGCTTCCACAGCAACCAGTTAATCATCAAAAGCCAGCAGAAGGAGAGTGGGGAGATGAAGCAGAAGATTGATCAGGACAGGAAAAGATGTTGACAGGAAAAGAGATGCCACCTAAACATTAAGACAGTAAGAGCAGTTCAGCAGTGGAATGCACTGCCTTGGAGTGTGGTGGAGTCTCCTTCTTTGGAAGGTTTTAAACAGAGGCTGGATGGCCATCTGTCGGGAATGATTTGATTGTGTATTCCTGCATGGCAGGGGGTTGGACTGGATGGCCCTTGAGGTCTCCTCCAACTTTATGATTCTATGATTCCAGTTGGAGGATCTGCATTTAAGAACACATGGAAGTTGTAATCCAGTGAACAGCATGATATGGCAGCTAAAAAAGCCAATGAAATTCTAGGCTGCATCAATAGGGGTATAGTGTCTAGACTGAGGGATGTAACAGTGCCATTTTATTCTGCTTTGGTCAGAGCTCACCTGGAATACTGTGTCCAGTTCTGGGCACCACAATTCAAGAAGGATGCTGACAAGCTGGAATGTGTCCAGAGGAGGGCAACCAAAATGGTAAAAGGTCTGGAAGCCATGCCCTATGTGAAGCAGTTTATGGAGCTGGGTCTGTTTAACCTGGAGAAGAGAAGGTTAAGAGGTCACAAGATAGCCATGTTTAAATACTTGAAAGGATGTCATATTGAAGAGGGAGCAAGCTTGTTTTCTGCTGCTCCAGAGACTAGGAAACAGAGCAATGGACTCAAGCTACAGGAAAAGAGATTCCACCTAAACATTAGGAAGAACTTCCTGATGGTAAGAGCTGTTTGACAATGAAATATACTGCCTCGGAGCATGGTGAAGTCTCCTTCTTTGGAGATTTTTAAACAGAGGCTGGATGACCATCTGCCGGGGTGCTTTGATTGTATATTTGTGCAGGGCAGGGGTGGACTGGATGGCCCTCATGGTCTTTTCCATCTCTATGATTCTATGATTCAAAGAAAGTGTTCCATTCTCTGCTTTGAATAGAAAAAAAGTCTACTGAAACCACTCCAAAGCAGCCTATTGCAACATGAATGGGTAGATGAGAGGGTAGGAATATACAGTTTAATGTACAGTTGTCCCTCCGTATCTACGGATTTGGTATCCACAATTTCAGTATTCATGGCTTGAAAATATTATTTAAAAAATAATAATCCAAAAAGCAAAGCTTGATTTTGCCATCTTATATAAGGGACACCATTTTGCTATGCCATTGGATATAATGGGACTTGAGTATTCATTTTTTTTTAATTATGTTTATTAAAGTTTCAAAAATTTACAACATATATACCGTACAGTTTCTCATTGTCATATTATACTTTGTTATCTTTTATCTTATTTTATATTCTGTGTTCCCACTGAAAAATAGTCCACAGATAATATACATTTGCCAATGTTTTAATCTTCTATAGGTTAAAATTAAACTGACTTCCTTCGTGCGGAATAGCTCAAAGACAGTTTTCCCTCCCTGATTTGTTTACTGTACCTCCCTTTAACCATCTTAATCCCACTATACACTACCATTTAAAACAGCTAAAAGTTTGTAACCTGTTTATTTCTCTATTCTTCCTTATCGTCACTAATGCTTTATCGCTCTTCTTTATACCTTCTTCTTCCTAAATCTCCTCTCCTCTACCCACTTTTCACCTTGTCCTACAATAATTGGTTAGAGGGGACCATTCGATTCCTAATTTTTCAGTTGATTTTTTGTTTAAAATACATGTTAGTTTATCGTTGTCTCTCATCTCCAACGCTTTATCCAACCAATCATCGATTGACGGGGCTTCTTTGCTCTTCCACTTTTTTGCAGCATTCAGGCGCGCTGCTGTGCATAAATATAGTAACATTCTCCAATATTTCCTAACTACTTCTTTTTCTAGCATCGATGTGATGTTCAGTAAATATAATTTGGGGGTAAATTCAAATTGCGTGTTAAATATTTTTTGTGTTATTAAGTCCAGTATTTCTTCATGCACGAACATTGCCACCACATATGTATCAGTGTGCCCACTTCTTTCTCACATTTCCAGCACACTCTTTGTTCCTTTCCAAATATTTTATTTAGTTTTACCGGAGTCAAATACCAGCGATTGCTTATTTTTAAGTAGTTTTCTTTCAGTGCTTGGCATAATGAGAATTTCTTTGTTTGTCTCCAGGCAGTCTCCCACTCTTCCATATTTATTATTTCCCCAATGTCTTTCGCCCACTTGACCATTGTTTCCCTCACCGCCGCCTTCTCAAGTTGCCTGGATAAGAGCAGATTATACAATTTGGTTATTTTTTTCTTTTCTTCTCCCAATAATATCTTATCCACTTCTGTCTGCTCTTCCAGAAAACCTGTGTTTTCTTTATCCCTCTTAAACCTGTTATTTAATTGCTGATATGTCAGCCAGTTTATTTCCCATCCTTCCTCCTTCAGTTCTTCCTTTGTTCTAAATGTCGCCCTTCCATCTCCGTTTTTCTTCACTAGGTCTGCATACGTAATCCATTTATTTGTTTTCCCCACCTGGCCCCATCTACCATAGAAGGCTTCAGCTGGAGATAATCATCTTGGTAATTTGTTGTAATATACCAGTTGGATCTTTTTCCAGTTTTGTAGAAGCGCCCTCCTCACGATGTTATCATTGAAACCCTTATGAATTTCTTCCTTATTGTATCCAAGATAGGCATGCCATCCCATTCTCAATCCATCTCCTTCTATCGTTAAGAGTTTCTTATCTTTTAACTTAATCCATTCAGATATCCACAACAGGCTGCACGCTCTATAATACAAAATAAGATCTGGTAGGGATGTTCCTCCTCTTTCAGTTCTTTCCACCAACGTCTGCCACTTTATTCTTGGTTTACATCCATTCCAGATGAAGTCACACAAATCCTTCTTCCAACCTTTAAATGGTTTGTCGTTTGTCAAAATCGGCAGATTTTGGAATAGGAACATTAATTTGGGAAGTACCGACATTTTTATTGTGGCTATACGTCCGAGTAGAGATAAATCCAACTTTTTCCATTTATTCAAGTCTTCTTTTATTTTCCCCCAGGTTTTCTTATAGTTGTTGTCATACAAGTCTAAACCTCTGTTCGATATCCAGATTCCTAGATATCTCACCTTTTTCTCAATTTGGCATCCTGATAGTCTTTCTAAGGCAGCTTCATCTTTTTTTGTAATATTCCTTGGTATTATCAGAGTTTTTTCCTTTTTTATTTTGAAACCCGCATATTTCCCAAATTCCATGACGGTCTTCATTTATAGTAGCAAATATTGAAAGAATCTATGTAGAACAAAGAGCGCATATTATAATAAATGGCGAGAAGACGGAGGAAATAAAGATACAAAAAGGGACCGGGCAGGGATGTCCGCTGTCTCCGTTGCTGTTTATATTAATCCTGGAGATCTTAATGCACAAAGTCAGAAATGATAAGACAATTCAGGGTATAAAAGTAAAAAGTCAAGGGACTTGAGTATTCATTTTGATATCCACGCGGGGTCCTGGAACCAAACCCCAGCAAATATGAAGGGACAACTATATAGCCAGTTTTCAAGGCAATGCTCTCGCCTTGGGATTCTTCACCCTGAGGACCAGAGTGGAGGGTGCGGGCCCTGAGATCTGGGCGTCGTGAAAGTCTGGCAGTTTACATGTGTAACAGGCATCACAGACTCAGCCCTGAGGTCTCCCTGGGCACTAGACTTCCATTTCATTAATACAGAAATATGCACTTGCTTTAGGCACTGCCAAAGTGAGCCAGTCTCTACTGTATGCTGTCACTCTGGTCTAATAAAATGTGAAAGTCTAATTGTATTAGCAATTTCCCCTTCCGATTATATTAATATGCATCATGCTACTATCCATTTGTTCTAATGTGACATGAAAAGCTGTAATGTGATTACTTTGCTTTATGATTATGGTGAAAAGGCGTGGCCCTGTTTATGTGTGCAATTTATTTCTTTTCAGTGTTTGGGGAACCACACATTGCTTCAGTGATATACTGGCTTTGGTCATAGAGTCATAGAATCATAGAGCTGGAAGAGACCTCAAGGGCCATCCAGTCTAACCTCCTGCCATGCAGGAATACACGATCAAATCATTCCCGACAGATGGCTATCCAGCCATATCAACTGAGCATAGCCCATCAGCCACATATAGCGGCCCACTGGGTGGGCTAGGGGACCCCCCAAGGTTCTGTTTGTGAGGGAGAGCAGTTGTCTAGAACGAATGGGTCAGGGGTTGAGAATAGGTTGTACACAAGGTTGCCATGTTTCATTTCGTCAAGTCTAGGCATCTTATTTCTATGTTCTTAATAGAAAAATTCAGCACATTAACTGTTTCATTTTTCTTCAGCTATCTTCAATGTTCATTCAACTTTTTAGAGGTACAACTGATCTGAGACAACCAACACAGAGCAGTGTTCCAAATGCTGACTTGGAACCGAGGAGTTCCAGGTTCAAAACTCTGTTTGGTCATGAAATTTACCATGGGACCTTGGGCCACCAATGTTGTTGTTGTTAACTGCCATCAAGTCAATTTTAACTTATGGAGACCCCGTGAATGAGAGACTTTCAAGTCACCCTATCCTCAACATCCCTGCTCAGGTCTTGCTGACTCAGTCCTGTGGGTTCCTTGATTGAATCTATGCATCTGGAATGCAATCTTCCTCCTTTGCTGCTGCCTTTCCCTTACCAAGCATTGTTGCCTTTTTGAGTGAGGCATGCCTTCTCATGATATGGCCAAAGCACAACAGTCTCAGTTTAGTTGTCTTGGCTTCTAGGGAGAGTTTAGGCTTGATTTGCTCTAGGACCCATTTATTGGTCTTTTCAGCAGTTCACGGTATCCATAGAACTCTTCTCCAGCACAACATTTCAAATGAGTTGGTTTTCTTCCTATCAGCTTTCTTCACTGTCCAGCTTTCAAAACAATACATAGAAATGAGAAATTTGGTGGCATGGACAATCCTAACTTTAGTATTCTATGATATATATTTTACATTAGAGGATCTTGTCTAGTTCCTTCATAGCTGCTCTTCTAAGTCCTAATGTCCTTCTGATTTCTTGGCTGAAGTCTCCATTCTGATTAATGACTGAACCAAGGTGAACAATTTCAATGTCAATTTCAGTGGGCCACCATTACCTCTTAGTAAACCTGCTTTATAAGGTTATTACTTCTTGTACTCTGTAGCTTGCACCAATCCCTCTCCCTTCCTTCCTATTCTCTCTTTTGCTTTACCTTGCAACCACACAATGCACCTCTCCCTTCTTGCATTCCACCAATCATACTGCTCACTCTCCTTCCTTCCTACTTCCTCCCTCACTTCACCTCACAATGCACCTGTCCTTTGATTCTTGCACTCAACTTGCACCTCTCTCTCCCTCTCTCTCACCTGAAAGACAGGGGTGAACTTATTTCTCACAAAATAATTTTACAGAAGGGTGTCTCCACATTTTACAACATATCTTGGCTCCTACAAGGGCTAGAAACTTACTTTTAAAAAAAATCACTATCAAGTGATCAAGTGATAGCTCTGCCAAGAATCCAGCTCAAACCCAGCCAAACTGGGGCCATGGCAACCCTAGTTGTGCATCTCTTGGTCCCAGACCTTGGAAAGGGATTTTGTTTTGTTTTGTTTTGTTTTGTTTTTTGGACTACAACTGCTAGTATCTCCCACCCCACCCACAAACTGGCATGGTTATGATGTCTGGAGGATTGCAGTAGCTATAGAACCTGAAAAAAATATCTTTTCAAAGATTCGATCTGACCACCATAAATCGGTGATTGCCCTTGGCATGAATAATCACTATGAAGATTCGGTGGGGGGGTCAGATAATCTTCACAAAACCTTGCCACTAAGTGCCCATAACAGAACATAGAAGAATCAGAACCCCATATGTTTCTATCTTACACTTATCTGAGTTCACCTGTGGAAGCAGTTGGACATTTTTGTCCAATGCAGAAGAGCCATATTCAGTTCAAGGTTGCAGAAGCAAAGTTGTGTGTGTGGTGCCACTGTGCACAGTTTTGGTCAGGTTTCATTCAGATCCTAAGAACCGCAGGAGAAATTTTACTTATGAAATAAAGCTTTCCTAACTCCCTGTCCTATCCCAAACTGTAAGAAACTTCGGAAGCTACTCCAGATGGTCCAAGCAACTTCCACCATGGCTTGGGATGAGTACTAGAGTTGCAACTGGGAGAACAAAATGATGAAAGAGTTTTTATAGCTCTAACAGTGAGGATATACATGTCGCATCCTGTACCCATGAGAAAATGTTCCCAGACTTACCACAGATATGCAAAACTATGTATAATAGTGAACCGCCATAGAATACCATAGAACCATGATGGAGGTCTAGAAAATGCCTAGAGAGGATGCCTCTCAAAGTATCTGGCATGACTGCTGCCGGTCAACTTCTGGCAGCAGATGGCCATGGAGTCATGCTGGAGGACTTCCCGATGCCTAGAGAGACCACCTCCCACATGAATCCAGATGCCTAGAAAGACCTTCTCCCCCCAACCACAGGTAAGTGAAACTACAGGTTCCAATCCCATGTAAAGGGGGGAGGGAAGCTGCACAAGCTGTAGTTGTTGTTGCTGCTGGTGGTGGTGGTGGTGCTGTTGTTGTTTGCCATCAAGTTGACTTTGACTTATAGCCACCCTGTGAAGGAGAATCTCCAAGAGACCCTTCTGAGGACTTGCCCAACACATTCATAGTATGTTCAGCATTGTGTGGGTATGCCATGAAAATAAAAAATACTTGTGCAAACAGTTGCTATTTGTCAGAGATTGCATAAGTGCAATCCCTGGTGCAGTTAATGGCTACACAACCAGAGGCAGCCCTCTTGCTTACTTTCACTTGGTATCTGGGGAGCTATTTGATAGTTTCACAAGTGAATTCAAGTTCTTGGCTTGTTGTTGTTGTTATTTGCCTTCAACGCAACCTTGACTTATGGTGACCCTATGTACAAGAGACCTCCAAGTCACCTTGTTATCAATATGCCTGTTCAGGTCGTGCAGACTCAGGGTCATGGCTTCATCGATTGGATCAATCCACCTGTAAGGCAATCTCCTTCCTTTTGTACTGTCATACACTTTACCAGGCATTATCATCTTTTCCAATAAGTAATGTCAGCTTATGATGTGCCCAAAGTACAACAGCCTCAGTTTAAACATCATGGCTTCTAGTGAGAGTTCAGGCCTGATTTGCTCTTGTTCATTTGTTGTTCTAGCTGTCTATGGTTTCCATAGAACTCTCTACCAGCACCACATTTCAAATCAGTTTGGGGTTTTTTTTTTCCCCTGTAAGCTTTCTTCACCGTCCAGCTTTCATAGGTATATTAGTCCAGGGGCCTTCCACTGTGGTTGTGATAAGCACAAGGTCTGCAGTTGGGGGGGGGTGACAGAAATGCCATAGAATACCTTCCACTCATGCTTGAGGCTCTTTGAATCCAAGTCAGTAGGTTAGTTTTGCTGACTCTTGGTCCCGACTCCAGAGACCTTCCACCATGGCTTCTGATGAGTATGAGGCCTGCAGCTGGAGCAGGAAAATGACAGAAATGGCACAGAATGCCTTCTGCTCATTCTACAAGCTCTTTGGATCCAAGTCCAGCTTTTTATCATTTTATTTGTGTAGATCACCCATGAATTCTATAGGGTCTACAACGGATGGAGGAAAACAAACAGAAATTCATTTGCTTTCCTTAGCCGCCCCGATTGTTTTTAGCAGAGGGGCGGGGTATAAATAAACTTTTTTATTATTATTATTATTATTATTATTATTCCTGCACGACTGGAATGCCTTCCATTCATGCTAGAGATTCTTTGGATCCAAATCTGGAGTGGTTTATGGTTTTATTTCTGCATACCCTCCAACTGTTCCAATGTGATTAAGGGCTCATCTTCATGAGCCAGGATATGCTAGCTACTTGCCGGCATATCCTAGCCGCACATCAGGCCCATTCCTCCCATTACCTCTATGAAGCAGGCCAGAGTCCAGACAAGTATGCCAGCCCATCGCTAAAGCTACTGCCACTGCCATCTCCCTTGCTCTCCCAGAAGTGAGGTAGCCAGCCCACAGCATGTGACCCACCCTGGTCACATGCTGTAAGGCTCCTGCCTGGAGCTGAAAGAGCAAGGACTTTATCAGATGTGGCAAATACAACGTCATAACAATGCTTAATGAATGTGAAAGGGTGCCAATACCAGACAACGTCGTGCTTTCACAATAATTTATTGTAAATAAGGTGTCCTTTTTTGTTGGGTCAAGCCATCAGTAGATCAGCTGTGGTGGGGTTTTTTGCTATGATTGCAAGCATGTGAAACTACACCCTGTTCTACTGGTACGATTCCAGCATCAATGGGCAATCCCCACCAGAACACTTCCAGATGAGAACCGAAAACTAGCCATGGGATGCTCTTTTTATGAACCTCCCTGTGTTGCAGGCAAGTTTTTAAGTGTGTTTCAGTGCTTGTGTGTTCATTTTGTTATTTAATTTAGCTGTTTTGACACTTTCAAGCATGCTTGTGTCTTCTTGTGAGAAACCCCAAGATCACTGCCGGCAGCGAATGCGGAAGTGTGAGGCTGATTTTTGCACAATTATGTCAATGTTTGATATTCTGGGTTCTTCTGCCAGCACAGAAACGGTGTAAAATATAGTGCCAAAAGAACATCTTTAGAGTCTGATAAAGTCCCAAGGCAAACTGGCAGCTGCATCAATGGGCCAGCCTGCCAGGACAAGCTCCTGTGACATGTGGGGCCCAATCCATTTTTATTTATTTATTTATTTATTTCTTGCCGCTGGGAACAGATTAAACCATGTATCATTTTAGAATAGCTGATTGGGCCCTACCCTGTTTCCCCCCCATCTTACCCACATATTTGCCCTGGGGGTCATGAGGACTGCCCGGGGGCAGAATGTAGCAAAAGCCCTGTGTTATCAGGACTACAGGGCTCTAAGATGGTGGCAAGATGGGGTATATTGTCTGTGTAGAAAAGCCCTGAAACAGTCCCAAATAATCCTCCCCCTCCTCACTTTTTCAGCTGCTTTCCAAATGTCCCAGTTTCTCTTTCTTCCTCCCATTTTCCTCCTTTGTCATTAGATTACTTTGACTGCTACAAGCTGAGTTCATAGTGCAAAAGTTGCACTCAAGTCAGCCAGAGGGAGAGGAGAGAAGCGGGTAGAATCTTGCCCTTCCCAGTAGGGTCAGACCAAAGCAAACTGCTGCAGCCTCTCCTATGTGTTCTTCCTCATTCATAAATGTTGTCATTCCAACCACACTCTGATGTTTCCTGGCCTCACGTGTCCTAGTTTTCCTCTGTGAAATGTTGGAGGGTTGAATCATAGAATCATATAGTTGGAAGTAAACCACAAGGGCCATCCAGTCCAATCCCTTGCCCTGCAGGGAAACCCAATCAAAGCACTCCCAACAGATGGCCATCCAGCCTCTCTTTAAAAACCTCCAAAGAAGGAGACTCCACCACACTCTGAGGCAGTGCATTCCACTGCCAAGCAGCTCTTACCATCAGGAAATTCTTCCTAACGTTTAGGTAGAATTTCTTTTCCTGTGGTTTGAGTCCATTCCTCCATATCCTATTCTCTGGATCAGCAGAAAACAAACTTTCTCCCTCTTCATTATGGCATCCTTTCAAATATTTAAACATGGCAATCATGTCACCTCGTAACCTTCTCTTCTCCAGACTCCAGACTATGGAGATTATCAGATGCCCTAAATATAGTAGCACAGGGACGCCAGGAGATGATGAAAAGGCTTCCCTTTCAGACAACGTTGTTAACAGGTCGTCATACTCCCATGACCCTTCTGTTCCCCCAGTGCACCTTTGTATTCACAGGCTAAGCCGTGAATTGATCCGTCGTTCCGTTTCTGTAATGGAACAATGGGTGAGTGAAAAGGTGCCCCGTTATGCTGGCGCGATGCCAACATCACTGGGCGGTCCGTGCTGAACACTTCTGGGTGCGATCAGGACAAGGAAATGACACCCATTTTTGTACCCTCCACAGGTTACTTTGTGTTTTTTAAAATGTGTTTTTGTGCTTAGTGTAACTTTTTGATGTTTTTTTTTTCTTTTTCTTTTAGAATTTCCCGCACAATTGTCCTCTCACGAGAACTGCCGGGATTTCCATTCCAGGAAGTGAATGCAACTCCATGAGAGCTCCATTCACGCCTGGACTGCTGAGAGGGACGGAGCATCATGCAAAATGTAGGTCTGAATTTTTTTTTTTCATTTGTAGCCTTACAGGGACAGGAAGGGGATGGATTAGAATGTAGCGAGACAATGACACTATTTTATTTCCTGTCTGATAATCTTCAAAGTTAGTATATGGGCTTTTGGTTTGGGTTTGGGTTTGGGGTTTTTTTGGAAAGACAATAAAGAAATGTAATACTGTGGGGTGAATATAATTCTTGAGTGACTCAGTGTGGTTTGAGTGTTGGACCATGACTCTGAGTTCGAATCCCTACTTGGCCATGAAAACCCACTGGGTGATCCTGGGCAAGTCATACACTCTCAGCCTCAGAAAACTCCATGATAGGTTGCCTTAGACATAAGATGGAAACAACTTGAAGGCACAACAATTCTTGAATATTTAAAAGGTACGAAAGGGATACGAATATACTTTGAGAAATTTATTTATTTATTATTGAAAAATACTTTGAGAAATTTATCCCCACCCTGGCTCTTTTCACACTACACAGTTCCAGCTGTGTGATACCATTTTAACTGCTATGGTTCCATTCTATGGGGTCCTGGGATTTGAAGTTTTGTGAGGTATTTAGCCTTCCCTGCCATAGAGTTTCAGTGCCTCAGCAAACTACAAATCCCAAAATTCCATAGGATGCAGCCACAGCCATAAAGGTAGTATCAAACTGCTATAATGCTGCAGTCAACCACCAAGGCCCACCCAGAAAACACAATGATGATGAAAAGGAATGTAAAGATGAAACTTCAAATGTGTAGTCCTTCAGCTTTGAGACTCCATAGGGCACATGATCCATCAACAAGGACCCGCAAATGCCATGATAGATCTTTATCTGGTATTTTCACCCCAGACTGTAAAATGAATGCTTGAAAACACAAAGCCAGGTGTATTGCTTGGCATGAAACTATCTGGAGGTCTGGCTTTTCTGTTTTATGTTTGGACTGGTGTTGGAGATATGTCTTATCTCCCCGGCCGCTTCCCTATCTGCCCTTGTTTTCCTTCGGGACAAAGGCAAGCCTGTGAGAAGTTCACTCTCAAGAAGCTGTCACACAGCCCTTGGAAACCTCTGAAGGGCAGCTGAAAGTCTTCTTCTTCCCTGCGATTTGTCATCATCACTGGGGGCAGGGAAGATGCCCTCCCAGGCCATGCAATGAGAATAAAATCATAAAAGAAAAGTTTAATTCCAATAATTAATGGGAGCTTAAGCCAGAGCATCAGGATCAACTCTTTGGTGTGGCAGAGGAGGGGTGAGATGGGGGCAAATGGTTGTTTGATGTGAAAGCTGATGACTGAATTATCCAAAGAGAGAGGTTCTCCAAAATAATTTCATATTTTACCTAACTGATTGTGATTTATTACAGAGCAGAGCCCCGACTGCACTTGCGGCTGTTAGAAGCTCCTGTCGACGCTTCTCTCTTCGGCAAGGCTTTTCGATCTGGACATTAAGATCTCCATTATGTTTGAGAGTTAAAATGACCTCTTTCAACCCACAGGGTTTCCTCTCTCCCATCCATAAGAGGTTTCTATTCTGTTCGTCCTGGCACTTTATGCTTCTGGGGTGTCAGAAAGAGAAGAGATGCAGCCATGGTCATCTGGCTCTGGCAAGAGATTAAAGCACACCTTTATTCTCTCTTTAGATTTGAACCTTTTCTTTTTCTTTTTCTTTTCTTTTCCCCCCTCCTGACAGTCCCAAATGAGTTAGAAAGTGTGTTACATGCTTTGGAGCAGGAGGGATGGGGAACACTTTGTGGGTTGGTGCTGGCAGCTGACAGAGCAAGACCAGAAAGAAAAGTGAGCAGCCCATCATATCTTTCCCTCTCCCTTTCTCTCTCTGGAGCCATTTACACGGCAAAATAAATCCTCATTTGGGACCGTCAGGAGGGGGGAAAAGAAAAAGAAAAAAAAGGTTCAAATCTAAAGACTACTTGCTCACCTCTAAGAATTTGCAAAGAATCCTAATAGTTCCCACATCTTTCATATCAAAGTCACCATATTCAGAAGGAGGGGGCAAAAAAAAACCCATAAGTCATGCAGTGTCAGCTTTCACTATTTTCCCCAACTTTTTTTGAAAAGTAGCACAAGTTAGCACACTATTGATTGTGTGAACTACCATTTCGCATACGGCTGTGGAAACTATCAGCAGTCTTCCCGAAACAGCCACAGCAGAGCTGAGCCATGATTGGTTGGACTGAGGGGGTGGACTTGCAAGAGATGAGCCTCAAACGAAAAGATCCAGCCAGCTGGCTTGCTTTCTAACTGTTCCTCTCTCTCTCTCCCCCCCCTCTCTCTCTCTCTCTGTGTGTGAGAGAGAGAGAGAGTAGCAATCTGTTCCACCAGATGATTGCTCCCTCGCCCTGCTGTGTACGTGTTCTTGTATGTGTGTGTGTGCGCGCACGCACGTGAGAGAGAGAGAGAGAGAGAGAGAGGCAGTCTGCTCAGCTGGCAGGGATGCAGAGCGAAGGGAATCTAGTTTCCTTCCCTCCTTTGTCATTATTCCTCTCCCCCGCTGTGGTCTCCCTCCTTTTTTGGTTGCTTTATTTTCTGGCTCAGATGAAGCTACGGTCTTTCGGAGCCCTCTTTCCCCCTCACACTGCCCCACTCCTCGCTTCCTCTCCACCTCCGCCATGCCCCCCCACCTTTGTCTGTGTGAACTACAAAGGCGAAAACTCACCGGATCAACCAAGTTTGCAATAAATCATGTAAACTATGCAGCGCTGGTGAAAAAGGATGGTAAGCCAGAATTTTGCGCACTTTATTCTGCCATGTAACTGACCCCTTTCTCTTTCTCTTTCTCACACCTCTTTTCTCACTCGCTGGTGCTTCTCTCCTTCTGTCTATCTCTCTCCCTCTCTTCCCACTTCCTCCCTCTGTCTGACACCTCATTTCTCTCTCTTGGGGTCATCTACACAAGCCAGGATACATCAGATCCCTGCCGACATATCCTGGCTGCAGATCAGGCCTGTTGTTCCCCATTCCCTCCACATAAGGAGAGGAGGAAGTCTGTCACTGCTAGCCTGTCACAGCAGCCACTGCCATTTCCATCACTGTCTCAGAAGGCAGGAAGGGGGTCCGCAACATGACCAAGGGCCCCTCCATGTGAACAGCCTTGGTCACATACTGTGGGTCTCCTGCCTGCCTGCTGGGAGAGCAAGGCAGACCTGCAGGTTCAGTGAGGGCCGGCCTGCCCTATGGGCTCCTGTGGTCTCCCAAGGCCCAATCCATTTCCTCCCAGTGGCAGAAACAGATTTCAACAGGTATAGTATTATCTTATAACACTGTATCAGGCCATACCCCGCTTTTTCCCCATCTGAGTCCTGTATCTGCCCCAGGGGTGGTGAGGACTGCCCGGGGACAGGACGGGGCAAATGCCCTTGATCATATGATATGCAGGGCTCTGAGATGGGGACAAGATAGTGTATATTGCCTATCTAGCACTATGATACACTTTAATTGCCGTGGCTCTGTCTTACAGAATTTGGGGGTCTATAGTTTGCTGAGCTTCCCTAGAGCTCCTTGGCAATGATTCCTAAGTACCTTGTGAAACTACAAATCCCAGGAATCCAAACCATGGCAGTTAAAGTGGTATCAGAGTGCCATGATATGAAACAGGATTTATTTTGTTTAAAATGGATGCATAGAGGTTTTATTGTTCAGAAAACAGAATTCTGTGCAAAGAACCAGCATTTTCTGTACAATGTTATTTCTGTGCACAAATATTATGTTGTGTGCATGAAATGCTTTTTTATGCACAAAAAGACGTGTTAAGGATAAGTCCCCAACTACAGCATTTTCTGCACTGGGCACAGCATCGTTGGCAGAGAAAATAATATTTCTGTTCAGTGCTAGCAAGCCATGCTCACTTTCAATTTTGGACCAGTATGAAGAGGAACACTTGGCTCCTGCATCGCCTTCATCAAGGTCAGAATAGTCCTCTTAAGTTTCATGTTTCTTATTGTCCAATGTTGCTCTGTGTTCCAATCAGAGGTCTCAGAGCGAAAGCAGTAGAGGGCTCTTGTATCTTCAATGGTTATGTAGAAGCAGAAATTGTTTGTTGTGCATCCAAGTAAGAAGATACACCTGTTAGATTTCCCTCCTCCACCTAACTATTAAAGGTACAGGAGTCCTCTGCAGTTTTCACTCTGGCAACCCAAGTTCTAAGAGATCTTAATTTATGAAGATAAATTAATAAGCAAATTGTTACTCAAGGCGGAATAGGTAAATGCTATTTCCTGTGTTCAGAATGAAATCAAAGAGGTGAGGAAGAGTACAATAGAATCATAGAGCTGGAAGAGACCACAAGGGCCATCCAGTCCAACCCCCTGCCATGCATGAAATAAACAATCAAAGCATTCCCAACAGATGGCCATCCAGCCTCTGCTTAAAAAACCTCCAAAGAGATTCTACCACACTCCGAGGCAGTGCAATCCACTGTCAAACAGCTCTTACGGTCAGCAAGTTTTTCCTAATGTTTAGATGGAATCTCTTTTCCTGTAGTTTGAACCCATTGCTCCATGTCCTAGTCTCTGGAGCTGCAGAAAACAAGCTTGCTCTATCCTCAGTATGTCATCCCTTCAAATATTTAAACATGGCTATCATGCCACCTCTCAACCTTCTTTTCCCCAAGCTAAACATACTCAGCTCCCTAAGCCACTCCTCATAGGGCATGGCTTCCAGATCTCCTACTATTTTGGTCACCCTTCTCTGGACACATTCCAGCTTGTCCATATCCTTCTTGAATTGTGGTGCCCAGAACTGGACAGAGTATTCCAGGTGAGGGCTCACCAAAGCAGAATACAGTGGCACTATTACTTCCCTTGATATAGACACTATACTCCTATTAATGCGGCCTAGAATCACATTGGCTTTTTTAGCTGCCATGTCACACTGCTGTCTAATGTTCAATCTGTGGTTCGCTAAGACTCTTAGATCCCTTTCGCATTTCATTTTTACTGCCCAAGTGTAGTATCCGACATTTCTCCCTGTTGAAATCCATTTTGTTAGATTTGGCCCAGCTTTCTAATCTGTTAAGGTTGTTTTGAATTCTGATCCTGTCCTCTAGGGTATTAGCTACCTCTCCTAATTTGGTGTCATCTGCAAATTTGATAAGCATGTCCTCTATTCCCTCAATCCAAGTCATTGATAAAGATGTTGAATAGCACTGGGCCCAGGACAAAACCCTGTGGCACCTCACTAGTCTCTTCTCTCCGGGATGAACAGGAGCCATTGGTGACTACCCTTTGGGTTCGGTCATTCAATCAATTACAAATCCAGCCAATGGTTTTGTCTAGCCTGCAGGTTACTAACTTTTTTGCAATGATATCATGGGGGACTTTGTCAAAGGCCTTACTGAAATCAAGATACACTACATCCACAGCATTCCCTTCATCTACCAAGTATGTAACTCTATCAAAAAAAGAGATAAGATTAATCTGGCATGACTTGTTTTTCAAAAACCCATGTTGATTTTTAGTGATCATGGCATTCCTTACTAAGTGGTTACAGACTGTCTGTTTAATTATCTGTTCTAGAATCTTTCCTAGTATTGATGTCAGGCTGACTGGGTGGTAATTATTTGGGTCCCCTTTCCCCCTTTTTTTAAAGATGGGGACATCATTTGCCTTCCTCCAGTCTGCTGGGATCTCTCCTTTTCTCCAGAAATTCTCAAAGATTATTGCCAGTGGTTCTGAGATTACTTCTGCCAATTCTTTTAGTACCCTTGGATGTAGTTCATCTGGCCCTGGAAACATGAATTCATTTATACTAGCCAGGTATTTCTGAACAACCTCTTTACCTATTCTATGCTGCATTTCCCCTACTGCATCATCTGCTCCATTTTCTCCAGGTTGAGCACTGTTCTCCTTTTGGGAGAAGACTGAGGCAAAGTAGCAGCTGGCGAGGATCTGTTGGATCTGTTTGGAGTTTTGGTCTGAACTTGAAAGGAACCATGGCCTTATCTACATGGGTAATTTACCCCAGCTTGCTGCCCCCTGTCTGAGAGTTCTGAGGTCCATACGACACAAGTCATTTCCCCAAACTACCCCTGGGCAGTCTTATGACTCCCATGGCAGAAAAGGGGCTCAGACAGGGGCAAGCCGGGATAGGGTCCAATATATCATTCTAAAACAATACCTACTTTACTCTGCTGCAACTGGGGAAAAATGGAGGGGGCCCCGCATGTCCACAGGGGGCCATCCTGGCAGGCCAGCCCTTTGATCTAGCTGCCGGTCGCCCTTACCCTTCCAGATCCAGGAAGGGGCCCCGTACCATGTGGCCAAGGCTGGTGAAATACAGGGGGAATTTGGTCACATGTTGTAGGTGGTTTCCTTGATGCTAGGAGGGCAAGGAGGATTGCAGCAGCAGCCCCGGTCTGAACTCAGGCCCGTTTCGTCGAGGTAACGGCAGAGACACTGGCCTGTTCCAGATATGTCCTGAGCCAGCATATCCTGACTCGTGTAGATGAACCCCATGTGAGGGGCTGACCCTTTTGAGCAGATAGGTCTCAGGACTCTGGATAGCTCTGTTAAAGTTCAGACTAAAGCCTAGAGTGTATGCACCATCCCATTAATATGGAATGTCTGACAGGGAGGAAAATATATCTTAAATAGAACTGGAGGAATAGTTTGAACACTCCACCACCACCACCCCAAAAGAAATACTTCTGGAAACAAGAAACAATTAGGCCTCCATATTTTTCCATTTTTTTATACACCCCTCTATGTTTTCCCACTTCTCCTCTTTTGCGCTGGACTTTGACAACATGCTTAAGTTAGTTTCACATCTGATTTGTCGCCTGAGCTTCCCAAAGTTCGGGAAATTAGTATTGTGTGTGCAGTTTGATTTAATTAGCAATTGGGGAAATAGGTCTGGCATGTTGCAGGGAGGCTTGGGGAAATTGTCAATTAGCATTCTGTTAATTGGTGTCTGCTGTCCTTGCTTTTAGTTTTTAACCCCTTTTACCTTGTTCCCACTTCCAGGGTGGAAAAAAAATCTGGCTGCTTATTATTCTTTAAGTAAAGGATTAATTGCTTCAACTCCTGCCTGCGCATAATGTCCCTTTTTCCCTCTCCCAGCGTGGAGAGATTTGCAACCATCAGTAGAAGAGACATTCATTTCTTTCAAGAGCACCCCTCCTGCCATTTATTGGAGATTTGTCAAGAGACTTCTACTGAGCCTGCGATGACCTCTGCTTTTAAGGCACACTCTTTCGGGGGGTTGCCTCATTCAACTTTCCAGTACTCTTGGAGAACTTTTGATAAGAGTTTTTTATTATTATCATTATTATAGGGAAAAGCAACTGGAGTTGGTCCCTTTCTAAAAAAAAGTGGGTTTTTTTTTTCTTTTGTTGATTTCAGAAGCCCATTTAGGGACATGTGAATCTCACAAAGGATATCTTTTTGGTTCCCTTTCAGACTCCTTCTGTGTTTCTCCAGAAGTCAAAGGGGTTCTCTATACAGTAAAAATACTCCCCATAGAATTTGAGGAGAATACATTTGTCTTAATGAGATCCCGCATCAATCCACTGTATTCAGAAGGAGGGTGCCCCAAAACACCAAAAACTATGTAGGAAAAGCCTCACAGCTTTTCCCAAAGTTTTTAAAAAGTGCTACAGGGAATGTGCATTCCTGCTCGTTGGGACAGCTGATTTGCTTTGATGCACATTCCCAATAAGAGCAGAAGTGGAAAGCTGATTGGTCGTACATGTGCAGAGGGCAGAGCTTGCTGGCAAGGCAAGTGCCCTGAACCACCATGTTTGATTTTTGCCATAGCAATCGTGCACTGAGGTGATGAAGCAGCCTTTTTTTTTCTTTTTTTCTTTTCAGTTTATTTGAGTGAAATATCACACTTCCACACCTTGGATATGCTTTTATTAAAAAAAAAAACTGTTCAGCAGCAGCAACTGGTGACAATAAAAATGTGAGTAATTCACTTGCGCATGCCATCTTGATTCGCAGGCATGCCCATTTGAACAATGAACACAGATAGCTTTGGATTCCTGTGATCTTGCCAGCAGCATAGATGTAGGAAGGGGAACTACAGACTGGTGATTCAGACCAACAAGGTGATGGGAGAAAAGTGAGCTGTGGACATTTTAGTAATGTTTTAGGGTGATATTTATATGTGATAATTCCACTGAAGGGATGGGATTTTTGAGTGGAATACAATGTTTCTCGGAGTTTCCCAGGACTAATAAAATGATGCTCTGGAAGAGTTAACAATCGTTAATGGTTGATGTATTTAGAATTGAATAGGAACAAACAAGGTCTATTGTTAGAGGGGAAGGGGAGAGGAAGAACCTGTTTTGCAAGTATCAAGGACTCTGCTATCTTTGAGTGAACAACCCATCTCCAGGTGTTAACTCTGACCTGAGTATTTGTTTGGGGAATTTCCAAAAAGGTCCCTCCCTTGGTTATACGTGACTCCAACCTTGGTATCTGGGGTCCCTGGTTTACCTGCTAACCATGTGGAAGGCCACATCAAGCCAAATTATTAAATATTGCCAATTGTGTAATATTCCAAGATGGGGGCCATCAGAGTACATAACACACTTGCAGTAACTCAGCCCTTACCCAGCCATGTCTAATGCCAAGGATGCAGTGGCAGAAGGAGAAGTAGCCATTTCTGGTGGGAAGCAGTTTACACCCACTTGTGCCATCTTGCTAGGCTGCCAGCAACAACATCCATCATGCCAACTTGCCTACAGTCCCCCCACCCAGCATCTTGCCCTACTGGCTTCCACAGCCACAGCCAAGCATTGCAAAAGCATCAATGGCTCCCTGCTACCATCACCACCCACTGCACATGAAGCAATCTTCTATAGAGGCATGACCTATGGAACAAACAAGGCCCACTGCCACATGCCCCTGCTGCCCCCCATTCCCCCCCTGCACTAAGCTATGCCTATGAAACTACAATATGCCCTCCAGATTTTGGGGATGCTGTACATTGCGAGCTGCAGTCAGAACACAGATGTCTGAGAGTTTTGCAACTGGGAGGGAAATGCCACTCCAAGTGGTTCCTGATTGGCTTTTTAAGGGAAACCTGATGCAGCTCAATGGATTGCCAGCATCTCTCTAAATGTGAGATGCTTACCCACTTTCCCTCACCACTCAGGTTGCTTGTTTGTAAATAAACTTATTCCAAAAATATTACAAGTCCCCAGTGCACACTCTCCTCCTCTCATAGTATGCATGCAATAAAATGGTTATGACACCTTTGATTCAGTGGCTGTAGTGAAGGAGTGGGGGGGGTTGAGCCATGCCTTTTTTAACACATATGCATTCGAAGAGAGCTCTAGGCTGAACATTCCCAATCCACAAATGGACTGAAATGGCACAGAAAACCTGCAACCCAAGAACACCTCCCTCTTTGCTTTTAATCATCACCAACTCCACTTTGCCTGTAATAAATTAACAGGAACTGAAAATAGTAGCAGAATGATCTCTTTCTCATCCCCGACGGACGTTTGCCCAGATCGTGAAACCTATCTCTGATCTTCAGCACAATTAGCTGCCTTTGCTCCAGAGAGGTTCCGGACTGGGAGTCCTGGATACTAGGGGTCAAAACGGAAGGGTATTGGCAAGGTGCACGATGGGAAAACACCAAGGAGTCTCCATAGGCTTCCTCCTTACCAGTGCTATTAACCTTTCCTTCTGATGAGCACCAAAAATGGAGGGCAATTTTGCAAACAAAACCTGGAAAAGGAAAACCCTTATAAAAGAAGGAGGAAGATGGGGAAGAAAATAAAGGCCTAATAATGGACTCTGTATGCCAACTGAGGAAGAAAGCATTAATGCCCCGTTTCAAAGCTAGCCTTTCCTTGGTCGTTTTGGTGTGTGTTTTTTTCCCTGTCAGGTGTCTGGCTGTGAAAGAGAAGGTGCAATTTCATTAGTGCAGGATAGGAATATTAATTAATTGTTAATTATTATTAATTTAGAGCCCAAGTCCGCAAAGTGTCTGATTGGGACGAATGTTTTGCATGTCAATAACCATCCCAGAGTCAATGGAACATTTTCATGTGCAAAATTTTCAATGCATGATGGCAGGGACTGGGGATTACAGATGGTTTCATGATTTTGAGACACATTTATCTATCATCTACAGTCATGTGAAAAAGAAAGTCAAGTAATAGTGCCACTCTATTCTGCCTTGGTCAGACCTCACTTAGAATACTGTGTCCAGTTCTGGGCACCACAATTCAAAAAGGATATTGACAAATTGGAGCATGTCCAGAGAAGGGCAACTAAAATGGTGAAAGGTCTGGAAACGATGCCTTATGAGGAGAGACTTAGGGAGCTGGGTATGTTTAGCCTGGAAAAAAGACGGTTAAGAGGCAATATGATAGCCCTGTTTAAGTATTTGAAGGGATGTCATGCTGAGGATGGAGCTGGAACACACTCCCTCGGAGCATGGTGGGGTCTCCTTCCTTGGAGGTCTTTAAACAGAGGCTGGATTGCCATCTGTCGGGGATGCTTTGATCAAGATTTCCTGTGTGGCAGGGGGGTTGGACTGGATGGCCCTCGTGGTCTCTTCCAACTCTGCAATTCTATGATTCTATGAGTCTATGATTCTCTTTGAATTCTATGGTTTTACATATCAGGACATGACAACAATCATCTGTTCCTTAGCAGGTCTTAAAATTAGGTAAATACAACCTCAGATGAACAACAACACATGACATATTACACCATGTCATGATTTATTCAACAAAAATAAAGCCAAAATGGAGAAACCATGTGTGAAAAACTAAGTACACCCTTGCTGCTTTCATAGGTATTCAGATGCTAGGTAGCAGATAGGTGCTGCTAATCAAATGCCCTTGATCAATTGATCTTCAGCAAATGTGGCCACCTCTATAAAAGCCAAAGTTTTAGCAGTTTGCTGGTCTGGAGCATTTGGGTGTGTGTTAACACAGTGCCAAGGAGGAAAGACATCAGCAATGATCTTAGAGAAGCAATTATTGCTGCCAATCAATCTGAAAAGGGTTATAAGACCATTTCCAAACAATTTAAAGTGGGTTCAGTGAGAAAGATTATTCAAAAATGGAAAACATTAAAGACAGTTGCCAATATTCCCAGGAGTGGATGCCCCAGCAAATTCACCCCAAGGTCAGACCATACAATGCTCAGAGAAATTGCAAAAAAAACCAAGAGGTACATCTCAGACTCTAGAGGCCTCAGTTAGCATGTTAAATGTTGAAGTTCATGACAGTACAATTTGAAAAAGACTGGTTGCCAGGAGAAAGCCTCTTCTCTCTAAAAAGAACATGGCAGCACAGCTCAGCTTTGCAAATTTGCATCTGAACAAACCACAAGATTTCTGGAACAATGTCCTTCGGACAGATGAGACCAAAGTGGAGATATTTGGCCACAATGCACAGTTGACACATTTGGTGAAAACCAAACAGCATTATCAGCACAAACACCTCATACCAAATGTCAAGCACCGTGGTGGAGGAGTGATGATTTGGGCTTGTTTTGCAGCCACAGGACCTAGGAACCTTGCAGTCATTGAGTCGACTATGAACTCTTCTGTATACCAAAGTTTTCTAGAGTCAAATGTAAGACCATCTATCCAACAGCTAAAGTTTGGCCAAAACTGGGTCATGCAACAGGACAACAGAATGGCTGAAAAAGAAAAGAAGTAAGGTGTTGCAATGGCCCAGTCAAAGACCAGACCTCAGCTGAAATGCTGTGGTGGGACCTTAAAAGAGCTGTGCATAAACAAATGCCTGCAAACCTCAATGACCTGAAACAATGTTGTAAAGAAGAATGGGCCAAAATTCCTCCACAATGATGTGAGAGACTGATAAAATCATATAGAAAATGATTACTTCAAGTTATTGCTGCAAAAGGTGGTTCTACAAGCTTTTGAATCATAAGGTGTACTTAGTTTTTCACACGTGGTTTCTCCATTTTGTCTGTTGTTGTTTATCTGAGGTTGTATTTACCTAATTTTAAGACCTGCTAAAGAACAGATGGTGGTTATTATGTCCTGATATGTAAAACCATAGAATTCAAAGAGGGCATACTTTCTTTTTCACACAACTGTATTGATCGAGCGACCAATCAATCTATTTTATTTGTATCCTGCCTTTCTCCCAAGATGGGACCTAAAGCTACATACGACATACCATAAGTTAAAATGAAATAGTGAAAACAGGATGTGGTACAAAAGTTTAAAAAGCATGAAACAATCAATCCAATTAAAGCATTAATTTAAAACAATTAAAAACACATGAAGCAGATATTTTTTAAAAAACAGCATACCCATTGCCTATTTGGAGAGTTGGTTATATTGATATATTCATGTTTAGCCTGAGGTCTTGGGACAGGAGGCTTTTGTCTGCACATCTTCAGACACAAAGGAGCAGAGATATAACTTACCACTGAGCCCGAACAAAAATGATACACCCATTTTACAATTTCATTTCCACTTCTCAACAACCAGGACCCAATTAGAGGCCATCAGAAAATGTCTTGAAATGTTCATTTATTTGGGTCATCAAACTGGAGTTTGTACATGTAAGGGGAGACCCAACATACCCAAAGAGAGGCTCCTTGACTCAGACCAGCAGTTACTATCGTGGGAGGCATCTATTGCTAGGCGAAAACTTTCCTCTTCTTGAAAGTGTTGCATCCACATAAGAATTAGGAAGCAATGTTCTTTTGGATTCCTGGGCAACGGTAGCATGGCAGAGGTCCCTCAGAAGTATTTCACTGGGACCAGTGCTTGCTGCTTATCTCTAAATCCAAACAACACAAGTAATCCAGTTTGAAATGGCATTATTTGCATAGCTCATTCCTATGGGATCCTGGGATTTGTAGTTTTACAAGGTCTTTAGCCTTCTCTGACAAAGTGCTGGTACCTCACCAAACTACAGATCCCAGGATTCCATAGGAAGGAGCCATGCAAATAATCCAGTTTCAACCTGGATTATTTCTCGAGTGTGGATGCCCCCTTAGACATATAAAGACATCATCCTAGTGGCATATGCCAGCACAAGTCCTGCTGTGTGCCTTAGAGTCATTTTTAACTTAACTTTAACTTAATACTAAGGTGAACCTATGACAGGGCTTTCTTGGCAAGATTTTTTTGGGGGAGGGGGTTGTCTTTGTCTTCCTTTGAGGCTGAGAGAATGCTTACCTTAGACATATAAAGGCCAACATCCTCGTAGTGACATACACCAGCACAATCCACCTTATGCCTGTGTATATTTTTTTTTCAGTCACTGTACATGTTGGTATTTTCTTCCACTCTCTGAAACTATGAAAGCTCCCCCCCTCCGCCACCAGTACTCAGGTTTTGCTGTGATATCCCCCTTAAACAGCCATCCCATGGCTGGCAGAAAGTACAGGAGACTGGAGAAGCATCTGGCAGATCCCAGTGGAAGATGCCATTGGTCTGTGTCTGGCTATGAGGTGTAGCCATATCCTTCTCCACACACACACACCACTCTACCAGCCATGCAATGGCCCTTTGGGGAGGGGGTGTATTGTAGCCACTGTGGGTCCTGGGTGAATTATAGTGAAATTACACCTATGGAACACATTACACTGGGCAATGTAGGATCTCAGCCAAACTGGCCATGGTTTAAGGTAATTTTTGGCTCTTTTAAAAGCCCCCATCTTGGAGCTCTGCAGTCCAAACGACACAGGTCTCTTGCCCCAGGTCACCTCCAGGCAGTCCTAATGACATCTGAGGCAAAGCTAGAGGGAAGCCAGGGTAAACCCATGTAAAACATTTTCAAGTAACCACCAGGAAACCCTGCATTATGTAGAAAAACCTGGATGGTTGCAGCACAGGAATGCAGAGTTTGTACCTGCATGCCGGCCTCTATTGTTGGCTTCTCCTGCTGCCACTGGTTTTGCACTGAAGCCAGGAAGGAGGCCCCCAGCACATGATCAAGGCCCCCAGCATGTACCAGCCTTGATCACATGCTGAGGGCCTCCTTCCCGGCTTCAGAGAGTGTGATGTGTAACAGTGGGGGAGGCACCTGCTGATATCGGCCCGTGTGTGCATACAGACTTCTGTTTATTTCATCATGGTCACTGGAACGGGGGGTCTGGGCCAGCTCCATGGTCAGAATGCACCAGCCAGAAGGTGGCATATTCTAGAAAAGCCCTCAGCTACTCTTCTCCTCCTATATTGCCTAGAATGGTTTTAGTGTGACATGACTCAAAGCAATACTCCATCATGAGAAGCGTTGTTTGTGGCATCCTTTCAGTTGCAGTTCCTGGCGTGGCTGGAAAACAAAGCAACACTCCTGAAGCTACTCCAGGAAGGGTGGCTCGCGCAAAATGGCTGGCCTCACTTCCTGGAATGGCTTGGGGAATTATGCAACATGTAGTTGCAAGAGGCTATATTGCTTCGATGTCATTCAAGGACAAGGTTGGGTGTGCTCTGCAGTGCCTCTGCAATGGTGAAAGGATGTGACACAAAGTTTCATGGAACAGAGCTTTGCTTTGCAGATCAGAAAGCTGTTTCACAGGGGCTTACTCCTAAACAGGTATGCACTGCATTGGACTATGCTTTATTTCTTAATGGAAAAATGGCCAAGCTTGGCAAGAATTCCATATGGTCCCACCCACTTTACTTTGGCCCCACCTAATGACCTTCAGTCCTGGAAAGCAGCCCATAACACCATTTCCAAATTGGAATTATGACCCTAGACTGAAAAAGGTTTCCTATCCCTGCTCTAGATGGAAAGGGTGAACCTCAGTAATGGAACATATGCCATGCCCTCCAACATTTCACAGATGAAAATTGGGACACGTGACCAAGCAACATGAGGGCGTAATCAAGAGGGTAAAAGTTATGAATTACGAAGAACAGGAGATGTTGCAGCAATTTGCCTTTGGACTTTATCAAATGCACTAAATATGGTGGCATAACAATGCCACATAAACACATATCAGACAAGTCGCCCTTTTGCATTTATGTCCTGCCCAAAACCAGTACCTTTTTATTGACAGCTGAAGCCACCAATTGATCCCCCGTGGTGCTTTAGTGCCAGCATTGCCGGCATTTGAAACCTCACTCCATTTAACTGTAGCGTCAATGGCTGGTCCAGCACAAACACTTTCAGATGAGATTGTCACATCCACGTGACACACTTTTTATGACCCTCCCCAGGTTACTTGTAAGTTTTAAAGTGTGTTCCTCTGCTTTTTAAAAATTTTCCTGTGTTTATTTTGGTCTTGTTTTTTTAATTCCCCACATTATGAAGTTTCGTGGGATTTCAAAGGAGGAAGTGAATAGAGCCCCATTCATTTCCTCTTTCATTGCCCGGGAAGCCTTTGCCAGGATTAGAGGTAAGTGTGGTGGGGGGTGTTCTTTTGCTTGCATAAAAATTGGATCTTTTAATGCCAGCAAAAGAACGTTTTAATGGGCATGTCTGATAAAATCCTTTCTCTGAGCCTACTGGGAAGAGCAAGATTATTCCCCCTCTTTTCCTCTCCACCCTTGCTGAGTTAACTGAGTGCAAACTACTTTGAACTCAGTTTGCAGCAATGGAAGAAAGCTGAGGACAAAGGGGAAAAGTAGGAGGATGAAAGAGAAACCAGGACATTTTAAAAGCAGCTGAAAACATGGGACGGCAGAGAATTAATAGGGATTGTCCCTGCCAAATTGGGTCAGTTGGAGGGTGTGATATGCATTGCATACAGAAGTTCCCAGGATGAGGCTCCACCCTGCTGTAGTAGGGCTTGGAAAACTGAACCCCTTGAGAGCTATTGCTAGTCATCTTTCAGAAGCTGCATCTGAACAATCAGTGGCACATCTCAGTATGGAGGCATCTTCCTGTATTTGTAGCCAAGCTGGGGGAAGTGACACGTTTGGAGTTCTGTGATTCCAGTCACACACACACACACAAAAGTTCCATTTCCAATTTCCAGTTCCTAGATCTGCCCCTCAAGTAGGTTTTCGCAGTCAAGGTCTTTGATGAAACTACTCCCCATGCCAAAACCAGCTCAAGCTGCAACATGTCTCCAAAGATAGGGCGTCTGAAGCTCAACTTACATGGAGAACCTAAGCTACCTTCCTGTCCTTAGGGTGAGTAGAGAACATCAGGTTGGCTAGAGTTCCAATGCTGAGATATTACTCTCGTCTGGTTCTATATTTGGAAGGTGGCAGGGGAGGGGAGAGCATGTTATCTTTTGGGTCAGGCTGCAAAATATTTTGGAACAACCCTTACTGAATGTTCTTATTTAGATGTTTTTCTGAATAGTCAACACAAATCCACCCTCCTGTAACTTAGGACTTTATCAGACTAGCATCTAAAAACGCTGTAATTCCACTACTGAGGAAAGCAGAAACATAGGACTTTATCAGATCACACACACACCCATTAATGTTCTCTTGCCGGCATATTTTAAAATGCTTTTATGCCACCAAAAGAACCCCCTCACTAGACCTACTTCCAACAGCATCAACGAGGCTTCCCCAGCAGTAACGGAGCACAAACAGAGCTCTGTTTACTTTCAGGGCTGGGATCTCACCAATTCTTGCAAAAAGACACGACTGCTGGAAATTTAAAAATAAAAGCCAAATAAACACATAAAAAGTACAGCAAACACAAAGTATATGAGTAGGGTCATAAAAAGAATGTCCCCTACCTGGCTGTCATGTTTTCACCCGGACATGTTTGCCCATTGACGCTGTATTCATGTGAATACAATGGCATGAGGACTCACAACGGGAGATCAATTGACAGCTTGGCCAGTCAATAAAATAGAATGGCTTTTGGACTTTACATGATCACAAAAGGAGGAGATTGTCTGGTATGCACACCCTTTCACACTCATTAGGCATCCTTATTTATATCTGATAAAGTCAGTAGTGGCATTATTACCCTGAGTATCACTTATCGCCATAATCATGTGATACTACCACCATGGAATTACTGCATGACGACCACTAGCACTTTAAGAACAGGATTTTACTTCTGGCATTTAGCATGGGCAAGATGTTGATGGTTCTTGTAAGAAGACGCAAGTGTGCTTAAAAAGTCCAAAAACCTCTTAATTAACAATCTAAATCAACACATAAACACTTAAAAAAAAAACTTAAAATGTGCAAACAAAATGGGACAGTGCATTAAAAGAGTGTCCTGTAGATCATTTTCACATTTTCATCCAGACGTTTTCTCTCTGGAAATGGGGAGCGGGGAAAGAGGACCAGCAATTCACACTGTAATCTCGTGATTACAGCAAGATGTGATTTCACACACTCTTCAATACCTCAGAAACAGCAATATTGAGAGCTATTGACTGCTTGTCCCATCAATTAAAAGGGATGTGTTATTGGCAGCTGAAGCACACAGTGAACGTGGGAGAATGACAACATTGTGCAATAGTGGGAATCTGTTTGCACTACTGTGACATCATTATTGTACCATTTTAGCCTCGTCTGATAAAGTCCTTTGCCCCATTAGATAGAGCCCTTTGGGCAGAGCTCAGCAAAATTACTTTGGAGGTGATAGTCCCAGAATCCCAGTTGTCATTATGGCTGGGGAGGATTCTGAGAATTGTAGCCCCAAAAAGTAACTATTCCAGGCTCTTCTGTGGAACAGAAAGAATTGGAACTTGGAGCACTTGAAGGGTGTAGTCATGCCATCCAAGTCTTCTCTAGACTAAATCATGAATTTAGATTTCCTCCCTTCATCTGTTTTCCATAGCCCTGATCTCTGCTTGGACTACACTCTCTGAATCTCCCAGCCAGCAAGGGAGCATGGGTTCAGGGACTGAAAAGAACTCCAAACTCTGACTAGGATTATGGAAAACAAGGGAAGAAATAATGAATTAATGCCCATGCCAAGGCCCATCCTGTCTGGCTGGGAGATTTGGAGCTGCCCAAAAAGGAACTTTTCTAAGCTTTGGCTCTGGCTAGGTTTGTTGCCCTCCTCTAAAGACTTTACCACACCACCCTCCTTTTCTGTTCTTTTGCCAGAATAATTTGTGACATTTTTATGCCGGCAAAAGAACCCCCTTTACCACACTTACCTTCCATCCTGGGAAAAGGCAGCTCCGACAATGACGGAAGAGTGAACAGAGCTCTGCTCACTTCCTTGAATGAAATCTCAAGGATTCTCTCCAGAAGATGGGAGTGCAGGAAAATAAAAAATAAAAACACAAACACACAAAAAGCACATAAACACACTTTAAACATTACAAGTAAACCAGAGAGGTTCATAAAAAGAGTGTCACCTACCTAGATGTTGCGATCTCACCCAGAAGTGTTCTGGCTGGACTGGCCATTGACTCTGTAATAATGCTGGGGGAAAGGTGCGAGGTGTCAAACACCGGCAATGCCAGCAAAAAAGCGCCACAGCCGATCTATTGTCAGGTTAGCCTGTCAATAAAATAGAATGGCTTTTTAACAAGACATAATCATGAGAGGATGACATCATCTGATACATGCACCCTTTCACATTTATGTAGTGTTCTTATGACGACGTACAGTATTTAGTGCGCCTGATAAAGTCCTAAATCTCTCCCTTGTCTCCATCTTTCTTTAAAAGAGAGGCACCCAGAACTTTACTTGCTCCTTTGTGTACTGTGCCCAAACCAGAATCCGATTTGTTTCCACTATTTCCCAGGCAAGGTTAACTCACGGTACGATGTAAGGCTGGGTTGTCCTTAACACTCTCTTCACTGTGCCCACCCCAACCCCCTCCACCATTGTGCCATCACATCTGCCCTCCTAGACAGCCTTTGGGAAAAGATTCAGGTAGGTTCATGAGAAAGAGCAAGCCTGCGAGGTGAAGGGAGAATGAAAATTTGGTTGGGAAATTTGTGGACTCAAGGCTACTACCACTGCTGCAAAAACTTGGCAGCAGGCCAAACAAGCTGAATGAGGTGAGGCTAGGAAAAATTATGCAGAATGCAATTAAAACCCATCCTTCCAAGCAGCTACATTTCTCTCTGGGCACCAAAAAAACCAGAACACATATTGCTGAACTACATCCAACTGTGGTCAAAAGGGTGTGGCCAGGCAACAAGACAGCAAAAGTTATTAATGAGGAAGAACACACAAAAATACTATTTTGAGCAGAGAAACCCTGGTATTTATATACTGAGTTTAGGAAGGGCAAAATTCTGCAGCCCTCCTCTCCTCTCCTCTCCTCTCCTCTCCTCTCCTCTCCTCTCCTCTCCTCTCCTTCCTGCTATGTAAATGGAGTGCAAATTACTTTTTCACTTTGAACTAAGTTTGCAGCTAAGGACAAAGGGGAAAAGTGGTGGGAGAAGAGAGAAACTGGAACATTTTAAATGCAGCCAAGAAAGTGGGACGGCAGAGAATTAATCAGGACTGTCCATGCTGAACCCGGACAGTTGGAAGGTATGTTTGCCCTTATTTTATTCCCACACTCAGGTCCTGAGCATCCTTTGGGGAGAGACACTATGCAGAATGCATGCTTAGGGGAGAAATGCTACAAAAGTCTAACACGGGCTTCCTCCTCTATGTGGACTGCAGTCCTAACTCATCCAACCCCTCTCGTGTGGCATGAAATAAATGTTTTTATTTATTTCACTAATATTAATGTTATCGCCTCTACATTTCTAAAATTGCCTAAGCTTGGGAAAGTGATTGTTTGGACTACAGCTCCCAGAATCTTTCAGACCGCATGACCCGTGGCAGCTGGTGGATTCCATATCTATGGACTAGTGAATCCACTCTTGATTTTAGTGTGAACCTTGAACTTTAATCAAAGGGGTTATCCAAAGTACTGAATCTACTTGAGAGATAGGATTTTTAACCTCTGTGTAAAGACCTCCAAATAAAGAGTCCACCACCCTCTGAGGTAGTCTATTCCATTATCAAACAGCTCTTACAGCCAAGATGTTCTTTCACATTTACGTGAAATCTCTTTTGGATTTGTTTGTGCTTTAGCCTCTGGAGCAGCAGAAACAAGTTTGCTCCATCTTCTACTTGACAAACCTTCAGACATTTAAGGATTGGCTCCCCATACTGTTGGGCTTCTGGCTCTGGCTCTGGTGGGGTGCCTTACTAACTGTTTGGGTCCCTTCACTGTGGGGTGTCTGGCCCGAGGGCCTTCAGTTTCATGGCATGGCATGTCTGCTGATTGTTCGCCGAGATGAGGGTAGGAAGTGATGGTTCACTTCCCGCCTTTGTCTTGGTGGGGATCAGCAGGTATGCTGTGTTGTGTGGGTGGGGGCCTTGGGCCCGGCACTCGGGGGGCTGGAGGGGGGGGGTCCCATGGGGGACAGAAGGGGGGCTTGGTGGTGTGGTGGCTTGATTCACTGTATTTGTGGTCTGCCCTGGCCTCACATCGGGAGGCATGGAGACGCACTATCCACAATGCTGCAGCCTTATTTGAGAACTCATGCCGAACAAGTCTTGAAGAGAAACGACAACGCAGAAAGAATCACAACCCGGAAACATCACCCAAGGAGACCTTCTGCTGTGCTTTCTGCAACTGGACATGTTTATCTCGGATTGGCCTTTTTAGTCATCAGCGCCCTTACAAAAAGCACGGGATGAGTCCTTCCTGAATCTTCATTTGCGAAGAAACGTCAGAGAGAGAGAGAGAGAGAATACATGTCCACCTATTCATGAGATAATAAACATATGGTGGAAGAAAATAACTTGGAAGAAGGGGGAGAAGAAGGAAGGACAAAAGGAAGAGAGAAAAGAAAGAGAAGGAAAAGGAGGAAAAACACACTTCTCTTAGGATTCATTCTCCCTTTGCTCTCTAAGTTTCAAAAAGGAAGGTTAATTTATAAACTACTGACTTAGTTTAACTAATAGATTTAGGATATTATTAGACGTAACAAAAAGTCCAAAAGCAGCATGCAAGGATGACATTAGTGTCCTGCAAACAGGGCCTGGTTTCAGATGACATCGTCATAAATGTGTGGTGCTTCCGTGCTGCAGCCGTGAGTCAGGCGTCACTTTTCATTGACAGGACCTCCCTGCTTTCTGGATCCAGAAGAGGGACAGCAGACAGCAGCTGCAGCAACGGGCCGTGTTCCAGAATGGGCTCCTGTAGTCACATAGGGCCTGAGCTGTTTTATTTTGGCTGAAACGTTTTTTTCACAGGTATATTTTTAAGACAGTTTAACAGGCTTTACCCTGTCTTGGCCCCATCTTTCCCCCAAGGGTCGTGAGGACTGCCCGGGGGGGGGGATGGGAAAAATGCCCTGTGTTGCCCAGACTGCAAGGCTCAATGATGGGGCCAAATGGAGTAAATAGTCTGTTTAGACAAGACCTACGACATTCCTCATAATGCTTGGTTGCCAGACCTTTTATCATGTTGGTCATCCTCCTCTGGACAGCTTGTCAATATCCTTCCTGGACTGTAGTGCCCAGAATTGGACGCATTATTCCAGTTGAGATCTGACCAAAGCAGAATAGAGTGGTGGTCATGATTAATTAGACACTAAAGAGTTTCAGATCTACCTAAAAATCTTTGAAGTGGGTGCTGAAATGAATCTCTCTCTTTTCTCTCTCTCTTTCTCATAAAGGGGTATTTATAAAGAATTAGAAACCACCAATTAAAATGGTGAATTGTCAGAATGGCCTTCCACTAATACCATCTTTGCAGTAATTATCTCGCCAGAACCTCAGACGTTGTATTATTTTCCATTGGATTTACAATTAATCTTGTAGAAACAATAAATCCTCTCAGAGTGAGGGGATGGTAGTATTATTAAATGCTCAGCTCTTGAAAGTTCGGGGCAATTGTTAACTAATTAGCTTGCATGGCTTTCTTGCAAAAAAAAAAAAAAAAAGGTGGGGGGGACCTGGTAGAAATATGGAAGCTCTTAGTAGAAGAGGAATTAGCCACTGAAGAAGTTCTGGTGTCCCAATTTCTTTCTGCCAGAATGTCATACCCATGGATATCTTGTTACCCAAGTAGAGGGAAGAAGAAGGCAAGTGTGGCAATAGGACCTCCTGGCACTTTAGAAAAACAAAATGGATGCCATTCTCTACACTTCCTTGAAGAAATGCTAACCAGTGGCTCCCATGTCAGCAGCACAATGGTTGTTACACTTTGGGCTTTAGTTCACATTTTAGAAAAGCTATCCAAGATTCTGCCCCATACCCTAAAACAGGCACCATCAAAGGTTATATCCATGCATTTAGGAAGTAGCATCCACTGTCTTGGTTAAGATGAGCTCAAATGATACTCCACCTCCATTTTGTAGCATCATTTTTGGCAGCAAAATTTGGATTGATTTTGCAAAGGCCACTCCTCATAGGGCATGGCTTCCAGACCACCCAACTTCTGGGTCGCCCTCCTCTGGACACATTCCAGCTTCTCAATATCCTTCCTGAATCGTGGTGCCCAGAACTGGACACAGTATTCCAGGTGAGAGCTGACCAAAGCAGAATATAGTGGCACTATTACTTCCCTTGACCTAGACATTATACTCCTATTAATGCAGCCTAGAATCACATTGGCTTTTTTAGCTGCTGCATCACATTTGCTGACTCATGTTCAGCTTGTGGTCCACTAAGACTCCTAGATCCTTTTTGCATGTACTGCCCTCAAGCCATGTGTCACCCATCCTATATCTGTGCATTTCATTTTTACTGCCCAAGTGTAGTATCCTACATTTCTCCCTGTTGAATTTCATTTTGTTAGTATTGGCCCAGCTTTCTAATCTGTTGAGGTCATTTTGGATTCTGATCCTGTCCTCTGGGGTATTAGCTACCCCTCCTAATTTGGTGCCATTTGTAAACCTGATAAGCATACCCTCTATTTCCTCATCCATGTCATTGATAAAGATGTTGAATAGCACTGGGCCCAGGAGAGAACCCTGTGGCACCCCACTGGTCACTTCTCTCTAGGATGAAGAGGAGGCATTGGTGACTACCCTTTGGGTTCGGTCAGTCAACCAATTACAAATCCAGCTAATGGTTGTTTTGTCTAGCCCACAGGTTACTAACTTTTTCACAAGAATGTCATGGGTGACCTTGTCAAAAGCCTTACTGAAATCAAGGTATGCTACATCCACTGTGTTCCCTTCATCTATCAAGTTTGTAACTCTATCAAAAAAAAAAGAGAGAGAGAGATGAGATTAGTCTGGCATGACTTGTTTTTGAGAAATCCATGTTGACTTTTTGTGATCACAGCATTCCTTTCTAAGTGGTTACAGACTGTAATGCACTCTATGTGGAACTGCCTTTGAAGAGTGTTCAGAAACGTCAGCTGGTCCAAAAAGCTGCAGTCAGACTGCTAACTGGGGTTGGCTATAGGGAACACACAACTCCCTTTTTACAACAGCTTCACTGGCTGATGGTCTATTTTTTGGCATAATTCAAAGTGCTAGTTTTGACCTATAAATCCCTATATGGCTCAGGTCCAGGTTATTTGAAGGGCTGTATTTTCCCTTACAAACCTGCCTCTGCTTTGAGATCTGCTGGGCTTTCTCTGAGGCTGCCCCCAAGCTCTGGAACTCCCTTTCCAGAGAAGTTAGACTGGAAACCTCCCTACTTTCTTTTTTACAGAGACTTTCAGCCATCATATGATGAGTGATTATATAAGGCCTGTCTCACCTAAACAATGTGCTAAATCCTGCTAATTGTTGTGCTAGGTGTGCGTATGCATGTGTGTATGAGCATGTGATGATACATGTTTTAATCTGGTTTTAATTTTATTGATTGTTTAATCTTGTGTTAACTTTTGTACCCTGTGAATTTTTAACAATACGTTTTTTAACTTCTTGTAAGCCACTCTGAGTCCTGCCTGAGGAAAACGTGGGATAGAAATAAATATAATAATAATCACAATAAAAAGTGTATGTTTTTAAATAGTTTCAATATTGTTAACAGCTTAATTCTATTTTAACATTGACTTTTTGTATATTTTAACTATATTTTAATCGTTTTAGTTTGTAAACCACTTTGAGTCCCAGTCTGAGAGAAAAGTGGGATAGACATTCAATTTAATAATAATATTAATTAATTAATTAATTAATTACATACAGAAAGCATGAACAGCCTCTTTCCACACTCAGGGATTGTCTAGATGGCGAAAATACTCCTAATAGAATGTGAGGAGATTACATTTTCTCCCAACAAGAAGTGAATGAGATTCATGGTATTCAGAAGGAGCAGGGCAAATAACGACATACACTGCACAGGAAGAGCCTTTGCAGCTTTTCCCAAAGTTTTAAAAATAATGCACGGAAATGCGCATTACTGGTCATTTGAACAACTGATTCACATTGCAGCACATTCTTGGGAAGGGCAGAAATGGAAAGCTGATTGGTTGGATGCGTGTGGATCCCACTTTTTTTCCCAATCAGGGACGCAAAGTGGCTTCCAAAAATGGAATGACATCATAAAATCATAGAGTCATAGAGTTGGAAGGCACCACAAGGGTCATCAGGTCCAACCCCCTGCCATGCAGGGATATACAGTGGGCCTTTGGCATCCGCTGGTGTTTGGTTCCAGGACCCCCCAAAATCCATGGATGCTCACGTCCCATTATATATAATGGCATAGTAAAATGGTGTCCCTTATATAAAATGACAAACACAAGGTTTGCTTTTTTTGGATTTCTGTTTAAATATTTTCAAGCCGTGGATGGTTGAATCTGTGAATAAAGATTCTGTGGATATGGAGGGCTGACTGTACAACTGAAGCACTCCTGAAAGAGGCTCACCCAACCTCTGTTTAAAGACTTCCAAAGAAGGAGAATCCACCATCCTCTGAGGCAGTCTATTGTATGGCTGAGCAGCTCTTACAGTTAAAAGAAGTTCTTCCTAACGTTTAGGTAAACTCTCTTATCTTGTAATTTGAACCCACTAGTTGGAATCAGCGTACCATGTACCATTAAAAAAAAAAAAAAACTCCCCCCAAAATGCCCATTAGACCGCATGACAACCCTGCAAGGTAGGTGGATGTAAATTCCTCCTTCCCTTCTCAGCCTTCCACGCTTTCCTGGGTATTACGGAGAGTAACTCACTCTGTTGCCCTGTCGCTGCTACTGCCGCCATCACCCAGAGTTTACTGCCCAGGTCTTGTTGGAGGCAGCCTGCTACTGCCACCAGTTGACTGCCTGGGTCCCAAACTGGGCTGCAGATTGAGTGACAGGAGTGCATTGTGAGGTGGAGAGGGAATTTGCATGTGGGTAGTGATTGGTTGGGTGTGGGTTGGTGTGTTTCCTGAGCAGCCAATCAGCACACTGGGAAAGGCAACACACCCAAGAGAATTATATATATAGATTGGCTCATGTTCTAGTCTCTGGAGCAGTAGAATACAAGCTGGCTCCATTTGCTATATGATATTCCTTCAGATGGTTAAAATTCACATGGGGTTGTGCCTCGGTCTCAGGTTTTGGCCCTGAAATCTCAGAGCCTGGGATAGTTCTGACCCTACTCAGATCACTGAGTTCTGGACTGGAGTGGAGAAGTAATTATTAAAGCCATCCTGAACTTATAGGATAGCATGGAACAGGGTTGGTATATACTGAAATTACAATGCCTTTTTAAAAGTGATTTATGGATCTCAGCCTCATGGGTGCAATCAACAACCTATACAAGCCACTGCATTTTCAAATAAAAGATTCTACACTGCAGAACACAAAGTTTAATCAACATCAGAAATGAAACCAAACCATCAATAGCTGCAATTTTTTACCCACTTAAAAAGCATCATTCTAGGGTTATTTTTTTCCCTCTCCATTTGTCTTTTCCCCCAATTTTAGCTTTAAGTGGGGCTATTGGAGGCGACCATGGCCATGTTCTGATATGAGTTAATTAGAATTCTTGTATGGTTTTCTTCCGTTAATTATAGCCTAATTTGATTGCTTAATAGCGCTGCTTTTCGTAATGTTTAGCACCTGTTGTAAATTGCACAAGATAAATCGTCTTCCACCTTCCAACCTGTTTACCACCAACTTCTACCTTCTTATTTTCATACAACTGAGAGGCCTTCACGATTCTCCTTTCTGCTCATTCAACAAAGAAAGCTTTTCTGTGCTGTGGATTGTGACCAAAAATAAAACAAAAAGAAAGGAAAAGGTGATTTTCATTTTAATACCTTTTAATATATCTTTTAAAAGCAAGATTTCTTTAAACTAATGAGTATAATGAGGACAGACACTTCAATACCATACTAGTGTTGACCTACCCCGTAATGCTGACTTTCACGTATGGGTCATCTATATTTTATGTTCCCTCCCACTGTTTGTGTGTGTGTGTGTGTGTGTGTGTTTTGCCTTTCTATGAGCAAGGGAGAGAACTCACACACATTGATGTTGTTGTCTTTTATTCCAGCTCGTCTTTCACAGAATTATTAGACAGAAGTGGAAGCCGAATGCCATTAATGGATTTCTCCCATACATCGTGCAATGGTACAATTTTTCAAGGCTGTGCATAATTGTATTCTTTCTGCCAGCCTTCCATGCGCTGTCCTTGTCATGTTGTCATTGAATGCTGATCTCAACCTTCTGTAATTGGAGATGTTCTACTTTTGGACAAAGGTGTGGGGGGCAGCTCAAGGGACCGGAGCTGACATTTACTTCATCAATTTATTTTTATTGTTCCTCCATTTATTGCCGCTGTAACAGCCCTTTAATAGTTATATCTCCTCCCTGTAGGGTATTCTGGTATTTGAAATTTTTCCTTAACTCATTTGTTCTCCTAAATAACAGTAAAGTGCATTTCAGGCTAACCTTTTTAGACTTCCCATCTCCTCTCTTCTCTTCAGCTTTCTCAAAGCAGTTGCAGCTTTAAACTTTTTACAGGGCTGTCAGCCCGAAAGGCCAATGCCGTCGTCGCTTCATTCTCGCCACTGGAATCATCACCAAATCGGTTGAGGGCTTTAGGAATTTTGGGCAGGGTGGCCCCCCAAAACCATGCATAAAGTTCTCCTCGTAATTCAAAGATAGCCATCCTTTCCAGAGAAGAGGTAGGCTTAGCAAGGTGAAGCACGCATGTAATTAATACTAGCACCAAGACTCTCATTTTACAATCTCCAGTAAATGAGAGAATCATAATTAATTCTTTACAACTGGTAGTCTAAGTGATTTGTATAATTCTTGCATTTTCTTCCTTCTCTTTTTCTCAGAAAAAAAGGGGCAAAATAGTGAAATCCAGAATTTTCTCAATATGGCTAGGGCAGAAGGGGGCAACTGTCAGAGGTTGGGACCTTCATAGAATCATAGAATTGTAGAGTTGGAAGAGACCACGAGAGCCATCCAGTCCAACCCCCTGCCACGCAGGAAATCTTGATCAAAGCATCCCCAACAGATGGCCATCCAGCCTCTGTTTAAAGACCTCCAAGGAAGGAGACCCCACCACGCTCCGAGGGAGTGTGTTCCACTGCCAAACAGCTCTTACTGTCAAAAAGTTCCTCCTAATGTTGAGGTGGAATCTGTGTTCCTGGAGCTTGCATCCATTGCTCCATGTTCTAGTGTCTGGAGCAGCAGAAAACAAGCCTGCTCCATTCTCAGCGTGACACCCCTTCAAATACTTAAACAGGGCTATCATATCACCTCTTAAGCATGTTTTTTCCAGGCTAAACATACCCAGCTCCCTAAGTCTCTCCTCATAAAGCATGGTTTCCAGACCTTTCACATTTTAGTTGCCCTCCTCTGGACACGCTCCAATTTGTCAACACCCTTTTTGAATTGTGGTGCCCAGAACTGGACACAGTATTCTAGGTGAGGTCTGACCAAGGCAGAATAGAGTGGCACTATTACTTCCCTTGATCTGGACACTATACTTCTATTGATGCAGCCCAAAATCGCATTGGCCTTTTTAGCTGCCGCATCACACTGTTGGCTCATGTTCAACTTGTGGTCTACTAGGACTCCTAGATCCCTTTCGCACGTAGTCTCATTCAGCCAGGTTTCCCCCATCCTATATCTATGCATTTCATTTTTTCGTCCTAAGTGCAGTACCTTACATTTCTCCATATTGAATTTCATTTTGTTAGCTTTGACCCAGCTCTCCAGTTTATCCAGGTCATTTTGAATTTTGATCCTGTCCTCCAGGGTATTAGCTACTCCTCCTAATTTGGTGTCATCTGCAAATTTGATAAGTATGCCCCTAATTCCCTCATCCAAGTCATTGATAAAGATGTCGAATAACATTTGGCCCAGGACAGAACCCTGTGGCACCCCACTGGTCACATCTTTCCAAGACGAAGAGGAGCCATTGCTGAGCACCCTTTGGGTTCGGCCTGTGAACCAATTACAAATCCATTGAACAGTTAACTTGTCTAGCCCACATTTTACAAGCTTGTTTGCAAGAATGTCATGGGGAACCTTGTCAAAGGCCTTACTGAAATCAAGGTATGCAATATCCACAGCATTTATTCACAAATAAACACTTAAACAAACATAAAAACGTACCAAGAAAAAGGTGACAATTTATTCAAAGAGAGTCATAGAATCATAGAATCATAGAGTTGGAAGAGCTCACAAGGGCCATCCAGTTCAACCCCCTGCCATGCAGGAATAAACAATCAAAGCATTCCCAACAGATGGCCTTCCAGCCTCTGCTTTAAAACTTTTAAAATTCCTGTAGGTCCTCTTCACAGTCTCACCTGGGAGTTTAATTATATGTTCTTGTTGGGAAAATGGAGAGGGAAAAGAGGACTGCCCATTCATGCTGTAATCGCATGATCACAGTGGGACATGATTTCACACACTTGTCAATACCACAAAAAAAGCAATATTGAGGGCTATCCATGGCTTTTACTTATCAATGAAAAGTGGCACCTAATTAACTGGTAGAGCACGCAATGTCCATGGGAGGATGATGATGTCCTGCAATCACGGGAACCCATTTGTGGTCCTATCTTGTTGTAATTGTGCGATCATGTTGTAATCATGTTGTAAGTGTACAGCCCTATCTGATAAAGTCCCTGGTGCCATGGTGGAACTAATCCAACTGATATAGCATAGAGCAACACACTTTTGAGAGTGTGCAACATTTTAAGTATCTTAAATGCACATTTCCCTTTCCCCACCCATCTTCCACTCCCCCCTTCTTTTTTTCTTCCCGCTCCCCTGCTCTACTTTTGCAGACTCTAATACAGTAAAGATGTTACATGAGAGGCCTTTTCCAATGCCTAGTTGGAACTTCTTCCAAAGTATCTCTCAGTTAGCCACCTTTTAACTTCCCTTTGATTACCAGGTGATTAGTTTGTTCAAGTGATCATCCTTTCCCCACCCCTCCAGAGACACTCATGGTGTCTTCTCCCTCCTTCCTCAGCTCTTCAAATGAGCCATTTTATTTCTTCCTACAAGCACAAAAACCCTCCCACATGCATGCATAGATACACATAAAACAGCCCCACACCTCTGCTTTCCCATTTAATGCACCCCATAAAAAGAGTGTGTGGGATTTCTCTTTTTTCCCCTACCCAAAGCCACATCAGAGCCTGTCTCTGCCCTCCCACTCTCCTTTCTGTGGGTCACACAACTACTGGAGGGTTTTATGTGAGGCCTGACATTGTTTGTTGTGCCTCCCACAAGACTTTAAATGCTTCCCAAGATTGAAAGACACAGGAATAAATGTCAAAGAAATGCTTTTCCAGTGTTGGCTCTAATTAGGCACTTGGTCTCATGGGACAAACATGGTCACCATAAAACACCGAGTCCTCGCCCTCTCTCTTCCTGAACATCCTCTTGAAAGACTGATCAAGAAGAGACCTCCTTCATACGCCATATACCTTTCTGGCATTTGTCCAAATGCCAAGGCTGGGTTAACCAACAATTTTAAGCACGACTTAGAGCAGGATTTCCCAAGTTTCTGGTCATCAAAGCACTGTTTCTGCCTGAATTAAAGTGCCAATAAACCACCAAAAACAATACAGAGAGATACACACACATGAAGCCTTGGCTGGCATGTTGTTGTCGTTGTGTGCCTTCAGGATGTTACCACCTTATTTTGTCCTGCCTGAATACCCTGAAGGCACAAGATGCTATCTGGTCTTGGAAGCTCAGTAGGGTCAGGTCTGGTCAGTAGTAGATGGGAGACCACCAGGAATACCAGGTGCTATAGGCTAGATCCAGAAGAAGGCATAGGCAAGCCACCTCTGAGAAAACCCTATGAAATTCATGGGTCACCATAAGTCGACGACTTGAAGGCACCTATTTACATACATAAGGTGAACCCATCTCAGGGTTTTCTTGGCAAAATTTATTCAGAGGGGGTGTTACACTATATGCTTGGGGGTCTTAAGGACCCTTAAAATGTCAATATTAATTTGGGGAATTAATATACTCAGTTTGGCTTTGCAAGAGGGGGTAACAGATAGCAGAATCTTTTGACCTATGTTTACCAGTACTAAGGAGGAGACGTTAAGCTAGATAGTCCAACAATTGATATTTATTTGAGAAAAACAATAACAACAACATCCACGCACACATTCAGGCTTCAAGCATTCACTCAAGGCTAGCAAATAAAGTAGGAAATATTGGGATAGAGGGATCAGAAGGGGTTGTTTGTGGGAGATACAATACCTGTCCTGTAGAGATGAGGTCATGGAAAAACCAGCAGAGTGGGGGTCTGGAACAGGAACAGATGCACAGATGGACATAATGTCCACAGGAAGGGGCTCTGTGAGCATTTGAGTGGAGTTTTAGAATGGTTTTTATAGTCTTCCGGGGATGGGATTTTAGACTGGAACACAATGTTTCTCAGAGTTGTTCAAACTGAGACAAATGCATTCCAGATATGTTAATGGCATCGTAATGTGCAGATACTTTGTGATTGAATGGAGGAAGCAACATCCTTTGTTTGGGGAAAGGACAAAGGTATGAGGATCGTTTATAGGTTTGAGTATTCCAGCTTTAGCAGATAGGATGTTCAGACCTTCAGTTGCCTTGCAAATTAACATTTCGTTGGAATTTGGGTGGCCCCTCCTTAAGTGCATACATGACTACATGACTAAGTCTGAACACTAGTCTTTGGAATTTCTTGGAATATTCTAGTTTTAATAGCTGCACTGCATGGAAGGCCACATTTGACCTAATTATTGAATACAGTAGCACCCCCATATCTGCTGATTCACCATCTGCTGATTCACTTATCTGCAGATGGCAACAGAAGGGGGTGGATGGGGGAGGGAGGGAAGGAGGAGACATCTCACCTCCCTTCTCCCTTTGGCCCCGGGATCACACCCCAGAATCGCTCCCGTGGCAGGAATGGCGTTGGGGGCGTTCGCTATTACCCATGGATTTCATTATCCAGGGGGGCCCTGGAGCCAATCCCCCATGGATACGGGGGTCCTATTATATTGCCAATTGTGTTATGGGATAAGGATTGTCAGGGTAGGTAACAGGGGAATTGTCATTGTCTTCTTCTAAGGCTAGGAGAGTGTGACTTGCCCAAGGACACCCAGTGGGTTTCCATGTCGGAGTATGGGTTTGAAGCCTTGTCTGCCAGAGTCATGGGACCTTATCACACCCCAAATAAAAGTGGCAAGACAGCAGGAACATTCCATCTTCCATGCTGCCTTACTGCATGACGTCGTCATTCTTTCATTCCGCTCTCATGGGAGACTGAGGTAAAACTGTCTTTTTGCTAACCAGAAAAACCCATTAGCAAAAAGACATGGTTTTACCTCAGTCCCCCACAAGGCCAGAAAAAAAGAATTCCAGAAGAACAACAACATCATGTGGTAAGGCAGCATGGAAGACAGAATGTTCCTGCTGCCTTGGCGCTTTTCTTCGGAGTGTGGTAAGTCTACTAGTCTAATACCCAAATATTACACACTGTGTAATATTTATGAGACAGCAAACCAGATTAACAATCTTGTAATGTTTGTGATAGAGGGCCAGTGTGGTGTAGTGGTTAGAGTATTGGACTAGGACTCTAGAACACCAGCGTTCAAATCCCTACTCAGCCATGAAAACCCACTCGATGACCCTGAGCAAGTTACATTCTCTCAGCTCAGACCAAGGCAGCAGCAGCAAAAAAAAAAAAAAGCAACCTCTGACTAAATCTTTCCAAGAAAACCCCATGATAGGCTCACTGCATTCAGTTCTGGCCACTTCATTTTAAGAAGGACAAGTTGGAGCAGGTTCCGAGAAGAGCAACAAGGATGATAAGAAGTATAGAGAGCAAACTGTAGGAGAAAAAGTGGAAAGATTTGGGCATGTTCAACCAGGTGAAGAGAAGATTGAGAGGTGACATGGCTGCAATCTAAATATCTCAAGGGCTATCACAGATGGTGCAGGTTTGTTCTCTGCTGTCTCAAAGGGTAGAACCATGTCTAATGATTTTAAGTTACAGGAAAGTAAATTTTGAACTTTAGAAGGAACATCTGGACAGTACGAATGGCTCAACGGAACCAATTACCCAGAGAGGTGGTGGGGTCTCTTTCTCTGGACATCTTCAAAAAGAGGTGAGACTGCTCTCTGCTGGGGATGCTCTAGCTGGATTTCCTGCACTGAGCAGGGGGTTAGACTTGATGGCTTATGGGGCCTCTTCCAACTCTATGGAGATTATCAGATGTGTCAAAAGTGGTGTTACAACAATGCCAGAAGATCTCAAAAGGGCTTCTTTACCAAACGATGTCATCCCTCATTGTTATGCAGTCATTCTGCTGCCATTCTGTGGGCACACTTTTTTATTGATGGGGAGAAGCTGTCAATAGCTCTTCTGTTCCATTTCTGTCCCAGGTTTCTGTGTGTGTGACAACATGCCCGTGTTGTTGGCGAGATCCCAACATTTTTATTTATTTATTTATACCCCACTCTTCAGCCAGAAGGCTATCAGAGCGGCTTACAAATTATTTTAAGCAACAGCAATTTACACATCTACACTGCATTAAGCAGTTTCCAACGTGTGTTCGCTAATTGCCCCCACAAGCTGGGTACTCTGGGAGAGACCACCCAGCATCAATGGGCAGTCTCTACCAGAACACTTCCAGATGAGATCGAAACATCCAGGTAAGCTACCCTCTTTTTCTGACCCTCCCCAGGTTACTTATTACTTTTAAAGTGTGTTTTTGTGATTCTTGTCACTTTTACTGGTGAGATTTCACTCCCGAGAGGGATTTCACTCCAGGAAGTGAACAGAGGTCTGGGCTGCCCTGTCGACCGGAGAGATGGTAAATGCGGTGGGGAGGGTCATTGTGGCCGGACAGAGGCAGGAGTGGAGATTGTGAGACAGGAACTTTTTTGTGTTCCTATCTGATAATCTTCTATGATTCTATGATTTTAGCAGTGGCACTCTGGTCGTGGAATGCCCACCCTTTGGTGACCTGATTGGTTCTGACATTGGTTACCAAGTTAAAGCTTGACTTTTTAAAAAAAAAAAAAATCAAAGCATTTGTGGCCTAATGACTTCACCCAATGTGTTTATAATACATGGTTTTATATTGTTCTAACTTCGGCATCTTAAAATATGCAGATGCTTAATATGTTTTTTTAGAAGGGTTAAATTATTTATATGGTTTTAAATTTTATTGTCTTTAGTGTTCCACATTGTTAATTGTTCAACTGATTTGATTGCAAGCTACCCTGAGATGTACATAAATAAATAAGCAACTAGTCTATGGATCCTTGGTGTCCTAACTTCATATACAGAAAAAGAAACCCATTTGGATAAATCCTTTTACTCACATGGTATCACCTTTGTTGAGTGAGTGAGTGAGCAAGTTATTGCATTTACATCCCATCTTTCCTCTAAAGACATCAAAGCAGCATACCTGCTTCTTCCCTCACCTATTTTTCCTCCTCACAGAAACCCTGCAGGGTAGGACAGGGTGAGAGGTAATTGTGATGGGAGGGCCACCAGAACTGCGCCAACCAAATTTATACACTCAGCCTGGCCACTGCCACATTTCCTTCAGATTCCTCCTTTAGTCCCTTATCTAGACTGGGGTCTAAATCTTTGTGGATAAATTATATGTCAGTGTGGTTTCGGTTGGTTAGTGTGCCTAAAACCTTCCAATAAGTGGAATAAAGCAGAATGAGTCTGAACTTAGAAATAAAACAAACTATTTGGTTTATTAACTTTGAGGTTATAATATCCAGGGTTCAATACTGTGCATGTGACTATGTTGTTTTCCTCAGTGTCACTTATTATCACTCTGTGGTGACAAACTATCTGTACAAGTACATATATAAATACTTTGATATCTTAATAATATAACCAAATAGACAACAGACCCATCTCCTCTTTGTCACATGGCTTTCTATTTCCACTCATTCACTTAACCATTCCACCTCATCACTCTCAAACTGCCTCTCTCAACTTAACTCCACTTAACTCACAGACTCAACTAACTCCCTCAACTGGCATTCACTCAGTTCATATTCTCTGAAACCCCTTCCATTATAGTTTCCTGCTCTGGAATTGGCTTCCTCATTCTCTCTTCTCATTCACTCACAAGCCTGCCACAGTAATGACTGGTCCAAAGTCACCTGGTGAATTTCATACCTGAGTACTGATTTGAACCTGGGTCTCTTAGTTCAGCACTCTAACCAATACCCCACAAAGTGGAATATAAATGCCAAGAGCAATTCTTATAGATAACCACTGTGGTTCTCATATCCTCTCATGGCAGCTTATTTGCAGAGTAGTTTCATTTGACCAGCCCCTGTCCTGGGAGGTTGAGCTTTTCTCCCTGTCTTTTCTTTTTAACAAGATGAATTGCTTACATCAGAATAAATCCACTTTGAAAATCATTGGGTCTATCCATATCTTTCAGCAGCCCCTTTCCTGGGAAAAAAAATCTGAAACTTGGGGAAGCAAAATAATGGCATTTCTTTGGCTTTTGGCTGGTGTTTTGGAGGAAAAGATGGTGATTAATGCTCAGCCCAACCTGTCAAACATCAATATCATTAACCCTTCAAAAAGGGGGGGTGTTTATAGATGGCAATGTTTTTGTGCCACAACATTTCTTTCCAGTCCAGGGAGGAAAAGCTGGACTCTTCCTTTCCCCAGTCCTGGCCATAAATACACAGCCAACAGGAGGGTCTCCCACTGTGCTGTTTTTGAATGACCCCCAGTGCTGTAATTCAAGGTTTGGCTACTGTAGCAAAGCCCTCGATGAGCACTATTTTGCTCATGTAAATGAGTTGCTCCAACGTTAAAAAGAGGCCTTGAATAAAAGAGAAGATTCATTGAAAATCTCACTTCTGCTTTATCTCTTCTTCTATCCATTTTATTATTTATTTAGACTTTCTATCCTGCCCCTCCCCAAAGGATCAGGCAATTTGTGGCATTTTAAAAATAAAATGTATTTATGTAAAATAAAAACGTGTGACTGCAAGAGCTGTAAAATGAACATCTCTCCATCCACAAAACACAGCATCAAAATGTGTGCATTTTAATCTCATCCCAGTTCCATATTCAGATGTATGGATACAAACGGCCAGAGACTGGGGGACGGGGGAGCTACTCTTTGGACTACAGCTCCACCATGCTTGGGGATTCTGGGAGCTACAGTCCAAAAAATAATAATAATAAATTACTCTTTCGATGTCTGCTATTAGCTAAACTTGATGTGATGGTAGCAAACACATCTCTTTAAATGCGGTCTGAACTGGCTGTGTGTTGTTGTTGTTGTTTCTTACCTACCTCTCCCTATGTATCAAATTAATATAATTCAAATAAAGATTGTATAAAGAGAATTTGTGTGGTGTAGTAGTTACAGTGCTTGACTGAGACTCAGGAAGTGTAGTTTGCCTTGCAAAATGTAATTTTGTAAGACAAAAACAGATAACAGCAACAGAAAATTATCAGTATCCAAAAGTGTTTCCTAAATTGTGGGATTCCCTCCACTTGGAGGTCCAACTGGTACCAGTGTTGGTTTCTTTATGACATCGAGCCAAAACATGGCTTTTATGAAATGTTTTGGGAACAAGTTTGCTTTGAAGTGTGCATGTGCATGGTTTTAAATTGTTGTAGTTTTTAAAGTCAATGTTAAGTCGTGATAGTTCATGGGCTATTAGGGCAGAACGATGCTCAGGCTGTCCACTATCTTCAGAGTCTTGCATGGTTCTGATGTTCCAGCATACAAGTGTCAGTTTATTTACACCTTTGGAGGCCGGTGTGTGCCTTTGTTTCTTTGCCTTGGTTTGACCACATCAGAAGTTGCCTGTTGGCCCTAACATCCTGCTTTGCAACAGCTGCAGAGCTGTTTGGGCTGGAAGTCAACCTGAAGAAAACAGAAGTTCTTTACCAGCCTACACCACAGGACGAACACCACCATCCCCACATTGCCGTCGGCAATTCTGTGCTTAAGTCCATTCAGCAGTTCACCTACCTGGGAAGCATCATCTCCTCAGATGCCAAGATTGACAAAGAGATCGATCACAGATTAGCAAAGGCATATAGTGCATTTGGAAGACTTCACAAAAGAGTCTGGAGCAATAAACACCTGAGGCAAAGCACAAAAATCAGTGTGTATAGAGCCATTGTACTGTCTATCCTCCTTTATGGATCTGAAACATGGGTCACCTATCGCCACCACCTACAACTCCTTGAGTGCTTTCATCAGCGCTGTCTACGCACAATCCTAAATATACACTGGACTGACTATGTGATGAATGTTGCTGTCCTTGAGCAAGCAGGGATCACCAGCATTGAGGCCATAATATTGAGAACACAGCTGCGCTGGGCAGGGCACGTTTCTAGGATGGAGGACCATCGCCTCCCAAAAATACTACTCTATGGTGAACTCGCCATGGGTCAGCGTAAGAGGGGCACTCCAAAAAGCGATACAAAGACTCCCTGAAACAACATCTCAGGCTTGGCCAAATTGATCACCAACAATGGTCCGCCCTGGCCTCACATCAGGAGGCATGGAGACACACTATCCACAATGCTGCAGCCTTATTTGAGAACTCACACCGAACAAGTCTCGAAGAGAAATGACAACGCAGAAAGAATCACAACCCAAAAATCACCCAAGGAGACCTTCTGCTGTGCTTTCTGCAACCGGACTTGTTTATCTCGGATTGGCCTCTTTAGTCATCAGCGCGCTTGCAGAAAGCACGGGATGAGTCCTTCCTGAATCTTCATTTGCGAAGAAAAGCCAGAGAGTTTTTAAAGTTCTTTTAAATTGTGTGTTGTTTATTATGTTTCTATCTTATTTCAGCTATTTATGGTTTTAATCCAGAAGTGTTTTAAATTGTTTATATTGTACCCGCCCTGCCATCCAAAAAGGGTGGGATATACATATCTTAATTTTTAAAAAATAAAATAAAATAAAAATGTCCAACAGAGCATCATGTGTTTCAACAGTGAGTCATATTCAGAACTTAAATAAGACATGTAGGTTTTACAAAAAGAACTTTGAAATCATCCAGTTTGAGTAGTAACTTTGTTAAGCCAATCAAAAAGATCTGTTGTCGTTGTGTTCCTACATGTCATTTCTGACTTATGGCAACCCTAAGGTGAACCTATTGCAAGGTTTTCTTGGCAAGATTTGTTTACAGGAGGTTTGCCATTGCCTTCTTCTGAGGATTAGAGATTGTGACATGCCCAAGGTCACCCAGTGGATTTCCATGGCTGGGAGAGGATTCGAATCCTAGTCTCCCAGGCTCCTAGTCAACACTCAGACCACTAAACCACACTGGCTCTCAAAACGTTCTGACCAAAAAGGAATTATCTTTGGACAGGAGTGCCACATGTGCTCCAGAGTACCAACTATGTTACACTCTCTCCTACTTGTCTCTGACAAGTCATTCCCAATTCTGGAGATACAGGTTTGAGTGCCCATTGAGTTACAAAATTCATTGTGTGATCTTGGGCCTGTCACCATCTCTCAGCTTAACCTACTTAACATGGTTGTTCTTGTAAGGATCAAAGTAAGGCAGAGTAGAGCCAGGTATGTCACCTTGAGCTTGTTGGATTGGTGGGGCGGGGAGACTACAGATCTAACAAATTGAAAAACTGTAACAGGGAAGGTTAAGAGTTAAAGGACCATGCAAGTGAGAGTTATTTATTTATTTATTTATTTTATATGCCACCTTTCTCCCAAAGAGGGACCCAAAATGTCAGAGAGTTCCAGATCCAATGAATATGTTGGGGGCGGGGGTGTTTACAGATGCACCATATAAACTGAACACACCATATAAACCCTAAACATGATTTCAAAAACTGTGGCCTGGGTTAACCTCTAATGTTGTTTGCTTGCTTTACCTGAAGGAGGTAAAGGAAAACATGGGCAAACCCATTGTGTTTCTTCAAAATCTCTGCAGTCTATGCTTTAATTGGATGGCTCACCCCCTGCCTTTTTGTGCAACCAATTCAACAATTTCCATTTTAACCCAAAGCTGAGTTTGACGCTGCAAATGGAGAGTTATTCACTGGGAAAAAAAAAACTTTTGGAGGGAGGGGGTGTTAGCCACAGAAGCAGGTTTTTTTACTCCATGACATCACAAAGAGAAATGGAGGTGAGGGGGTTGCCTCAGAGTCCCTGGCCCATCTTTCACTCCAGTGGACTGGCTTGCTTTCTTCTTCACAGACAAATTGATTTGCAAAGGTTCAGGGCTGGCAGCCCGACCTGCCTTGCATACAGAACATTCCCTTGCGACACAATAATCGCATAAAAAGAAAAGAAAAAAGGGGGAAAGAGAAAAAAAAAACTAGGCTGGACAAACAGAGCAGCCCAGCAGGAACTGGCCAGTTGAAAGTCCAAATTCCACAGACAAACCACTCACCCCAGTCTGGTTTGAAAGGTCACCTTGTGTCTGGGAAAATGGTCTCAGGATACAGTCCTTTATGAAAGGTCACCATCCTGCCCCCCACCCAGCAGTACTTTAATATATAGTTACACACAAAATGAGATTGGGGAGTGGAATACAAAGGGGGGGGAGGGAACCTAGGACATGTCTTCCACTGTATGTTGGGTTTACCAGATCCTTTTCTTGTGGTCCCTTGCTTCGGTGTTCAAGTTCTCCATTGTTCTCACAGGACATGTCTTCTTTTCTTAAATCAGGATCTTCCCACTGTAAGATTAAAAAGGAACTAAGGGAGAGAGTTTTAATGGTAGCTTTTGTAGCTCAGTGCCATCAAGTACTAGAGATGGGATTCCTTGTTCTTGAAGGAAGCAACAAGTAATTTTAGCCATATTTGCCTTGCTGTGAGAAAGTCCTTAAAAACTGTGCAGTTCTCAAAAACTATTGGCAGTTTGGAACTTATTCTGTGTGGAGTTTGAAAGCAGTGTTTTGGGATAAAAACAGCATTTTCTGCACAGGAAACAGCAAACTGCCTTTTCTGAGCTGAAAATAATATTAGTAATATAAGCTGGAATTTACTGTCGCAGTTATGGATGCATAACCTAAAGTTATGCATCTGTGGCGGATTTGGATTCATGGCCCTTACGACTGCCACGACTGTAAGAATTCTCCAGTCCTGTAGCCACTGCAAGTGATGGATGTCTGTTCTTCTTTCATTTGGGGTACAGCATGCTGAGGTTCACACATACATGCACACACAGAGAGCAATCTCCACTGCAACAATCAGAACTAGGATCCCTGTCACAATTCCTCCTTACACCAGAGATCACTGGAGGAAGAGGGGTGAAAACATCAGTCTGCTGCATGCTGATCAACAGGAGAACAGACCTCCTTTGCTTACAATGGTTAGTAAAGCAGGACCGGGTAGAGGGTCAGGCCAGGATATACTATTTAAGCTGCTGCCACACTGCAGAAATAATGCAGTTTGACACCTTTTAAACTACCATGGCTCAATGCTGTGGAATTCTGGGATTTGTAGTTTTGTGAGATATTTAGCCTTCTCTGTCAGAGAGCTCTGGTGCTGCAACAAACTACAAATCCCAAGTTTCCATAGGATGGAGCCATGACAGTTAAAGCGGTGTCAAACTGCATTATTTCTATAGTGTGTCAGCAGTATACTTAACTAAGTAGCTGATCTAGTTTCTTGGTCATAATTTAATATTAATAATATTGTTTTCTATGTAGAAAATGCTGTTTTCTACACAAATAAATAAATAAATAATGTGGAAATTTTTTGCACAAAAGAAGTCCTAAACTAGAAAGACACTTGTAAGCCCAGGACTTCATCAGGATTTTCTGACACTCAGGAAACATGTTTTTCAACCATATATGAACATTTTTTAATATTTTTCCAATCCTATCTAGTATAAGTCTAGTGAACCTTTGGCCCTCCAGTTGTTTTGGCCTACAACTCGCATCAGCCCCATTCACCATGGTCAATAGAAAGGGATTATGGGAGCTGCAGGCCAAAACACCTGGAGATCCAAAATTTCTACAGCCCAGTTCCAGGAAAATAAAATTGAATTGTGATACCAATGAGCCCTTCAGCTAGACTCCTGTTGGTGGCATGCACAGGTGAAAACTACACCTATATATGTGCTTTTAAGGTAGTTGTAGAAAGAGGTATGTAACAGCACATCTCCCTCATAAAGCTTACCTGTTCCATGCCAGCACATGTGTGCATTGCCAAGTAGTGGCCAAGGGAGGGAAAGCACACCTAGGCAGTTCTACACTCTTGAGCTGGGAGAAGAATTCATCTCCCTGTATCTCCAGTGAGAAGAAACAGGGACATTAGAGATTTGGAAGGAATCCTATAACTTGCAGTACTACATTGAATCACTGGTGGCAGACAGCAGGGTCCTCAGAGTAAGAAGCTTCCTCAGAAGTAAAATAGTTTTTCAAGAGAAGAGGTCTCCTCAAGAGTGGGAGGCCAAATGCTTACAGATGGTTTCAAGTGGGACACCTGAAGGCTAGCTTGTTTAAGCAGGAAAAATAAGATGCACAAATATAAGATGGGTGACACCTGAAATGACAACACTATACATGAAAAAGATCTACAAGTCTTAGGAGATTATCAGAAGCAGCAAAAAAAAAAAAATGTCGGAAGATCTCTAGGAGAACAGAAAGGGGTGACATTATCAGACGACATTGTCCTTCAGCGTCCCGGGGGCATAGCATAGGCGGGAGTAATGCTTCCCTTTTTATTGCTGGCTTGTCCCCATCAATGAAAATGGGAAGCCTCATCCGCAGCAGCGCTATGCCCCTGTTACCCAAATCACTAGTGATGTGGAAATTCCACACAAGATCAGATTGCCAATTAGTTAGGAAAATTAGCAGCAACTCAATTAGCAATACAAAAGGAGGCAATGATGAGACCTTTATGCCCATGTTTACCCCTATTAGCTCTAAATGGACACATACAAGATCAAGGTCAGGGTCAAAGGGTGGACTTAACACCCCAGGAACAGCTGAAGGACATGGGTGTCTGGTAATGTCACCCTTTCTGTTCTCCTAGCGATCTTCTGATGCGGTTGGGAATGTGGTTTTTTGCCACATTCCCCCACAACTGATAATCTCCTTAATAGACCACAAACAAAACATGTGTAAACAATGTGATGCCAAAAAAAAGCCAACACAATTCTAGGCTGCATTGACAGGAGCATTGTGTCCAGTTTAAGGGTAGTAATAGTTCCACTCTGTTCTACTTTGCTCAGGCATCCTCTAAAAGATTGTGTCCAGTTCTAGGCACTGTGGGTCAAGAAGGCTTCCTCACAGTAAGAGCTGTTCAGCAGTGGAATACACTGCCTTGCAGTGTGGTGGAGTCTCCTTCTTTGGAGGTTTTTAAGCAGAGGCTGGATGGCCATCTGTCGGGAATTATTTGATTGTGTATTCCTGCAGGGCAGGGGGTTGGACTGGATGGCCCTTGTGGTCTCTTCCAACTCTATGATTCTATGATTCTAAGCTGTAATGTGACGAGAAAAGGGTGAACAAGATGACAAAAGGTTTGGAAACAAGCCCAATGAGGTATAGCTAAGGGAGCTAGCTTTGTTTCATTTGGGGAAGAGGAAGTTGAGAGATGACATGTTAGCCATCTTTACTTACCTGAAGAAATGTCATGTAGAGGATGGAGCAAGCTTGTTTTCTGATGCTCTAAAGATTAGGGGCTCATCTACACAAGCCAGGATGCTCTGGCTCCCCACCGTCATATTCTGGCCATGGATAAAGCTTGTTCCTCCCCTGTTCTCCCCTGTTACCACCTCCAAATGGGAGGAAGTCCAGACAGGCATGCCAGCCCATCACTGCAGCCACTGTCTCCCTCACCCTCCCAGAAGCTAGGAAACCAGCCCATAATATATGACCAAAGCCCCTTGCATATGACCAGCCTTGGTCACATGCTGCAGGACTCCTTCCTATTTGGGAGACAGCAAGGCAGACTAGCAGCTGCAGTGACAGGATGGCCTGCCAGGATGGGCTCCTGCAGTCTAGTGGGGCCCAATCCATTTCTTCCCAGCAGGAACAGATTGAAGCAGGCATTTTAGTATAACAGTTTATCAAGTCCTACCCCATCTTTCCCCCATCTCAGCCCTGTATTTGCCCCAGGGGTCATGAGGACTGCCTGGCGGCAGAACAGGGCAAAAGCCCTGCACCATGAGGACTGCAGGGCTCTAGGATGGTGGCAAGCAAGATGGGGTATATTAACCATGTAGACAAGCCCTAGGACACAAACCAGTGCATTCAAATTTAAGAAAAGGGGTTTCATCTAAACAGTAGGAAGAACTTCCTGGCTGTCCAACACTGATTCCCAGATTTCATCAAAAAGAGACTAAAGATATAACTAGAAAAGTGCAAGCATGGTTTGTATCCCTGCTTAATGACATCCCCAGGGGCTGCCCCTTATAATATCACCCTCGTAACATCATCATCATCATCATCTTTATTTCTTACCTGCCTCTTCCTATGGATAGAGGAAGGGAACAACACATTAACACAGACAGCATTGGTTAAAAGCACATATCAATTTAAAAGAACAAGTAAAATCAATACATTTTCAAATAGTCAACACACAATTTAAATTTCACACTTTAAAATCATTTGGACAGGACTGTCAGAAGAGGCTAGTCTTTAAAGTTGATTTGAATTCTGACAGCGTATTCAGCTGCCATATCTCTTCCGTCAGGCCGTTCCACAGTCTAGAGGTGGCTGAAGAAAAAGTCCTCTGGGTGACAGTTGCCAACCTATTCCTGGCTGACTGGAGCAAATGCTCCCCAGAGGACCTAAGTGTACAGGGCAGATTATATGAGAGGCAGCAATCCCGTTGGTAACCTGGACCTAAACCATGTAGGGCTTTAAAGGTAATAACCAATACATTGTACCTTGCCCGGAAACTAATTGGCAGCCAGTGGAGTGGTTTTAATATTGTTTGATATGATCACTCCTGCTTGTACCAGTGACTAATCTGGCTTTGTTCATGTTTTGAACCAATTGAAGTTTCCATACTTCGGTACAGAGGTAACCCAATCAACACATTACAAAAGTCTAGCCTTGAGGTTACCAGCTTGTGCACTACTGTCTTGAGGTCCTCCAACTCTAGAAAGGGGCGCAGCTTGCGTAAAAGCCGAAGCTGGTAGTAAGCGCTCCTGGCCGTCACATCTATCTGAGCTTTCATTTGGAGGACAGATCCAGAAGCACTCCCAGGCTGTGAACACAGTCTTTCAGGGGGAGTGTAACTCCAGCCAGGACTGGTTGACACACCTCCATCCCCAGGATAGGACCCTTGACAGTAAGCACCTCTGTCTTGTCTGGATTCAGCTTCAGTTTGTTTTTCCTCATCCAGCCCATTACCTCCTCCAGGCATTCATTCAGAGGAGACACACTATCCTTAGCTGAGGCTGTTTTTGAAGGCATGGAGAAATATATTTGGGTGTCACCAGCATACTGATAACACTCTGCCCCATGCCTCTGGATAATCTCTTCCAGTGGTTTCATGTAGATGGTAAACAGCATTGGGGATAGAATGGCACCCTCTGGTATGCCATATAATAGCTCCTTTTTTGAGGACCAGCTATCCCCAAGTACCAATATCTGGAATCTGCTGAGAGACAGAACCGGAAGCACTGAAGCACAGTTCCTCTGATTCCCCGATCCTCCAGGCGTTCCAGAAGGATGCCATGGTCAATGGTATCAAATGCCGCTGAGAAGTGCAAAAGCACCAGGAGGGACACACGCCCCCTGTCAGTGCTTAGGCAAAGATCGTGTAGGGCCTGGGATATTCCTTGCCAATCGTACTCACCCACCATATCGTGATGACTGCGATTCTCATTTTAAAAAGCAACAACAAAAGGTAAGACCATAAAGAAAAAGAAATCAACCAGGGCCAGAAACTGTCAAAGAAGAAGTGTTCTTCATATACAAAGGTATTCTGAGAATAAAAATGTAAAAGGGGGGCATTAAAAGGGAAGTGAAAATACAAGCTAAATCAAAAGTTCCTCTTTGTGGTTTTGCTCTGTTTTGTTCTGTTCATAAAGTTTAGTAAAGCAGAGGCGTATACTTAGGAGATTTTCAGACAGGCAAAAATCGCCCCTTGCCGCGCGAGCAGCCTCCCGAAACTGCTGCGCGGCAAGGGTCTTTTTCGGACGACGCTGTGCCTCTAGCGAAGCCGTCCGTGTCACTTCCGTGAAGCTTGGGACGGCTCCGCGCCATATTTCAAGCACGGAGGCTGCCCGTGATTGAAATATGACGCGGAGCCGTCCCAAGCTTCACGGAAGTGACACGGACGGCTTCGCTAGAGGCACAGCGTCGTCCGAAAAAGACCCTTGCCGCGCAGCAGTTTCGGGAGGCTGCTCGCGCGGCAAGGGGCGATTTTTGCCTGTCTGAAAATCTCCTTAGAAGGAAGTCCCATTGCATTCAATGGGACTTACTCTCATGTAAGCATGCATCACATTGCTGGCTCAAGCTAGTTCCAAAGACCTCAGGTGAGCTTGCATGATTTGTGGCTAACAAACTTGAAAAATGGGACAGTTCAGTGGCCTTGCATGACAGATAACCATGAGAGCTAGAATAAACCTCCTTTCCTCTTGTGGGAGCCATCAAATATCTGCAGTCTGTAGCCTTTTGCCTTTATTGGCCTTGTTAAGCTAGGAGAAAGCACAGATACAACATGAGTTTCCCTTATAGGGAACTCAATGGCCCATCAAACTGATTCCTGTCTATAGTACAGGGGTGGGACCCAGGGTTTCCTGATGAAACCCAGGACACCTGTGGGCCAAGCAACAGCAGAGTGTGGTCAAAATGAGGAATGAGGAAGAGTGCACAAGCTAGGAGAGGCTGCAGCAGTTTGCTTTTGCCTGAGTCTGGGAAAGGGCAAGATCCAGCCCCCTTCTGTCCTCTGCCCCCCCCCAGCCTGCTGAGTTAATTGAGTGCAAACTACTTTTGTAGCAACAAAGTAAGCAGGAAAGTAGGAGGAGGAAAGAGAAACAGGGAAATTTTAAAAGCAGCTGAAAAAGTGGGACAACAGAGGATTAATTAGGTCTGTCCCTGCTCAACCGGGAAAGTTGGAGGCTATGCTCTCTAGATGTTATTGGACATCCATGTCTTAGCAGCTCTTGCCAGCATTGTTAATAGTGAGAAATGCTGGGAGTTGAAGTCCCATACTTTCTAGAGACCTGGGGAAAAATAAGTTTGTTGCCCTAGAGATCTTGCAATAGAAAGGTAGTTAGAGGTACAGTGGGAAGGTAGAAGAGGGGTGAAGACTGGAAAATACAGTGTATATATTGCATGATAACTTATTCATGTCAAACAAGGTAGTGGTAACTGTGCAGCAGTCCAGAAGTCTGAAAATTGAGGTTCAGTTACCATCCTGGCCAGTCCCTCATACCCTGACTTAAGCCTAACATCTAGGATTGAAAAGCCATATCAACTGGTTGCTTCCATGTCAGAGGGGTGGTAAATCCATTCCATGTTTTCGTCTGAATTTTAAAGGACCTATCCAATAAGCTGAACCTATTTGCACTTAGCATAATACTTGGAGTGAATTCACGGACATGGCATCCAGCCCTGTCCCTCTGTTCTGTAGCATGTCTTACCATTCAGCAGAGTGAGGCAGTGAATCTAAGGAGATTTTCAGATGGGGCTAATATTGTGGAGCAGGCACAGAACAGGGTCGAGAAAGAGGCTGTCATTTGGACAACGTTGACCCCTTCCATCCTGCTCCTGTCCTGCCCCTGTGCTGCTCCTGGGATATTCTATTCACAACAAAAAAATCATGAACAGAACATCCCTTCCGTGCCTGCCATGGAATTGGGGATGTGGGAAATGGAGCCCCATCCCTGTTCTGCAATGACAGCACAGGGGAGGAGATCCATGGCAGGCACTTCCTACCACGATCAGGACAGGCAGAAAAGTGCCACCCTTCTTTCCCCCCCCCCCCCGCTCCCCTGGTTCCTTTCTTTATTTTAAAATTATTTTTTATAATTGTTTTCTTCCTTTGACAGCTGGGGGGTTCTTTTTGAATTCCCCTCCCGCTCGTTCTCTCACGAGAATGAACGGGATTTCCACCAGCCGGCTGGCCATCAAGCAGGGAGAGAGCACATTCCTGGAGTGGAATGGAGGTAAGTGTCTGAACATTTACCTCCATTCCGGTGGTGGGGCAGCAACAGGGCTTTTTGACCCCATCTGAAAATCTCCTAAGTGTCCTGAAAAGATGGCAAATTTATTTATTTTGTTGTCACTGTATTGTGACTGTGAAGAATGATGAGAGGAGCTGTATGGGCCTTTCTGCCTCAGATATAAAAATACCTTCACTGGCTTTGGGTCCCACACACCTCAACTTGGTGGGACAGGGACTCAGCCAGCAAAACATCTTGGACCATCTCTAGTCTGTTCGCCCCCACCCAAATTTATCCCCATGATGCTTCAATGGGTGAGGTGACTGTATGGCTGGGTCTCATGATGCTTATGTAGATCACCTGATTTATATAGCATGATCTATATATAGTGATGACTGGCAGCTTTCATGATAGTAGGACTATGGATCCATTCTGGGTTTTAGTCTGAACCTGAACAGAGCTATTCAAGGTATTAAAATCTGTTCATGAAATAGGTTCTACACCTTGGATAGCTCCAAGTTTGGACTCCAACATAGAGCAAATTCCCCATACTACTGCCTAGATGAATATAATCAAACACATATTTACACTGCATTGTTGCTGGAGAAGATCAATAGAGAAGATGAAATCTGGGTTTCCAGGGATGCCTCCTTGTCCATTGGTGCACTGTAACATTATTTGCAAAACAAGGTTTCATTTGCATTTCACAAATTTCTCCTGCTGCCCTATCAAACCTGACGAAGATCTTTGTGAAAGTCCACAGCTTGCACATATATATGAACAGTCGGACCCCTGTATCCATGGAACCAATATCCGTGGTTTCAGTTATCCATGGGACACAAAATAGGGATGCATACCATAGAGTTAACGCTGGAAAAAGGCTAGAGAGGCATCCTCGCTAGGCATCTTCTAGGTCCTCCAATTGAACTCTGTGGTATGTTTTTACTGGAAGTCCTTTATTTTAATAGGGTTCACTGTTATCTATGGTTTCTGGTATCCATGATAAGCCCAGGAACCATAACTGATTCTCTCTCTCTCTCTCTCTCTCTCTCTCTCTCTCTCTCTCTCTCTGTGTGTGTGTGTGTATGTGTGTGTGTGTGTGTGTGTGTGTGTGTGTTTGAATGCTGGTTTAGGAGACCAGGGCTCAAAGCCCTGTCAGCCATGGAAACCCATTGGGTAAACCTGGACAAGCCACATGGTCTCTGCCTCAGAGAGGAAGGCAATGGCAAACACCCTCTGAATAAATCTTGCCAAAAGAACCCTATGACAGAGTCATCAGGAGTGCAGCATGGGGGTGGGGGTGAGGACATTGCCTCTCCCCACAATAAGAAATCTTTTCCCCTTAAGGAAATGTTTATTCAGTCACTAATTTTTTTAGCATTGCAGTGACCTATAACTTCAGTCAAGCTTTTAGAAATACAGTTTATGTATGTAAAAATAAGGGACAGGCAAAGTTACCAAGGGAATGTGAACACGTCAATTATAAGACTTCTAGGTGTGAATGTTTTTCAACTGCTCACTCTCTGCAATACTAGAAATCTGGGGATTCAAAGGAAAATTTCATGGGGAGGACAAAATTCTTATTTGGGGGGGGATGCCTTCATTTTGAGCTTCTCCTTGTAGCTACACCCCTAACAGAGGACTTGTCCACACCGGCCAAAATATGCCACCTTCCAGCTGGTGTATTGTGGCCCCGGAACTGGCCCAGATCCCCCCTCCCCAGTTACTGCGATGGAATGGGCAGAATTCTACATGCACATACCGGCCTGTATCGGCAGGCACCTCTGACGCTGTTGCACGTCGTAATCTCTGAAGCTGGAAAGGAAGCCCTCAGCATATGATCAAGGCTGATCACATGCAGGGGGGCTTGACCACATGCTGGGGACATCCTTTCCAGCTTCAGAGCAACATCAGCGGCTGGCAATACAAGCAAACGTGCAGGTATGGATTCCTCCTTTCTGCACCCAACCCATATGGGTTTTCCCACATGATGCGGATTTTCCCAGGGGTTATTTCAAAACATTTTAAATGGGTTATTGTTGTTTGTTGTTGTTTTTATCTTTATTTATAGCCCTTTTTCCCCCAAGGCTGGGACCCAAAGTGGCTCACAGTTTTAAAAACACACAATTAACAACTACAAAAAGTGTACATTAAAACAGAATTAAACCAATGACATCATTAAAACAACCTCAAAATATTTTTTAAAATAAAATATATTTAAAGGTATTACAAACTTTTTAAAAAAGATAAAAAGCTTTTAAAAACAGATCAACAAAACCACACGGCACCCCCTAGCCTGTTCTTTAAAAAGCCTGCCTGAAAAAAAGTTTTGGGATGCACTGCCTTGGAGTGTGGTGGAGTCTCCTTCTTTGGAGGTTTTTAAACAGGGGCTAGATGGTCATCTGTAGGGAATGATTTGATTGTGTGTTCCTGCAAGGCAGGGGGTTGGACTGGATGGCCCTTGTAGTCTCTTCCAACTCTATGATTCTATGGTCTGCCTCCGGAAGGACAACAGGGAGGGGGCCAATCTGGCCTCCCTGAGGAGGGAGTTACAGAGTCTAGGGGCAGCCACCGAAAAGTCCCTCTGTCATGTCCCCACAACTGTACTTGAGATTTATCCCAGTTTTGCCTTGGGTGTCATCAGGACTGTTCAGAGGTGAATTGGAGCCCTGCATCATTTGGAATGTAGGGCTCCAACATGGGTGGTGGGGGAGAAAAGCCTGGGTCAATTGCCTATCTAAACAAGCGGAGGATCACCATAAATCAGATTCAACTTGAAGGGACCTAATAACAACAACAACAACAACAAAGCTTCATTTCACACTACATGTTTATAGCATTTTGAGTCTACTTTAACTTCCATAGCTGTCTCCTATAGATTCCTAAGATTTGTATTTTGATTAATTACAAGTACCATCTGACAGGAAACTCTTAAGTACTCCTCAAAACTACAAACCCCAGGATTCCATAGGCTGAAGCCATGGCAGTTAAAGTGATACCAGAGAGCTTTAATTGTGCAACGTGAAAGGGCTTTGCTTCTGTATCTCTCGCAAGTCATGTGAGCATTTAAGCAGGAAGCGCCTGGAAATAAGCCGGCAGAGAGACACAATTTGCCACCACAGGAATCTTTCCCTTGCCACTACAAGCCAAGCCGTAAACACAATCAGGATTGGGAGCTCAGCTTGCTGGTGACCCTCAGTCAGTTTCCCTCTCAAATAGGAGTTCTGGGATTTGGAGGCCACAGGTCAGCCTGTAAAAGAGCCAACCGCTCTCCATTACAGCTCACAGCCCTACATCTAGGCTCTCAGCTCTCTTGAGGCAACCCTGTGCCTTAACTCCAGGCACAACTGTCCCTCAAAGCCATTACAAGAAAGAGAGGCAGGAGCTGAAGCTGTAAACATAAATGCCTGTCGGAATTGAGACTTACAGCCCCCAAACGCACGTTCAAAGTCACAGCGCAGGCAGGGGAGATGCTCACAAATGGAACAGAGAGGACTCATCTGTCTCAACAAATGAAGCTTTTAGGACAGCTGAGAATGAAGAGCCAAGGTTGAGGAAGAGGTTTGGGGATTCCTGGGACCAGGAAAGGGCTTACTTGCTTGCTTCCCATCTGCGTTCATTTGGGTTCTTTTGTTGTGCGCGTGCAAGTGATGAGAGAACGTAGGTACAAGTGTAACACTACATTAGCAAAATCACATGTTACTTTGGCCTTGTTAGGGCTCCTAAACCTCAGTCTTGATCCTAAATCAAAAGGCCTGGAGCTTCTTCTCAAGACCTCAGGACAAAGGGGAAGAATCTCAAGGTGAGAACATCGCCTTGAAAATTACATATCTATCTGTATGTACCTCTGCATATCCCATACTCTTCAACATTTCACTAATAAAACCTGGGACATGTATGGCCAAGGTGCATCAGAGCATGGTCAAGAGGTGGCAAAAGTTATTAATGAGGAAGAACAAACAAGCTGCAGGAGTTTGCTTTTGCTTGAACCTACTGCAAAGAGCAAGATTCAACCCCCTCCCTCTGCTGAATTCATTCTAGGGTGAGAATCCTGTTGAGGATTTAGGTCTTCGTTAAGTGGACCTTCATATGCAGGAATTAGAATTGTGGAGTTGTGTAACATCTCCAGTAGAAGGCTGCTGTTACATTACTACGTAGCAGAGTCAGCAAAGTGCCTGATAGAAATTGGTTGTGATGCACATTGGGCACCATTGCAAATCAGCCAGCTTTGCTGGTGTCACATTATACATCCTTGCAATTCAGTAAAGGGGTTTCTTAAGCGTGTCTACTACATAGCTAGGTACACATAAAGTTAGATAACATAATAGGTCATATAGGTTTCCAGCCTACTTTTGCATGTTCAACTCAGTTTGCAACAATTGAAGTAAGCAAATACAAAGGGGGAAAGAGGGATGACAAAAAAACTGGGACATTTTAAGAGCAGCTTAAAGTGTGGGACAACACAAAACTAATCAGAATTGTCCCTGATAAATCAGGACAGCTGGAGGGTATTGGCATCATTCTAACCAGCTGGACAAACCAGCATAATTTTTTGTAAGTTAGTAATTTCTGTGGACTTTTATTCAAACTTTCTATTTATAGATGTACAAAAGGAGCGAAAGCTTGAGAGGAGGGAGACTGGGTAAACCAACCAATGTATGTCTCATCATATTAGCATGCTCTGCTATCCCTCCCCACCAGATTCCATAACTGGACATATTAGACACTTTTCGGGAGGGGATCACTTGGCTTAGGCAGACTGAAGGTCAGTCGAAGGTCACGATGACCTGAGATGTGTCTAGAAATATAAAGGTGGGAAAGTCCAAGTTAGAATTATGCAGAAAGCCCCTGTAATGGGTTTGTGCTAACTACTCAGTTGTTAAGGGGTATGTGCTAATTCTTTCTTCTAGCGCTGGGCATTTCAAGCAATAATTCAATTAAGCAATTAAGTGACCATTCCTCATTCCATAGCCTATGGAAATCTCTCCTCAAACCGCCTCCTGTCCAACCTTATGAGGTTGTCACAAGCTCATCAATGTTCTATCTCTCCACAATTAAGACAACCAGTTAAGTTTCGGTTCCTTTCGTCTATTCTGTGGGAGAGTCATCCAAGCTTTGTTATTACTAACTCACCCCTCCAAGGCATGGAATAGAATATAAATATCAGAGCCCCGCAAATAGCAATGTGCATTACAGTGTACAGACCTAGCCACTCTCTTTCTCGGTGTGCCATGGATCAGAAACTCCTGTGCCACCCTGAGATGCCTGTCTGAGTACCCTCTCTGCACAGAACACTCTTCTCCTCAAGACTGGTGACTATCACTCTATCTTCCCAGATCTCTCTTTATATCCAACCATTCTGCCTTACTCTGCTAGAGTCTTGTATGGTTCATAAGAATTTATGTTTGTGAATGTTAATTTTACTTTCTGCATTATTCCAATAAAATACTTTATTTTATTTTAACTGGAGCCTCCTCTACAGTTAGTACTGGTATACATAGGTGAAAGCATCTCCAAAGTTACCCTCCTCTTGCAGGCCTCCTATATGAGCTAATAAGTCCCCAACTATTAAAGGATATTTTGGCATCATGGGTGAGACTCTAATGTATCCCCCACCTCTTAGGGTAACATCAGAAGTAAGCCTGGCTGATTTCAGTGGGCATCACTCCCAGTAAAGTGTGATAGGATTGCAGCCAGTATCCCTGCAACTGGCCATGTTTACCCTAAAGTATTAATGCTTCCCTTAATTGAAAATAATAATAAAGAAACAAAAGTAATTTTAAAATCACAGGGCCTGTACACACAGAAAAAAAAATTGAGAAGAATTTGTGTCAAAACCTAGTAGTTCACACACATCACGGGCTATCCAGAAGGAGGGGTAGCAAAAAGCCCAGTTAATCCATGACATTCCTTCCCTCTATTTTTCATGAACTTTTTTAGAAAGTCTGAGACAACACTTGCTGTTGGTTGTCTGAACAATCAGGAACCATCCTGGGAAATGGGATGACTGGAGGGAGTGGGTTTGCAAGGGAAGCCTTGTAATTCTTCATCCGCCATTTTGGTATGGCACTCCGTAGGGTCCTCCACTGGCTCCAAAGCAGCCAGCTGAGAGCCAGGCGAGGTCTCTCCTTCTCTGGCCCTTTCTCCTGGCTCACTGCTGGCTGCAGAGGCGTCTTCCACTGAGAGACCCTTCCCTCAGTGAAAGAAGCTGTCATAGTCAGTGGTGAGGTGGGTGAGGGCGGAACGGGCCAGCTACCACCGGAGCGATTACGGAGAAGCCCCCCTCCCTGCACAGCTACTCCCTCCCAGCTACTGCCTCCCGACCTTGCCACCGCGTGAGGTGGGGGGGGGGCTTCTTCATGACTAAGAGTCACAGAGAAGCCACCCCCTGCCACATGCAACTACTCCCTCCCACCCTCGCCGCTGCACTGGGCAGGTGGTGGCTTCCCCGTGAAGCCTCCCCCCACCCCGTGCGGCAGCGAGGGTGGGAGGAAGTAACCACGTGGGGCAGGGAGGGGGCTTCTCCATGGCTGACAATCATGTAGAATCCCCCCTGCCCCACTCAGCAGCATGGGTGGGATGCAGTAACCACGCAGGATGGGGGGATTCTCCGTGGCCGACAGTCATGGAGAAGCTTCCCCCCACCCCGCACAGCGGCAAGGGCAGGAAAGAATAGCCGCACGGGGGGGGGGGGTTCTCCGTGGAGTTGAGGGTAGCTGTGGCAGGCAGGTGGTGGTGGCGGTGGTGGTTCTCTGAGACTGACCATACCAAAAATGGCAGATCCAGAATTGCCAGGCTTCCCTTGCAAGCCAATCCCCTCCAAAATCCGACCAATCAAAATACCGCTCTGCTGTGTTCCCCTTTCCCAGGATGGAGATACATGTGGATATCGCATACCTTGATTTCAGTAAGGCCTTTGACAAGGTTCCCCATGACATTCTTGCAAACAAGCTTGTAAAATGTGGGCTAGACAAGTTAACTGTTCAATGGATTTGTAATTGGTTGACCGGCCGAACCCAAAGGGTGCTCAGCAGTGGCTTCTCTTCGTCTTGGAAAGATGTGACCAGTGGGGTGCCACAGGGTTCTGTCCTGGGCCCAGTGCTATTCAACATCTTTATCAATGACTTGGATGAGGGAATTAGGGGCATACTTACCAAATTTGCAGATGACACCAAATTAGGAGGAGTAGCTAATACCCTAGAGGACAGGATCAAAATTCAAAATGACCTGGATAGACTAGAGAGCTGGGCCAAAGCTAACAAAATGAAATTCAATATGGAGAAATGTAAGGTACTGCACTTAGGGCGAACAAATGAAATGCATAGATATAGGATGGGGAACACCTGGCTGAATGAAATTACGTGCAAAAAGGGATCTAGGAGTCCTAGTAGACCACAAGTTGAACATGAGTCAACAGTGTGATGCGGCAGCTAAAAAGGCCAATGCAATTTTGGGCTGCATCAATAGAAGTATAGTGTCTAGATCAAGGGAAGTAATAGTGCCACTCTATTCTGCCTTGGTCAGACCTCACCTGGAATACTGTGTTCAGTTCTGGGCACCACAATTCTAAAAGGATATTGACAAATTGGAGTGTGTCCAGAGAAGGGCGACTAAAATGGTGAAAGGTCTGGAAGTGATGCCTTATGAGGAGAGACTTAGGGAGCTGGGTATGTTTAGCCTGGAAAAAAGACGGTTAAGAGGCGATATGATAGCCCTGTTTAAGTATTTGAAGGGGTGTCACATTGAGGGTGGAGCAGACTTGTTCTCTGCTGCTCCAGAGACTGGAACACGGAGCAATGGATGCAAGCTCCAGGAACAGAGATTCTACTTCAATATTAGGAGGAACTTTCTGACAGTAAGAGCTGTTCGGCAGTGGAACACACTCCCTCGGAGCGTGGTGGGGTCTCCTTCCTTGGAGGTCTTCAGACAGAGGCTGGATCTGTCAGGGATGCTTTGATCATGATTTCCTGTGTGGCAGGGGGTTGGACTGGATGGCCCTCATGGTCTCTTCCAACTCTGTAATTCTATGATTCTAAACAACAAATCCAAAAAATCCGAGACTTCTGCTACCAGTGACAAATCATGGGAACAGTATGGGACAGATTCGAGATCTCTAGACCTCACTTCTCCCCGGGATAAAAACTGCCATGTAACTGAGCCCACAGACTTCAACATGACATCCCTTCAGATATTTAGATGGCTATAATGTCACCCATCAGTCTCCACGTCTTCACAACTTCCTGACATAACCTCTGTGTTTGCTTTCAGCACTAAGATGTTCCTAAATTTTAACACATTTTTCTGTACTCTTTGCAAGAACATCTGCATTATTTCTCTCATAATAATCTTGGCACAATTTCTTTCCTTTTCATTCTTTTTCATTGCCCTCGCTGTTCTCAGGGGCACCAAACATCATCAAAAACATAAATGTTCAACAAGGTGAGTAATTTTTTGATCATCTCTCCAGCAGCATCAGATGTGTTACTTTTGAAGTGAATATTGGCGTTAAAGAACATTTGATGTTACACCACTTAAAACGTCTTAGGGTGAACAGACAGACATGACATTCTAAGAGCAGTGGAATCAGTTTGATGGTTCCTCTGCGGCTCTGGAAGCAAAGGTAGAATCGCCTTTCCCAGGATGAACATGGGAGAATAACAACTCTGCACTGTTACTGAGTGACAAAGCTTCCGTGGAGTAAAGTTAGCTGTGAAAAGTACCTGTTGCTAGCTTTCATTATATCATGGGCACATCCCCATCCCATAGATTGTCCTTAGGAAATCTAGGGGGATCAAAGAAGATGTACACCCCCTTCAGGTAGGTTCTTTAAACCTAGGCCTTTTCTAGATCAGCTATTTACCCCTTCATGGCCCCATCTTGCAGCCCTGCAGTCCTAAGGATCCAGGGCTTTTGCCCTGTTTTGCCCCCAGGCCGTCCTGACAATGGCTGGGACAAAGATGGGGCTATGATAGGGATAAGACAAGGTAAGGCCCATTATAACACCAGTAAAAAAAGTTCCAGCTAGGGGAAAATGGATCAGGTCTCTCATTACCCCAGCAGTCCATACCACCATGCCAGTCCATTGCTGCAGCTGCCGTCTGCATCACTCTCTCTGAAGCCAGGAAGGAATCCCACAGCATGTGACCAAAGCTGGTCACATGCAAGGGGTCTTAATCACATGCTGTGGGGTGGCTTCGGAGGTTGAGATGACGGCGGCAGCTACTGCAGGGACAGGCTGATGTGACAATCTGGACTCCATCCCATTTTGTTCCAGCAATAGGGGAGGAGCAAGCCAGATCTGCAACCCAAATACACCAGTGGGGAGCCGGCATATTCTGGCCCATGTAGATGAGACCCTAGAATTATATGGAACTTTCTTAGGAGAAGGTTGGAGAGAAAGGAAGACTCAAAAATGAGCATATCTGGAGTAGACCAAGCACAAAATAATAATGGCAGAGGTGGGGTCAGGGATTCAATTTGCTTTAATTTCTTGGCCTATAAAATGTAGTAGATTAAGGAAGAGGTAAGGAAGGGTTGCCATCTCAAACTTGTGCACAACCCAGCATGTTAGAACTGATCTTGCAGCATGTGGTATAAGAAGAGCAAATTCTCGTCAGTACAAATGTGGATTGATGTGCACTAATGCCAATTAGCAGCAACTTTCATTTGTCTTCACAATTTTTGGCAAAATTGCAGGCATGCAAAGCTATCTGTGTTCATTGTTCAAAGGGTCATGCCTGCGAATCAAGTTGGTGGGTGCAAGTGAATTACTCGTGTTTTTATTTCCACCAGTTGGCGCCACCGAACAGTATTTAAAAAAAAAAAAAAAAGCATATCCAAGGTGTGGAAGTGTGATATTCTGCTTAAATAAACAGAAAAAAAAGAGGGGAAGGCTGTTTTGTTGCCTCAGCACATTATTGCTACAGCGAAAATCCAACGTAGCAGTTCGGGGCACTTGCCTTCCCAGCAAGCTCTGCCCCCTGGTCATGTCCAACCAATCAGCTTTCCACTTCTGCTCTTATGGGGAATGTGCATCAAGTGAATAAGTTGTCCCAATGAGCAAAATGAACATTTCCTTCAGAGTTTTTTTTTAAAATACAGGGAAAGCCACAAAGGTGTTTCCCGCGGAATATGTGGCGTATTGGAGGGGGCTTCCGAATACAGTGGGTTGATGCAGGATCTCATTTAGACAGATCATATTCTCCTTGAATTCTATGAGGAGTATTTTTGCTGTATAGACAACCCCCAAGAGTTTGCAAAACGAAACTGTAATGTATAAGCTATCCTTTGACTCTTATTAAGAAACATGAGCTGCTAGGATAGGTGCTGAACCTCCTTGCCACAAAACCTTAAACTCTGCTAATTTACAATAAAATCAAGTAAAGTTTAAATTGGGGTGGGTAGCTGCATGGAGTGCAGGCCCAACTTTTCCCCACAGACCTCACACCCCTGACAGTGCTCTCAAATTGAATCTATCTTCATCCAAGTCCTTCCCAACATGGTAACCAGAAATGATGTCACATCACTTCCTGTCCCTATTTTGAAAAAGGCTCTGAAGAAAATCGAAGAGGCTCTGGGAGTTTCTGGGGGCTTTCTGTGTGGGACTGCGGGGTGTTTGCACATTTGGGGGAATCTCTGTATGTTCTGGAAGTGAAAATGTCCCCAAATTTTGCCATTTTTTAAAAAAATGGGAGGGAGTTGAGGGATTTGGAGATTTGGGAGGGGGCTTCAGGAGCTGCAAAAGTGGGTCTAGGAACTACACAGTTTGTTCACCCCTGCTTCAAATGGATGGAAAAGCCATGTTGACCAAACCACCACCACCACCCCATATAAATGCACACACAACTGTAAACCATTCCCAGGAAATATATGTGTGAAGTAATGTTATTTCTGAATTTCTTCCAGTGCTAGTTTTGACATTTTTAAAAAATTCTTTTTACTTTTATTATAATCTTAAATTCATACATCAACCATATTACACTCTTAAATAATACTTCTTCTTTAAAATGAATACATAATTTCAGTCTTAATTATTAACATTGATACAGAGAGGTATGGGACATTGTCCCCCTGCAAGTGCTTCCTACCCCCAGGACCATCTATATTCCATTTTCCAAAGTTGCAATAATTCTCTTGAAGTTGTGTACCCCCTTTTTCTTTAAAAAAAAAAACCCATAATCTATAACTAGCTTCCATATTTTACCAAATTTACAACTTTTCCATAATTCTTTTTTAATTTTCAATCTACATGTTAATTTATCATTAATAACAGTGTCCCATACTTCTCTATACCATTCCTCCATCTGGTAATCTCCTTGTATCTTCCATTTTCTGGGTATCATTAATCTTGCTGCTGTTAATACATTTGTAATCAGATCTTTCATAACTTGGGTACAATTAACCTTATCATAAATTAATAATAATGCAATATCTAGACACATTTCTAAATCTTGTTCTGTTACCTCTCTTATTTCTTTAAATACCATTTGCCAAAATTTCTGTACATATTTACAGCTCCACCACATATGAGCATAAGTGCCTTTTTCTTGACATCCCCTCCAACATAACATTGAATAGTTTCGATCATTTTACTTATTATTCTGGTGTCAGGTACCATCTTCATACCAATTTATAATAATTTTCTTTTATTCTTACTGACATATTTTTCAAAGTGCCCAAATCCTAATTTTTTCCCCAGCTGGTTTTGACATGTAAAGCCCTGTACAGCTTGGGTCTAGGCCAGTGGTTCTTAACCTGTGGTCCAGAGACCCCCCAGGGGTCTGTGATGTTCTCACAGGGGGTCTGCAAAGGCTTGAAGGCTGCTCAGCCCACTTCCTCCCTGCAATGACATGGCCATATGACAGGAACAAAGGCAAAGGCTGGCTGGCTGGCTTGGCCTGCACATTGCCATTCAATCCGCTCTAGCCGCAAACATGAAGGAAGAAGCAGGAGAAAAGCCTTCTCTCCCCCTCCAGTACCTCTGAGGGAAGGTTTAATGGATGGTCCAATTGTTCTTGGAGGTCCTCGGCAACAAAAGATATTTAAAGGGGGTCCCTGGTAAAGAAAAGTTTAAGAGCCACTGGTCTAGGCTATTTGAAAGACTGTATTTTCCCTTGCAAAGCTTTGAGATCTGCTGGGGAGGCCTTTCTCTCTGTCCCACCACTCTCACACAGGGACATCTGAGAGGAACACAAGAGAGGGCCTTCTCTGTGGCTGCCCCCAGGCTCTGGAACTCCCCAGAGAAGTTAGCACCCTCCCTACTTTCTTTTTGCAAACAAGTAAAGACTGTTCTATTTTGACAAGCCTTTGATAAGGTCTGTCCCACCAAATACTGTGCTGAATCTTGCTAATTGCTGTTCTTTTGTGTGTGTGCATGTCAATTAAATGTTTTAATCTGGTTTTAATCTTTTGATTGTTTGATGTCATTTTAACTTGTACCGTTTTAAGTCCTGAACTGGGGGAAAGACAGGATAGAAATGATGATGATGATGATGAATCTGTTTATCATGTTGATGTCAATGATAAAGGGCCTCTCAGAAAGTTAAGAGATAGCAACCCTAATTCAGCACTAATTGGGTTGAATGCACAGGGACTGAAGCCATGATGTTTCATTGGGAAATGTGAGAGATAGTACTGGTTATTTCTAGTAAAGTAAACAAATTAGCAAGGCAGAAGCTGAACAACAACCAGTCAAACACCCACACGTAGGGTCTAGTAAAGAAAAAAACAAGCTTAGTCTGCTTTGGTAAAATATATAAAGAAGCTTTACATCCAAACTATTTGTAGATGGAAGACAGGAAGAGAGAGGAGGAAAAAGAAAAAATGGCTGCAGGTTAGAGTGGTGCAGGAAGAATTGCTTTGAAAAGCAAACAAAAAGTCTCCATAATGCAAACTAGCAATTAGGCATGCAAAGGAGGCTAGCTGGAATTCTTTAAACAGCTGAGAACTCAAAGCCCTTGACCTGGATAGCTGAATCTGACAGATTCAGTTTCTGTCACATAAAATTCTCACCCATCCATATTCTAGTGCAATCCTTTGGGAATCCAGAAAGCAGATTTGAGAAATGGTTCCTCTTTTGTCTAAGGCATTCTCTTCCTCTGGTGAAGCAATGCCCTATCAAAGGTCCTCTGTGCATTCCCCATCTCCTTTCACCATCACAAAATGTCTGGGTCATGCAAATGGCCCTTTGTTATAACAGTAATTACAATGATTTTTGACAGCCTTACCAGGATTGCTGGTCACGCAAGCTGTCATGGATATGGTCCAGTTTTGCACACTCAGAGATCTACTATTGATTCTTGGGAGGCAGGACACTGATACAGGCTAGGGATGGAGGCAGGGGTGAGTTAACAAAGGAGATGAGCAGGGCATTATGCAAAGCACCAGATATCTAACCCTCGGCACAAATTCTTCTTGGCAGCAATCAATAGATCCTTAGGCCAGCAGTGACATGGTTTTGTAACGTCTCAACCAGGGAGGCTAAAAAGGCAAGAGGGAGAACAGATGAGGAGAGTGGTGAGAAGAAAATAGTGGGTGAGTGAAGATTCATTTAATCGGTCGATTAATCAGCTGGAGCATTAATTAATCGGTGGGAGCACATTTTAATTGGTGGGCTCTGACAGCAGAGGACCCCTATTTAATTCCAGAAGTGATTTTAGATGGGCAAAGATTGTTTTTCCTTCTTGTAATGAGTACTAAATAATTTAGTGCTAAATAATAGGTACTGATTTTATTTTTTTAAAAAAAAATCATATCCCCTGTTGACAAAGCAGAAACACCACTGAACAGAATAGGACTTCCTTCTAAGGAAACACAGATAAGATTGCACTGTGAATTATCTCACACTACCTCAAAAAGATTCTTATATTGAGGTACAGAAGATATGCATTTTGATTTGGACTTGATTGATTATAATTGATTAACTGTTCATGAGATGAAAAACTGATCAAGTAAATAAAAAAAATCACTGGTTAACAGTTTTTTGAAAAACCCATTCAATACACAAAGAGCATGGAAAAGTTACTTTTTTATGACAATTCCCAAAATCCCCCAGCAAGGCCATGAAGAAGAGTAACCAAGATGCTCACAGATCTGGAAATCAAGCCTTCTGAAGAACGACTTAGAAAGCTGGGTATGTTTAGCTTGGGGAAGGGAAGACTGAGAGGTGACATGATAGCTATCTTTAAATATCTGGAGGGATGTCATGTAGAGGATGGAGTCGGGTGTTTTTTTTTTCTGCTGCCCCAGAGACTAGGGCTGCTGATACACTGCAGAACTAATGTAGTTTGACACCATTTTAACTATCATGGCTCCATCCTATGGAATCCTGGGATTTGTAGTTTGCTGTGGCACCAGAGTTCTCTGGCAGAGAAGGCTAAATATCTCACAAAACTACAAACCCCAGAATTCCATAATACTGTGACATGGCAGTTAACGTGGTGTCAAACTGCATTATTTCTACAGCCTAGAACATGAACCAGTGGGCTCAAATTACAAGAAAAGTAATTCCGCCTAAAGGTTAGGAAGAACATCCTTACTGTAAAAACTGTTCAACAGTAGAACAGAGTCCCTCAGAGGGTGGTGGACACTCCGTCTTTGGACAACTTTTAGCAAAGGTAAGATGGATGTTTTTCAGGAATGCTGTAGTTGTGTGTTCCTGCTTGGCAGGGAATTGGACTAGATGGCCCTTGTGGTCCCTTCCAATTCTAAGATTCTATAAACACAGGCTTGCGGTCACATGCAGGTCAAGGGTCACACATTGTTTGCCCATCTCAGAAGTAGATTCAGTCCTCTGTATCCACGGATTTGGCATCCACAGATTCCACCATCTACGGCTTGAAAATATTGCAAACTATTATTCTATGATTCGGATGTTGCTTGGTCACACATGTCCCCATTTTTTTATATAGATGAAGTACTGGAGAATATGCAAAGCTGGGGGTGACCCCCTTGTATAGTCATAGAGGCCCTGGTGATGTCACTGAGCAAAATACATGAAGCATCAACCACAGTTGCACAGAGTATGCCATTCAAAGACAAGTCTAAATAAGTGACAAAAATATATAAACAGACTTTTTAAGGCAGCATTCTCGGCCTGAGATTCCTCCCCCTCATCCTGAAGACTGGAGAAGAGGGACCAGGCCCTGAGATCTAGCAACTCTACTCACCTGTTCACACCTCCCTTTCTCTCCCCAACTCTTCCTCTTCAGCCAGAAGTTCTCCTGGGAAGGGACAGATCACTCTTCCCAGAAATCTAAGCTGATGGCTTTCAAGGGAGTTTTGAAACTATCCCGAGGGCCACATGTGGTACTAGGGTTGCTGTTTGCCCTCCCCCATTTTATAGCCCTGACAATCTGTTACCTACCTCAGATTTCTAAGATTGTTTTTGTGTGCCTTTAAGTCATTCTGACTTATGGCAACCCAAAGGCAAACTTATGATGGGATTTGCTCGGCAATATTTGTTCAGAGGGGATTTGCCTTTGCCTTCCTCTGAGGCTGAGAGAGTGGGTTTCCATGGCTGAGCATGTCTCCAGTCCTAGTCCAATGCTCAAACCACTATATCACGCTGGTTCTAGGGAAGGTACCTGCAGAGGTTCGGTTGCCAGACTTACTGTAGACACCAGATAGTGTGGATAACCCTATTAATATAAATGACTTCCGGTAAAGAGATACCATAGAGTTGCATTGGAGAACCTAGAGGATGCCTAGAGAAGATGCCTCTCTAGGCATTTCCCAGTGCAAGTCTATGGTGCGTGTACCTGTTTTGTGTCCTGTACATAACTAAAACCACAGATATTAGTTCCACTAATGTGGGGGTCCAACTGTACATTGGGCAAAACTCAGACCTCTTTCAAACTAAACTATTATAACAATTTGATAGTACCTAATAGTAATTGCCATGGCTGAATCCTACAAAATCTTCGGATTTTGTAGTTTGGTCAGGCACTTGACTTTTCTGGAACTAATACTAAATACTCAACTACAAATAATAGAATCACAGAATAGTAGAGTTGGAAGAGACCACGAGGGCCATCCAGTACAACCCCCTGCCATGCAGGAAATCACGATCAAAGCATCCCCAACAGATGGTAATCCAGCCTCTGTTTAAAGACCTCCAAGGAAGGAGACCCCACCACGCTCCGAGGGAGTGTGTTCCACTGCCAAACAGCTCTTACTGTCAAAAAGTTCCTCTTCATGTTGAGGTGGAATCTCTGTTCCTGGAGTTTGCATCCATTCCTCCGTGTTCCAGTCTCTGGGGCAGCAGAAAACAAGCTTGCTCTATCCTCAGCGTGACATCCCTTCAAATACTTAAACAGGGCTATCATATCGCCTCTTAAACATCTTTTTTCCAGGCTAAACATACCCAGCTCCCTAAGTCTCTCCTCATAAGGCATGGTTTCCAGACCTTTCACCATTTTAGTCGCCCTCCTCTGGACACGCTCCAATTTGTCAATATCCTTTTTGAATTGTGGTGCCTAGAACTGGACACAGTATTCTAGGTGAGGAATCCTAGGATTCCAGAGGGTGGAGCCATGGCAATTCAATCACCACAACTGGGTAGAGTGAAAGAGACTTTAATAAGAAGTGAAGAACACCAATGATTAATCCCATGTAGTTTTTGAATTTAGACATTATCCCTTTTGCCCACAGGTCTACCAGCACAGAGTTAGAGTGACATTCTGGAATTAGCACTGTGTTCTACCAAATTATTGGGCTGGTTCTCAGATAAAGGTTTCGGGTGAGGTCTGCTGCTTCCAACACAGTAAGGAAATAAAGAGGTCGATTCTCTGTCTGTAGCCCATGCTCTGTTTGTGATCTTGCCTGGGGTCAGGAAAATATAAAAGATCATCCAGAAAGCCGAAAGAACAGTAGCAGCCGTTGCTCTTTGTCTTGAGCACCCGAAGGGGATAAACCAATGTTTGGAATACAATCTGGTGCGTGACTTCTCCGTGTAATATCTTTGCCTTGCCCAGAGTGCTGCAGGCAGGGACAGAGAAAGAAAGAAAGAAAGAAAGAAAGAAAGAAAGAAAGAAAGGCAAAAACCAACAGCGACAGCAGTCTTATGAAATATAGTGGGTGCTCTTTGTTAGCCTGGTGACCAGGGGAGAGAAAACATGTTCTGGTGCCAGGGCTTTTCGCCAATGTTGTTTTCAAACTCAGACCAAAAAAATGACAACCATTGGTGCTGTTATACCTTGACTTCAGAATAAAAAAATAAAATGAAATAAAGAAATGCATAGGAGCTGTCACTACTGTCTTCTCTAGATTCACTAGAATTCTGCTCGTCAGGATACTAAAAACAGCATAACTATCTTAATCAAGAACTATATGGAAACTACATCACCAGAAAGACCTACTGTGATACAGTCACTGAAATGTTGGAATGGGACTTGGAAGTTCCCTGTTCAAATCCCCACTGAGCCACAGGTGAGAATCTTTGCAGTTCATTATTTAATTCTGCATAACATATGTGCAGGATCTTTTGCACAGGAAGTAGTTTTCAATTGTTTTCTTGCAAAGAGAGGGGGAAATGGTTAAAATGCTCATAATTGCTGAGAAGAATGAAAATCATTAAGCTTTACATCGCTCATGTGGATGAAAGGAGATGAATTGTCCCCCATACTTCCTCATCCCAATCCAGTAGCATCCCAGAAACTTTTCTCTAAGGCCATCTTCACTACTAGAGATAAGACTAACTGGAAGAAATCCAAGTGAGTACTTAGCTGTCCTCATCCATGTATCCCATTTGATGTTACCTATATATATTTTATCTGTAATTGTTCCATACTCAAGATTAGTAGTTAGTCACAAAAGTGACAATAATGCCACAGTCCTAACTCCCCCTCCAACCTACTTTCAGCTGCATGAGAAGGAGATCCATTCTGCCAGCAATTGGAACATGGGTGAATGATGTTTCTGTCAGGTTTGGAGAGGTTGGGCTAAAAGAGGTAACTTAGGGGCTTACTGCACTCCGAAGAAAAGTGGCACGGCAGCATGAATGTTCCATCTTCCATGCTGCCTTACTGGATGCCACTGTCATTTTTTCATTCCTGTCCTCTGAGGGATTGAGGTAAAATCATGTCTTTTTGCTAACCAGAAAAAAAGTTAGAGAAAAAAATGGTTTTAGCTCAGTCCCCCAGAGGACTGGAATGAAAGAAAGCCAGAATGGTGACACCATGCAGTAAGGCAGCAGGGAAGACAGAACGTTCCTGCTGCCTTGCCACTTTTCTTCGGAGTGTGGTAAGCCCCCTAGTTAAGTAAGCTAAGTAACCTCCAGACCATCTTAACTGACAACAAAAGTCACATCTGAGGCAAAATGTAGATTTTTAACATATTTGCCTGATGAAGAAGTAGGATTTTTGTGCTTTTTAGTTGGGAAATAAAGGTATCATCATTTTGTGGAGTTTGGATTTTGTTGTACAATTGGCCCTCCACATTCGCTGGGGTTAGGGTGCAGGATCCCCACGAGAGTGGAAAAACCGCAAATATCTCCAGACTCCCCAAACCATATTTAACACAAAACAGTACAACCCACAGATTCAACCTGCTGCGGATGCCTTTGAGGTGGTGGGGTTCCTTCGTAAGGCAGAAGTGGGTGGCTGATAGGACTTGCTGCCACTTCTGCTGTTGCCCTATGCCACTTTTATTACGGACTTACAAGCCTTACTGCACGTTCGTAGTCTCTCTCAGTCTCGCAAGGCTTACAATCCCTATTAAAAATGGCATACGGCAACAGCAGAAGCAGCAGGAAATAATCCACGAATAACCAAATCCTCAAATGTTAAACCCACCAATGTGGAGAGCCGATTGTATTTAGCTGCATGGCCAGCACGGCTACCCTATAATATGTTTCCTAGATATAGTTAAGTATACTTAACTAAGTAGCTGGTACAGAATACTGACCACAGTTTTTATGTCTGTAACCCAACCAGAGACCTTGAGGTAGGGCAGGATGTAAATCAGAATAGAATGCTTTTTAAAGGATTAACTGTGATAATTGCTTCTTGTACTACCTCAGTGCATCTACATTACCACAGCATACATCATCGACTTCAAATGGTTTCTGTGGGCAAACTGACTGGCTGCATCACCAAGCACCAGGTCTCCCAGGAATTTCATCAAGACCTCGCCATTTCTTTAAAAAAAAAAAATCAATATTTTATGAAATGTCTATTAAAAGACATTCTTGTCACAGTACATTCATTCAGCCCAATTTTCAGTTCCCAGTGACCTTCGCAGGATTTGAACCATCAGCCTCCCTACAGCAAAGGTAAATGTCCCTCTTTGGTAGCATCATATATATATATATATATATATATATATATATATATAGTTTTAACCAGTAACTTGTTGCACATCTAAGGCTTTCCTTTCCCTGTCATTTTACATCCCAGAACTGACATGTGGTTGAACTGATATCCTTTCCTTGTTTCCTTTCTTGTGACTAAATGTCCAGTAGCATTGCATAAAAGAACCCAACGGAAAAGGTCAAGCCATGTTTCATGCCTGAGGTCTAGGATTACATCAAAGTCTTCAACGTTCATCTGTCCATAACATCAACCCAACGTGCTTCCTCGTTTCAGCCTTACTCAAAGAAACAGCAATTGTTACTTATCTCTGCCCTATATTCTTACCTCTGGTTTTTCAACCTCCATTTTCACATGTTATCTCTGCCTACCCGCATGTTGTCCCATGACAGTGCTGCCAATGCCCTTCTGGATTGTTCAGGTTTCTGTTGAATATGAAACTCAGAAGCTAATTTGTGGTAGTTCAAGGAGCCTTCATCCCCCACCACCAAAAAAGAAAAGGAATACAGTATATATGACCTCCCCAAAACCTGATGAATGCCCTGTCTGCCTAGAGTATGCATGCATGTATTTATTTATTTCCTGCCTTTCTGCCAAAACTGGGACTCAAGGTGGCATACAATTCAAGAAAGAACAGTTCGGCTTAAAACATACAGAAAGTGAACATTAAAATACCATTAAACTATTCACAGTATTCAAACTATTTAAACATACTCTTTAAAAGATAAAAAGCAATTAAAAACAGTTCAGTTTAAAAACAATACAGCACCCTTTAAAAATACCATCCTTTAAAAATGTTGCCTGCCAATGGAAAGACAGCAAGGAGTGGGTCATTATAGAGTTCCTTGGAAGGGAGTTCCAGAGTCAAGGGCCAGCCACTGAGAAGACCCTGTCTCACATCCTCACCAACTCATAGAATTATAGAGTTGGAAGAGACTACAAGGGCCATCCAGTCCAACCCCCTGCCATGCAGGAATATAACATCAAAGCACTCCCAACAGATAGTTATCCAGCCTCTATTTAAAAACCCCCAAAGAAGAAGATTCCACCATACTCCAAGGTAGTGTATTCCATTGTTGAACAGCTCTTACCATCAGGAAGTTCTTCCTAATGCTTAGGTGGAATCTCTTTTACTATAGTTTGAATCCATTGCTTTATGTCCTAGTCTCTGGAGCCACAGAAAACAAGCTTGCTCCATCGTCAGTATGACATCCCTTCAAATATTGTAACATGATTATCATGTCACTTCTTAACCTTCTCTTCTCCAGGCTAAACATACCCAGCTCCTTAGGTCACTCCTCATAGCTGTGGCTGAGAGAACTGTGGCTGAGGGAGTGAGAGAAGGGCCTCTCCTGAGTCCCTCAGGGCCTGGGCAGGCTCATTAAGCGAGATACAGTCTGCCAGATAGTCTGGACCTGAGCCATGTAGGACTCAGAATCTTCCTTCTTTTACTACACCTTGCAGAATCCCCCAAAACAGCAATGACTGCTGGAGATATGGCTATTGAAGTCCCCTCAACAGGGGTGGAGCTAGCCTGACTTTCCTTTGTTACCTAGCCTGACACCCCCAGCCCCATATCTATATTAATAATTGGCAATATTTAATAATTAGGTCAACATTTTTATAAACCCGGGAGGTTCCCCAACTAGGAAACCCAAAGACAAACATTGCTCAGTCAGGAATGTACATCTCAATTCTAAAAGAAATACTTCTTCACAGCCATTCTACTCCCTCCACAGAAAATGCTGTTTTCTATGCAAAGACACCAAGAGCAAATTTTGTACAGAACAAGTCTGGAACTGTAAATACTCGTCAAAAACTTCAATTTTCAAAGGCATTCTACCAGCAAGAAGAAAATTGTTAAAAATAGCTTGTTGCTTCCTTAGTGAATGAGTGCAGAATTACAGTGCTACTAGAATATGACTTTTGGCTGACTGAGCAAAGATCAAGATGGCATCCACCCACCAGAGGTGGCAGGTGGCTTCCATGCCAGTGGGGCAGTGAATCCATTTTGTATTTTAGTCCAAACTTTAAAGGAGCTATTTGGGGAATAAGGTTTCAACATCTTTGATAGCTCCTTTAAAGTTCAGACTAAATCCTGGAGAGGATTCGTTACCCCCTTGACATGGAACCCACCAACCGTCACAGCACTTCACACCCTCTTTCACATACAGAAGCTGACCAGAGTAGCAGATTAATGTTGTCTTAACATTGACAATGGGGCAATGTCCTTCCCTGCACCTTAGGACAGCAGACTAGTTTTATAGGGGCTTTCTTGTTGCACACACAACTTTGGTCTCCACTACTTCATTGCCACTTCCCATCACCACCACCTCAATCTGCATTCTACTAGGGCCCAGTTGGCAGTCAGGTAGACCACATCATGGTTTAGAGGTTATGGGTAGAAAGTTATCCTCCTTAGGACCAGGGATTGTTCAGATGACCTTCCATTGCCATATCTTCACATGACTGAGAGTACATCTGCACTATGCAAGTTAGAGCATTTTGATACCACTTTAACTTTTATAGATCCACCCTATAGAATCATAGGATCTGTCGCTGGCTGAGGTAGTAAGAATTCTGTGCTAGAGAGCTCTAGTGCCCTTGCCCGAACAACAGCTTATAAAGTAGCATGAGAAGAAGGCTTGAGGATAAAGGGCCCTTTCACATGACACAATTAGAGCACTATGATTCCGTTTTAACTCCCATGGTTCCATCCCATTGAAATCCTGGGATTTGCAACTTAAGGAGGGGTATTTAGAATTTTTGGCCAGAAGAGCTCTGGCAAACATGGGATGTAACCATGGTAATTACAGTGAGATCATAGTGCTATAATTGTAGTAGTGTGAGTGGGCTGTGAATCAGGGTACCTTGGGAACTATAGTCTGGGAAGTGCCCTAGAACTTGATTCTAAGAATTCTATGTCCCTCACCAAACTACAAATCCTGGGATCCTGTAGGCTGGAGCCACAACAGTTAAAGACGTCTCACTCTGAGACATTATAATATAGTTTTTGAGAAGTCTTCCCTTCCAGTCTCTTTACATTTCTGCCTTTGCTGGCTTCCCCTTTCTGCCCTTCCCCCCTTCTGACCACAAGGCTTCAAACCTTTGAAATTTAAGATCTCCCAGCTGCCCTGCTTTCCGCTTCTGGTGTGTGGATCACCACAGGGGAGAGAGGCCCTCTTTCCTATTGCTGGTGGGAACAACGGCCATGATCTCAGCTTACCCACGGTCAGCGCATAGGGCTGAGGGCTTGCAGGCCAACCTTCTCACCCCCACGTCACCCACAGGCTGAAAGAAATCAGGCACTTTTTACCATCTGAGGCAACAGCCAACAACCTCTGGCATAGCACAGCCTGTGCAAGGGAGAGCTAAATAAAACAGGAGGAACGTTGTGTTATTCAATGTTTCAGCTCCCGTCTTTGGTCTCCCATTCAGAACCATTCTTTGGCTCTCAAACACTTTTCGTACACAAGTTCAGCACTGTTATTTAACCCTGACAGCTGCCTCCTGGGAGCAATTAAACTCCTTAAGATCTTACCTACATTCCACCAGACTTCTTCTCATTAAACAGTTACTCAGATGTTCCTGAGGCCTAAAACATTAAGATTTAAAGGAAACAACTGACTGGTGTGTTTCCCCCCCCTCCCTGTCCTTCCCAAACCAGTTGTTTGTTTAGCATGGATACAGTGAGCGCCCAGGAAGCAGGAGAAAATGGATTGTGTCATCCTTCATAAGCAAATTGAGCAGGCATTTAGTAACAATGTCAATACACCAGGAATGAGGGATAGTAATAAAGATATATAAGGAGTGGGTGTGCTGTAGTGGTAGCGTGTTGGACTAGGTCTCTAGAAGACCAGGGTTTGAATCCCTCCTTGGCCATGGAAACCCATCGGGTGGCCTTGTCCAAGTCCTACTCTATCAGCCTCAGGGGATGGCCATTGCAAACCCTCTCTGAACAAAACTTGCCAAGAAAAACCCATACTTGATAAGTTGTGTGGGTCACCATGATAAGTTGTTAGGGTCACCATAAGTCAGAAAATGACTTGAAGGCACACAACAACAACAGCAACAACAACAATGGGAGTGGCAGCATGAGTGGCACTATGGGGAGGTGAATCGAGGTCATTGCCTCCCAAAATAAGAATTCTTCCCCCATCCCAATTAAAAATTTTCTTCCGTCCCTAGTAATTTAATACTTCAGTTAAGCATTTAGAAATATAGTATAGGCATCCAAAGAAAAGGGGCTGTCAACGTTAGCAAAGAAATACCAACACGTATTATCAAGGTCTCACTCACTGCAATGCCAGAAATTCAGGGGCTGAAGGAAAATTTCATGGAGGGGCAGAATTTTTACTTGGAAGGGCAACAACCTAATTTTACACCCTCACCTTAACTAGACCTCTAAGTGGGGAGGGTGGCAAGAAATAGGGTCTGTCTGTTTCCACCTTTCTCTTGCTGTGAGCTTCCCTATGGCATCCCTCCCTCAAGACAGTCTAGGATCATGCTGCCTCCTGCATGTGTGCTAAGCTGCTGTTTCCTCTTTCCACCAGCCAGTTCCTGCACTCAAGAATCTCTCTCCTCTAGAAGCAGTTAACCGTGGAGTCCTAAACAATAAATGTTCTACTCTCCATTCACTTCAGGGAGTGCTGTTCTACACTGGAATAGCTGTAGTATGTGGGGAAATAATCATTGTAATGTAAAAGCAATCTTGTGTACCTCATTCACAGCCTTAGATAAGTCTAGGGTTTTTCCCTGCATGCCTTTGTTTATCCCAAGATCCCTTTCTCTTATTTCACTGGGCAGTTCCAGCCAACTGGAGTGCTGGGTCATTCAACACATGACCTAATTTGAATTTTATTACTTTGTGTAGTTTCTCTTTTAAGTTTGAGTCTCCATGAGGCTGGAGCCATCTTAGCCATCTTAAGCCATCTGAAACCATGCCATGATACATCGGAAGCCTACCTCCTACTGCTGTAGGCTGAGTGAGTTTTATTACCTAACCTTAGTTAGGGACCTCTTTTTAAAGTATGTTTTAGTATGTAGATTGAGATTGATATACCTTCAGTAAACTTTGATTTGCATTTTAAACTGACTCCTTTGTTTTGTAATGAGTCTAATTTAACTGGGGGATCCCAGACCTCTTGAATACATTTTTAAATGATAATAGAGATTATGTCTGCAATCCTAAACACACTCTGCATGAAGCATGAACATGAAGTTAAAGTGAATGATTTTTAACTCCCTTTTTAAAGGAGATATTTTTTGTTGTTTTTAAAAGGACTAGATCATGGAATTTTTTAATACAATTTTATTTTTTAGACTCATTACCTTCCCACAATAGCCTACCATGGAACATGATGGTCTCATCTTCAATGGAAGTTTTCAGACTGAGGTTAGATGGCCACATGTTTAGCAGTGGATTCCTGCATGGCAATTCATAGATGGTACTTGGGTCTCTTCGAACTCTATTATTCCATGGCAACCCTAAGGGGTTGTCTAAATGGCAAAAATACTCATAGAATTTGAGGAGAATACAATTTGTCTAAATGGCATCCCGCATCAATCCACTATATTCAGAAGGAGGCGGGGGGAACCCACAAATAACTCCACAAGAAAAACCTTTGCAGCTTTTCCTGAAGTTTTAAAAAAGCTCTGTGGGGAATGCACATTCCCACTCGTTGGGACAACCAATTTGTATTCATTCACATTCCTGATAAGAGTGGAAGTGGAAAGCTGATTGGTCAGATGTGCACAGCGGGTGGAGCTTCCTAACAAGGCAAGTGCCCAGAACCACCATGTTGGATTTTCGCCTTACCTATCATGTGCTGAGGCAATGAAACAGCCTTTTTTTCTATTTATTTAGGCAGAATATTGCACTTTTGCACCTTAGATATCCTTTTTTAAAAAAATACGGTTTGGCAGCAGCAACTGGTGACAATAAAAACATAATTCACTCGCGCACACTGTCTTGATTCACAGGTATGCCCGTTGGAACAGCAAAAGTGGATAGCTTCACATGCCTGTGTTCTTGCAAAAAATCCTGTTAAGATGAATTGAATCTGCTTTGAATTTGCATTAGTGTGCATCAAGCCACATTTCCCCCTCATATAGACGATACCTAAGGCAAAGTTATTACAGGGTTTTCTTGGCAAGGTTTGTTGGGAGTGTGTTTGCCGTTGCCTTCTTCTGAGGCTGACAGAGTGTGACTTGCCTCAGGTCACCTAGGGGGTTTTCATGGCCGAGTGATGATTTGAACCCTGGTCTCCAGACTCCTAGTCCAACACTGAAACCACTACACCATCCATTCTCAGCCAGAGAGCTCTAATGCTTCATCAGACTGCAAAACCCAGAATCCATAGGAAGTTGACAGCAGGTTAAGAGTGGAATAAAACGCTGTAATTCTGTTGTGTGTTAAGGGTTGCTAGAATAAAAACTACAGAAAGTCCCGTACCTTTAATGTTTGTGTGAAAGAGGGAATTTCAGCAGGTTTTACTTGTTATCTGGATGTATAACAAGCAACACCCCACTGAAATTCCTTCTTCTATACAATCGTAAAAGGTACAGCAGCCACCTCCAGTTTTCAGTCTAGTAACCCTATTGCACATGGGTTTCTCTGGTTGCAACCAGAATGCTAGACCAGACCAGATGTTTCCTGTTCTCCATCCAGCCTACCAGGGTCCCACTGGAGGCCACTTCTCAAAGCCCCTTCTTCAAAGCCCTGCTCCTCAGAGAAGGCTCCCTGTGCCTAGAGAACAGGGTTGTCCCTTTCTTGGTTCATAGAGTGAAAGGGAGCAATCTGGTCCCGTAGGGGAAGAGATTGATCTATTTACTGGACCTTTCCTCCATGCCCTGAAAACAATTTGCTAGAGATGGAAAGGATATTCGAAAGTATTCCCCAAAGAAGTGTTTAAAATACATGGGTTTTGGAGTGTCAAGAAACTCTGATGAGAAGAATCCTGGACTGATAAGAACCTTGACAGTTCAGGGCTTATTCTGTGCAAGTTTGCTCACATTTGCTTTACAAAGAAAACAGTGTTTTCTGTACAGGAAACAGATTTTCTACTGTTCTATTTAACTGCCAGAAATTGCATGTACTGCACAGAAAAAGCTGCTTCCTTCACAGAAAATGCTGTAATTGGGGACAAAATTATACATGGTTGATTTGCACAGGAAACAGCATTTTCTGCATAGAAAATACTGTTTCTTGGGAAGCAAATGCTGCTTTCAATGCAAATCAACCACGTGCAAATTTTCCACAGAATAAGTCCCAAATTGTGAATAGGCTTTGGAAAGTGCACAGTTTTCAAAGCCTTTCTTGCAGTGGGAAGAAAATTGCTAAAATTACTCCTTGCTTGCTTCAAGAAGAAAATTAGTGATTAATTGATTACATCCCTATGGGGCCTCCCATCATGGTGTTTGATAGAAGTCAAAGGACTGTTTAAAATAGTGGCATCATTTTGCTATTCTACAACCACCCCCCACAAAAAAAATATTTGTAACTTCTGTAAAAATTCTTAGAGATATTTCATTTGCTTATGACCTTCCAAATTTACATTGAATGTAAATTGTTTGGACTGCCACCAATTTTGGTGCATTCAGAGGAATATGAGAATGGGACCCTGTACATGAAGAGGTGTAAGAATGCAGACCATGAAAAGGTTACTTTTTGACTACACATTGCAGAATCCCTTTAGCACCTTGGCTGCTAGAGAAGGGATATTTGGAGCTGTAGTCCAAAAAGGGCACTGAGCTAGACATCTACCATCAAGGTACACCATTCTCATATTCCATTGAATGAATGGAGACAGGGAAAGAAGCAGCATGTGCACAGTGATTAGACCCATTGGGTGACATTGCCTCCATGCGCCTCCCACAGGTTCAGTCTATGCATGAATCAGAAAAGCAAAATTATTCTCAAACCAATACACAGTACACTTGGAAAGTTGAAATTTGGAATTAGGGAAGGACTGGAGAGGGGGGAAGGTTCCCACAAATGCAAGCAAACACCAAAGATGGTTAAGTTCACATCCTTTGTATAAATTGGAAAATGAAAATGACCTCTCGTAGAGGTCCGCCTGCCCTTTGTGTTCGGGGGGGTGGGGAGAACATTGCTAAGTAGACTCTCTTCTTTACCCTCAAGCACCTTCTTTAATTGTCTTTGAGTAAGAGCAAATCTCGGTGCCTCTTAATATCAAGTTTCATTAACTTAATCGTGATGTGATATCATGAAATAATATTTACTGCTCTCCAATAATTTATGTAAATAACTTCCCCTTTCACCCCAGCTCTCCAGGATGACAGGTGATTCACGGTGGCTTTACACCATCTAGCAGCCCAGGACTCACCCTGTCCTGTTGGGGCTGCGTGGAATTTAAAAAGCCACATTTATCAGGCTATACAGTGACAAGGAAGGGGAAGTTGGGAGAGAAAGAAAAGAAAGGCAACATAGAGAAAGGTTTTCCCACATTACACCTGTATTGTGTAATGGTGGAACATTGAATCGGCACTTTAGAGATCCAGATTCAAGTCCCTACTGAGTCATAAAAGCCATAGGGTGATCCTTGGGCTGGTCTCTCTCGCTTTCTCTCTGCATGGCCTACCTCACAGATAGTCCTGACAATGTCCGAGGCAAAGCTGAGGGAAGCTAGGGTAAACCCATCTAAAACATTCCCCAGGAAAACCTGTGTTATGCAGGAGAAACCAGATGGGTCCAGCATGGGAACACAGGGTCCATACTTGTACACCAGACTGTATTGCCAGACGCCAATGCCCATTGGTGTTGCTCTGCAGCTAGGAAAGAGGCCCCAGCACATGATCATGACGCCCTGCATGTGACCAGTCTTTATCACATGCTGAGGACCTTCTTCTCAGTTTAAGAGAGTGCAACACACAACAGCGGGAGAGGCACCTACCAATACAGGCCAGTGTGTGCATGCGGACCTCTGCCTGTTGCGTTGCAGTAACAAGGGGGATCTGGGCCAGCTCCGGGGGTAGATTACTCTGATCAGAAGGCAGTGTATTCTGGCCGGTGTAGACAAGCCCCAAGTGAGGAGGAGCCATGTATGCTACTTTCAGCTCACTGCAAGAACAACAGGATACAAATGCAGCTATTAAATAATGAAGCAAGAATTGTCTCCTTACCATTCTTTGATGCAACATGTAGGATAGCGGTCTGAAATTTCCCACATGCCTGAAGTGTCGTCATGCTGTGCACCTCTCAACTTTGTATACTTGGCATGCAAAAGATCCCAGGTTATGCCTTAGGTTGAAAGGTTCTTCTTTATTATTATTTTATTTATTTTAGGTATTTATATCCAACTCTTCAGCCACAAAGGCTCCCAGAATGGCTAACAAATTGTTAAGCAATAGCACTTTAAACATCTATAACATTTTATAGGCACTAAGCAGTTTCCAATGTGTGTTAGCTAATTGCCCCCACAAGCCAGGTTCTCATTTTACCGACCTATGAAAGGATGGAAGGCTGAGTGGACTTTGGAACCCTTGGGATTGAATTTGCAACGCTGGGGCTGCAGTACTGGCATTTAACCACTACATCACCAGGGCCCTACCTCTAAGGTAACAAATAAAGGGTTAAAGCTTTCATAGACACACCTTGGAAACCTACTAATTGCCATGCTGGCTGCAGAGTTCCTGGGAGCTGTAGTCCAAAACTTTTCCAACCTTTCCTCTCTTCTTGAATATTAGAAGGCTGCCTCGTAGAGCTTCAAGCAACAGACAAGGACCTGAACCCTCTTATTACTCCAGTTAGAGTATATCCACTGAATCAATGGGATTTATTGATAGGGTTGAGTAACCAATCAACAATGGATAAAGAAATCTACTGTAGATGGGGCTAGTGATTACACTAAGGAATTCTGAGATAAATGTGTATACAGATTGCACCATTCCACACTGGATGGGAAGCTCTAAGAATTGCTCCTCCATTCAAAAATACTCTCCACACATTAGGGTTGCCAGGTGTCCCTTTTAAGTAATGTCCCTTATTTGAAGGCCATAATTTTTTTCCCATATGGGACTGGAAGATGTCCCCCTATTACAGTGGTTCTTAACCTGTGGTCAAAGGACCCCCAGGGGCCCATAATGTCTTCACAGGGGGTCTGCAAAGGCTTGAAGGCTGCTCAGCCCACATAACAGGAGCCAAGGCAAAGTCTGGCTGGCTTGGCCTTTTCAGTCTGCTCCAGCCACAAATTTTCAGGAAGAAGCAGGAGAAAAGTCTTCCTTCACTCTCCAGTGCCTCTGAGGGAAGGGTTAATGGATGGTGTAATTGTATTATTACTATTATCATGAATTGTTGTTGTTGTTAGGGTTTTAAATCTTTAGTTAAGTCTTGGAGGTCCGCAGCAACAATTTAAAGGGGCTCCCTGGTAAAGAAAAGATTAAGAGCCAGTGCCCTATTTTGAGGGATGTCCATTATTTGAGGTCCAGAAAGAATTTCCTTTTATGTATACTGAACAAGACCAAAAAAAATCCCGTATTTCAGGATGTGGGCCCTTCATAAAGACAGAAAATGTGTACATCTTGTAATTTATGAATATGGGCTATATTTTCATTTTTCAGAGAAATACATGGCAAATTTAACTGAAATCAATACTTTCACTTGGTATTTAGGTAGAACCCAAATTTGTTAATAGCTGCTTCCTGATTGTCAACTCTGCATATCATGAATTTCAATGGTTCCTTATTGCAGTTTTAAAATCTGCTAACACTACCCACAAAGAAGACTGTGCTAGGCAAGACATGAGACTTTATCAGACCGGCCAATATGGCATCATAAGGATGCCCAATGATCGCAAAAGGGTGTGCATACCAGATGATGTTGTCCTTTCGTGATCATGTAATGTAAATGAAGTGTACATTTTTTATTGACAGCCAAAGCCATCAATAGATCTCCTGTTCCGCTTTTCTGCTGGCATTGCCAGCATTTGAATCCTTGCGCCATTGTACTCACATGAATTCAGCTTCAATGGGCAAACACTTCCAGTTGAGATTACGACAGGCAGATAGGGGACGCTCTTTGTATTACCACCACCACCCCGTGTACTTAGGACTTTTAAAGTGTGTTTTAGTGCTTTGCTGTACTTTTTGTGTCCTTTTTTTAAAAAAAAAACCTGTGCTAGCATCTTCTTGCAAGAATTGGTAAGATTTCAACCCTAAAAAATAGGAATACACACACTATTTTCAAGGCAATGCTCCCACTCCCACACTAAGACTTTTCCCCTTCAACCTGAGGACTAGAGAGGAGGGTCCAAGCCCTGAGACTCAGGGCCAGGCCCTGCGATCTGGCAACCTTATTTGATATAATGTTATTGCATCAGAAGTGTGGGAACACCATTTCTCATTAGGCCTTTTGCTTAGCCTGTCTGGAGGCACTACGCATCAGATTTGAACCAGTGGTCACTGCCAAATCACTCTGTGATTATATGGTTTAATTCTCACACAGGGCCCTTAGGTCAGGCCCTCCTGTTTTAATTTACAGCTTCTGTTTCAATTTAAATTCAAAGTATGTTAGCTTGTTTCTTAATGTGCTTCTGGGGGATTTTCCCTTCAAACTAAGATTGCTTGAGAGACAGTGAAAAAAATACAATTACATCATCTCCTTGCTTTGCCTTCGGCAGCTTTGGGCTATCAGGTTTCTCCCAGATTGGGTAATCTGTTGGCTCTTATGCGAAATGGGCCCATCAGCAGCAGTGTACCTGCCAACTTCTCAAAAATCCCAGGAGATGTAAGGTCCTATTTACCCTGGATGACCCTGTCCTCCATTGTGAAAGTAAAGCCAAGAAACCAATGGCATGTATTTCAATCCATATGGATTTCAGCCCTACAATCTCATGAAGTATGCTAAATGTGAGAGTTTTACAGTGTTTCACATTGCTCTGGTTCTAAGGGCGAACAGTAGATCCAGATCATTATACTCTGCCAATTCTAGTCATATCCTGTTAGCTTGCTGATCAAAGGCTTTAACATCCCTGAAGATGCCAGCCACAGATGCAGGCAAAATGTCAGAAAGAAACTATTCCAGAACAAGGCCTCACAGCCCAGAAAAAAACCAAGGAAAATCTATGGATGCCAGCCGTGAAAGCCTTCAACTTCACGCTTGATCTTTGGTTTGGTTTGGCTTGGTTTGCAAACTCTGTTCTCAAACTGTAACAGCATAATGATGCCAGAGGTCCAGACATATGAGAGTGCAAGCGAGCTCCTCTGTGGCTCCCTCAAGCCAATCAGTAGCCACTTGGGTAAGGAGGTGGAGTTAAAAACAAGACAGCACCCTACTTAAAAGCTCCTTCTTTCAAAACTTTCAGTTCTCAAAAACCTGATGGATTTTTTAAAACCTTTGCCTGCAGACAGAAGGATAGCAAGTAGGGGAGCATTCTGGACTGTCTAGGAAGGGAGTTCCAGAGCCTAGTGGCAACCATAAAAAAAAAAAAACACCAAAATATTCAATTTTACCCCAAATGATTTTTATTAGTTTTACAACAAACAATAAAACAAAACAAAGCCACCAATCAAACACATCACAAAAAAAAAAATACATTCATACTTATCCACACACTAACTTCCTCCTTCACAGCACCTGGTATTCAATTTACATTTGTTGTCATATCCCTTCTTTTACTTTACGCATTAATTCTAACAAATCTGTGATGAAGAGATCTACCTATTATCTAGCCTTTTAAAGCTATCTTCAATCTGAAAATCCAATTACACTCAATTTCTCCTTATATTACTTATATGTCTCATTACAATGCTCAATTCATTTTTAAAGTTTCCCATGTTTCCTACTTTCAACAAACAAGTCAGTTTGTCCATTTCTGCCATTTCATACATTCTCAATAGCCAGTCATCTAATATTGGGAGAGAGGTCTTTTTCCATGATTGAGCATAAAGAATTCTTGCTGACATTATCATATAAAATAAAATTCTTCCATATTTTTGTCTAGCTTGTTCATTCATTTTTAAAGGCGTTCTGGGAGAAATATTTCACATTTTGAGAAAACTCTTCTCCTGTCTGTCCTAAGGTTGTTGTGCATATGTTTGTTAAAGGCAATGAAAACGTGACAAGAAAGGATTAAAGCCATAGGCTCACACTTCAAACAAGTGACAACTGTTGAAATGCTAACATGAATCATAGGAATGAATTTCATTTTTATTTTTTTTTAAATCATGTCCCCAGCTCTGGAAGTGGACAAGACTTGATCTCCTCACTCACCAGGCTGACTAAATGTGAGACAAGCACAGTAAGCATAGCTGCACCTTTGTTCACCCCTTGGAGCAAGGCCTCTCTGAGTCAAAGTGCCTTCCGGCACTACTGCCTTTTTCACATCACTCCTTTCCCAGGGCCTGGCCTTCAGTCACAACCTGGAACCAGGTGCCTAATTACAGCCAGAAACTTAATTGTAAAAAGGAGCAACTGCTTGGGGCAGAGAGATTGCCAAGCAACAGACACATTCCATCAACTGTGAAGGATAAACACAACTATATAGAGCAAGTTTTCCATGGAGAAGGTCCCAGGTTCAACTGGGACCCTGGACAGTCATCACTGCCAGTCAGTGTCAACAATACAGAGCTAGATGAGCCAAAAGTATGACTCATTAAAAGGCAGTATCTTATGTTTCTAAGCACACAGTCATAGTGAATGGGAAAAGACTGTTAAACCACTCTCTTCTGCTTTGGTCAGGCCTCAGTTGGAACACTGTGTCCAGCTCTGAGAGCCATAGATCAAGGAGGATATTGATAAGCTGGAATGCTTCCAGAGGAGGGTGATCAAGGTGGTAAAGCAGCCCTATCTTGGCAGGGGCTGTATTAATAGAACTGTAGTTTCCAAGATAAGGGAAGTAATAGTCCCACTATATTCTGCAATAATCAGGACTCATCTGGAGTATTGCATTATGTTCTGGGCACCTCATTTCAAGAAGGATATAGGCAAGTTGGAGCAGGTTCAGAGAAGGGCAACAAGGATGCACAGAGGTATGGAGAGTGGAACATATGAGGAAAGGTTGAGGAAGTTGGGCATGTTCAGCTTGGTGAAGAGAAGATTAACAAGTGACATGATTGCACTCTTTAAATACCTCAAGGGCTGTCACCAAGAGGAGGGGAAAGGCCTGTTCCCTGCTGCCCCAGAGAGTAGGACCAAGTCTAGTGGCTTGAAGTTACAGGAGAGTAGGTTTTGATTGAACATTAGAAGGAATGTCTTGATAGTAGGGCTTATCAACACCAGCCAGGATACGCCGGTTCCCCCCAGTGTATCCTGGCTCTGGATCGGCCCCATTCTGCCCCCGTTACCTGGAGAAAACAGTTTGGCATCCAAACAGGAATACCAGCCCATCACTGCAGCCGCTGCCGCTATTTTCACTGCTGACATGAAAGCCAGGAAGGGGGCCCACAACATGGGACTGGAAGCCCCCTGCATGTGATCAGCCTTGGAGAGCCAGGAAGCTGACAGCAGCAGTATGCTTTTTGCATTCCTGTCTGATAATCTCCTATATCTGTTTTCTCCCTCTTCTAATTTTCGTTCTCTTATCATCTGAATTTTTTGATGATTCAGGGAGGGAGGGAATCTAGCCCTTAACTGTGGAGTCAGAAGAAAATCACAATAGCTGGTATCCTGTTGATTAGTCCCAAATAGAATAGAACCTTGAATCAATTATTGAAGAGTGAATCAACACATAGGTAAATCCAATTGATTCAATTGTTCTAATCTATTTGGGACTAACAATAGGATTTAGTCCAGTGCAGTCTACAGAGCTCACTCCCGGGTAAGTATGGATACAACTGCAGCCTCAGAGCCCAAAGAAACTTGTTCCTATTCCTCCCCATTTTCCTGGCCCATTTTTCACCTCAATCTCATTCTCAAACTTTTTGTTTAATTAATATATTCCCCTTTTCCATGATTGTAGGGGCAGCCCATAATGCAAGAAGGCAGTGGAGGCACCAGACCCCAAAATGGGGGAGAGAGAGAGTCACTCCTCTGCTTGGACCATGAACCACCAGCATGTAAATGTCAGAATTCAGCTTTTGAGTTACTTTGAAATGTGATGGGTGCATTGACAGATTGATTGGTTTTAAAAAAAAAAAACAGGCCCACGTGGCTCAGATTCTACAACTGGTAAGATAAGGTCCAACCTCATTACACCCCCCAAACTTTAGTCTAGTTATCACACAGCAGGTGTGGCTGCTGCATTGCTCCAATAACAGTGAAGTCACTGGCAATAAAAACCTCTCCTCTCATGCAATTTCAAAACGGCACATCAGCATTTTGCTCCTGTTTCTCTCAGAGCTCCCAAGGTTTCTTTTGTTTTTCTTGGCAGTTTTTTATTTTATTTTATGCATACAAAGAGAGAGAGAGAGAGTTAGAGTTTCAGTGTTACTACTCAAGCAACAAGGATGTGAAAATGTAATACGTGCTGAGTATCCCAGGAGCCTTGGGGCTTTTCTACCACCTACACAGATAATTACCCCTAGATTGAGAGTTTGGCTAGCAGAGACTTGAAGAAGACCAACTGGCAGAAGTTTGACACATCAAACGGAATAAACAAGGCGTGGTTACCTTCACCCGCACTCCGTATCAGGAACTGTGGGAGCAAGACAATGGAGTTTTATGGATCTGCTTCTCATAAGTGATAACCATCTCAACTTAGCATGTCTCATCCAGGTGAATTTCAAACTAATTGTATGAAAGTTGGCCCTACTCTGCTAATACATAACCAGGTCATGACGAGGATAATAACTGGTGGAGTCAGAGTGGCACAGCTGATAAGCCCTCTCCCTTCAAGAAGCCAAAGGCATTTTACTGAGGGCTCCATGAATTGTCCGTGTTTCACAGCTTCTTTAGGATGAGGGCTAGAATCCTATTGGTGTCTTATGCATATTGGGGTATGTGAAAGCTAGTAGTGGATCTCTCAAGCAGAGTAACCATATTGGCAAGACAGAAAACTGAACAACAACCAATCCCATGCCCACACACACACAGGGCTTAGCAGGGACAGTAAATAAACTTAGTTTTTTTTCATAAAACACATAAAGCAGCTTTACTTACAAATTCTCATCTGTACATGATCTAGTAGAGGTGGAAGAGTGAAGAGGAAAAATGGCTGCAGCTTAGAGTGAAGCAGGAACAGAAAGGATGTGGAAAAGCAAACAACTTTAGTGAATATAGGCATACAGAAATTGCTAACTTGAACAAAATATGCATAAGTGTTCTGATGGCAGCAGTTAGAAATTTAAGTCGAATGTGCAACTTCCACAACTTTCAAGGTCACAGATGCAAAGGTGTGCATGAGGGGCCATGGTGCATGCAGACACACATATCCATCTGCACCTGCTGAAATTAGTGGCAGTACTCCATAAGCTGTGCATTCACGTGAACATTTGGCTGCACCATGTTGCCTTTCAAAGCAAGGGTCACACAGTACATGATACAAACAACACATAACCCTGAAAAGGGGGGGGTTAAGCTGGGCAGCAGAAGGGAAATGATATTTTCAAATGTTCTGATTCTTAAAAAAAAGAAACCTTAGCCAAGATCATGCATTGTGCTGATGGAGTATAAATCTCCATGTTTTTCATTGTATATACTTTCCTTCCTTGAGCACAGAGTATGCCATTCAAATATTCCAGGTGGTCAGACCTCACAAGTTCTGGGCACTACAATTTAAGAAGGATATTGACAAGTTGGAATGTCTCTAGAGGAGGACAACCAAAATGGTGGGAGGTCTGGAATCCATGCCCTATGAGGAACAGCTTAGGGAGCTGGGTATGTTTAGCCTGGGGAAGAATCATAGAATCATAGAATCATAGAATTATAGAATTGCAGAGTTGGAAGAGACCACGAGGGCCATCCAATCCAACCCCCCTGCCACGCAGGAAATCTTGATCAAAGCATCCCCGACAGATGGCAATCCAGCCTCTGTTTAAAAACCTCCAAGGAAGGAGACCCCACCACGCTCCGAGGGAGTGTGTTCCACTGCCGAACAGCTCTTACTGTCAAAAAGTTCCTCCTCATGTTGAGGTGGAATCTCTGTTCCTGGAGCTTGCATCCAATGCTCCGTGTTCCAGTCTCTGGAGCAGCAGAAAACAAGCCTGCCCCATCCTCAGCGTGACATCCCCTCAAATACTTAAACAGGGCTATCATATTGCCTCTTAACTGTCTTTTTTCCAGGCTAAACATACCCAGCTCCCTAAGTCTCTCCTCATAAGGCATGGTTTCCAGACCTTTCACCATTTTAGTTGCCCTTCTCTGGACACGCTCCAATTTGTCAATATCCTTTCTGAATTGTGGTGCCCAGAACTGGACATAGTATTCTAAGTGAGGTCTGACCAAGACAGAATAGAGTGGCACTATTACTTCCCTTGATCTAGACACTATACTTCTATTGATACAGCCCAAAATCGCATTGGCCTTTTTAGCTGCCGCATCACACTGTTGGCTCATGTTCAACTTGTGGTCTACTAGGACTCCTAGATCCCTTTCACACGTAGTCTCATTCAGCCAGGTCTCTCCCATCCTATATTTATGCATTTCATTTTTCCACCCCAAATGCAGTACTTTACATTTCTCCGTATTGAATTTCATTTTGTTAGCTTTGGCCCAGCTCTCCAGTCTATCCAGGTCATTCTGAATTTTGATCCTGTCCTCTAGGGTATTAGCTACTCCTCCTAATTTGGTGTCATCTGCAAATTTGATAAGTATACCCCTAATTCCCTCATCTAAGTCATTGATAAAGATGTTGAATAGCACTGGGCCCAGGACAGAACCCTGTGGCACCCCACTGGTCACATCTTTCCAAGACGAAGAGAAGCCACTGCTGAGCACCCTTTGGGTTCGGCCGGTCAACTAATTACAAATCCATTGAACAGTTAACTTGTCTAGCCCACATTTTACAAGCTTGTTTGCAAGAATGTCATGGGGAACCTTGTCAAAGGCCTTACTGAAATCAAGGTATGATTTTGCACTCAATTAACTCAGCAGGAAGGAGAAGAGAGGAAGAGAAGGTTAAGAGGTGACATGATAGTCATGTTTCAATATTTGAAGGGATGTCATACTGAGGATGGAACGAACTTGTTTTCTGCTGCTCCATAGACTAGGACATGGAGCAATGGACTCAAACTACAGGAAAAGAGATTCTACCTAAACATTAGTAAGAACTTCCTGACAGTAAGAGCTGCTTGGCAGTGGAGTCCAAGTGTGGTCGAGTCTCCTTCCTTGGAGGTTTTTAAACAGAGGCTGGATAGCCATTTTTTCCAAGTGCTAGTTTCATTGTGTGTTCCTGCATGACAGGGGGTTGGACTGGATGGTCCTTGTGTTCTCTTCTAACTCTGTGATTCTATGATTAAAAAAAAACACTAAGTCTATCAAATGAAGAAATATACATCACACTTTTCAAGGCTGCGCTCTCACCCTAAGATTCTGTCTCATTGCCCAGGTGAAGAGGTAGCAGCCCTGAGATCTGGGAGCCCTACCTTGGTGGTCACAATCCATGTATGCCCATGCACTCCAAATAGCATTAGCCTAAGTTACTTACTCAGAGTTCACCTAAGACATTTTGCTGCCTGAGACAGGGCAGGAAATGCATACCTTTCCATTGTCCCAATTAGGCAGGGACAGTCCTAATGAATCCTCTGCTGATTCAGATTTTCAGCTGCTTTTAAGATGCCCCAGTTTCTCTCCTCCTCCTCTCACTTCTCCTCTTCCTTCACCCTTACTTCTCTTGGTGCAAAATGAGTTCAAAGTGCAAAAGTAGTTTGCACTCAATTAACTCAGAAGGAAGGAGAAGAGAGGAAGGAGCAGGATCTTGCCCTTTCCAGTCACCTCAGGAAGAACAAACTGCTGCAGCCTCTCCTATTTTATGTGTTCTTTCTCATGAATAACTTTTGCTATAACCAGTAAGGGATGGGTGACCAAACTCTGTCCCATTTTCCTGGCAGTAATCTCCCTATCTCCAGCTGTGAAATAATCAATTAAATAACCAACCATTTGCTGCACATTCATGACACCCCAAATCTGCTGCCCGAGGCAGCTACCTCACTCTGACTCATGGTAGGGCTGGCCCCTTACTTCATCTCTTTGTGCCCCGTTACCTATCTGGCTCTTCATGCCATGCATTAAAATGCAGAAGGCCGCCTGCTTCTTCAGATCTTTTTGCTCCAGTCCCGCTATCACTTTACAGGGCTCATAAATCAAGCCAGCCTTCTCCCCACCCCCCCAATCCCACCTCACTAACATTTTGCAAAACTGCAGAGGAAAAGTTAGGATCTTGCCGTCCAAACAGCTTTGTGGGCTGGATAACAAATGCGGGCCTCTAATGTTGCCTCGTTTCGTCAACGCTGCTTGACTTCTTAATGAGATCTTTAAGCTCTCAGGCTAACGAAATGTATTAACTGTCATCGTTGGTATTTATTTTTGCAATGAGAAACAATGATATTCTATTAGAGCCAGGACTGAGTAGCAGAGAGGTCAGAGCCAGTCTCTTAATTGAAAAAACACACCGGCTGGCTGGACACCCAATCCCTCTGCTCCGACAAATTCCATTCCAGGCCTTCTCAATGTATCACTGCCAAGGGCAGAACCCACTGCTGCTTCCTTAGAGCTGCAACTGATCAGATGAGGAAGGAATGGCTTTTTCTGTTTGCTAATCTGTGGACTCTGCCTTTAACTGGAAGATCAAATAGTAGATTAATCTACTTGAAGGTAGTTGATTAACACTTCATGGGAGCACAGCTACCATGGAACCAGGGTGGGCATTGCTCCTGGACCTTCAGCAAATAGGGAGATACCTGCTGCAGCAGCTTGGATTACTCAAGACAGTGTTTCTTGGGGTATCTGATGGAGGGAGGGGACTGGCAGGCTTTTATCTCCCCCAGTGTGCCACAAAATTTGCACCTATTGGGTTGTACAAATATTCCTTTCCTTCCTGAAAAATTGCCAGGAAACTTGGCAGCCATTGGCTCAAGGGCTGTCATGGATCCAGAGACCACCACTTTGAGTCATTCTGACTCAGGAAGTCCATGATTGGCATCCTGTAAATCACACCACGCAGGCAGAGTGAATTATTCACCATGGTGCAACCAACATACACTGCTAAGAACGGAGGAGTGGAGTTGGGAAAATGTTTCATGTTGTTGATGCGTGTTGCTTAATAGCACCCAATCATTGACATGTGTTGGGCAGCATTGCTATTCTGCATGGGGGCTGCATAGTGCTAATGTAGCAGATCTCCATATGTGGATATCTACACTCCACTGAGAGGGGGGCTGGATTGCAGCCACTGATCGATCGTTACACAGTTTCCTCCCAAGGCCTTCATCGTTCTATAGATGCCAAGCAAAACCTGTCCTGCTTCCTTGGGCTTTTGTCAGGTAAATTGATTTGTTGGCTTGATCCATCTCTCCTGCCTTTATGGTTGCCATTCATGTTGAATGCCATGCTTTTCTGATGGTGTTACTGCTCTGTAATTTTATTATATCAAAGGGTGGAGGGGTTAATTGAGATACTGGCACAATGCAGGAATAAAACTGGCTACAAACCAGGATGGCAAACCAAATTTTTTACCTAAACCACAGGCTGGGCTCCTATTGGTGTTGTAAACACAAGCAAGTTTCTTTACACAGGAGGTTGTACTTTTTTGGCCATTACACAACAGTGTGTTGTTGCATAAGTCTGTATTCTATAGTTTGTCTCAACTAGTCCTTGAATCAGTTGGATTTATTTATGTGTTGACTCAACATTCAACAATTCACTCACTGGGTCTACTCTAGTTGGGACTAGATGGAAGATAAGACCATCAATGGCTACTGGTCAGTGTGGCTAGAGGGCCTAAATATTCTAAAGTTACCAGATCCAGTCTAATCTTGGAAGTTAAGCAGGGTCAGGCCTGGATGGTACTTGAATGGGAGACTGCCAATGAATACCAGGTGCTGTAGGCTGTATTTCAGAGGAAGGAACTGGCAAAACAACATCTGAGTATTCCTTGCTTAAGAAAACCCTATTGAATTCATGGGGTCACCATAAGTCAACAGGAGACTTGAAGACACACACATGCACACACACAGAGGGTGGCTATGTAGCACTCTTTGTATCAAAGACCATATGCCTCTTTATGTCACTTGCAGGGGAACCCAGGATAGAAAATGCACTCATGTCCTGCTTAGCGATGTAAATTTCATCTCCCAAGCAAGAATGAAAATTTGTACAATTTTTTCTCCTCATTGCAAGAAAGTCTGCAAAAACTGCAAGGAAAAAAAACTGTACAGCTTTCAAAGACTACACACAGTTCAGGACTTACTCTGTGCAAAAAAGTTGCAGATGTGATTTTCTGCACAGAAAATACTGCTTTCTGTACAGGAAATATATTCTCTGAGAAGAAAATGTTCTCTGAGAAGAAAATGCTGTTTTCTGCATTTCTGCAATTTTTTCCTGATTTTGTGTGTGTGCAGAATAAGTCCCAAACTGCAGATACTCACCCACTTGGGGCCTGTCTAAACGGTTAAAATAATCCTCTTAGAATTTGCTTAGAATCCTACCTGTCTTAATAGGATCCTGCATAATTCTGCCATATTCAGAAGGAGGGGGTCCAAGTCCACCATAAACCTCGAGGGAACAGCCCTTGGGACTTTCCCTTATTTTTTTTAAAAAAACTCAGTGGAGAATGTGCATTAGCGATCATTAGGACAGGCAATCACATTTATTTGCATATCCTAGAAAAGCGGAAGTAGAAAGCTGATTTGCCGGATGGAGCGGGGGGGTGGCTTGCTTAGAAGGCAAGCATCCCGGAACCACCATCTTGGATTTTCGCTTTAGCAAGCAAGCAATCATGTGACAAAACAGCCTTTTTCTTTTCTTTTTAAAGTTTATTTAGGTGGAATATCGCACTATCGCACTTTCTCACCTTTGACATGCCTTTTCTTTAAAAAAAATATGTTAAGTGGTGGTGACTGGTGAAAATAAAAACATGAGTCATGGCCACCATCTTGAATCGCAGGTATGCCCATTGAGACAGCAAAAGTGGGTAGCCTCGCATGCCTGCAATTTTGCCAAACACCATTAGGACAAGGCGATCCTGCTTCGAATTTGCATGAGTATGCATCAATTCACATTTTTCCCTCTCATATAGACGGGTCCTTGGAGTCTTCTCACCAGAGTTTCCTGACACTCAAGAAACACTTTTTAAAAACCATTTTCCCAATATTTTCCTGGTTACTTTCCATGGGCATCAGGTTAGTTGCTGTGTAAATAAAATGCTAGGCTAGATAGGCCTTTGATCTGATTCAACCTCACTCTTCTCTTCCTATTGATGGATCCATTATGGAAAACGAGCAGGAGACATATGAGATGAAAGTCACAGCTGCACTTGTGTTCTGCCGATGGCTTCCCATGGGCATCAGGCTAGCCACTGTGTGAACAGGATGCTAGGCTAGATAGGCCTTTGGTCTGTTCCAGAATGGCTCGTCTTCTTCTGTTCAAATTTATGGATCAATTATGGAAGAGGAGGAGGAAGAGAAGAAGGGGAAGGAAACAACAGACAACTCAGGAGAGTGGCCGGTTGGCTCGCCTTCAGGAAATGTCTGGATGTATGCAGCAGCTGTGGCATGAGTAGTACAACACTCCACTTACTGAATGACAGCAGCTTTATTGGCAAGCCAATTCAATTAAAGCCAGTGCGACCCAATGAAGTAGCAGGCGGTGCACTCTGCATAAAGAATATGGAACCATGCCTACATTTCCTGAGTGCCCTCAGCCCTAGCTGTCCCTCCGCATGAGAAGAGAAAGGGATGAATGAATTAGGCTCAGATGATAGTAATTAATGGCTGGCTGTCAGAGAGTCATTCTGGAGACCCAACGATTGAGGGAGGGCAGTGGTGGAGTTTGGGGGAGGGGAAGGAAAAAATCTAAATGTTGGGAAAATAGAGTGGAATCCTGGCCAGGCCGAGCAGCAGACCCAACCTGACTCTCGCGTAGCACTGGGGAGTGGGAAGAATCGCATTGCTGTTTTTTGCATCGATCAATCCCTGGCGCTCTATCGACACACAAAATAATTCATTCATTTTTCATTTTTTACAGAAGAGATCCCGCAGGCTGTGGTGATGAGAATCCTACTTTGAGTTTTGATGTGAGGTCATAAGAAATGCACATATACACACACCTTTTATTACATGGGCTGGAAACCAAAGAGATATTTTTCATTAAGGCTGCTGAAAAAAAGACTTACGTTGGAACACAGGGAAAATAAAGGTCCACCTCCCCTTATTCAGTTGACTGAGGACTTTATACCCTTTTCATAATTTGAAGATGCTGGCATAAAGGTGTCAATATTGTAAGGATAGTTTTAGCTACTGATCTTTGAGCTGTGTCTCTATTTTCTACTTTTTATTTTACTTTTGTTATCACTGCATTTTATATTATGGAAGGATTTTTCCTTCTCCCCCCCCCCTTTTTTTTTCCTTACAACAACACAATATACAATAGCCTGTTCAATATACAAGTTGCCCTCACCCCGTATGCCCGGAACTGATATCCATAGTTTCAGTTAGCTGTAATCTGAAAAATATGGTCTCTCTAGGCATTTCTCTAAGCATCCTCTCTAGGCATTTCCTAGGTCCTCCAGCATGATTCTATGGTGTTCATCACTACCTATGGTTTCAAGTATTCATGGTAAGTCTGGGAACATATCTCCCACAGATATGCCAGGTGACCTGTATGTGAGTGAGATCGTAATCTTGCCAAGATAGGTTTGCCTTAGGGTCAGAAAGGACTTGAAGGCATACAACAACAACAACAACAGAGCTGGAATTAGGCTCTCATAAATTTTGGGATTCACATTTACAGTTGACAATGACCAAATGTCACCACCGCTACCCAAAAAAGCTACCTCTTAACCAAGCAGCATTTCAGCCAAAGGGTTTCTGAGGTATTGCAGGTTGACAGCTGGGAAATGATGATTGCAGAGGTTTCTTGGGCACAGCATGCATTGAGACAAGCTGTTGTGTTAGGACTCCATGGGGCCTCTCCAGCTGCCTGTCTTAATGCACCCAGTGACCAGGAGAGTGCTATAGTCATCATTTCCCAGCATTCCAATCTGCAATGCCTCAGAAGCCCTTTGGTTGAGGTGATGCTTGGCTTACGAGGTAGGCTTTGGTGGGGGTGGCCTCAGCAGAAGGAGCTTCAAACAACGGAGTTCCATTGTCATAGCTACTGTATGTCTGATGGTACAGGATCTTGGCCATGTGCAGTGTGGGTGTGTAATATTCTCATGAAATATACCCATAGGAAATAATTTTTACCTTTTTCTAATAAAGAAAAGGACTCAAATTGGGAGAGACTGCAACCTGGACAAATGCAAACTTTCCCCCCTTCTTCTAAGAACAACAGAGAGGTAGTTTGGGGAAGTGAAAGCTGCTTTCACAAAGAGGGAAAAAAACATAAGAGAGTAAGGTTGAGCCATTACAGTTTTCCTCCTCACAGAGCCGTGAGAATTTCAATGTGTAGGAGTGGTCACTGGTATGTCCCATGTCAGTGGAGTGATTAATCTGCTCCATGTTTTAGTCCAGCCTTATAAGATGCTGAACCCTAATCCCCAAATACATTCAGCAACTTGGCTAGCTCCTATAAAGTTCAGACTGAAACCCAGTGTGGATTCAACACATCACTGACATTGCAACCATCATCTACCACTGGTCCATGGAAGGGCCTGTGCACCTGCCAAAATTATCAAGGTTCTGTACAGGAAACCAGAGCAATGGGATCCAGATATGATCATAGTGATTGAGATCTGGCATCAGGAGATGAATCAGAAAGTTCCTCCCAGGCAGGACTAGAATACTCCCCTCTCCCTCTTGCAGGATTCGCCTTCCCCTTCACAAGCCACTCTCCATGGCCATTTAGTGGCTAGTGGAGAGCAAGGAGCATTGGAGAAGCATCTGGCTCAGACATAGGACTCAATCCAACATCCTCTTATCATTGCTTAAATACCCACACATGGAGTATTCCACCTAAACATTAGGAAGAATTTCCTGACGATAAGAGCTGTTTGACAGTGGAATGCACTGCCTAGGAGTGTGGTGGAGTCTCCTTCTTTGGAAGTTTTTAAACAGAGGCTGGATGGCCATCTGTTGGGAATGATTTGATTGTGTATTCCTGCATGGCAAGGGGTTGGACTGGATGGCCCTTGAGGTCTCTTCCAACTCTATGGTTCTGTGATTCTACATGAGTGCTATGCAGCCCCCATGCAGAGCAGCAACATTGTGCAATACATATCAATGTCTAGGTGCCAATGCACAATGCACAACACACCACTACAATGCAAAGTATAGGATGTCCAGCTACAATGAACAATGTACAACCATAGTACAAAGTATAGGATCCACAACCACACTGCACAGTGAACAATGTGAAATGAAAATGTACAGTATAGGATGTACAAGCAGAACACATAATCCACGAAGCACAACAAAGACAAGGCAGAGATAAATATGCTGTCTGCACAACTCTCTTTTTGTTGAATAGGTCTGTAGCACAATGGTGACTTTTGAGCCCCCACATGCATAGCATAACTTCTGCAGAGGTTGGATGGCTGTCTGTTGGCAGTGCTTTGATTGGGTATTCCTGCAGGGCAGGGGGTTGGACTAGATGGCACTTGTGGTCTCTTCCAACTATAAAATTCTATGATTTTGTAAGTCCTGCTCTGCAGAAGGCAGTACTTCATTCAAAATCTGTCAATGACAATAAACTATTCCAGGGCATTCCTTATGTCAGAGATGGTGTGATTCTTCTTTAGGCTCTGCCCACTTCTTCAGGCTCCATCCAATTCCCCAGTCATAGAAAGAGATAGCGAAAGGGGTTATCTCTAGTATGCTACAGACTGCATCACCCAGCGCTGAGAAAGAGAACCTAGAATCATAGACTTGGAAGAGACCACAAGGGCCATCCAGTCCAACCCCATGCCATGCAGGAATACACAATCAAATCAGTCTGAACCCATTGCTTCATGTCGTAGCCTTGGAGCAACAGAAAACAAGCTTGCTCCATCCTCAGTATGACATCCCTTCAAAATATTTAAACATGGCTATTATGTCACCTCTCAAACTTCTCTTCTCCAGACTAAATATGCCCAGCTCCCTAAGCCACTCCTCATAGGACATGGCTTCCAGACCTCCCACCATCCTTGTCACCCTCCTCTGGACACGTTCCAACTTCTCAATAGCCTTCCTGAATTGTGGTGCCCAGAACTGGGCACAGTATTCCAGGTGAGGTCTGACCAAAGCAGACCTCTCCCTCTGGCTTTTCTTCACAAACAAAAATTCAGGAAAGACTCATCCCGCGCTTTCTGCAAGCGCACTGATGACTAAAAATCACCAATCCGAGATAAACAAGTCTGGTTGCAGAAAGCACAGCAGAAGGTCTCCTTGGGTGATGTTCCCAGGTTGTGATTCTTTCTGTGTTGTTGTTTCTCTTCAAGACTTGTTCGGCGTGAGTTCTCAAATAAGGCTGCAGCATTGTGGATAGTGCATCTCCATGCCTCCTGATGTGAGGCCAGGGCGGACCATTGTTGATGATCAATTTGGCCGAGCCTGAGATGTTGTTTCAAGGAGTCCTTATATTGCTTTTTTGGAGCACCCCTCTTACGCTGATCCGTGGCGAGTTCACTGTAGAGTACTATTTTTGGGAGGCGATGGTCCTCCATCCTAGAAATGTGCCCTGCCCAGAGCAGCTGTGTTCTCAATATCATGGCCTCAATGCTGGTGATCCCTGCTTGCTCAAGGACAGCAACATTCATCACATAGTCAGGTCAGTCCAGTGTATATTTAGGATTGTGTGCATACAGCACCGATGAAAGCGTTTGAGGAGTCGTAAGTTGTGGCGATAGGTGACCCCTGTTTCAGATCCATAAAGGAGAATAGACAGTACAATGGCTCTATACACACTGATTTTTGTGCTTCGCCTCAGGTGTTTATCACTCCACTTTACTTTTTTGTAAAGTCTTCCAAATGCACTATATGCCTTTGCTAATCTGTGATCAATCTCTTTGTCAATCTTGGCATCTGAGGAGATGATGCTTCCCAGGTAGGTGAACTGCTGAATGGACTTAAGCACAGATTTGCCAACGGCAATGTGGGGATGGTGGTGTTCGTCCTGTGGTGCAGGCTGGTAAACAACTTCCATTTTCTTCAGGTTGAATTCCAGCCCAAACAGCTCTGCAGCTGTTGCAAAGCAGGATGTTAGACGCTGCAGAGCTGCTTCTGTGTGGGCAACAAGGGCAGCAGCATCAACGAAGAGCAGCTCACGGACTAGATAGTTTAGAGTCTTATTGCGAGCCCTCAGACGACTTAAGTTAAACAAGCTACCAACAGTATGGTAACGTATATAGATGCCGTCATCTTCTTCAAGCTCTGCCATAGCCCTTTGGAGCATCATGTTGAAGAAGATTGTAAATAAAGTTGGAGCAAGAACACAACATTGCTTAACTCCATTAGTTATTACAAAGGGCTCTGAAACAGCATCGCCATATGTGATTTGACTGCGCTGGCCTTCGTGTAGCAAGATAATCATTTTAAGGAATTTGGGGGGACATCCTAGTCTTTCCAGGATCTGCCACACACCTTTTCTACTCACAGTTTCAAAGGCTTTGGTGAGGTCGACAAATGTTACATAGAGACCCTTGTTCTGCTCTCTACATTTCTCTTGCAGTTGTCTAAGGGCAAATACCATATCTGTAGTACTCCTATTGGCTCTGAAGCCACATTGGCTTTCAGGGAGAAGTTCTTCTGCAATGGCAGGAACTAATCTGTTCAGGAGTATCCTTGCAAGGATTTTTCCAGCAATAGAGAGCAGTGTTATACCTCAATAGTTTGAGCAATCGGATTTTGCTCCTTTTTTCTTGTACAGGGTGATGATGACTGCATCTCGGAGGTCTGATGGCAGTTCCCCTTTTTCCCAGCAATTCACAAGGAGTTCATGGAATTTATCATGGAGTGCATGACCTCCGTGTTTCCAAACTTCATGTGGGATTCCCTCAATCCCAGCTGCCTTGCCGTTTTTTATCTGCTGTATGGCCTTAAGGGTCTCTTCCAAAGTGGGAGCTATGTCCAATTCATTTTTCATCGGTTTTTGTATCATATGTTGGATAGCTGAGCCTTGGACTACTCGGTTGGCACTAAAGAGACTTTGAAAATGTTCAGCCCATCAATTCAGGATGGAGGCTTTATCAGTGATTAATGTTTGACCATCTGTACTGTATAAGGAGCTTTGGGCCTGATAGGTAGGTCCAAACACTGCTTTAAGAGCTTCATAAAATCCTCTAAGATCACCCAGATCTGCACAGCGTTGTGTCTTTTCTGCTATATTGATCCACTGCTTGTTCTGCATGTCTCAGAGTTTTTGTTGACCAAAGCAGAATAGAGTGCCACCAGTACTTCCCTTGATCTCACAGCACTTGATAGGGAAACTGCCTCTTCTTCCATTGATATGCAAAGTATTATTTATGTAAGTATTTATGTGTGGATGGAGCTGGTGGCTCCCAGTGGAGCAGAGAATCTGCCCTAGGTAATAGTTCAAACTGCAAAGGTGTTGAAGCTTGGGTAGCTCTTTTAAAGTTTGGACTCAGAGCCAGACCCATCACATGGAAGCCACCAGCTGCCACTGAGGAAAAGTTTTAGTGGTTAAGGAGCTGGACTGGGATTTGAAAGCTCCAAGTTCAGCTCTACTCTGGACCATGAAACTTACTCATGGCCTTGGGCCAGTCATTCTTTCATAAACCTGACCTCCCTTGCTGGGTTGTTGTGAGGAAAATGTGGGGAGGAAGAAAGTCGTATACACTGCTTTGAGCTTATTGGTGGAAAACTGGGATACAAATAAAACCATTGGCAGTCCGTGATCTACAGGGGTGGGGATGGTTCCTCCCACAATGGAGAGATGAAGCTGCCTACTTTACTTCAGACGAGGGTATGGATCACCCGTACGTATAACTAATAAATAAATGATTTTGAATGTGATGATAATTGAAAGTTTAAGCTCTTTAACTAGATTTTGACAACAACAATGATGATGATGATTGAACTTTTATAGGAAATTAAAACATTATAGATCATATTTTTGCTTCAGGTAGGTTTTTATGTTTAAAATGGAAAAAATCATCATACCCTACCTTGCAAGGTTGTTGTTGGCAAGACCATGGACTAGAAAGGCAACACACCATACCTACTAAAGTGCTATGGAAAGGTATTCTCCATAACAACCCATCCTGTACTGCCGCTTCTCTCCCACCACCCGCACTGGAAAAAGAAAAGGCCACGCCATCTCTCGAGCACAGCGGTTGTAGATAAAGCTGCCCTATGAATGCCAGGGGCATTGCGACCGCCCACCCAGCTTGTTGGCTGGCTGGCGAGCTGAACTCCAGGCAGGTCACCCTTCACTGCTCATTCCTCCATCCTGCTCTTTCCCCCGGGGGAAGCTGTCCCCTTTACTAGTAGAGATGCTGCCGATGCCTCAGAAGGCTGCATTTGTCCAGCAAAATGCTTCAGCCAAAGCCAATGATTCAGTTACAAAAGGCATCTGAGGCTTTGATCACTGAGAGGTCAGGAAACTCTTGTGTCCCCAAGAGAAGGCAAGGGTCAATGAGCTTTTTTCAGAACACTTTGTGATTTCCTAAATGTAGTGAAATCTAATATTGAGCAAACAGGAGAGTCCTTTCAATTCTAGATTTCTATGTTTTTTAAAACTATTATTATTAGTAGTATTTCTGTTGGCTGAGACCCTACATCATGCTTCCATGGTATCAATCTACACTCACATAGTTACATGGTGGTCTGCTGTATACCAGTTTTGTGCAACTGATTGTGTATCTGCCCATGTGCCTGCTTATTGTACAATGGTGCTATGGGGAATACCCAGTGGCTGTTTCTGCAATCCCAGTGAATCCAGTGGTGCATTGAAGGCACTGATGAATAGTTATACATCATCCAAGAATGTGTGATGGCAAGTGAAATGGTTACACTTGCAGAACTCCACATACGCAAATGTGAACTGAATACATCCATTGCGTAATGGCCACAAAAGCAAAATCACATGTGTAAGGGAATTTATGGCTGAGATTCTCCAGTGTGTCAGCATAATGTAAAAATCACTGGTGCAACCCCTGTACTAAATACCAATGTAATGCAATGTATGTGGATCAGTGCAGAATGCACATGGCTGACAACCCACTGTGTAATTTCCATGCACAAATATGCAAAGTGTCAGGTACATGCTTTCCCAGACTCATAGAACACAAGCTTCAGGTTGCACCAGGTTTTATTGCTAGAAATCCAGGAAACATAGAATATAAAGTCATTGCCAAGACTGAGGGCCTAACGGTGACACTCTACATTAAAAGCATTTTGCAGTCAGCCAAATCTGGCAGGCTGCATAGCTATCGGGTCTCCCATCATCCACAGACACATGTATTCCTTAAAACAAAACTCAACATTTTCCCAAAGTCTCTAGCCCTAGAACCATTAATTGCAGGTGCCTGGTTATCTGTTTCCCTAAGCACAACCCTTACTTCATTTCACCCCTACAACAAGCTGCTATGCACATTCTACATCAAAGACCTAGGGAAACTAATGAATATGGCAGAAGCAGGAGCAAAGGGACCAATCCTGACAAAAGGCAATGCATAGAGGCAATGTGCACTGGCACCACACTCTGTGTGATGTGCTGCTACCATATGTGCAATGGTCTCACATGTGGAATTCTGTTTTCACCATCATCAGCTGGATATGACCATTGCGCTTTGTCCTGAACAGTCACTACACGTGCCCAGCACAACTTATTTCTGCATATGTCACTAACAGGATGCCAGTCTATGTATGTGAGAGGCACACCAACAGAATTCTGGCTGTTATTTTTTAATGATAGAATTATAGAGTTGGAAAAGTCCACAAGGGACATCCAGTCCAACCCCCTGCCTTGCAGGAATAATGTTGGAGGTTGCTTTATACATTGCTGTTATGTGTGCTGTCAAGTTGGCTTTGACTTATGCTAACCCTGTGAATGAGAAATCTCCAAGATCTTCAGTCATCAACAGGCCTGGTCAAGCTGAAGGCAACCATGGCTTCCTGGACTGAATCAATCCAGCTGTAATATGAGCAATCCCTTTTTCCTACTGCCTTCCTTTTTCCCCAGCATTTTCATCTTTTCCAGTGAGTCGCATTGTCTCGTGATGTGTCCAAAATACAATGGTCTCAGTTTAGTCATTTTGACTTCTTGTGAAAGATCAGATTTAATTCTCTCTCAGATCCACTTAAAATATATATTAAAATCTGAGTTTATTTTTTGCAGCTCATAGTATCTGTAGAACTCCACATTTTAGACGAGTTGCTTCTCTTCCTGCCAGGCCTTACAAATATTTTCCACTCACTTCCCATACCAGCTTTTTTTTTTTTTAAAGAATATTTAGTCAGAGCTTGGAAATGTTACTTTTTGGTGGCTACAACTCTTGAAATCCACAGCCTTTGGCCCCACTGTCTGGGTTGTTCTGGGAGGCATATGTATTTGTTTGTTTATTTAATTTATATGCCCTCTTTCTCCAACAAAAAGGACTCAAGAAGACTTATAATTAAATAAAAAATAGAATTAAAACCTTAAATGAATAAAGATATGAAAAAGGAAGCAATTTTAAAATGCACCAATAAAGGGAAAGACAGGTATTTCACTTATGTCTTTATGTGTGCTTTTATCTATGTTTTATATCCCACCTTGAGTTCTGGGGGAAAGGTGAAATATAAATCAGAGGAGGCAGGGGGGATCAAATAATGTACAAAAATCTTTAGGAGATGGCCTACATTGTAGTTGTTTTGAAGTTGCTAGAAAAAAAATGACACTTTGTGTTATTGCTGTGTGCCTTCAAGTCATTTCTGACTCATAGTGCTGTTTTCTGAGGCTGAGAGTATGTGATTTACCCAAGGTCACCCAGTGGGTTTTCAAGACCAAGTAGGGATTCATGGCCAAGTGGGGATTTGTAGTCCAACTCTCAAACCACTACACCATGCTGGCTCCTAAATTGATATTATCAGTTACAAAAAGTGACACTATGTGGAACATACAGAATTGTCCAACGATGCATCCCTGATTCCTAAATCTTGGGCAGAATCCAAATCACTAATAGTCCAAAATTCCAGTCAGTATCGCAACATGGAATGCAATGTGGAATGCAATACATTATGCATAATGCCCAACCCCACTTCCCCCAGTATCTGCAGAATATGTCTGTTCTGCTGTGGCAAAATAAGGTACTCCACATGCATAGCGTAATATATGCGTGCACATGTCACTGACACCATGTTGGCAAGTCTGACAAATACACATACATGCATACAACACACCTTTCAAGGCAGCACTTCCACTCTGAGATTCCTTCCCCTCACGGTGAGGACCAGGAGAAGAGGAACCAGACCTCTGATCTGGGAAGCATAATCACAGTGTTCAGTTCACCCAAAAATCTCTGATACAGTCTTGCTGCAAGGCATGGTGGGAAATTTTAAATGGCAGTTTCCTAGCTTTCAACTGTTGCCACTCGGTTAACCCAGGACAGGAAGATGAGGCATGCAATGGGGCACTGATGTAACAGCCCAGAGAGAGAGGCAGTCTGGGAGAACCACTGCTAAGCAATGCTGTGCCATATGGACCACTGGTCAGTTTAGGCTGCTTCACACAATCCATTTAATCTCTCCAGACAAACTGAATAGTCATGGTGGTAGCTCTAGTCACATTCCTTGAGCTCAGTCCACATCCAGACCTCGGAAAAGTTACCTTTTTCGGACTACAGTTCCCTAAATCCCTCAACCAATATGGCCCCAGGCTCCTACTAGCAGGTCCATGAGCCACTAGCCATGCTGACTGAAGAATCCTGGGAACTGTAGTTCAAAGAAAGTAAACACACACACACACACACACAATAGCTCTGTTCATATCCTCCATTTTATTGATGTTTTAAAGAGGAAAGGATTAAGGGAGGCACCCTAATAAATTTTCTTTGTGAATTTTTACATTTCAGTATAGTAGCTGCTTCTTTTAAAAAAAAGTCACAGTGTTTTCGCAGCTGCATTTTTTTGTTTTAATGTCAAGGCTAAGAAACTGTTGGAACTTGCTGGAGTAAAGGAGAGGGGAGAGGAAAGCCACACACCACACAAGGAGCAGTCCCTCCTTTCCTCACACCCACCCACCTACCTACCCACCCAAGCAATCCTTTCAGATAAATAGAGAATTTTCCCTGAGGCTGGGATTTGATTTAGTGGAGTCCAGAAGAACAGGTCAGACACCTGAGTGTCCTTTTTTTTCTTCTTTCAGGATTACAGGCACGAAAAGTGTTGAACGACTGCCAGAACTGTTTGGCCCTGAGCTCTCTATCCCAGTGCTAATATATAATTGTGATGGGAAACCGTGAAACTTCAGAGGTTGGGCAGCCACTTACATTCTCTCTCTCTCTCTCTCCATATCATGGTTTCTGTTTCTTTTAAATTTGTGATATAAGGCCTTTCATGTCTAAACCTTCAAAGGCAAAAACTTGTGAGTAACAAGCCAAGGAAGAGTATAGGAGTATAGTGTCTAGATCAAGGGAAGTAACCGTGCCACTCTATTCTGCTTTGGTCAGACCTCACCTGGAATACTGTGTCCAGTTCTGGGCACCACAATTCAAGAAGGACATTGACAAGCTGGAACATATAAAGAGGAGGGCAATCAAAATGGTGGAAGGTCTGGAATCCATGCCCTAGGAGGAGTGGTTTAGGTTTAGGGAGCTGGGTATGGTTAGCCTGAAGAAGAGAAAGTTAAGAGGTGACATGATAGCTGTGTTTAAATATTTGAAGGGATGTCATATGAGGATGGAGGAAGCTTGTTTTTGCTGCTCCAGAGACTAGGACATGGAGCAATGGGTTCAAACTACAGGAAAAGAGATTCTACCTAAACATTAGGAAGAACTTCCTGACAGTAAGAGCTGTTCAGAAGTGGAATGCTCTGCCTTGGAGTGTAGTGGAGTCTTCTTCTTTGGAAGTTTTAAAACGGAGGCTAGATGGTCGTCTGTCGGGAGTGCTTTGATTGGGTATTCCGGCATGGCAGGGGGTTGGACTAGATGGTCCTTGTGGTTTCTTCCAGCTCTATGATTATCTCTCTCTCTCTCTCTGGCTTTTCTTCGCAAACGAAGATTCAGGAAGGACTCATCCCGCGCCTTCTGCAAGCGCGCTGATGACTAAAAAGGCCAATCTGAGATAAACAAGTCCGGTTGCAAAAAGCGCAGCAGAAGGACTCCTTGGGTGATGTTTTTGGGTTGTGATTCTTTCTGCGTTGTCGTTTCTCTTCAAGACTTGTTCGTCGTGAGTTCTCAAATAAGGCTGCAGCATTGTGGATATTGCGTCTCCATGCCTCCCGATGTGAGGCCAGGGTGGACCACTGTTGGTGATCAATTTGGCCAAGCCTGAGATGTTGTTTCAGGGAGTCTTTGTATCGCTTTTTTGGAGCGCCCCTCTTACGCTGACCCGTGGCGAGTTCACCGTAGAGTAGTATTTTTGGGAGGCGATGGTCCTCCATCCTAGAAACGTGCCCTGCCCAGCGCAGCTGTGTTCTCAATATCATGGCCTCAATGCTGGTGATCCCTGCTTGTTCAAGGACAGCAACATTCGTCACATAGTCAGTCCAGTGTATATTTAGGATTGTGCGTAGACAGCGCTGATGAAAGCGCTCGAGGAGTCGTAGGTGGTGGCGATAGGTGACCCATGTTTCAGATCCATAAAGGAGGATAGACAGTACGATGGCTCTATACACACTGATTTTTGTGCTTTGCCTCAGGTGTTTATTGCTCCAGACTCTTTTGTGAAGTCTTCCAAATGCACTATATGCCTTTGCTAATCTGTGATCGATCTCTTTGTCAATCTTGGCATCTGAGGAGATGATGCTTCCCAGGTAGGTGAACTGCTGAACGGACTTGAGCACTGATTTGCCGACGGCAATGTGGGGATGGTGGTGTTCGTCCTGTGGTGCAGGCTGGTAAAGAACTTCTGTTTTCTTCAGGTTGACTTCTAGCCCAAACAGCTCTGCAGCTGTTGCAAAGCAGGACGTTAGGCGCTGCAGAGCTGCTTCTGTGATTCTAAGAAATAAAGGGCAAGCAACCAGAGCCTGGCATTCTATTAGTGACATAACCACCTTACACCTGTATATCTCCCTTGCTGTCTAAGAAGGCAGGAAGCTGGCCCCCAGCACATGACCAAAGCCCTCTGCATGTGACCAGCCTTCTTCACATGCTGTGGGACTCTTTCCTGGCTTCAGAGAGGGTGACATGAACGGCAGCTGCCGTGATGGGCTGCCATGCCAGTATGGGCTTCTGTGCTCCCACAGGGCCCAATCCATTTTTTCTCAGCTCAGATGGGTTTTTGCAGGTATTTTGCTACAACAGTTTATTGGGCTTTACCCCATTTTCCCCTTGTCTTTGCCCGGGGGGGAGGGGGCATGAGGAATGCCTTGGGGCAAAATGGGGCAAAAGCCCTGCATCGTTTGGACTGCAGGGCTCAAGGAAGGGGGCAAGACAGGGTAAATAGCCTGTCTAGACAAGGCCCTGGTCTTCTTATTTCTGATCCACTGAACACCAAAATATTTTTTCCATCACTAGACCCCACATATAACACATAAGAATAGTTTAACCTGTGAGTTACGAGAGCATAAGTAACTGGGGCCAGGCTATCCACCACCAATAACATTGTCATCTTCTGCTGTTTCTCCCCAGCATCTGCAGATATACTTCCCCTGAAGATAGATATAGAGCCAGCGTGATGTAGTGGTTTCAGCATTAGACTACAGTTCTGGAGGCCAGAATTTGAATCTTCACTCAGCCATGGAAACCCACTGGGTGGCCTTGGGCAAGTCACACTCTCTCAGCCTCAGAGGAAAGCAAAAACAAACTCCCTCTGAACAAATCTTGCCAAGAAAACCCTCTTGCCCTTAGGGTCAACATAAGTTGGTAGTGACTTGAAGGCACACAACAACAAGAACATAGATATTCAGTTTTGCTGTCCAAGAAATCGTCAATGTCAGCCCCATTGTCCGTGAGGTCTAGAAACTTGCTTCACAAATTTTTGTGCAATCTTTTTTCCCCTTCCATTTCTTTGTTAAATTTAATTTTAGCTTCCAGCCTAACTGTTTTGTAAAGAAACTAGGAATTTAGAATGGGGAGACAGTGTTATGCAGGAAAGAGATCTTGTTAAAGCAGAATAAGACTAGCTAAATGTGCCTTGTCTTTTCCTCTTGTAATGAATGTGTATATAACACAAAGTTAAATTCATATCACTCTCCTGCCCAAACTGGATTGTAGCCAGGGCACAGAACTTTTTAACCAAATCAGATACATCTGTGTATGACAAAAACTAAAAATATGATAGTAAGAATGAGAGAAAAGGAGACAGGAGAGTAGCTTTTGCATCTGGGCCTACAATTAGGTGAGATTGCCTTGTTTTAACCCTCAGGGTGATGGCATGATATATTAGCTGTAAAGCAGACAGAAGATGAAGAAATGATAATCCAGTTGCCTCATGAGTTTATATATGCAGTGGGAACAGAGAGAAGTGGAGAAACTGGTGTGGAAAAAAAATATTTTTATCCACATGCTTACCAATGGGGGTAGGGGACAATCAAACATGTAATTCTGCAACATACAGAAGTTGGCTGTGTTATTTATTCCCTTTGGGCATTTATTCCCTTTGGGCAGGCTTCTACTTCCAAAAGGCTTTTAATGTTAATTAGTTTGTTTGTCTGTTTGTGAAACTGTATTTCTTGTTCCAAACCAGGAATGTGGCAGGCGGAGAAGCTGATATTCGATGTCAGGCATACTAGTACAAATTTCCGCACAAGTTTCATTACTCTCTCGGGTTTTGAAGACTGCCTGTTGATAATCCGCACCACTACCTGATTATCGCACCAGAAGCACACCTTCTTGTCTCTGAACTCTGCCCTCCAGATAACAACTGCCACTAAAATTGGGAAGAATTCAAGGAAGTCACAGATAATAACAGTATCCCCCCACTCAGACAGTCAATACTGCACACACCAATGCCCATTGTAGAAAACCCCAAATCCTTGGCTCCCCACCACATCAAAATGAATCTGCAACCCTGCCCCCAGCATCTTCTGATCCTGCCACAAGGTGAAACCATTGTAACCCTCCAGAAAATACAGCCAAACCTTGAGGTCTTCTTTCACACCCTTGGTGAGTCGAATGCAGTGATGAGGGGCCCTGATGCCCTTCATGATCCCTGCCCTTCATGATCCAGCACAAAATACCCTCTCCGGTGCCACCACCCTGCAGGCAAAATTGAGGTGACCCAGTAGGGACTACACCTCCTTGAGAGTGGCTTTTTTGCAGGATACAAGGTCCTTCAAGAGACCCCAGATCCTGGACAGTTTGTCAGATGGTAGACAGGAAATCCCCCTTCGGAGTCCAACAAAATCCTTAGGTAAACTAGCGATGTGGAAGGTCCGACTGTCTTCTCGGGTGCCAGGGGAACTCCAGCTTCTTGTGCCAAAACCTGAAAGGAATGAAGCAAAGACCTGCATTCTGGCCTGCTGGCCAAACCATTCATAAGAAAATCGTCCAGGTAATGAGTGACAAATGGGGACCCGGTCCTGTGCTGTAACACCCATTCAAGGAATTTGCTGAAATCCTCAAATGCCACACAACTGATGGCATAGCCCATTGGGCCTGGAATTTGAATCCTAGCAAGCAGTGGTCCCCTGGGTGAACCGGGAGTAACCTGAAGGCAGATTGGATGTCACGCTTGTCCATAAGGGCCCCAGGACCACACACCCATATCAATTTTATGGCATGATTTAAGGACCCATACTTGACAGAGCAAAGTTCTTGAGGAATGGCATCATTGACCCTTTCAGGTAAGACAGGTGAGGAATAAGTTTGTTCTCACCTGGTGTTTTCTTAGGTACCACATCCAAGTGTGATATCCTCAGGTTGGCCATGGAAAGTTCTGAAAAGGGGCCCGCACCCCTCCCTGCCTTGCATCCATTGGCAATTTTGCGTGCCATCACATCCAGCAACTCTGATGCAGACTTGAGGTTACCCGAATCAAACACTACCCTAGGGCCCACCACAAGAATCCTGAAACCTTTTTAAAAAATCTATCAGTTAGAAAGGCCACCACCTCTCTGTTGGGATAAAGGGCTAAAACGGGGAGCAGAGACTGGAGCTGTACCAGTGTAAAGGCCATACCCCTCCACTAGCGCCCCCATTCTCCTAGTTGTACTTTGCACCTCCTTGACTGGCACTTCTTCCCAACCCTGCTTCCTTTTTGATGCTGGAGGAAGCAGGGCGGCCATTCCGAAAGGACTAGTGGCCTGAAGTGGAATGGGAGCAATTGATTCGAGGTTAAGTGCCAAAGCAAACAACTGTGCTCAAATTTGCAATGTGCTCGGAAGCACTTGCTTTGGTTGAACTCCCAGCATACCAGACAGCGCACGGGTCCTTTTTGCACAGTGCTTTTCCACTGCCCACCTTGCCCTTAACGTGGGATCCAACAAGGACAAGCCACAACTTGTTGCTGATGAGATCCCACCTGGTCACTTCATTGTGAGAAACTTGGTTGCAGAAGGCAGTGACATACTCGATGACCGCTGCATCTCCCGCCAGCGCCCTGGCCTTGAGAACATTCTCTTGATGGTTGGCAAGGTGCCAACCCCGATCAGGATATGCTATCTGCACTACTCCCATGAAAACTGTGCACCCCACCAGCCAATTGTTGAAGGAACACTCAACAGGATCCCCTTTGCTTTTGTCTGAGCTCTTCTTGTCTGCTTTTGGCACTCTCCCCCCCTCCCCATCAGACTTGAGGAGAGAAAATCTTATCTCAAGTCATTCTGTCCAGGTGAATTACTGAGGGGTCTTCATGATCCTGAAAAGGAGTGAGGGCCGGGATGTTGGGAGGATCTGCCCCTTTTTTCCAGGCCCACATGGGTCCGGAAGTAGGCTGTACCTGTTGCATCCACGTCTTCATCACCCAGTGAGGAAGACCCGGCACCAAAGCAGCAGACCTCCAGTACATGGACCTGTCCATGCCTTCCTCCTCTGATGACTCACCTGAAGTCCCATCGCTGTCTGAATCTGTCCTCCTCCTGTGCCTGGCGTGCCTCTGTCTCTTCCCCTTCTTGGTGCTTTTTGCCCTTCTGCTTCTGCTGTTCACGCTTTCATCCCTGTCTGCAGAAGAAGTGTGGTTCGAAGAGATGTCGCTGCTACCACTAGATGAAGAGGAACAACGCCTCCATCCTTGCCCCTTCATTCACAACAATTGATCACCAGCTTCATTGTTGCCATGGACTTTCGACCCTTTAGCTTGACCACCTGCACCTACGAAGGTGACAGCCTCCAACAGTTCCTCTAAATCAGGAGGCTCGGTCTACCCTATGAGTGACCTGAGCGAATCCTGTGAACCACTAGCCCGACCAGTGTTGTCCCTCCCAACTTGTGTTGTGCCCTTTTTCTTTGGAGCAAGGACTGCCCAGGACTTATGAGGTTTCCCCGCCTGGCCTCATGTGTGAGGCCTGGCAGGCTGTGCCACCTTCTTGGGAGGCATCATCTTCTCCAGCCAGCCAATAACTACTGCTAGATGATTCACACAAACCCATGTTGAGCCCCTCCACCAAAGAAACAAGAGGGGTGGAAAGTGCCAGTTTGTAGTGATTTCAGCTCTTGCCCCACACCTTTGTCTGCCCCCCGGCCAATGTGCTCTACTTTTGCAGAATCCCACTCCCCAGCTTCCCCTGCCAACCCCCCCCCCACTGGTGCTGGCAATGAGGCCTATGCTTTGCCCAGCTCCATTGTCCTCTACAACCCCTAGTGGATCTAGGTTCCCACCAGCCCGTGGGTGATCCAGCCGCCCATAGCCTGGATGCCCAGCCATTGCCATCCCATGGCCCCATGTTGCCTGCCCCCTGCGGCCCAGCTGCTGCGACCCATGGCCCCAGAATTCTCGGCTCCTGTGGCCCAATTGTTGCCACCCACAGCCCTTGAATGCCCTCCCCCCTGTGGCCCCAACAATGCTCACTGAAGCCCACACTGCCAAGAAGTCACTGACCCTGGTCACCACCATCCACCGGTTCTTGCTGGCGCAGCCACCAATCATAGCTCAGTGGTGTACTGCCCTCCAGCCAGGCATAGGCCTGGCCACAGCCACACTCACCGGCCCCTGCCACTGCTGCTTGCTGGCCTCAGCTGCCATCACCGCAGTCCGCAACCCATCTGCCCACCGCCAGACTTCAGCCACCACTGCTGTCACCACCACCTCAACTCTTCCCCAGCTGCCAACCTCGCCTCCACCACTAGGCTCTGGTTGCCACCGCCAGCCAGGACTTTGGATTCTGCGAGCTCCACCGCCACCTCGAGCTCCACCGCTGCCACCACCGCCATCCTCCCCTCTTTGTTGGGCGGGAATTTATACCCGACTGCCAGACCAGAGTAAAAACTGCTGCACAAGCAGCACCCTCCATCCTTCCCAGCCAATCAGATTTGGATGCCTCATGCTGTGTCTGATTGGCTGGGAATTTACTCAAACAGAGCAATCAGAGTGAAGCTAGCTTCGCCCTGATTGGCCACCATTCCATCTTCCTCCCAGCCTGCAAAGCCAGCTGGGAAGAAGACAGACACACATGCAGCCCCTTGCTGCCATGTGGAAGGATGATGAACGCGGGGGGGGGCGGCCAGGACTGCAAGTGATCTGCCGAGTGAGTCCAGCAGTTCTGTTCTGATTAGTAGCAATTCCCAGGATTTCAAACAAGATTCTTCCCTGGTCCTACCTGGAGATCTCTGGTATTTCCTGGTGGTCTTTGAGTACTAACCAAACAAAAGCCTGCTTAGCAAACAAACTAACCAAGCAAACTAACCAAACAAAAGCTGAAATCAGACAAGTTTGGGTGCCCTCAGGATGGTGTGGTGGTACAGAATATACAGAAGTCAAAGTTGATTCAGGTCACCCTTATAGAATGGTACACAGCCTAGCACTAGACAAAATGTTTTACATACAGAAGATCTCTGGTTCAATCCCTGGCAAAGATCTCTGATTTAAAGGATTTGGGCAATAGAAGGGCTAAAGGAGACACTTGTCTCTTAAGACCACACATGCCTGCTACCAGTCAAAGGTAGATAAAACTGCATTAGATGAACCAACTGCCTGATCTAGTACTAGCTGAGGCAGTGATCTTTTGTAGTATGTGGGGAAAATAATCATTGTAATGTAAAAGCAATCTTGTGTACCTCATTCACATCCTAAGATAAGGCTAGGGTTTTTCCCTGCATGCCTTTGTTTATCCCAAGTTCCCTTTCTCTTATTTCACTGGGCAGTTCCAGCCAACTGGAATGCTGGGTCATTCAACACATGACCTAATTTGAATTTTATTACCTTTGTGTAAGCTTTCTTTTAAGTTTCGTGTCTCTCCATGAGGCTGGAGCCATCTTAGCCATATTTGCCATCTTAAGACATCTTCATCTTAAGCCATCTGAAATCATGCCATGATGCATCGGAAGCCTGCCTCCTACTGCTGTAGGCTGAGTGAGTTTTATTACCTAAATACCTTTAGTTAGGGACCTCTTTTAAAGTATGTTTTAGTATGTAGATTGAGATTGATATACCTTCAGTAAACTTTGATTTGCATTTTAAACTGACTCCTTTGTTTTGTAATGAGTCTAATTTAACTGGGGGATCCCAGACCTCTTGAATACACTTTTAAATGATAATAGAGCTTAAGTCTGCAATCCTAAGCGCACTCTGCATGAAGCATGAACGTGAAGTTAAAGTGAATGATTTTTAACTCCCTTTTTAAAAGGAGATATTTCTTGTTGTTTTTTAAAAGGACTAGATCCTGGAATTTTTTAATACAATTTTATTTTTTAGACTCATTATCTTCCCACATCTTTGGTATGAAAAGAGTAGGCATACAAGTATATCAGTGCCATTTCCCAACCAAGATATGGCAGTGAGTTTATGCCAAAGGCAAATGCAGTCTGGGGACTTTATTAGACAACACCACATTAATGTTCTTTTGCCGGCATAAATTGTGTCGTTTTTATGCCAGCAAAAGAACCCCTCCTACCAGACTTACCTTGAGCAGCATAAAAGAGGCTTCCCTGGAAGTAACAGAGCACAAACCATTTACTTCTAGGTTCCTGATCTTGCTGATTCTCGCAAGAAGACGCTAGAACGGAAAATTTGAAAATATAAGCAAAAGGTACAGCAAAGCACAACAACACGCTTTAAAAGCCCCAAGTACATGGGGGGTCATAAAAAGAGTGTCCCCTACCTGGCTGTTACGATCTCACCCAGAAGTGTTTGCCCATTGATGCTATATTCACATGAGTGAATGGCACAAGGTTTCAAACACCGGCAATGCCAGCAACAAAGCACCACTGCTGATCTTATTAGCAGCTTGGGCCATCAATAAAATAGGATGGCTTTTTAACAATATTTTATCATGAAAAGACAGCATCATCTGGTATATGTGACCTTTTGCAATCATTACATGTCCTTATGATGCCATACATGCCGCATCTGATAAAGTCCTGTGTGTTGTGCTCAACAGACCTATAGGTTTCACTGCCTGTCTCATGGGTCTGTGAGTGTGTGTGTTGCGGGGTGGGGAGAGAAAATGTAATATCAACTGGCAGTTCTGGGGGAAGGCTTGGAATGTCACAAAACTTTGGAGCTTTCATTAGGATACACTCGTGCCTGTTGGTTTTAAGTCAGCAATGTGGCATTTCAATCCAGCTCACCTGTAGTCTTGATCTGTAGCCCTTTCCCAGAGGGCCACCCTGCCATCCTCATGCCCCCACCACCACATTTCAGGTTTGTTCTTCCTCATGAAAAAGTAATCCATGAAGAAGAACACACAAGCTAGGAAATGCTACAGCCATTTGCTTTTGTCTTAGCCTTCTGGGAAGGGCAAATTTTGCCCCCTCCACTTCTCTTCCCTGAGTTACTTGAGCATGAATTGCTTTTGTGTTTGAACTCAGTTTGCAGCATTTGAAAAGCTAAAGACAAAATGGAAAAATGTGAAAAGGGGAGAGAAATTGGGACATTTTAAAAGCAGCTGGAAAAAAGGGGGGGTTACAGATGATTAATCAAGACTGTCCCTGCCAAATCATGACAGTTGGGGGGTATGTGACACCATTGCCCAGCTTTCCAAATATATTTTTATTGGATTTCTTTTAAAATACATATGAATTCAAAGAAGAAAGGAAAAAGAAAAGGGGGATAAAACAGAGAGGGAAGAGAAGAAATATATAGAATATGAATGTGTGCTAGGCATGCACATTAATATACAAGATGATCCTCGTAAGATTAGCATGGCTGGAATCCTGTTGGTGACATATGCCTTTGCTCAGTCTATAAACAATACAGGCCTGATAACCTGTCTGAAAATAGATTCCATCTCTGGGCCAAAAGAGGTCCCCACCTTTGTCTTAAAGGCATACAATCTTTTCTACATTTAAGACACAGTGCACACCCTATCCCAGAGTGTCAGGATGAGCAGTGATGATTACAAATTTGTACCATGAGATCCATACAACTTAGACCTTCGCTTAAGATATTTTTGTACTAGATTTGATTCTTTTTAACTCAAGAATGCTCGCTTCCCCTTTCCATCTGTGGCATTATCACTTTCATGGAAACAAAGGGGAACAAAGAGGATTTGGGGGTTACCTACAACAAGACAACCTCCCCATATATTCCCATGGGTTCAGGAGGGCATAATACTTGTGCTGGACTGACACTGGCATGAGTACAATGCTAAGAGGAAACAGTAGCACCAAGGGGGGGGTATAGGAAACACAGGGTATACAAGAGGGACAAGATGCATTTGTGGGGCAGGAGAGCTTTCTCTCCCATGTTACATTTCTGGAAAAGAAATATCAGTATACAAGGATTTGTGTATGCATGTTCTCACTCCATGCACATTTTCCCAAATGAGCTCTGGAAGGATCCTGCATTTGGCTACCACTTGGCCTCTTTCGGCCTGATGAAAGCTTCCATTGTGTAGACGCCTTCTCTCTAGAAACCTCAGGGCAGCAGACTAGCAGATTTTTTAAAAAATAAAAATCTACTGAGATCTAATCCTTTTGCCCTGGGGATGGGGTGTCAAGCTTGCACTGGATTACCTACTTAATTATAGTCTGTGGGTACAGATAGACTATTTATTACCCATGATTGAGAGATAGCTATTGGAGCTTTGCCACCATGGTGACATGAGAAAGGGGGAGTAACTGAACTGTGAAACCCTGGACTGTTCAGTCTAAACTTATAAGTTTGATTTTTAAGGCATTTAAGTGCTGCTTCCTACTAATCTCAAGGAATGATG